>CM070772.1:79264915-80631998 GCA_036346955.1 Dipus sagitta | reverse complement strand
ATGACACTGAACCAGATCAGGGACCAAAATGGACCATGTTACCTCCCTCCCTTGAAAGGAAATGAGACCCGTAATTTCGTTCCTCTCAAGTTTACAGGAAAAGGGAGACAGGCGTCCTGGGATAATGGGAAGACCTGGGGAATAAGACTGTATGTTACTGGGTATGATCCAGGTCCCTTACTTACTGTCTGGTTGGTGACATTTCCCAATGCAGGCCTGGTAGGGGTAAGAACAGGCATTGCAGCACTCACCCTTCAAGGAAAACATCAAGTATAGATTTAGACATTCAGAGGCTGAAAACGTCCATTACTCACTTAGAGAAAAATGTAGAATCCTTAGCCAGGGTTGTATTATGGAATAGACGGGGGTTGGACTTATTATTCCTCCAGCAAGGGGGACTATGTGTGGCCTTAAGGGAAGAATGTTGTTTTTATATCAACCATTCAGGTATAATTAGAGACTCAATGGTGAAGGTATGAGAGAATTTGGAAAAGAAAGAAAAGCTGATAGAGGATGGTTTGAGTCATGGTTCAGTCATTCCCCATGGTTAACTCTGCTGTCTGCTTTAGCAGGGCCATTACTTTTATTTTTGTTGCTAATCACAATAGGACCTTGCATTATTAATAGTTAGTTGCTTTTGTTAGGGAACACATTAATATAGTATAGCTTATGGTTTTAAGATCACAGTATAATTCAACTGGGAGCCAAGATTGGCTCCTCATGGTACAAAGAGAGGGGGGAATGAAGGACTCAGGAACCAAATGGACGCCATGACAGGCTTCAGAGTCCTCGGTAGGCCTAAGTTTCTGTTTCCCAGCAAGATCTAAGCTTTTTATCTTCTGGTAAGGGTGGGTTTAACAGTTACTGGAAACTGATTACGCCATACATTCCTGTAGTCATAGATAAATTCAATTCCCCTAAGCCCAGCCCGCCAACTTTGCACGCCAAAATCCTAAGACAACCAGAACAGTACAAGTGCAGTTACTGTTTAAATCCACCAATCACGTACCCATCCCCTTCTTCTATATTCAAATCCCTATAAAGACCCTAGCCTCCCACTACTCGGGGCTCTTGTACAGATTCACTGCATTGGTGAAGTCAAGAGACTGAGATTAAGCCCAAAATAAAGTTCTTTGCCCTTGCATAAAAAAAAGTTATACAAATGGTCAACATACATAAAAATATTATCAACATCAGTAACCGTGAGGAAAATGCAAATCAAAAACCACAAACAGGTGTTGGGGTGGTTTAAATGTAGACGGTACCTCGTAGCCTCATGTGTTTGTGAGTCTCAATTCAGCTGGAAGAGCTGTTGGGAGGTAGAGCCTTGTTCTCACAGAGGATGGCCTCAAGGTTTATTAGTGCAGCTCTACTAGGTGTTTACTAGCTCACTCAGCTGCTCTGACAAGATGTGATACCCAAGCCTCTGTTCTCTTATGCCATCATGAAACTTCCTCTTGAGACTGTATGCTGAAATAAACCCTTTCCATCCAAAAGCTGCTTTTGGTCAAGTGTTTTACTCAGCAAGAAGAAGGTAACTGCTACCAATATCATCCTGTTCCATTTAGAATGGTTATTATCAAGCAGATTGAAGATGACAAATACTAGTGAGGGTATGGAGAAAAGGAAACCTTTTATGTTGTGGTGGGAATATAAATTAGTGCAGCCATTATGGAAAACAAAACAGAAATTCTTCAAAATTTAAAAATAAAATTACCATGAGATCCAGTAATTCCAAAACTGGACATATATTTTAAATAACTGAACGTTAACATGTCAATATCTATACTCCTATGCTCATTGTAGCACTATTCACAGAAACCAAGTTATAAAAACAATCTAAGTGTCCAGTGGTGGATGAATGGATACAAGGATTATTGTTCCACTATGCATCTTGTTAAGATTCCATACACATAATAAGATATTATTCATTCTTAAACAAAAAGTAATTCTATCAGTTGTGAAAAGGATGCTATAGATAGAAAAATTGTAGCTATCAGGCTAGTGATGGCATTACAGAGAGAATGCAAAGATATAGGTAAAAAGTAAAAAGTGAAAAGTTGTAGTTACACAAAAGAATTTAATTGTAAGTATTTAGAGAAGAAAAAAAGGAAGTTTTAAAATACAACATTTACTGCTTTGCAATTGCTCAGCCAATTCAACTTTTATTTTATTGTGACTATGTCTTACTAAATATACATGAAAGTGAAAAGCCCTAAGGAGAGAGCCACCCCATCATACCTCAAATGGGCCCCGGCTGAAACTAAGAAAAATTGGAGAAACAAGCAAGGGTGCTGTTTTCCTGATGAACCCGATACCAGCACAAGGGGGAAGGAGATCAACACAGAGAAAAATCAACTCCTACCAAATGAGAGAGCCAGAGCCTCAAAGGTCCCCAACACCTCATCACTGAAGCAGACCAAAAATGAACCCAAGGGCTGGAGAAGATAGCTTAGTGGTTAAGGCACTTGCCTGAAAAGCCAAAGGAACCCTGTTCAATTCCCCAGGACCCACATAAGCCAGATGCACAAGATGGTGCATGCATCTGGAGTTCATTTTCAGTGGCTGGAGGCCCTGGTGCTCCTATCTCTCTCTCTCTCTCTCTCAAATATATAAATAAAATATATTTTAAAATTGAACCCAACATGGCTCAGGGAAATTTTGCCGAAGAGGGGGCAGAAAGAATGTCAGAGCCACATGTTGGGTTATGATATGCAGAGACATTTATCTTACCTATAACTGTGGGCTAACTCCACAATTCATGACCCACATACCTCAACAAGGAGGGGCCAAGGGGAGGGGTAGGTCACGGATGAGCCTAATAATGGTACCAAACTGACTGTATTTGCTGAATACAAAACTAATTAATTTAGAAAAAGGAGAAATAAAAAAAAGTGAAAAACAAAAATATATATATACTTTTTTTATTATTTGCAAAGAGAACAGAGGTAGAGAGAAGAGAGACAAAGAGAATGGGTGCCTCAGTGCCTAAAGCAAGAATTAGTCACCGGGAACATGGTGCCAGCATGCAACTGGTCCCTGCACCCCAAAATCAAGAGCCACTGCCAGGTTTTAAGGGCTCCACAGGCACTCCCCAGAAGTCCATGCCTTTAGCCATAGAAGCTCAGCACCACTCAGTGCAACAGGAAAGTCCCATCTGCCAGAGTCTCCTCCACCAGTGGTCCTGCTGGCAGGGCTTCTGGTCCCTGAGATTTCCTCTATTCACTTACTTTTTAAATATATGTACACACACACACACACACACAAACAGTGGTAGTTTGATTCATGTGTCCTCCATAAACTTAGGATTTCAGAATGCTAGGATTCCAGCTGATGCAGATTTGTGAATTAAAGCCTCCTGGTGGCAGTGTATTGTTGGGGGCAGGCTTATGGGTTTATAGCCAGTTTCCCCTTGCTAGTGTTTGGTACACTATCCTATTTGCTATTGGCCACCTTATATTTTGAAGGGGGTGATGTCCGCTCTCTGCTCATGCCATCATTTTCCGCTGCCATCATGGAGCTTCCCCTTGAGTCAATAAGCCAAAATAAACCTCTTTATCCCCAAAGCTGCCCTTTGTTGGGTGATTTCTACCAGCAATGTGAACCTGACTGCACCATACACATAGGGCTAGAGAGGTGGCTTACAGTTAATGCATTTGTCTGCAAAGAGTAATGGCCCATGTTTGGATCCCCAATATCCACATAAGCCAGATGCACAAAGGGGTGCATATGTCTGAAGTTTGTTTGGTGCAGCTAGAGGCCCTGACATGCACCTCCCTCCCACTGCTAGCTCATAAATAAATACAATATTTTAAATATATATACATATATATATATTAAATACTTTTTTATTTGAGAGAGAAAGAGAAAGAAAGAGGCAGACATATTGAGTATGGGTGCACCAAGGCCTCTATATGCTATAAATGAACTCCAGATGCATGTGTCCCTTTGTGCATCTGGCTTTATGTGGGCACTGGGGAATCAAACCCAGGACACCAAGACTTGCAACCAAGTGCCTTAACAGCTGAGCCATCTCTCCACCCCTTATTCACTTATTATCTATCTAATTCTAGTCAGCTAGGAAAGTCCTTTAGGGATGAGCACATCCCTGAGAATGCCCAGATTAAGGCCAACATTTAAGAAGAAAAGGCAGCAGATACATTTTGGGTATGTTTGGCTCAAGGTCATGGAACCAGTTTGAAAGGTTACAATGGTGGTCATAAACTGCAAATAAAGGTGCTGCAGTTACATTTATGTTTCTGGGAAAAAACACTCGAACAAAAGCAGGTGAGAAGAAAAGATTTTGACAGTCTTGATGATCTAAAAAATTTAGAGATATTCAGCTTTCCTCCCCAATTGAAGATGAATCCAGACCAAGTGACAGAACAAGTTCTAAACCAGTTAAAGGCATCAAGAGAATATTCTGTACTGACCCATCTATATCAAAGACTATTTTTTGAATTGTAAGACAATGCTACATTAATTAAATGATATATAATGCAATGCTGAAAAACAATACCATTGTAAATTCGGTCACATTTCAGAACTGACCATGTCTGATAGGTTACGTAGTTATTGGAATTCTACATATAAGTTACCTGGATACCACCATTCCATCCCAACAAGTAAAACAGTTCTTAAAAACAAAAAACAAAAAACAAAAACAAAAACAAAAAAAAAACACCTGAACACCAGCAAATCATCTTTCAATGCATCACAGAAGTCACAAACTGCCATGCCCAAGTCAGAGACCAATAGGCAAACATGCACATTTGCAAATTAACTGGAACAGAAACTGGCAAGCATGCATTTCTTTGGGATCCAGTAGTAGAGAAGGAAGCTGGAGTTAGTTGACTTCTGAAGGCTTGGGGATCACAAGTCTGAAAGCTAAGGCTCCAAAGAAGCCCACTGTAACAGGACACAGCACCTTTGGAAATTCAGCCTCAGGACCTCTATCTGATTCTTATGGATGAGCTTCGAGCAGAGGATGAGGACAAGGAACTTTTGAAATATAGCAGGGCATTACCTTCTCCACAAGGTCTGCCCTCAGGAAATACTACCTTTCCATAAACCAGCTAACCCACTGATATTTTATGAGAGCCTAAACTACTTGAAGGAAGGGAAAAACCCAACTCTACTTCCTTGATGCCTTCTCCCTAGGGGTAAAAACAAACTCCAGCCCATTCCAGTCATCCTCTCCCATCTAGAGGATGAGAATTCCTCCCAGAGGCAGACTCACTGAAAGACAGACCTAACCACAGGCCTATACACATTTCTTCCCACATCTTAACTCCATATTATTAAAGGTCCCCTTATTGCAATTTCTTTCACATAGCATGTCATGTCTACCATTCAACAAAAAGTATAAGGTGAATTAAAGGGGTAAAATAGTTTGAAGAGACAGAACTTGCATCAGACCAAGAATCAGATGTGGAAAGGATGCTATAATTATCACACCAGGAATTTATTTAGCATAGCTATGATTAATATACTACAAAGGCTTTAATAGGAAAAAAAGACTATATACAAAAACAATGTAAGTAGATAATAGAAATAAAAATCAAAGGCTAAAAATCACTGTGACAAAAATGCTGAATGCTTTTGATAAATCCATGAGTATCCTGGGTACAACAGAAGAAGTAATTTCTGAGTTTAAGTATATCACAAAAGAAACTTACAAAACTGAAAAGCAAAGAGTAAAAGAAATAGGGAAAAAGTCTACAGAAGTGAAAGAAACTATAACAGGTGCATCATGTGGGATACCTTCCAGTGAGTTGTTGGCCAGGGAGGTCCCTGATGCCCTCAAAACATTATAGGCCATTGCTGAGGCCCTTGGTTTCCCACCAGGAATAGATGGTAAGACCATGTTGCTGAAGACTCCACATACTTGGGCTGCAAGGCCATTGAGAAATCGTACTGGAACTGAGCTGATAACCTCCTCCATGTAGATCAGCTGACAGAAAGCTGGAAGAAGCCATTCTGCATGCAGTTCAATGAGAGAAAGAGAAATCACCAGTGAAGATACTCAACAGTGGACACTGCAAGCCTTAGATTTGGCCAGCCAGGCCAAATGAGCCAATAGAGAGGAAATAAATGGATAGAAACAACATTATAAGGAAAATGACTAAAAATTGTTCCTAACTAATGTTGGATACCAAATTTTGGACCTTGGAAGCTCAGAGAACACAAAGCCACAAAATGTCATCAAAAAACTATAGAGGCGGGGACTGGGGAAATGGCTTAGTGGTTACGGGATTTGCCTGCGAAGCCTAAGGACCCAGGTTCGATTCCCCAGGACCCAGGTAAGCCAGATGCACAAGGGGACACATGTGTCTGGAGTTCATATGTAGTGGCTAGAGGCCCTGGCGTGCCCATTCTCTCTTTCTATCTGTCTCTTTCTCCCTCATAAATAAATAAATAAAATAGTTTAAAAAACTATAGAAGCATATCTTATCTTAAAAGATGCTCAAGGTAAGGTAAGGACCTCCCTTATCTATTGTGGAGCAAAGGTAAGAATAACATTTAGCATCCTCAGAAACCATGAAAACAAAGTGTTGATAGGAAGAAAAAGAAACTACCAGTCTAGATTTCTGTGCTCTGTCCTTCAGCTATGATGGATAATTGAGAATATTTTTGATCAGTAAAGTTGTCTTGCAGGAAATAATAATAGTTCAGAGGAAAGAAAAATTATGTAGGCAAAAAACTCACATAAAGAAAGGTATTGACAAGGGAATAAATAAAGGTAAAATAAACTTTGTTTCTCGATTTATCTAACACTGTTCAAAATGAAAACAAAGTATTCGATTATGTATGCTTATGCATTTTACAGTAAAAGCAGTATTTAGAGGGAAAATGATAGCATTCAATGAAGTTTTTACAAAAGAAAGACATACAGCCAGTCATGTTAGCTTCTTTTAGGTAAACTAGAAAAGAATAAACTAAATTCAAGATAAGCACACAATAAAATTTATAACAGAAATTAGTAAAACTGAAAATAGAATATAAATAGAGGAAATTTCAAAGCTGGTTCTTTGAAAACATAATAAAACTGATAAGCTTCTAGCTAATTTAACTAAAATTGAGGTCGGTAGGGAGAAAGAAGGTACTAATAGCATTAAAGGAAGGACAGCACTAGAGATGGCATGGACAGTAAAAGGGAAGTAAGAGCATTATGATCATCTGATAAGATACATGAAATTCTTTAAAAGATAACCTGTTAAAACTCACACAATAAGAAACATACAATTTGAATAAGCCTAAATCTACCTAAAATACTATATCAATAATTAATAGATTTCAGAAACAGAAAGCAATTGTGATAGGTTCACTAGTAACCACTAAACATTAAGGCAGAAAGTGTACCATGTACCTACAGTCTCCACCCAAAGACAAATACGAGGGGATACTTCTTTATTCATTCTGCAAAGTCAACACTAACTTAACTCCAAAACTTGACAAGACTGTTGCACAAACTACAGAAGGAATCTGTAAAATGGTTTAAAAAGGAACCACTCAAAAAATAGAGTTAAAGGATTTGATCTAATACTTCACCAAAAATTTACAGATGAAACATAATTAAGCTTGTGAAAAAATGCTCAACATCCAGTGTCATGAGGGAACTGAAAATTAAAACTTCAAGGCTTCCAGTAGGATAGCCAAAATCCAAAACTCTACCAATAACAATTATTGACAAGGATTTGGAGCAGTAGGAAGTCTCACTCAATGCTCACAGGACTATAAAATGGTACAACCAATTTGGAAGAAACTTGGCAGATCCTCACAAAACTGGCTCTTACCATGCAAACCTGTAAACCCACTCCTTGGTGTTTACCCACATAAACTGAAAACTTATGTTCACACAAATGCCTGTACAGAGATTTTTTATATCAACTTTATTCAAAATCACTCAAACCTGGAATCAAGGAAGATATTCTTTCAGAGAGAATGGATAAACTATGGTGTTTCCACACAATGAAACAATATTTGGGTCGCAAAAAGATATGGAGGGTTCTTAATGGTATAGCACTAAGTGAAGGAAACACAAGTGAAAAGGATACCAACTATGACATTTAGAAAAGACAAAGCTACAAAGGGAATGAAAGTCAGTGGTTGGCAGTGGTTTGTGGAGAAAGTGGGACAAACAGAGGAGATGATTTTTAGGACAAGAATACTACTATATATATGTAATTATAATGATGGACATGTGTCATTGTATATTTGTCCAAACCCATTCCATATATAACTCTAAGAGTGGAACCTAATACACACTGTGGACATCAGGTGATAATGACTGTCACTGTAGGTCCACCGCTCTTAACAAAAGCATTACTGTGGACTTCTTTCCAACAAAAAGTCTTTACTCCTACAGAGATTTTCACTTATGCCATCACCTACATATGTGTTAAATTTACTGGGTAAAATTCTAAAAATAAAGGCCTTATATTCTCAGGAAATGTGAAACAAGAACTTTAAATTTCAAATGCAAAAATCTACCCTTAATCATCTACCTTCCGAAAAGCATTCAGTAACTTTGTAAAGGAACAAAGCAAAACTCTTCATACTATAGTCCCGACTCAGTTTTAATTTGCTACTAATTTTTAATCTTACTATTACCAAGTAATTACTACCAATCAAGGGTGCCAAAAAAAAAAAAATCAATCATTCCTGACATGGCTGAGACAAAAGGCAGTATCTGCTGTCTTGGTCCGTGTCTTTGGAATTATCTTGCTTTGGAACAGTTAATCTGAGAAAGAGCTGATGCCATAATTATGAAATTTATAAAAAAGGAAAGAGACCTGACTTAAATCTTAGCCTCGTATATCTTTTCATTCAACACAATGGAAGTAACACTCCATTTCACAGAAGTGTTACAAAGTTTAAACAAGAATGCTGGCAATCTGCCTATGTATTTTATTCATATACAGATGCTCTACACCTGTTAATATTTACCCACTACTTTGGTAACAGTGTCTTCTAAATGGACTGAGTTGAGAAGAAGATACTTAATACCAAGGAATGTGTTTCTGCTGGTGGAATTTCAAGCACAGGGGAACATCAGAGTACAGGAGATATTTTGAGCAGGGAGATATTCCCTTGAAACCAACTGTTTATCCTACTACTATGATACAAAGGAACCTTGAGATTAATGTAAATTTTTACAAAATACTTGATCTTCATAAAAATAAACTATGAAATTTGAATGAATGTTGTTTAAAATGCAAAAGTAACTAATATGTTTCAATAAGAATCATTAGTGTCATCTACTCTAAAGCAATTAGATAATAAAATATCAAGTATTTTATTAAACAGCAACTATCCTTGTACCTACAAAGCTATACTTACAGAAGGGAGAGATCACAGCATGATTTTCATTAGAATACATATGTTCAAATTTGTTACTTCAAAATCAATATTTAAAGGCTGAAACTTATTTGCTAAAGATTTTAAAAGTACATGTAAAACAAAAAATGTTAATCACTTAATTCCATTCATATTATACTCATAAATGCTTTATTCTATGTGGTGGAGCTTTATATATTCAATGTCTGTGTTTATCTAGTTTTGGTCTTTAAATGATTAAATTTTAGCATGTGAGGTAATATAGTTTTCTCCCTATCTTCTTTATCTTTTTCTCGGGATATTTATTCATTTTCTACTAATTTCAAAATAAACATATCAAGCTTCATGAGAAACACAGAAGATATGTTAAAGAACAGCATGATTTTCTACATGAGAAAACAACAGGAAAAGAACCCCCACCCACAGTAACATCAACAACACAAAGCAGACACTGTTTCTTCATCCACAGCTGAGCTGTGTGTCCAGAACAACAGTTACAAAAGATTAAGAGGGCAAGGGAATATATGAAGGAGAACATGTCTCTATTAGTTACTTTATTTTTATTTATTATTTACTTATTTATTTGAGAACGACAGGCAGACGGAGAGAAAGAGGCAGATAGGTAGAGAGAGAATGGGCGTGCCAGGGCCTCCAGCCACTGCAAACGAACTCCAGATGCATGCACCCCCTTGTGCATCTGGCTGACGTGGGTCCTGGGGAAACGAGCCTCGAACCGGGGTACTTAGGCTTCACAGGCAAGCACTTAACTGCTAAGCCATCTCTCCAGCCCTCTATTAGTTACTTTAAATAATGATTTCTATGAGAAGGGGGAGTTGAGGGCTCAGAGAGGCCATTAATGATCTAATGTTCAAGGCATCTGGAAGTACTTTACCCATGGTTAATATTCAGCTGAGACAAACTTTATCTGCTAAATTAGATTTGTTTGACTACTATCTATTGTCTGTTATGCTTGCTTTGGGTCCAAGATATACCAGCTGCTAATATTTTGTCATACAGGAACTAGTCTATTGGACTAGGACTGCACCTAGTATACTTGAATTACCTCCCTCAGAAGCTCTAGAATTTTAAATTCTCTAAAAGAGGTGTGTGAATAGAGATGAGAGGGGAGAGAACAAAAAGAAAATGTGCTCTCTCCACTAATGTCATGACAAGAAACTGTACTGTCAATTATTTAAATGTATTTCTGAAATTTATTAACATTTTGGTGTGCTTGCAGTACAAATCACGAGAAAATGGTGGAAAAGCAGGAAAATACTATACATGGGTTCAAACTTGGTCCCTCTTTAATTTTACAACCCTGGGAAGGGTATACACATTGCTAAGTCTTTGTTTCATCATCTATAAAACAAAAACCAGACTTGCTGCCTGGCAGTTATGGTAAGAATTGACCATTGATTTTATATGGAAGACACGACTTACAGTTTGAGACTCATACTTTAAAATGAAATGAATATTTCAAGGCCAGACAAAGGACAAAATTACAAGGTCTAAAGGCAAAAACTAAAGAAATCAGTATATAATAGCCTACAGAATGGAAAAAGACTAATTTAATCTGTCACTTTCTAAGCTAATAAGAATAAGAGAAGGTATTTAAGATGAAGTACAAAGTACTTTAAGTATACATCATTAAAACCTAGAAGTTAGCAGAGATATAAAATATGTGAATGAGCATCTCCTGGGTCACATATATCACTAAGTGATGGTATCTTACCTTACCTGAAGACTAAGCAATTCTCAAATGTGCTCTAGACTGAAACTTTCAAGGAGGTTCAAGAAAAGATGGCAGTCCAGATTCTGAAGTCCTTAGCATTCCCAGCTTCTACAAATCCATACTGCTTAGGACAACCACTTTAGTTCTTTGGACCTCAGATTCCTCACTTCCAAAATTAAAGAGTTTGAATGTGAGTCTCTCAGATCATAAAAGATTCTTTCTTAGTTTAACTTACGGCTGACATGTGGTTAGAATACAGAGCTAAGTCATGGGAAAGCATCAATGATTACTTAAGAGGTACAATGGCATCATTACAATGTAGTAAATTACTACTCTGATGTAATAAATACTATAACAAGTGATCAGAATTTTTTAAAGCAGCTTGCAAAGATACTTACAACCATGAAATTATCTATCATCTAGGTCACTAATACTTGGAAGTACAATCAAGTAACAATTATGCATTCTAATGCATGGCACTAAAATACCATGCTTGCCTTTTGAAGATCACTTTTAAACAACAGCAGAGATATGACTGACATTATTTTTTTTTTTTGAGGTAGGGTAGTGCCCTAGCACAGACTGACCTGGAATTCACTATGTAGTCTCAGGGTGGCCTTGAACTCACATTGATCTTCCTATCTCTGCCTCCCAAGTGTTGGGACTAAAGGCATGAGCCACCATGCCTGGCTGACATTATGCTTTTATTATGGAAATAAAAGTAGCTGCATTACTGGGGCATATATAAGCTAATTATGAGATGCTAACATGTGTTACAGGACTGATACCTTCATTCCTTACCTACCAATCACATGTGCTAAATAAAGACTAAGATTTCCATTTACCTATTAGTACCAATTTATCAGAAAAGCATTTGCTATTTTCACTAAAAGGTCAATATATCAAATCCCAAAATTCTCTTATAAGGCCAACCTTGTAATCAGCAACAGCCAACCTGAGACCTGACTGGTTTTCATCCTTCTCTTCCCCAAAGCTCATCAATCACCAGATCTTAGCCATTCACATTCTGTCTAACTACTTCCCAATAAGTAACTGTCATACTTTAAGCTACACAAATCACCAAGATGAAGTGTATGTGTAAAGTGAGTACAAAAAGTACACAGTAATGACAGTAGTGGGACAAATAGATGTGTCATTTCAAACACAATCTCATTGTACAGGGTACTCCTCTAGCTACTCAAAGGAAAGTGAAAATGAGGTGGAGGTACTAAACCCTTTTGAATTTATAATACCAATAAGTACTATTACTCCCAAGTGTTGTGATTAAAGGAGTGTACCACCATGCGCAGCTTCCCAGATTAACTTTTAATAACATGAATAATATTTTTAAAATTATTTTATTTATTTATTTATGAGAGAGAGATGGAGAGAGGCACATACACCACCTTATGCATCTGGCATTATGTGTGTACTGGGGAATCAAATTGAGGTCCTTACGCTTTGCAGGCAAGTGCCTTAAGAACTCAGACATCTCTCCAGTCCAATGATTAATATTTTTTAAGAAAACATAAATGCCTTATATCACTCTGTCCCAAAGAAAACTAAAAACAGCACACAAAAGAAAGGTTTCCTCCCATAAATATTTGCTCTGGTTGGTTGACTGACAGGACAGAGTCTATATGAATGTAGAATATATGCATAAAGGACTCTGCTCAGCACTAACTGGACAAAGATATTATTTCCTTTCAATGACAGATTCTAAATCTCATTAACTGCAAAACAGTGATTACCCTCAGAAAAGTTCTAATACTAACAGTCAAGAAATAGCAAGCTTCAAAATCATGTGCACATCTTGTCCCACCACAGAGGAACTTTGTGTCCTGGTCAGGAAAGGCGAGCACCTGAGGCAGAGGCAAATGGTCTCTCTCCCACTGTGATTTAATCTAGTTTATAAGTGACATCTTTCTTTTACTCTTACTTATAAGAAGGATTTTCCCTTAAGGTTGTACATTAAATATCTATAAAAACAGATTTTACTAACTTAATGGATTCACTACTGAGCAGAATTACCAATATGATCTAGAAAGAACTAATACAACTGGGTGTGGTGGCACATGCCTTTAATTGCCAGTACTCAGGAGCCGGAGGTAGGAGGACTGTCTGAGTTTGAGGCCACCCTGAGACTACATAGTAAATTCCACGTCAGCCTGGGCCAGAGTGAGACCCTACCTTGAAAAACCACAAAAAAAAAGAGAGAGAAAGGAAAAAAGGAAGGAAGGAAGGAAGGAAAGAAGGAAGGAAGGAAAGAAGGAAGAAAGGAAGGCAGAGAGGGAAGGAGGGAGGGAGGGAAGGAAGAAGGAAGGAAGGAAAAAAAGAATAATACAACACCAATAAATAACACAGCATTGTTATTTACTCTTCAATGTATGAAGCTTAGAACGTTTTTAAAAAAATACAAAAACAAGATCTAAAAATTGCAACCTGAATT
Source organism: Dipus sagitta (assembly GCA_036346955.1). NCBI lineage: Eukaryota > Metazoa > Chordata > Mammalia > Rodentia > Dipodidae > Dipus > Dipus sagitta. Next base: position 80,618,478 of record CM070772.1, on the reverse strand, counting down.
GTGCATTCTATGTAGTATTATATGGCCATGCTCATTTCTTTCATTTGTATGTAAGCATCTTTCAATGGATTATCACCGAGTAATGTGAGAAACGCATTATAGCCAGGAATTTCATAATCACTCACAGTAGTTCTTATTAACTCTATGTGGAACTCTATGTGGAGGAACAATTACCTGACAGGCAATCTGTACGAGGTAGACCAACTCTTTAGATTCACAGCCATTTTTCATTACTTCATTCTGTTCTTCTGAAAGTGAAAGCTTTGTCAAAGAAAGGGACAAGAGAAAGAAAAAGTCACAATTCATGAACAAGAATATACTAAGCACTCAATAACATCTGGTCCTTCATATCAACCTAAGACATGCCTTACATCAGAAGTCTATTATTTAAAATAATATATGAAGAATACATTGTTTCAAAACATATTTTTTATAAATTGATTTGTAGGTTTTATCGAACCTGGAGCAACAGCATAGAACCAGTAAGTAAAATATTTAACTCAAAGCAAGTCTTAATTTATTTAGTACATATGAAGGCATTAAACAGAGCTAGGAGACAGCAACCACAGTCCTGGGATTGGTATAAGTGGAAGACCTGTCTTCCTATCTTCAAGACCTCCTGAGCGTTAAACATTGTGCCATAGGGATACTACCAGGGGAATTATGTACACCACTGCAACTTGAGGGTTCTTTGACTCTATACCAGTGAATGACAAACAGGTGGCTCCAGAATTTGATCCACTTACCTCAGGGTGACAGCTATCAAACTCCACCAGAATTCTTAGTTGATGATATACCTTCCTGCCTACTGAGTGCTGGGCTGTCTCTCCTTATGCCCTTACCAGCATTCTGCTGCCTGAACTCTTGGCCTGCCTGTTTTGCCCTTGTGTTCTCTGCAATTGCCTCCATAGACTGTCCCTTGCCTGGGGACATTAGCAGGCTAAATTGAGATTTCCTAAGCTTTGGGTGTTCCTTGATCACAATCTCCCATGATAGTACAACTTTTAGTAATAGATTCTTTCTCAAGATGTCATCTGGTGCTGTCCATCAGTGGAATCCTAGTCTCACCAAAACCCTAATTCTGTTTGACTCTCATGAACCTTGTGTGCTTATACTGAGAGTAGGTCTCTCAGCAACACTGACAACATATCATTTCTTCTCTACCTTTGTGATCAGAAGCAATAATTAGTAATCACAGCATTGGTCCCTGCATTTGGGGACAGGATCCTTCTTGCCTACCCTGGCTCCCATAAGGTTTGTGTAAGTGCCTTCAGGAATATGTTCAAAACACATACATTTGATATTTTGTCCTTCAGAAATATGTGCTGCTACAGGACTGGGAGTGGGCAGTGGATAACTGCTAGTGGATAAGAGATGATACCTGAAAAAGAACTGCAGTTTTCCATCCAAATCTTTCCTTGGGAGTTGTAAGCCTTTAATAGAGAGCAGAGTTGCAAAATAGTTATATCATTTGGACTGGATTCTTTCAGTGCTTGGTTGCCCAGATGAAGAGACAGATTCTTGGTGTTTACCATTTTGCCATCATCCAGAATCTTCTTTGATCCATGTGTTCTTGCATTCTTGTTAAACTCAGTTTATATTATCTTTTTATTTTTGTATCTGTTCCATTTCTGTTCCACCATCCAGAATCTTCTTTGATCCGTGTGTTCTTGCGTTCTTGTTAAACTCAGTTTATATTATCTTTTTATTTTTGTATCTGTTCCATTTCTGTGGGTGCTTTTTTTTTTTTTTTTACTGTTTTCTCTTATGACCATGAGTTACATTTCTTGCTTCTTTATTTGTGCTGTGATTGTCTTTTTTTGTGCACATTTGTGTGAATGGGTACATACATGTGTATGCATGTGTGGGTGAAGGCCAAAGGTAAACCCTTGGTTACTTCTCAGGAAGTGCCTACTACCTATTTTGAAACAAGGAAGTTCTCTCATTGGCTTTGAATTTGCCCAGTAGGCTACACTAGCTGGCCAATGAGCCACATAGATCTGCCTGTCTTTGCCTCCACAGTACTGGTATTATAAGCATGTGTATCACCATGCCCAATTTGTTTTATGTTATTTCTGGGATTCAACTTCAAGTCTTCATGCTTACAAGGGAAGTACTTAACTGACTGAGCTGCCTCTCTCCTCTCTCTCTGTCTCTTGATCTTAAGAAAATACATATGAATAAGAAACATGGTGAAAACAAATGACCATAAATGCTGGCGAGGATGCAGAAAAAGAGGAACCTTTCCACACTATTGGTGGGAATGCAATATGGTCTGGCCATTACAGAAATCAGTGTGGAGGTTCCTGAGACAGCTAAAAATAGATCTACCATATGAAGCAGCTATACCACTCCTAGGCATATATTCTAAGGATTTGTCTCACTACCTTTGAAATACTTGCTCAACCATGTTTACTGCTGCTCTATTCACAATAGCTAGGAAATGGAACCAGCCTAGATGTCCCTCAACTGATGAGTGGATAATGAAGATGTGGCACATTAACACAATGGAGTTCTACTCAGCAGTAAAGAAAAATGAAGTTATGAAATATGCAGGAAAATGAATGGATTTGGAAAGGATTATACTAAGTGAGGTAGCCCAGGCCCAGAAAGCCAAACATCACATGTTCTCTCTCATATGTGGATCCTAGCTACAAATGATTGGACTTCTGTGAGTGGGAATAAAACTCAGTAGCAGAGGCCAGGAAGCTAGAAAGGAGATACAGGGAATATAAAGGGAGGAACTGGGGACTTAGTAGGATGATATTATATATATATGTAAGTAGAAGAACAGATTAACGGGGGTGAAAAGGCCTAAGTGAGGTCAAAGGAGAGATTGAGTAAAGGAAAGGTGGAGGGAGGGCTAATCAAAATCTAAGAGGATGTAAATAAGTCATATGGAAACCTGCTTTGTTGAAAAATGGAACACTCAGGAGCCATAGATTATTACTAGAAAATTGTCAGTGCCAGGAATGGGATACCTTTCAGTGAGATGTTGGTCAGGGTGGTTCCTGATGCCCCCAAAACATTGCTGAGGCCCCTGGTTTCCCACCAGGAATAGATGGTAAGACCCTATTGCTGAAGAATCCACATACTTGGGCTGCAAGGTCACTGAGAAATCCACCTGGAGCTAAGCTGAAAACCTCCTCCATGTAGACCAGCTGACAGAAAGCTGGGAAAAGCCACGCTGCATGCAATTCAATGGAAGAGAGAAAAATCAGCAGTGAAGATACTCAACAGTGGACACTACAAGCCTTACATTTGGCAGCCAGGCCAAATGAGCCAGTGGGTGCAATAGTGGCACATCTGTCATGGGGGAGACCAACCACACTCTAGTTTGACTGGAGGCTCGCTACATGGGAGGGAATATATCCCTGATACTACTGAAAACCTACAACAGGGGTAGTCATGAGCCCTAGGGGTGTAACTCCTGCTGGTGTCTGGCTAATGCATATATTTTGCTCACCAAACTGCCCAGTAAGCACTTCTCTTAATGTTCGTATCTATATATTAATGCTACTCTCACTTCTGGTTAGAGAAGCTTCTCTTTTCAGGTGGCAGTAACCTCTAGAATGACTCAAAAGTCACCACAGTGCTGAGAAGAAGTGACAGAGGAGTGGTCAGCACTAAAACATCTCTATCACACCTTCTAAGGCTCAGGCTCCATTGCAGAAGAGGCGGCAAAAAGAATCTAAGAACCAAAGGAAGAGTAAGGACTCCTTTTAATGCACTCTTGCAGACACAAAATGGCCTGGATACCCATGACCTTGCAGTGCCTGGCACTACCTACACAAGACTAATATAAGAGGAGGAAAAGATGATCACATCAAAATAAGAGAGACTGACGGAGATGGGGAAGAGATATGATGGAAAGTAGAGTTGTGAAGGGGAAAGGGGAGGTGATTAGCACAGTTTATTATCTATAATTATAGAAGTTGTGAATAATAATTTAAAAAGAAACATGGGAGAAAATTTCATCAATAAAATTTAGATTTTGCTTCTGAATGAAAAACTTAATCAAGTGAAACCACCAATATGCTTGACAATAAGGAAGAATAATAGGGAGGAAAGACAAGGCTGACAAATTACTGCATTTAAATATCAATAAGGAGACACAGATTGGCTGACTGGATTCTAAAACCAGATCCATGTTTCTTTGGTTTCAAAGAAACACACCCTACTTGTAACAATGCCCACACAGTGAAAATCAATGTATGCAGAACAATCTACCAAACTAATGGAAACCAAAAGCAAGATAGGGTAGTTTTCTGATATTTGATAAAGTTGTCGTGAAATAAAAGTTAGTCAGAAACACAAAAGAAAGCCATTATCTATCAATAAAGAGAATAATTCATCAAGAAGATATAACTGGGTCATTAGCCAAATGCTTGTTAGAGCCCACTTCCATTCTGAGGAATGTATTTTACATTTTCACTGACTTCCAATAAACCTATATTTACACTTCCAAAAACAAAAAAAAAGGAGATAGGACCATTGGAAATATATGTGTAGCACAGGAGCAGGTTAGATGGCTTAGCAGTTAAGGTGTTTGCCTGTAAGGCCTAAGAACCCAGGTTTGATTCCCAGTACCCACATAAGCCAGATGCACAAGGTGGCGCATGTGTCTGGGGTTTGTTTCCAGTGGCTGGAGGCCCTGGTGTGCCCATTCTCTCTCTCTTCTTTCTCTGTCTCTCTTAAATAAACAAAAAAATAAATAAATAATAAATTTTTTAAAAAAGAAAATATACATGTAGCAAGCATTGGAGTTCCCAATCCCACACAACAGATGCTAATGGACATGAGAAGTGAGGTATGACCTTACACAAAACAGCAGGTGAAGCAATACTCAACTCTTGCCTCTAGATAAGTCATCCAAACTAAAAAAATCAACAAAGGTACCTCAGAGTTAAATTACATCATAGATCAAATAGACCTTCTAGATATCTATAGGCTTTTTCATCCAATAGATACAAAATACACATTCTTCTCAGCAGCCTACGGAACCTTCTCTAAATCAGAACACACTCTAGGCCATAAATCATCTTACCAAATACAAAGCCTTTGAAATAATCACTTGTATTTTATTAGAAAATAGTGCCATAAAACTAAAAATCAATAGCAAGAAAAACTACAGAGACCATCAAAACACATGGAGACTAAACAATACATTCTCGGATGAATGAGTCAATAAATCAGAGAAGAAATAAAAAGTTCCTAAAAATCAAAGGAAAATGAAAGTACAACCTTAAGGACACATCTATAGCAGCTCTAAAAGGGAAGTGGACAGCTGTGGATGCTTACACTAACAATCAGAATGAGTTCAAATCAATAACATAAAAATAATGCACCTCCAGGTCCTAGAAAAACAAACTAAAGCAGCAAGACATAAAGCAGGGTACAAACTAATGAAATGGAGACAAAATGAACAGTATAAAAAAACTGATCAAACAAAGACATTCTTTGAAAAACTAAACAGGTTTGAAAAACCTCTAACCAATCTAATCAAAAGAAGGAGAAGTCACAAATTCTTTAAGTTAGAGATGAAAAAGACATTACTACAGATTCCAACAAAATATAAACAATCATTAGGAAGTACTTTCAAAACTTATGTTCCAAAAGCCTAGAAAATACACAAGAAATAGTAAACATATACACATAGGACCAACCAAAATGAGCAAACACATCTCAACAAATGCTAACTGTATAGAAATAACAATAATTACTTACAAGACACAAAACAACGGAACTGCTACCCCAAGCAACATGAACATGAAAGACAAAAAAACAATTATAGTTAAAATACCCAAAGTGCTTTTTCTATATGAAAGAAGTAGTAGCGAGATCAATCATTTTTAAAATTTGGTGTGTGTGTGTGTGTGTGTGTGTGTGTGTGTGTGTAATGTATGGTGTGGTACTGGTGGCATGTGTATGCAGAGTTTATGCACATATGTGGAGAGATGTATATGCCCTATGTGCATGTGTGTGGAGGCCAGTGGAGAACACCAGGCATCCTCCTCTATCATTCTTCCATGTTGTTTCCTTGAAATGAAGTCTCTCACTCAACTTGGAGCTGCAGTTTTTTGATCAGATGGCAGACCAACAAGCTCCAGCTAGGCTACCCATCCCTGCAAGACAGGGTTTATAAGTGTGCATGGCTACACACACTATTTTACATGGGTGCTGGGTAATTGAACTCAGGCCCTGTCAGGCCCTCATACTTGCATGGTAAGCACTGTTACCCAGTAAATCATTTCCTTACCCCGCCCCCATCCCTGATAACCTTAACTTTAGTTATTCAAGTTACACTTTATTGATAGAAACTAAAACAGAAAGAAGAACATGAAATATTTTTCTAAGTGAAAGAGAACTGGGAAGGAAGGGATGAAAAGAGAGTATGCACTCAAAAGCAGTGAATACATAGGACCAAAAATGAAACAAAAACTAGTAAATGACAAAAGATGATGGTAGAATGATAGTATGCAGCTCAAACTTCCAGTCCACTGATAGAAATATGGGAAAAGCAGAATCTCTCCAAATCAGTTTTCTCAGTACTGAGAAGAGGACCCCAAGATGGCAGGATGCTCTCTCTAACCCAACACTGTCCAGCTCGCAGCAGCCACATTGACAGCAACCCTTTTCCCAATGTGGAACTGGTGTCCCTGAATGCAAGATGAGCACAGGCCTGACCCACAAACTGCTATGGTATCTCTTTCATTTGTCTGGGTGCTCGCTGAAGGACTGGGTCCTGGTGCTTATCTCTGTTTAACCTAAGGTGTAACTCACAGGAGAGGTAGAGAGTGCTGCTCATAAACCTATTGAGAAAAACAAAACACCTGCAGCCACCGAACAGTCTCATCCTAGAAGGAAAAGCTAAGGAGAGGTTCTTTGAGAAGCCAGGGCACCTAAAAGGGCTCATGAATGCTGGTATATTTAGTAGCTGGGTGTGGTGGCTCGCACCTTTAATCCCGCACTTAGGAGACAGAGGTAGGAGGAAGCCATAAGCTTGAGGCCTCCCTGAGACTACATAGTGAATTCCAGGTCAGCCTGGGCTGGAGTAAGACCCTACCTCAACCTACCCTCCCCCCAAAAAAGAATACTGGTATATTTAGAAAACTACACGCATGCCCAGAGTAGGATGCATGTTTACCTAAGAGGTGGAAAGTGCCTATGTGTTCAACTTCTAGCTGGCCTTAAGGCTAAGTACAGTTATAAGGGAGGGCTAAAGTAGACCTATACACAGCAAGGTGTAAAACGAGTACCCTAGTAGAGAAACAACTTACAAAAGCTGCTAGAAGTAGCTTAATTGCATGGTTGTTTCTATTTTTAGCTCTTAAAATTCAAGAAAATTGCTGACAAAACACTAAAAGACTTTTAAGTGAGCATATTTGACAAGAACAGTCTTTGAAACAGTTCATAATAATCAATAAGCAAGCAGACTCCTAAACCCCAGCTAAAACCAGCTCTGGTTTTGAGGAAAGAGAGGAGATCAGATTGGCAGCATTACCACATTATCCTATTCAAATGTCCAGTATACAACAAAAAGTCATAAGGGGGGCTGGGAAAAAGTGTAAGTAAATAAAGACACTTGCTTGCAGAGCCTACTGACCCAAGTTCCATTCCCTAGCTACTCATACAAAGCCAGATGGGCATTTGTCTTCAGTAGCAAAAGACAGGTCAGAAGGAAATAAGTATACAAGGGTCATTCACATAGGTGAAAAATAAATCAACATCAGCTGCTCTTGACAAGTCCCAGCATGGGACTTGAGATATTAAATGAACTGAATTAACCACGGTTCACCAGGCCTAGTAGAGCATCCACACATTATCAGCTCTAGGGAGAATGAGGTAGGAAGACTGGGAGTTTGAGGCCAGCATGGGCTGCAACATGAGACTCTGTTTCAAAAAGCAAAACCATTAGTAAAACACCAGTTTAAAAAAAAAAGTACTCAGAAATTCAAGAACACTGTGGGTCAAAATCCTATAGAAAATCAGAAAAGTGATACATCAACAAAGGAAAAGTATGAAAAGTAAACCTTATGGGGCTGAAAAACATGATAACTAAAATGAAAATTTCACCAGAGGTCTCAACACTGGATCTGGGTAGAAAGAAAAACAGTCAGCCACCTTAAAGACAGGGCAACTGAAATTATACAGTCTGAAGAACAGAAAGAAAGAAAGCTTTTTTATGTTTTTTAAGTTAAAGGGACTTGGGACTCACAACCATATAGACCAACACATGCACTGTGGAAATGTAGAAAAGAGAAAGGATCAAATTATTTAAGATAAAATGGCTGCATTCATTCCAAATTTGATGAAAGGCATGACTCTGCATATCCAAAATCCTCCATGAACTCCATAGGATAGACCAAAGTCAAAAAGTAGGGTGTGGGCTAGAGAGATGGCTTAGCAGTTAAGGGGCTTGCCTGAAAAGCCTAAGGACCCCATTTCAACTCTCCAATTCCCATGTAAGCCAGACACACAAAGGTGAGGCAAGCACAAGGTCTCACATGTCCACTAGATGGCGCAAACATTTGGAGTTCATTTTCAGTGGCTGAGGCCCTGGCGCACCAATTCTCTCACACAAGTGGGGTGTGGTGCATGCTTGTAATTCCAGCACTATGAGGCAGGAGGACTGCCATGAATTTAAAACCAGCCTACGCTACATAATGAAATCCGGGGCAGCTAGAACTACATAGCAAGACCCTGTCTCAGAAACAAATACACTGGGCTGGAAAGATGGCTGAGCAGTTAAGGCATTTGCCTGCAAAGCCAAAGGACCCAGGTTCAATTCCCCAGGATCCATGTAATCCAGATACACAAGGGGGGGCACATGCATATGGAGTTTGTTTGCAGTGGCTGGAGGCCCTGTTGTACCCATTCTCCCTCCCTCCCTCTCTCTCTCTCCCAAATAAATAAACAAAATATATTTAAAAAAACAAATACACAAATGAAGATAGAGGCACACATCTACAATTTTAGCACTTAGGAGCTGGAAGTAAGAAAATCAAGAGTTCAAGGCTAGCCTGTACAGTAAGACCCTGTCTCAAAAAAAAAAAAGTCAAATAAATAAAGAAGAAATGAAGACATTTAGAAAAAAAAACCTAAGGGAGTTAACTAATATCAGACCTACGTGCCCCCCCCCAAAAAGAAAGCTACTCAAGTGCCCTTAAGGCAGGTTTGAAAGGACAACAGACAGTAACTCAGAGCCATTTGAAGACAAAGATCTCATTTAAGGTGAACACATAAATACATACAAGCATCAACTTGCTGACATTATGGTGTGAAATTCTATTTGTTTTCTCCATGACTTAAAAAATAAATGGTTAACATCCTCAAATCTATCTTGTTTGGTACAAAATGCATAAAGATGTGATTTGTAATATCAATTTCTATTTATTTATTTATTTACAAGCAAAGAGAGAGAGAGAGAGAGAGAATGAATGACCAATGAGAATGAATAGGCATGCCAGGACCTCCTGCCGCTGCAAACAAACTCCAAATGAATGTGCTACTTTGTGCATCTGGCTCTATGTGGGTACTGGGGAATAAAACCTGGGCTGTCATGGTTTGCAAGCAAGTGCATTAACCACTGAGCAATCTCTCCAGCCCTGTAACATCAATTTCTTAACAAGTGAGACAGAGCTATCTAGGAATGAAGCTTTTGCATGGAATTGGTGTTGAGCAGATGTGGATTCACATGCAGCTATTATAGCTTTAGAACAATGTACATAGTCATTATAGTAACCACAGAAAATCATCTTAAATTGCAGGAAAAGGAATGAAGGGGGTGAACCACTAAAAAGTCAACTAAGTATGCATGAAAGAAGTGATGTACGACAATAACAGTAAAGACTAAGACAGGGAGAAAATATACAACCAAACAACCTAAGTCCTTCCTGAAGAGTACATACTACTTACGGAAATGGTTGAACTCTATGACTGTGTAGCAGAGACAGGAGAAAGGATTCAAAGCTAGATGCTGACTATGATGGACTTGCTCAAGACCCAAAGACACAATTAGTTTGAAATTAGAAACGTGAGCAATATATTCAATGTAAGTAATAACCAAAGAGGGCAACTGGATCACACACAATATACTTCAGTCAAAAGTTATTGTAATTCCAAGTTAATTTTAGTTTTGTCTTTGCTTTTGTGCAATATCTAAGAAATCACTGTCAAGCGGGGCGTGGTGGCACACTTTAATCCCAGCACTTGGGAGGCAAAGGTAGGAGAATCACTGTGAGTTTGAGGCCACCCTGAGACTACATAGTGAATTTCAGGTCAGCCTGAGCTAGAGTGAGACCCTCCATCAAAAAAAAAAAAAAAAAAAAAGGAAAGGAAAGGAAAGGAAAGAAAGAGAAAGAGAAAGAGAAAGAGAAAGAGAAAGAGAAAGAGAAAGAGAAAGAGAAAGAAAGAACTTACTGTCAAACTTATTATCATAAAGATTTTCCCCTATGTTCTCTTCTATTTTTTCTTTTTTTATATTTTATTTTTTTTTAATTTTAGACAGAACAAGGGAGAAAGAGAGAGCAGAGAATTGGCGTGCCAGGGCCTCAGCCATTGCAATCAAACTCCAAATGTTTGCACCACCTACTGGGCATGTGTGACCTTGTGCTCGCCTCACCTTTTCTGTGTCTGGCATATGTTGGATCTGGAGAGTCGAACATGGGTCCTTAGGCTTCGCAGGCAAGCACCTTAACTGCTAAGCCATCTCTCCAGCCTTCTTCTATTTCTTAAAAAAAAAAAAAACAATGGGAGAGAGAAAGAGAGAGACAGACAGACAGACAAAGAATATGGGTACACCACGGCCTCCTGTCACTGCAAACAAACCCCAGATGTGTGTGCCACTTTGGCATCTGGCTTTACATGGGGTACTGGGGAACTGAACTTGGGCCATCTGGTTCTGCAAGCAAGTTTTTTAATGGCTGGCCCATCTACAGGCCTCTTTTAAGTTTTATAGTTTTAGTTCTTATATTTAGGCCTTAGATCCTTCTTGAGTTAATTTTTGTACATGATGTTAGATAAGAGTCCAACTTTATTTCTTTGAATTTGTGGATAAATTGGTTCCCAGTACTTTGTTGAAAACTTTGTTTATCTCTGTTGGATGGTTTTGGCAATTCCACTGAAGCTTGAGTGAATAAGTATGTAAAGTTTGGTTAAGTTCTCTTTATTCCATTGGTCTAAGTGTCTGTCTTTATAGCAGTATCACAGTGTTTGGCTGACTGGAGCTTTGTGGTAAGTTTTGCTATCAAGAAGTGTGAACCCTTCAACTTTAATTCTTAAAATTGTTTTGATTGAGTGGACCCCCTGAGAAGTCTTAAGAATTTCAGGCTGCATTTAAAGATGTTACTGGGGTTTTGAAAGGTATAGCCTTGAACATGTAGGTTTCTTTAGGGTACTGGCATCTAAACATAAGTTCCTTTAATCAAGACCCAAGGTATTTTTACGTTTTCTCCTTTAAATTCTTTTAGTCATATTTTTTAGATGCCAGTATTTAGGGTTTTTTTCCTTGTGATTTTTCGTGTTTTATGTTCCAATTTTGTCTTTAAGTCTCTCTGTTCAAAATGACTACAACACATGATAGTCTCTAAGAGAGAGTAGGTAAAAGGTTAGGTTTAGTTGTGTTGATCAGGTGAGACACAATGAGAATGCAAAACCAAAATGCATTAAACAGAACAAATTTATTACTTACAGATTCCAGACAAGTTAGGTTAATAAGGCTGCAAAGAAATCAGGAAATAACAGGGCACTCACAGTGGGTGGACAGTATAAAGAAAGAAAGAGGGCACAAGTTATGTGGTGGTGGTAGGTGGCAGGGAAGGAATGGTGGCAGCATCTGGTCACAATTAGTCCAACAGTGAGGAAGCAGGGCAGAGAGATGGATGCTGCATGCTCAGCCAGCTCTCTCCTGTTGATCTAGTCCAGGATCCCAGCCCATGGCATGGTGCCACCCACAGTTGAAGTGGGTCTTCACACTTCAATTAATCTATACTAGGTAATCCCTCACAGACAATGACTAGAGATTTGTTTCCACAGTTAATTCTAAATCCTACCAATTTGTCAACTAGAGATTAATTAACTATCATTAGAAGTAAGTGGATTAGCCGGGCGTGGTGGCGCACGCCTTTAATCCCAGCACTCGGGAGGCAGAGGTAGGAGGATCGCCGAGAGTTCGAGGCCACCCTGAGACTACATAGTGAATTCCAGGTCAGCCTGAGCCAGAGTGAGACCCTACCTCAAAAAACCAAAAAAAAAAAAAAAAAAAAAAAGAAGTAAGTGGATTATACTACACAAAGCCACACAGGGAGGGGAAGTTTTAATTATTTTTAATTATTTCAAAGGTGAATGGGATACAACTGAGTTTTAAACAACTTTCATTAGGATAAAAATGTATGCTGAGGCAGCAACTATATTAACTAAGTTTATAACACATATCCATGGTTAGCTCCTGTTTTCTTAAGTCCCCTTTTCAGGTTTTTTAGTTAGCATATACAATGCAACTGGTCTTTTGTTGTTGTTTTTTTTTTTTTTCTGTACCTTTACTGAACTTATTTATTAGATCTATCAGCTGTTCATAGAAGTCTTTAAAGTTTTCTATACATATGATTTTGCCACCTGGGAGCAGAGCAAATTTAACTTCTTCCATTACACCTAAATGGCTCTGACTTGCTAATTGCTCTGAGCCTCATGGGATGAGTACAGGGTCAACCAGAGTACAGCATCATCTGCCCTCATCTGGGATATGGTTTGTCCTTGGAGGTATTTTCTTTCTGGAACCCAAGGTGACTGCAAATTTAGGGCAAGGACTTAACGCTGGGTCTTCAGCCTTGTGGGATCCTAACAGTATGATTCGCTTTCCCTTCCCAGTAACCTTGTCTTCTCAGCTTTCTTGCCTAAATGCTTTTACTTTTAAAAATATGTTTGTTCATTTATTTATTTGTAAGTAGAGAGAGAGAGAGAGAGACAGAGAGAGAGAGAGAGACAGACACCAGGCATGTCAGGGCCTTCAGCCACTGCAAAGGAATTGTGCATCTGACTTTACTTGGGTACTGGGTCATTAGGCTTTGCTGTTAACCACTGAGCCATCTCTCCAGCCCCTGTTCTTACTTTTATATCTAAATATTCAAATACCTTCGATCTTCAATAAGGGTGAATTCTATCAATCCCTGAATACTACAGGAAATAACCTCTCTCATATTTGAATGCCCACAACCACTCTTAACATTCATTACTTTTTCTTTTTTGGTTTTTCATTGTGGTCCTGCTCTAGACTAGGCTGACCTGGAATTCACTATGTAGTCTCAGGGTGGCTTCAAACTCAAGACGATCCTCCTACCTTTGCCTCCCAAGTGCTGGGATTAAAGGTATACAGCATTATGCCCAGCTACTTTTTTATTATCATATGCTTAGTGGTACATTGCTTTTTCTGAGGAAAGATTCTATTTTGTCAAAGGCATTTACATAGGTAACTAGCACATTCAAGGTATCCAAGAAAACTGTCTGGAATGAACTGTGGATTTTAGGACAACCTATGCATAAGGCTTAACATTCATCTGTTTTGTTTGTATTTTCATTTTTTGGCAATTTCACACATGTAAATAGTATATTTTGCTTCCCTTCTATCTTTGCCTTTCCCTCCCACTAAAACTCTTTTCCATCCCGTTAGCTTCCCATCCTATTTCCATGCTTTGTTTATTTTGTTTTATTTTTTTTGACCCACCATTTTATGAAATACCTATGCCACACTATGAAACGTTGGGTTACAATTACCTGAAGAAATCTGACAAAACTCAATAATTTCCATCATTTTTTGTTCCTTTAATTTCACAATATCTCAGTCCTTTAACAGGAATAATCATGAGGATTTTTAAAGCTCATGTTTCTAATTCATTCCAAATCTACCTTTGAAGCTATGTTTCCTATACTTACTTCACTTTTTATCACCTTGGAAACCAATCACAATTAATATAGTTAGGATTGTAAAATACAACTCTACTCAGCAATCCTTCAAATATTCGGAAAAGTCCTTTCTCAACAGGGAGAATGGAAATCAATAGAACAGAAAAGATTAAAAATACAACACCCCAACCACAGCAAAACCCATTCATCAAAGCCTAATTACAACGGACACATTACAAAGGGGCACAGAGTTCTTTCATTTATCTTTTCCAATTGTATATGCAGTGATTGCAAATGTACTGTCTATAGACTTTGTAACAAGTTTCGTTTCCTCTAAGTAGCCTATAGTAAGGATAGAGATGTGGGAAATTATTCCTGCTGCACACTATTATGTGGCCCATCTACCCTACCTTCACCTTCTAACATTTAACACCAAAAATACTAACTCAAAGCAACCTAGTTTGGGGGCTATAGGGATGGCTCAGCAGTTAAAGGCACTTGCTTGCAAAGCCTTATCGTCCAGATTCTCTAAAGGCAGATGCATCTGGAGTTTGCAGTGGCAAGAGGCCCTGGCATACCCATTCATTTATTCATTCATTCACTCTCTTTGTTAAATTAATAAATATGAAAAACTATCTAGTTTAGGACACCAGGTAGAAGAATAACAATTATGGTATATCACATATTGCTATCAGTCAAATAAGTTCTAATTTCAGGTGATAAGACAGATATCAATAAAAGACAAAATTATCATTCAAATTTATTATAAAAAATTTGATCTATACAGGCATTTTAATATACCTAAGTCCAGGTCCAGAGAGCATCACTTCCTCAGGTGAGTATCAGATGAAACAACTGATCTGAGCTCACAACACTAGAATCACCCTCAGCTTAGTGTGATGCTCATGGTAAAAAGAAAATGTAAAAAATGAAGACTTGTTGACTTCCCAACAAGCAAGACCACATGATCTCATCTCACTGATACTCACAGAGTATATATGTGTCAGAAAATAATGTTTTGTTGATATTCTCATATGTCTTTATGGCTGGGGCTTTCTAAGCAAAGAATATGGGCACCTGGGTTAAAAGATGAGTAGTGGTAGCCTCCAAAGACAGAATATTATCTCTTCTCTCAGACAAATGTTCACATTCCAGGGTGTTTGCCACATTCACTTCTTTTCTCCAAAGAAGGTGTGTACATTCCAGAGCAAAGTGTCCCCCCCTCTTGCTTGCTCGCTCGCGCTCTCTCTCTCTCTGTCAGTCTGCATCTTGATAAAGGAGAATGGGTCAAAGCTCTAGCTACCTAACTAAACTCTAAAGTTTCATGGCTGAAGGCTTCCTCTCTTATGGTACAAGACCCCATGATATAAACAGGGTATATCTGATTCTAACCATATCGTTTCACCTAGGAAACCAACATGAGCTACCCATAAGCAAGAAAGATGTCTGGAGAAGATTTTGTCTGTCTGTAACTGTACCACACCAACTTGTTAGCTTACATATTGGACCTTCCAGTTTTAGACTCAGCCATACTATTTTTCAAGCATTCTCAGTTAATTCCTGGAAGTGAACGACATGTGCAATTGTGACACCATAGTATATATTTTTCATAATACAAGGGCTTTTGCATCCCTAACTTTTGAATTGGATAATCTTCAATACACTTCAAATCCTGGCTCTTGGATAAGAGTGGTACTAAATGACAATGATTTTCCATAAGAGTAGATATTAATATACAAAATACAGAAAATTACAGCTAAATATTCCATTGATTATGGTTTGAGGAAAACTAAACTTGCTGGTGAAAGTAACACAGAAAAATATTATAATGGTTTTAAGTTCAAGTGTTTGTACATGTAATATGCATTAAGTAAGATATTTTTAAATGAATCATGAGTTTTCAACCTGCAAGCATTGTGCCAATAGATGAAACAAAATTTTCATTAATTAATTCCATATGAGTGATAGATAGGCCTCCTGTGACAAAGCACTGGGTGAAGCAATTGCCACCATGCCAATCCTGATATCATCACACAAAGGCATCATCACAAGTGTCACTTTCCACACCATGAAAATATGATTTGACCATATGGGGATGCTGTCCTAGAACTTCTGCCTTTGTAGGTAGGGATGATGGTTCATATCTGTAATTCCAGCACATAAGAGGCAAATTCAGGGTGATCACATGTTCAAAGCCTCCCTGGACCTTGCAAGACCTTGTCTCAAAATAACCAAATCAAATACAGGCTTTTAAGAAAATGGTCCCTTGTGCATAGTTCTTATACCGGAAACTCATAGGCTCATAGCTCTCCTATGCCTTTTTTCTGTCAAAACCTCACCTTCATACTTCCACTGAGGTCAATTTAACTTTATATGAAATTAGATTTAACAAAAAAAAAAAAAGAAAAATGAGAATAGCCAAGATAATGTGAAAGCAGTTCTAATTCACCATCTACACACTAGGGGGCAGGAGAGCACAAGCAGTTGAGAGTGAGACTGGCTGACAGCAGAATAAACTGTTACTATGCAAATTGCATGAGGTGTTTTTTGTTTGTTTGTTTGCTTGCTTTTGTTTTAGCTGTGAATACGTTTTTGTTTTGGAACATGAAACATTACCACTGGGAGAAATTTAATAATGATATAAAATTTAGAATTTAAGCCATATATGGCTTTACTTAAAAGCAAAGAAGCCCTTTCTAGCAACTATCTTTTTTTATAAGGTTTTAATGTCTATGAACAAAAACCCGATATATTTGTGATCAAAATTGCAAGATTTTAACAAAGTTTTATTCATAGGAACTAAAAGACTTTAATTCACTTAAGAATCAATGAGTAGGGGCTATAGCCCAGTGTTAAAACACAAACTTGCCACATGAGGCCTTGAGTTTTATACTAACACCTCTCCTCAATCAATAGCTGAAAGCAAATAAAGCATTAACACCTACATCAATCTGTTTCTATACAGGAAAAAAATAAGACAAGTAGTATAGAATTAACAGAAAAGATAATGGAAAAGTTGGGTTATGACAAAGTTTTTGAAAGGCAAGTTCAAGTAGGTACATGTTATTCTTTACTCTTTTCCAGAAAAAAAAAAAAAAAAAGCAAGAAGCAAAAGAAAATTAAAGTAGGAGCTATACTTCAGGACTAATGGCTTGAAAAATAAAGACAAAAAACTGAGACTCAATAACAGAACTACAAGCCAGCATTTGGAAAGACCTAATTTTTAGAATATTTTGTACACAATTTATAGCCTATAAATTTCCAAAGCTAGATGGAAAATTTTCTTAATATAAATGATAAAAACTGACCTAAAGAGATAAGAAAAAAATAACAAGAAACACAATCAATCTTAAGGTGAAATTGATAATTGATAATTAAAGGTTAAATCCCTCCTTCAGACCAAACACAAATAGTTTTACAGAAAACTGGATTAAATCTCAAACAATAGGTACCTCTAACTTATGCAACAATGCCAGGGAACTTAACTAAAAAGAAGGAAAAGTAAAAAATACACAAAATTTAGGCTAGCAGACAAGTTATAAAATCTTAAAGTGAAAAAAAAAGTAGTTTATTTTTAAGTACACACAAGGCAGAGTGTTTTGTGAATGCAATTTTTTGTATTTGTACTAAATTTTAAAAACAGATTTTCATGCTTGGTGGGAGTGGACTAAGAACACGTGGCACAGCCTTTCCTGCCTTGTGCTATTTTTATTGTCCTCAGTTCTTTAACAGAGTTCAGGGATGGGGAAATGGATCAGTGGTTAAAGACACTTGCAAAGCCTGCTGGCCTGGACTCAACTGTCCAGTACCCACATAAAGCCAGATGCAAAAAGTGGTGCATGCACTTGTAGTTCATTTGCAGTGACAAGAGGTCCTGGTGCACCAATTCTCATTCTCATTTTGATTCATTCTCACTCTCTCTTTTTCCTCACAAGTAAATAAATAGAATATTTTTTTTTAAATACAGAGCTCACATTCATCTACTATTACTTTGTGAGAAGGAACATTCTTTATCATTGATTTTCTAGTTTATTAAGGAATCCCTATGTGAAGATAAGGAAAACAATACCAAGATTAACTGTCGATGTTCTTGCCAGTGGACAAGAAAGAATGGTGGCCAGGTGTGGTAGCATATGCGTTTAATCCCAGCACTTGAGAGGCAGAGGTAGGTGGATCACTGTGATTTCAAGGCCAGCCTGAGACTACATAATAAATTCCAGGTCAGGCTGGGCTAGGGTGAGACTCTACCTTGAAAAATGAAAAATAAAAAAGGAAGGAAGGGAGGGAGGGAGGGAGGGAGGGAGGAGCACTGAAGCACTATTAACTGACCCACCCATTCTATATCACACCAGCATTCTTTCTCCTCAGCATGAAAGTGTGCTCTACCTAATAAGCTAACAGGGGAGTTAATCTGCCTAAGGTCGCTGGTAGAGAGGAACTATAAAAGATTTGAACAGATTCATGCTTATATGCCATTAACCAGCCAGAACAAACTATGCACAGGCTTGAAGTACAAATTAAGTTAGAAGTGAAAGCATGCTCATAGGATGCTTTACAGACAGACCACCTGATTTCCAATTCTGGGTCATCATCAGCATGATGCCTGTTCATATGGTCTCCTAAACTGGGACTCAAGAACTAACTCCTAAAATCCTTGTAACACACCAATCATGCTTTACACATACTGACTGGACAATTCATTCTCCCCTTCCCCAGGATCCAAAACTGCTAACCTTTAGAACACACTAAGTGCACATGTCCACATATACGCATTTCCAGACTCCAGTTTGTTGTTTGTCTTGGCCTGTGCCAAAGCACAGGTAAGGCAGAGAAGGGTGAGGGGAGATGGCTGAGGGTCAAAGTACTTGTCTTGCAAGCATGAGGATCTTAGTCCAATCCCCAGAAACCACAAGGCCAGGCACGGTGACCCTAGCTAGTAATGCTAGTGCTGGGGAGAAGTGGAGACAGGTGGATCCCCGCGGCTGACTGGCCAGCCAGTCTGGCTTATTTGGTGGGTTCCAGCCCAGTGAAAGACCCTTTGGCCTCCACATGCACATGCATGCAAGTGCACACTCACCTGTACATACATGTGGACATGCATACACACACACACACACACACACACACACACGCCTAAAAGAACAACAATTTGAAGAAAACAAAAACTGAAATATGAGCACAGGATACAAGATACAGTGATGCAATTCACAGATGAGAAATACAATTGACCTATAGATGGTACGTTACTTATTAACTAAAAAAGTGCACATTAAAATAAAAAGGTAGCATATTTTTTCCGATTGTACAGACAAAAAAAGGAAAAAAAAACCAATGATGCCTGCTGCACATAAGGGTGTAAGGACAGTTCACTTTCTCGCTGCCCTCTGAACAAGCTGATATACAGTCTTCTCTCCACTGCCTCTGTGGTGTAGCTTTCTGAAGTTTTGGTTATCTGTTGGTCTATTCATGAAGGTGGGAAATTGCAGACATAAACAATTCCTGTGCTTTAAGTGGTAAGCCATTCTCAGCAGTGTGATGAAATCACATGCCAGCCTTCCCACCCAGGATGTGAGTAATGCTTTGGTGCAGTGTAGCCACACTTCCCACTAATCACCTAAGGTACCAGATCACTTGTGCCGTTACTGACGTCTCGTGTTCACATCAACCTGATTTTAATTCCTAGTGACTTAAAAACACAAATGTATGATGACAATTTTATTAGTCTATTGTTATAATTATTCTGTTATTATTATTTTATTATGTTTATCTTCCTATGACTTATTTATAAATTAAAATTTATCATGTATGTATAGAAAAATAGCATTTATAGAAACATGTACTATTTCAAGTATCCACTGGGGAGCTTGGAATGTATCTCTTGTGGATTAGGGAGAAAAGACTATACTAAAAATGAATGAAGAAATAACCTTAACAACAAATAACAACATTGTAAATACACATACTCTCTGAATCAATGAATTCTCTCACAGAATTTTTTCTAATATAATAGTCCATTGATAAAACCCAGACTACCTATTAGCAGGAAGCTGGTTAAATAATGTTATAATAAAAAATGTAATAGTATGTAAATGTGGAAAAGAAGTAATTTCAAATTGCTGAAATGATAAAATGCTACCCACACACAGAGAGACACACTTTCAAGTAAATAAAAACAAATTTTAATCCATGTATGTAGTAGAATTCCACTTATATTACTATATTTTAAAGACATAGATAACTGAGTGAGACTATGTGGCGATTTTTTTTCTGTGATTGGGTAAGTTCACTGAGAATGATCTGTTCCAGGTTCAACCATTTTTCCTCAAATTTCATTGTGTCATTTTTTCTTACTGCTGTATAGAATTCCATTGTGTAGATATACCACATCTTAGTTATCCATTCTTCTAGTGATGGACATCTGGGTTGATTCCAGCTCTTAGCTATTACAAATTGAGCCGCTATAAACATGGTTGAGCAAATCTCTTTAGTCTGTGGTTTGAAGGTTTTAGGGTAGATGCCCAGTAAGGGAATAACTGGGTCTGTTGGTATCTCTATACTCAGCTTTATCAGAAGTCTCCATATTGCTTTCCAAAGTGGTTGTACCATCCTACATTCCCACCAACAGTGGATGAGTGTTCCTACTTCTCCACATCCTCGCCAGCATTTATTTTTATTTGATTTTTTGATGCTTGCTATCCTTATTGGGGTAAGGTGGAATCTCATAGTTGTTTTAATTTGCATTTCTCTGATGATTAGGGATGATGAACATTTTCTTAAGTGTATGTTTGCCATTTCTATTTCTTCCTCTGTGAACTGCCTGTTCAGCTCTTTGCCCCATCTTGTGAGTGGGGTGTTTGACTTCTTACTGTTTAGATTTTTGAGTTCTTTGTAGATTCTAGAGATTAGTCCTCTATCAGTTGGATAACCCACAAATATTTTCTCCCATTCTGTGGGTAATCTATTGGCTTTGCTAATTGTATGCTTGTCTGTAAAGAAACTCCTCAGCTTCATGTGGTCCCATTGGTTGAGTGATGGCTTAAGTTCATGAGCTACTGGGGTTTTGTTCAGGAAGTCTTTTTCCATTCCTATATCATGGAATGTACTTCCTAAATTTTCTTCCAGTAGTATTCGAGTTTCTGGTCTTATATTGAGATCTTTGATCCATTTGGACTTGAGTGTAGTGCATGGTGAAATGTGTGGGTCAAGTTTTAGTTTCCTGCATATGGTTATCCAGTTTGTCCAGCACCATTTGTTGAAGATGCTGTCTTTTTTCCAGCATATATTGTTTGGGCCTTTATCAAATATCAAGTAGCTATAGTAGCTTGACCCAAAGTCCGGGTCCTCAAGTCTATTCCATTGATCTATAGTCCTGTTTTTATGCCAGTACCATGCTGTTTTTATTACTATGGCTTTGTAATATAGCTTTAAATCAGGTATGGTGATGCCTCCAGAGGTATTTCTTTTGCTGAGGATATATTACTATATTTTAAAGACATAGATAACTAAAGAGCTAGAGCTATATCTATAGATTTTACTAAATATTTTGTAAATATTAAAAGTTCTAACAAATACAGAAGAGAACCAGTCCCCAGACAGTTATCCCATCTAGTGCTAGAAGGTGCTACACGAGCTTCTGGGGGAAATAAGCCAACATCTGTCCAAGCAACTCAAGGTCTAAGCTACTCAGAAGCAAACAACCTGATGTGATGCTCACACAAGTGCTATAGTGGTACACAGTATGGTGGAAAACCAACTGCTCTTGGATTGGCTAACAGATATACTCAGTAGAAAGGAAACCATACCTGGAACTGGGAAACAAGTCAGAATTACATCCACATAATGAGTTTGCTCTCCAATATCAAGCTCCCACTAATCTTGGGCTACAAGAGGGTCTACACCCATGAAATTCTCCCTAAACTAATCATGGTTATCCCATTTAACCTGTGTGATTTTACTCTCCATTAGAGAATCTGCTTCTCTTTTTCAGACTGAAGTGGGACCTGAGGAGAGAAACGGCTCATCACACTTCACCAGGGGCCCAGCTGAAACCATGGAGGAACTGGGGAAATGAACAAGAGTGCTGCTTTCTCAGTGAGCCTGATACCAGCTCAAGGGTGAAGGGGATACATACTGAGGACACTCAACACCTAGTGAACCAGAGAGACAGAGGCTCCTAAGAGCCCATCACTAAAGTAGACCTAAAACGAACCCATCATGGCTCAGAGAATTTAGCAGAAAGACTGTTAGAGCCACATGTTGAGACATTAGGCACAGAGATATTGCCTCCTCCCCATAACTGATGGCTACCCCCACAATGCATGACCCACAATCCCCATGGGGATGACCAGCATCCCCAACAAGGAGGGTCTCTTTGGGGTGGGGGCAGGGATGAGGGAAAGGATGGTATCAATGTGTGCTGTTTTACATACTGAGTATGTCCATAACTAATAAAAATATAAGTAAAGAAAAAAGTTCTAACAGATACGTGCTAGTTAACAGAGGGATAAGAATGAAAGGAATTTGAACTTGGATTTTTTACTTTCATCATCCATCTCCTAAGTGTATAACTCAGCTTTCTATAACTGATGAAAACTCCTGAGAAGAACAACTTAAAAGGAGAAAAGATTTATTTTGCCTATTGTTTCTTAAGTTTTTAGTCCATAGTTATTTGGTACTGCTGCTACAGGCCTGTGGCAAGGCAGGATACTACAGAAGGGAAAGGTGTGACAGAGCAAAACTGCTTATTTTGGAGGGAAGGAGGAAGACAAAGAGAGAGGACAGAAGGGAGGGAGGGGCCAGGCCCCATTATATATCCTTTAAGGACATACCTCCAGTGAGCCACTATCTCCAGGGAGGTTAAAAGTTCCCTCACAGCCTTAGAGTAGTATCACTAGATGCTCGTTGAGCTTTTAATCCAAGACATTGCGAGAACATAAGAAAAAAAAGTGTGTGTGTATGTTTCTGTTTCTAAAGCCCATCCTGTCTCTCAGAGCCTCCAACATGCCTGCTGGGCTAGTGCTCTATTACTATCTACCTCCCCTAATTATTGTTCTCTGATCATAAATTCACTCAGTCACTTATTCCATTCATTCAACAAATATTATTAAAATTATTTATTTATTTATTTATTTGGAAGCAGAGAGAGACAGAGAGAATGAGCATGTCAGGGTGTCTAGCCTCTGCAAATGTACTCCAGATGCATGTGCAATCCTGTGGATCAGGCTTCACACGGATACTGGAAAATCTAATCTGGGTCATCAGGCAATGCAGGCAAATGCATTAACTGCTATGCTATCCCTCTGGCCCTCAACAAATGTTTGAGTAACATGTCTTTGGCACTGCTCTAGATGGTATATGGCATAAAATAAGTAATAGTAAAATACAGGAGGGAGATAAGACTGGTGGCAAAGTTGTAGTAATGCAGGGCCAGTAAGCACTGGAACAAGCACTTCAATAGGGTGTGGATATCCAAGGAAACTATCCCAGCAGAGGAAACAAATACAAAAGCCCAATAAGAAGGATGTCCACACCTGGAGAACAGAAAACAGTCCACCACGGCTGACAATGCCTGAGAGGAGGAGGGAGAGAGATGAAGTCAGTCCAGCAAGTCTTATAAATCTTGGCGGAGAATTTTAATTTTTTTTTAATTTATCTGTCTGTGTGTATGCATGTGTGTGAGCTTGTGTTTGTATGTTGCACTAGAGCCTCTTGCTGCTTCAAATGAATTCCATATGCATGTGCTACTTTTTGGATCTGGCTTTACATGGGTACTAGGGAATCAAACTCAGGCAGGCATTCTTTGCAAGCAAGAACCTTTAACCACTGAACCATCTCTCCAGCCCTTGTTAGGAACTTTAAGAAATTTAGCTTTTTCTTTGTTTGTTTGTTTTTGGAGAGATGGCTTAGCAGTTAAGGCATTTGCCTGCAAAGCCTAAGAACCCCGGGTTTGGTACCCTAGTACCCATGTAAGCCAGATGCACAAGGGGGCACATGTGTCTGGAGTTGGTTTGCAGTGGCTAGAGGTCCTGGTGTGCCCATTCTCTCGCTGCAACCCCCCCCCAAAATAAATAAATAAAAAGTATTTTTTAAGTTGATAGCTAAAGAGGCAAGTACAAAGAAAGAGAGAATGGGCATGTCAGGGCCTCTAGGCACTACAAATGAACTCCAGATGCATGCGCCACCTTGTGCATCTGGCTTACATGAGTACTGGGAATCAAACTTGAATCAGCCTTAGCATGCAAGAGCCTTAACCAATAAGCCATCTCTCCAGCCCAGAAATTTAGCTTTTACTCTGAGTTAAATAAGATATATTGGGAAGAATTCATTTTGAATAAAATAAGTACTTTGATTTAGATTTAAAAAGAAGGGCTGAGGAGATGGCTCAGTGGTCAAAGGCACTGGCTTGCAAAGTCTGTGACCCAAGTTCAATTGCCTAGCTCCAATGTACAGTGCTAGTGGTTTGATTCAAGTGCCCCCATAAACTTAGTTGTTCTGAATGCTAGGTTCCCAGCTGGTGAAGATTTTGGAATTAACACCTCCTGTATGTATTGTATTGTTGGGGGCAGGCTTATGGGTATTATAACCAGTTTCCTCTTGACAGTGTTGGGCACATTCTTCTGTTACTATTGTCCACCTGATGTTGGTGGGGAAGTGATGTCCACCCTCTGCTCATGGCATTGTTTTCCCTGCCATCATGGAGCTTCCCCTTCAGCCTGTAAGCCAAAATGAACCCTTTTTTCCCACAAGCTGCTCTTGGTCGGGTTTCTGCCAGCAATGTGAACCTGACTGCAACAAGTAACACATACACGAACATACATGCACAAATAAAAAATTTCAAAACAGATTTGAAAAGAATTAACCTTGGTGCTATGCCAACTATAGAAAGCTAATGAATAATTCTTCCCAAATAGAAATGGTTTGACCTAAACTGATATCAGGAAAGAAAACAGGTGAGCATAAATAATCAGATTCTGGATTTATTTTAAAGATGGAGTGGATGTGAGAACTGACAGGAAAAGAGGAGTCTTAACATATCTCCAAGGTACCTATTTGGTCTTGGGTACTGAAAGGTACAGTGTGGAGACAGCAGCAGGAAGAGCAGGTTGGAGCAAAAATTGTTGCAGATGGGCTGGAGAGATGGCTTAGCAGTTAAGCTCTTGCCTGTGAAGCCTAAGGACCCCGGTTTGAGGCTCTATTCCCAGGACCCAGATGCACAAGGGGCGCACGCATCTGGAGTTCGTTTGCAGTGGCTGGAGGGCCTGGTATGCCCATTCTCTCCCTCTCTCTCTCTCCCCCCCCTTTCTCTGTCTATAACTCTCAAATAAAAAAATAATAAAAAAAATTGTTGCAGGTGTGCTGTCTGAGATGCTTATTGGCATTCAAGCAAAATGCAGGCAGTCAGCTACATGGATATAAAGAGAGCAAGAGAGAAAAATATAGACTCAGACAGAGACATAGATAAAGACAGAGATATAAAATTTAAAGAAGCAATCATGAAAATGTCCTCTGTATCATATATAGCTAAGGCCAGTATGGATGCAAAGTAATTCTATTTAAATTTTTACAAACAACTGTGTCTTTCAGCCTAAATGAGTTGGTAATTAGTTTCTAACATGTGGGATTAAGAATATTTTCTGTTTTGTAACTGAAAGCATTTAAATACCTTTTTTAAAAAAATCAACAAATATTGATATCTTCCACTGTATGAGGGCATGCTGGCCAACTGTAATTATAAACTTTTAAGAACTGAGAAGAACCATAATTGCAAAGAAATCTCTAATTCTGAGAAATTCATAAGACCAAAGTCAGAAACAAGAGAATGCATATGATTAAAGAAGGTTCCAGTATATGAAAAGGTAACAGAGTCAGTCACTGAATAACCTACTGGTATATACAATAAAGTTGTATAACATAAGGCTGGTGGTATTCTAGACACATATTACTACACCTTCTTGATTTCTCCTCAGAACATCTCATACTGAAACCAAGTGATGCATATAGGATTCATTTTCCATAAACATGTTTAGGATCAAACATGCTAGGATTCATCTACTCTAAGAGTATGAACTGAGAGCCACAAACCTTATTTGTACTGCTTGAACAAGACAGAATGTAAGATCATTTCAAAATCTATATTACTGTTTGGCTTTCATTTAGATAGAATTCAATCTGACCACAAAATATAAACCCAGGTAATTGTGGCTGTTCATCTCTTGTGATGCCTGAACCCCCAGGTCCCAATCCACCATGGCTGGGATAATTGGGGGGGGGGAATCCTTACTCCCACATTGGCTCTTCCCTTCCCTACCCTTCCGCCTTCCACATGGCAGGGGCTCTCTACACTTCCTTCTCTTAGTCTAATAAATTCTATCTAAGCCTCAGAAAAGTAAACCCAAATACTAGCTAAAGTATTCACAGAACCCCAAGTCAAAAACTTAGTACATCCAGGTGTGGCAGCGCATGCCTTTAATCCCAGCACTTGGAAGGCACAGGTGGGAGGATCACTGTGAGTTCGAAGCCACCTTGAGACTACGTAGTTAATTCCAGGTCAGCCTGGGCCACACTGAGACCCTACCTTGAAAAACAAAAAACAAACAAACAAAAAACAGTACAGAGTCAAACAAGGATGTCATTTCAATTCTCTCACTGTACACCTCAACTGAATGAAATTAGTATTCCTCTCATGGATCTGACAAAGGTTGAACCCAAACAGAAGCAGAACCTAAGCAAGGTAGTGGTATGGAGAGCTCCGTCTCCAAAGATAGGGAACAGAAGACAGGATGACAAGAGAGTAGATTTCTCCAGAGATGCATCAAATGGAGCATGGCCATAATAGAAGGAAGATTCTCAGGTGAGCTGTAAAGGTACATGTGGAGAGCCGAGAGAGTGTGATCGCCATTACAAGATGGCGCTGACATCTGGCCTCGGTCCTGGTGTACAAGTAGAATAGCGCATGTGCAAGTGGTAAAAGTGCGCCAAGTCACTGCCCAGCCCGGGGCGTCATACGGGGTAATGAGCGCGCAGCCAATCAGCAGAGTACACGCCGCCTAGGGGCTATATAAGCGGCGCCATTTCGGGGCTCTGGGTCTTCCTCTTTTCATCTGTTAACTGCAATAAACTCTTGCTGCAGAAGGATCCTGGTGTCCGCGTGCGTTCTTGCTGGCGAGACGACTACGCGGGCTACAGCTGGTGCCGAAAAACCCGGGACGCCGGGTGCCTGTCATCGCCGGCGCCGAGGAGACCCCCCATTCACGGGGAAGGATTCAGAACTGCAGGACTAAGGTAGGTTCTGAGAGGCATGTCTGGTCTTGACTTGTTTCATCTCTCATCCAAATTGGTAGGAGCAATTTTTGCTCTCCCTATTGTGATGGTGGCTCTCATTCTCTTCTTTTTGAACATGGGAGCCTCACATTCGGAGCTACAAGACAGCATGTCAGAAACAGAACGGCATAATAGGTTAGGGGCCCTTGAGGAAAAAGAAAAAGATGTCTCTAAGAAAAAAGGCCTTTCCGCGGACACTAAGTCCACAGAAAGAAAAGACAAGGGAAAAGACGCCCTGGGAGAGAAACATGAGAGGGAAAAGAGAAGTCCAAAAAGGAGGCCTCTTTATCCGATAAAAGAATTGGAGGCTTTAGGAATTGATAGCTCAGAGTCTGAGGATCTTAGTCCCTCCGAGGAGGAAGAATTAGATGGAGAAGCGGCTCGCTATCTTGATGAGCAGCCACTACCACAAAATCGAAAACAAAAGAAGATAGGAGATAAGAACCTCGCGGCTTTTCAATCTGCCGCCCCTGCCATTCCCAGTGCTCCTCCGCCTTATGCCGGCAAGCATTGTTCAGATTCCTTCCTTTCAGAGGGGGACAGAAGGAGGTTCTTACAAGCCTTCCCGGTGTTTGAGGCTGCGGATGGAGGCCGCGTCCATGCGCCGGTAGAGTATGCCCTCATTAAGCTTTCTAAGGGAAAGGAAAGACTGCAGAGGACCTTGTTGGAACTGGGCTATTGGAATAAGGGCTGGATGCGTTCTGCTGCTGAGGTCCAGAGAGTTTGATCAAGGTTAAATTTGTAATGGACTGATGTGCTTGGCTAGAGATATTGGACTGAGAGATTTAAGATTTTAAGCTGGAAAACCTCAAGCAAGTTAAAATTACAGGCACTGAGACTGGTTTTAGGTTACTGAACCTGCTATTGTCAAACACATTAGCAATCTTAAGGAAGATGTTCCAACTGCTTTACATTAAAACAATGGAAAGGATGCCTGAGGAAAGGCTATCATAGAAATGCAAACACTTTTGGAAAGAGTTGACTGGAGGAGGAACCTGCTTTTCAAGGCTATTGAACTTGAACTGCAGAAGTTTAATGTTTGTTTGATGGTGGTTGTGTTTGCATTGTTTTAGTCTCTCCTTGCTTTAATCCCAGAGGAATTTGCCCATTACAAATTTGGCAGATGGATGTTACTCACGTCCCATCTTTT
This sequence comes from Dipus sagitta, assembly GCA_036346955.1. Taxonomy (NCBI): domain Eukaryota; kingdom Metazoa; phylum Chordata; class Mammalia; order Rodentia; family Dipodidae; genus Dipus; species Dipus sagitta. The sequence goes on along the minus strand of CM070772.1, from coordinate 80,590,109 downwards.
GGCAAATTACAATATTTACATGTTTCCATTGATACTTGTTCTGGAGTTATGTTTGCTTCCCCATTAACCGGGGAGAAAGCAGCCCAAGTTATTCAACACTGCCTTGAGGCGTGGAGTGCCTGGGGGAAGCCCAAAACTCTTAAAACTGACAATGGACCAGCTTATACTTCTCAAAAATTTGGACAGTTCTGTCACCAGATGGGAGTGACCCATTTGACAGGTCTCCCGTATAATCCTCAAGGACAGGGTATTATAGAACGGGCTCATCGCACTCTAAAGTCTTATTTAATAAAACAAAAAGGGGGAGTCGATGAGGCTCTGCCCTCAGTCCCACGAGTGACTATATCCATAGCACTCTTTACTCTTAATTTTTTAAATTTGGACAGTCAGGGCCATTCGGCGGCTGACCGTCATTGCTCAGAGCCTAACAGGCCACAGGAGATGGTTAAGTGGAAAGATGTTTTGACTGGTCAATGGAGAGGCCCGGATCCTATTTTAATAAGATCCAGGGGAGCTGTTTGTGTTTTTCCACAGGAAGAAGACAATCCATTCTGGCTACCAGAACGCCTAACACGTAGACTTGTGATACCTGACGAATCATCGAGATCCTGTGCGGGAGCCGAAGAAGTGGACAAGATCCATTATGAAGACCCTATTCTACTAGAGTTGACCCCTCCCTAGCTGTGGGCCTGACATCCTGGATTTCTTCAGCCTTCTCTTTCTTTAAGGAATGGGTGGGAGTGGCGCTGTTTGGTGCAGCCCTATGTTGTGGCTTAGTGTTCCTGCTTTGGTTGTTCTGCAAGCTCAGAGCTCAACAGCAACGTGACAAGGCCGTTATTGCACAAGCACTTGTGGCTATGGAACAGGGATCATCTCCTGAAATTTGGTTAAGAATTAATTAGACTGAGACCCTCAGTTGATGCACCTCAGGGGTTTAGCCCATTGCACTGAGTCGATGAGAGATCTAAGTCTAATCAGCCCTTGCCTAAGTGGCTGCAGCACCAAAATATGAGATTGACAGCCCTTGCACCCCCAGGAACAATATTCCATTGCACAGGGATAGGTGTCAACTCCCCTTTTTGTCTCTCCCTTGGCCTTTGCACTCAGAGGACTTGTCTCCATTGCACCTGATAAGGTGAGGGAGTGAGCTCTTGATCGCTTATTCCCCAAGGAAGGAATTTGCTTGATCGAGCATAGGGTTGTTTGGTGCTGCGCTGGTTGGGCTATGAGGCAGTTGTCATCTTATTAAAACAAAAAGGGGGAGATGTGGAGAGCCGAGAGAGTGTGATCGCCATTACAAGATGGCGCTGACATCCGGCCTCGGTCCTGGTGTACAAGTAGAATAGCGCATGTGCAAGTGGTAAAAGCGCGCCAAGTCACTGCCCAGCCCGGGGCGTCATACGGGGTAATGAGCGCGCAGCCAATCAGCAGAGTACACGCCGCCTAGGGGCTATATAAGCGGCGCCATTTCGGGGCTCTGGGTCTTCCTCTTTTCATCTGTTAACTGCAATAAACGCTTGCTGCAGAAGGATCCTGGTGTCCGCGTGCGTTCTTGCTGGCGAGACGACTACGCGGGCTACAGGTACATAAACAGGGCAGATTCCCTGTGAACCTTCTCCCACACTCCAGAAGCCTCCTGATCTATCCACACTGTCTAAAATCATTATATATAAATCTTCATATTTCTCTTCTGGTTGAGAAGTAGCAGAAACGTAAGAAAAGAAGGGAGCACAAAGAGGAAAATGAAAGAAACTCTTCTAAAATGAAGTCCACAACTCTGCTTACTGGTGGAAATTCCACCTGATGTATTCATCAGTAAGGATTAAACACAGTCCTCCAATTAGGAGGAATGAATCCTAATAAGTATTTAACAATCCTGGACAAGTCAAGCCCAGCCAAGTACTATCCATTCCTAAACCACAGTTTCAGTATGCCCATTGTAAAATCTTTTATCATAAAAGAAGCAGTGAAAGCTTAGTACTATGATACTTTATACCACCTCATTCACTTCACAGATAAAAGGAAAGAAAACACAGAGGCTGAGCTGCTTGCCCAAGATCCCAAGCACCCTCCACAGAAAGGAAATTTGATTCTTATTTGCTAACTAAAACAAGTATTTTTTCTATCCCATCATATCATGCTTATCATTAATGGTTCTACTTTTATTTTAAATTAAGTGTTTGAAAAGTATTCCCAGTCTATTAAAAGATGCCAACATCTTAAATACTTTTCTCACTTGAGGTTTAGATTTGTAGCCACCTATTGTTTTCCTGGCATTCACTAAAACTCCTCACAGTGCTTACTTGCAAAGGAAGCCATTCAACTTTACTTGTAAAGGCAAAGAAACAAGCAAATAAACTTAGCAGGAAACAATGTATCTTAGTTGTAAGCTATGCAACTTATTTAAATACTTAGCCACAAAATGAAAACTAAATTCATTACTGTTTTCTTAATTAGCTTTTCCTGAAACAAAGCTATCATTATTACTGAAATCTGAAGACTATATGCATTAAAGAAACAAAATATTCTTTGATATTGTGATAGTCAAGTATTATAAATCTCTAATGCAATTTAAACTGTCAGCTTATCTGAAACAGAGTATGTTGCACTTTCATAAATCCTATAGACCAAGCTCATCTAACTAACTTATGAAGCAGAATTATAAAAAGTAGCACACTGTGACACAGCATCATTCAAGCCTCAAGATTCCTTCTCCAGAGTTTGGGATTACAGAGACTGACAGATGGTGGAGAAGTCCTCTATGCAGAATGTAGAAATAAAAATTTTTTCCCTAAAATTGACTAAAATAAAGAATAGCTATTTTGCCCTAAGAAAACATAATTTTTAAAAAATAACCATAATGTGCCTATTTAAAAACTGCCTGATTTTTAACATTAAGCTGCCATCTTCAAAGAGCAAAGTCTTTAGTTTGATGCCATAAATGAGAGTTAAAGACTAGTAATAGCTAAGACTTAATAAAGCATCAAGTGGGAGCTCTGTGATCTGCTGGATTTTGATACAGTAATGAAGACAAGGCAGCATAAGTGAGGACACACATCATGCTATGTGACAAAAGGGAAAAACAACTTTCCTAAACAGACACATGTTAGTGTGGTGCTTAATAGTACCATGCTAACTTAGCATTAAGTACTAATCAACAGAAAAGAATAAAAGATTTGACATCAGCCAATAAAAATATCAATACAAAAATATTACTTCAAAATATCAACTGTCAGTTATATTGGTTCAGAATTTAGGAAATTTTCAAACGTACCTGTATGCTGCCAAATTCAACATTTTCGTAATGGAAATGTGCACATTCAGCCATCTTCGGAAAGTGTCCCTTCGTGAAGGGTAACCTACAATACATGAAAAAAAAACACGAGGTAATATTCTGAACTAGTCAAAGTCATCAAATCTAAGGCAAAATACCAGAGGTCTGTGAGGTCATGCAAGCAAAGTTGTTAATGAGCACATGCTCATGGACCACACACATCACACGGACTTTCCAGATTCATGCTGCACCAGATGAGTATTTACTGTATACAAGGGAGACATACACTCTCCTACTCTGATGAAGCTGATGTTCAGAGAAAAACTGTACTTTTGGGTAATGTTATGGAAGCCGTGAACAGCCAGCTTCTGCTCAGAAGCAGCATTCACAACATACAGCACAATAGCTTTTTTTTACCTGTGAATGTTGTCACAGCCCATCAGTCCTGGAGGGGTGGACCTGAGTGCAAAATGGACATTTTTATCCTTGTCATTCCTTGACTTACACATGAAGCATCACTCCCTATCTAGTCCTTGTTTATGATGTAAAAAGAAGATTTCCCTGCTAAAAACACACAGGGAAGCTCCAGGTTATTTCCTTTGACAATCACTCTTGACCAATCTACTTCAAGCTTCTCAAAATCAACCCTGAGATCTAGTCATCTCATCAACAACAAAGCTGATTTTTCTTCATGTATGAGAGTACTTCAAGCCATCAAGGAAGGCAGGCTTATCCTGTTAAACAACGTAACTTAACAAACAATGGCATTTCAAGATGAAAAGTAAAATGTAGTTTTAGAAAAGTAGATCACTTATAAGCATATTTTAAGTTGAGTCACAACCTGAAGTTAAGAGTTTATCTGGTAAGTAACATAAATAAAAATTCTAAGAACTGATAGAATATACCTACTTTTTCACATGCTTAACCTTCATGCTCGCGGTGCTGCCACATGACTTCAGGGTAAGATCCCCAGGAATCTCTGGAACATCAGCTCCCCTTGCCTTGAAACAGTTAAACAACAACAAAAAATTATGATGACACCTCTACTATTGATTCTTCTTTAAAAAAAAAAAAGGTGATAGATAATTGTACCAGTTCTGTTCAACCTGTACCAACATGAATGTGCTGATTTAATAATCTCTCCTTAGAACTGTGAGTTATTTGATGCTTAAATATAAAGAATAAGTAAACAAGGGACGGAGAGTTGGCTTAGTGGTTAAGGCACTTGCCTGCAAAGCCAAAGGATCCAGGCTCGATTCCCCAGTACCCACGTAAGCCAGATGCACAAAGTGGCATATATATCTGGAGTTCAACTACAGCAGCTGAAGGTCCTGGAATACCCATTCTCTCTCTCTCTCTCTCTCCCTCTCTCTCTCTTTCTCTCTCTCTCTCTCTCTTTCTCTTCATTTCTCACAAATAAGTAAAGCAAATAAATAAAAAGAATAAGTAAACAAAAATATTAACTTAAGTACTTGGATTAATTATATAAGGGTATTCTTCCTGTGAAAATAGGAATTTTCATACTCTTGCAATCAAATTTCAAAATCAGCTATGATAATTCTCAGTGAAAACTAAAATTCCCCTGTGTATTACTGGAATAAAATAATCTTGATTATAATTATTAGGAAATGTTAAAATAGTAACATGAACATCAAGAACAGATCACAACATACATTTCTCACTTCAAAATTTGCAAGTGACATATAAAATACTTCCAGCATACTCTTTAATTTGCCATAGTTTTCAAAGTGGTGAATTTTTAATTTAGTGGTACATTCCCAGTCATATCATTTAAAAAAATATAAAGTAAAAATCAAGGTTCCTAATAGTCTGAACAAAATCAAAACTGAGATTGAGTATCTCTCGTCATCAAGCTTATACTGTAACACTTATGATTTAGAACAGAAAAACAACACTGAGTTATCACAGTCTGTGCCACAGCATTTAATAGCGAGGAAGAATGTGGGACAAACAGTGAAATTGACAGAAAATCACAACTTTTTACATATTTTTATATCTTATACCTCCCAAGTACTAAGAACTAACTACACATGTGTACCACAAGGCTCAGTTTTATGTGATGCCGGGGATTGTACTCAGAGCTTTGTGAATATTAGGCAAGTATTCCGCCCACTAAACCACATCTCTATTCCAAAAATCATTTAAAAAAAAAAATCTGGGTGTGGTGGCACACGCCTTTAATCCCAGCACTCAGGAGGCAGAGGTAGGAGGATTGCCGTCAGTTCAAGGCCACCCTAAGACTGCATAGTGAATTTCAGGTCAGCCTGGACTACAGTGAAATCCTACCTCAAAAAACCAAAGAGAGGGCTGGAGAGATGGCTTAGCAGTTAATGTGCTTGCCCACAAAGCCTAATGGCCCATGTTTGACTCTCCAGGTCCCATGTAAGCCAGACTCACAGAGTGACACAGGTGTGCAAGACTGCGCACACGCACAAGGTGGCGCATGCATCTGGAGTTTTATTGTAGTGGCTAGAGGCCCTAGCATACCAATTCTTCCTCCCTCCCTCTTCCTCCCACTCTCTAGGAAAAAAAAAAAAAAAAAAAAAGGCCTGTTAGGCTTACCTCAAATTTGTGGTTTTTTGTTTTGTTTTGTTTTGTTCTGTTTTTGTTTTTTAACAAAAGAAGAACAGAGCTCTTAGGTCTCCCTCAGAGGAAATTGCCTAAGGACCTGGGAAGCCAGTGCCATGGTGACATTAGAATTGCAAATCTTAACTTGAAAGGACCTGGGAGAGCACAGGCGAGCACCAGATATGGGTTTTGGAAGTTTAAATTAAGGCATACAACCACACTGTCTCCATTTTTGCCAGTCTAGAAGAGAAAGGACTACTTTTATGCTCCCAGACTCCACAGAATGGTTCAAACCCCAACAAGAGAATTCTCTGGCAAGGAATAACCATAGAACTACCCACACCAGGCTCAAAGAAACAGAAGTTCACAACTCTGCAATGGCCCAATCTCAGAACTAACCCTCCAAAGAGAAGTACTCATCACCAGCAAGAGAGACAGTACCAGCAAAAAGTCACCATTTTGGAAACTGAGGAAGTACAGAAAAGAGCCAAGTACCAGGCCAGCTTGTTTTCAAATATGTCCACACAGCTCTTTCTCTCTATATACCTGTCCAGTTTCCAACACCTATTGTCATCTTCACAGGCCAGCTTGGTCCCAACCCATTCTATCTAACCCTCTACTGCTTTCTTTGGTTATCCACATATATGACTGTGAGGGGAGGCATACTAGTACTTTGTTTTTGTTTAATGTGCAATGCTCAGCTTTCTTTTTTTTTTCACTTCACTCTTTCCCTCTATATCATCCTCTTCCAAAGAACACAGTCTTTTTGGTTTACAGGAACTATGAGCCTTGGCCACCTGAGAAACAGCTATTCCACATTAGCTGTTAGCAGGCCTTCACCTTTAGCTCTTCAGTCTATCCTTAGGAAAAAAAAGCCCACAATCCTCCACCCCTAGTTTTCCCCTTTGACTCTACAGCTCCACTTTCTACTCATGTCCCCTCCTTGACATTCTCTATGTCAATTCAATACTATTTTGTTATATGAAGATTTTCCTGCTTTATCTTTTTCTCTCTTCACAAACCCACAGTAACTAGTATAATAGAGTATGTAATCCGGTCAATGTTCCTTTATGCCCTAAAATGATTCAAGAGATGACTGTTTTGCAATATACTCAATATTTATGTTGTGGGTCTATCCTGAGAGTTATAGGGAGCACTCTATTGCAGAGGGAGGGCAGGAGAGGTGCCCTAAACACCAGGCTAACAGAAGACAATGATACATCAACCCTACTACAAGCCAGTCCCTCCCAAACAGAGGAAACACCTCCACTGCATGAAGGAACATGACCTGAATTAAAACAAAAAGAAATTCAATCAATACTCTAACCTCTGATGTAAAAGTACCAACACATAAAAAGCCTAATAATATTAAAAGTCAAGACAAATGTCCTATCCAAAACCTACCTGGCCAGATGAAATTTCAGACAAAAAATCCAAAAGAATGGTGATGGATATGTACAAAGAAATGAAAGAACTCCAGAACTCTGAGAGAACACAAATAATCAGATGACTGAGCTAAGAAAGATAATGGAAGAGATAACAATGGAATTCAATGAAGACACAGAAATACTGAAGGACTGGAGACATGGCTTAGTGGTTAAGGCACTTGCCTGCTAAGCATAAGGACCCAGGTTTGATTCCACAGTACCCATTTAGAGATGCACATGGTGGCACATGAGTCTGGAGTTCATTTTCAGTGGCTAGAGGCCCTGGCATACCCATGCTGTCTCTCCCCACACCACCCTCATAAATAAATAAGTTTTTTTTTTTAAAGTACTGAAGAAAAACAACATAAAATGATGCTGGAAATAAAAAATAAATTAAGGGAAATAAAAAAGCTCAGTGGAATTATCCTAGTAGTGCAAGTATAATGGTTAATCTTGACTGACAACCTGATAGGATTTAGACTGTCTTGGAGACAACACTCTGAATGCAGTGATGGCAGTTCCAGAAAGGTTACCTGAGCTGGGAAGAACTACACTGAGTTGGGCAACACCATCCCCCGGGCTGGGGTCCCAGACCTAATAAAAAGAAGAAAGTACCTGAATACCAGCACTGAGCTCTCTACTTCTTGCCTATAGATAGAACATAACCAGACCTCCCTTCCTCCCTTCCCTATAGGATAGACTTGTGCCTTAAAATAGCGAGCAAAATAAACCTGAACACCAGCACTGACATCTCTGCTTCCCTACTATAGACACAATGGAACCAGACCCCTCCTTCCAGCCTTCCCTGCAGGATGCACGGTGCCTTCAAACATTGAACCAAATAAGCCCTTCCTCCCTGAAGTTGCTTTCCTCAAGTATTGTGTCCCAGCAAAGAGAAAGTAACAATGTACCAAGATTTAACATCTAAACATAAATCAGTGTAGTTCATTATGTTCACATAACGGTCACCTAGGAAGAAAAACACCAGAAAAAAAGTCCAAACTCCAAACCTGGTTCATAAAGGAAAAAAAAAATATCAGAAAACTAAAATCAAAAGAGAACATCCTTAATGTGATGATTGAAAAACAACAACAACAAAAGAATCCAGAAAGAAGCTAAAGGTTTACCATATGCTATAATAAAATACTTAAAACATTTTACCCTGGTTTAAAAAACAAGGAAAGAATCCATGCACACTGTTACTCTTGAAAGCCTAACACAACTGAGAAAGAAAAGAAGTCAAAGTGGGGCATGGTGGCACATGCCTTTAATACCAGCACTCAGGAGGCAGAAGTAGGAGGATCACTGTGAGTTAAAGGACAGCCTAAGGTGAAAGAAAGAAAGAAAGAGAGGGAGGGAGGGAGGGAAGAAGCAAACAAGCTAGCTAATAAATCAAAAATCATGAACGTATAAAAACTCGTACAATTAAAAGAACTTAATAAATCTTTAGGCATAAGTTAAATATGCAAAAATTAAGAATATGTTTATATATTATTAAGAAGCAAACGCTTGTTTTTCTTTTGATTTGATTTGAAGTGGTGATCTTGAGTGTATTATCCAGGTGGTCTCAAACTCCTGGGGTCAGGTGATCCTCACACCTAAACCTCACAAGTAGTTGGGATTATAGGCCTATAGCACTATGTTCCACTGAACCATACATTTTAAAACACTACAAATTGCAATAGCACTGAAGGAAGCATCTTATCTCTAGGAGCACATCTGGCAATTAATGTGAAAGATCTCACTGTGGTCTGCACAGCTGGGATCCTACAAAATTAGTAAGTTGAAACATACCTCCTACGGTAATGGTATCAAAAAGTGACTACGATGGAAATTGATTAGTTCATAAACATACTGCAGTCATGAATGGAATTAATGCCCTTCTACCAGGTGAAAGCTCACAAAACATATCATAAATAACAGACCCACCACACAATGAATTTGCTGGCACCTTGATTCTGGACTTCTTTGACCCCTGAAATATAAGTACTAGTTTCTTTTTCCAAGTTACCTAGGTTAAATTATTTTGTTACAAAAGTCCACAGTAAGACAAACATCTACCTTAAAATCAATAAACATTATTCAAAAATTAAAATCTAAATGTGTATATTATATAACACATATTAGTTACTTTTCAATTGCTTTGGCCAAAACACAAAAAAGAAAAAAGACCATTAAAAGCAACTTACAGGTTGGAGAGATGGCTCAGCAGTTTAAGGTGCTTGTTTGCAAAGCCTGATGGTCTGGGTTTGATTCCCCAGTACCCACATAAAGCCAGGTGCATTAAGTGGTGCATGTGTGTGGAGTTAGTATGCAGTGACAGGAGGCCCTGGTGTGTCCACTTTCTCTCTCTCTCTCACACACAAATAAATAATTCCTTTGTTTTAAAAAGTAACTTAAGGGCTGGAGAGATACCTTGGTAGTTAAGGCGCTTGACTGCAAATCCTAAGGACACATGTTCAACTCTCCAGATGCCATGTAAACCAGACACACAAAGGTGAGACAAACGCAAGGTTACAAATGCCCACTAGGTGGCACAAGCGTCTGGAGTCTGAATGCAGTGGCTGGGGCCCTGGTGCACCAATTCTCTCGTTCTCTGTCTCTTTCTCTTTCTAAAATAATAAAAAATAAACATTTTTAAAAAGCAACTTAAGGAAAGAAGGGATTATTAGTTTACATTTTAAAGGGATGCAGTGTATGATGGCAGAAAGGCATGGTGGCCAGAGCTTGAGGCACATGATCACAAATGAGTCTACACTCAAGAAGTAAAGGGAAAACCAGGCATAGTGGCACACACCTTTAATCCCAGCACTTGAGAAGCAGAGGTAGGAGGATCGCTGTGAGTTTGAGGCCACCTTGAGACTACAGAGTGAATTCCAGGTCAGTCTGGACTAGAGTGAAACCCTACCTTCAAAAACCAAAAAAAAAAAAAAAAAAAAAAAGTAGTAGAAGGAGATGAATGCTGGATTTAGCTAGTTTTCTCCTTTTATTCTTTCTGGGACCCTTTCCCATGGCAGGGTGTTGCCCACATTCTCCTCTAGGTGGAAACACCCTCATAAAAAAATCCCAGAGGTATTTCTTTTGCTGAGGATATGTTTGGAAATGCGGGGCCTTCTGCCTTTCCATATGAAATTTGAGATCACTTTTTCTATCTCTGTGAAGAACACTGTAGGGGTTTTAATTGGAATTGCATTAAATCTGTATATTGCCTTTGGTAGGATTGTCATCTTCACAATGTTAATTCTGCCTACCCAGGAACATGGGAGGTCTTTCCATTTTCTCAAGTCGGCCTCAATTTCTTTTTTGAGTGTTTTTATGTTTTTGTTGTATAGATCTTTCACTTCCTTGGTTAACATTATTCCAAGGTATTTTATTTTTTTTTGTTGCAATTGAAAATGGGACTATGTCCCTTATTTTCTTTCTCTATGTTTTTGTCATTTGCATAAAGGAAGGCTACTGATTTTTGGGCATTGATTTTGTATCCTGCTACTTTGCTATAGGAGTTAATCACCTTCAGGAGTTTTGGGATGGAGTCTCGCGGGTCTCTTACATATATAATCATGTCATCAGCGAATAAAGCTAATTTAACTTCTTCCTTTCCAAATTGTATCCCTTTTATTTCCTTCTCCTGTCTTATTGCTTGAGCTAGGACTTCCAGTACTATATTGAGAAGCAGAGGTGAGAGTGGACAACCCTGTCTTGTTCCTGATCTTAATGGGAATTCCTCCAGTCTCTCTCCATTAAGTATTATTTGGGCCTTAGGAGCTTCGTATATTCCCTTTATTAGGTTAAGATATGAACCAACCATGCCAATTCTCTCCAATGTTTTGATCATGAAGTGATGTTGTATCTTGTCAAAGTCCTTTTCTGCATCTATCGAAATGATCATGTGGTTTTTATGTTTAATCTTTTTTATGTGGTGTATTACATTGACAGATTTCCGTATGTTGAACCACCCCTGTGTTCCTGGAATGAATCCCACTTGGTCAAGGTGGATAATACTTTTGATGTGTTGTTGGGATTCAGTTTGCAAGGATTTTGTTTAGGATCTTTGCATCTAAGTTCATCAGGGAAATAGGCCGGTAGTTTTCTTTTCTTGTGGCATCTCTGCCTGGTTTTGGAATTAGGGTGATGCTAGCTTCATAAAGGAGTTGGGTAGCTTTCCCTGTTCACCAATTGTGTGGTACAGTTTGAGGAAGATTGGTTTGAGTTCTTCATGAAGGTTTGATAGAATTCAGCTGAGAAGCCATCTGGTCCTGGACTTTTCTTTTTTGGGAGGATTTTATTACTTTTTCAATCTCTATGAGTGTGATGGGTTGATTGAGATGATTAATCTGCTCTGTGTTTAGCTTTGGTAGACGGTATGCATCCAAGAATTTATCCATCTCCTCCACATTACCCAGTTTTGTGGAGTAGAGGTTTTTGGAATGAGTCCTGATGATTCTCCCAATTTCACTAATGTCTGTTGTGATCTCTCCTTTTTCATTTTGAATTTTGTTAACTTGAAGCTTCTCCTTTTTTTGCTTGATCAGATTGGCCAGGGGTTTGTCAATCTTGTTTATTTTTTCAAAGAACCAGCTCTTTGTTTTGTCATATCCTCAGCAAAAGAAATACCTCTGGAGGCATCACCATACCTGATCTAAAGCTATATTACAAAGCCATAGTACTAAAAACAGCATGGTACTGGAATAAAAACAGAAGTATAGACCAATGGAATAGACGTGAGGACCCGTACTTTGGGTCAAGCAACTATAGCTACTTGATATTCGATAAAGGCCCAAACAATATAAGCTGGAAAAAAGACAGCATCTTCAACAAATGGTGCTGGACCAACTGGATAACTATTTGCAGGAAACTGAAACTTGATCCACACATTTCCCCATGCACTACACTCAAGTCCAAATGGATCAAAGATCTCAATATAAGACAAGAAACTCGTATACTACTGGAAGAAAATTTAGGAAGTACTTTCCATGATATAGGAATGGAAAAAGACTTCCTGAACAAAACCCCAGTAGCTCATGAACTTAAACCGTCACTCAACCAATGGGATCACATGAAGCTGAAGAGTTTCTTTACAGACAAGCAAACAATAAGCAAAGCCAATAGATCACCCACAGAATGGGAGAAAATATTTGCAGGTTATCCAACTGATAGAGGCCTAATCTCTAGAATCTACAAAGAACTCAAAAATCTAAACAGTAAGAAGTCAAACACCCCACTCACAAAATGGGGCAAAGAGCTGAACAGGCAGTTTACAGAGGAAGAAATAGAAATGGCAAACATACACTTAAGAAAATGTTCAGCATCCCTAATCATCAGAGAAATGCAAATTAAAACAACTATGAGATTCCACCTTACCCCAATAAGGATAGCAAACATCAAAAAATCAAATAAAAATAAATGCTGGTGAGGATGTGGAGAAGTAGGAACACTCATCCACTGCTGGTGGGAATGTAGGATGGTACAACCACTTTGGAAAGCAATATGGAGACTTCTGAAAAAGCTGAGTATAGAGATACCAACAGACCCAGTTATTCCCTTACTGGGCATCTACCCTAAAACCTTCAAACCACAGGCTAGAGAGATTTGCTCAACCATGTTTATAGCGGCTCAATTTGTAATAGCTAAGTGCTGGAATCAACCCAGATGTCCATCACTAGAAGAATGGATAACTAAGATGTGGTATATCTACACAATGGAATTCTATACAGCAGTAAGAAAAAATGACAAAATGAAATTTGAGAAAAATGGTTGAAGTTGGAACAGATCATTCTCAGTGAACTTACCCAATCACAGAAAAAAAATCGCCACATAGTCTCACTCATATACAGCACTTAAACTGAATCTACCCAAGATAACTTACATACCCAGCAAGCACCTCCTAGACTAGCCACTAGGATGAAAGGGGAGGGAGGGGAGGGCATCAAAGGGGTGGGAAACACAAATCTAGACCCAAATGGCAATGGTACCATAATTTTCTACTTACTAAAAGACAGACCAAATGGCTGATCCTTCACCAGGCCCTTACAGAGAACACCTGAACCACAAGACACTGGAGAGGGTATGATCAAGACTAACCGTAATCTTCTACATCTTCCCTCCCTCACTTCCCCTCTCCCTCTCTCTCTCTCTTTTATCTCTAACTCTTGTATATTAGTTATCTTTTTCCTCATTTTCTTAGTGGGCACTGACATGTAACTCCCAGATCCAGCATGGGGCTATCATCCACAATGAGCTTTTGATCAGAGAGACCTACAAGGTTTCCTAAAAGACAGACAGATTTCTGTCAGAGTACTTGATGACCCACCAAAGCCTAGTGATAAGACCCTACTGCTGAAGACACCTTATGTGATTGACATGCAAATTAGAATGGCATGGCTGGAAGTTGGAAGAGAGTCAGTCCCCAGACAGTCAGCGCGTCTAGTGCCAGAAGGTGCTACATGGGCGACTGGGGGAAAATGACCAATATCTGTCGAAGCAACACATGGTCTAACCTACTTAGCAGCAAATAACTTGTTGTGATGCCCACACAAGTGCAGTGGTGGCACACAGCCATGGTGGGGAACCAACTGCTCTCAATTCGGCTAACTGATCCCCTCACTGGTATGAGACCCATAGCTGGAGCTGGGAAAGAAGTCAGAACCATATCCAAACATAAACCCACTCTCCAATATCAAGCTACCATCAATTGTGGGCTACAAGAGGGCCTACACCTATTAAATTCTCTATAAAAAAAAAAAGGGTTATCTCATTTGTCCTGATGCTAACTTACTCTCCGTTGGAGAATCTGCTTCTCTTTTTCAGATAGATGTAGATCCTAAGGAGAGAGCCACCCCATCATACCTCAAAAGGGCCCCGGCTGAAACTAAGAAAAACTGGAGAAACAAGCAAGGGGGCTGTTTTCCTGATGAACCGGATACCAGCACAAGGGGGAAGGATATCAGCACAGACAAAAATCAACTCCTATCAAATCAGAGAGCCAGAGCCTCAGAGCCCCCCCCCCCAACACCTCATCACTGAAGCAGACCCAAGATGGCTCTTGGAAATTTTGCGGAAGAGGGGGCAGAAAGAATGTCAGATATGCAGAGACATTTAGCTTACCCATAACTGTGGGCTAACTCCACAATGCATGACCCGTATACCTCAACAAGGAGGGGCCAAGGGGAGGGGGTAGGTCATTGATGAGCCTAATAATGGTACCAAACTGACTGTAAAAAAATAAAATAAAATAAAAAATAAAAATGAAAATGAAAAAAAAATCCCAGAAGTGTGTGTATTTCCATAATTATTCTAAGTCCAGACAAGTTGACAATGAAGATTACCATTACAGCATATAATTGTATATTCTCTCTCTCTCTCTCTCTCTCTCTATGTATATATATATATATATAGTATTTTGTATATATAATTGTATATATAAATGTATAATTCTATATACACTAAAAATGCCTTTTTTTAGTGTAGATGTCAATTCTCTCACTTCCTCAAAATATCTAAAGATTTATATGTGAATTGGCAAGCTAATTCTAAAAAATTGTAAGGAAACAAAAAGTACAAGTGTCAAAACAAGAAAAATAAGCCTACATATCATTCACAATAACTAATAAGTGGATAGATGTTCATCAACAGATGAATGGAAAAACAAATGTAGTATATATGCACAAGGGGATTTTATTCAGCCAACAAGTAAAATGAAATCATGACATTTGCAAGAAAATAAGCACAACTGGAGAGCATCACACTGGGTCCCAAAAAGGTAAATGCTGCATACTTTCTCTCATATGCAGCATTTACATGTATGTTTGTTTGTTTAGGTCATTGAAGTAGAAAGGGAACCTTGGGTGGGCAGGAAAAGCAGTTCAAAAAGAGGAGAGGAAGAGAAAAAAAGAGGAACGTAATAAATATGACATGAAAGCAAAAGGGGGAAGAAGGGAACCATGAGGAAGGGGCCAGGGAGCATAGGATAGGGGAAAGCAATTGAGGAGTGGGATGAGAAAGAAAAAAGTGTGGGGCTGGAGAGAGGGCTTAGCAGTTAAGGCATTTGCCTGTGAGGCCTAAGGATCCAGATTCAATTCTCCAGTACCCATGTAAGCCAGATGCACAAGGGGATACATGCATCTGGAGTTCAATTGCAGTGGTTCAAGGCCCTGACAGTCCATTCTCTCTCTCTCTCTCAAATAAATAAATAAATAAAATAAGAAAATAAAGTGTATGCCTTATATGCTGACCTAGAAGACTTTATATACATAATATCAAGAGTTATTAAAGAACCCAAGTTATTTAATTTTTTATTTATTTATTTTTATTTTATTATTGATTTATTTATGTATTATTTATTGGACCAATAAACCACAGTGAGGAACTCAGACAATAGATAATAATATGGTTATCTGATTCATAACAAAAGGACCACCATAAATGTAAAGCCAAAGACAAGTCATCTTAGTCAGGCTCATTAAATGTCATTATGTTTAATGTTGACCCTAAACTCACACTGCACACAAAAATCCATTTTAAATAATTTATATCCCCAAACTTAGGAAATAAATAATTTCTAGAAATGCCTTTATAGCATTCATGTAAAGGTTGCTTAAAGTACACACACAGGGCTGGAGAGATGGCTCAACAGTAAGGCACTTGCCTGTAAATACTAACAACACAAATTTGATTCTCCAGTACCCACATAAGTCCAGATGCACAAAGTGGCATGTACATCTGGAGTTCATTTGCAGCAGCCTGGAGGCCCTGGTGCCCCTATTCTCTCTCTTTGCTAGATGTGGTGGTGGCACACACCTTTAATTCAAGCACTGGGAGGCTGAGGGAGTAGGACTGCTGTTAGTTTGGGGCCAGCCTAAGACTACATAGTGAATTTCAAGTCAGCCTAGGCTAGAGCAAGATCCTACATTATAAAAAACAAACAAACAAAAAAAGAGAGAGCACACACAAAAATAAGAAAACTGAACTTCACTAAAGAAAAGTTCCATAATTTGTTTATTAAATAATATCATTAAGAAAGTCAAAATGCAAGATCTAAAAGAAAATGGAAACCTTTATCATTTAAAAGACTTGTATCCATAATTTATGAAGTAAAAGTCAACTTTTAAAACTAGCAATGTAACAGAAGAACAGAAAGGCCGGAATATGGATATCACTAAAGGGATATCTGATGAGCAACAAGAAAATGAACAGTGTTTAGTAGAAAGAACCATCACAGGCCCGGAGAGATGGCTTAGCGGTTAAGCACCTGCCTGTGAAGCCTAAGGATCCCGGTTCTAGGCTCGATTCCCCAGGACCCACATTAGCCAGATGCACAAAGGGGCGCACGCATCTGGAGTTCATTTGCAGTGGCTGGAGGCACTGGTGCACCCATTCTTTCTCTCTCTCTCTCTCTCTCTCTCTCTCTCTCTCTCTCTCTTTCCCTCCCTCCCTCCTTCTCTCTCTGCCTGTGGCTCTGAAGTAAATAAATAAAAAATTTTAAAAAAAAGAACCATCACAGATACCGAAAGACCACATGAGGTTCTATCATGTACACAAAAGAATCCATATGCAAAGACTACAGACACATTTCACATATAGGAAAAATGTTTAGGTCTGGTAGGAAAAGTAGTGACTCCAAAGCAGGGTTCTGAATTTTATGAAACATTCTATGTTTGAATCTGGATACTGGTTGTACAGCAAGAAAACATAAGTAAAATTTCATCAACATATACACCTAAGATTTGTGACTTCTCCATATGTTAAGCTATGCATCAATTGAAGAGTAAATGGGAGGCTGAAGAGATGGCTTAGCAGTTAAAGGCACTTGCCTGCAAAGCTTGATGGGCCAGGGTTTGATTCCCCAGTACCCACATAAAGCCAGATGCATGTGCATCTGGAGTTTGTTTGCAGTGGCAGGAGGCCCTGATATGACATGTGCATGCTTTCTCTCCCCTGCCCCAGCAAATAAATAAAATAAAATATTAAGTGGGGAAAAAAACAAAGCATAAGAATAGAAAACTATAGGCAAGTCACATTTATTAAATATAAATTCGAAAAAATATTGTAGGTAAAATAGCAAACAAGTTCAGTATATTTATAAAAACACAATATTACCAGAGTTAATTTGTTCCAGAAATGCAATGACATAAAATAAAATCATTTTATTGTCTTTCAATTTTAATTACAGTTAAAATTAAGGGATAAAATATTAATTCTTATAGTCAATAGACAAACATATATTATATGATATTTATTATAATATCAGACAATATATCAGAAAGCTCAATAAGCACATACATCAAGGATATCCGGCAGTGCTTATGCTTCAGGGGTACACACCGAAGATTTATTTACTGTCTGTCAAATAGCACTGATTTGGCAGAAATACAAAATGCTTGATATATAAGATAATCTTTGGCAAGGCTATCTCTAGTAGCTAAAGGGTGGAAACAACCAAGATTTCCATAATTAAGAAGCAGATGAATATGGTAATACTACAGCCATATAACTAAAAAGTCATAACTATTAAATCAGGGAAAACTGCCTTCTATTTACATTCAATTTAAATGTTTACCTATGGAGAAAAAGAAAAAAGGACAAAAGACAGATTATTCAAAATATCTTATTCTAGCCTGACGTGGTGGCGCACACCTTTAATCCCAGTACTCGGGAGGCAGAGGTAGGAGGATTGCCATGAGTTCGAGGCCACCCTGAGACTCCTTAGTGAATTCCAGGTCAGCCTGGGCTAGAGTGAGACCCTACCTCAAAAAAGAAAAACAAAAACAAAAAAATATATCTTATTCTGTAGTTCCTATCTGGGGACCATGTAAATGGTTAAAGTATTTATAAAATTAAATTAATACAGGAAAAGAAGGTACTTTCTATAAATAAACAGCAAAATAAAACAAATGGAGCTACCGAATTAGAGGCTTAATTAACTACATAGACAGAAATTAGCTCAAACAACCGGCCTTATTTTTTGAAACTATTAAAAGTGGAAATTAAAGCAAACAAGCTAAAAACCAAGGTCTTTCTTGAACCTGAAACATAAACATAAAATGGGTAGAAAGTAGAAATCCTTACTCATTTCTGTTGTGTATGTGAGTGTGGGGTGGGGAATGCATGCATGTATTTAAATAGGACGGCTAGAATGACAACTGACAAATACAAAAGGCATACTGAATTTTAGTTATAGCAAGGCACGAAATTGAATCTTCTCTTTTAAAATATGTTTGTTTGTTTTTTTTTTTTATTTACAGAGAGAGAGAATGGGCATGCCAAGGCCTATTGCTGCTATAAACAAACTCTAGATGCATGTACCACTAGGTAAATCTGGCTTTACATGGGTACTTGGGTATTAAACCTGGGCCTTCAGGCTTTGCAAGCAAGCACCTTTAACCAGTGAGCCATCTCTCCAGCCACCAAATTGAGTCTTGTGAAAGACTATCTGTTTATGATGTCTTAAAGTAAGTTCCACATTAATACAGTTGAATTGAGAGCTGATTAAATACTAAAGGATGTTAAATAAGTATCAATTACAGTAAGTGAATGTGCAATAATAAGAAGTTAACTTATCACAAGACTTTTATTACTTTCCAACATGTTTTGTTTTGTTTGAAGTAGGTTGAAGGCACTTGCTTGCAAAGCCTGTCAGACTAGGTTCAATTCCCCAGTACTCACATAAGCCAGAAGCATAAAGTGGTACATACATCTGGAGTTTGTATGCTATGGCAAGAGGCCTGGTTATGCCTATTCTCTGTATCTTTCACTCTCTCCTAACTAAATAAAATTTAAAAACATTAAAAATAAATAAAAATGTCACATTTATCAAATTTATGAAGAAAACAGAAAGGGACAATAACACTGAATACTGTTATTTAGAATTAATAGGGTGCTAAGACAAACCAAAATGAATATAAAGATTACTAAAAATAAAAGTTAAAGCAATATATTTATGATATATAAGAATGGGGATGTGGAGTACACTTTGTTTGACAAGTATTCATGTAACAACATCTGAGGCCAACAGTTTACCCCAAGTTTAATACAAGACAAAAGGATATACAGTAAAAATTAATGTTGTCTTTAAAAACAGAAGTGATAACAAGACAAACATTTGGTGCCTTACACTCTGAGTCAGAAAATCACGTAAGGAGTAACTTATCTATTTCAGGAAAACATAATGTGAAGCCAGGCATGGTGGCTCATGCCTTTAATCCCAGCACTCAAGAGGAAGAGGTAGGAGGATCACCATGAGTTCAAGGCCACCCTGAGACTACATAGTGAATTCCAGGTCTGCCTGGGCTAGAGCAAGACACTACCTCAAAGAACCAAAATAAATAAAAATAAGTACATAAAATTTTTAAAAGGAATTAAGGCTAAGAAAGAAGTAGCAATTTTCATATTGTGCTAGTTACAGTAACTGAATTTTAATCCTAAAACCTACTAATATAGACATATAAAAACTATGTAATGACAAAATTAAATTTATGAAACAGAACAATGAGAAACAGCTTTTCCTCTACCAAAATGTGAAAGGAAATTAAAATGTATGACTAAAAAAAGATGTAGGACAAAAGACACTAAACATTACTGATTATAATATAAATTAATAATATCCTCTTGGCATGTAATTTGGGGATCTTCATACTCTTTGGACAGGTATTTCCCTCTTATAAGATAACAGTAAAAAAGAAAAGGCCAAAGTCATCATACAGATATTCACTAAAATAAGTTTATGATCCCATTAATTAAAGGGCTATAATCCTATCTTATGGAGTGTTATATAATCATTAAATATGTTACTTACTATTTTCATGTTAACAATATATCAAATACATAAACGAGGGCTGTAGAGATGGCTTGGTGGTTAAGTTGCTTGTCTGCTAAGCCTAAGGACCCAGGTTCCATTCCCCAGTACCAACTTAAGCCACATCCAGAAAGTGGCACATGCCTCTGGAGTTCAATTGCAGTGTCTAAAGGCCTGGCGTACCCATTCTCTTTCTCCATCTGCCCCTATCTCTCTGTCTGTCTCTCTCAAATAAGTAAATAAATAAAATATTTTTCAACAAACACATAAATGACCTCCCCCTTCCACTCTCTTGAAATCAGTTTTATAGAGTATTCATGGATTTAATGTTTCTGGCATATCTCTACTTTCTACCATGTATTGTTAACACATACAGAAAATATACTATAAAGAGTTAAAAAAATAATAAGAGCGATGTAACACTGTGGTAGGTAAAATTTTAAAACAAGCTCTCATTATTTAATCAATCTAGGAACAGCTGTAAAGAGATTCTGCAGATGTAATTCAAAGCTCAGGCCAACTGATCTTAAAATAGGAAATTTATCAGGGAGAACTAACCTAATCACATGACACTGCAGAGACTTTTCTTAAGCTAGAAAGCGTGGATCTGAAATTGCTGTAGGAAATTATAACATGGTATAACAAGCATTCACAAAGGATATCAAAATGTGATCATTTTAGTAACCCAGGAAAGTCTTTTTCTTCAAGGAATAGGAGAAAAAACAAAACACTACAGTATGTATGGAGGAAGGAGCCTTAAAGTCTTCTTTAAACATGAGTCTAGCAATTCTTAAACTGTTAAGAAACAGTAAACAAGACTATAGGAAAAAATTTAACAGTTGTCTCTATACTGGTAGAAATGTATATATAACCAGATACAGTGGTGCATACCTATAATCCAAGTACTCAGGAAGCTGAGGCAGAAGGACCACAAGATAGAGACCAGCCTGAGCTACATAACAAGAACCTGGCTCAGAAAACAAATACAAACAAATAATAACAAAGTACTGCATTCACATAAATGATTAACCGTATAAATAAGTTTTGAGTACAAAATGTGTACTATTAAAAAAAGGAAGATACATAAGGAATCTCTGAAATAATATGTTTACAGAAGGCTTTCTGTTATCATTGGTCAACTATTGTCCCACTTCTTATGAACAAACAATAATGGAGGAAAAGATAAATTTATTAAACCTATACTATCTGTGGCAAATAGTACTATTGCTAAAATGATCCTTAAAGGTTACACATATCACAAAGAAATTCAATTTATTATCTTTCTGAATATTTTCAGAAGACTCATGAGACAACAAAATAAATAACCTTACTGCAAAAAGTAGACCACAGTTGTATATATATAAGTAGAAGAATAGATTAATGGGGGTGAAAAGGCCCTAAGTGAGGTCAGGGGAAGAGATTGAGTAAAGGAAAGGTGGAGGGAGGGCTAACCAAAATCTAAGAGGATATAAATAAGTCATATGAAAACCTACTTTTTTGGACAATGGAACACTCAGGAGCCATAGATTGTTGCTAGGAAATTTTCAGTGCCAGGGATGGGATACCTTCCAGTGAGTTGTTGGCCAGGGCGGTCTCTAATGTCCCCAAAACATTATAGGCCATTGCTGAGGCCCTTGGTTTCCCATCAGGAATAGATGGTAAGACCCTATTGGTAAAGAATCTACATACTTGGGCTGCAAGGCCATTGAGAAATCCTGCTGGAACTGAGCTGATAACCTCCTCCATGCATACCAGCTGACAGAAAGTTAGAAGAAGCCATTCTGCATGCAGTTCAATGGGAGAAAGGGAAATCACCAGTGAAGATACTCAACAGTGGACACTGCAAGCCTTATATTTGGCCAGCCAGACCAAATGAGACAACAGGTGCAATAGTGGCACATCTGTCATGGTGGAAACCAACTGCCATCTAATTGGACTAGAGGTCTGCTACATGGGAGGGAATATATCCCTGACACTGAAAACTTAAAACAGGGGTAGTCATGAGCCCTAGGGGTGTAACGTCTGCTGCTGTCTGGATAAATGTATATACTATACTTACCAAATTGCCCAGTAAGCACTTCTCTTAATGTTCATACCCTTATATTAATGCTACTCTCACTTTTGGTAGAGAACCTTCTCTTTTCAGATGGCAGTGACCTTGGGATGTCTCAAAAGGCATCATGGTGCTGGAAAGAAGTGACAGGAGTGCTCAGTACTGCAATATCTTTATCACACCTTCCAAGGCTCAGGGTCCATTGCGGAAGAGGTGGCGGAAAGAATGTAAGAGCCAAAGGAAGGGTAGGACTTCTAAAACGTGCTCCCCCCCAGACACAAAATGGCCTGGATATCCATGACCTCACAGTGCCTGATACTACCTACACATCATAATAGAAAGAAAAGATCATGACATCAAAATAAAAGAGAGATTGATTAAGATGGGGAGGGTATATGATAGAGAATGGAGTTTCAAAGGGGAAAGTTGGGGGAGGAAGGATATTACCATGGGACTTTTTTTATAATCATGGAAGTTGTTAATAAAAAAAATTGAAAAGAATAAAAAAGTAGACCACAGTAATAAAAAAAGTTAGTAAACCACAGAAAACTAATTTGCTCGCTTATCCAAACATGACAACATGTTTAATAGTTCTCTAGGAAAACCATGACCATATAGTCCTAAGAAAAGAATAAACCTTTATATGATTGCATATCTTGAGCTCAAGTAAGATTCTCCATGAATTAGCAACAATTATTTAAAAGACATACACACTTTCTATCTCAAATCTCTGAATGCTGCCTACAGTCTCTTAAAATTCTCTAGACCACTGCTGACCTGCATCAGACTTTAGAACAGCACTAGTGATTTTATTCCAAAAATGATTCAAATGCATGAAAATGCTAAATTTTTACACTAAGAATAGTAGCAATGGTATATTTCATGTCTGGACACCAGGTCCAGAACCTTGAGAGAAGTAGCAAAAAACAGAAATAGAATCAGAAACGGCTTCAGGTGCCTAAACCACTTACAAACCATACAAATAGCAACGTGATATATTGTCACTCCCACTCAATTTATTATTTTTGCTAAAAGCAAAAGGAAAGAGGACTAGAGAAAAAAAAAAGCAAAAATTATTTCTAAAACTGAAAACTAGCATTTTGTAGAAAACAAGTTGCCTAAAGTTTACTTTTACTAGAAACAGCTATTCAGAAACACCCAACTAACAGTAGGGGAAAATTGTTCAAATGCAATGTTTGAAACAATCTGGAAAACTTATTAGCAAGGGCCATTAGTATAATGATTAAAGCTCCTCTGCTGGTCAACAGCTGGTTAATCTATCCAAAGTAAACATAGTTAAAATATTAGAGAAACGTGAATGTCTAAAACTATACACTTTTCTCTAAGTGAGACTCATCTTTTCCTTTATCTCACCTGCTTGCTTAAATTAATTCTATTTATTCAGAAGAGATTTAATTCTAATAATAAAAGTAAGTTGATCATGTATTCTATGAAAAGATTCTAGAAAAAAAAATCTAAAAGCAATATGCTATTACTTCCATAGGTACTTTATGAAGGTATTACTATTAGTCTTCAATGCTATTAGAATATGATAATGTTCTGTTCAACAAATGAGTTTGTTATGCACTAGAATAAATAAAATTTGCATCAATATTTGTAGATTATGAAAACATGGGACAAGTTTTGGGCAGATGGCTCAGTGGATAAAGAACTTTCTGCATCAGCCTGAGGTCAAAACCTCAGACTCCATGGTGGACTTCTATAATCCCAGCATGCCAAAGTCCAGATGAAAGAGGACGGAGACAAGAGAATTTCACAGAAGCTCACAGACCAGCTATCCTAGCAAATGCATCACAATGAACCACAATCAAAACAAGAGAGCCTGGCTGAAAACAAGGTACAAAGTGAGAGCCAACCCTCAAAATTTGTCTTCTGGCCTCCACAAATGTGTCGGGGCATGTGCATGACCCCCACACCACATTACACTCCATACAAACAAACAAATAAATAAATAAATAAGCAAGCATGCAAATAATAAACATAGGGATGAAGATGTAGCTCAGCTGGTAGAGTGCTTGCCTAGCATGTATAAAAACCAGGATTCTATCCCCAGCACCACATACAATAGGCATGGTGGTACACAGCAGTTATCCCAGCACTCAAAAAATGAAATCAGGAGGATCAAAAGTTTAAGGTCATTCTCATCTACACAATGAGTTCAAGGCCAGTCTGGGATACATGAGATTTTGTCTCAAAAAAATAAAAAGTAAGATATAAATTCTGGAATAAAAAAGTAGGACATAAGGAAGGAAAGACTTGCAAATCAGATGCTCAGTTGGCAAAATTTCTGTTCAAGAAAGAAATAAAGAACGAGTATTCTGCCAGGTGTGATGGCACATACCTTCAATGCCAGCATTGGGGAGGCAGAGGTAGGAGGAGCCCTGTGAGTTTGAGGCCAGCTTATTTTTTAAATGTTTCTACATTTTTTGCTTGTGGAAAGACTGTTTTCATGCATTATACCTGGATAAAGAATTTTAAGTGGAATTCTGTATAAATTAATACAAAATGATTACAACAGGCTTGAACTTGCACTCTTCAAGGAACAGCCATAATCCTCAGAATGATCGCACTAATTATAGGAACTTGTAAGACCCATTTTGGTTTTATTGAAATGCCAATCCAATTATAAATTAGCTGTAGATATCAGGTGCTTATATGGTGAACTGAAAAAGTATATCTGGTTTGTAGGAAACAGGTTTTTTCATTTATCATGTAGACGATTATATATGGATGCATTCCAAGAGTGGGATTTTTTCCCCCTTTGACTTGAATATTATCCCTGTATATTGCATGAATGAGGGATCTCCCATATTTTCATCAGAGTAGTACTTACTTGAATACTGAAGCATAAGTGAACATGATATAAAAATATATGAATTACTTGTGAAAATGCATTTAAAGCTTTTTAAATATGTTTTATTTGTAAGACATTACTTGCTAGGAAATTGGTTATGCTTAGTGTTCTAATCTGGTGGCAAAGGTATTCTTAAGAATTTGAAAGTCCTTTAGGTTTTCAAAACTGAATTGAGAATAGTATAAGCAATCACTTGCTATTCCTTTAGTGCAATACAATAAAGCTCTAAACCAAGAAAATAAAAACAAATTTTGTAAAGCTCTACAAAGAAATTCTATCTTAAAAGTAACATTCAGATTCCCTAACCCCTCAAATAGCAATAAAATGATATGTTTAAGCACTGGCTCAACTATTCAAAGGATTTTTTAATTACCCTTATAGAACGGTCAGTTTCCAACCCTTTTTACCTATGAAATTCATAATTTCATACAACCCAATATATTTCCCGTAGTACATATTACTTATCTTAAATAATTAACATCGCTTGATTCATGCCAGAGAATGTCCACAATCTTCAGCCAATAGTAAATGTAATGTAGAAGGAAGTAGACAGAGGGAGGTTTGTAGTTATTTACTAAAGAGTTCTGAATCTACTGCCAATTTCAAAATGTAGAATTTGCATATTACCCAGTGTTACATTTATGATTATTCACAAAGCAATAGTACATAAAACATGCAACTTACAAAGACTGGGAGAAAATAAATATCACCAAATCTCCTTGGAATTAAAATGCACCTGTCATTCAGAAGTAAACACACAACACTCAGTAATAAAAAAGCTAAGGACAGTGACTTTTGGAGCCATCACAAAAGACCATTCCTTTTATGTGGACTACAAGTGTTTATGTAAGTAAAACGAAGTAGTCTAATTAATAG
The DNA here is from genome assembly GCA_036346955.1 of Dipus sagitta. Classification (NCBI taxonomy): domain Eukaryota; kingdom Metazoa; phylum Chordata; class Mammalia; order Rodentia; family Dipodidae; genus Dipus; species Dipus sagitta. Next base: position 80,564,225 of record CM070772.1, on the reverse strand, counting down.
AGAAAGTGGACACCTATCTGACTAAGAAACAAGAAACAAAATACATACTTCCTCCATAATTGCCTCCTCTTCAAGATTATTCAAGGGAAATTAACCCGTCTTATTTTTATTCTGCTAGGGAAGATAGGTAATACAAGGGAAATGGCCAGAGTAAAAAGGGTCACTTATGACAGTCTGAGAAAAATAAACAGATGACCTCATTTTTCTTTTGAGAGATAGAGAAAAAGAAAAACAGAAAACATTACAAAATTTAGATTAATGTCCAACAAATGAGATCAAGTGAGAATGTTTTAGGAGAAATAAGTCTAACCTGTACATTGTTCATTTATTGAACAAATATTCACTGAAAATTTAAAACACCAGGCACAGAGAGAGGAGAATGCGGAGATGACAAGAGCTTTATGTTCATGGAGCACACACTGCAATGGGAAAGGAAGTGATCACAGGCAATGTTTGCAAGTAACACGAAGAAAACTAGAACAGATTAAGGGACAGAGGAGAACAGAGCTACTGTTCACTTAAAAAAAGAGAAGAGAGGGCAGGACTAAGGGTTCATGAGAGAGAAGAGGGTAGGGCTACTGGTTCATCAGAGAGGGAGAGAGGAGGAAGAGGATAGGCCTACTGGTTCACCTGAGAGAGGAGTACAGGACATGAGATAGACAGAGACAATAGGAGGACAGGGTTACTGGTTTACCTAAGAGAAAGAAAGAGAAGGGCAGGGCTGTGTACTGGTTCATCTAAGGCGGAGAGAGAAAAAGAGAGAGGTAAGTACAGGGCTGACTAATGGTTCACCTAAGAGGCAGAGGAGGGCAGGGCTATTAGTTCACCTAAGACAGTAGCTAAGGTGACCCTTAACATTTGAACAGAGAGGTAATGAAATGAGGAAGCAAGCCTTGCAGATAAGAGTACTTTCTCAACAAAGTAACACAAAGACCCTGATGTGAGAGAATGCTTAGAATATTTGAGAACTCATACAGGATTCAAAGTGCCTAGAGCAATATAATCAAAGAAGAGAGATTAGTATTTAAGATAAGTGAAAGGAAACCATTGAATTCTTAACAAACACAGTTTTTTGTTTTTTTTTGTTTTTTTTTTTTTTGAGGTAGGGTCTCACTCTAGCACGGGCTGACCTGGAATTCACTCTGTAGTCTCAGGGTGGCCTCGAACTCACGGTGATCCTCCTACATCAGCCTCCCGAGTGCTGGGATTAAAGGCATGCGCCACCACGCCCGGCTACAAACACAGGTTTTAAGGATGGGTGGCATTGATATAAAATATGAAACTGAACAAGAGGAAGCAAGGAGCAGCAAGGAGATAAGTGAGAATCTGAAGCTCATGATTTCCAAAAGCCTGTAAGCGGGAGAGTGGCCACTTAGGGGCTAGAGACAGGGACATGGAAGACATATGCACCTTAACCACTAAGCCATCTCTCCAGCCCTATTGTGATACTTTTTTAAATGGAAGGATTACAGACTGCACTTATCCTCAAGGAACTTACACATGAGGAAATTAGAGTAGAAGACTATGGCAAACTATTAATTTATGTGCTATAAATAGTGATTTCCATACAGGCTCAGACAAATCAATGTGAAATACAGAAAACAGAATTCAGTAATTTTGCGTGTGTCATTTTAAGAGTGAACAGAAGAACATCTCACTCACACACACACACACACACACACACACACACACACACATACAAAAATCTAATGTTGCCTTTCTTTCTAGTCACAATTTCAGTGTAAATTTATTGGAGGTTATAAAACAGACAATGTTGCCACCTAAAAGGATTACTTGAATCACTATAGGAATGGAATTTTCTTTGTCTTTTACTATTTTAAAACTTTGTACAGATGGACATTAATTTATATAAAATTGAGAGTAATTCAAATAATCCCTGTCCAAAGAAATGCAAATTGTGTCCAATGCAACTGAGAAGTTTTACACCCATTTGAATGTATTTTAGCATCTTAGGTCTACAAAAGTAAAGTGATTTGGATCTCTGAACCAATTTTAACACCCAAGGAGATCTATAACTAATTATTAAATCAATTTTTTAATTTTTTGTTATTTTTATTTATTTATTTGAGAGCGACAGAGAGAGAAAGAGGCAGAGAAAGAGAGAGAGAGAGAGAGAATGGGCGTGCCAGTGCCTCCAGCCACTGCAAATGAACTCCAGATGCGTACACCCCCTGATGCATCTGGCTAACGTGGGTCCTGGGGAATCGAGCGTTGAACTGGAGTCCTTAGGCTTTACAGGCAAGCGCTTCACCACTAAGCCATCTCTCCAGCCCAAAATCAAAATTTGTTGACATGTTTATTCTATGTTTATTACCATGAAAGTCATAATTATATTCTATTTTAATTATACAAAATTGGGCTGGGAAAATGACTCAGTGAGAGAGAGTACATGCTGTGCAAGCATGAGGACCTGAGTTCAATCCTCAGCACACACATAAACAGCTAGAATTGGGGTTGAAGATAAGGCTCAGTAGTTAAAGGCACTTGCTTTCAAAGCTTGACAGCCCAGGTTCAACATCCACATGCCAAAGGAGAGGCTACAGCCATCAAAATCTCCCTAAATTAATAATTCTAATCCAATAAAGCTTTTGCTGACTTCATGCTCTGTTGGAGAATGGTTCAGTTTTCTTTTTCAGAAGGTAGCAAGATCCAAGGAGATAAAACACTCCCACACTTCAGCCAAATCCCAGGTAAAACCACAGAGGTACTGGGGATTTGAGCAAGAGTGCTGCTTCCATGGTGAGCCTGACAATTACCACCAAAGTGAAGGAGACAGACACGGAGGATACTCAACACATACCAAAATACTAATTCTAAATACTGAACCTAAAATTATGTGGCAAGACAGTTTATATAAGAAATACTGTGGGCTTGAGAGATTGCTCTGCTATTAAGGTGCTTGCCTACCAAGCCTAAGGACCTGGGTTTGATTCCCCAGTACCCATGTAGAGCCAGGTGCACAAGGTAGCACATGATTGTGGAGTTCCTTTGCAGTGGCTACAGGCCCTGGTGTGCCCATTATAACTGCCCCCTCTTTCTCATAAATAAGTAAATAAATATTTTAAAGACAAAAAAGAAATACTGTGATAAAATCATTTGAATCATTAGTATTCCTAAAATCATATATTACCACTTATACTTCTGAAGCTACAAAATCTTAAGAAGGGAGATGTTTCTTTCCCATAAAAATTTGGAATTAAAATAACTTCCAAGCTCAAATGCCAGACCCAGCATGTTTGTAAGACCACAAGTTGGAAGTAAATTTCCACTCAGTTGGTGCAACTGAGGACACTGGGAAGCTTCCAGGCAACCTTCTATGGAAATTGACTAATCTGCAATACTTGAGATGCTAAAAGCAAATATAAATAGAAGGTTCTAATAGATCTACAAATACAAGTAGAATACACCCAACTAAGATCAGAGGCTTGGCCTGGAGAGGTGGCTCAGCACTTACGGCACTTGCCTACCAACTCGGATTCCCCAGTACCCACATAAAGCCTGATGCACAAAGTGGTGAATGCTTCTAGAGTCAGATTGCAGCAGCTGGAGGTGCTGGCATGCCCTGTCTGCCTATCTGTCTGTCTTTCTGTCTCTCTCTCTGTCTGTGTGTGCCTGTGCCTCTGTCTGTCTGTTTCTGTCTCTGTCTCTGCTTGCAAATAAATTTTTAAAAAATTAAAAGAAAACAAAAAAAGATCAGAGACTTCAGGGCATGAATTCAGCTCAGTGACAAAGCACTTAACCTGGCATGTGCAAAGCCCTAAGTTCAGTTCTCACTCCAAAAGAAAAAAAAAGATCATGTGCTTATGAACTTATGTCAGTATTTGCAAAACCTATCTGAATGAAAAGATCCACAAAATGAAATATGTAAAATCTCACAGATAAGCATGTATAGATGAATATTTGCTTCAGTTTTTATGACAAGGAATATTACTATGAACCACATGCAATACTATGTCACGGTAAAAATATTTCATAATTTTCACTGATATACCTAATTTATTTTAAAATTTTTAATAAATTAAATGAAAAGCTCTGTGGAAACTACACTGCTGACTTTTGACCTACCTTTCAGCAGAAGCTGCTTTTCCAGCAATTCAACTAAATTCCAAAAACCTCAACATTTTCTTATCTCATACTCTGCTTATTCACCAGCAAAAACATTGATTTATCTATGAAAGTATCTAGACCACAACCAATTTTTGTTTATCTGCTAACTATCCTGGTTCAAGCTACCACCACTACAGATAATATCACCCTCTAGTAATCTACCTACCTCCTCTTGTGTCTCCTACAGAAATTATGACTTCCTCTCAAATTTCAAGCCAGATCCTGCCACTCCTCGGCCAAAAACTCATCAGTAGCTGTCACTTCACTTAACATAAAAAGCTACAGTCACTCAGCATGAGAACCAGAGTCCTTCTCAATGGACAAGAAAAGACATGACTTTCTTTCTGCTTGCTTTTTAATCCAGTGATGCAGTCTTTGACTTGTTCCTCCTTTGCTTAAAATGATGTGCCCTGTGCCCAGATAATACACTCTCTACTCGCTCCTTCTCATCCTTCAGGTCTGCTCTCATCCCACCTCTTCCAAGAAGCCGTCTGTGGCCACCTTATATAATCAATAATTATCATTTCACATCATTTCCTGCCACTCTGTAACATTATTCTACCCAGAATCTAGAAGACTGCCTGAAAGTATTTGCTCAATAAGTAATTACTATATGGAAGAGCAAACAAAAAAAATGTACTATTTTCTGTGAATAATGTTTCCTCAGTTCCATTTACTTATGTAAGGGCTTATATACATATGTATAAAACTGATTTACCATTGCACTAAGGGTTTCTTCCCAATCAGGTCGTTCTCGAGGGTGAACATTTCTATGTAGTTCTGGAACAAAATCATCCTCTTCAGAATGTATTGAAGACTTCATTTTCCTAAAGATCAAAACATGAGAGATTTTTATAAGAATTTCCATAAAATAATTCCAATGATCACAATTCCAAGAGCAGGAGAAAAATTACATCTGATTTTAAGTTTAGTTAAAAGAACTTGAGTAACGAGCACTGATCCTTCTTTTCTACTCCAGCTTTCAGAAATCTATTCCAATAAACAAAACACCTGCCTGTTAATGCAGGATATAACTGGATAATCTCCACAATAATTAGTATACAAGACCTGATTATAGCTATTCAAGACAATGTGAAGCCTGAAGTGATCCACAGCAGCCACTGTTTACTCTGCAGCAAAACCCAGAGAACTCTGCTGAGCATTAGGAACTCTTCAGCTTGAAGAAGAAATAAGGTATTTCTGGTTCCAATTTATGTCATCAAGTACATACAACTAGTACTGTCATTCAGAGCAATTATAAATGCTGGCAAAGATATGTACCACTAATTATCTAAAGGAACTGCAGGACTTCTGAGACTGAGATCTTAAAGAAAAATCCTGCATTTAATCATTCCTCTGGTATAAGAGATTTTTCCAAATCAATCATTTTAAAAAGCCTATGATCCTGTGAGCTGAGGAGGTGCAGAATGTAGGGTTAGGGTTCACCAAAGCTCATTGGGTGTCAGAAAATAAGATGGCTCTCATCACCCTAAAAAGACTTGAATAGAAAGGACCCAAAGTCTATGTAGAAATTCCCCTCAAATCACTAACTGGTTCCTAAGATTATAAGTATGTATTCAGAGACGAAAAAAAAAAAAAAACACACATTTACAAAAAACTCAACTGAAGAGCTGAGGAGATAGTTGAACAGTGTTAATGAGACCAAAGCTGACAAGTGAGCTCTGGTAAGATGGAGGAACCTTGGAAAGAACCCTGAGAGTCGACAAGAGCCATGTCTTAGGCCCAAAGATGAAAAAGCAATCAACAATCTCTAAGGAAGCCCAAGTGCTTAACAGAGTGCTTGTCAACTCCATGACAGATACACACACAAAATGGAGAAAATAAACAATGAAAAATAAAGTAAGAAGTCTGACATATGTCTAAATATATGACTTAGAAATAATGAAATCATAAGAGATAAGCGATAAAGAAAAACAAAATCAATGTTTTAAAAATGACTGAAAAATTATGTCAATCTACCAATTCAGAAAACTACAAATGTCAAGCAGAATTTTTCAAAAACAAACTCTAAGTATAAGCTCACTGTATTCAAGCAACCAAAATCAACCTATAAGACAAATTCTTGAAATCTGTTCATACAATGAAAAACTGACTTCAAAGAAACAATCAGGAGATGGAGGCAGGATGATCAGAACTTTAAGGCCAAAAATGAGAACATGATAATGCGAGAACTAAGATTAGAATACATGTGGCACTATAAAAATACTGAGACATTATGGACAATTTCATTTCGATGTACTTAAGTATTTACTTGAAATGTAAATTTTCATTCCTTGAAGAATTCAATAAAACTAAGAAGAAACCAAAAATATTTTATAGTATTATAGCCATTAAGTAAGTTAAATTTATAAGAAAACTCTAGGCCCAAGTAGGTTCACTGGTAAATTCAAACTCTTAAGGAATAAATAAAATGTTTTCTATACATTCTTCCAGAGTATAATCAATACCTCTCAGTCCACTCAAGGAGGACAAACTAGCCATAGCTGACACAACCAAAGAAAAGCTGACAAAGGCATCACTAGAAAAGAAAGTAGCATAGACATCATGAACAAAGCTACAAAATCAAAATTTTTCAACAGAGTATTTAGAAATCAAACTCAGTAGAATATAAAAAGGAGAGAGCAAGAGAGAGAAGTGAATTTTAATCCAAAATGCAAATTAGCTTAAATTTCTATAGCTCAATCCCTATAACTGATCACACTATTGCAAGGATTTTAAAGGGATGTTATTTTAAAAGTGCAGCTAACATCATTATTAAAGCTGAAATCTGTCATTAGACAACGTATCTAGAAACACTGTATTTGAGATCCTACTCTGTTCTTTTGGGGCACAGAGACCACCAACATACAAATTGGAAAGAAACTGCAATTCTAATTATTTGAAGATGACATGATGCATACTCAGATAATCTGGGAAAACTCTACAATTTGGAGTTATAACTTAGCAAGATTACTGGTTGAATGGTCACTATGCATAACTAAAATATATTTATATATAAGAAAAAATATGTACAATTATTTAAAGTGAAAATATATCCAATATAATACATAATTTTAATATAGTTCATAAAATAGTGTATCATAATAATTTTTTTTAAGTTTTATTTATTTATTTGAGAGCAACAGACAGAGAGAGAGTGAGAATGGGCGCGCCAGGGCCTCCAGCCACTGCAAACGAATTGCAGACGCGTGCGCCCCCTTGTGCATCTGGCTAAAGTGGGTCCTGGGGAATCGAGCCTTGAACCTGGGTCTTTAGGCTTCACAGGCAAACGCCTAACCGCTAAGCCATCTCTCCAGCCCCTCATAATAAATTTTTTGACATCACTTGCACCCAATAAGATAAATTCCATAGATGTTCAGCAACAGATACAAAGCACATAGTATAGAATCTATTTACAGGAAGTCCAAGAACAACCAACCTTCTGAGAATGAGGCAAGAGTGAGTTACTATGAACAGAGACACTGAGTAGCAGAGACAAGTTATCTTGATTAGGTTGTGTATATATGCTTAAATTTGCCAAGCTGCATAATTGGTCGACTTAACTATATGCGAGTTCGACTTCCATAAAAGTGTAAAATAAAAGTTTACTGGCAAACATTGTATGACTATAATAGATATAAAATATTTTTAGATATAGTATCACATAATAATGAATCAACTTCATAAAAACTTAGTACCCATTTACGGGACTGACTCTTTTTCTCCGCTTTTAAAATTATGGACAAATCTTAGTTTTAAGGTACTTTATTGCAGTTTTATATCTAACAGAAAGCCACAATACTAAGAATTACCAACTATGACATCTAAAGAACCTAGTGCTGTGTGTTTTTACAAGTGTCTGTAAAATATCTTCAGACTTGAACCTGAATATGTTCAAGCAAAAGGGAAAAGACACTTCCCTAAAAGGAAGGCTATAGACCTAAACACCTTGGTACCTCCCCCACCAAAAACTACATAAATATTTGACACATACACTATCATATGAGATTCTTATTATCTTCTGAAAATGCATATTTGACTGCATAGAGCAGTTCAAGTAGACTCCTTTCTGAAGAAAAATGTTGCACTATACAGCCCAGAAAAGCCTCTGAGCCTGTTCCAGTCCCAGCATCTCTTCTTGATTCTTGGAGTAACTTTACCTCTCTCTGTTCTTTCTCTCAGTGCTTACCTCTGCTTGCTCCTTGTGTCTTACCAAGTTTGGTTTGGCTAGTTGCCTCCAATAAGTTATTTCCCAACAGTCAGTCCAACAGTGATTAGAAGACTGCCTTAAAGTCTGACCATTTGGTGATGCTTGGTAGATAAGAGGCAGGTAGATCAGAGACAGTGCAGACAATGAGAATTTAGTTTTGTTTTTTAGGGGGGTTGTAACTAAAACTTTATTGGAACACAGCTGTTTTTGTACTTATGCATTGTGTATGGCAGCTGTAGGTCTGTAAGCACACAATTGAGTAGTTATGACAAAAACTGTGTGGCATGCATGTTTCAAATACTTTCTATATGGTCTTGAAATAAATAGCCAACCTCTGATCTAAACAATCAACAAAATACTAAGTCAAGCCCTATAAGTAAGGTTTTGGTTGTGCTACTGTCCTTTTAAATAGGTCTTAAAGATCCTTATTAGGATTAGTTCTGGCATTTTATCTTCTTAGTTTATCACTGTTTCCTTCCATTGTGTCTTCTAGCTTGTTTGATAGTTTGCTATGCTATGCTTTGTACTGCTTTGCAGGATAATACTAGAACATATGCTACATAGTCACTCTACATAGCAAGTCAGTTTCCTAGAAGACATTGAATCCGGCATCCACATCATTTAGAGATTCAACAGACTAGATAACAAGCACTAAGATTCTTCCTTGCTTGGTGTTCCCTTTAGCAGTTCCCTCTCAAAAGGTATGGGGAGGGATCTAAAATGCCTCAGCAATGCACCTGCACTCTGAGACTGCATATATGTGAAGAAATTGATCTCCCCCAAGCCTCTGAGAACTCATTTGCAGAGAATGAACCTTTTACAAAAAGATATGGCCAAAGACCACTAAATTTCAAGAAGACTAAAACCAAGTGGGATCCAAGGCTCTAGCAGCAATCTACTTCTCCCCACACAAGCAATCTACTTCTGTCCACACAAGTGTGTCCCCTACAAGCATGTCAACACAAACACTACTGGGAAGTGCTGCCACATCTGCGAAGCAAGGCATACTTTTGTTTCTGGTCTCCCTCCCACATTCCTTGTCTCTGCCCCCCCCCCCCCAGATGACCAGGAAATAATTAGCTTTGCTCCACAACAAACTTCCCACTATGTTATTCTGCACAGGCCTAAAGCAATAGCCCCAAGGGATCATACTTTGAACCTTTTGAAAGTGAGCCAAAGTAAATCTTTCCTTCTTTTAAATTGCTTCTCTCAGTTACTTATCACACCACAGAAAACTGATTATAAAAACAAAAAATTCTATAAAGAAATTGAACTGGGGCTCTAAAGTATATGCACACACCACAGAGCTGCAAAGGTAATCTGAAATAGTGAGAGGGAAAGGAAGGCAACTATTTCACTTAGTACTTAAAATCATCCTAAATTCTGTTCAGTCTGAACAAATAACTTGAATGTGAATAAAAACAGTGTATCCAAGACAGAACCTAATTTACTATATACACACTGCTGTTTGCATTTGTGTCTACATGAAGAAAACTCATATGAATTTTGAAGATGACACGGAATCCATGGGCTAAGAAAGAAAGTTCAAGAAATACTTCCAATCACAACATCACAATGTAAAGAGAAATATATAAGAAAGGATTAAGGGACTCTAATGAGCAATGAATATAATACACCAGGGAAAATATTACAGATAGGAAAGAAGCAATAATTCAGTTAATAATGATAAATATATTTCTTCCTTAACCTTGTATGCCAATCTTAACAAAATATGTCCAAATATATGTAACTAAGGACAAAAAGAAGCTCTTATATTCATTCAAGCACAAAGAGTTAAGTTACCGACTACTAGAGTTTGGATGTGGAGTGTCAACCCACAAAGGACTGTGTATTAACGGCTTGATCACCAGCCTATGGTATATTTGGTAAGTAGGGGAAGCTTTGGGAAGTAAAGCCTAGTTGAAGTAAGGTCTGAAAGTTGGCCCTCAAAGAGAATATTGACTTCCTAGCCTCTTGCTGTCTCCATGCTTCCTGGAGGGCAGAAGGTAAGCAGCCTCCTCTACCACACCCTCTCTGCCATGTGCCTTTACCCCACTCATTCTCTCTCTCTCTCTCTCTTTCTTTCTCTGTCTCTTTCTCCAATAAGTAAATAAATAAAAATTTTAAAACAAACAAAAAAATGACTTACACTTATGAAGACATTTAAATCTATCTGAGCTTTAAATTATTAAGAATAGAAGTGAAATAAACTGCTCAGGGGAAAAATTTAAAAACTTTCCTCCATTCTCCACCAGTACTGGAAAGCAAACTATACCACTGATCTATAATCCCATACCAATTTTGCAACTAAATAAGCAACTTAATAACTAAGAACTTTTAAGCAGCCTTACATAGTTTATATATCTACGGCTTCCTGCTACCCCCCCTTCTTTTCCCTTTCAGGCCTTTTAAAAAATATTTTTCTTTTTATTTATTTATTTGAGAGAGAGATACAAAAATAAGCAGGGAGAGAGAGACAGAATGGGCACACTAGGGCCTCCAGCCACTGCAAACAAACTGGAGATGTGTGAGTCCCCATATGCATCTGGCTCACGTGGGTCCTGGGGAACTGAACCTGAGTCCTTTGGCTTTGCAGGCAAGCGCCTAAACTGCTAAGCCATCTCTCTAGCCCCTTCTTTTAGGCCTTTTCGAGAAGAAAAGAAAAACAGGTATAAGAAAGACTATCCTAAAGGACTTAATTACTGAAATATCAAGAAAGTCTTATATGAGGGCTGGAGAGATGGCTTAGCGGTTAAGTGCTTGCCTGTGAAGCCAATGGACCCCAGTTCGAGGCTCGATTCCCCAGGACCCATGTTAGCCAGATGCACAAGGGGGTGCATGCATCTGGAATTCCGTTTGCAGTGGCTGGAAGCCCTGGCGTGCCCATTCTCTCTCTCTCTCTCTCTCTCTCTTTCTCTCTCTGTCACACTCAAATAAATGAAACTGAACAAAAAAAATTTTTTTTTAAAAAGAAAGTCTTATATGAACATGCCTCATGGTTAAGACAAATTCATTTCACAAATTATAAAGACAGATTAATAACTATAATCCAATATTATATAATTGTTTTGAAATCAAAAGATATACACATTGGGCTCTGCTAATCACTTATAATAATGATAAAAATATGTAGGTAGTTGTATTTAATGTTTAAAAAGCTACACTGAACCCCAAACTATATCTTCAAAGTTAAAAAGGAACATAAATTACTTTTCCTGACAAAACACACATCTTTTTGACATTTTACATGACAGAATACTAAGGATAAAATGGTTGGGAAAATCTCATAGCATAACTGAGCATGGAGGTGAAGGAATTTGTAAATGTATTCATAGTCAAAGTGTAGTGCTATTTCTTCATACTTCTCAGTTCATGAAAACTGATTGGAAATCTCAAAATAAATAATTTCTTCAGGAAATGAAAGAAAAAGAGTAAACAGGAAAATAAATTGAGTTCATGAGTTTCCAGCAACATTAGACATTTAAGTAAGTCTTTCTAGGTCTAAATGAAAAGCAAGAACATAGAAGAAATGATATCATTGCCCAGGCTCTTGGTCTGTGAAATTTTTCTAATTTCTGGCATTATTCCAAGTAAGGCAGAGACAGAATAAAGCATCAAGTACTAATTCCTATAAAGTTTAAAACCAATGAAGACATCCTCCAAAATTGATGCATCCTCATCAAATCATCCAGCTTAAGTTTGGAATTTTCTCTCCTCACTTGAAATCTAGTGCTTGTTGTCAAGCTGCTTTCTAAATGCTTATGCTTATACCCATAGATTAGTGTGGCTCTCAGTCAGAAAAGGTTTTTTTTTTTTTTTTAAATTAAGTGGGTGGTTAATACTGAAGAGTCCTAACAAGTCAGAGTGCTAAGAATAAGGGACTATTGAGTCCCTCAAAGGCAAAAGGAACATCTCAGAAGAGTGGGCACAAAGAAGTTAAGAGCCAGAGAATGAGGGCTAGAGGGATGGCTTAGTAGTTAAGGTGCTTGCCTGCAAAGCCTAAGGACCCAGGTTCTAATCCTCAGTACCCACGTAAGCTAGACGCACAAGGTAGTGCATGCATCTGGAGTTTGTTTGCACTTGCAGGAGGCTCTGGCCACCCATTTCTCTCTCTCTCTCTCTCTCTCTCTCTCTTTCTGTCTCTCTCTCTCAGTACCTCTTCTTTCTCTTTCTCTCTCAAATACACAAAATGAATTTTAAAAATATTGAAATTTAAGGAAAAAAGCCAAAGAATGGGGAGATAAGATGTGCAATGCTGTCGTTTGGACACAACATGGCACCTGCACTCATGAACTCACAGGAGCTATGGTTTGTTGAGCAACACCTGTACTAAATTGAGCCCATCAACATTCCATCATGAATGGAACTGAATCTCCCTGAGGAGCTATTAGGACTAATGGCTGTGTGGAGAGGAGGAATCATTTTCTTCAGCAGTTTGGCCATTGGTAAGTCGCTGATGACACAGTAAATACCCCTCCCCCATGCGCATGAAAGCATCCCTAATTAAGTTCAGTGGTCACAGAAAGAAAGAAGGGAAGGACATGTGAGAGACAAAAAAAAGTGAAACAAAGACAGACACAGCCAGACAGACAAGACAGGAAAGTTGGACAGGGAGTAAGATGGGTCCAAGAAAGGATTTTAGGAGCAGGAGGGGAATAAAGGAGGACAATGGAGAAATGAATATGATCAAAATACATTATGTATGTACAAAATTTTCAAAAACTTATGTTTTAATTATTTTTGAAAATCTATTATCTTAAATGCAGGTACAAGTGAAAATGTGCTTGTAGAATTTGAACATCAACAGATAAAAGGTACATAAATTAAATCAATATACAATGTCCTACTTGCCAGTTTGTCTACCTACCAATTATTAGGTATTTATTAGGTATTATGATATTAGGGAGACTAAACTAAGATGTTTTTAATTTTTATTTATTTCCTTGATAGAGAAAGGAGAAAGAGAGAGAGGAATGGGCATTCCAAGACCTCCAGCCACTGCCAACAAATTCCAGATGCAGGCCCCACCTTGTGCATCTTTCTTACACATGGGTACTAGGAAACTGAATTTGGGTCCTTAGGCTTCTCAGGCAAGTGCCTTAAGTGCTAAACCATCTCTCAAGCCTAATTTGTTTTTTGGGTTTTTTTTAAGTTACAATTTGGTGTAAGAACATAAAAATATGGAACACTTCACGAATTTGCATGTCATCCTTGCACAGGGGCCATGCTAATCTTCTCTGTATCGTTCCAATTTTAGTATATGTGCTGCCAAAGCGAGCACTTTTTTGGGTTTTTTTGTTGTTGTTTTTTGTTTTTATGTTTTTTTGAAGCAGGGTCTCATCATGTAGCCCAAGCTGTCCCCTTCACTCAAAATACTGCTGCCTCACCCTCTCAAGTGCTGGGATTGCCAGACTGTTCTACCATTCCTGGCTCAAGATGCTATCATAAATATTTCTACTTTGAAGTGCCAAACACCTAGACCCTTAAACAATGGTGGATCTATCATGATGCCAAGGTATGCCAGGGGTCACATCTTTAGAAGGTCAAAATAGTTTTCCTAAAAGTGTATAACACCTTAGTGTTTAGCTACAAACCTATACTTCCCTTGGGCAGAATGTCTCAAAGAAGGAATTTCTTTACTTAGTAAAGAGTAGCAATCAGCAGCAATCAGTTACTGTTGCAGTCAGGTTCCCATTGCTGGTAAAAAAAAAAAAAAAAAAAAAAAAGTAAGAGCAGCTTGGGGGGAAAAAAAAGGTTTATTTTGGCTTACATGCTCGAGGGGAAGCTCCACGTTGGCAGGGGAAAATGATGGCATGAGCAGAGTGTGGACATCACCCCCTGGCCAACATAAGGTGGACAATAGCAACAAGAGAGTATGCCAAACACTGGCAAGGGGAAACTGGCTATAACACCCATAAGCCCGCCCCCAACAATACACTGCTTCCAGAAGGCATTAATTCTCAAATCTCCATCAGTTGGGAATCTAGCATTCAGAACACATAAGTTTATGTGAATCAAATCACCACAGTTACACTTGAGTTTAACTTTTTACTGTGCCATAACAATGTGGACTACAGAGCTCTTTGACCAAAAAATTGAAAACGTAATGCCTGTTTTATAGGATTGATAGGCAATTAACAGCTATACCATATATTTATATGGTATATAAATATATATATATATATGTACCATATATATATATATACCATATATATATATGTATATATGGCTGTGTATATATATATATGTGTATATATATGTATATATATATATATATATAAATATGGTATAGCTGTTATACTATGTTATAGTATGCATGTATACATATATACACATATACACATATATACACATGTGTGTGTGTTTAGTCTGAACACTTCATGGAACAACTCCTAAGTATCTTTTTGTTTAAAAGGATTAAAATACTTATGTTTTAATTATATTACTTATTTCTCTTCCTGTTTACAGAAAGATCTGTATAATGATCTCTAAGGACTACTGTATTGTAAGGACTGCATGGACATCTCAAAAGTCTAAGAACTATTTCCCTAGTCTAAAGTAAGGTGCCCTTCTCAAGCAGATGGTGACTATAACCAATGCAGGATGACTTCACTCTCCTAGCCATGGGGCCTGCTGCAACTGACATGCTGCTATTTTTTTAAGAGTTTAAGTTTAAAGCCTATATTAAAAGCTATTTAAAGAGAAGAACAGTACACACTCTTTAAGTTATTTACTTATTTGAGGGGGGGCTGGGAGAGAGAGAGAAAGAGAATGGGCATACCAAGGCTTCCAGCTATTGCAAACGAACTCCAGATGCATGCACCACCTTCTGTTTCTGACTTACATGGGTACTAGGGAATCGAACCTGGGTCCTTAGACTTCACAGGAAACTGCTAAGCCATCTCTCCAGCCCAGAACACAGTCTTTTGCTACATCTCATTAAGTGTGTGTGTGTGTGTGTGTGTGTGTGTGTGTAAGAGAGAGAATAGAAATGCAATCAACAGAGCAGTTTAGATTCATGTGTTTAAGCACAGCTTTAAAAGAAAAAACAATAAAATTTTGGTGTATATTTAATTGTAAAATTGATTTTATAAAAATAGTTCTCATACAACACAGGTTACTACTTGGTTCTCCCAAGTTTCAGTAGCAACTCAAGTTATCCAACCCTTCACCTTCCACACCCACACACATTTTTCTGCTGAGCATTTCAGCAGGAACATGCTGGGGATGTTGTCAAAGCTCTTTGCTGACACACTTCCTCATGCCTTCCTGCTGAATGGGTGAGAAATACTATGTGAAACTGAGACATAATTACCCACATTTTTATGGCAATTGTAAATAAAATGATATCAAATCTCAAAGGTGTATTTGGTTTGGAAGAATTATGATGATAGATAAGAAATACAGTGGTAAAGAAAAAAGAAATATCCTATGGTGTTATACAACTCACTCAGTTTTTCACATTGGATTTACTGTCACATATTTCCCAGGGAAAAAGGGTTCAGCCTTACACAGACTTGCTTTCAAATGTCAAAGAAAAAAAATATATCAAAAGAAGATACCACAGAAATTCCAACTACCTGACAAATCAAGGATTACATTTTTAAAGCATCAACAAAATCAGTACCAAGCCACTTCTTCCCAATTAATACTCCAAAATAACTTTCACAATTTTAATAAGGTCAGTTTTAATACAAATAAAACAAATATTACACAATATTGTCATATTAAAAACTAAAGAATAAGTTACCATAAGCATACCTTGAGAGAGATGAGACTTAGGCAAATCAGAAAGACTAAAGGAAATTCCAGGAGGATAAGAAAGTTAAAACAATAATAAAAAAAGAATGGTATGCTAATAAAAGTTCATTTCCTTACTTTAACCATTAAATTTTTGATATGTTTCTTCTTTGTTTTAATCCCCAATTAACAAATTCACTGTGGGTTACCAGGAGTTCCTTGTGTATGCAAGAAGTTGAAATCCAGGAGCTGGTAAGGGCATAACATTAAAGCAGGCTTATAACACATCCACCAAGGCTCAGGGAACATTGCAGAAGAAGGAGTAGAAAGACTATAAGAGGGCCTGGAGACATGGCTTAGAGGTTAAGTGCTTGCCTGTGAAGCCTAAGGACCCTGGTTCGAGGCTCAATTCCCCAGGACCCACATTAGCCAGATGCACAAGGGGGCGCATACGTCTGGAATTCGTTTGCAGTGGCTGGAGGCCCTGGCGTGCCCATTCTCTCTATATATATATATCTGCCTTTCTCTCTGTGTCTGTTGCTCTCAAATAAATAAATAAATAATGAACAAAAAAAATTTTTAAAAAAGAAAGACTATAAGAGCCACAGGGTGGGAAGGAGCATCCAGATGCATTACCCTCTCCCACCAATGACTGACTGCTGTTCTCACAACTCATAACCCACAACCCCATGGTGAATACCAATAACCCCACTGAGGAGAGGAATAGGAAAAACACATGATATGTCCATACTAAGTTTCTGATTAATAAAACGAAACAGTGCCTTGTGTTCCTTTTTTTTTAATTAAGACTTTAAAAATAAACTCTGCAGATCAAAAAAGAGCTTTTAACTTGAAAGAGAGAGAGAGGTTCTGAACATAACATAAAGATAGAACCTGATGAAAATGATATGTTCACCTACCCAAGTACTCATAGGTAAAATTACAGATGTTTAATTGCACGTGTAGGTGGCAATGATAACATGTAGCTCAAACTTCAACAAGAGATTTTGTTCTGTAATGTCTATGAAGATACTAAGTTCATAAACCTGTAGGAAAAACTGGATTAAGGCTTCCTGAATCCTATCTATAACAATACAACAGAATTAAACACTAACAGTTTCTTCAAGCTGGCAAAACCTCCTTCTTAACCAATCCCACTGGTCTTGAGAGCTGCTTAACCAGAAGCCATTCTCCAAAAGCCGATACTACAAGAGATTCAAAAGCCCAGAAAGACATGAGGATGAATCAGGAGGTATGATGGTAGGTCAGAAACAAGAAGACAGATCAAAGCTACAAAAATAACTGATTTGAACTTAATCAAAATGTTTCATACATATGGACAAAGCAATAAATTCACACAGGTGTGCATACACACACACACACACACACACACACACACACACACACACACACACACACATGCAGGCACACACTCTCCAGAACACATTCTAAGAAAAAGAAGGTATTTTAAGTATATTAGATACAAATATAGATCCAATCAGACACAGGCAGGGTAGTAGTTCACTGTGAGTCTACTTGAAATTCCTGAAATACTACTACAAAACCTGTCTAACACCTTGTCAGAACAAGTCATTGAAAATACATTTTACAAGCTCAAGGCAAGTTGTGGAATGAAGAATGCTAGACCCAACTCGAAACTTGCCCCACATAAAAGAAAGACTTAATGGGGAAGAAACAGAAACGGAGAGGATGAGAAAGGAGAGGAAAAGCAGGAAAAAGGATTGAAAGCAAGAGAATTCCTTAATTACCTGAAATTCTCTTTCCTTTCTTCTTCTTCAACATCAGTCAGCTCGGCTAAAACTTCAGAATCCATCCAAAAGACACTGTCATCCCCCAAAGTGCTACTCTCACTTTCTGTCTCCATCGTGTACTGTAAGATCCTCAAGGCATGTGATAGTGAGCACTGATGCTAGAGTAGCTTAGCTCTACTGGTACACTCTCAGGTATGTGGCTGCTCTAACACTGGGAAGTGATGGTGCTGGTTTCATTACAGCAGAGGAGACAGGAAATCCCAGGTAACACACTCAGGGCATCTGACTGCACACCTGTCATACCTCAGACCCTCCCACTGCCTTAGGCTCTATGACCTACATAACTAAAACCAGAGTGCAAATTAAGATGATTTTCACTAATTATCCAGTTTTAATAATTATTTGTTTCTTCTCAGTTTGTATTGTCTTGTTATCTCAGACTTAAAAAGGTAAGTAGAAAGCCAGGCATGGTGGTGCATGCCTTTAATCCCAGCACTCGAGAGGCAGAGGTAGGAGGATCACCATGAGTTTGAAGCCACCCTGAGACTACATAGTGAATTCCAGGTCAGCCTGGGCTAGAGTGAGACCCTACCTCGAAAAAAAAACAAAAATAAAAATAAAAGGTAAACAGAAAACTAGAGAGGATAACTACACATAAAGGTATTCTGAGCCAGGTGCAGTGCAAGGCTCTGTTACAAACCTCACAGTTAAGGAGGATCCTGATTAACCAAGAAGATATGCACTGTCTGGGGACCTGATCAGCTTCATACCTTCTAATGTTACACTACTCTTTCCTTCCTCTCAGAGGTTAACTGCCAATGGCACCTTTTGTCAAATAACAAGAGAGAAAAAAACCAAGCCTGTACAAGGCCTATTAAAGAAAAAAAAATGTGACAATTATGTCAAATAAAAACATGAAAAGTAGAGCTTAGGGAATGGCTTAAGATATAAAGTGCTTGCTATGCAGATATAAGTACCTGAATTCAGATCCATAGATCCTACAGGATCCCAGACCCCATGTAAAAGCCAGAGGCTGGGTGGGCTTCTGTAATCCCAGCATGCCTATAGTGAGATGAAGGCAGTCACAGGAGAGCATTCCAGAAGCTCAAGGGCAACTAACCTGGTGAATTAAGCAGTGAACAGTAAGAGACCTTGTCTCAAAAATAAGATGTGGACTGGAGAGATGGATGGAGTGGTTAAGGCGCTTGCCTGCAATGCCTAACAACCCAGGTTCGATCCTCCAGTTCCCATGTAAAGCCAGATGCACAAAGTGGTGCATTCACCTTGAGTTTGTTTGCAGTAGCTAGATGCCTTGGTGGACCCATCCTCTCCCTCCCCCACCAAACAAATAAATAAATACAATATTTATTTTTAAAAATGTAGTGGAAAGTGAGAACCAACATCTGAATGTTGTCCTTTGACTTCCACACATGTTTCTGGGCACAGGAGGGCCCACACGTACACACATGAACACAAGCACTCAAGACATCCATGGAGGCAATGAGATGACTATTAGTAAATGAGTAGAGAGTACAGCATCTATGGTATGGTCACCACACATGTTACTGAGAAAACAGCCACTCTGGTGCAAACCACTGCATGTCACACCATGGTGGTTACTGATCTTCTAATAAGCAGCACCAAGCTACTCAAACTTTTCTAGGAAACCTAAGCATATTTTTAAATTAATTTTTAACATGGGTGTTTGTACTAAGCATATTTTTAAAAAGAAAAAAAAAAAACAGAGGGCCACCATTGTACTTTCTCATCTTAAAGTATAGAAAATGAACTCCTAGGTGACTGGGCCTTTTCCTTCCTATAAAATTATCTACATAATAGGTACTGTTTTAGTCTTGTTTTTAAATTTGATAAGTTTTTGTATACTTGCTAAAAACTAAAATTTTATTATCAATCCTAAGAATAAATTTAGAAAATAAATTGTTCTTGACATTAGGATATTTGGAAAGTTTCCCAAAGATTTTATGCTTAATATAAAATATTCTTAATAGTTTCTACTCAAGACAAATCCATAGCAAATGTGAATAATCACTTCAAAAATTAAAGGACCACTGAAAGCTAACAAATTCTTTATCATTTTCCAAAAAATCCTCAAAGAATTAAATCTGATCCCTTCTTCACTCTGTCCATTAAAATAAATGCCCAAGAGATCACAAATTTAAAATAATAAAAATTAACCACAAGACAGTATCATGGGGAAGCTTCTCCCAATCATCTCAGAGTAGAAGAGTTCTGTATATAATCTTATGTAGCTCTACCTATAATTGTATGAAGTCCTAAAATCATAAAACACCAACACATCTCATTTTATATAAATAAAGATTTTAAATCTACCACAGCAATCAGAAAACAAAAGCAAAGCCAACCTGCAAACAAAATGGCAAAAACAGAACCTATTACATCTAATATTTTAAAATACATACAAGGTTCCTACAAATCTCTAAGATCTCAAGACAAGTAAAAAGCATAAGAATAACCAGGTGGAAAGGGAAGGAGGGACAAAGGAAGGGAAGGGAGGACCAAGTGGAAAAGAAAAGGAAAGAAAAGGAAATGAAAGAAAAGAGAATGGAAAATGCTTTTCAAATGTGAGACCAAACAAGGCCTGGGAGACAGAGGCCTACAGTCTCACCTATTCATGGAGGTAAGGCAGGAGGATCACAAGTTCAAGGCCTGTCTGGGTACAGAGTAAGTTCAAGACTAGAACAGTTGAGACTCAGACTCAAAATAAAAAGTAAGGGGGCTGGAGAGATGGCTTAGTGGTTAAGGGGCTTGCTTGCAAAGCCAAAGAACCCAGGTTCTATTCCCCAGAACCCACATAATCCAGATGCATAAGGTGGTGTGTAAGTCTGGAGTTCATTTGCAGTGGTTGA
Organism: Dipus sagitta; assembly: GCA_036346955.1. Classification (NCBI taxonomy): domain Eukaryota; kingdom Metazoa; phylum Chordata; class Mammalia; order Rodentia; family Dipodidae; genus Dipus; species Dipus sagitta. The sequence goes on along the minus strand of CM070772.1, from coordinate 80,543,487 downwards.
AGGCCCTCATGTGCCTGCCCATTCATATTCTCTCTCTCTCTCTCTCTCTCTCTCTCTCTCTCTCTCTCTCTCTCGTAAATAAAATTACACTTAAAAAAAAGAGTAATTAAAGAGTGGAGATGTAGGGCCAGCATACACGAGACCCTAGGTTCAATCAATTAATCAAGCAACAAATATACTCAAAGTCTAGCAACCATATAGTTATTTTCGTGGGAAGAATATGTACTCTTGTCTTGGTCCACATTCAGCTTATTAGCCTGGCCTCTCCATGATCACATAGATTTGTTTTGCTACTTTCTTTTTTAGGAAGTAGCTAATGACACCAATCACATTTCAGTCCACATCTCATCCCTCATATATACTCTTAGGTGGCTGAACACAGTATAAATTGCTTTATAAATAGGGTGAGCACAGACAGCTCACCCAGCAAGGCTGAGCAGCAGAATAGTAGAACATAGCCTCCAATGCTTTAATCTCAACCCTCCTTTCATCCACCACAAAACGAGGATTGTTTTTCTTTTTTCTTTTCTTTTTTTTTGGGGGGGGGGTTCAAGGTAGGGTCTCACTGTGGCCCAGGCTGACCTGGAATTTACTACGTAGTCTCAGGGTGGCCTCAAACTCATGGTGATCCTCCTACCTCTCTGCCTCCCGAGTACTGGGATTAAAGGTGTGCGCCACCATGCCCGGCAGGATTGTTTTTCTATGACAACTGTTCAGTACAGTGCATGGTACACAGTCAATAAATGTCTCCTTAACTGGGCAAGAATCTTTGTCAGCAGAATGCATTACAACTATGACTTGAAACACTCCTCAGAAATTTTGGTGTTCTAAATGTGAACATTATATGTGTAATATATATGTCACATAGTGGTATTAGAAAAGTGAAAAGTGGAGCTAGAGAAATTGCTTAGTGGTTAAGGTATTTGCCTGCAGAGCCAAAGGATCCAAGTTCAATTCCCCAGGACCCATATAAAACAGATGCACAAGGTAACCCCTGCATCTGGAGTTCATCTGTAGTGGCTAGAGGCCCTTGGCATGCCTATTCTCTCTTTTTCTCTATCTCTCAAATAAATATTTTTAAAAAGAATAGCAAAAAGCATATACATCATACATCATATATAAGCATATATATAAAAGCATATACATATGCTCAATTTCAAAAATCTATATACAGAACTACAGAAAAATGGTTGACTATAGTAAAGAAAGCATTTTAAGTCAAATACAACTGGACTCAAAACTCAACTATAGCCTTTACAAACAGTATGATATTGGTGACACAAATTAAGTCTTAGTTTGGTAATCCCAAACATAGGAATAATAACCATGAAATGTTAACATGCAGGTTAGATAATAAAACTATCATATGACATGGGACAGGCAGCACCTCAATAAAGCCAACTATCATCACCATCATTGAAACCACAACATCCTTCTATTATTGTATTTTAAAACCCTTTCATTATTGTGTTTATATGAAAACTTGAAAAAATTTAATACATAAATATGTGACTTTTAAATACCTTGTCACTGCAATTCCCATTACTCACAAGTGAAGAAGTGATGAAATAAATAAAAGAAAACAAGGCCCAGCTAAGTTTAACAGGCTGTTTTCTAATTACTTGGGTCATTTTCATAATTGTTAAGGGGCTATGTTTGGAATCCAACTGGGTAATTCGTTGAATGTTTCTTAGCTGATGGCACTATTTTGAAAAGCTATGGAACATTTAAGAGATGGGAGTCTAGTTGGCAGGAGCAGACCACTAGGGCCTTTAAACATTCTATCTAGCCCCTGATTCTTGTTGCTTTCTCTGATTTCTGCTCTACTATGATGTGAACAGCATCCTATCACCATGAACTGTGCTGCTCCACCATGCTTTCTTCGCCATGATAGGCTGGAGCACTCTGAAACCATGAACCAACATAGATCTTCCCTCTCTACCTATGTCTGCCGAATATTTTATCACAGAGAAGTAAAAGTAAACAATCAGGAAGGATGGCACATCAACAATTACTGAAGCAAGATCATGTTTTACCACGATGACATTCAAAACAAGAATTGCAAGTAAATACAGAAGTCTCCTGTATTTCCTGAGAGTATATTCCAAGATGACCAGTAGATGCCAGAAACTGCAAGCAGTACCAAATAGTCATTTGTGTGTGTGTGTATGTGTGTATAATACATATGTATACGTGTGGATATAAATACATGTATCATATAATATTTTTCTATATATACATATCCATGCTGAAGTTTAATTTATAAACTATGCATAGCAGGATGTTAATAACATTAACTAACCAAAGATCTTTAAACACTTATTTTCTTTTCCTTAAGTCAAGATCTTTGTAGGAAACATTTTAAAGCTTTTCTTTAGCATTTCTAAATCAAAAATAATGGATTACTGGAACATGGGCACCAAAAGACTATCAGAGTATATCTGAAAACTAATATGGCTACTAAGTGACTGACAGTGTATTTACACACTGTACAGGGATAATTAACATCTCCCTCAGGTCCTAAGTGAGAAACTGGAATGACAAGAGATTTCATCACAATTATCCACAATTTAAAATTTACAAATGATTTCTAGAAATTTCCCTGTAATAGTTTCAGACCTCAGTTGACCTCAGGTAATAAAAATCACAGAAAGTTGAACTTTAGATGTGAAGGGAATACTGTACACATAAAGTAAGATTGTAAGAATACAATATGACACTCCTAGTCTTTAAAATATGCAATATTAAACACAACAACTGACATGGTCAATTTTGAGATCCTTTATCTCTCAGTATAATAAATAAAGTATGTCTTTTAGTACTAACTCGAAAAGTGTGTAGTATTTATATAACCTAAAGCTATGCTTTCACTTGCTCACTACCAAATTATTATATATTCTAGAATCACCAATTCATATAAATGGTGAAGTAAAAAGTACTGAGAATCAATGTAACTGGCCCCACTCAATAAAATTTAACCTCTATTTGCTATCAGTAACTGATAAAAGATTTAAAAACGCTGCATACTATAAAGGGCATGATGACATGTGATGATTTTAATGTCCCTCATAATGTCAAGTATTTGTGATTAAGCCTCCTTAGTCTCTACCTGGTGGAGCCTTAAGGATGGAGGTATGTCACTGGGGATAGACTTTGGAGTTTATTAGTCCTGCCTACTGGGTATTCAAAACCAGTTCACTCCAAGAATCTGAGCAAAATTAAAATTTATAAATAATGGACTTGTATATTTCACAGAAAATGTACAAAACAAGAAGATATGGAAGATATAAAGTTTGACACACGAAGAAATTTAAGTAAGTTTAAGGTTACAGGCAGAGAGACTGATTTTAGGCCACTTAAATTGTAAATGTTAAAGAGATTAACACCTTTAAAGATGGAACAACTGGTCTGCACTGAGACAATGGGAAAGATGCCCTGAGGGAGAAACTTAACTCAAGGAAGGCTCAAGCTAGTAAAAATGTAAATTCTTTTGAAAGGAAGGGGTCTAAAGGAAGAATGCTAAAGGATTTCCTGTTTCTCAAGGTCAAACTTTACCACCACCACTTCTGGATTTATAAATTTGATGGTGAAGACTCCTGGTCCTGGTTTTGGAAGCATGCAGGAAAGAGAGCCATGAAGTGCATATGATTCAGAAGATGGTAATGTGAGGCAGGATTGACATCCCTACACGGAGACCCTGTGAGGCCATGCCATGAACCATGGGTTGCAGCAGAGACCCCAGGATTTTGGAGATGTCAGGACTATGGGATGATTGCCAAGGAAAGCATCTTCCTCTGCCTTGGGTGGCCAGTCCAAAAAGCAAGCAGAATAATGGAGGGGCAGAACAGGCCCTTTTGAAGCCAAAGGACTTCATCACAGGTGCCAGGGGTGGGACATGGAAACTGTAGGATTTGATATTTGCTCTACTGGTTCTCTATATTGCACTGGTCAAGTCTTTCCTTGTTCTTTTTGCCAAAAGAGTATTTTCTCTGTGGTTTTATGTCTAAGAAGAATATAACTTATATTTTGATTTTATAGGGCTCACAGTTAAGAGCCTGTTTAGAATTTCAGAAGAGACTTTAGATTTTTTCACAGTTTGGAGACTGATAAAAGACTATGGGGTCTTTTAAAGTTGGACTGAATTCAATTTGCATTATGACATGGTCCTAAGTCTATGGGGACCAGGAGCAGAATGTGGTGGTTTGAATATAAAGTGTACCCTATAGCCTCAAGGGTAAGTAGGCCTTCTACTCAGACCCTAGCTGGTAGAGCCTTTGCAGGCTTTGGGTTTCATTAGTCCAGTCAACTAGGTGTTCACAGCTAGTTCACTCAGACTACTCCCCTTGTGCTTTGAGTGGAGAGGTGATGCTCCAGCTGCCTACTTTGCCATAAGAAACTACCCCTGAAAAGCATAAGCCTGAGATAAACCTCCCATAAGCTGCTTCTACTAAGGCAATTTGTGCCAGCAGTTAGATGTAACTGCTACATTACATTATTGCAAGAACATAACTTTTTGTTTTGTTTTGATTTCTGAGGTCAAGTCTTGACATATAACACAAACTGATTTTAAATTCCTAATCTACTTGTCTCCACTTCTCCTGATAGAATTAGAGGTATACATCTGTCACCATATCCACCTCAACAAATATTTAAATCTATAAACAGACATATAAAAACATTTGGAACACCAAATAACAAGGAAAATTAGATGGTGCATGCATCTTTATATCTTTCTTTAAACTTATCTACAGTATTCTTAGTTTATAACATAAAAATATAATTGCTATTTGACTTGTTTAAAGTTAAAGCACGAATTAAACATTCAACTCATCTCAGGATAGGTAGATGCTAGCACAGAAGTCAATGGCAAACATGTATTGAAAACATTCTTACTTCCTCTGCATTTTGAGGTTATATGAATGAGAAATTTAAAATTCATTGTGTGAATGAGAAATTGCAAGAATATGGAGCTTAAGGTCAGAACCAAATAATTGCAATGTATATAAAGGCAATGCTCATATATGGATCAAGGCAAATCAAAAACAGAAGGGGAGACTTAGTGGCTTGAATCAGATATCCCCCATAAACTTGTGTTTTGAATGCTTTGTCCCAGCTGATGGCAATTTGGGAGGTAGACACTTGCTGGTGGAGGTGGGTTTAGTGGTATTATAGCTCAGCTCTCCCCTTGTCAAAGATTAGCTCACTCTCCTGCTGCTGTTTTCCACCTGCTGTGGCAAGGAGGTGATATCCAGCCTCTTCTCAGGCCTTGCATTCCCATGCCATCATATGGCTTCCCTATAAGACTATAAGCCAAAATAAATTATTTCCTCCCATCAGCTACTTTTGGTTGGGTGTTCTGTCACAGGAACAAAGGTAACTACTACAGAGACATTGAAAAATAGCAAGAAAAAACAAGTAGGTAGTCTAAATAATAAGATAATTTAAGACAATGGTCTTTTTATATTAGGAATCATAAAATGAATTTATACATCACAATAAGAAAGTTCAATCCCTTTCCTAAATTTGTCCCATCTCAACCTATAGAGAGTCATAATCTATGATATGTATACCACATTAGTGAAGATCCAGTGCTCATGAAATCTCTACAAATGCAGAAAATGATCTACTTAATGTCAAATTTAGCAAGATCAGAAAATCCAACCCAGAAATACTTAAATACCCAAGAGAAACTTGTGCTTTTTGCTAAGGGGCAGAAGAGCATGGTATCACCCTTACCAAATTCTAGCACATGAAAGTCATATATCTACCAAGCCATATGTGCACAGAATTAGGAACATTGCACTAACTTCAGAATTCCAATGGTAACCTCCATTAACTAACAGAAACGTATGTTTTTATCAGATCTATTAGAAGTCAGACATCTCAGAAAGTCCTTCTCACTGAATACGGGACCATACGTTTTGTTAATAAAGTGTTAAACAAGTTATAATTTTGCTATCAATGGATAAAGAGCTACTGAAATATATTTATGTGTACTGGATAAATAAAAGTAAAAACTAAGGTCTGGAGCCAGGCATAGTGGCACACACCTTTAATCCTAGCACTTGGAAGGCACAGGTAGGAGAATCACTATGAGTTCAAAGCTACCCTGAGACTACATAGTGAATTCCAGGTCAGCCTGAGTTAGAGTGAAACCCTACCTCAAAATAATAATGATGATGATGATGATGATGATGATAAGGTCTAGAGAGATGGCTTACAGGTTAAGGCACTTGCCTGCAAAGCCTAAAGACCCATGTTCTACTCTCCGAGACCCATGTACGCCAAATGCACAAGGTAACACAAACATGCAAGGTCACACATGTGCACAAGGTGGTGCGTGGGTCTGGAGTTCAACTACAGTGGCTGAGGCCCTGGCATTCCAATTATCTCTCTCTCACTTTCCTTTCTTTGTCTTGTTCTCTTTCATAAATGTGTGTGCCACCACACCCAGCAAAAATAAAAAAGTAAAAAATAAAACACTTGTAAAAAAAAAATAGGGCTGGAGAGATGGCTTAACAGTTAAGGTACTTGCCTGTGAAGCCTAAGGATACAGGTTCGATTCCCAAGTAACCATGTAACCCATATGCATAAAGTCACATATATCTGGAGTTCATTTGCAGTGGCTGGAGACCCTGGCACACCCATTCACACACTCTGTCTTTCTCTACCTATCTACTTTTTTCTCTCTCTCCCTCTCCTCTCTCCTTCAAATAAATAAAGAAAATATTTTTAAAGTGATAAATAAACCTTTACAGAATCATTTGTTATTGTCACATATTGGGTGGAGAAAGTCTGACAGTCTGTGTCTTGCTAGCTGTATCACAACAATGTTACTCTTCTAGGTTTCCTTTTTTTCCTTTAAGCTACTATATGGGCAAAGGAGGGAACAAGGATGCTGAGGATTGAATCTAAAAACTTCATTCATGGCAGGCAGGTACTCTCCATTCAGCTGTATTCCTGGCCTCAAGTTATTAATTCATCTACCAGTTGGTTTTGCAGCTCCCTTTTTCCTTCCTTCCCTTTCCCTGTCCTTGGCCCCGGGGTTTTTAGAGTTGCCTTCTACCTGCCCCTTTCTCCTTGGCTTTAAGTTTGGTGTTCCCCTACCCTTATGCTCCAAACTAAGCCATTCTCTTACTGGAATTAAATAAAACCTAAAGCCCAGGAAAACTGTCTCAGAGTCCTCTATTCCAAACCTGATAATAAGTATTAATCAAATGAACAACAAAGTACACACACAAGCATGTACATGACAAAACAGTGACCAGAGGACCACAGATAAACTATTCTTGCAGATATAAACAAACAGCCATCCAAGCACAGCAATTTAAGACGCAGCAAATGCTGCATGGTTTCAAAGCAAAATGGGCTCTTCTATCTCTACTGCCATGTTTAGCATCTGCCATCTACTAAGCACAGGGACAGCACATGCACATAAGTATCCAATCCATGCTCAGTACACATGTCATACTGATTTGCTCCCAACATTTTAGAACAACATAGAACATAGGTAAATTATACAATATCCTTATAGTGGAAGGCAGAAACTGTAATCATTCCTATTTAAGTTTTAAAGGGGGGCAATTAACATCCTAGGATAAACTCACCAGTTACATGAAAATCAAATAAAATGCAGGAAGAACCCATTCAAATATGTTAAAATTCATATCCCAGTTCCTAAATGCTACAGGTTAAGTGACTAATAGGAATACAGACCAAAGATTTAATATACCAGACTGGATATCTAAGGAAATATAGATTCATGATATAAGGAATTCAGAGCAATAAAACTTAAGCATTACTGAGCATAAAAGTCTAATCTGTTTAGCTGACTCTGTTTAACCTAGAACCAAACCTTTACTACAGAACTTTTCTGGTTCCCCACCAACATAACTAAGAAAAGTTAAAACGTTAACAGATTCTGCAAGTATTCACAAACTCAAAGATAAATGCTTCAGAGCACAGATGGAAAAGGTAACTCATTAGCCCCTGGTTTTCTGCCTTCTGCTTTCACAAAAACCTGCCAGTGATCACCACCTATTCTGTTGCTTCGTAATTTAATTCAAAATCCCAGTAAAGATATCAACCAGCAGCTTACTATGTTCAAAGTACTTTCATGTCGCAAACCAAATGATAGTGGGGAAAAAAAAAAAGAAATGAAGCCAAGGGAAAGGTTGAAACTTTGCAACTAAGCCACATATTTTAGGGAACTTAATTTCTAAAAGAACAAAAAGTATTGAGTTCACTATACTCCTTCAATAATCACACAACCTAATATTAATGAACTTAATAATCAAACAGGAGTGACACATTTCAAGAAATGACTCTACTGTGAGAAAGCAATCACACACAGCACCGACAGCTCAAGTTGAAGAGATCAAGACTTCCCTGAAAATAAAACATTGTTTTAGAATGCAGATTCTTTTTAATAGTTCAGGGATAGGCACACTTTTCCTGAGTAACAATGAACCAATGCCTACTTAGATATTTTAACTAATAACAATTTCAAAACCAAATTATTTTTGAGTCTCAAGCTTATTGAGCAGCCAAACCTTAAGGTAAAATTTATTTTGTTGAAATTGGTAGCATAAAACCAGTTGGAGGCTAGCAAAAAGAGCGGCTGGATGGCCTCTGGTCACGTAAAGAAACACAGGGGATATAAAAGGAAAGCAAATGAGAAAAGCAAGTGGGACACTAAAGGTGCCCAGACAGAAGTGAGATATATCTAGATGACAAGGAGGTCCCTTTGTCAACATGCAGGCACAAGAGTTGAATTCTTTCAGGAATGGTTCAGAAAGCTATAAACAAAAATAGCCACTGGCCCAAACCAGGTTTGCAAAACTAAAACACAATTTCTACTTCTGGCTTACAAATGTCACAAATGACAAAAATGAAGCTATAAAAAGCTCAGAAAATTGTGGTGCACACCTGTAATTCCACTAGTTCAGAAGATGAGGCAGGAGGACTGGAGTTTAAGAGTAGCCTGTACTATATAACAGGACTATGCCCCCCCCCAATTAAGTTACTTTTTAAAAGCAACAGAAGAGATGATAAAGAAAGATTTTGTATAACAATTTTTAAAAGCATAAAACTGAAGACCACAATATGAACTGAATACGTTAAAAAAAGTGAAGTTTATCAAAAACAGTAACTTTAGAAGATGAAAATACCACTGATAAACTGAAAAAATCTTGGTGTAACTTTCAAAATTCCTATATGAATTTGACATCCATTGTAAAGATACCAATAATCTTCCACAGAGTCTTACTGAGATGATACCATTTCTATGATACATAAAATCAGTGGCTTTCAAAATTAAGCTAAAATCAATGGTTTCCAAACCAGATTTTGCTTTATTGTATGTAAAGTGTTTCATTTCTGGCATCTTGAGTCCAGTGCTTATAAGAAATTAACTCTTAAGACATATTCCCTACTTTAGGGTACAGCCTCATGCTCAAACACTGGTCCTCATCTAAGAAAAATATTTTCAAGTTCTGTGGTTATTTCAATGTTCTCTGGGTAACTGATATCCACACAGGTATCCAAATTAATCAAAGATGTTTTCAAACATAGGTGCTAAGACTTTATACTGTTTAACTTGTCCTTTCCTGACAATTTCTAGGTTAAATTAATTGGTTCGTTTGTTTGTAAATTAATTGGTATTGTTTTCAAGACTGGTAACCGGTTCTGCCTGTATTTATAGCTATTAGATAGTTAAAGCATGAGATGTGCCTACTTTCTATGCCTTAGATATAGCTTGTGCTGTCACAGGACAACAAAATTTTAAAAGGCTGGACAAAATGATTTTAGCTCTTGTGCTAATCTTTAACTAAATCTATTTCAGTAATCAGATGTGCTCTATATGTACATACATCCAGGCTGGTGTAACTTCCTTTCTAAATGTGTTAATCACCTACATAGAAGCCAAAGCCAATTGGAATCATCGGAGCAAAAAGCGCCAATATTTTGGCCGGTGCTCCCAGATCATGAGGCCACTGGAGATGATGGGACTTTTCTACACTGGCCCCCTGGTAAGTCATCTGTCTTTCTGAGCAAGAAGGATACGGAGGCCCAAACAAAACTTGTATACAGTCTGAAACAGGAGAGTCACAATCGAGGAGCAATAGGTCCTCCTGATTTCCCAAAGAAGGGAAAACGACTTGGCCAGCATGGCCCTGACTCATCCTAACAGAAAGAAAACACCAGTAAACTACAGGCTACTCCTGAGTCCCTAAAGTCTCTTTGGCGAGCCATTAGTGACCTCCAAAATTAATCCTTGATTAAATTTTGGCTGCTTGGTCTTAAACACTCAGAGAGAAATGTATAATCAAAGATAAAAACATACATTAAATATATAAATGGCCTTTTAAGTAATACAAGAACTTTCCAAGAGGGGAAACAAACAAGACCTTAAGACATTTTTCCCCCATAGTCCTAATTCTATAATAATATTAAAAAAACTATAGATGTCAAAGGGGTTATTTTCAAATCTAGTATATATAACTAAGTACTGAGACCAAAAAAATATATTTGTACAGCCTTTAATGACACCCAATGGCTCTCTATTATCAAGGTTAAATGTTGTGTATGTTTCTGATAACTGCTAATATCACATCTGTTTTACAAGCCATGAAGAAACAGTTTCAGGCCATGTCAAACACTACTGTGCCATTTGATGAACATAGGACCCTGCATTATTAATACTCTAAGTAAATATATATTTAAAAAATAAAATTAGTTCTGCTAAACTTATGGTATTATAGACACAATATGACCCCCCATCTGAAACTGAACAAACCCTAGATATTATCCCTCACGAGTCCAAGATTTAACTCAGTGCAATATCAGAGGAGGAAATGTAAAGAGAGCAAAATGTTATATTTCTCTACATTCCTTTATATCTCCCCTAGAGAAATACAGAAGTCAGGAGGCTCTGTTGATGGCAGACAAGCAGGAGACTCTGCTAATAGCAGGTAAACAAAGGGATGAATAGCATTTCCTGGGGTCTGCATTGTTGAGCAAACTCCTTAAGATAAGTGGTAGCCCTGGTCACAGGCCTACCTCACAACCCCAAGGTGGCGCTTCTTTTAAGGGACCGACAGATCTGTTTGCAAATTCCTTTTTTTTTTTTCCTTTTTTTTCTTTTCTTTTTTTTTTTTTTTTTACTTTTATGGCTGTAACTGTCACATGTAAATAAATTGTGATTTAGGGTTTAACTCCCATCCTATTTTTTTTTTCTAACATCATGTGGTTATTTCCAATAAAAGCTTACACTCTGAACAGTTCAGGGCTTCACTCAGAATCTGAAGTGGAGACCTTGCATACTTCTTTTTTACCCAATAAAACTTTGCCTCACACTCCATGAGTTGACAGTCTTACTTGTGCGACACCAGACCCCATGACAGCAGGCAGCCCCGGCATGCCCATGCCCCCTTCCGCTCCCCCTCTCTCTCACACACACGCACACTCTCTCTCTCTCAAATAAATAAATAAATACTTTTTTAAAAGACAGAGAACTTTAAATGATGATTAGCACTTAATATGATTTCATGGATTCAGACACCTTCATAAATAACTCCTAAAGACCATCTATTCTGAAGTCAACTAGAAAATTAAATTCCACAAGCCCGTTTCCTTTTTCTCTTATAACTGTTTAATCAATTTTCATTTACTATTTTATTTTGATTCTGATACTCACAAGACTCTAATGATATGATTCAGAAAATTCCTTCATTAGATCTCAGGAAACTGGCAAGTCATAAAAGAGGTATGTATACCTAGAGTCATACAAGGGGTATTATAGTTCTTGAAAGAACTATGAAACAACAGTTAGCATAATATCCTAAGATTATTTTCAGACCAAAGAATTCTCCCATGTGCTTTCATGCAATACTTAAAAAATACTGCTCTCAGCTTGAACTGTCCGAAGACAAATCACTCACTACTCAAACACAACCTTTTCCACTGGCAAAACTTTCTATAATGTGAGCTAGTGTATGTGAGGCTGATCAGTAAGTAAATGGTTTCAATGAAACTCAAATTATATCTAACAACTTTTCCTACACATTAATATACACCTAGTCAAACAAAGTTCACTATCATGGTGAATGCAGTGCACTGCAGAGGACTTGCACTGAGCACATGAACATGTGTGCTTCCTTGTTGCTTTGCTATGGTACTTCATTTCTGTAGAGTATCTATAACCCAGCAGCTCAACTCTTCCTTAAGCCCCCTACCATCATATCTTTACCACCTGTGTTTGAAGATAATTCTCTATTTCTCAGAACAGAGGTCTTGTGGGTGCTGGGGATCAAACTCATGCTGGCTCAGACGCTCTCATCCTTCATGCTTGCATGGCAAGCACTCTTACCTACTGAACCATTTCCCCTGCATAGTGGAATATTTCTTATTAGTATACTGACATGTATTTCTAACTGTGGTTCTATTTATTAGGGCTGTCATTACTTGTATTTGTAGTCTGGATGCAAAGATACCTAGATTTGAGTGACAGGTTTTCCCAGACCTTTTACTTTTGGGGAAAGATTTGTAAAACCACAAGATGTTTCAGAAACACACATAAGACTTTTACCAGTAGTTGCATACGTATGCCCGTTTATGGCCAGTCAGATGTTACAAGTCCAGCTACAAAAATACTAGTCAATGTTGTGGAAGAGGAGGCACAAAGAGCCACAGGGCGGGTAGAAATATCCTGAGGCACAGCCCCGCCCCAACCCCAACCCCCTCCAAAGTGACAGAGGCCCTAATTACCCCACAGTGAACAACAAGAAGATTCATTTAAATAGTCTTTAAAGCAAAAAAAAAAAAAAAATGCTTAGTCTTCACAGGCCAAAAGGTAGAATCTACATTTGAAGAAGGTTCTTGGTTTATTCTTGTTTAATAACCATGTACTTACATAAGGGAGCAAAACACAAAACTTAAAGAAAAGATAATGCATTTATTTTACACCATGATCAATTATGTAAACCAAAGAAATATTTTTCCTAAAGAGTACCAAAACTAGGGAGCTATTTTTAATTATGTATCACAGAATTAATCAACTGAAGCATGAAAGAGCTACTTGCTAGCCAGATACCTAAAAGATCTATTGAGTGACAAAGCAAAATAAATATCCACTATGCCTTCCAGTCACTTAGTGGCTGAAAACAATAGATATGCTTAGCGATTTTAGGATGAGAAGACACATCTGGATTATCCACATAGTCTCTAAATGTCATCCCAAATATTCTTGCAAGAAAGAGGCAGTGAGAACTAAGACTCACAAGAGGAAAGAGTGTTGTAAAACTAAAGACAGAGGCTGGACTGACAACCACAGCACTGTGCTGGAGAACTGAAGGACAGGTTCCTTTCCTGGGGCTTTCTGAGGAAGCATGGCCGTGCAAACACCATGTTTAGTGCTGAACATCTCACTTTCACTTTTCAGGATTTCCAGGACTGCTAGAGAATACACTTATGTTGTTTCAGGCATCAAGCTTGTAGTAATTTGTTGCAGCCACCACATTAAACTAGCACACATGTCAAGTACCACAGGCTCAAGTATTATAATGTGGACATATTTGGGAGCCGACCTGGCCCTACTTGTTGCCTCTTCTATTTTCTATTGTTATATTTTGATATTCTTTTCCTCTCACTTATTCTAGTTATTTCTTGATTACTAATACGAATATTTCCTACTGAAAGACCCAGAAACTAAATTAATGCCATGAAGGGATTCAGTAAGGTGCTGCCCTGGCTGGGCCTAACTTTCAGGTTTTCCGTTTAGGTAGAAGGCAACTGCCCTGACATATGGTTAGGGAAGATGCCCACCCAAAGGCCAGAGTCACCCCTAGCCTAGACATGCCCAGGACATGCCTGAGGCCTGTCTTCTCTGCTCTTTCTGCCCCAGCCAATCACAATGCAGACTACCTCATCTGCTTGGCGTTCCCCGAGCCCCTACCTCCGTCCTGCCCCCAACCTTGCCCGCCAAAATCTTCCTGCCTCCGTCCTGCCCCCAATTTTGCCCACCAAAATCCCAAGCCAATCAGAATACAAGTGCATTTACTGTTTAAATCAACCAATCATGTATCTATCCCCTACCTCCTTGTTCGAATTTCTGTATAAACCTACCCTCCTGCTACTCAAGGCTCTTGTATGGATCCACTGCGTTGGTGAAGTCAAGAGTCCGAGCTTAAGCCCGAAATAAAGCTCCTTGCCCTTGCATACGTGTTTGGTTCTCCTTGGTGGTCACTGGGGGTACCAAGACCTGGGCATAATACCTAACCTTTAGTACAAATAAATCTTTAGGTAAACACATATTTAGCTTAACTTACCACATTTTGTTCTGTTGCCACTGGTCTATATTTTTTTATTTCCTCTTTGATTTAAAAACAAACTATTTAAAGATATTTTTTTAGACAAGTCCAACAGACTAGCCTTTTATGTTTATTATTATTTACAATATGTTTTGTATGGATATATCATGTGTTGGTACCCTCTTTTCCCTTGTCCCTGCCCCGATTCCATTGGGATGCTCCTCAGTGGGATTGCAGGTATTCCCTATGGGGTAGTGGCTTATGCATTGTGGGAGCAGTAGTCAGTTATTTTGGGGGGGAAGGAATGTGGCCTTTTTTATGAGAGTGAGAGAGACAGAGAACTAACATGGCACGGTCTCCAGCCACTGCAATCAACTCCATACACCTTGTGTGCATGTGCAACCTTGCCCACTTGCATCAACTTGTACTTCTTGCTTATATGGAGCCTAGAGAGTAGAACATGGGTACTTAGGCTTCACAGGCAAGTGTCTTAACCATTAAGCCATCTCTCCTGCCCTAAAGATACTTTTAACTTCCAGGTGATAATGTTTTTTTGTTTTGTAATTATTTATAATTAATTATTTATAGTTATTGTGACCAAGAATATGACCTCAACTATTTCTATTTGAAGAAATTAACTGAAGGGTTTTATAACAGCTCAATATATGATCAGATTTTGTAGTGAAAAAAAGAGAACTTTAAAAGAAGGCATATCCTATGGGCTGAGTTTAAGATTAAAAGTATTTTGTTTTCCTGTGTTAAAGTTTTCCTAAGTTACGTTTTTGTCCACTGCTATCTCCAATTATTTTTTTTTAAGTTTCCCTTACTTCTTACAGCTTTATTTTCAGGAGTTAATGCTGTTGTTTATAGCATCCATAATCCACATGTGCCCTGTGTTTTTGTAAACAGCCTTAGCTTCTAGTTTTCCTGTCCTATCTTATATCAAGGCCTGTGCTCCTCCTTTCTTGTTGGCTTTTGCTTCCATTGATCCAGAAATCTTACTCGTATGGTATGAAAACAGGCTGCCACAGGAAGATAACACTTACCATATCTAACGGTAATGAAAAAACTCATCTAAAACAGCGATACACACTAGGTCATCCTCAGGGCCATGCCACAGACTATGCCTTGTCAAACTCTAATACTGCATAGAAGGTAGGAAAATGTATATGGTGGCTACTGCTTGTATTTTTAAGGTTCAATATAAAAGGGATCTCCCTTCTACAAACATTTACTAGAACTACTTGCTTTTAGAAATATATATGTGTATATAATTGTAAATATATGTAATTTTTAAGCAATTTGTATACAATGGACCACATAAGAAGCAATTCTGAGATGTTTCACCTTCCCTTTTAGGTATACAAGTATATTTAAAAAGAGAAAAATTCATATTTTTCTCATTTATAATACCCAGAAATTTTAACTCAAGCTGGTTTTAAGTCATCCACATGTTGCTGGTTTGAAGCCATACATAATGCAAGAGTTACAGAGTTATTAAGCTTCCACCCAGGTATCAATGGAAAGCTGGGGAGGCCAAGCAATATATGGGAGGGTCAGTATCTCTACAGGAAGCTAAAGAGGGTAATGTGTGAAGTTATAAGGGGGAATCCTAAGCTATAATGGAGTCCTCTGATTTTGAAGATGCCTAGAAATGTCTAGTGATATCTAGAAATGTCTGCTGAGGAAAACCAAAGACAGTGAGGGGAGCCATCCCAAGAGGGAGCTCATGTAGCCTACAATCAACAAAGCCATAGGTGCAGGCCTCCCCAAGGCCAGTGAAGCTCACATTGCAATACAACATGCTGGGATACATGCTCTGGAGCTACAGGATTTTGCCTTACTGGACTTTGGTCCTGGTTTGGTCCTCTTCTTCGTTTCTGTGCTCACTTTGCAAACGGCAATGTTTACTCTATAGTACTGCATCTTGGAAGTATGTAACTTTATTCTTGGCTCTATGGAGTTCAAGATACTACTGCCTTTACTCTCAGTAGTGGCTCTGTACTAAAGGCCTTTGCACAATGTTGAAACTGTTAAGATTATGGGGACTTATTGAGATAGACTAAATGCATTTTAAATGAGATGGTCATGAGCCTTTGGGGGTACTGGAATACAATGCCATGGTTTGAATCTAAAATTTTCCTTACAAGCTCACGTTTTAAAACTTGGTCCACAGCTGGTGGCACATTTGGTGAGTTTCTGGAAGCTTCAGGAGATGGGACTTAGTTTAAAAAAAACAGGACATATTTATGAGAATATCTTTCCTCTACTTATATGTGTGTGTGTGGAGGGGGTAATGTTTGTCTCTTTCCTAACTCCATGATATTGTGTACCCAAGTTCTAAGACCAAGTAACCATGAACTACCCATTGAAACCATGAGCCAAATAAATCTTTCCTCCTTTGTTTTTGTCATAGCTATACAAAATAACTAATATAGGGGAAATTGTGCTTTTATTGTTGAGTTCTATAATTACATTTAAATATTTTAATGTAGTTTTACTGGTGGCAGAATAAGAACAGAAAAAGTGGCAAGGATTCTGAAGGTTTGAAGATGCCAGAGTATCTTGACCTAGTTAACTACATAGAAAAGAGTTCAGCAAACTTTTCTTTAAGGAACCAAACAGTAAGTGCTTCATACTCTTCAGGGCCCATATGGCTTGTCTCATGATTCTCCCCATCAATATAGGAATCTTATAATGTTTAACTTCACTTTTCTCATTTCTCTCTTATGAATTACCATCCCATTGTCTTTACTTCTGAATATATTCTCAAGCCCAAGTCACATTATTACCCTAAGTGACTGTGGGGGTTTGATTCATGTGTCTCCCATAAACTTAGGTGTTCTGAATGCTAGGTCCCCAGCTGATGGAAATTTGGAAATTAAAGCCTCCTGGAGGCAGTGTATTATTGTGATCAGACTCATTGGTGTTATAACCAGCTACCTCTTGCCAGTGCTTGGCACACTCTCCTGTTGCTGTTGTCCATCTGATGTTGGCCAGAAGGTAATGTCCAGTCTCTGCTCATGCTATTGTGTTCCCCTTCCATCATAGAGCTTCCCCTGAAGCCTATAAGCCAAAATAAACCTTTTTTCCCACAAGCTGCTCTTGGTTGGGTATTTTCTGCCAGCAATGCTTACCTGACTACAACAGTAAAGTTGGTACCAAGAAGTAGGATCATTGCTGCTAGAAACCTGACTTTGTGGCTTTTGGCCTTTTGGAACTGTTTTGCAGGAGGAATGTGGGTAAATTTGAAATCCTGGTCCAAGAAATGCCTTGCAGTGCTTTAAGTACAGCTTGATGGACCATTCTCATCAGAGCTGAAAGATCTGAATGCAGTAAGAACTAAGGACTGTGAGGTTTGGCTTATGAGGATGAGAAAGAGCTTTGCCTGGAATGGGCTAGAAGCAGTTTGTGTGAGAGGCTTGCTGTTATGTCCCTGTCCTAAGAACTTGTGCAAGGTTGCATTGTCTAAGAAACGGACTGGTGTATGCAGAGGGATATGGCCCAGAAGTGAAATTTTTGGGCCAAAACTTCTGCCCCTTCAGCTGCAATTGTATGAGAGATTACAAACTTTGAGAATGAGTCAGATGATCTGCATTGGGCGAGCAGGGAGAATACAGACTCTTTTGAAGGGGTATGGCACACTCTCCTGTAGTTGCTGTCCATCTGATGATGGCCAGGCAGTGATGTCCAGTCTCTGCTCATGCTATTGTTTCCCCCTCCCATCATGGAGCTTCCCCTTGAGTATGTAAACCAAAATAAACCCTTTTTTTCCCTCCCATAAGCTGCTCTTGGTCGGGTGTATTCTGCCAGCAATGTGAAATTGACTACAACAGTAATCCTCACCCTGCCCAGTGCTGCACCATCTTTCTTGAATTCCTTTAATCTTACACCTTCACCTACAAAAGAAATAAATTGAATATTTATTGTAAAATAAGCATTTGACAATTAAATCATTTTTTATTTTGTATTTTGTATTTTATTTTATTTTGCAGTGCTGAGTAGAGGGTGAACCCAGATCTCGTGCATGCTAGGGTCAGTTACACAAAGCCTGACGAATACAAACATTATTCATACTATAGTTATTAGCCAGTGAAGAGAGAAGACCTAATGATAACACAAAGTAATACTACAAGGTGGAGTCTCCAGAAAGCTAGCTCTCACTTTCATACACAGAACGTTTACTAGAAAATGTCAATGGGAAAAATCATATGCAGTAAGAATAAATCAGAACTGACAAAAGACAGAAGCTGGATTTTATTACAGACTCCATGAAAGCCACAGCCAACATCTCCAAAAGCTCTGAATTTACCACAGACTTATAGAATATAGCATAAGGATAGCTATTTATACCCCGCCATCAACTAACTGTCGGATAACACTAGGAAGGGTGATGTAAGAGAGAGATACACAGATAGACAGACAAACAGATAGAGAGAACAAGCATTAGCTGGATCTCAGACTTCACTCTCAAGAATTTGATTACTAATGCCAGGCGTGGTGGTGCACGCCTTTAATCCCAGCACTCGGGAGGCAGAGGTAGGAGGATTGCCATGAGTTCAAGGCCACCCTGAGACTCCACAGTGAATTCCAGGTCAGCCTGGGATTCTGGGCTAGAGTGAAACCCTACCTCGAAAAACCAAAAAAAAAAAAAAAAAAAAAATAGAATTTGATTACTAAATTTTAAAAGCTCTTTTCCCCTCCTATTTTGAAAACTATTTAAAAGAGAAACAGATTCATTTAAAAGCCTTTTTCTTACTTTCTGGTAAATACATACAAACTTAAGTTGCATGCACATCAGAATATACAAATAAAAATTAATGTCTTAATACTTTTCCATGGTATCTGTCATTACCAATGACAAAAATGGTTAAATTTTTACAGAGTTTATCTTTTTTATATGTTCTAATTTTTTTGAGTTCAGTTTTATTGAGTACCTTGTTGGTAACATTTAAGTCTATTTTCAGTATTAGCTTTAGGAATACTAATTTCTAGCAATAGTTTAAACCTCAGAGGTTCCTAGGATCTGTACTACAGTACACATTTCACATGAAGTGCCACAGAGCAGCAGAGGCCATGAGCCCGTGAGTCAGCTGGCTACATTCTTTCTCCTTCTGGCCTAGAAACATCGCTCCTCCAGTCATTTTCAAACTGTTTTGATTTTTTACAATTTTAATAACATTAGCATATTACTTGTAAAAATCATCACTAAGACTGCTAGCCTCAAGCTTTGGTAGTCCAGACCATTACTTTACTTTCTGCCACAAAATAATAAATATCCAATCTTCCAGAGGGAGAGAGGAAGATAGAGACAGGCTCCTCCCAACAAATAAAAACAACCCAAAGTCCAATGACTATTAATATTCATATTGTTCACACAGACAATATTCATTCTCATTTCATATAATTTAGCATGCTAGCATTCAAAGTAAGGGTTTCATAATTCTTTGCCAGGGAAAAGTAAATCCTGACAACTCTGTTTTCAGTCATAACTCTTTATCCTAAAACTCAATTACTTAAGAAAACTAGACCAGGGCTGGAGAGAAGGCTTAGTGGTTAAGTGCTTGTCTGTGAAGCCTAAGGACCCTGGTTCGAGGCTTGATTCCCCAGGACCCACGTTAGCCAGATGCACAAGGGGGCACACACGTCTGGAGTTCATTTGCAGTGGCTGGAAGCCCTGGCACGCCCATTCTCTCTCTCTCTCTCTCTCTCTCACTTTCTCTCTCTCTCTCTCCCCCTCTTTTTCTCTCTGTCACTCTCAAATAAATAAATAAAAATCATAATAAAAAAGAAAACTAGATCAAAAAGACCTGATCATATAACAATGAATCTGTTTTTCCTATATTTGGAATATTCTCTTGAATAGATTAATTTTAAAGACAGAATATCATTAACTGAGATAATACAGCTTAAATCCCTCTAGAATGTTTGCTCACCATCTGGTGTGTCCAGGAGAGCACAGAATGAACAAAGAAAAATATCAATGGGTTGAGTTTTACGGCAATAGAATCGGTCTGTACATAGCATGGATCAGTTTTGAGAGATATGATTCATATGAACACTATGAGATACGAAGAAGCTTTGTGATCAAAGGAGAAGGGATGAAAAATTATTTTAGTCTAAAACAGTATAATAAAAAAGCAAAAGACCACCTTTCACTTCCAGACAAAACAAAAAGGTCACTTTTGATATAGCTTTACTAACTTAAAAACCTTGTAAGGGCTGGAGAGATGGCTTAGTGGTTAAAGCACTTGCCCACAAAGCCAAAGAATGATTGTTCAAATCTCTAGGTCACACATAGACACAAAAGTGACGCAAATGTGCAGAACCACACATGCGCACAAGGGGATGCATGCATCTGGAGTTCATTCACAGCAGCTGAAAGGCCCTGGTGTGCCCATTCCTCTCTGTCTCTCTCTCTCTCTCTCTCCCTCTCTCAATCTGCCTCTCTCTCTCTCAAAAATAAAGCTAAAGAACCGGGCATGGTGGCGCACGCCTTTAATCCCAGCACTCTCGGGAGGCAGAGGTAGGAGGACTGCCATGAGTTTGAGATCACCCTGAGACTTCGTAGTGAATTCCAGGTCAGCCTGGGCTAGCGCAAAACCCTACCTCAAAAAACCAATCAATAAATAAATAAATTAAAAATAAATAAAAATATAAAGTATAAAAAAAGTGTATGGCTTTCTGAAGCAAGACCAACCTATCATCACTAATACTGTTAGGTTACAGTATGTAATTTCATGCTCCCAAAAAGAATTCAGTGTGTGGTATGCTATAGAGCACGGGGGGGGGGGGGGGGGGGGGTTGGGGGCGGAGCCTCAATTGCAAAAATAGCAGAAGAAAGAAGCACAGGTAAAGGAAAAGTATCACTTAGGATGATATAAAGTTATCTCCAGCCCAGAATCAGCCTATTACAGATACTGAACACAAACTGACTTGTAAATTATGAACTGTAATAACTCCAATCTTTCCTACTAAATCACTTTGTTTTAACAAAAATAGCAAAATGTTGTCTATTTTCTCCAATAGCTACAAGCTTTTCTTATAATCAATACAGAAAAAAAGCTATAACAATGACCTAGATTTTTATAAAACTATCTACTAGGAATAGAGGAGAAAAAAATAGTTGCAAATGTTACCTTGTGATACTCAGGTTTTCTCAATAAGACACTTCTCAGTGACTACAACCAGTCTGGTTTAGTGCCATGGTTTGCAAACTATTTGTGTCACAAACACCTGTACAGCCACTATAAACATAGGTATCTTGCTCAACTTTAGAACTAGAAAGTTACTAGCAGTTAAAGCTCAGAAAGATAAACTGCATTAAAAAAAGCACTTCCAAGTGACTGATTTCTTCACAAGACAAAATCTGATAACTATTTTGTGGAGAATATTATGATATATTTGCTCCAAATTATATTCATTTCTATTTGACACATAACACTGCATTAATGATAACAACAGTTCCCAGGGCTAACTCCACAGAAGGTTTGCACAAAGGGCTGAGACTAACCAATGTACAAAGACTCTCCTGGGGAAGGGAAAGGGCATCAGAATGTAGAAAGTGCCCTGGTGGCTGAGGTGATGCCAGATCAAGACCCTTCACTCAACAGATTCCTTATGTGCAAATTATGAAGAAAAAATGTGCAGGAAATAAAAGTAAACCAGATAAGTGTTGATGAGATGGCTTAGCAGTAAAGCATTTGACTGCAAAGCCAAAGGACCCAGGATCAATTCCCCAGGACCCATGTAAGCCAGATGCACAAGATGGTGCAAGTGTCTGGAGTTTGTTTGCAGCAGCTGGAGGCCCTGGCGTGCCTATTCTCTCTCTCTTTCTCTTTCTCTCTCTCTCTCTCTCTCGCTCACTCGCTCGCTCGCTCTCTGAAATAAATAATAAAAATAAAAATAAAATAAATAAGATCTAAAAACTGCATAATTTCCTCAATGTGATATAAATAAAATCAAAAGGCTACATTGCTCACAAAAAAAGCCTATGTAAAACCATCAATTTTTATTCTAAGTCAGTTTCTTCTGACACAATAATATAGATTTTTGAGTATACATGACCTTTAATGCTAATTAATACATCACAAATTTATATTGGCTAATGAATATGAGAAATTTTTTTAGTTTATTTTTAGAGAGAGAGAGAGAGAAGAGAGATAATAAATTGGCACACCAGGGCCTCAACCACTCCAACTGCAGTGCATGCACTGAGCCATCTAGTGGGTATGTGTGACCTTGAGCTTGCCTTACCTTTGTGCATCTGGCTACTGTGGGATCTGGAGAGTAGAACATGGGACCTTAGGCTTCACAGGCAAGTGATTTAACCACTAAGATATCTGTCCTGCCCAAATATGAGAAAACAATTTTTAAACAGCTGTTTTGAGGTTTTTCTTTCTTTTTTATATATTTATTTTTCTTTATTTATTTGAGAGAGAGACAGAAATAGGCAGAGGAAGAGAGGAGAGAGAGAGAAAGAGAGAATGGACACACCAGGGCCTCCAATTGCTACAAACGAACTCCAGATACATGTGTCTGTCCCCTTGTGCACCTGGCTTACATGGATCCTGGAGAACTGAACCTGGGTCCTTTGGCTTTTTAGGCAAGCACCTTAACCACTAAACCATCTCTCCAGCCCAAATATGAGACATTTTTAAAGAAATCAGTAGTTGGGCTTGGTAGTGTGTGCCTGTAATCCCAGCACTGACACAGGAGGATGGCAAATTGGAGCTAGCTCAGCCAGGGCTGTACAGTGAGACTACTGTTTCAAAAAGGGAAAGTGGTAAGAAAATGAGTTTGACTTCTACATGAAGAGGGTAAGCAGAAAATACATGCTCTAGCTTTGTTCCTTCCTAAAACTCTACTAAAAATGACAACATTTTGAAATCATTATAATTGTGTGGATGAGTGTGACTTTCCCACTACCATGCTGCCACAAAAACTCTGGGAGGACGGAAAACACAGGAATGCCAGCAGGCACACCTGACCCTAAAATTGATGTTAACAGTGGTTATACAATGTGAACATGCTCCAAAACTGCATCCTGCTCCTTCCAGCTGTGTTGTATAGTATGTCTGCAGATGCTGGAATGTCTAGTTCCTTCCATGGCCCACTGATCACTGTCCTTCTTTATATTGGTTCAGTACCCAAAGCAACCTGTTGATAGGTAATGCGGGACCAACGACTTATATGACAACTGTAGCTTCAGCTAGAGATTAGTGAGTGGCAGGAGTGGGAAAAGAACACTGTTTGAAGCATGCATTACCCTTTTCATTAATCATATATTTTAAATAACTGTCATCTATTTCCTACAGACTTCTGCTACTCAGTAATCTCCCTTCTTACTATCAAGAAGGAATACAAGCCGGGCATGGTGGCACACACCTTTAATTCCAGCAGGTGGGAGGCAGAAGTAGGAGGATTGCAGAGAGTTTGAGGCCACCCTGAGACTACACAGTGAATTCCAAATCAGCCTAGCCTAGAGAGGCCTAGATTGAGACCCTACCTCAAAAAAAAAAAAAAAAAAGACGACAAAGGAATACAACAAGAGAAGCAGGCTTACAAAATCCTCAAACAAGTACATGATAATAATATGGAAATTTACTTGATCAAGTTTTATCAGGAAATACATGAAAGCTGACATTCCAATATTTTCTTTAGCATGCTAGTTCAGACATAATGAAGCTATTTTCCCAAGGGCACAGTGGTACTAAGGGGAAAAGCCATAATCTTTTCATTCAAAATGGTATGTCCTGCTATAATGAAATGACACATGAAATTTCCTCAGCTTAAGATAGAAATACAGCCTAAGTTTTATGGCATAGTAAGTATAAAAATATTTCAAGGAAAAGAGATTTCAACATGGTTCAGAATGGCTATATCTCTAAGAAATTTTTTAAAGCAAAAAAAAAAGGCAAGGGGAAGTTTATCATTCTCATTTCTATTTTTGTACTAATTTGAAATACACATGGGAAAATACATTGTTACTGTTCTTCATAACCTCCTACTACTTAGTGTTCTTAGTATGCATCCTCTTTTACTGATTCTATACAAAATACTACTTCACCTAGAAATCTATTTATACTTTAATAATTTAGTAGTACATTGCTTCTTGTTTCTAAACTCTGATGCACATATTACCAGTGAAAAAGAAGAGTTATATTATTGTTTCTTGCTTTTTCTTTTCTCCAGCCACTCCAAGTTGAAGTACAAGAACATAAGAAACAGTGAAATACATTACAGGAAAAGAGGGAGAAGGGTGACCAATGGCAGGAATGACTACAGGAAAAGACCAAGTTGTACTCTCAGGACACAATCTGGGCAAAATTTAGACAGGCAGTGGAAAACAAATCTACTTACTTTTATGGATAGTTTTTTTCTTCACAAACCTTTAAAAAAATCTAAAATAGAGATTTGGTTTCAATACCAACTTAAATAGTAAACATTCCTTTAAATAAATAATTAAAGAAGTAAAAGCTGTTATACAACAAAACAAGAAATGAATTCTATTCTCCTGTCAAAGACACTAAACAAATTTCTATCCACCACGACTCTACAAAGAATAAAAAGCAATTAAGACAACAACATGCTCTCCAGAAAGAGTTCCAGGCACAGAAAGATTCAACAGAACATCTGCCTACATATAACACTCAGCCAAATCACATTTGGCACCCGTGAAGCAAGTAGAATGTGTTATTTAACAGAGGCATGTTCTGGGAACATCATCCTGTGTTAACATGTTAAGAGTGTACTATCACACACCTGGATGGTACAATCTTTGTTTTATATACGTGTGAGTCATCAATAACCAACACATTACTATATGGATAGTTTATATAACAGTTCCTTATAAAAAGGAACATAACAGAAATTTTAAGATAGAAATAAGTAGATACCAACTTGATTAGTTTATGGCTTTCCTGGGGGAAGAATTGACAGACTTCCTTGTACTGATACAATAAGAACATACAATCCATGTACATAGTCAACCTGGTTGAACCATTGTGAGTTGAGGCTTTTGCATTCAGTCAGAGAAGTGGTAGACAGTAGATGTCAATGCCAGTGTGAAGACAAGTCAAATAGAATTATCCAGGCTAGAAAAAAGGCAAGGGAAAGAAATACATATACATGAATGCATATATGTGTGCTTATGTATATGTGATATATGTATATGTATGTATATAATATGTATATACACATACATACAAAAAGAGAGAGAGCTTTGAGATACCAGTAAGCATATTAGCACATACATAATGGCTCTGAGAGAAGAAAATTAAACAAAAACAATTCTTGGGGAAATACAACCAAAAATTTTCTTAAATTTGATAAAAAGTATTAAACTAACATGACAAAGCAGGATAAGCACCAAAAAAAGCCCTGTAAACTGGGGCTGGAAGTGTGGCTTAGTGGTTAAGGTGCTTGCTTGCAAAGCCAAAGGACCCAAGTTCAATTCTCCAGGACTCATGTAAGTCAGATGCACAAGATGGCGCATGTGTCTGGAGTTCATTTGCAGTGACTGGAGGCCCTGGAATGCCCATTCTTCTCTCTCTCTCTCTCTCTCTCTCTCTCTATCTCTCTCTCTATCTCTCTCTCCCTCTTTCTCTCTGTCAAATAAAAATAAAATATATTTAATTAAAAATCATAAACTGACCAAAGAAATGTAACAACAGAGAAATGACCTATCCTATACAAAGGACCCTTCACATATGGTTAATAGCTGATTTGTACTTAACAATCCTATCCCACAAGAGCTAATAAATAAAATTCTGTATATTGGCATGAAAAAACATTATACTATAAACAGAATACAGACAAAGGACTAATGAACTTAAGAAAAGAAAAGAAATTACACACACATTAAAAAAAACCAGAAGCAAAATGTGGTTCAGATATATTTTTCTTTTGATTTTCTATCTAATTTGAAAGACACCAGCATAAAGTAATAATTTTAAATCTGTGAAGATGGCATACAATGTTTAAAGGACATACTGCATAGTCTAATAGTGCAAAGGAAAGACACAAAAGCTGTTATTTAAAAACAAAGATCTTGAACTGGAGAGATGGCTTAGTGGTTAAGTGCTTGCCTGTGAAGCCTAAGGACCCTGGTTCAAGGCTCGATTCCCCAGGACCCACGTTAGCCAGATGCACAAGGGGCACATGCATCTGGAGTTCATTTGCAGTGGCCGGAAGCTCTGGTGCGCCCATTCTCTCTCTCTCTCTCTCTCTATCCTGTCCTCCCTTCCTCCCTCCCTCCCTCTCTCTGTCACTCTCAAATAAATAAATAAATAAAAATTTTAAAAATTTTTAAAAAAGAACTTTACATGATGTTGAAGATAAACTGGTATTAATCCAAACTACAATTTTGTAATTTAAAACATTCATCAATGATTATAAACCCTAGAGTAACCAAAATCAAACTCAGAAAATATAGCAAAATATGAGAAAATAAAATTAAAATGCTGATCTAGAAAATACTTAACAGCAAACAATATTTCATTGCCCTTGGACCTTTTGGCTAAGGTCAAGTATGGAAAAGTATACTTATTGGCTAAATAAAGAAACAAACAAAAAAGACATACCAAAATGGCAAGTATAAATCCTATCTTTTTAAAAAATGCATATTTTATTTATTTATTTAAGAGAGGGAGAGAGAGAGAGAAAGAGAGAGAGAGGAAACAAGGCAGACAGAAAGACAGTGAATATGGGCATGTTAGAGCCTCCAGGCATTGCAAATTCCAGACTCATGTTCCACTTTGTGCTTCTGACTTTAGGTGGGTACTAGGGAATCAATCAAACCAGAACCCTCAGGCTTTGCAAGCAAGCATCTTTAACCACTGAACAATCTCTCCAGCTCCATAAATCCTATCTTAGCAGTAACTATGGTAAATGCATATGGATCAAATCTTTCAATTAAATAGTCCATGAGCAGAATAGTTTTCTTTAGAAAATGATCCAACTACATGTGGTTTACATGAGACACATTCTAAACACAGTTAAGTGCTACATTAAGGACATTTTGGCCAATAATAAATCATATTGTCATGGTAAACTTTTCCCCTGGGGAGACATGGACACACATCTTCACCCTATATAGAGCTCAGATGGCAGACCAAAGTACAATTATACCAATACTAACTCAGAAAGCCAATGAATTTATTGGGGGAATTACTCACAGAGCATAAAGAAGGGTCATTTATAGGAATTGGGGCCCCAAGGCAGCCACTTGGATGGAGATTCCTTGTCAAAATCACCCTTTGGATGTTCCCCTTAGCCTCAGGATGAGGGTTTACTTGCAGAGCATGGGAACCCCAGAGGAGCTGCCCTCAAAGAAGTTTCATCCCACCATGAATTCTGACTTCCCTATGTCTGCTTCTAGAAGCTCTTGTCTGTGGCCATGTCCAGGAGAATGACAGCACAGAGCAGCACCTCAGTGGGTCTCACTATATCAGCGTTGTCCCTGTAGATGTTTCTCCCTCAGCTTTGGGGTGAGGGCTTATTTATAGATCATGAGACCCCAAAGCAGCACTTCAATAAGGTTCACTATACCAGGATTATCCCCATAGATGCTCCTCCCTCAGCCTTGGGGTGAGGGCTTATTTACAGAGCATGAGACTCCAGACACCACCTCAGTGGAATGCGTTATATTAGGATTACCCCCCCACAATGGTCCTCCCTCATTCTCAGTGTGAGGTTACTTACAGAGCATGGAGACTCCAGGCACCACTTCAATGGAGCTCACTGTTCCTAGATCTTTTCTCTCTATATATTCTATTTTCCCCATCTCAGGTTATGAGATCTTAGGTATTACTGTATACAGCCAGCAAAGAGGGGCACCTGAATCTCAGGTGGGGGTCTGATGTCCCTCCCCACACCTTTTCTGGTGACATGACCCAGCTGCTTTTGATAAAGTTGCAGTAGTTGCTTATACCTTCTAATGTGGAGGAAATTTGCCATTCAGCACATATGTATATCACAGTGGGCCCACAAGACATTGCCTTGTGATAGTCACAGCTGTCTTAATTTGAAAGTACAATCTATGATGTTTATATGACTAAATTTTCTAACAAAACATTTCTCAGGATTTTTTCCATCATTAAGTAACACATTACTATATAAAGATACAAATAGATTGAAAGTAAAGGAACAGAAAAGAAACTTCAGTAACAACAACAACAAAAAAGTACCTAGAGTAGCTATGCAAATATTCAACAAAGTAAAATTAAGAAAAGGAAAAAAAAAAAAGTAAAGCTTAGTAAAGTTCAGGCCAGCCTGGTGATCCTGCCTCCAAGCCCCCCCCCCCAAAAAAATAACAAATAAATAAACAAACAAACAAATAGAACTAAAAATCCTTTGAAGAGATTAACAGTGCCAAGTGTGTGTGTATCTGTAACTCAGCTCTTGGGAGGTAGAAGGAGGGTGGCACATTCCAGGCCAGCCTGCTACCACTGTGCTTTCTCAAGGACCAGCCTGGGATGACTTTGTCGCAAGAAACAGTAATAAAACAAAGCTGACAAGTCTTTACTAGTGGTCATCAACTTTGAAGTAATACATGCAATTTTACTTAATAGCCACTGCCACCTAAAGAAAAACACTTGGCCATGCCCAATTACACTAAGTAGAGTGAGAGTCACCTCCAGACAAATAACAGGGAAACAGAAAAATTTAAATTTAAGACTGTACTCTTTATATAATGTTTCACTGTCTAGACCAGTTTTTCAGTTTAAGAAAATCTAAATGCTAAAGTATATTTTAAAGAATATATCCATACCAATTAACTCACTTTTGTCAAATATAGGTATTTAATAATACTACTTTGGCTTAAATCCTACTTGCATTACTGTATAGCTCCAGCTTTCATTAACTAACTAACTTCATATACTTATAAAAAGTGGGTACAAATACAAGACCTGATGAAACTGTTGGTATACATGAAATACCAATTGTTTCTGATTAAAGCATAGGCTACATATAAATGAATACTTGCAAAAAAAAAAAAACACCCAAAATGTCATTTTTATTTTAAATTATTTTCCCAAATCATACTTATAGAATTTTGTTTTGGTAAATTTTTAAAGAAAACTTTTCATATACCTTATAATTGGCTCAAGTACTCTGAAATACCAGTAA
Organism: Dipus sagitta; assembly: GCA_036346955.1. NCBI lineage: Eukaryota > Metazoa > Chordata > Mammalia > Rodentia > Dipodidae > Dipus > Dipus sagitta. Next base: position 80,514,046 of record CM070772.1, on the reverse strand, counting down.
ACTAATGAATATAACTTTTTCATTCTGTCATGATAAACTCTATTGGTCACCACCAACTTAAAGCAATCATACCGCTATGTTAGGGTAGGTGATTTGTAGAGGAAGTGAAAACAAGCAAAAGGCATAGTGGAAAAGAGGCTACTGACAAGGTATGGGCACATCACAAAAGAACCATGTATCTGAATACATTAAAAGTGCCAACTTTTTCAAAGGTGGGTTACTTGAGAACTTTAATGTTTATCAACTTTGCTAGAACAGAAAATGTGGATACTAACAAATATATAAGTGTAACATTGTTAATGTACCCAGATATCAAACAACAAAATTATTTTAACCTGAGAGATGAAATACACAGGTAGCTGCTACTGCAGTGCAGGAACAATGGTGGCACCTAAAGGAGTAGTAATTACTACCTCGGAACAGGAAAGCAAACCTACAGTTTAATATTACACTGCCTAGCCAATCCAGATTAGTATATAAAACATTCTTGAAAATACATTACTTGGCTTTCCCCTAAATTAACAATACTTGAGGAAATGTTTCACATGCAGCTGGGAAAATGTAGCTGTTTCTAGATCTGTAAGGAATTTTGTTAAAATATTGTAGGAAAGCAAATAACTGTTTGCTGCAGGCATTTTTATTCTGCAGCTAAATTTCTGAGAATTCCCATACCTACTGATGTCAGAGCCATTATAAATTGTAGCACAGCGTACTTCCCACATGTATGTGCTGATGCCGGTACTACCCATCATGTCACGGCACAGCATGTACAGTGCACCCCATAATGCTCACATACACAGAGACTGAATCACCTAACAAAGCATTTTTCAAAATATATCCATTTCATTAACAAATAACTCTACACCTACTGCAAAGACATAGACTTGACTGGGCATGGTGCTGCACTCCTTTAATCCCAACATTCAAGAGGCAGAGGTTGGAGAATCATGTGAGTTAGAGGCCATCTTCAGACTACATGGTGAATTCCAAGTTAGCCTGGACTACAGCGAGACCCAACCTTAAAAAAAGAAAGAAAGAAAGAGAAAGAAAAAGTTACAGACTTGAGCCAGTTGTCCCAACTAAAGATAACTTGTCATGGTCATCCCACCTCAGAATTTCCCAGTAGTCAGCTAAACTTTTAAGACTGCCTAAGAAGTCAGTAGCTTCTGTGATCCCAGCACTTGGAAGGTAGAGCAGAGGTTCTTAAAAAAATCAGACAAACAAAAAGACTGCATCACACCCAACTTCGCTCTTCGCCCATTTCTTATTTACTGCTCAAAGGCTGGTAGCAACATTACCCTACCAGACTCTTCCTTCAGCCTAATTATAATCTCAGTCCCAAAATAAAACCAACATTCAAAAGCAACCAATAGCCAGTATAACTAGCAGGACCTCAACTATTTAAAACAGAAAACCACAGGCAGTACATCTATATACTTAATATTTTTCTACAAAGAAAACCCACTCAGACCCCACATGCTAGGGTGTTCCTAGAATTCAAGCCTGTTGCAGTCAGGTTCGCATTGCTGGTAAAAATCACCCAACCAAGAGCAGCTTGTGGGGAAAAGAGGTTTATTTTGGCTTATAGGCTCCAGGGGAAGTTCCATGATGGCAGAGGAAAACAATGTCATGAGCAGAGGGTGGACATCACCCCCTGGCCCACATAAGTGGACAACAGGAATAAAAAAGTTTGCCAAACATTGGCAAGGGGAAACTGGCTATAACACCATAAGCCCGCCCCAAACAACACACTCCCTCCAGGAGGCATTAGTTCCCAGATCTCCATTAGCTGGGAACCCAGCATTCAGAACACCTAAGTTTATGGGGGACACATGAATCAAACCACCACAAAGCCAAAAGCCAGTCTTATTTGCTGGAGGTGACAAATGATGAACTTCAGGCTCACCAAAATCTATCAAAGACTGAGGTTTAATGGTAGAAATCACAAAACAGGCTCTAGAGGCTACAAAGGACACTCATACACTGCAAACAGGCTCACATCAAATACTTCAGTTGCCCTTTTACTAAAGCACACATGCAGGAAAGACCCCACAGACACAGCCCAAGAGAAAAAAGATGACCAAAAGGAGGATGTGGTAGTCTGGATGTGACTGTTTAAATATATGGCCCCACAGCCTCAGGTTTTTTATTACAATTGAGCTTACAACATAGCCCCTAGCATGCAGATCTCTGCTGGGGGAGGTGGCATGTCACAAGGGCAAATCTTGGAGTTCAGCCCTATAGTATGTTTGGGGACAGACCTGAGTCTTACTTTGTGTGTTGAGAGTAAGCTCTTGCTCACTGTCACTGTGTTGTGGATGTATGATGATGTGAGTCAGCTTCTTCCACCATCATGAAGCTTCTCCTGGAATCTGTAAACCTGAATAAATCCTTTCTTCCCATAAGCAGCTTCTGGTCAGGCGTTTGTCCCAGCAACAAGATAGTAACTATAACAGAACAGGACACCCAGTATTCTGTCCCAGCCACTGCAAGCAAGCCTACCTCATCTCAGATGAGTGCCCTGCAAGGACACATACATACATGTGCATATACCATACCACATTCACATGACACACAAATAAACAGACAAAAAAAGAGAGAGAAAGAAAAGAAAGGCACAGATACCTTGAGAGTCAAAACACAAAGATTATCAGCACAGAAGAGTTACTTCACTAAATTAACATAGCATGAGACAAAGTAGGAAGACTTCAAGAAAAATATTACAGGAGGTATAAAGAGGAAATTTACAAATTTAACAATGTAGTATCAATTGCTCAATAAAATACAAAAAAATACAAAGATACATGAAACAGCAAATGAATAAATTTAAAGAATAGTTAGAATGAAAAGAGCAAGCATGATCTGAGCTGGTTTTGTTTCAGACCAGGTCTAAGTATGCAGCCCAGTTAGCCTGGAGCTCATGCTCCTCCAGTCTCTACCTTCCAAGTGCCAGGAATATGGATATGCATTGCCATTCCAGTGCTAGTTCCTTTTCAGAAAGAACATTAGGATGGTTCTCAAAAACGCTACAAAAGGTGCTGTCATTAATCACTAAAGAAATTAAAATTAAACCACAATGAAATACCATTGTAAAACTGCTATAATAGCTAAAATTGAAAAGGTAACTATTAAAAATGTGATAACACAGCAGGAGCAGTTACCAGAGTGAAGTTAAGGTCTCTGGGACCCTTTCAGGAGTCTGCCAAGTAAAAATATTATCATAACAACTTGCTGCCCTTGTCACTGGCGTGTTATTTGTACTAATGATACAAAAGCAAGTGGGCAAATCACTGTGTGCTCCATGAACATGTACTTGCAGTTTCAGCATTTACACTAAAGGAAGCAGTACAATTACTAGTTCTATTCCCATGCTGAGCTCTGTATACATATGTTTCCAACATCCTATGTGGTGATAGGAAGTATGGAAGTACATAGAAAGCACATCACACCTGAGGATACAACAGAGGTTACTCAGACAACGACAGCTGAGTGACTGAGGCAGAAGGGAACTAGTGCCATTTTTCATGGAATACCATTTTCACATGAAAGGACAGAAGACAAATTAGAGTTACTCAATATTTGGCAGAGAGTATCTTGAAAATAAATAGAGCCTGACATTTCAAGGCAAATAATTGTCAGTATTTGTTACAAATGAAGTTTGTGAAGTTAAAATTTGTACTTTCATATAAAAGTTATATGGTGGGGCTGAGGATGTAGTTTGATGATATTTGGCTGGCATGCACAGAACTATAGGTGTGATCACTAGCACTGCAAAGAAACAAAAAAAAATAGTTAGATTTTTGGAAAATTTTTATCTGACACCATGAGCATCATGGCTAGATAAATTCAATAATGCTAATAAAGGATCTCAGAATTCAAAATCAAGGTGCTACACAGTCTTGGCAACCAACCCGAACACTCTTGTCCTTTTCCTTTCTTGGAGCCAGAAATGCTTGTCCAATCTCTTCTTCTGCCAACAAGACTTAGAACACTCCCTTTTAAAGGATCCATCTCATTAGTCAGTCCACCCAGATAATCTCTGCATTTTAAGGTCAATGGATTTGAGACTTTAATTCCATCTGACAGGACCCAGATTAGTATGTGACTGGATAATCAGGAGACAGGAATGGGAAGGAGACATATTTAGAATTCTGTCTACCACATTTCTCACAAGTTGCTCCTGACCAACAACTAAAAATCATGAGAAAACAAAGGCAAGTGTGCTCAGGGACACATAGAGCTCCTCTGACAGGCTCCTATCAGCTCTTCCCAAAACTCTGAGAACTGTTCTACAATGAGATTTCATATCCAACCTGTCCCACTTCCCTCTCTTCCACATGCCTCTAATCCCAACAATCAGGAGGCAGAGATAGGAGGATCACTGTGAGTTCATGGCAATCCTTGGACTACAGAGAGAGTTACAGGTAAGCCTGGGCTAGAGAGAGACCCTACCCACCCCCAAAAAACAAAAAACAAAAACAAATATTAGCTATAGATAAAATGGCATGATTTCAGACATTTGCTTCAAAACTATCCTAGGTAAGGAAAGATGGCTTTGTATTATTGTTTATTTGGGTTTGGGTTTGAGGTTTTTAAAATTCATTTCTTTTGTGAATAAAGCAAAGGCAATCTATTGACAAAACAGTGAGAAGGCCCAGCATCAGTGTCCAAAGAAGAGAAATGAAGGGCAATAGTAAGTTATGTTTTTTGAGTTAGAACTCAGGACAGCAGCAGGCTTGACAATACAACTCTGTAAGCAGCTGCATCCAAAGAGGGGCTCCTGTGGGTATCAGTACATGACCTCATTAAGGAGAAAATTCTTCCTCCCAAATCCTTAGCATGTCTTCAAGTGAAAAAGCCTTCCTGAAGAGTGGTCTCCTAACCTAGTAACTGACAGTCTCAGCTGGCTTAACTCTTAAGGGACTACACCATTGTATATCTTTGAAATCTTATGCTTTGGGTAGTTTAAAATGTTGTCTCCACCCAGAGCCAGAGAAAGAACTCAGAGTCTATTCTTTTGGCCAGGAGAAGCTACCTTTAATAGACTTCAACAAAGCCTGGACAACTCTACCCTCCTCGCTTTGATAAGGAATTTTAAGTGTTAAGCAAGGGCAAACTTAACCATGGGGCAGAGTCACATATTAAATGGCTTCCAAGCCTGCTAATGCCTGTCTAGCTAACATTCCACCCCTCAGGAGTTGAAACCCTAAAATCATTCTATAGATAGGCAACACATCTACCTGATTACTTCCAGCTGAAATGGGTATAGAAGGGGTAGGGTCTCTACTCTTGCTGACTTTCAGCCCTTGGATGTGATTGATGGACAGAGCCCAGATGAATAGAGTTAGATCACTGCAGCTGGGGATGGGCTGTGATAAAATAGACAGTAGTTAAGTACACTAGGAAATGACTAATAGGATCACTGCCAAGATGAACCTATTTCTACCATGAAGGAAATAAACACAGAGATCCAATTCCAAAACTATTTACCATAAAGGACTGGCATGGCATGAATTTGACTCTTTTAGATCTTGTAAAAGAGAATCATTGAGAATATACAGGTGACATTTATTTACAGTTGGGAAGAACTGAGTCTTTTAATTATAGCTGTGACTGACTTACATCTTAACATTCATATTCAGAACTCTGGAAAGATAAAATTTTTCTGATTATTGCCTTCCGAGTTCATTAAGATATGCACTTTGTGGAATTAATGAAGGCAGATATTTCAGCTGAGAGACACAGGCTAAAAACATCTAAGGAGTACAATTACACCACAAAATGTTAACAATAAACAGCTTACAGAGAAACACAGATTATCTAATAAAGCTACCTCTGCAACTCAAAGATTATAATGTTATTTGATTTGAATTAATCATACTGTATACCTGACACTGACCTCTGGCTTCCACATACACACCAGTAAGCGTGCACGCAAACACACACACACACACACACACACAAACATGCATACACATACATGCACAGCCCCACATTCATCATGTAAAAGAAAAAAGAAATGACTAGATATTATGACAAATGGAGGAATTTTAAAACGAAAGCTAATTATTATTGTCTTTGGAAAAATAGAAATAATATACCAGAGATACTAAGGTACAAAAATACATGCTTTCAATAGTCCATGTATATAAACTAAATACACATTATTTATCATGTGCCAACTATATGGTCCACACACATTTTAACTCACATATCAACAACATACAGTAAGTAGCTAGGTTTAATCTGATTGTGCTCATTAGGAAAACTGACTCAAGAAATTTTAAGTAAGTTGTTCAAAATAACAACAGTATTAAGATTTCAGATTTAAGCATGACCAAATCCAAGACTCTTGCTTTATGCACTAAGGAATGTTAAACTCCCATCTGATAGCAAAGATCTTTGCTCTATTATTTTAAGTTCAATATAGTTTTCTGATATTTGAAACTAAGATTTTGAACATGTGTGAAAATTTTATCTAGAGCTGAAATTTGCTTTAAAAATTAAAACACCTAAATAGAAACTGAAAAGATATACAAATTGTAATCCTGAGAAGAAAATTGAGACTCGTGAGTATACTGATAAGAAAACTGTAAAAAAAATCTACTATTGGACTTCCAGGAAAGATGGTGGCATAGGAAACATGCCAAACCAGACAAGGGAGGGACTGAAGCAAAACCACAGCAAAATACACTCTTCTTGTAAAAAGTGAAGAAATATAGGTTATTCTTACACACAGCAGAGAAGCTGGAGAGACCAAGATTCACCAGAAAGAAGGAAAATGCCCAGAATCCCACTGAGGCGCTTGTGGTCCACTGATCTGTGGGATCCATGGACCCACCCAGCATGGCACCACCCCACCAGGCACACCAAGCAGTGGCAGCAGCAGGGACCAAACAAGGGGATTTTTCAACTTTATCAGCCTTCTTGAAAACTTAAGAAATCTGAAGATCAACTAAGGAGCTAATGAAAGGGATACAGGTGGAACAGCATGAGCAACTCCACGAGCCTGTACTCTCCCATCCCCCAACCATCAGAAATGCCAACCTCTGGCATTCAGCCCCCAGTGGCAGCACAGCCTGCACAGGTGATCAAAGCTCCAGTTCCGCAGCACAACATGGAGGGATTGAGGTGAGCACCAAGCATTGGTGAGATTGGAAGCCACCCCAAAAGGTAACAAGGCTGACTGACCAAAAATACAGGTACATCGGCCTGCATTGGAAGACATAATCTCTATTTCCATGTCAGGGCAGGTTATGGGTTATATAATCTTGGTTGGCATTACCATGTTCAAATAAGCTGTTTTTAGGGATTGAATATTGCTGCCTTTGATGCTTTCACATTTACAGGGCCTTTGTCTTTTGCTTCTGTCATTATTCGGGCCAGGGTCTGATCCAGATCCAGGCTGACCTGGAATCCAATTCAGAACAGAAATCTCTACCTCTCAGCTGAGATTAAGGGTGTAGAACAACACACCCCCTTAGGGATTTTGCCACTATAAGAATATCTGTTTGTTTTAATACCCACAACTGCATACTCTGTGCTGGTTTTTATTGAATGTGTATATTGTTCAGTTGGAGTTTAGAATTTGCCAGTAAATTGTTCCACCCAGTCCACTAGAATACTTGCTTAGCAAGCAAACCCAACCCCTAGGGTTACTCTGGCATCTGGATTGGGGTACAAGAACTACACCTAGCACCTTAAACTCATATCCTGAAAGTGTATAAAGGTGGATTGCCACATCTAAGAACACTGCAAATCAGTAGAAAACCCAAGCATCAAATCAATTCAGGATGCAAAAGTTGTTACATTATAATACAAGAAACACAAAGAATCAAGACAATACAATCCCACCAAAAATTATAAATCCATCAGAAATTATCACGAATGAGACTGTTTTAGATGAAATGCCTGACAAAGATTTCAAAACAATGACTGTGCCTATATTCAAAGAAATCAAAGAAGAAATGAAAGTAATCAAAGAGGAAAACAAAGGAATTAAAGACAAAAATAAACTCCTGAAAGACAACACAGGAAACCAGCTCAATGAAATAAGGAGGTCATTACAAGAACGAGTAAGGAAATAGAACTACTGAAGAAAAACCAGGCTGAAATCCTAGCTCTGAAGAACACAGTCATTGAAATAAAAAACTCTGTGGAAAGTCTCACCAGTAGAATGGATGAAGGAGAGAACAGAATGTCTAAACTAGAAGACCAGGTGGCAGACTTAATACAGTCCAACAAAGAGAAAGACAAGCTAATAGGAAAGTATGAATGGGAATTTCAAGATACCCAGGACAGTGTGAAAAGATCGAAAATAAAAAATCAGGGTATAGTAGAAGAATTTCAATCCAGAGGATTAGTAGGTGTTTACAACAAAATCATAGAAGAAAATTTTCCCCAAATTGGGAAAGAAATGTCAATGCAGATATAAGAAGCTTTTAGAACACCAGACAAAACCTGTAAAGAACCTCTCCTCGCCATGTTATAATTAAACTACTAAACACACAAACCAAAGAAAATATATTGAAAGCAGTTAGAGAGAAAAAGCAAATCACCTACAAAGGCAAGTCCATCAGAGTAACTGCAGATTACCCAACACAAACATTAAAAGCCAGAAAGGCTTGGAATGATGTATTCCAAGTTCTGAAACATAACAACTGTCAACCAAGATTACTTTATCCTGCAATGCTATCTTTCCAAATGCTGAAGAAATAAGGACATTCCACAACATAAACAGGCTAAAGGAATTTATGACAACTAAACTAGTTCTACAAAAAATACTTGAAGGAATTCTTCATGCTGAAGAGAAAGCAAAACACACACAGGAGAAAATAAGAAAAAAGAAACCACACTCAACAGTTAAAACAAGTGAGTAAAGAGAAAACAGGAAACACTACAAAATAAGAAGAACGGCGAGAATAAATGCATACCTTTCAATAATAACTCTTAATATCAATGGTCTCAATGGCCCCTCCAAAAGACAAAGGCTTGCAGACTGGATTAAAAGACAGGATCCTGCCATTTGTTGTTTCCATGGAACTCATCTCTCAATAAGAGTTAGACACTGTCTTAGGGTGAAAGAATGGCAAATGGTATTTCAAGCAAATGTGCCTAGGAAACAACCAGGGGTTACTATCCTAATATATGACAGGATAGACTTCAAACCAATATTAGTGAGGAAAGATAAAGAAGGTCATTTTACATTGATTAAAGGAATCCTCCAACAGGAGGACATTACAATCCTAAACATATATGCATCTAACATGAGGACTCCCGGTTTCATCAAAAAAATACTATTAGACTTAAGGTCACAGATAATATCAAACACAATTGTAGTGGGTCACTTCAATACTCCACTCTCATCAATTGACAGGTCATCCTGAGAAAAAATAAACAGAACAGACATCTGAATTAAATGATGTCATGGAACAAACGGACCTAACAGATACCTACAGAACATTCCATCAAAATGCTGCACAATAGGGCTGGAGAGATGGCTTAGCAATTAAGCGCTTGCCTGTGAAGCCTAAGGACCATGGTTCGAGGCTCAATTCCCCAGGACCCACGTTAGCCAGATGCACAAGGGGGTGCACGCATCTGGTGTTCGTTTACAGAGGCTGGAAGCTCCAGCGTGCCCATTCTCTCTCTCTCTCTCTCTCTCTCTCTCTCCCTCCCTCCTTCTCTCTGTCACTCTCAAATAAATAAACAAACATTTTTTTTAAAAAAATGCTGCACAATATACATTTTTCTCAGCAACACATGGAACATTCTCTAAAATAGACCATATATTAGGACACAAAGCAAATCTCAACAAATACAGGAAAAGTGAAATGACCCCTTGTACTCTATCTGACCACAAGGGGATTAAACTGCAAATCAGCAACAAGAAAAACTATAGAACATACAGAAACTAATGGATACTAAACAATACACTATTGAAGGATGAATGGGTCATTGAAGAAATCAAACAGGAAATCAAGGGCTGGAGAGATGGCTTAGCAGTTAAGCGCTTGCCTGTGAAGCCTAAGGACCCCGGTTTGAGGCTCGATTCCCCAGGACCCACGTTAGACAGATGCACAAGGGGGCACACGTGTCTGGAGTTCGTTTGCAGTGGCTGGAAGCCCTGGTGTGCCCACTCTCTGTCTGTCTCTATCTGCCTCCTTCTCTCTCTGTCTGTTGCTCTCATATAAATAAATAAATAAATAAATAAATAAAAACAAAGAAAAGGAAATCAATAAATTCATAGAATTACATGATGATGAGAATACAACATACCAAAACCTTTGGAAAACAATGAAGGCAATCCTAAAAGGGAAATTTATAGCTCTAAGTGCCTATATTAAGAAATTAGGGAGTTCACACATAAGCAATTTAATGTTTCACCTTAAGGCCTTGGAAAAAGAAGAACAAGGCAAACCAAAAATCAGTAGATGGGGAGAAATAATAAAGATTAGGGCAGAAATTAATGAAATAGAAGACAAAAAAAAATCCAAAGAATCAATGAAGCAAAGAGTTGGTTCTTTGATAAACAAGATTGATAAACCCTTAGCAAACCTGACCACAAAAAAGAGAGAAGAGACAAAAATTAATGAAATTAAGGGAGGGGGTGGGTGACACAAAACTGGACCCAAACTGCAATAGTACCTTAAAACTCTACATCCTAAAAGAGAGACCAAATGGTTGAACCTTCACTAGGCCCTTAGAGGGAACACCTGGTTCACAAGGCCCTGGAGAGGGTACGGTGAAAACTGACCTTTATCTCCTCCTGTTTCTGTCTGTCTCTGTCTGTCTCTCTTTCTCTCTCCTTCCCTCCGACCCTCCCTATTCTCTCTCATCTCTCTATCTCTTTTATATCACTTATCTTTTTCTTCCTTTGCTTCTTGGGTGCTGACCTGTAACTCCCAGTACCAGCAGGTGGATATCATCCACAATGAGCTTTTTATCAGAGAGACCTACAAGGTTTCCCAAAAAACGACAGACTTCTGTCACAGCACTTGATGACCCACCATAGGTTAGTGGTAAGACCCTACTGCAGAAGACACCATATGCTGTTGGCAACTAACATGGAGTAGCATGGCTGGAAGCTGGAAGACAGTCAGTCCCCAGACAGTGTGTCTAGTGCCAGAAGGTGCTACATGAGCGACTGGGGGAAAATGAGCAATATCTTTCCAAGCAACGCATGGTCTAACCTACTTAGCAGCAAACAACCTGAAATGATGCTCACACAAGTGCAATAGTGGCGCACAGCCGTGGTGGGAAACAAACTGCTCTCGATTTGGCTAACTGATCTGCTCAGTGGGACAGAACCCATAGCTGGAGTTGGGAAATAAGTGAGAACCATATCCAAAAATGAGCCTGCTCTCCATTATCAAGCTCCCACCAATTGTGGGCTTCAAGTGAGCCTACACCTTTTAAACTCTCTCTAAAAAATAATGGTTATTACGTTTATTTGGTGCTAACTTTACTCTCAATCAGAGCATCTGCTTCTCTTTTTCAGATAGATGCAGATCCTAAGGAGAAAACCACCCTATCATACCTCAAAAGGACCCCAGCTGAAACAAATAATAATTGAGGAAACATGCAAGAATGCTGTTTTCTTGGCAAACCAGGAACTAGCACAATGGTGAAGGAGATAGACACAGAGAACAATCAACCCCTACCAAACCAGATATCCAGAGACACAGAGGCTCCCAACATCTCAACTCTGAAGCAAACATAAAATGAGCCCAACATGGCTCAGGGAAATTTGAGAAAGAGGAGGGGAAGAAAGAATGTCAGAGCCACATGTTGGGTCATGATACTCAGAGACATTTCCTCCTAAGAAAAATGAGGCTAACCCCACAATGTATGACCCATATACCCCAATAAGGAGGGTCCCTGTGGAGGGGGAAGGATAGGGAGGAGGCTAACAATGTTACCAACTCGACAGTATTCACTGAGTACAAAAATAAAAAATAAACATTTAATAAAATTAGAAATGAAAAAGGCACTATTACAGCAGATACCAAAGAAATTCAGAAACTTCTAAGGGCATACTTTAAGAATGTATTTCCCTCTAAGTTTGGAAATCTGAAATAAATGGATGATTTCCTTGATTTATATGACCTCCTAAAATTAAACCAAGATGAGATAAACCATTTAAAAAGACCTATAACAAGTACGGAGATCCAAGCAGTTAGAAAAAGTTTCCCAACTAAAAAAAGTCCAGGCCCAAATGGATTCACTGGTGAATTTTATCAGACCTTCAGGGAAGAACTAACACCACTGCTTCTTAAACTTTTTTCCATAAAATAGAACAGGAAGGGATTCTACCAAACTCCTCCTATGAAGCCAGCATCACCCCGATACCAAAACCAAACAAAGACAAAACAAAAAAAGAAAATTACAGACCAATCTCCCTCATGAACATAGATGCAAAAATTCTGAACAAAATATTGGCAAACTGAATACACAAATATATCAAAAACATTATTCACCATGTCCAAGTTGGCTTTATTCCAGGGATGGAGGGATGGTTCAACATATGCAAATCAATAAAGTAATACATCATATAAATGGTCTGAAGGAAAAAAATCACACGATCATTTCAATAGATGCAGAAATGGCATTCGACAAAATCCAACATCCTTTCATAATAAAAATATTACAGAAACTGGAAGTAGAAGAAACATATCTCAACATAATAAAGTGCCAAACCTACAGCCAACATAATGCTAAATGGAGAAAAACCTGAAGCTTTTCCACCAAATACAGGAAAAAAAACAAGGGTGTCCACTGCCCCCACTATTATTTATTATACTATTGGAAGTCTTAGCTATAGCAATAAGGCACGAGACACTCATAAAAGGGATATAAATTGGAAAGGAAGAGATCAAATTTTCATTATTTGCAGATGATATGATTCTATACATAAAAGACCCTAAAAACTCTACCAGCAAACTGTTAGAGCTGATAAACACTTTTAGCAATGAAGCAGGATACAAAATAAATACACAGAAATCAGTAGCTCTCCTATATACCAAAAGCAAACGTGTAGAGAATTAAATCAGGGAATCTCTCCCATTCACAATTGCCTCAAAAAAAATAAAATAAAATAAAGTAAAGAATCTTGGAATATACTTAACTAAGGAAGTGAAAGAGTCTACAATGAGAACTTCAAAACACTCAAGCAAGAAACTGCACAAGACACAAGACAATGGAAGGATATCCCATGTTCTTGGATTGGAAGAATCAATAATGTGAAAATGTCAATCTTACCAAAAGCAATCTTCACATTTAATGCAATCCCCATTAAAATTCCAATGGCATTCTTCACAGAAATAGAAAGAAATATCCTAAATTTCATTTTGAAGCAGAAGAAACTTCAAATAGCCAAAACAACTTTGGGCAATAAAAATAAGGCTGGTGGTATCACCATACCTGATTTTAAGCTATATTACAAAATCATAGTAACAAAAACAGCATGGTATTGGCACAAAGACAGACATGTAGATCAATGGAACAGAATAGAGGACCCAGATGTTAATCCAGGCAGCTACAGCCATCTGATTTTTGACAAAAATGCCAAAAATATTCATTGGAGAAAAGACAGCCTTTTCAAAAAGTGGTACTCGGCGCTGCATGTTCTCCCTCATATGTGGATCCTAGCTACAGATGATTGGGCTTCTGTGTGAGAAGGAAAAAACTCAGTAGCAGAGGCCAGTGAGCTAAAAAAAAGAGATATAAAGGGAAGAGAAAGGAAGGGAGGGGGTACTTAATAGGATGGTATTGTATATATGTAAGTAGAAGAACAGATTAACAGGCGTGAAAAGACCCAAAGTGAGGTCAGGAGAAGAGATTGAGTAAAGGAAAGGTGGAGGGAGGGCTAATCAAAATCTAAGAGGATGTAAATAAATCATATGGAATCCTCCATTTTTGGACAATGGAACACTCAGGAGCTGTAGACTATTGCTAGAAAATTTTCAGTGCCAGGAATGGGATACCTTCCAGTGAGTTGTTGGCCAGGGAGGACCCTGATGCCCCCAAAACATTATAGGCCATTGCCAAGGCCCTTGGTTTCCCACCAGGAATAGATGGTAAGATCCTATTGCTGAAGACTCCACATACTTGGGCTGCAACGCCACTGAGAAATCCTGCTAGAACTGAGCTGATAACCTCCTCCATGTAGACCAGCTGGCAGAAGGCTGGAAGAAGCCATTCTACATGGAGTTCAATGGAAGAAAGAGATATCACCAATGAAGATACTCAACAGTGAACACTGCAAGCCTTATATTTGGCCAGGCAGGCCAAATGAGCCAACGGGTGCAATAATGGCACGTCTATCATGGTGGAAACCAACTGCCTTCTAATTGGACTGGAGGCCCGTTCCATGGGAGGGAATACATCCCTGATACTGAAAACTTAAAACAGGGGTAGTCATGAGCCCTAGGGGTGTAACATCTGCTGATGTCTGGATAAATGTACATACTATGCTTATCAAACTGCCCAGTAAGCACTTCTCTTAATATTCATACCCTTATATTAATGCTACTCTCACTTTTGGTAGAGAATCTTCTCTTTTCAGATGCCAGTGACCTTGGGACAACTCAGAAGGTATCATGGTGCTGGAAAGAAGTGACTGGAGTACTGAGTAATATCTCCATCACACCTTCCAAGGCTCAGGGTCTAATGCGGAAGAGGTGGCGGAAAGAATGTAAGAGCCAAAGGAAGGGTAGGACTCCTTACAATGTACTCCCTCCAGACATAAAATGTCCTGGATATCCTTGACCTCACAGTGCCTGACACCACCTACACAAGACCATCATAAGAGGAAGAAAAGATCATGACATCAAAATAAAAGAGAGACTGATTGAGATAGGGAGGGGATATGATGGAGAATGGAATTTCAAATGGGAAAGTGGGGGAAGGAAGGGTATTACCATGGGATATTTTTTATAATCATGGAAGATGTTAATAAAAATTGAGAAAAAAATTGGTAGTTGGAAAACAGGATATCTATGTAGAAAGATGAAAATAGGTCCTTGTCATTCTCCATGCACAAGAAGCAAATCCATGTGGATCAGGGACCTTATTATCAGAACTGAAACTCTGAAATTGCTAGAGGAAAAGGTAGCAGAAACCCTTCAACATAGTGGCATAGGTAATGACCTTCTGAATATAACCACAATAGCTCAGAAAATAAAACCACTATTCAACTACTGGTATTCATGAAATTACAAAGCTTTTGTACAGCAAAGGACACTGTGAATAGAGCAAAGAGACAACCTACAAAATGGGAGAAAATCTTGGCCAGTTACACATCTGACAGAGGATTCATATCCAGAATATATAAAGAACTCAAAAACAGAACAATAAGAAATCAAACAACCCAATCAAAAAAATGGGCTATGGAACTAAATAGAGAGTTCTCCCCAGAAGAAATACAGATGGCATATAAGCATCTAAAAAAGCGTTCTACATCTTTAATCATCAGGGAAATGCAAATTAAAAGTACTTTGAGACTCCATCTCTCTCCTGTCAGAATGGCTACCATCAAGAAAACAAATGACACTAAATGCTGGCGAGGATGTGGTTCTACAATGCTGGTAGGAATATAATCTGGTACAGCCATTGTAGAAATCAGTGTGGAGGTTCTTGAGACAGCTAAAAATGATTTACCATATGATCCAACTATAGCACTCCTAGGCATATATCCTAAAGAACTCGTCTCACTAACTTAGAGATACTTGCTCAACCATGTTTATTGTTGCTCTGTTCACAACAGCTAGAAAATGGAACCAGCCTAAATGTCCATCCACAGATGAATGGATAATAAAAATGTGGTACATTTACACAATGGAGTTCTATTTAGTAGTAAAGAAAAATGAAATTATGAAATATGCAGGGAAATGTATGGATCTGGAAAGGATTATACTAAATGAGGTAACCCAGACCCAGGAAGCCAAATGTCACATGTTCTCTCTTACATGTGGATCCTAGCTACAAATGTATAGACTTGTCTGTGTGCTGGAACCAAAAATCAGTAGCAGAGGCCCATAAGCTAGAAAAGGCTATAAGGGAGAGAGGAGAGGGAAGTTCTTAAGGGGATGGCATTGTATATATGTAAATAGAAGGAGAGATTACAGGGAGGGGCAAGGCCTAAGGGAGGTGGGGGAAGACTGTATAAAAGAAGGGTGGGAGGAGAGTCAATCAAAATTCAAGATATTCTGAATAAGACATATGAAAATCTACTTTCTTGAATAATGGCACATCCAGAAGCTATAGATTGTTACTAGAAAATTTTCAGTGCCAGGGGTGGGATATCTTCCAGTGATTTGTTGGCCAGGGAATTCTCTGTTACCTCCAAAACATAACAGGCTATTGCCAAAGCCCTTGGTTTCCCGTGAAAAAGAGATGGTAAGACCCTATTGCTAAAGACTCCACATGCCTGAGCAGCAAAGTCACTGAGAAATCAAGCTGATGCTGAGCAGAAAACCTTCTCCCTATAGCCCAGCCAACTGAAAGCTTGAAAAAGCTCTTCTATATGCAGGCTTATGGGACACAGAAGTCACTAGCAGTGAAAACAGTGGACACTGGAAGCCTCAAGTTTGGCCAGACAGGCCAAATGACTTAACAAGTACAGTAGTAGCATGTCTGCTCTGGGGGAAACCAACTGCTCTTCAATCAGAATGAAGGCCTGCTCTATGGGAGGGAATACATGCCTGGTACTGAAAACCTAATCAAAAGCCTATGGCAGGGGAGGTCATGAGCCTTAGGGGTGTAAAGCCTGCTCTTGTTGGCTAAATGCATACAAACGTTATTCTCACCAAATTGCCCTGAAAGCACTACACTTAATGTTCATATTCATATATTAATGCTTCTTTCACTTCTGGTTAGAGAAGCTTCCCTTTTCAGATGGTGATGACCACTGGGATGACCCAAAAGGCAAAACAGGGCTGAGAAGAAGGGACGGAGGAGTAACCAGCACTGAAAGAATGTAAAAGCCAAAGAAAGGGTACCACTCCTTACCTACAACTTTCCGGACACAAATTCACCTTGATATCCATGACGTCGCAGTGCCTAGTAATACCTACACAAGACCCTCATAATAGGAGGAAAAGATGATGACATCAAATTAAAAGAGAGACTAATGGAGAGATGGAAGGGATATGACCGAGAGCAGTTATGAAGGGGAAAATGGGGAAGTGGAGGGGAGGAGAGGGAAATACCATGGCTTGTTGTCTGTAAATATAGAAGTTGTCAACAATATCTACTAAGTAATTTATAAGAATCAAATAATTTTTGCCAGCCCTCGAGTTTATCAGACAATGTCATGACAAAAACAAGTTATAGGAAGAAGCAAAGTTTTAAATATTATATTCTCTACCATTAAATATTATCCTATGCAAAAACTGATTAGATATCAGACTATAATCCTCCAGAACTCTAGCTCTTGTCTCTTAGTAGTTCATATTTTCATTTTGCTTATACAGATCAAAATAAATATTGGTATGAATAATAAACATCAGATCTACAGAAATCTCCCTTTCTTTATAAATAGTTTGTGCCTTAAACAAATAGTAGTATTTTAAGATAATACTTCAGTAAACAAAATCCCTCCTCTCCTGGGAGTTTAGCTTTCTAATGTGAAGGACAACTGTTTTCAAAAAATGTTTCAAATGGCACCCTGAGTTCAATCATCAGCATCACAAAACAAAACCAAGCAAACAAGATTTTAAACATGAATTTAGGGATGAATTATCTACCCTGGACTGAAGCTTTAGATAAAGTGGTCAGATCAGAACCCATCTCTTCTCTGCTGAGTGTCCTCTCATCTCTTTCCAGTGATCCTTCTGGAATCTTGTTACATGGAAAATACTTTCTTCTACACTCTCATGTTCCTCATAGACCCTTTAGCAATAGCCTAGAGGTCTCACCAATTAAGCTAGACTGGCCAGTGAGCTCAGGAATCACCTTGGCTCTGCCATCTCATTGCAGGGATTATAAGCACATGAGACTAAGCATGGCACTTTTACATGAGTACTTGGGACAGAACTCAAGTCCTCATGCTTGGGAGGCAAGTAGTTTACCAAATGAGCTATCTCCCAGCCCCTTTAAATAAGCTTGAACAAGGTGTAGTGGCACATGTCTATAATTCCATCACTTTGAAGGCTGAAGAACTATGAGTCCAGGTCAGCATGGGCTATAGAAAGACCCTAACTACAAAGGAGTAAGTTGAATCTGCAAAAGACAATTTTGAATAAACTGTAAATACAGTATTTTAAAGCACCATTTCAGCTGAGGAAGCAGAAAGAGATATTCTAAGAGAAATCTGGGAAGCCAGAAGAGGCTACAATGTGCCAGTTAAGAAAGTGAACTTAGGAATGAGGCATTCCTATATGAATTCATAATCTTCTACTTACCTCCACTGTGGCCTTGGACAAACTATTTAACATCTTTAACTCTTCATGTTTGCAGCCATTTCATGGGGACCTGCAGTCCTTACAGCTAAGCTATAGTCCCCAGTTAAGCTATAAGGACTAAATGATATCATATACACAAAAATACCTAATACATAGCTTACACTCAGAATCACTTCAAGAAAAAAATTTAATTTTGAAGGATATAAACAAAGTAATTTATACTTCATTAAAATGTCATGATATTTTTATGTGGAAAAAAGTGAAATATGAAGAAAGTATTTAGATAGTCAATGTGATATTCCAAGTTGGTTATTTCTACATTTGGTGAAATTAAGTGTATGCAATAAGCTCACACAAAGCCCTTCAAAGTCACAAATCAATAATTTTGGCTAAATTACTCAATAATTCAACATCTAATGATTTAAAAAATCAAATGTACTGCCACTTTCAAAAATATTCAATGACACCTAAATATAATACATCAAAAAAAGTAAAAATATGGCTGGAAAGAAGGCTTAGCAGTTAAGGCACTTGCCTGCAAAGCCAAAGGACCCAGGTTCAATTCCCCAAGACCCACATAAGCCAGATGCACAAAATGGTGCATGTGTCTGGAGTTCGTTTGCAGTGGCCACAGACCCTGACATGCCCATTCTCTCCCTCCTCCTCTCTGTCTCTTTCTCTCTCTCTCAAATATATCACTAAAAATAAAACATTTTTAGCCAGGCGTGGTGGCACACACCTTTAATACCAGCCTTTGAGAGGCAGAGGTAGGAGGATTGCAGTGAGTCTGAGGCCACCCTGAGACTACAGAGTGAATTCCAGTTCAGCCTGGGCTAGAGCGAGACTCTACCTTGAAAAACAAAACAAATAAAATAAAATAAATAAAAATAAAACATTTTTAAAGTAACAACAGAATATCATCAGATTTCATCAAATGAGTAGATGATGGATGAAACATATATATATATTCCTAGTCATAAATAAAAATGAAATTATGAATTCAGGAAAATGGATGGAACTGAAAATTATATTATTATATTAAGTGAAATAACCCAGATTCAGAAAGATAAATACTAAGTAAATGGGTCAGGTGGTTAAGTGCCTGTTATGCAAGCATGAGGCCCTGAGTCTGGATCCCTAGTACTGATGTAAATGTCAGGCTAGGGGAGCATGCCTATAATCTCAGCACTCAGAAGGTGGAGAGAGGTGGATCCCCAAGGCAAGCTGGCTAGGTAGACCAGCTCAATTCGTATGCTCAATAAATATAGTATAGAAAATATAGTATAGAAAAATGAGGAAAACATTTCATGTCAACTTCTAGCCTCCTCACATGCACATGGACCTACAAACATAGATACTATATGTTCCTCTAACTTACATGTATCCACATGGACATAAATATGGGTGAAGGTCAGGAAACTACAAACGTGTTCATGTGACTAAGGAAGGGAAAGAGGCCTGGGGGTAGGGCTATGGGGGAAACCACAGAACAAAATGGAGAGGGACACTGAGGGCAAGGTTAGAGCAGTGAAAGGGGGATAGAAGAAACAAGAAGGGGTAGTCAACCAAAAAGAAGTATGCATGAAAACCCCACAGAGAAACCTATTACTTTGTAAGCTAACTTAAACAATAAAAATACATTTCAAGGGCTGTAGGGATGGCTTAGCAGTTAAGGCGCTTGCCTACAAAGCCAAGGGACCCAGGTTCAATTCCCCAGGACTTATGTAAGCCAGATGTATAAGGTAGTGCATGCATTTTGAGTTTGATTGCAATGGCTAGAAGCCCTGGTGCATCTGTCCTTTCTTGTTCTCTCTCTCTCCCAATCTCTCTCAAATAAATAAAAATACTTTTTAAAAGTACATTTCAAAAATATACATTTGATTCTTTGATTCTTTTAAACTAAACTGTTCAGCTCTGGACTGACCAGTGCTAACAGAAACACCACCAACACCATGCTCTTCCATAACACTACTGGCTTACATAGCCTCATCCACCACCTCTATAAGTTTTATATATATAAATATTTATTTATTTATTTACATTTATTATTTATTTATATATATAAATAATATATATAATATATATTATACATATTAAATATATAAATATATAATATATAAATAATAAATATATAACATATAAATATATATGATATATATTTATATATATGCTATCTATTTATATATATATATATATATATATATATATATATTTTTTTTTTTTTTTTTTTTTTTTTTTAAAGGCAGGGTTTCACTCTAGCCTAGGCTGGCCTGGAACTCACTCTAGTCCTGGGTGGCTGCAAATTCATGATAATCCTCCCTTAAACTCCTGACTGCTAGAATTACAGGCATGAGCCAAGTCCAGCACAATCTCTATTCTTAACTCTGTAATTACTTACTCCCTGCAGTTCCAGTTGCAATTCCATACTGCCAACATCACCAAGGGAATGTTTCACTGGCAGTTCATTCAGTCAAATGCAAATCACTGTTTGTCCATCTACTAGTTTCCCAATGTGCACTAAGATTTTTAAATGCAGTTAAGTCTGAAGTCCCTGAGATTTAAAACCCAAAAGCTATCTTTAACTCCCTTACTCCATACATTAACTTAATAAAACTGTCATTCCATCTATAATGCATTTGACATTGAACCCATTTTTCATTCCCACAAATACCACATTGGTTTCCTTCTTCATTGTCTATATCCTGAAATGCCACTATGAATCATAATCAAGTAAATATGACAACAGAACTATTCTCAGTTCAAAGCATAAAACACAGTAAAGAATACGTGAAAATCCTTTCGTTTTTTGTTGTTTTTTTTTTTTTTTTTTCAGTGCTAGGAATCAAGCCCATGGGGGCCCCAGAACATGCCACACAAGTACTCTTAACATTTACTACATCCCCAACCCAACAAATGCTTTTTCAAATGCAGTTATGCTCACCACTGTACCACCATTGCTGCACCAACAAATGTTTTTTTGAATGAATGAAAGAATGAATAAATAAATAAAAAGCATAATTCCATTTCCCATCTCTGCTACCTTTACCATACCACTCTGTACTTTTTCAATTACCTTAAAATTACTTTTTTAATATTTTTTTTAATTTGACAGAGAAAGAGAGAGAGAGACAGAGAGAGACAGAGAGAAAGAGAAAATAAATGGGTGCACCAGGGCTTCCAGCCACTGCAAACGAACTCCAGATGCATGTGCCCCCTTGTGCATCTGGCTAACATGGATCCTGGGGAATCAAACCAGGGTCCTTTGGCTTCGCAGGCAAACACCTTAACCACTATGCAATCCTTCCAGCCCCCTAAAATTACGTTTTATTGGGTCACAAGAGCTTTCTGCCATGTGACATGAATTAAAAACTTCCTCAGCTTGGCATTCAAATCATTCCAACAAAAAGATCCTCTCTCCCCCCAGCTGTATGTTCCCTAATTCTAGTCCACTAGATACAAGCTTAGTTTGCCCACCTGTAACTTTGCTCATATGTCTCCATAATCCTAACTCTCAAAATTCTGTCATCCAAAGCTCAGTGACTAGAAACCTAAAATAAAATCCTGTACTAAGAACCCTCATGGTAACTTTGTATGTCAGCCCAAGAAGGGCATGTATATACCCATAATTAAAATTATTTCTCAATAGGGCTGGAGAGATGGTTAAGTGGTTAAAGCACTTGCCAGCAAAGCCTAAGGAACCATGTTCAATTCTCCAGATCCCACGTAAGCCAGACACACAAAGGTCAGGCAAGTGCAAGGTCGCACATGCCCACTAGGTGGCACAAGCGTCTGGAGTTTGATTGCAGTGGCTGAGGCCTTGACATGCCAGTTCTCTTCCTCTCTCTCTCTCTCTCTCTCTAAAATAAAAAAGATTATTTCTCAATAGACTGTATTTAGTACCATTATAGTTTGAATATCCTTCAAACACCCTCAGTTGTTGAATGCTTGGTGTCTCCAGCTGTTGACACTGAGATCAAGAGATGGTTAATCCATTGATGGGCAACTAGGAGGTAGGAGTAGTTGGAGGAAGGAGTGGGAGCTGCCTCTTTGCCCCTTGGCCCTTCCTGTTTCTTTCTGCTTCCAGCAGCTACAAGGTGAGCAACACAGTAGCACTACACCCTTTCCCATGGTGCTCCACCCCTCCACAGGCCCAGGAACAACAGAACCAGCAGACCACAACAGCAATCTCTGAAGCCAAGAGCCAAAATAAAGCCTCCTTTAAGTTGACTTACTCAATATTTTGTCAGAATGATGAAACACTAACACAACTTCCAAATAAATTGTAAGTGTCTTGTGAAGCAGAACCACAATTTTTATTTATCTGTCATTGCCCTTAACATTGTGTCTGGCATAATGCCATCATTATGTCTCTAAGAAATAAAATATATGTATCAAAATGAGGCAGGTGTGATAGCACATGCCGTTAATTCCAGAACTCAGGAGGCAGAGATATGAGAATCACCTCACCCTGAGACTGCATAGTGAATTCCAAGTCAGCCTGGACCAGAGTAAAACCCTACCTCAAAAAACTAAACTAAAATAATAATAATAATAATAAACACATACACAGTAGCAGCTAACTTTGAATGCCCTACATATGTCAGTCCATTATGTAAGACCATATACATATATGTA
The DNA here is from genome assembly GCA_036346955.1 of Dipus sagitta. Classification (NCBI taxonomy): domain Eukaryota; kingdom Metazoa; phylum Chordata; class Mammalia; order Rodentia; family Dipodidae; genus Dipus; species Dipus sagitta. The sequence continues at coordinate 80,491,007 of CM070772.1, read as the reverse complement.
CATGTATGTATGTATATGTAATTTCATTTCATGAGCAGCGCAATGAAGGAAGTGCTACAAGTTGAATATTCTTTATTGAAATGACCAGAAGAACTTCAGATGTCAGAACATTTTCTGATTTTTGGAATATTTGTATATACACAGAGTGTACTTTAGAAACAGGACCCAACTCTAAACAAAAAAAAAAATTGACTTATGTGTGATCTGTTACTTTGCACATATCATAAGGGTAATTTTATGCAATATTTTTAGTTTCCTTGTGTTTTTACTACATCCCATTACATAGGATTAGGTGTGGAATTTTCTACTTGGGGCATTAAAGTAGCTCAAAGAACTTCAGATTCTAGAATATTTCAGAATAGAGATGCTCAACCTATAAAACTTCCATTTTATGGCTAAGAAAACTAGAGCATAGAGATAAATTTTTTTCAAAGTTTAACACTACTCAATTTGTATAAGTTTCATAATTAACATCTTTGAATATATAGTTACTTTCCTAGACTATATTATTAGATTGTAAAAATTATAACATTCAAATGGTACAGATGATCTGATAGTTCTTCAGAGATATTTTATGTTTTTCTACAAGTATTAAGTTTTTTGAAAAGCCACCAGCAATGTAAAAGGGGAACAATTTCTTTGTCTCTTCTTAGTACATCACAATATGAGCTCCTTCTCTTAGATCAAACAGGCCAAGAATGATGCACTTCATTTTTGATACTAAATAACAGTGCTGTGACCTGGCTTTGGGGGCAGTACAAACAATGTTACAATAAACATGATGCCAGGACTGGGGTTGTAGCTCAGTTAATAAGGTACTTGTCTACATTCATGAGGCCCTGGGTTCAAACCCTAGCAATATATATACTAGGTGAGATAGGCTGAAGACTCTGGTGTTTTATTAAGCTTGTAACTTGGGTAGTCTCCAGCCACTTGGCTGGAGGAGGTGTCACTGGGGTCAGATCCTGGGATCCAACCCTAAGGTGTATGTGAGGGTGGGTCCCATTCCAGCCCAAAGGTCTGCAGAGAGGTTTGAGCTCTGTGTGGTCCTTGCTGTTTGTTGCCCTCCCTTTTGTGCTTGCTACTTTTGGTTTTCACGAGTTGTCTAGTTGTTTCTCTCTCTTTGGATGTACGGAAGCAGCTTCTGATGGAACATCCACCCTGGACCTGTAAGCTTAAAATAAACCCCTTCCTTCCCTAAACTGTTCCTGGTTTAGATGGTCATCTCGGCAACAAAAAGCTATCTACAACACTAGGCATGGTGGTATGTTGGGAGCTATAAGCCAAACCTCGGCCATGTTGACAGAAACCACCATGTTGTGAGTTAAAGTTTCTATTTCCTCATCTAATGTTCAATTACCAGAAACAAAGAAATCATACGCTTGGGTGATAACTCCCCCGTGCTGCTGGTAACTGATGAAGAAACAAGGATATTGGCAGTTTAAAATAAAATAAAATAAAAACTTATTCACAGTGCTCCTCAATCAGGTGCTACACTAATCTTTACATGAGAACATATAAACCCCCCACCTTCAAAGATATTACACTTTTTTTTTTTTTGAAGCAAGGTCTCACCCTAACCCAGACATGGTACTCACCATGTAACCTAGGCTGGCCTTGAACTCAGTGATCCTCCTACCTCACTCAGCCTCCAGAGTACTGGAATTACAGGTATGAGCCACTGCATCCCACACGGATCATACTTTTTCAAGCATTAGAGCAACCTTGAGCTTAGAGGAGTTATTTCATGGATGAGAAATGCATATAAGGATAGTCCCATCTCAGGTCAGCTGTCCTTACAATTTCAACTAAAAGTGTTTCTATTTGCATACAGGACATCCAAATGTGGCACAACTAATGAAAGTCAGAGTTCAACTAAAATATCATCAAATAAGGGATTCCAAAAACAAAGTCTACAATTAGAAAAGGTACCAGCTGAGACAAATCAATGAGATTTTGAACAGTACAGGTTCCAGGTCATAAAATCAGAAACATTTAAATTAGTAGGATCTTTTGATGATATATAAGGTATGCAATAAAATTATGAAAATTATGAAAATATGTTAAAATGTAATAAGCAAACATATAAAGTCGACTAAAAAGGCTATGATAAAAAATTGAAACAAAGCTATGAACTGCTCAAAAGAAACAGGACAATCTTAACCTCTAAAAAAAACTCTAAAAAAAACCTCTAAAAAAAACTAACAGAGATGAGAAGATGAGATAGAAGTAGGTCTATTGTTAACTATAGGTCACTAGGACTTGTGGAATGTTGAGATAAAAATCTTTGCTCTGACCCTCTGGCTCTATAAGCATTCAAACTAAATTTCCAAGGAGATCTGTCCTAACTGTGGACAGGACTTTAAAGGTACCAATCCTTTTGCTTGTTTGCCTACACTCAAACTGACCTCTACCCTAAATGATGCCACTAAAACGGTTTTCTGTTAATATTTTATTTATTGATTTATTTTGAGAAACAGAGGCAGAGAGAGAGAAAGAGGAGGGGAGAGGGAGAATGGGTGTGACCTTGTGCATCTGGCTTTATGAGGGTACTGGGGAATCGAACCAGTGTCCCTAGGCTTTGCAGGCAAGTGCCTTAACCACTAAGCTATCTCTCCAGCCTCTAAAATGGGCCTTTAAGAAAAAAGTGGGGGCTGAAGAGATGACTTAGTGGTTAAGGTGTTTGTCTGTAAAGCCAAAGGATCCCAGTTCAATTCTTCAGGACCCAGGTAAGCACAAGGGGGAGCATGCATCTGGAGTTTGTCTGCAGTGACTGGAGGCTCTGGCGTGCCCATTCTCTCTCTCTCTCTCTCTCTCTCAAAGAAATAAATAAAATATATTTTTAAAAAGAGAAAAAGTGTATCATAATGTCAGTGTCTGATCATGGTTGACTTATAGTACAGTTAGATTTGCATTGCTGACAAAAAGCACCCAACCAGAAGCAGCTTGTCAGAGGAAAGGGTTTATTTTGGCTTACAGACTAAAGGAGAAGCTCAATGATGGCAAGGGAAAATGTGGCATGAGCAGGGGCTTGACATCACCTCATGGCCAAAATCAAGTGAACAACAGCAGCAGGAGAGTATGCTAAACACTGACAAGGGAAAGCTGGCTGTAACACTCATAAGCCCAACAACACACCTCCAACAAGGTTACAGCTCCCAAACTGCCATCAGCTGGGGATTAAGCATTAGAACACATAAGTTTATGGGAGACATCTGACTCAAACCACCAGAACTTCATATGCAGCTCAAAGGAGTATCTCCTACAGTGCATTCTCTTTCTCTCACCCAGTAATACCTTCTACAGTGCCAAAGCTGGAGGGCTGAGTTTTACATCATTTCTCTACAGGCTCAGCACCTGCTTTGCACCTGCCAAATGGGTAACAGTGAACATTAAAGGATTAAAAACAGAAATAAAATGCTTTCCCACAATTCTCAGAATTGAGTAAAAACTATTTCACTCCCATATAAAGGAGCCCAAGTTAAAGACCAAGGGTGTTTGTACACTAAGAAATGTAAATGATGGGGCTGAAGAGAAGGTTTAGCAGTTATTGGTGCTTGCCTGAAAAGCCAAAGGATCTAGATTTGATTCTCCAGTACCCACATAGAGCCAGATGCACAAGGTGGCACATGTAGCTGGAGTTGGTTTGCAGTGGCTAGAAGCTCTGGTGCACCCATATTCATTCAGCCCATTCATTCCCTCCTCCCTCCCTCCCTCCCTCTCTCTCTCTCTCTCTCTCTCTCTCTCTCTCTGCCTCCCTCCCTCCCTCTTTTTCTTTCTCTCAAATAAATAAGTAAATAAATAATTTTAAAATGTAAATGATCAGATCTAGTTCTGCTCATCCATCAGGGCAAGACAGTCAGAATTTAAACTGAGTAATTAAGTTCATTCACAGGTTTATCTTCTTAAGCATTTACACTTCCTGCTTTGTGACTTTTAAAATGCATTTTAAAGAGACCTCACCAATAACATACGTACATCAAAGGAGACCCGTGCAACTACTGACAACACTTCCTCCCAGAGAAAAACAAATTGTATTCATCTGCCTTCAAAGACATTTATCTGTTTATTTCACCTTCCAAGTTTACCTTAAAGAAACAAAAGAACTTTATTTTTATAAAATACAAAAGTCAAGTGGGGGTATTGTCTGAGAATTTAGCTCAGTTGGTAGCGTGCTTATCTAGCATGCATAAAGCCCTAGGTTCAGTCCCCAGCAACACATATACCAAGTGTGATGGAGACAGAGGACCAGAAGTTCAAGGTTACCCTCAGTTACACAGCCAGTTCAAGGCCAGTCTAGATACATAAGAAAAAAAAGACATGCTACAGCAACTTCCCACCCATCTTTTGAAAGGCATTCTTTAGTTTTTCAAAGTAGGGTCTTCTAGCCCAGGTTGACCTGGAATGCACTATGTAATGTCAGAGTAGCCTCAAATTCAGGGCAGCAATCCTACCTCTGCCTCCCAAGTGCTGGAATTAAAGGTATGCGCCACCATGCCCAACATTTTTAACAAATTAAAACAATGCAAAACGCATTACCTTTGCATTCTAAAATAAATACTTTCTGAAAGACCAAAATAAAAAATATCATAAAAATAAAAGAGGGTGGGGGTGTAACATTCAACTCTCATATCTTAATATGTCCTACAATGAAATTGAGTCAATAGCAATCTTCCTTTTATTCACTGTATCTTCAATTTAAATGATCCTTAAATTATTTAATAAAAAAACTTAATAATCCAATGATTGATGCATGACAACAATGGTGTGCTGAATCAGATCAAAACTGACGAACCTTCCAAAGACATAAGGAGGCGCTCAATGCAGAGCTGCTCTGGAATTCCTTAAAAACATCACAATTGAGGCTGAGGAAATGGCTCAATGGTTAAAGAAACTTGCTTGCAAAGCCTGACTACCTGAGTTTGATTACCCAGGATCCATGTAAAGTCAGGTGAACAAATTGATGCATGCAACTTTCTCACTCTCGCTCTCTCCTTACAAATATTAAAAATATTTTGCAGGGCTGGAGAGACGGCTTAGCAGTTAAGGCATTTGCCTGCAAAGCCAAATGACCTAGGTTCAATTTCCTGGGACCTCCAGATACACAAGGTCGTGTATGTATCAGGAGTTCATTTGCAGTGGTAGGAGGCCCTGGCGCACCCATTCTGTAGAGAGATTTGTCTGTCTCTCTCTGTCTCTCTTTCTCACTCACTCACTCAAATAAAATTTTTAAAGAAAATTTTAAAATATTTTTTAAAAAAATATTAGGCCTGGAGAGATGGCTTAGTGGTTAAGGTGCTTGCCTGTGAAGCCTAAGGACTCATGTGCGACTCTCCAGGTCTCACATAAGCCAGACACACAGTAATGCAAGTGTGCAAGTCCACACATGTGTACAAGGGGGCACAGGTGCCTGCAGTTCGACTGCAGTGGATGGAAGCCCTGGCATAACAATTCTCTCATTCTCCAATAAAAAAAAAAAAAAGGCAATCTGTTGGGCTTGCCTCAAAATAAAAAAAGATCACAGCTCAGACTTGTCTACCCTAAATGTTCTCAGAGCACTTACAGTAATAGTCTACGGTTGGGCAAACACATCTAAGACAAAGCCTTATACCAAATGCAGAGTATCTTACAGATTTACAAACACAGGCATTGTGCACACGTGATGGAATGTGAAAACACAAAATTCAATGCCCAAAAAGCACTGGCAGCACAGCACACTACATAATCTACACTGTCTGCTGTTTTGTTTTCCCTCATGACCACATGGCTGATGAGAACTACAGTTCTGTGAACATACTTAGCATCCTCAGAGGGTATCTTACTCATACTGGTGATCTGGGAAAAGATCCAAATTCAAAGTATAGCACATACCTGTAGTCCCAGCACTTGAAACTAAAGCAGAAAGATCACAAAAAGTTTATGGTCAATTTAGTGTGAGGCCCTGTTTCAAAGAAAAAGCACAAACTCTATTATATGTGTGACTTTCAGACCATCCTAAAGTCAGAATTCATAAAGCAAATTTCTGAAGTCAGACACTATCTGTTACAAGTTAAAAGTGTAAGGACACTTGTGACAAAGAAAATTTTGAATAGGGTCTGGAGAAATTGTTTAGTGGTTAAGACACTCGCCTGCAAAGCCAAAGGACCCAGGTTCGATTCCCCAGGGCCCATGTAAGCCAGATGCACTATTTGCAGTGGCTAAAGGCCCCCGCATGCCCATTCATTCTCTCTCTCTCTCTCTCTCTATCTATCTATCTATCTATCTCTATCTATCTCTCATTCTCTCAAATAAATAAAATAAAACATTAAGAAAAACCTTGAATACAATTTTAATTTACTGAAACAGCAGGTCAAGAAAATTTTAAGATGAAAATGATTGTTTAAAAATGAATGCATAATTTCTCAATGAGTAAAGTAGCTATCATATTAAATAGGAAAGTTTACATGCTGATATGTAGAAAACAGCTAAAATACAAAAAACCATGTTGCATTTATCTGTTTTAAGTCCTACCATTTTTATAGTTCTGCATAGGGTGGCATTTTATTTTCTTTCGAGGGATGGTTTATAATAGTAAGAACCGCCCTCTTGTTAGTGAGTTACATATGTACAAAATGAAACTGCAAATTGTGAGCACTGGAAAACACCATTGTGACATAGACATCTTAGTAGTATATTAAAAATGAATGTAAATGGAAGTTAAAATTACTGTGAAACTTATCTTCCAGCTCTAAGTTCAGCTATGGAGATTTGTGTTGGTGGGTAACTATTAAGAGCTTTGAAAACACTGCACATTTCTGTACAAGCCAGATTTACTATTTCTTTATAACTTATTCAGCTTGGCAATTGCTTTTGATTGGGTGCATTGGTAACGTGGTATAATATATTTACTCAGTTTGAAGCTATTCATTTCTATACACTTTTAAATCATCTACTAGATAAAACATACAATAAAACTACCTTTAATTGGGGGTGCTCTAGGTCCTTTGAAAAGTATTAGTAATCATTAATTACCTAAGATAAAAGTGTTTATTCTGGTTTTCTTAGATAATGCGGCAGTTGGTGACAATGATAAACATTTAGTGTTAACAACATATGAATGCATTGGATTTAATAGAATAAACACTTTATTTAAAAAAAAAAAAAAACCTTGAATCGGCTACAATTGAGAAGGAATTGGTTCCAGTAAAGAGACAGTCTATTCAGAGATTTCTTGTTTTTTGTTTTTTTTTTGGAGGGGGGGTGAGGGGGGACTCCTAAGATGAAGACAAAGATATATACCAAAGGAGAAATGAGCTCACAGGGGCCAATCACAAGGTATTTCACCTAGCTTTGAAAGTACTGTGAACTAGTACTAAAATCAACACTTCTATCAGAAGAAGAGTTGCTGATGCCTGGTCACAACTGTAGGTTACAAGATGAAATGGCTGATGACTCATCGTCATACAGCAAGGTGGTTTCCCAGAGCAATTGCATTCTCTACCACATGAAAATCTATCCCAGATTGTTTTAAAATGTGCATTCTTGAAGGGCTACAACTCAAGAAACACTATAAGAAGGCAGCCAGAGAATATGACCAAATAAGGAAGTAAATGAAAAACAGAAATGTTGGATACCTACCAAACTCGTTAGCCTTTCAAAACATTGTCTCTATTCATGAAAACACCTAGAGGCAGCAACAGCAAAGCTCTGAAGTCCAAAGAGCTAGGATCAGATCCCTGCTCTGCGGTTTGACTGGCTACTTGACATCCACTATGTTCCTGTTATGTTACCTGTGACACTAACTCTTGAACAGGGGAAAGAAAGGCAAATGCCTGTCTTTGGTTCTGTACATCAATTAGACATGTAGAAGGTACATGGAATCATTAATGGCTGAGAGAATTTTAGGCTGCTATTTTCTCTAATTATGCCTCTGAAATACAATCTCTGAAATGAACAAAGATATCTCATTTTACATACCGAATGACTATTACAAGACTTATAATCCTGAAACCCTGAATAATTTCATCTCTTAATACTGCCGGGCATAACAAATAAAGGCAGCACTTATCTAAAAGATAGCTTCCAAAAAATTACCAGGTTAGGCAAGGAGTATTTAATATACTTCAGAAGAACCACAGTAGTGCTTATAAATGATACCTATACAACGGTAAACCTCATTTCTGCCTCCTCCCATCACACACACACAAAAAAAACTGTTTTGAGCTAATAAAAATTCTTGCCTTCTATTCTTACTAGGCTTATTTCAGAAATTATGATTTTCAGCTATTATTCAGTTTACAATACTTGTGTTTTGATAAGTTTCATGGTATCGTTCATCCATTTAAAATACTTTTTTGTTTTTAGAGAAAGCAAGAGAGAAAGAGAGAGAAAGAATTGGTGCACCAGGGCCTCAGTCAATGCAATCAAATGCCAGACGCTTATGCCACCTACTGGCATGTGCAACCTTGCACTTGCCTCACTTTTGTGCATCTGGCTTACACGGGATTTGGAGAGAGATTGAATATAGGTCCTTAAGCTTTGCAGGCAAGTGTCTTAACCACTAAGCCATTTTTCCAGCCCCTAAAATACTTTTAATTATTCATATTTATATGGCACTAAATTCAAAAGCAAGAAGGAAGAAAATAAACAGGTTACACATGTCATAAAAATCCTGGAATCTTGGGCTAGAGAGATGACTTAGTGGTGGTTACAAAGATAGAAATGGCTGAGAAGTCTAAGGACCCAAGTTTGATTCCCCAGAACCCACGTAAATACAGATGAATAAGATAGCAAATGCATCTGAAGTTCATTTGCAATGGCTAGAGGCCATGGCAGGCCCATTCTCTCCATATCTGCCTATTTCTCTCAAGTAAATAAATAAATATGAAAAAAAAAGTTTTTAAAGAATCCTGGAATCCTTAAAAAGTCCTGGAAGAGGCAAGGTGTGGTGGTGCACATCTTTAATCCCAGCACTCAGGAGGCAAAGGTAGGAGAATCACCACGAGTTCGAGGCCACCCTGAGACTACATAGTGAATTCCAGGTCAGCCTGAGCCAGAGCCAAAGTGAGACCCTACGTCAGGAAAAAAAAAAAAAAAAAAAAAGTCTGGGAAGAAAAGCAGTTTCTCAGGAGTCATATAGGTAGTAAATGTCACAGCCAGCATCTGAGTTAACGCAATCTTAACTCTAGACCCTATTACATGTGACATGGACTTAAAAACAAAAAAAATCTTAGGGATAAGAACATAGTGCAGACTTCCGGCTAAGATGGCAACAGCCTAGCTGCACTGCAGATCCCGGGGGAAAAAAGGCAAGACATTAAGGGTTCACTCGCTCTTTTAGGGGAGAGCAATCTCCAATAGATTGTCAGAGGGAGGGCACGGGGGGGGGGGGGGGGGACAGGGAATCGCAGATCCCCTTGCAGGCGGGCAACCCACTCCTCGCCCGAAATACCCATCGTGTCCACAGCGCCGCCGCTGCCACCACACGCCAATCGATCCCTGCGTGCGGAAGCTTACACTGCTCCACACACTTGCCCACTCGCCCACTTACTGCTCTGGCCACCGCGTGTTCAGCGAGTCCTGGCAGTAATGGGGAATCCCTCATTCCCTCAGGAGCGGGTAGCCCAACCCTCCCTGTAGCCACAGTGCAGCTGCACACAGATCAATCCCTGCATGTGGAAGCTTGACTGCTCTATCCACTTGCTCACTTACTGCTCCTGCCGCTGCACGTTCAGCAAGCACAGTACCATAGCAACTGAACAGCACACTTTTAAACAATAAATGGATAGTGGATGAAATGAAAAATGAAATTGCAAAATCTCTAGAATTAAATGACAATGAGAACACATCATACCAAAACTTATGGGACACAATGAAGCCGGTCCTCAGGGGAAAATTCATAGCACTCAATGCCTTCATTAAAAAAAAAAAAAAAAAACAGAAAGATCCCAAATCAATAACCTAACCATCCACCTAAGGCACTGGAAAAACAAGAAAAATCCAACCCAAAGAGCTACAGAAGGAAAGAAATAATTAAAATCAGAGCAGAAATTAATGAATTGGAAACCAAGGAAACAATTAAGACAATTGACAAAACAAAGGGATGGTTCTCTGAAAAAATAAACAAGATTCACAAACCCCTGTCCAATTTGATTAAGCAAAAAAAGGAGAAGCTTCAAATTAACAAAATTCATAATGAAAAAGGAGAGATCACAACAGACATAAGTGAAATTGGGGGAATCATCAGCACTTATTTCAAAAACCTCTACTCCACAAAACTGGACAATGTGGAGGAGATGGATAAATTCCTAGGCGCATACCATCTATCAAAGCTAAACTCAGAGCAGATTAATCTCCTAAACAAACCTATCAAACTCATGGATATTTAAAAACTAATAAAAAACCCCCTTAAAAAGAAGAGTCCAGGACCAGATGACTTCTCAACTGAATTCTATCAAACATTCATGGAAGAATTCAAACCAATTTTCCTCAAAAATCAAACACAATTGGAGAACAGGGAAAGCTACCCAACTCCTTTTATTAAGCTAATATCACCCTAATTCCAAAACCAGGCAGAGATGCCACAAGAAAAGAAAACTACCGGCCTATTTCCCTGATGAACTTAGATGGAAAGATCCTGAACAAAATCCTTGCAAACCAAATTCAACAACACATCAAAAGCAATATCCACCTTGACCAAGTGGGACTCATCCCAGGAACACAGGGGTGGTTCAACAAACGGAAATCTGTCAATGTAATACACCACATAAAAAAGATTAAACATAAAAACCACATGATCATTTCGATAGATGCAGAAAAGGACTTTGACAAGATACAACATCACTTCATGATCAAAACATTGGAGAGAATTGGCATGGTTGGTTCATATCTTAACCTAATAAAGGGAATATACGAAGCTCCTAAGGCCCAAATAATACTTAATGGAGAGAGACTGGAGGAATTCCCATTAAGATCAGGAACAAGACAGGGTTGTGCACTCTCACCTCTGCTTCTCAATATAGTACTGGAAGCCCTAGCTCAAGCAATAAGACAGGAGAAGGAAATAAAAGGGATGCAATTTGGAAAGGAAAAAGTTAAGTTAGCTCGATTCGCAGATGACATGATTGTATATGTAAGAGACCCGAGAGACTCCATCCCAAAACTGAAGGTGATTAACTCCTGTAGCAAAGTAGCAGGATACAAAATCAATGCACAAAAATAAGTAGCCTTTCTATATGCAAATAACAAAGATACAGAGAAAGAAATAAAGGACATAGTCCCATTTTCAATAGCAACAAAAAATAAGTAAATAAAATACCTTGGAATAACATTAACCAAGGAAGTAAAAGATCTATACAACGAAAATATAAAAACACTCAAAAACGAAATTGAGGAGGACTTGAGAAAATGGAAAGACCTCCCATGCTCCTGGACAGGCAGAATTAACATTGTGAAGATGACAATCCTACCAAAGGCAATACACAGATTTAATGCAATACCAATTAAAATGCCAATGGTGTTCTTCACAGAGATAGAAAAAATGATCTCAAATTTCATATGGAAAGGCAGGAGGCCTCGCATATCCAAACATGTCCTCAGCAAAAGAAAGACCTCTGGAGGCATCACCATACCTGATCTAAAGCTATATTACAAAGCCATAGTACTAAAAACAGCATGGTACTGGCATAAAAACAGGAGAATAGACCAATGGAATAGACTTGAGGACCCGGATTTTGGGTCAAGCAACTATAGCTACTTGATATTCGATAAAGGCCCGAACAATATACGCTGGAAAAAAGACAGCATCTTCAACAAATGGTGCTGGACAAACTGGATAACAATATGCAGGAAACTGAAACTTGATCCACACATTTCCCCATGCACTACACTCAAGTCCAAATGGATCAAAGATCTCAATATAAGACAAGAAACTCGTATACTACTGGAAGAAAATTTTGGAAGTACCATCCATGATATAGGAATGGAAAAAGACTTCCTGAACAAAACCCCAGTAGCTCATGAACTTAAACCGTCACTCAACCAATGGGATCACATGAAGCTGAAGAGTTTCTTTACAGACAAGCATACCATAAGAAAAGCCAATAGATTACCCACAGAATGGGAGAAAATATTTGTGGGTTATCCAACTGATAGAGGCCTAATCTCTAGAATCTACAAAGAACTCAAAAACCTAAACAGTAAGAAGTCAAACACCCCACTCACAAAATGGGGCAAAGAGCTGAACAGGCAGTTCACAGAGGAAGAAATAGAAATGCCAAACATACACTTAAGAAAATGTTCATCATCCCTAATCATAAGAGAAATGCAAATTAAAACAACTATGAGATTCCACCTTACCCCAATAAGGATAGCAAACATCAAAAAATCAAATAAAAATAAATGCTGGTGAGGATGTGGAGAAGAGGGAACACTCATCCACTGTTGGTGGGAATGTAGGATGGTACAACCACTTTGGAAAGCAATATGGAGACTTCTGAAAAAGCTGAGTACAGAGATACCAACAGACCCAGTTATTCCCTTACTGGGCATCTACCCTAAAACCTTCAAACCACAGGCTAGAGAGATTTGCTCAACCATGTTTATAGCGGCTCAATTTGTAATAGCTAAGTGCTGGAATCAACCCAGATGTCCATCACTAGAAGAATGGATAACTAAGATGTGGTATATCTACACAATGGAATTCTATACATCAGTAAGAAAAAAATGACACAATGAAATTTGAGGAAAAATGGTTGAACCTGGAACAGATCATTCTCAGTGAACTTACCCAATCACAGAAAAAAAATCGACACATAGTCTCACTCATCTACAGCACCTATCTACCCAAAATACCTTACATATCCAGCAAGCATCTCGTGGACTAGACACTAGGATGGATGGGGAGGGTGGGGAGGGTATCGAAGGGGTGGGAACCACAAATCTAGACCCAAACGGCACTGGTGCCATAAAATTCTACTTCCTAAAAGGCAGACCAAATGGCTGAACCTTCACCAGGCCCTTAGAGGGAACACCTGAACCACAAGACACTGGAGAGGGTAGGATCAAGACTAACCTTCATCTTCTACATCTTCCCTCCCTCTCCCTCTCCCTCTGCCTCTCTTCTCTCTAACTCTGTATATTAGTTATCTTTTTCCTCATTTTCTTAGTGGGCACTGACCTGTAACTCCCGGTACCAGCATGGGGCTATCATCCACAATGAGCTTTTGATCAGAGAGACCTACAAGGTTTCCTAAAAGACAGACAGATTTCTGTCAGAGTACCTGATGACCCACCAAAGGCTAGTGATAAGACCCTACTGCTGAAGAGACCTTATGTGGTTGACATGCAAAATGATACGGCATGGCTGGAAGTTGGAAGAGAGTCAGTCCCCAGACAGTCAGCATGTCTAGTGCCAGAAGGTGCTACATGGGCGACTGGGGGAAAATGACCAATATCTGTCCAAGCAACTCATGGTCTAACCTGCTTAGCAGCAAATAATTTGTTGAGATGCCCACACAAGTGCAACATGGCACACAGCCATGGTGGGGAACCAACTGCTCTTAATTTGGCTAACTGATCCCCTCAGTGGTACGGGACCCATAGCTGGAGCTGGGAAACAAGTCAGAACCATATCCAAACATAAGCCCACTCTTCAATATCAAGCTACCATCAATCATGGGCTACAAAAGGGCCTACACCTATTAAATTCTGTATAAAAAAAAATAAGGGCTATCTCATTTGTCCTGGTGCTAACTTACTCTCCGTTGGAGAATCTCCTTCTCTTTTTCAGATAGATGTGGATCCTAAGGAGAGAGCCACCCCATCACACCTCAAAAGGGGCCCCCGACTGAAACTAAGAAAAATTGGCGAAACAAGGAAGGGTGCTGTTTTCCTGATGAACTGGATACCAGCACAAGGGGGAAGGAAATCAACACAGAGAAAAATCAACTACTACCAAATCAGAGAGCCAGAGCCTCAGAGGCCCCCAAAACCTCATCACTGAAGCAGGCTAAAAATGAACCCAACATGGCTCAGGGAAATTTTGAGGAAGAGGGGGCAGAAAGAATGTCAGAGCCACATGTTGGGTCATGATTTAGCTTACACATAACTATGGACTAACTCCACAATGCAAGACCCATATACCTCAACAAGGAGAGGCCAAGGGGAGGGGGTAGGTCACAGATGAGCCTAATAATGGTACCAAACTGACTGTATTTGCTGAATACAAAAATAATTAATAAATAAAAAAAGCAAAAAAAAATGAATATAGTGCAGTCAGTGGTGAAATATGCGTGAGTACCTAGGTTCTAATCCAGCACAGTATGTTTCTCCTTCTTCAGGTTATAAAAATAATGCTTCCTTGGTGCCAAATGTCTGGATAATCCAGCAAAGTACAAAGGAAACCAGAACTACCTAAACTTATACCTTCTAGATACAACCACTGGTTATATCTCAGTGATGTTGTCCCTTCAAAAATGAAATTTTCATTTTCACAGAATATTTGTTTTAACTTTTGACACAATGCTAAGCATTGAGCCCAGGGCCTTGAAACACACGAGACAAACACTATTCCACAACTTTTTGTTAGGGAGTACAGGGTCTCACTAAGCTGCCCAAGCTGACCCTGAACTTCTGATGAATCCTTCCACTTAAGCATCCAAAGTAGCTGAGACTGTGGACACATGCTGCTGTACCCAGCTTTCCCCAACCCTACTCCTTACTACCCACTGATCTTCATCCTGGGCTGTAGACTTTTTCTCTTCTTTGCTTTGTTCTTATCTGATACATAAAATTAAAAATACTTTATTGCTAAAAAATTGTTAACAATCAACTGGGCCTTTAGCAAGACATTACTTTTTCTAGTCATCAATTTTTATTTATATTCATTTATATATATTTCATACATGTATAATGTAATTTGATCATATTCACACTCCCCATTATCCTCACTTATCCCTCTCCCACTCCTGCTGAACTCTTTCTTCTTCTCAACTACTCCCTCTCCTACTTTTGTGTCTTTGTGTGTGTGACCTACTTGTTTAACTGGGGTTGATTGCATAAACATGATGGGGTGATTTATTGGAACATGGGTAACCTACCAGTGGCTACACTAGTGGAAAACATTACTCCTCCCCAAATAGCTAGGAATTGTCAAAAGCTCCTCAGGGAGAAGTCGGCTTCATGGGCCCCTCCCCTATCAGTGAAAAGCCCAATCTCAGCATTTGTGTATGCATAAGTATGTGCATGCTGTGGTGTGCATGCAGAGGGCAAAGGACAACCTCAGGATGTCAGTTATTCCACCTTGCTTGAATCAGGGTCTCTCTTGTATTTTTCTTGTTGTTATTGTTTGTATTGTTTTTACTGCTGAAAATGCAGCCTGGCTGGCATCTGAGCTTCAGGATTCTACTAACTCCACATCTCACTATCATAGGTGTCGGGACTGAGGTCAAGTGCACCACTTGTATCCACCTTTTACATGGGTTTGGGGATCTCAACTTCAGTCATCAGGCCTGCAGAGCTGTGCTTTTTGAACTACTGAATCATCTCCTCAGTTCACCAGGCCCCATCTTATTCAGGTGATAGCTCCTTAAGTTTATGATTGCAATGGCCAAGTCATATCTGGAAGACAGCATCCCATAGCACTCCTCCCCAGCCTCCAGCTTGCAATCTCTCTGTCCCATCTTCCACAATGTTTTTTTGGTTGTTTTTTTTTTTTTTTTTTTAACTTTAGAAGGAAGTTGTTTTTCATGTTTTCTTTTTGACAAGTTCTCACGTAGCCCACAACTGGCCTCAGAAACTCACTATATAGTCAAGAATGATGTTGAACTCCTTATCCTCCTTCCTCCAATTCCCAAGTGCTAAAATTTTAAGACATGCACTGTCTTGACCAACTCCTAGCTCTATACTTTTAAGTACACAGCCCTAATTACAAATAATTTACAAATATAAGCTGTTCAAAATTTAATTAGGACTCAGAGTATATTTTCCACCTTCTCTAAATAGTCATTGCTATTAATACTTTATATTTTTTTCTATACATGCATATACTTACCAATCAATATATAGTTCCTTCAGTGTTTTTTAAAAATGTTTCTTATTAGCTGGGCGTAGTGGCGCACACGTTTAATCCCAGCACTCGGGAGGCAGAGGTAGGAGGATCGCCATGAGTTCGAGGCCACCCGGAGACTCCATAGTGAATTCCAGGTCAGCCTGGGCTAGAGTGAGACCCTACTTCGAAAAACCAAAAAAATAGAATAAAATAAAATGTTTCTTATTTATTTATTTCCAAGCAGAAAGAGAGAATAATAGGATGACAATGGATACACCACGGCCTATTGCCACTGAAAACAAACTCCAGATGCAAGTGCCACATTGTGTATCTGGTTTTGTGAGTACTAAGGAATGATGGGTCAGAAGCTTTGCAAGCAAGCAGTTTTAACCACTGAGCATTTAGTGTGTTTTTATATGTTCCTTTTTTCTATGTAAGTTGTATGTATATGTTGATATGTATGGCTACATGTATATGTATATAATTTTGAATATATAGATATATATTTTTTCGTTTTTTGATATTTAATGTGTCTTGATAGTCATCATAGGTCTCTACATGTAAGTCTGACTTCTGTTGTTTTGGGGAGAGGGGCTGTTTTTATATCTAGTGATACTAGAGATCAAATCCAGAAATTTTCACAAAATAGGTAGCATTCTAGCACTGAGCTGTATCTGTAGCTCCGTGACTATGTTTTCAATTACTCTCACTCATAAAATTTACCTTCTTATAGAGTTCTCCATGATTATTTCATTTTATATTCTAAGGAGTTTCCTTGGTTATGAGTCTTCAGAAATAAAGTTTATAATGGCTAAATAAGATTTGTTTATATGAGTAAACCATTATTTATTAATTTTGTTGGGAATTCTTACTTAGCCAATATTCAACAATGAGTATCTTTGGTAAAATTTTTTAGTACATTTATATAACGTTATTACAACAGGATCCTAAAAGTAGTAATACTATGTAAAAAATAACATTTCAAGGCTCTTAATGCATAAATTGCCCTACAAAAACAACATTAGATTATTTTGCCCTTTTAGAGAGTTATTTATTCAAAGTATTAGATGTACAGCATCTTCAACAAATGGTGCTGGACAAACTGGATAACCATATGCAGGAAACTGAAACTTGACCCACACATTTCACCATGCACTACACTCAAGTCCAAATGGATAAAGATCTCAATATAAGACCAGAAACTCGAATACTACTGGAAGAAAATTTAGGAAGTACCTTCCATGATATAGGAATGGAAAAAGACTCCCTGAACAAAACCCCAGTAGCTCATGAACTTAAACCGTCACTCAACCAATGGGATCACATGAAGCTGAAGAGTTTCTTTACAGACAAGCATACCATAAGAAAAGCCAATAGATTACCCACAGAATGGGAGAAAATATTTGTGGGTTATCCAACTGATAGAGGCCTAATCTCTAGAATCTACAAAGAACTCAAAAATCTAAACAGTAAGAAGTCAAACACCCCACTCACAAAATGGGGCAAAGAGCTGAACAGGCAGTTCACAGAGGAAGAAATAGAAATGGCAAACATACACTTAAGAAAATGTTCATCATCCCTAATCATAAGAGAAATGCAAATTAAAACAACTATGAGATTCCACCTTACCCCAATAAGGATAGCAAACATCAAAAAATCAAATAAAAATAAATGCTGGCGAGGATGTGGAGAAGTAGGAACACTCATCCACTGTTGGTGGGAATGTAGGATGGTACAACCACTCTGGAAAGCAATATGGAGACTTCTGAAAAAGCTGAGTATAGAGATACCAACAGACCCAGTTATTCCCTTACTGGGCATCTACCCTAAAACCTTCAAACCACAGGCTAGAGAGATTTGTTCAACCATGTTTATAGCGGCTCAATTTCTAATAGCTAAGAGCTGGAATCAACCCAGATGTCCATCACTAGAAGAATGGATAACTAAGATGTGGTATATCTACACAATGGAATTCTATACAGCAGTAAGAAAAAATGACACAATGAAATTTGAGGAAAAATGGTTGAACCTGGAACAGATCATTCTCAGTGAACTTACCCAATCACAGAAAAAAAATCGCCACATAGTTTCACTCATCTACAGCACCTAACCTGAATCTACCCAAGATACCTTACATACCCAGCAAGCATCTCCTAGACTAGACACTAGGATGGAAGGGGAGGGAGGGGAGGGCATCAAAGGGGTGGGAAACACAAATCTAGACCCAAACGGCAATGGTACCATAATCTTCTACTTACTAAAAGACAGACCAAATGGCTGATCCTTCACCAGGCCCTTACAGGGAACACCTGAACCACAAGACACTGGAGAGGGTAAGATTAAGACTAACCTCAATCTCCTACATCTTCCCTCCCTCACTTCCCCTCTCCCTGTCTCTCTCTCTCTTATCTCTAACTCTTGTATATTAGTTATCTTTTTCCTCATTTTCTTAGTGGGCACTGACCTGTAACTCCCAGATCCAGCATGGGGCTATCATCCACAATGAGCTTTTGATCACAGAGACCTACAAGGTTTCCTAAAAGACACACAGATTTCTGTCAGAGTACTTGATGACCCACCAAAGGCTAGTGGTAAGACCCTACTGCTGAAGATACCTTAAGTGATTGACATGCAAACTAGAATGGCATGGCTGGAAGTTGGAAGAGAGTCAGTCCCCAGACAGTCAGCGCATCTAGTGCCAGAAGGTGCTACATGGACGACTGGGGGAAATTGACCAATATCTGTCGAAGCAACGCATGGTCTAACCTACTTAGCAGCAAATAACTTGTTGAGATGCCCACACAAGTGCAGTGGTGGCACACAGCCATGGTGGGGAACCAACTGCTCTCAATTTGGCTAACTGATCCCTTCACTAGTATGGGACCCATAGCTGGAGCTGGGAAACAAGTCAGAACCAGATCCAAACGTAAACCCACTCTCCAATAACAAGCTACCATCAATTGTGGGCTACAAGAGGGCGTACACGTATTAAATTCTCTATTAAAAAAAAAAGTAAGGGGTATCTCATTTGTCCTGGTGCTAACTTACTCTCCGTTGGAGAATCTGCTTCTCTTTTTCAGATAGATGTAGATCCTAAGGAGAGAGCCACCCCATCATACCTCAAAAGGGCCCCAGTTGAAACTAAGAAAAATTGGAGAAACAAGCAAGGGGGCTGTTTTCCTGATGAACCGGATACCAACACAAGGGGGAAGGAGATCAGCACAGAGAAAAATCAACTCCTACCAAATCAGAGAGCCAGAGCCTCAGAGGCCCCCAACACCTCATCACTGAAGCAGACCTAAAATGAACCCAACATGGCTCAGGGAAATTTTGTGGAAGAGGGGGCGGAAAGAATGTCAGAGTCACATGTTGGGTCATGATATGCAGAGACATTTAGCTTACCCATAACTGTGGGCTAACTCCACAATGCATGGCCCGTATACCTCAACAAGGAGGGGCCAAGGGGAGGGGGTAGGTCACGGATGAGCCTAATAATGGTACCAAACTGACTGTATTTGCTGAATACAGAACTGACTAATAAAGAAAAAAAGAAAAAAGTATTAGATGTTAAAATTTATAATGAATGCTAAAACCCAACTATGAATTTGACTTAGATCCAGAAAATATCTAAAATTTAAAATTAGTAAGTTGTAATCTCTTAGGTACTAGTCATAGGAATGCTAAAAAGAGAAGACAAGAAAAGTAAATTGATCCTATCTTGATCAGATACCGCTAAGTTACAACAAAGGTGATGCTGCTAAGATAACAAACTAGACCAAGAAGCCATGACTTCTGTTTGGTGTAGAGACTCCTTTTCGTAGAAATCTATCCTTCAGTGAAATGTTCTCCAGTAGCATGGAATGTGGTGTATAATTCTGATGAGTGAGTTTGTTTCCATTAACTACATCATAAAATGCTGGGACAGTTTTACTAAGAAGGATGTGGGCTTCTCAATGTAGAAAAAAAAAAAAAAAGTAGCATACCTAAGTAATTGAAAATGTATTTTATTTCTTTTCTTTATGAAAGAGAGAGAATTGGTATTCCAGGGCCTCTAGCCACTGCAATCAAACTCCATACATGTGTGCCACCTTGTACGCATGCATCACCTTGTGTGCATGTGTCACCTCATGTGTTTGGCTTACATGGGTTCTGGGGAATCAAACCTGGATCCTCAGGCTCATATGCAAGCACCTTAACTGCTATGCCATCTCTCCTGCCCTTGAAAATGTATTTATAACAACACAGAATAGAACATTCACTTTACTTATATTCAGCATTTAAATAAAACTACTTTTTTTTTGTTTGTTTGTTTTTTGTTTTTGTTTTTCGAGATAGGGTCTCACTCTGGTCCAGGCTGACCTGGAATTAACTCTGTCATCTCAGGGTGGCCTTGAACTCATGGCGATCCTCCTACCTCTGCCTCCCGAGTGCTGGGATTAAAGGCGTGAGCCACCACGCCCGCCTTTAAAACTACATTTTAAATGACATATTTGACAGAAATATGCTGTTGCAGTCAGGTTCACATTGCTGGTAGGAAACACCTGACCAAGAGCAGCTTGTGGGTAAAAAAAAAAAAAAAAAAAAAAAAAAAAAAAAAAGTATTTATTTTAGCTTACAGACTTTAGGGGAAGCTCCATGATGGTAGGAGAAAACAATGGTATGAGGAGAGGGTAGACATCATCTCCTGGCCAACATCAGGTGGACACCTCCTGGGCAACATCAGATGGACAACAGCAACAAGAAAGTGTGCCAAACACTGGCAAGAAGAAGCTGTCTATAGCACCCTTAAGCCCACCCCCAACAATACACTGTTTCCAGGAGGCTTTTAATTCCCAAATTGCCATTAGCTGGGGTCCTAGTATTCAGAACACCTAAGTTTATTGGGAACACCTGAATCAAACCACCACCTACGCCTAATCATGATATGGAGACACATCAATGACACATGAATTATATTTATAACCAAAATATAATCAAAGAAACACAGCTGAAAATATGGAAGGTTAAAAACAAAGCCTAATGTTACCACAAAGGAGCCACTATAATTATGGACATCAACCTTGTATCATCACCACCAAACAAAAAGTAAAAACATGTGTAGCTTAGAGATAATGCTAAACTAACATTAACTTTACATCCAGTTTTTTAAATCATTTTTTAGAATATTTTTATTTACTTATTTGAGAGAGAGATACAGAAACAGGCAGGTAGAGAGATAGAGAGAATGGGTGCACCAAGGCCTCCACAAACTCCAGATGCATGCGCCCCCTTGTACATCTGGCTTACGTGGGTACTGGGGAGTCGAACCAGGGTCCTTTGGTTTTGCAGGCAAGCGTCTTAACCGCCAAACCATGTCTCCAGCCCTTTTAAATCATTTTTAACACATTCAATGCCAAATTATTGGTCTGTTTCCAGTTTAACAGCTTTATTCTGTTCTGCAGTCATATCTAACTGTAGTAATGAAGATCCCAACCAATTCCACTGAGATCTATTCTAAAAAAATGTGGTTAGGGGGCTGGGTATGGTGGCATAAGCTTGTAATCACAGTACTCAAGACACTGACACAGGACTATCATCCACTGACACCAGATTGGGCTTCATGGCAAGACCCTATCAATAATAATAATAATAATAATAATGGTAATAATAAACTGGGTAAGACAACAATGGTCAGCTGATTAACTGCCTCTTAACTAAGACAGTACTACAGTTTGAATAGGAAATGTCCCCTAAGGTCTCATGTATGAAGAGTCAGGAAGCTAGGCTTTGGGGAGTTGACTGGATCCCAAGGGTTCTGATTAAACCACCAATGGATTCTTAACATGAGGGCATTATGGACAGGTGGTGAAGATTAGAAAGTGGGATTTTGTTGGAGGAAATCAATCAATGGGTCCTGTCCTTGGTGATGCATCTTGTTCTGTCCCTTCCTGTATTCATCTCTGCTTTTTCCATGCAAAGCCTGCCAGTCTGGGTTTGATTCCCTAGTACCCATGTACAGCCAGATGCAAAAGGTGTTGCATGCATTTGGAGTTTGTTTGCAGTGGCAAGAGGCCCTAGCATGCCATTCAATATCATTAGCCATCATGGAGATGCACATGCACACTACTTTGAGATTCCATCTCATTCCAGTCAGAATGGCTATCATCAAGAAAACAATGAAGCCCGGCGTAGTGGTGCATGCCTTTAATCTCAGCACTTGGGAGGCAGAGGTAGGAGATCACTGTGAGTTCAAGGCCACCCTGAGATTACATAGTGAATTCCAGGTCAGCCTGAGCTAGAGTGAGACCCTACCTCAAAAACACAAACACACAAAAAAAAGAACGTTATATTTCAGAGATATGCAGTAGCCATTGAATTCATGATCTCATAGCTACTGTCATTCATTGCCTACATAATATGGGTCCATCAACATATAACCATAGATGATGGAGGAATAAAAAAATAAAATGAAGACATCAAAATAATAAAGACTAGTTAGAGGAAGAAGTTCAATGGAACAGGTATTAGGGGAATGGGGCAAGACAGAATGATTGGAGGGACTATGATCAAAATATATTATATCAAAATACATGTAAGTTTGTCAACAGAAGTTTTAAAAGTGGAAAAAGATGTGAAAGTATAACCACAAGAATAAAATAAGCCTACATATGCGCTGGAAGAAAGGATTGTATCAAATACAGACTCAATCCTCCTCCTCCAATAACAATCCATGACAATGTAACTCTAGAATTGTATTAGTTACTGTTACATGATGTGACCTAATACCTGACAGAAACAGCTTAAGGGAGGGAAGATGTATGGCTCTTGATGTAAGGGCATACAGCCCATTATGGTGGGGAAGGCATGGCAACTGAGACTGTCTGGGTCTGGAGTAGAGGGAGCATGCAGCACATCCTCACATCTTTCCTTCCTCACATCTTTATCGATCAGGAAGCAGAGAGCTCAGGCTGGAACCCCTCCTACCACAGCCAGATATCTACCAGCTAGGCCCCATGTCTTCAAGGTTCTACAGCCTTCTGAACAGTGTCACCAACTAGGGACCAAGTTGTCCAACACATGAGCGTGAAGCAGACATTTGACTTTAAAGCCATAACATATTTGTTGTTGTTGTTTGCTTGTTTGTGTTTTTATGGTGCTGGGAATCAAACACAGGGCCTTATACATGCTAAGCAAGTGCTCTAACCACTGAGTAATAGCTTCAGTCTCTCTCTCACATTGATTCTTAAACAGGAGCATAGTGATATTTAAGTAGACAAACCTACTATAAATAAAGACATAACTTGTACATAAGTAGATACACATATTCTCACTAGTTCCCAATGCAAGCAGGA
The DNA here is from genome assembly GCA_036346955.1 of Dipus sagitta. Classification (NCBI taxonomy): domain Eukaryota; kingdom Metazoa; phylum Chordata; class Mammalia; order Rodentia; family Dipodidae; genus Dipus; species Dipus sagitta. Next base: position 80,467,649 of record CM070772.1, on the reverse strand, counting down.
AGGATGGTATTAGGAAGCATGATACCTAAGAACACACAGTACCCATTTCTACAAGCACTCAAATAGAGCCATGCTATTGTCAAGGAGAAGATGCTTCACAAGGGGAATGCAAAAGCCAAATGCAGGAACTTATATACTATTAACTAAATTACATCCCAAACAAAAGGAGCTTCAATGTGTGAAATTTGATTCTGGTGCCCTAACCTAGAAACTTTATGCTTAAATGGAATATAAAGGGGTGAATCTTCATAGAGCAGTCAGAAATTATTTACAGTAGTCTTTCCTTACCTAATATTTTTTGCTTTGGCAGTTTGAGTTACCTACAGTGAACCATAATCTTAAAATATTACATGGAAATTCTAGAAAAGGAAAATTTCTAAGTTTTATATTCCATACTGCTCTGAGTAATACGATAAACTCTCATGTTGTCCTGCTCTGTCTCACCCAGGATATGCATTATCCCTGTGGCCCAGCACATGGGCTACCCTGTCCATCAGTCACTTAATAGTCATACTTGTTCCCAATCAATTATTACAGCATCATGGGGTTTGTGTTAAATAATACTTACATAGCAGCCTATCACTACATCACAGCTCCTGTATTACTCACCTCCCTTCACCTCATGTTGGCACTTAATCATCTCACATCATCACAGGATGTATACAGTACAATATTTTTGAAATATCTTTATTTGTTTATTTGTAATCAGAGAGAGGGAGAGAGAGAATGTGCATACCAGGGCCCCTGCAAAAGAACACTAAATGCATGTGCCACTTTATGTATCTAGCTTTACATTGGTACTGGGGCATCAAACTTGTGCCATCAAACTTTGGCAGCCAGTGTCTTTAATCCTGAGCCATCTCTGCAGCTCCAGTAGAATTCTTTGAGGGAGAGAGAGATCACTTTCACGTAACTTTTGTTACAGTGTATTAATTGTTCTATTTTATTGCTGTTGTTACTAATCTCTCATTATTTCTAATTTATAGCCCCCTATGCAAAAGGATGGAATGCTATAAAGTGTTAGCAGCAAGCAATTCACTAAGTAGAAATAAGGCATGTTATAATTCCAAAGAACCCAACACTGGTTGGAAAGTCCTGTGGCAAAAAAAAAAAAAAAAACTATCTGTTTTGTGCAGTTTTCTACTCCTGGTGCTTTAACAGAGTTTGAAAGTCACTATACATTCAATAAATACCTATTCAGCCGGGCATGGTGGTGCATGCCTTTAATCCCAGCACTTGGGAGGCAGAGGTAGGAGGATCATCATGAGTGCAAGGGCACCCTGAGACTCCATAGTGAATTCTAGGTTAGCCTGGGCTAGAGTGAGAACCTACCATGAAAAACCAAAAATAAATAAATAAATAAATACCTATTCAGTAAGTGCTACTGCTGAGCTCTTTAGATAAAACAGGAACTGATATATACTTCTCTAACAGTGAAGAACTGCCCACAACACAGCTGTGTAAACACATCATGCCAAGAAGCACAGCAATTTTGGATTTTTGTTTATCTAACTAGAATAGAATATGATTATGTTATTTAACATAACATAACATAACATGTTCAGATTTAATTCTACTAAAGTGAAAAAGTATATTCCCTATCTATACTCAAAAGTAAACGTATAGTTAAAGTTTCATATGCCCAAGTCACCTTACATTTTAATTTTTGACTCATGAATGCACCTTACCCTTAAAACTAAGCTGAATGGAGGCAAAAAAAACCACTCATGTCATTCATATGCAAACGACTTTCTAATTATTTGGTCTGGTATTTTATTTTTAAAAGTAGGAAAAGGGTTCTCCAAAGTCATTATAGTGATCATACACATCCAATTTCCAAAGGTTGTCTCAAATGCAACGAGGCATCAAGTATGATGACAGCAGGTTCACATGAAAATCTGTACGCATGGTCAGTTTAGTCAGAGTTCCTGTTTGTCCTCCTCCTTCCTAGTGTCCACTCTCCAAAAAGAATAAGTTAAAAATTATCATCTTAGCCTGGCGTAGTGGTACATGCCTTTAATCCCAGCACTAGGGAGGCAGAGGGAAGAGGATCACTGTGAGTTCAAGGCCACCCTGAGACTACATAGTGAATTCCAGGTCAGCCTGGGCTAGAGTGAGACCCTACCTAAAAAAAAAAAAAAAAAAATCATCTTAAAGATGAATTTCAGCTACCTGACTTTATACTTGTGTAAGTTCTCCCAAGTGAATTAACTTGAAATGTAAGGGAAGGAAGGCAGGTTATGGAGAAGAAACTTCTTCAGACTAACAGAGGAAGACTCACTAACAAAGATAGAAAATGTCATCAAGGATGAGTCACTCTTCCTCTTCCAGATGGACTCAGTCACCATTCCTGTCTTGTGTTTTTGAAGCAAACTAATTCCCAAACACCATATCTACAGAGCTGCTCATAATGGTACACAAAACAGCTGATTACTTACAAATGAGAAAATTAAATATCAGTGCAATTAAATGCAGACAAATATTTTATTACGCCCCACTGCAGCGCTTTATGCTACAAGTGAACACTGATTTTAAATGTGATATATAATTTGTGTGCCAAGAAAATACTTTCTAATTACTTAAAGAAACTTGATGGGCTAGAGAGATGGATCAGTGGCTAAAGGTGCTGTTTTCAAAGCCTGCTGGACTGGGGTTCAATTCCCCAGCACTCATATAAAGCCAGATGCACGAAATGATTCCACCTGGGAACCATTTGCAGTAGCAAAAGACCCTAGCATGCCCTTCCCACCTCTATGTTGTTGTCTCCTCATCAATAAATAAATAAATAAATGAATGAATTATATATATATATATACACACACACACACACACACATTATTTTTAGCAGTCTAAGGGGCTGGGGAAATTGCTTAGTGGTTAAAAGCACTTGCTTGCAAAGGTTGCAGGCCCAGGTTCAGTTCCCTAACCATTCACATAAAGCCAGACACAAAAAGTGATGCAAGCATCTGGCATTTGTTTGCAGCAGCAAGAGACCTGGCTTGCACATGTGCACACACACACACACACATACACACATGCAAATAAAAAATTTTAAAGTAATGAGTAAGTTTTCCTATTGGTTAATTAGATTAATGCTAATATGACAAGCACTGGCTGAGAGATGCATAGGGTGGAAATTAAAGGCATATAAAATAAATATAACTGCCTAGCCAGGTGGCAATCCTCAAGTTTAGCTGAGGCCATCCTAAAGAACAACAAAGCTAAAAGGACTAAAAAGCAATAGCAAGCAAACCTGCCATAAAAGCTATAATAACTGGAACAGTGAGCTATATGCAAATAGGCAGAAAAATGTACAGAACACAGAGAGGCAAAGTGAAAAGCAGCTACACATACTTGGTCAGTTTACTTTCAACACAGGTGACTTCACAGTGCAATGAAGAAAGGGTCATCTTTCATATAAATGGCAATAAGTCAACAAACTAGCCATCTGGAAAAACTGTCCTATGACTCTCCCCTCACATCCCACAACAGAAGGAAAGCAGGATTTAATGCAAAAGGTAAAACAATAAAGGTTTTTTTTAAAATATTTGAACTGGGGAATCAAACCCAGGCCATCAAGCTTTGCAAACAAATGCCTTTAACAGCTGAGCCATCTCTCCAACCCAACAGTAAAGGTATTAGAAAAGAAAATATATGATCATCTTTGTGACATCAGAGTATGAAAATATTCTTTCTCTCTCTCCCTCTCTCTCAGCTTTTTGAAGCAGGGTGCATGCCAAAAAAAAAAAAAAATTAAACTATTGAAAGAGCAAGTAGGGTTAGGGTTAGCGCATCTAGTGCCAGAAGGTGCTACATGGGCGACTGGGGGAATATGACCAATATCTGTCGAAGCAACGCATGGTCTAACCTACTTAGCAGCAAATAACTTGTTGTGATGCCCACACAAGTGCAGTGGTGGCACACAGCCATGGTAGGGAACCAACTGCTCTCAATTCGGCTAACTGATCCCCTCACTGGTATGAGACCCATAGCTGGAGCTGGGAAACAAGTCAGAACCATATCCAAACATAAACCCACTCTCCAATATCAAGCTACCGTCAATTGTGGGCTACAAGAGGGCCTACACGTATTAAATTCTCTATTAAAAATAGTAAGGGTTATCTCATTTGTCCTGATGCTAACTTACTCTTGGTTGGAGAATCTGCTTCTCTTTTTCAGATAGATGTAGATCCTAAGGAGAGAGCCACCCCATCATACCTCAAAAGGGCCCCGGCTGAAACTAAGAAAAATTGGAGAAACAAGCAAGGGTGCTGTTTTCCTGATGAACCGGATACCAGCACAAGGCGGAAGGAGATCAGCACAGAGAAAAATCAACTACTACCAAATCAGAGAGCCAGAGCCTCAGAGCCCACCAACACCTCATCACTGAAGCAGACCCAACATGGCTCAGGGAAATTTTGAGGAAGAGGGGGCAGAAAGAATGTCAGAGCCACATGTTGGGTCATGATATGCAGAGACATTTAGCTTACCCACAACTGTGGGCCAACTCCACAATGCATGACCCATATACCTCAACAAGGAGGGGCCAAGGGGAGGGGGTAGGTCATGGATGAGCCTAATAATGGTACCAAACTGACTGTAAAAAATAAAATAAAATAAAAAAGAAAAATGAAAAAGAAAAAAAGAAAGAGCATGTAGGCAAAGATATTCATAAAGTAAGTATCTGACAAAAAAATGTAAATCCACAATACAAGCATTCCTATAAACAATTGAGAAGACAAGCCAACAGAAAAATAGACAAAAGAAGGAAAGAGATACTTCCTAAGACAACCCCCCTACACACAATGACTGCTGATGCTTCTAACCAAGCATTTCTACTCAAAGTACACATTTACCAAAACATAAGTACTAGAATGTTCTTAACAGCAGTATCCATGATAATGATCAAAACTGGAAACAACCAAAAATGCCCAATAGTTGGGATATATTCACACAATAGAATATTTTGCAGTAATGAGAATACTATATAATTAGCTGGGTGTGGTGGCACATGCCTTTAATCCCAGCACTCAAGAGGCAGAGGTAGGAGGATCGCCTTGAATTTTGAGGTCACCCTGAGACTACATGGTGAATTCCAGGTCAGCCTGGACTAGAGTGAGACCCTACCTTAAAAAAAAAAAAAAAACACTATATAATTGTATACAGTATTCAATTGTATCTCACCAACAATGATGAACAAAAGAAGATGAACACACACAAAAATGTATGCTCTATTCAATTCCTTGTCTACCGAATCAGATACAGGCAAAAACTAATTTATACTGTTGGAAGTGCAAAACGTGTGAAGACAACCAAGACAGTAAGATGGCTACCAGTAATCCTGACCAGACAGTAGTTACACAGATGTGTTCAGTTTGTGAAGTCATGGAACATTCTGGATGGGTTGATAAACAGGGAAAAAATATCTCCACAGTGAACCTGGGCATGCAGGGCAGCAGGTCAGCAAGCTTCTGTCCTTGGCCAATTCAGATTCATCTCCACAGTGAACTGGGACATGTAGGGAACTGGGTCAGCAAGCTCCTGTCCTTGGCCAATCCAGATGACCCTCTTATGCTTAATTATCTGAAATCCTGTCAAGCTCAGAGGGGGTTCTATAGCTTTAGTATCCATTATGGAGCTAGATGAAGCCAAAGACTTGAAACTAAAGATGGAATGACAGCAGGAAATGCTGTAGACTAGTTGTGTACACTCCTTTGCATTTCTCATCTCTCCAGCAGTAGCCAGTAGCCCTCCAGCTGGGCACCCAGCTCACTCAACCAAGTATAAAAGAAGCAATTACAGTTGATAAAATCCTTTGCTAAATTATAATCAAAAGAATCCAAATCTCCTAAAAGTATATTATTAGAGCCATATAAATTAGTATATCAGTTAGGAATAAATTAGAACCATGTAAAAGTAAGTTTTAATTACCGTGGCTTCAGCAAGGTAAGAGTTTACTCTCCTATGAAATCAAGGTTGAGAAAAAAAGAAATTGCTTACACTGACCTAGGTTCAAAGATACTATGTTGGGTAGAGGATGTAGCTCAATGGTAGAGATTTGCCAAGCATACACACAACCTCATGCTCAATACACATGTTCAAAATAAAAACAATAATACACATACAGAGACACACACATATATTCATTCATTCTGGGGCCTACATAAAGGCCAAATTCTCTTTGCTTTGCCTGAATGCCTCCAGATTATTGCTATAGCTTGTGATCATGTCTAATGTCCAAACATAGGTAATAAAATTGGAAAAGCAGAGTGGGGAGCTTTTCCACCAAGCATGGTGGCAGATAGCTGTCATTCCAACACTCAGGAAACGGAAGCAGGACAGCTGTGAGTTCCCAACTAGCCTGGCTACACAGTAAGACTACTTCTCAAAAATAAAAATAAAAATAAAAATAAAAATAAAAATAAATAAAAAAGGCCTGGGGAAATGGCCCAGTAGTTAAGGGCACTTGCTATAAGGCCTGCAAGCCCAGGTTCAATTTCCCAGTACCCATATGAAGCGAGATACACAAAGTGGCACTTACATCTGGAGTTAATTCACAATGGCATGCCCATAGCGTGCGTATGTGCGTGCGTGTGTGTGTGTGTGTGTGTGTGTGTCACACAAATAAATAAATAAAAATACTTAAGTAAATTTTAAAAGGCAAGAAAGAGGGGAAATCTTTTCTGAAAACTTCATCCACAAATTCCTACCTACATCATACTAATCAGGCACTGTCACATAGCTATCCCAGATGGAAAGGAAACTACAATACATGGTTTCTTAGCCAGGCATGGCTATGCTTTACAAAGACTAGGCTCTATTGGAAAGGCAGAGAGAGATGAGGAGCTAAGGCAAGCACATGTGAGTCTTTGCCAAGAATCTTTGCTAGGACAAGTGCCTAGTGTGTTTGCCAATACTGAGCATACTTCTCTGACAGTCTGTGGACTCATGATCCTAGAAGAAATATTCTGTGGTACAATTCTGGCAATTATATTTTCTTTCAAAAGTATTTTTCTACCATCTCCTATGGGAAGGAGATTTCATAGCACAGGCACCATAACTGAAAAGACTGGACACAGGCACCAATGGTCAAACTGTTTGCCTTTCAAATTTCAAGTATTTTTGTATGCATGTCTATATTATGTGTGGGCAACACGTACATGTGGATGTATATGCATATGCATATGTGTGTGCATGCATGTAGATGGCAGGAGAAAACCTTCAGTGTCATTCCTGAGGCGCTGGCCTCCTCTTTTTGAGATATGGTCTCTCACTAGCCTGAAGCTCACCAATTAATGCTGGACAAATTGAATATCCACATGTAGAAAAATGAAACTAACCCATTTATCTCACCATACACAAAAATCAATTCCAAATGGATTAAAGACATCAATGTAAGATGTGAAACTCTTAAACTACTAGAAGAAAAAAAAAAAAACAGAAGAAACTCTCCACAATATAGGAGTGGGGGAAGACATCCTGAACAATACCCCAGTAGCCCAAGAAAATAAACAAACACTCAACCAGTGGGATCTCATGAAGCTCAAAAGCTTTTGCATGGACAAACAAACCATAATTACCAATAGAATGGGAGAAAATCTACAAATAACTCAAAAAACTAAACAATAAAAACACAAACAACCCACTCAAAAATGGGGCAAAGAACTGAATTGGGAGTTCTCAGAGGAAAAAATACAAATGGTTAACATACACTTAAAATATTCAACATTCTTAACCATCAGGGAAGTGCAGATTAAAACAACTATGAGATTCCACCTTACTCCAGTCAGGACAGCAATCATTAATAAATCAAATGAGGGCTGGAGAGATGGCTTAGTGGCTAAGCATTTGCCTGTGAAGCCTAAGGACCCTGGTTCAAGACTCAGTTCCCCAGGACCCACGCTAGCCAGATACATAAGGGGGTGCACGCATCTGGAGTTTGTTTGCAGTGGCTGGAGGCCCCAGCGCACCCATTCTCTCTCTGTCACTTTCAAATAAATAAATAAAAATAAACAAAAAATTAAAAAGAAAAGAAAAAAGAAAATGGCAATAATTGCGAGGATATGGGGAAAGAGGAACCCTCATTCATGGTTGGTGGGAAGGCAAACTTATATAACCATTATGGAAATTAATATGGAGATTCCTGAAAAGGATGAATATAGAACTACCAACAGACCCATTTATTCCCCTACTTGGCATTTACCCTAAAGGTTCCATACTTCGCTACAGAGATATTTGCTCAACCATGTTTATAGCTGCTCAATTCACAATAGCTAAGAACTGGAATCAAACCAGGTGTTCATCACTGGACGAATAGATAAGGAAGATGTGGTACATTTACACAATGGAATTCTACTCAGCAGTAAAAAAAAAAAAAATGATCCAATGAAATTTATATGAAAATGGATGGACTTGGAACACATTACACTAAGCAAACTCACACAAGCACAGAAAGACAATCGTATCATGTTCTCACTCATCTGTGGTCCCTAACCTGGAAGACCTTGAATTGCTGGTATACCTCACAGGCAACTCAAGGCCCAGATAACAGCGATGGAAGGGTTTGGGTGAGGTTGGGGAAAATAAACATGAAAATAAACCCAAAATGAATTCATACCATATAAGCCTTTCTGCTTTAAGTCAACTGAAAGATTTAACTTTCAACATGACTATGGGGGAAGTATATGGAAAGAAGGTCCCTTGGAGTGGATGGCATGAACCCTAACCTTAAAATATTTGGCTCTGACCTGTAATTCCCAGTACCAGAAATCAGTTGCTACCTACATTGAGCAGTTTATCAGAGAGACCTGCAAGGTCCCCAAAACAAGACAGGCTTCTGTCAAAGCATTTGATTACCCGCCTGAGGTAAAAAGGTAAGACCCTATTGCTGTAGATACCACATGCTGCCAACACAGAACATCTAGAGATCTGGCTGGATTCGAGAAGAGAGCCAGTCCCCAGATGGTTGGCCTATCTACTGTGGGAAAGAGCTACATGAGCTACTGGGAGAAAATGGCTAACAATGTTGTGAACAAGCAGGCATCTAAGCTACTCAGAAGCAACCAGTCTGACAAGATGCACACACCAGGGCAATAGTGGCACACAACCTTGGTGGGTAACCAATGGCCTTCTGATTTGCTAAGAGAGCCACTCAATGGAAAAGAATCCATAGCTGGAAATGGGACCCAGGTCAGAATCTTATGGAGATAAAGATTATGGACTCTAATGCAAGCTCTCTCTAGTCTTTGGCTAAAAGTGGGGCTACTTCCATTAAAATCTCCCTAAATTAACAATGCCTATCTAATTTAACCTTTGCTGACTTCATTCTCTGTTGGAAAATCTGTTTTTCTTTTTCAGAAGGTAGCAAGACCCGAGGAGATATACCACCCCTTATACTTCAGTCAAGGCCCAGGTGAAACCACAGAGGAACTGGGGAGATGAGCAAGAGTGCTACTTCCGTGGTGAGCCTGCCAATCAGCATCAAGGTGAAGGAGACAGACACTGAGGATACTCAATACAAAGCAGAGATCCAGAGGCTACTGAGAGCTCATCACTGAAGTAGTCTTAAAACATCCACCATGGCTCAGTGAATTTGGGGGAAGAGAGGTTTTAAGACTGTAAGAGCCACAGGTTGGGGTGTCATACCCAGAGACATAGTCCCCCCCAAAAAAAAACCTGACTCCTGCTCTCACAATACATTACCTACAGCTCCATGGGAATACCTGCAACCACACTGGGGAAGGTCCCTAGCAGAATGGGGGCAGAGAGGAAAAAAAAGATGGTATCAACACATCACAAAAAGGTATCCATAAAAAGCATGTTCTTGGGCTGGAGAGATGGCTTAGAGATTAAGGAATTTGTCTGAGTAGCCAAATGGCCCAGATTCAATTCCCCAGGACCCATGTAAGCCAGACTCAGAAGGTGGCACATGCATCTGGAGTTCATTTATAGCAGTTGAAGGCCCTGGTGTACCCATATTCTCTCTCTCTCTCTCTCTCTCTCTCTCTCTCTCTCTCTCAAAATAAATAATTTATTTTTAAAAAGTGTGTTCTTACTAAAAAAAATAGATACAAAAAGAATCATGGATGCTACATAAAGACTGACACCTGAGGTTGTCCTCTGATTTCAACATGTGCATGTGCACATAAACAGGAACATGTACACATACATACAGAAAAGATAAAAATAACTAATAATGTGTAAATAGTTGCTAGATCACATTGTTTAGGGAATACTGACAAAAAGTTTGTACAGATTCAGTTACAGACAGTTTTTTTTCACACATTTTACCCCACAGATTGTTGAGCCTATGGGTGTTAAGCCCGTGATAGAGAGAACCAGGCAGAATATGTGTACTTTCCTGCTGATGTATATTTACCAAAATACATATTTTCTCCTGAACATAACACATGCAAGCAATGCTGCAACTAGCCAGTATTTCTCATATTTCTCAGTACTCCTCTCTTTTGCATGCATATGCCATCTAAATAAAATGGGCAGTTCAAAAGTCTTATTTTTGTCTAAAATAGCAATTTAATATATTTTGTGTTAATGTTTTTCAAATCCATGGTTTTGCACATGTTGGGCAATCACTCTACTACTGAGCAATACTCCCAGCCCCATGCTAGATAGTTTTTAAAGGGAGTATTCAGAGGCTGGAACAGAGCTCCGTGTTACTGCATGTGCCTAGCAGGCATAAAGCCTTGGGCTCATCACCAGAAAAAAAAAGTAATATCCACTTCATGCAATGTTACTTAATCATTTCATTTTATATCAGCGTCAAATGTATTCTCTTTTCTTGTGATGGTTTGAATTAAATGCCCCCCATAGGCTCTTGTGTTTTGAATACTTGGTCCCCAGATGGTAGCAATTTAGGAAAGTTGTAGAGTCTTTAGGAGATGTACTGTTGGGGGAGGGACTTGGGACTTTATAATCCAGCCTCCATGCAAGAGCTAAATAAATAGCTCATTCTTAACTGCTTCTCTCTATATGATGTGGTAAGATGTGATGCCCAGCAGTTTGCTCCTGATGCACTGTCCCCTGTCATGATGAAGCTTCCCCTTGAAACTGTAAGTTAAAGCAAACCTTTTCCTTCCATAAGCTGCTTCTGGTCCGTGGCTTTGAACCAACAATCAGAAAGAACTGCTATAGTTATATTCTGTGGTTTGCTGTCTAAAATAGATATCATTAAAATCTCAACAAGCCAGGTAAAGTGGCTTGTGCCTCTATCCAGCACTCAGGAGGCTGAGGTAGAAGGATCATCATGAGTTCAAGAACAACCTGGCTAGAGAGTGAGATACTCAAGGGTAAACATCCAAATCATTTTTCATATTAGTGTGATAAACAAAATTCTCCAAGTATCAACCAGCTAAGATTTAATTTTAAGGGGCTGGAGAGATGGCTCAGTGGTTAAGATGCATGCCTGCAAAGCCTAACATCCTGGTTTCAGTTCCCTAATACTCATGTAAAGCCAGATACACAAAGTGGCTCATGCATCTGGAGTTTGTTTGCAGTGGCCAGATGCCCTGGTATGCTCATATTCATTCATTCATTCATTCATTCATTCATATTCTCTCCCTGCCTCCCTCTCTCTTCTCTGCTTGCAAATAAAATAAATAAATAAATAAAATATTTTTAAAAGAAGATTTCATGTTAAGTCAGGCACAGTGACTCACTCCTCTAATCCCAGCAATTGGGACACTGAGGTAAGAGGATTACCACAACCTCTATGGCAGCCTGAGTTCCAGGTCTGGGCCTGAGTAGAAACCTACCTCAGAAAAAAAGAGACTTTGTGTTAAACTGCTGATAAATCAGTAATTTAAAATATTTAAATTTTTTAAGTTATTTAAAATATAAAAATTATTTAAAATATTTAAACTTTCAAAAAGTTAATAAAACACCAGGCACTTCCTTGTCATAATTACCACACTAAGTTTTCCCACCTTACTCCTTTTTACTTGTTATCCAAGACAAAGCCGACAGTGAAGTCACATACTCAATTTCATGACTCTTAAGATTCTACAATGTAACCAGTAAGTCAAATTATGATACTCATCACTGCTGAGGGAATTACCTAAAATACATTAAAATATATGCATAAATGCATTATTGGTGGGAAAAAGGAACCACTTTTCAAAGTATATGGACTAATTAATGATAAATCAATACATTTGTTTTACAAATATCTCACTTACTAATTATGTGAAAGACCATAAGACTTTATAAACCAAGGCCAGGTCCCCAAAGTGAGATGAATAATACTGATGCCTCAAGTGGTTTCCAAAGTCAACAAACAAAGCTTTATAGTCTGGGCCCAATTTGATCACTAACTAGTACAACCGAGAAGAGAATACTCAAAGACTGAGCTACTCTCACTTGAAGGCATATTTTTGATACTATATTGGCAAGAGATATTGTAGTTATGCTATCCTTACATACAGAAATGTTGCTAGATTTTTATTAACCCACTTCAGGACCAAAAAAAATAGGAGGGGGATACTGAAAATACCATTAGCTATTCATTCATTTAACAAATATTTATGGGTTTCACTCTCTGAATAATATCTAACATTTAAACAATGTAAAAGCAAGCCAAGGAACTAGTGTGACCCAGATTCAGGACTTCTCAACCACTAAAACCACTGAAGATAGCTTTTAAGAGTAACTTAATGAGAGCTTCCCAGGAAGAAGCCACAGGCATCCACCAGCCTTGTCAATACATAAAATGCAGTAACTAATGTTGTCAATTTTGTGAGAAGAGACAATATTTTTAATGGCTATCACTTTGGAATATGAATATTAAATTAAATTTTGTTGTCCAGACTGGACATTCTTCTGAGACCAGTAGTAATTTGTTCCAACTTTGTTCTTTTTGATTTTCTGGAATAGTCATTCAACAATTCTGCAGAAAACAAGGAGAAAGTATATCCCAAGTCTACTGGCAGCTTTTCTCCTTCTCAAACAATTCCTCATTCAGATACAGCCACAGAAGTTTAAAGGTCACTGGCATCTTTGTGCCCAATCCTATGGCTGCAACAAACAAACTTTTGTCCCCATTCCTTCAATGAAATGGGTTTCAACAACTGTGCACAATGAACTCCTCCATCTGAAGCCTGCATAAGCATTACTCAACTGAAGAACCACAGTATCTTACGTAGACTTCAACCAGAAGTTATTAAATGTCTTTGTGAAATAAAATAATTTGTTTACCTGGGCATAAAGAATGATAATTCTGGAGAGTGAGACCCTACCCTGAAAAACCAAAAAAAAAAAAAAAAATGATAATTCTAGTCAAACACAAAGAATATCACTGAGAGAAATGCCCTTAATTTCTTGTTATAATTGTCAAACTTCTCATAACGTGGCTTTGTTAGCTTCCTTTCTCAGGAATCTTCTCATTCTTGTTATTCTTCTCCAATAAACAGCAAAAAAAAAAAAAAAAAATATATATATATATATATATATATATATACACATACACACACACACACACATATGCATAAACATATGGCCTTTATACTATGAGCTACAATTCACAGTTTTTCTTAAAATGGAAGAATATGCATAAAGAAAAAATCTTAAGTTTATTTTGTAATAATACTAAAAAATTAGTTCTTTATAACTGATAAACATAATTATAATAAATTATTGGCTTTATTCAAATACTTTAATGAAAAAGCATAAGGCAAACATTTAATTGATTAAACTATATACTTTAATCACTCATTTTAGGTAAATTCTACTTTCACATGCTAATAACAAGTTCCAAAATCTATTTAGCCCAACAAATCAGTCATAGCTGGATAATTTATCTCAAGAGAATTATTACCAGAGGCTAAGGAGATGTCTCAGTGAGTAAAGGGCTTGATACACAAGCATGAGGACCTGTGTCTGTACCTGCAGCACCCACATAGAAGGCAGGTGCAGCAGCACAACCCTGGAGCCCAGCTCTTGGGAGGCAGGACAAGATTTCTTAGACTTACTGGCTACCTAGACTAGCCCAATCAGTAAGCTCCAGCTTCAGTCACAGACCTTGTCTCAAAAACTAAGGTCAAAGAGAAAGAGTGAAAAGAGGTTTAATCAAAATTAAAGATAATACAAATAAGTCATATGGAAACCTACTTCTTTGCTAATTAATAAAAATGTGCGAGGATGAAGAGATGACTTAGTGGTTAAGGTGCTTGCCTATGAAACCTATAGACCCAGGTTTGATTCCCCATTACCCACATAAGCTAGATACACATGGTAGCACATGTGTCTGAGGTTCATTTGTGGTGGCTAGAGGCCCTGGTACTCCCATATATTCCCTCTCTTTCTCTTAAATGAATAATAAATATTTTAAATATATGTTTTATAAAAAGAGAATTTGGGCATAAGTACTCGATGGCAGTGGATAATGTTATGCCCAGAAGCCACAGATGGTTACAAGAAAATTTCTCATGCCAGGGGTGGGATACTTCCCAGTGAACTATTGGTAAGAGAGGTCTCTGATGCTCCCAGGACATTAAAGACTATTGCTAAGGCTTTTCATCTAGAACTAGATGGCAAGATCCTACTGTTAAAGATATCATATGCTTGGGATGCAGGACACTGACAAATCAAGCTGGAGCTGAGCTGGAATCCTCCTCCCTATTGACTAGCTGTCATGATGCTGAAAAGAGCTATGCAGCCTGCTTGAGGGGGAGTCTTCAACAGTCTTTTTAAAATATTTTTATTATTTATTTGCAAGTAGACAGAGAGAGAGAATATAGATGTGCAAGGGCCTCCTGCCACTGCAAACAAACTACAGATCCATGTGTCATCCTGTGCAAATGGCTTTTTGTGGGTACTAGGGAATCGAACGTGGACCCTCAGGATTTGCAAGTAGGTACCTTTAACTGCTGAGCCATCTCTCCAGCCCATCACCAATAGTCTTAAACCATCAGTGGACCCTGCAAACTTCACAGCTGACCAGCCAGGTCAAAAGTGCTAACTGGTACAATGGTGGCATATCCGTTATAGGGAAAGCAACTTTATGATTGGATTTGAGGCCCACTCCATGGGAGGGAATTCTTGCCTGGTACTGAAAATTGAATCAAAAGCCTGTGGCTGGGGAAGTCATAGGTCCTAAGGGGAAACTATTAATGTTGTTTGACTAAATTGACATACTATACCCACCAAACTATCCTCTAAATACTTGTACTTATATGTTTATGCCCATATGTTAATGTAATCCACCCTTTTGGCTAGAAAATCTTCTCTATTCAGATGGTGGTGACCACTGGAGTGACTCAAAACTCAGCAAAGTGCTGACAAGAACAGACAGTGGGGTTCAGCACTAAGTGAGACATGTCTGTCATATTCTCCAAAGCTCAACCTGCTACATAGTGAATTCCAGGTCAGCCTGGGCTAAAGAGAGATCCTACCTTAAAAAAAAAAGGTGAAGATCAACTAATACACCTAAAGTCAATTTCTGGCCTCTATACACGCATACACATGCACCCAAATACATACATGCCTGCACACATATATGCACACATAGGCATGCCACATACACACAAAAGAAAGCACAAAAGAAAATTTACTCCCATAAAATCAGGCAGTAACTAATCAAAGAAAGGTTTTCATAAACATCTTTGAAGTATGTTTTTTAGCAGCCAAGATGAAACTTCTGCACAAACAGAAACTGACTGAGTCATGAAGCACAAAGTTAAGAAAGTTTTATCCACTCAAAAAACTTTCTACCAAACTTTTACAGGGCTGAAAATAATACTTGAAACTTACCAAGTTTCTAGGAGTGTGGGAAACACCACAATCTTCAGAGAAAATGGGTTTAGTCTCGTAACTGTTTTAATTTTAACAAGTTTAAAGGGAAGAGGACACTGAAAGTATATAATGAGACACAAAGATCACACTGAAAAGACCACAGAATAAAGAAACTGTTGAAATTGAGTATATACTGGCTCTGAACTTAAATTTTAAAAAAGAAATTTAAAGGTCTAAAGTAAAACAGTAACAGTTATTCCAGATTTTCCTGCATAAAACTCAGGAACTCAGAAGTGCTTCCAAACCACTGCTGCCTGGGTGAAATCACTGAAGCAAGTTTGTTTCCTGCTTCTACTAAAATGCATAACCCTGAAGCAGAAAGAAAGTCATATTGTTCAAATAACTAAAACTAGTCTGAAGGATGTTCTAAAAGTTTGCTTCTGTTGAGGCTGCCCTTTCTGACTTTCAGGCGCTGACTAGAGCAGAAAAGCCCCAGAGATGTTACAGTGTTTCTCCCAGACAGAAAACCTGGCCACACACACATTTTGCTTATAAAGAGATGCTGGAAGGAATAAAGCCAGCAAAAGCCAAGAATCTTTTTTTCTATTTCCAACTCTCTTCTATGTTCATCAGCATCAGAGGTGAGAAACTATCAGATAGTTTTCAGGAACTACTTTTAAGCAAGTAAATAGATGAAAGTTGCTTTCAACAAAGAGCAAAACCACCGAAGTAATTGTTCTGATAATTAAGTAATTTTGACTTTAAATTTTATTTATGTATTTATTTAAGAGACAGAGAAACTAAGAGAGAAAGAATTGGTGTGTCAGGGCCTCTAGCCACTGCAAATTAACTCCAGATACATGTGCCACCTTGTGCATCTAGCTTACATTATCACTGGGGAACCAAACCTGAGTCCTCAGACTTTGCAAGCATGTGCCTTAACTGCTAAGTAATCTCTCCAGCCCCCTAATTTTTTCTTTAAACATCTCACTCAGTGATCCCCAAATATTCTATTAGAAGAAAGATATAGAAAAAGTTATTTGTGTCTAGAAGACCCTATTTTATCCATGAATGCCACAACACAGAATTGGATCTTTCAGGTTCAATAGATAAAGGATAGGGAAAAGGGACAAAAAGAGTGGTAGGAAGGGATTATGAGATCATGATCAAGGTGCATTGTGTATATGTATGGAGGTTGTCAATAGAAGTTTAAATAACAGAATTAATGCCTTCTATTATAAAGAAATGCTGCTGACATGTTAAATTAATACCAACTCTTCAAGAATAAACTTCAATATAAAAACCTAAATACAGAAGCTGGGGAGATAGTTCAGCTGTTAAAGTGCTTGCCTTGCAATCATGAATGCCTAAATTCAATCCACAGAACACATTATTTTGTTTTGTTTTGTTTTTCGAAAAAGTCAGGCAAAGTAGCATGTGCTTATAATCCTAACACTGGGAAGGCAGAGACAGACTCTGGGCTTGATGGCCAGCTAATCTAGTTTATTTGGTGAGCTCCAGGCCAATGAGAAACTCTGTCTCAAAAGGTAGATGGTGCTTGAGGAATGACACCCAAGGTTGTCCTCTGGCATACACACACACACACACAGAAAGAGAGACAGAGAATACCTTCATACAAAGAAGTATTATGTCTTTATCAACCTAAGTATGTTTAAAAAAAAAAAAAGAAGACATGACTGATCTTCAGTATAAACAACTCAGGACACATAGAGAAACATTATGTCTTTAGACACACATCCACAGATTATTATCAGAAAGAGGCGGGGAAGTATCCATCCAGATGATTACTAAGCTTCTCCAGTGAAACCTGCATTGAGAAAACTGGTTATATAACCACAAATTCAACCTCAGATATACCTGAACAGCAAAGTGTCACTTATACTGACTCTTTAAGGCAGAGTTTCAGGCAACTGCAAACATTTGATTTGAAGGTGTTCTTTAATTATTGTTTTTAGAACGAACAGGTACAAAATCACGCACATATTTTAACTCATTAGTAACTACAAATACATGAACTTACATTATCATCAACTGGGAAAAAAACAGGTAGTTAAAAGTCTAAGTATATAGCTCAGTGATAAAACACTTCCCTATTGTGCATAAGGTTGTGTGTTCATCCCAGGACGCCCAGCATCCCTCATTCACACACAAGGCAAACAACATATCTAGTAACAAAATACCAGATATCAGTAGAAATACTGAAGGTTTTTCTCTCTGCTTCCTGGTTCACCAATATGTAACAAGTCATGCTCTAGTTCCCACCACCATGGAAGGAAGCCCAGCTATTATGCCAGACCCATCATGAACCTATGAGCCAAAATAAAAGAAGTAGGATCTTTGCAGTGAGAGATAAACCTAGCCATGTGGTTTACAGGCCATCAGAACTCATTTGTGAGAAGACTAGGGAAGCTTGGAACTCCTAGCAAGAGAAGCTCTAGAATGCTGTAAGCAGGGCTTAACAAGCCATTCTGGTATAAGTGTAAAGCCAAGAAGGCTGACAGAACTGTGGACAGTAAAGGCTATGCTTGTGAAATTTCTGAAGAATTGGGAATAAAAGCAAATTGTGTTACATTCTAGCAAAGCCTTTGGTGACCTTCTACCCATGCCCTAGAAAGTGCAGTAAGGCTGAATTCAAAAGCAATGGGATAAGTTGTTCAGTGGAGGCAACTTCAAGATGGTATTAATTCAGGCTGTATGCATTAGTCAGGTTCTCTAGAGGAACAGAACTGATGGAATGAATATATTATAAAGGGGACTTATTAGTTTGGCTTATAGGACACAGCCTAGGCAGTCAGTCCAACAACAGCTATCTGCAGGCTAGAGAGTCAAGGAACCTGGTAGCTGCTCAGTCCATAAACCCAGATTCCTCCACAATCCCATTTTGACACTGAAGGGCTGAGGGCTCGTGGAGAACAGCTAGTCTTCATTCCATGTTGGAAGACTGACAAAAGTGGGTTTCAATGTCCATGAAGGATAGCAGCAACAGGGTAGATGCACAAACAAGCATAAAACATGAACAGACAGGAAAAAGGTCCTATTTTCTCTTGAAGGGTCACTCACTCTGGGGGAAGGTCTTCCTCCCTACATCAATCCTTCCTAGAAATATCCTCAGAGCTGCCCAAGAGGCATATCTCTTACTTGATTCCTGATCTAACCAAGTTAGCAATAAAATTTAACAATCACACTGTATCATGGTTACTGCTAACTGCATTTAGTGATGTTTACAGTGAAAACTCAAAGAAAAAAGGTGCATAAACATATAAACAATGTGCAGTTCATGAAGGAAAGGAGCTTGAACCTGGCTAAAGTTGCAGACTAAGTAGATGTAGCGATTAGAGATTAGCGCAATTCAGAGTAACTTTGCACACTTCACTATGGCAATGGGAAAGGGGCTCTGAGGGAAAGACCCTTCCCATTGCTTGGCTCTAGTGGCAAGGGTATAAAACCGCAAATTAATTTGAAAGGAGAGTTCCTGAACAGAAAGTGCAACTACAGGGGATTCCTACCCAAAAACTACCTCTGAGAGAAACATTCTCTCAGATCTGGTTGCCTAGACATACAGAGGCAGATGTAGTTATAGTCAAAGGGAGCCAAGCTACACCACAAGCTGGTATCATGGCCTGTTGGCAACATCCACATGGTGCTGGGTTTGCAGGCATATAAAACACAAGAGTAGTGTGCTCATGGAGACTTGGAAAGGGTTTCTAAAAGCTATACATCATTGTAGGGACGGATTTCCTACAAGAAGGTTATGAGAGAAGTTCACATGAAGCCCAAGTTGCAGTATACCTGAAGACGTTGTAGGTGTCAGGAGCAAAGGACATCCACAAAGGAAAGCTGCAGGCACAGAGTGGAGCCAGCCCAAGAGAGACACTACAGATGCTGCAGGCAACTCAAGCCCACAGGGGCATGGATAATACCATCATGAGTCCCAAATGCTGGACGCAGAGTTGCAGGGTGTATTTTCTGGCCTACTAGGTTTTAACCTTGCTTTGGTTCAGTCTTTCCTTGCTATGCCCCATTCCTCCCTTTTGAAATGGGAATTTCTCTATGGCATTGCATATTGGAAGTATCTAACTCATTTTATTTTATTTTATTTTATTTTATTTGACAGGGAGAAAGAGGGAGAGGGTGAGAGAGAGAAAATGAATGGGTGCACCAAGGGCCTCAGGCCACTGCAAATGAACTCCAGATGCATGCACCACTTTGTGCATCTGACTAGCGTGGGTCCTGGGGAATTGAACGTAGGTCCCTTGGCTTTGCAGGCAAACACCTTAACCACTAAGCCATTTCTCCAGCCCATATAACTAGTTTTTTAACTTTACAGGAGTTCACATCTAAGAGTTGTCTTGAGTAGGCAGACACCTTAAACTCTGGTGTTTTGAATAATGTTGGTACTATCTGATAAGGGAACAACTGACGTTGGACTGAATGCATTTTTCATTATTAGATGCCCATGAGATTATGGGGGCCAGAGCAGAATGTTCTAAGTGTGAAATGTTTTCAACAGGCTCATGTGTTTGAACACTCGGTTCCTAGTTGTTGGTACTACTTGTGGAAGCTATGGAATCTTAAGGCAGTGGAGCCCAATTGGAGAAGTGGACAATTTGGGGGGAAAAGTTCTAAGGGCTTTGTATATCCCCACTTTTGGCCCATGCTCTTGCATACATTCCACACTGATTAGTATAGCTAATAGGATAAAAAAGAAACCTGAAAATAGCAAGTGTTTGTGAAAACTAAAATCCTTGAACACTATTGATGGGAAAGTAAAATGGTGTAGTATGATGGTTTCTCAAAAAGTTTTAGGAATAAAAAAGGAAAAAGGAAAAAAAAGTTTACATGACCCATATCTCCACTTCTGAATATATGTTCAAAAGACATGAATGCAGGAGAGTGGGGAGGTATCTGCAAACTTGTGTTCATGCCAACACTACTTAAAATAGAATAGCTACTGATGATAAATGGGTAATCAAAGTAGAGTAGAAATTCTGCTTTACACTATGCTAATAAGCTAGTCACAAAAAAAAGATAAATGCTGTCTGGTTCTACTTACATGAACTATATAAAACAGTCAAAAGTCATAGAATCAGAACCAGGGATAGTGGTTCATGCTTTAAATCCCAGCAATTGGAGAGCTGGGGTAAAAGGATCATATGAGTTCAGGGCCAGACTGGGCTACAAAGTGAATGGCAGGTCAATCTAGGCAAGAGTGAAACCCTGCCTCAAGAAAAAAAAAAAAAAAGTAACAGAAACAAGTAAAATGGTGGTCACCAAGTGCTAGAGGAATGGGAAGTGGTCATGTAGTTTTACTTCCATTAGAAAATACCACCCTGGAGCCTGTTGTAAAATAATGGATTTGACACTAAACAGTATACCCCAAAATGCTTGACAGCAAAATTTATACTGTGTATACTTTATCACAAAAAATACTGTAACTACGTCGTATGTACTTGTGATGATGAACTAGGTAATCTAGAACGTGGCTTGAACTATTCCTAGTCTATCAACAATAAGAACTATTGGTATTATAAGACAGTTATTTCACACTTAATGAAATTTAGAGTCTTGAATCAGGATGGATTATTTTTTAAAGGTTCCCATGGAAATCAATGAAGGGTTTAATAAGTAGATAATGCAATGAATTATGACAATTATGAATAATTATGATGGTTCTTGATTACTCAGTATGACAAAATAAAATTTAACTTTAAGGAAGTGAGTACAGTTAATATGGACCAAAGAGATTCAGAATCGAGCCTGGGAAAGGCACTGAAAAGAACTGAGAAATTCTGACCATGCCCTAAACTCCAAAACAGCAGAAAGGAAAAAACTGGTATTAGAAATGTTGGCCAAAGGGCTGGGGAGATGGCTCACTTGGTAAAGTGCTATATGCAAGCATGATCACCTGAGTTCAGATCCCCAGAACCCACATAAAATCAGACATAGTAGTAAGCTTCTGTAATCACAACCTACTTTTTGGTTTTCCAAGATAGGGTCTCACGTTAGCTCAGGATGACCTGGAAATCACTATGTAGTCTCAGGGTGGCCTGGAACTAACAGTAATCCTCCTACCTCTGTCTCCAAGTGCTGGAATTAAAGGTGTGCACCACCAAGCCCAGCCTTAATCACAACCTTCTTTAGCAAAGAGGAGGCAGAGAGGCAGGAGCTGTGGGCCAGCCAGCCTGGCATTCACATCAGTGAACAAGAGACTCTGCCTCAAACAAGGTGGATGTTAAGGACCAACACTCTGAGTTGTTCCTCCTCCTCTCCTCTTTCCCTCCCTCCCTCCCTTCCTCTCTCTCTCTCTCTCTCTCTCTCTCTCTCTTTCTGACATACACACTATATTTTTTGAATTATTTTAAAAAACGTTGAGCTACTATTCCCTCAAATCTCTTTATAACCAAGAAACATAGTTTCTCATAGAAGATCAGTTAACAAGTCAATATACAAACGAAAAACAGCTTAGGCTATAGAGATGGCTTAGCAGTTAAGGCACTTGCCTGCAAAGCCTAAGGACCTAGGTTCAATGCCCCATTACCCATGTAAGCCAGATGCACAAGGTGACACATGTGTCTGGAGTTTGTTTGCAGTGACTAGATGCCCTGGTGTGCCCATTCTCTCTCTGCCTCTTTCTCTCTCTCTTAGTTCCATTTTCAAATCAGTTTTTGTTCTAAGTTATTTTAAAATAAGCATTAGACTATAAATACCTAACTCAGAAATCCCTTAGCATGAAATCTCTGATTCATGGCTGGGGATGTATCTCAGTAGTTGAACACTTGCCTAGCATGCACTATTTAATATAGATTAAATGCAAGTTATACATCTAGGTCAAAAAAATAAAAATGAAAGTAGACTATTTAATGAATATTGGTAAGGAAAAGTTCTTAAGTAATTAAGTAATTGACTGAAGGTTCTAAATGAACCAGAGATGATTTAAAAACAAGTGCAAGGAACACAATTTGGGTTAGCAGAGAGAATATACCCCCCTCCCCCCCCAATAAAAAGAACTCAAGGAATGGAGTTCTAGTTTCAGCTGGCCTACTTGGGTGAGAGAATATGTTGCTTGACAAGTAATTTAACCTGGATTTATTTCCTCATTAATAAGAAGGGCACAAACCTACTTTGACAGCTCTGTCATTGTCAGGTGTCATTAAAAAATAAAGTTCACTTAAAAATGCTACTATTCTAAAAGTTCATTTAAAAATGGTACTATAAGACCTTCAGTTACACCTCTGTCTAAAGCAGGGTTTCCCAATCTTTTTCACTTTATGACACATACTAAAAATGATAGGACTGATACAGGCACCCTGGGGTAAATAGGTCATGCTGCTAGGACCCAAATGTGATCAGCCTAGTTACTGCTACTCTGTCGCTGACATTCCTCTCTGAAGACTAGTAGCATCCACCAATAGCTCTGGCTCATCAGTACCACACTCAGCACTGCCTGGTCCCCAGTTAGGAAGCTCTACCCACAGCACCAGGCCTAATTGAGGGCACACTAAGAGGAAAGTTAATATTTTCCCCAAAAAATGGCAAACAATCAAATCCAGAGCTTAACTAGGACAGAACAGCACTGCCTTGCACCTAAGCAACAGGGACCCCTGTACTGAGCCTCAGGCTTTACAGTCATACATCTTATAGCCTTCCTCTGGCCTTCAGTTCTCTGGGCTTAAAGGATGGACCAATCACCAGCCTACTTGCCTTCCTCTTGGCAAGTACCTCAGACATTCCCGTCTGCTTCGAGTCTGCCCAGACCTCTTCCCTAAGTTGGGTCTCCCAAGGACACCAGTATGTATACCACCACACCAACTGCTGCTGCTTTGAGTGTGTGTGGAGTGTGGCCTGGAGTGTTCACAATGCACATGTCCCTCATACATCAGGCTGAAGAAAAAGGGGATTCTCAGGTCAGAGGCTTCTCTCAATACCTTACCATGCTCTAGAGCAGAAACAGGAATCCATATTCCTGTCTCTGACCCAGGTATTTAAAATACACAGTGGGACACCATTCTCAGCTAGCTTGATTTATAACTTGGGAATTTTTAGACAAATAGCACATGGACTTCCATGTGTACTCTTGCTCCATTTTCAAAAATGTTAGGGATGGGCCTGGATGAAGATCTAAAAACCCTGTCATGTGAGGGACAATTGAAGAAAATGAATACATTTATCCTAGAAGAGGAAAAGACTGGTGAGAGGATGAAACAAGTAGTCATCTTTCACATGACAGATGAAGAGCTTTCTAATGAAAAATCAAGCAAATCTGTGTGGTGCTGGGAATGCAGGACAGGACATTACAATTTAATAGAATGAAGTGATTTTTACTTTTTTGTCATTTTTTTTAACTCTTTAAGAGTTACTCTAAGGGGCTAGAGAGATTGGCTTAGAAGTTAAGGTGCTTGTGTATGAAACCTAAGGACTCAGGCTCTATTCCCCAATACCCATGTAAGCCAGATGCACAAGTTAGCACACGTCTGAAGGCCCTAGCATGCCCATTCTATCTACCTTCCTCTCTCTCTCTCTTTTTCCTCCCTCCCTCTCTCTCAAATAAATAAATTAATTTTTTAAGTTAGTCTGGAGCAAGCTTGGAAGAACTGGTTTGTCATTTCAATAACCGAGTTTAAGGTCTGAAAATACAAAAGCAAGTGTAGTGATCACCTCCCAGGGTTAAGTGGAAAGAATTCTGACCTGGAGAAAGTTAAGACCTCATTTGTCCTAAGGTCTACACAATTGCAGCATCCAGCAATCTGACTAAGACACATCTCTGTATGCAGAGACAAGTACTATGAGAAAGAAACAAAATGAAGACTATACTCTCAAGTAAACTTTCTTCCTCAAAAGGCTACCAGCTTATACATTTTATCATGTGCTTACTCATAATTGTGAATGTGAAAGATGGCCATCATTGGATGAATGGATAACCAAGATGTGGTATATCTACACAATGGAATTCTACACAGCAGTAAGGAAAAAAATGACACAATGAAATTTGAAGAAAAATGATCGAACCTGGAACAAATCATTCTCAGTGAACTCACCCAATTACAGAAAGATAATCATCACATAGTCTCACTCATCTACAGCTCCTAACCTGAATCTACCTGAAATGCCAACATACCTTACAAGCATCTCGAGGACCAGACAATAGGGAGGTGAGGGAGGGGAGGGTAAGGCTGGGGGTGGGAAACACAAAATTGGACCTAAATGGCAATGGTGCCATAAAATTCCACATCCTACAAGACAGACTAAATGATTGAACCTTCATCAGGCCCTTAGAGGGAACACCTGATTCACAAGGCCCTGGGAAGGGTATGATGAAAACTGACCTTAATCTTCTCCTGTTTCTCTCTCCCTCTTTTCTCTCTTTTCTCTATCTCTTTCATATTAGTTATCTTTTTCTTCCTTCTCTTCTTTGGCACTGACCTGTAACTCCCAGTACCAGCATGTGGCTAACATTCACAATGAGCTATTGATCAGAGAAACCTACAAGGTTTCCCAAAAGAAGACAGATTTCTGTCAGAGTACTTCATGACCCACCAAAGGTTAGTGGTAAGACCCTACTGGTGAAGACACCATAAGCTGTTGGTATGGAACATGGAGTGACCTGGCTGGAATCTGGAAGAGAGTCAGTCCCCAGTCAGTTAGCTCATCTACTGCCAGAAGGTGGTACATGAGCAACTGGGGGAAAATGACCAACATTTGTCCAAGCAACTCATGGTCTAAGCTACTCAGCAGCAAACAACCTGGCGTGATGCTCACACAAGTACAATAGTGGTACACAGCCATGTTGGGAAACCAACTGCTCTCGGTTTGGCTAATGGATCTGCTCAGTGGAACAAAATGCATAGCTGGAGCTGGGAATCAAGTCAGAACCATATCCAGAAACAAACCCGCTCTCCATTATCAAGCTCCCACCAATCGTGGGCTACAAAGGGCCTACACCTATTCTCTTGAAAAAAACAAAGGTTGTCCATTTATCTGGCACTAACTTTACTCTCCGTTGGAGAATCTGCTTCTCTTTTACAGATGGACGCAGATTCTAAGGAAAGAACCAGCCCATCACACCTCAAAAGGGCCCTAGCTGAAACTAAGAGTAATTGGGGAAATGAGCAAGAGTGCTGCTTTCTTGGTGAACCTGGTACCAAGCACAACGGTGAAAGAGACAAGACACAGAGAACACTCAACTCCTACCAAACCAGATACACAGAGACATGGAGGCTCCCAAGAATTCATCACTGAAGCACACCCAAAATGAATCCAACATGGCTCAGGGAAATTTGCAGAAGAGGGGGCGAAAAGATTGTTAGAGCCACATGATGGGTCATTATGCACACAGACATTGCCTCTTACCCATAACTGATGGCTAACCCCAGAGTGCACGACCCACATTCCCCAACTAGGAGGGTCCCTGCGGAGGGGGGAGGACAGGAAGGAGGCTAACAATGACACCAATATGACTGTATACACTGCGTACATAACGAATAAAAAAAATGAGGGTGAATTCTTCCATTCTACAAAGTTATTACTAATTAAAGGCAGACGCAGCCTTATCCCAAAAGAATTTCTTTCCACATTGCAGAAAATCATAATCTCCACTGTGCTACCAAGTGAAATCTCTAGCTTGTGGTTATCACTAAGAATGTTGTCCATTCTTACAATAGAACCAGGAACCTAAATGTCACCAGTAACTCTTGATTAAAACAATCCTTCACCAGCCATGATAGTTCATGCCTATAACCCTAGCACTTCAGAAGCAACAGCATAAGGATCACGAGTTCAAAATTAACCTGGGCTACATAAGCAATTCCAGGCAGCCTAGTCTACAGAGTGAGACATGAAATGCTTATAAAAATGTGATTACAAATTAAATGCATAAGAAAATAAGAATAACAAGAAGATAAAATGGAAGAGACAGATGGAAGTGGTACTCTATATAAGTAATCACAAAGGTACTGTGGACACAAAGAAGGCACCAAAAACTGATCTGAAAGAAGCAATGTTCAAATCAAAGGGAACAGCAAGCTCACATCTATTAACAAAGTATGTGTTTGCCTTACTCAGGTGGAAAAAAAAATCTACCTATTTGAATGGGGAAAATCAAGAACAGTGAATCACCAAATGCTGAAAAGATATACGAAAGGAGCCTCTTCAATGCTGGTGGAAATGTACAATGATATGGCCACAAGAGAAGGCAGTATGGCAATGTCTTGCAAAAGTAAACATATTCTAAATCGGGCATGGTGGCACATGTCTTTAATCCCAGCACTTGAGAGGCAAAGGTAGAAGGATCGCCAAGAGTTCAAGGCCACACAGAGACTACATAGTGAATTCTTGGTCAGCCTGGACGAGAGTGAGACCCTACCTCAAAAAAATTAAAATAAAATAAAAAAGTAAACATATTCTTAACATCTAATGCTCATAATGGGATTTTACTCAGTGCCATTTATTCCTTGGTAATATTCAAAAAAGAGTTGACTGCAAGTCCACATAAAATCTGTACATGGATGTTTAATAGCAGCTTTATAAACAACTGACAAAACTTGGAAAAAACTAAACTATTCTTCAGTGGGGAAATAAACTGTGGTAAAGTCAGACAATGAGATGTTATTCAGTGCTAAGAAGAAAGAAGCTACCAAGCCACAAAAATACAAGCAGGAATCTTAAATGCATATTACTAGGTGAAAGCAGCCAATATGAAAAGACTGCATAGTATGTAATTCCAACAATGAGACAATCTGCAAAAGAGAAACTAGAGACAGCCAGATAGCCTGTGATTATCAGGAGCCAGGAGGGAAGGAGAGATGGATATGCAGAGCACAGAAGTCCCTTACAGAGATACTGTTCTGTACGTACTGCAATGGTACAACAAAAATGAGCCCTGGACTCTGAGTGATAATGTGCCAGTCTGGATTACTCAACCTTAACAAACATAGCATTCTGGCAGCTAAGGAGTATAAAATGTCTGTATCTTCTATTTTGCTTATGAACCTAAAAATTAAGTATCCAATGGCTCAGTGATAGAATGCTTCCCTAGGATGTGTAAGGCCCTAGAGTCTATCCTTAGCAACACACACACACGTGTTACATTGAACATGGCAGCTTATACCTACAATCCCAGCACTTAAGAGGCTGAGGCAGGAGGATCACAAGTTCAAGGTCATCCTTGGTTACATTATCAAGTTTCAAGTCAGTCTGAACACCTGTCTCAAAAGAAAGCAAACAAGCCGGGCGTGGTGGCGCACACCTTTAATCCCAGCACTCGGGAGGCAGAGGTAGGAGGATCGCCATGAGTTCGAGGCCAGCCTGAGACTCCATAGCGAATTCCAGGTCAGCCTGGGCTAGAGTGAGACTCTACCTTGAAAAACCAAAAAAAAAAAAAAGAAGAAAAGAAAGCAAACAAACGAACAAACAAACAAAAAAACTTGGGCTGCAGAGATGGTTCAGTGGTTAAGGTGCTTGCCTACAAAGGCTAATGACCAAGTTCAGTTCCCCAGTAACCACATAAATCCAGATGTACAAGGTGGCATACGAGTATGGAGTTCATGTGTTATGATTAGAGGCCCCAGCGCCCCTTTTCTTTATCTTTCTCTCTTTCTCTCTTTCTCTCTCTCTCTCTCTCAGGTACAGTGGCACACACCTTTAATCCCAGCACTCGGAAGGCAGAGGTAAGAGGAGCACTGTAAGTTCAAGTCCAGCTTGAGACTACATAGTGAATTCTAGGTCAGACTGGGCTAAAGAGAGACCCTACCCCAAAAATTAAAAATAAAAAATAAAACAGGACTGGAGAGATGGCTCAGTCATTAAGACTAAGGACCCATGCTCACTCTCTCCAGATCCCACACAAGCCAGATGCACAAAGGTGATGCAAACACAAGGTTGCACATGCACACTAGGTGGCACAAGTGTCTGGAGTCCAATTTCAGTGGCTGAGGCCCTGAGTCAATTCTCCCCCCAACTCTCTTAAAAAAATAATAATAAACCTTACTGAACAACACACACACAAGAGGAAGATGAGGCTGAAAAGAAGCCCAAAGCCAAATCATGTGCTACATACATTCTGGATTGACCGCACTTTCTATCATTGAAACTGGTCTGTATATTACAGGATAATCAACAGCATCCCTGACCTCTGTCTACTACAGGCCAGTAGCTACTTAAAATGTCCCCTACAGGCAAAACCTCCCCCAGTAGATTTTCACTGACATGGCCAAGATAAAGGTTTTGTTTCTATAATAATATGTTAAGGTTTGGCTTTTGCATTAAGTATATTAGAAAGCCATCAAACAAGCTGGGAGAGGGGACACAAGCCTTTAATCCCAACACTCAGGAGGCTGAGATAGGAGGTTGCTTTTGAGTTTGAAGCCAGCCTGCGGCAACAGAGGGAGTTCCAGATTAGCTTGGGCTAGAGAGAAAGAAAGAAAGAGACAGAGAGAGAGAGAAGGGATGGAGGGAGGGAGGGAGGGAGGGAGGGAGGGAAGGCAGGCAGGCAGGCAAGCAAACATTAAACAGGAGAATGTTAGGTTGTGCATAACATTTACTATTATTTTAGCTCTTGTAATGGGAGGGTGAGGAAAAGGATAGAGACTGGAACAGAAGAAATCTGTTGGCAGTTTTCCAGAAACCTGTTTAGCCTAGGTTATTAACACGGAGTCATGTCCAGTTCATATTCTGAGCAGAGCTGATGGTACATAACAGAAGACAAAGGGGGTAAAGGCAAGGATGAATGGAGGGGTTTTATCCAACACAGTGCATGGATGAGGGTGCCACTTATGGATATGGGGAAGAAGTGAGGGGTAGGAAGGAGCAAATGAAAAGAATTTATGATCCTGCCTTGTTCACATGGTCCTCAGAGGTGTCAACTACACATCCAAGGGCATACTAGCACTCAGGGGGTAAAGTCATGGGAATGTATACAAAATGGTCTCTGAATCCATAAAAATGGAGCACAGGTACATGCCAAATTTTCAAGTGGGAGTTAGAAGAGGACAGAGTTAAACTCACCAAAAAGAAAAAAAAAAAAAGGTATATAAAATGAAAATGTGGCTGCTGGACAGTGAAATGCCAGTGAGAGGTTAGTAAAGTGCAGACACTGAATTGGATATCAGCTCAAGCAAGCTACAGGTCACTGTAGCCTTGAGTAAAAACAATTTCAGGGCTGGAGATATAGCTCCATGGTAGAGTGCTTACTTAGTATATGCCCAGCTTCTATCCCCAGCATTGAAAAACATACTGTTTTTGTCCTTTTGAGACAGGCTCTTCCTCCATAGCACTAGCTGACCTAGAACTCACTATGTAGACCATGAGGGCCCCAAACTGTGATGATCCTTGTTGCAGTTGCCTTCTAGTTGCTGGGATAAAACACCTGGCCAGACCTGGCTTCCGGGAGGAAAGGACTTACTTCAGCTTACAGAGCCAAGAGGAAGCTTCATCATGACAGGGAAAATATAGTTCAAGAAAAATAGCAAAAAGAAAGAAAGAAAAAAAAAAAGGTGCTACATCTTGTCACATTATCTGGGTGAAAGTAGTCTGAATGAGCTAGCTCTGAACACCTACTGGGCTAGACTAAACCCCTAGCTACATACCTCCTCCAGCAAGCTCCACCTCCCAAAGGCCCCACAACCTTCCCAAATTATCACCAGATGGGAGTTTATTCAAAACATATGATCCTATGGAGAACATTTCATTCAAGCTACCACAATCCTCCTGCCTCTGCATCTAAACTACTGGAACTGGAGTATGCCACTATACCCAGCCCCCCATCAAAAAAACTGAGACAGGGTCTCATGTAGCCCAGGCAAGCTTCAAATTCACTATGGAGCTAATGCTAGCCTTGAACTCCTGGTCCTCTTGCCTCCACTTCCCAAGTGCTGGGATTATAGACATGAACCTCTACACCCAGCTAAAACTGAAGAAAAAAATTTTCAGTGAAATGGTGAAACAAGAGATCAAATGGATATAACAAAAGAGAGAATCAATAGTGAAGGAAGAGAGATACGAAATGTAAACAATTCTTCAAAAAAAAATCTGCTGCAAAAGAGAAGAAAGAAACTGGACAGAAGTAATTCCACAGTAGAACCAAGAGTGACTTAAGGCAGGTGATTAATTCCATAAAGTATCAGTATTCAAAGAACAGGCTTTCACAAGCTCACTACCACAGAGACTAGGCAGGGGTGATTGCTTACTCGTCCAGCTCCCTCTAAGGTGCAGCTCTCGCTTACAAGATCAATTACTATGTCCCAGCACTGTGCTAACATCCCCCATTTCTGTCCACAAAAGGGGGGTAAGAGGAAGTGAAAGGCAACTAGCTTCCTCTCTAAGACCATGACAGGAATATCCCACACAAATCACTTATGTTCACATCCATTCAGCCAAAGTTGAGTCACATGCCTACACCTAGAGATAGTCTAGAAATCACTCCCTGGCTGGTGGACACTTGCCAAGAGAACACCTGAGGAAAGCTACAATGCAGAGTACCTGATGGACAGTTAGTTATCAGGCTTGCCAGTGACACAAGTCATGTGAACCTTCTAAGGCAAGGTCCAGTAGAAAAAGAATGGTAAATTGGGACAGAAAAAAAATTATAGAAATCAAAACTTTAAGAAGGTGAGAAGGAATAAGATCTGCAGCTCAAATGAATTGTCTCAGGAACAGGGTCTCTTTGGTCTCTTGTCACTACTTACAAACTTGGATTTTCAGAGGAAGGTTCATCCTTCAATGTACTTCTGGAGAATTAAAGCAGGTACCTCCTGGCCTTCCAGCTAGTAAGCCAAACACTGCACAGACTGCATGTGAAATCTGGCATGGACAGAGCAGTTCCTCTTTAGGTAGAGCCAGATTCATTCTGAGAGGCTGCTTTTCCATCAGAGAAAGTAGCCAGTTCCACAAGTAGAGGGAGTCCACACAGTTCACTTGCACATGATCAACAGCACCGGCCACAAAACATCATCTCCAGTACAACACCTAAGACTGCATGCTGCCAGATCATCCTGCTGTCTTGCCTACTGTTTTATATGGTTCTTTCCTAACAGTTTATCTTCCCAATCAAATGAACAACTCCCAAGGGCAGAGACTTAATGACCCTTTCTTTCATATCTACTTTCCACTGCCTGTAGCACGATGCAAGATACATAAATGTACCTTAGTGCCTACTGATAAGAGATTTGGTTTCCTTCATCCTGGGGTGAGGAGTACTGCTGAATGTAGAGAACCACCAGATGTAACATGTTGAGTAAGTCTCTTGGGTTCTCCTCAAGTAGGTCAACCTGGGTAGTGCAAGGTGATGGTCCCCACTTTATAAAAACATTAGAGGATCAAAAAATTTTGTTGCTTGGGGCTACAAATGTAGTTCACCAGTACATTAACAGTGTACACACAGGACCTAGGATCAAGCCTCATCACGGCAAATAAATAGACCTATATGGAAGGGGGGTGCAAGGGACCTCAGAAGCCTTCAGTCTGGCCCCTTATTTTATACATGAGGAAAATGAGTCTGAGAAAGATGGATGATGTATCCAAATTCAGAGACTTTGGACAGAGAGAGAGAGAATGGACATGCTAGGGCTTCCTGCCACTATAAATGAACTCCAGATACAAGGACCCACTTTGTGCATCTGGCTTTATGCGGGTACAGGGGAATCCAGCCCAGGCCACCAGACTTTTCAAGAAAGCACCTTTAACCACTGAGCCATCTCTCCAGGCCCCAACTTGGATTTACAACCTTGAAATAAAACACCCTCTCATCTTAGGCCTCTCTGTTGTTAAAGTTCTGCAAGTAATACCCCAGAAGTTATGTAGGTACAAGGTATGTTTGTAGGTACTGTCACCCCAGTATTCAACCAAGGACAGGGTTTTCACCTTCCTTTGCCTCCCCGGATCCTCCTACTACATTGAAGTATCATCCAAGGCCATGCCACTGCACAGTTTGCAGGACTAAAAGGGCCACAATGACCCCAATTCAGTTTGGTTAATTCTCAGAATACCGCAAAAAAATGACCTTTTTCTGTCTGCTCATTCTTCCTTCAGGATTAACATTAAATAAACCACCATTTGAAGTTAAGAAACATTCCCAATTTCTCAACTGTAAGATAATTTAGGCCAAATATTTCAGAAAGCAATTAAATATCAAAGTCTCTAGATAGTAAACTACATTTCTCATTAGAAAAAAAAATGAACTTTTATTATTTCAACTCTAAAGAGAACATTATAGCAAAGTTAATGCAAATCATAAGACTCAGAATATAGCATTCACACGGGAAAGTTGTCTAACCCTGGCCTAATTAAAACAGACTTTTCTCACACATCTTTCTTGAAAGAAAAAAAAATTCAGTACCAAAATAGACATGATATTTAAATTCACCTTGCAATATAAGAACATTACCAGGAAATTACCAAGAACCAAGCCTATGGAAAAACATAACCATCTTTCCCTTCATCCTTAGCAATCTTAAAATATGCAAGTACCTAATAAATGCAACACAGTACAACATAAGAAATTCCTTGGACTAGAGAAATGGCGTAGCAGTTAAGACGCTTGCAAAGTCAAAGGACCTGGGTTTGATTCCCCAGGGCCCACATAAACCAGATGCACAAGGTGATGCATGCATCTGGATTTCATTTGCAGTGGCTACAGGTCCTGGTGCATCCATTCTTCCTCTGTCTCTCTCTATCTGTCTCTTTCTCTCTCCCTCAAATAAATTTTTTTAAAAAATTAAAAAGAAATCCCTCAAATTATTTATTATTAACGCTTAACTAAACTGTTTCAGTAAAAGAGAAAATTCCGTAACAAGTGGTGTACTGTTCAGGAAAAAGACTCTATCATACAAGGTCAAAGGTAATACATATATCTTAGGCATTTTCAGACAAGAATCTGTAATCATCATGTGTCACTTACTGCATGTTTACTATTCACCAGATACTGTGTTAGGCCTTGATGTGTTCCATCTCACTTAATCCTCACTACAAGCTTCATGGGTAGATTCTATACTATTACTGCAGTTACAATGGAGGTGCCCATGGTACCAAGATGTTAGTTTATTGAGGGCTAAAGATTTTGAATATCAGAAATAGCATTGTGACTCAAGTTGACCTGGCTCCAAAGAAAAATGAGTAACTTACCACAGGTCAGAACTTCATAATGAGGAGACAACACCTCTGCTAATTAAGGCAAAAAATATCAAGTCCTAAATCAGGGACTGACAATCTTTTTTTTTTTTCTGTGAAAGATTAAATCAAGATTTTAGGCTTTGCAGGCCATGCTATCTCTGTCAGAAGTGCTCAAATCTACTACTATATACCAAAGTAGCCAAGGACAGAACATAAAATGAATAAATGTGACTGTGCCCCCCAATAAAATTTTGCCTAAAGATTAAACCTAGGATCTCACAAATGCTAGACAAGGACTCCACAACTTAGTCATATTCCCAGACTCCAACTCCCAACAAAATTTAAAGGCAATGAAATTGAAGTTTTATACAATTTGCACATCTCATGAAATGTTATTCCCTTTTGATTATTTTTCAACCATTTAAAAATTTAAAATTCATCCTTACAGGGCTGGGAAGATGGCACAGAGGTTAAAAACAGGCAAAGCCTACTGGTCCAGGTTCAATTCCCCAGCCACTCATGTTAAGCTGGACAGATTCATTTACAGCAACAAGAGACCGGGTATGTGCATGCATACACATATCACACAAACACACACACACACACACACACACACACACACACACACTTTTTTTTAAATCATCCTTAGATACTGGGCATAGTGGCACATGCCTTTAATCTCAGCCCTTGGAAGACTGAGGTAGGAAGACGGCTATGAGTTCAAGGCCAGCCTGAGGGCTATAGAGTGAGTTCCAGGTCATCTTGGGCTAGAGTGAGACCCTGCCTTGTAGGAAAAAAACAGTAAAGTCACCCTTAGCTCATAGGCTATTCAAGCCTGCAATCTCTATTGTGCCAATCCCATACTAACTAGTGT
The DNA here is from genome assembly GCA_036346955.1 of Dipus sagitta. Lineage (NCBI taxonomy): Eukaryota > Metazoa > Chordata > Mammalia > Rodentia > Dipodidae > Dipus > Dipus sagitta. Next base: position 80,432,911 of record CM070772.1, on the reverse strand, counting down.
AGACAAACATAAAATGTATTTGTTTGTTGTATCAGAGTGCTAGGGCTGAAACACTGGGCCTTGCACATGCTAGGCAAATACCACTGAGCTACATAATCTAGCCTTAAAAAATAACTTTACCACTCACAAATTCATACTTCCAAGCTTCTTGGGTATTTTGAACTAATACTTTAAAGAAGCTCAAAGTCTCAATAAACTTGACCTGTCCTAGAAAACTGAAAATTCCAGAGACCAGAACTGTTGGTACTACATGGGAATTTCCTCAAAAACATGACAGAACCACAAAATTTTATAACAGGAAGAACTCTAACACACTATTCTTTATTTTTGAAATTGCTTTAAGATAGTTATTGAGGGTATATCACAGTAGCAAAGCACTTGTCTAGCACGCATGAGTCCCAGGATTCAATCCCAAACACCACAGAAAAACCAATTTTACAAAACAGTTTGCTAGGCCAGTTTGCCAGGTGAACTAAGTCAGTATTGGACCCTAGTTTTATATGTAATAGCACTGCTATCTTACGCATAAAAAGAGATTTACAAAGCACTTCCACATCATCCTGTCACCTAATCCTGCACAGCAACTGTACAAAGAAGACAATACAAGCTTTCCCACCCCTATTTCAGGAATAAGAAAAACAAGCTCAGAAATGTGCACAAGGAAGGTACAATGTCACTAAGTTACTGAGTAGCATAACTGCAGTGATGGCCTCTCTTCAAGTCCTGCTGCCTCTTGACCACTTCCATCAACATCAGATTTCACATCCTTTGGTCAAACCCTAAAAATTCTCAAGGATTGCTTGTCTTAGCATTTAAAGATAACACTATGTTGGGCTGGAGAGATGGCCTAGCGGTTAAGCGCTTGCCTGTGAAGCCTAAAGACCCCGGTTCGAGGCTCGATTCCCCAGGACCCACGTTGGCCAGATGCACAAGGGGGCGCACGCGTCTGGAGTTCGTTTACAGAGGCTGGAAGCTCTGGCGCACCCATTCTCTCTCTCTCTCTCTCTGCCTCTTCCTCTCTGTCGCTCTTAAATAAATAAATAAACAAAAAAAATTTAAAAAAAAAAAAAGATAACACTATGTTTAGTTTTGTCTTATTTTTATTTTGCTGCCAATCTTGTAAAGAAAACAGCTGCTTAGTCCCTGGCATTTATTAAATGCATCACCAGACAACCATGAATCTTACATTGTGCAAATAATATGCCCAGGACAGCTTGGGAAAGGAAAAGCCTATGAAAAGTCATCCATATGGGGATGTAGCTCAGCTGGTAGAATGCCTGCCTAGCATTCATGAAGTCCAAGGTTCAATCCCTAGCACAACATAAACCAGGTGTACCTGTAATCAAAGCACTTGGGAGGTAGAAGCAGGAGGATAAATTCAAGGTCATCCTCAGCTATCTAGTGAGTGTGAAGCCAGCCTAGAATACAAGAGACCTGTCTTTAAAATAAACTTTCAAAAAGTCATCCAAAGAGAGAAAAGGCAACAATAAAAACATCTTCAGTGTATCTTCAAAAAAGAAAAAAGGAACAATGAAAGAGAAAGAGTGAAGATGAATGTACTGCCATTCTAATCTCATCCCAACTGTGGCTGAGCTTCTGGTGATCGGGAAATGACGTGGAGTTGAGAAAAGGAAATAAAAGAAACAGCTGGAATTCAAACCAACCTCAAAGGTACTAATGACAGCTGAGCCTGCCTAGCTGGTTCTTAGCCTCTCCCTAACAAAACAGTTACATAACTGAACAAGGTTCTTCGACTAACATTTCCTCCCTGGCCCACTTATGTCTTTTGCCCCCCACTGCTTCACCCTGTCACCACATCCATGCGCAAAATCGTAAGCAATCTAGGATGCCACCATTGTTGCGTCCAGACAAGTCTCTGTCCAAAGTGCTGCTTTATTCTAGGGAGGAATGCCACAGGGCCCATGATGGGAAGAGACAACTGGCTGAAACACAGCTCCAACCAAACACCATTACAGACTGTTCCATGAAGCATCACCACATATCCAACCTTAGAATGAATCAGAATGCAAACATTCCTGAAAATGGAAATCACATCATCAGAATCCCTCATCCTCACAAACAACCCCGTGACAAAGAATACACACCAAGGAGCACCTGACTAACTTTGAGGATGTGCTATAACAAGATTGTTTCCTGCCCACTCCAGTCCAAGCAACAAATGTTGACTGTGACTTGGACTTCAATCCAATCAAAAAGGAAAACTATATTCATGAACCACAACCAACATTCCTCAAAAAAAAATATTACAACAAATCTAGTCACTGATTTCAACTAGCTCACTCTGTAGACTCCACGAGCCAGAGACTATGGCACCATTTGCCTTCACTTCTTCCAAGAGATACACACAAATACAAGAGATGTTTGCAAAAGCAACTAATGTATCAGTAATGTTATTCCCAATTAGACAGATTTAAAAGGTCTCAGTCCCAAATAAAACTGGGATGATGGAGAATAAAATATGCTGACAGTAGGGCCACAGACCACCATTCCATGTAACTTCACCCAGAGCCCAGATTATTTTTAAAGCTGAGTGCAATTCTGCATCAAATCAAAATTATAATTACCCAAATTCTATTTCCTAAAGATAAACTATAAAACTATAACCCAAGCATCCTGCTGGGGGCCTCCTCCTTCCCTCCTCTAAGCTTCAGTCATAGGTGAGTGCTAAAGGGTACCAAGGCAAAGTAACGCTAAGCAGTCAGCTCTGACTCCCTACTGTGACTTGTGTGCAGTGAATGAAAAATCTTTAACATAAATATTTACTCTAGTCAACAAAATGGGAAAAGCACCACGCGGGGCAGCAAGGGAAGTCGAGGGTCCTAAGTCATCACTACAGTCCAACATGTAGCAGCAACTTCAGCGAATTAGAAAGATCAGGGGGGCAAACTCCACCAGAGTCCTGGGGAGCAGGGACATGTGGCTCAGCTGCCCTGGCCGCGTGCGGGGGGGACACGCTCACGCCAGGGTTCCTCTGGAAGCAGTGGAGTCCCCAGGCCCCCCACTAGGCTATTCTGGGGCGGGAACTGCAGCAGGCCAGACACCAGTCCCAACGCTGGCGCTGGCCCCGTTCACCCAGGCCACGGGGAACGCGGGATGCGAGCGGGAGGCAGCTGGCCCGCAGCACCATCGGCCGGGGAGGCCGGGGACCGAGGAAACCCGACACGGTCCTCCAAGAACATTTGATCGGAACGTTTACTTTCGGAATTTATTTTATTATTATTATTATTTTTTTGCAAAGACTGGAGAGGCCCCGTAGCCGGCCCGCGGCGCCGGCCCACGTCACCGGCGCCCCCGGCCCTCCCGCGCCCCGGCCTTACCGAGCCCCGCGGCCCCGCCGCGCCGCGGCGTCGCTGCGCCCCGCTCTCCGCTCCGTGTCTGCCCTCCGCGGGCCGGGCCCGACGCCCTCCGCCCGCCGCCGCCGAGCCTAGCGCCTGGCCGCCCAGGGCCGCCGCGGGGGCTCGGCCGGGCGCCCCCCGCGCCAGCGCCTCATCCCGCCCGGCCTCCCCGGCAGGCTCGGGGGCGGGGGCGCCCGCTCGGGCCGCGGCCTCCCCGGTCCGCACGTCAGGCGCCCGCCGCGCTCGCCCTCCCGCGGCGCAGTCGACCTCCCAGGGCCGCCGGTGCTCGGGCTCCGGTGCCCCTCGCCCGGACGCCTTCGGGCCGCCCCCGCCCCGCTGGCCGGCGCGCGCCCCCGCCGCTCGGAGCCCGCCGCCCGCCCGCCCAGCCTCCCCCTCTGCCTCCCGCGCTCCGCCTCCTCCGGCACCCGCGACGCCCGCAGCGGGGAGAAGAGGCGCGCCGCCGCGTCCGCGGGCACGAGCACGCGCGAGGAGGGCGGGCGGGCGGGGGCGCGCACGGCCGGGGGCGGGGGCGCGCCGAGGCCCTGCCTGCTGTTGTCCGCGGGGCGCACGTGCACTGCGGGGGGGGCGCGGTGAGGGGCGCGCGGGGAGCCTGCCCCGGCTGGCGTGGCGTGGCGTGGCGTGGCGTGGGGGCGAGCCCTGAGCGGAAAGAGGGCTGGGACGCGGCACGCGGGCTCGCCCGTCGTCGGTAGCCTCGCAATCCGCATTGGCCGTAGTGCAAGAATTAAAAGCCTGCCGCCGCCGCAGTACCAGGAAGAGGCGTGCATCCTTGGAGACCACGGCGGCGGCTTCGCTCCACTCAGCTGAGCCCAGTGTACTGTCAGGGCACCCCGAGGGCTGGGACACCCCTCGCCTCGTCCCTGCGCGTTTGCTTCTAGAATCAGGTCGCGCTACTGATGGTTTGGAACGGGCTGGGGTGCCTGAAAGTTGCCTCTGTTGGCCTCATCATTTAGGGTCCAGGAAATTGTAAGCCGCGGCGCAGCCGGGAAGGGAAGGGCGAGGAAGGGTGATAAGGAGTAGCGATCCTGAAGGCGAGCGCGAGACATCTGGAGGCCAGTGACCGGGCTCACTGGGAACTCCCTGAGTGGATGGCATTGCCCTCATTCTTTCTCTAGTTCCTTTTGTTCCGCTCCAAAGGCTGAGCAGCTCTTCCACTTGCAGTGACCATCGATGTGACAGAATGCTGGAACTGTGTCTTGATATTCTACACAATTCCTTTTTTACTTACTTTTTCTCATTTCTTTATGTACCTTTCAGTCCTTCTGACTCGTTCCGTATGTAAATGTTGGGGATGAAGGAACAGTTACTCTCCCTCCATAACTTGATGCTATTTTCAAATCTATTAATGCTAAATACTGCATCATGTAATGTCACTGCAGTGATTTGGGTCCACACAGCATTTAGTTATTCAGTGGGAGTCACTAAATGTAAAACATGGCCTTGGCCACAATTAGCAGAATTTCAAGGACACACATAAACCCGGATTTCATCCTGGAGAAAAATTTGGGAGTGAGCATGTACAGTAATTACATTCTCCTGCCAGCTCTGCTGGAACGAAAGTTTCTTTCCAGACCAAGCCCCTAGATGTTTGCTAGCATAGAGCCAGGGAAGCTATGCAATGAGAAATGCAGACACACAAACTGGATGGGAAAAATATAAAGAAGCCATGTCTCAGTAAATACATCCTACTGCCAGTAGTCAGATGTACTAGGGCCTTAATGGTAGTTCCTGAGTGTAAAAACTTGTCACATCAACAGTTAAGAACAATTATTCTTTTGCCAAATTGCAGTGGCCCTATGGGGCTTGTCTTTAGGCCATAGAGAGCATGTCTGCCAGAGAGGCAAGCTTGGACTGATGACCTGTGTGTTCTCAGGGTTTGGTCAGCATTAAATGCAAATATCCTATAATACCAAGAGGAAGTCAATATGGACCCCCCCCCAAAAAAAAAAAAACAAATTATCAATGGGAAGCAGCAAGCTTTGACCACGGCTACAGTATCTTGGCTACACAAAGCTTAGATCCTGACAGTGTGCATTCTTTTCAGAAAGCCTTCACAACACGGTTTTGCATAAAACCCTGAAATAGAGCTGCAGCCACCGAATGTAATGGTTTTTCCTCTGGAGGTGGGATTGAATGATATTTAAAGGAGCTAGGATGAGAGATATTTTGCTTTATAGCCTCAAAATGCTTTGGTAACTATCACATTTGTATTATATGTGATTCATAGAACGAATGGGTTCCATGTGTTTTCCAAATGCTGTAGGTGTGAGAACAAGTTCAAAGGTGCCCCTACTCCTTTATCTGTTTTGAGCCAGCACTCTCTCTCCTGGATAGAATCATCCAGATGCCCTTGTGCATTGGTATTTATCATTGCCAGACCTGCATTTAAACCAAAGGCTACAATCACCATGCAGGGTTGCAGCCACCTTACCTTGGTGTTTTGGATGTTGGTAATCAATTACCTCTGTCCTAATAACACCCTCAGTGAGTAAATACACAGATTACAAAAATTGTAACAATCCCTTAAAAAAAGCAACCTGTCCAACTGTAAGATGAAGCTAAATGATACAATTTGACCTGTTCAATATTTACAATGTTAGGGGCAAAAAGAGGAAGGCAATTTCCCCCTGTCTTTTAAGCTGTTGGAGGCCTCAAACTGTCCTTTTTCTGTGTTTCCACTGTCATCTTCCAGGAGATAGCATCTGGGCTGGCTCCCTGCATCTCAGATCTGTTGCATTGCAGTCCCCTCTAGGCTCAGAAGCAGAGTCACGGTGCAGACAAGAAGAGCCAGCCAGGAGGGCAGTCTCGCAGAGGACTGCATCACTTACCTAACCTTGAATTTTAGAAAGAGCCTGGGAATTAGCCAAGGGAGAGAGAAGGAGCTTATTTGCATCCCAAAACTGAATGCTCAACAGCTGGCTTGAGACAAGTGAGTTGCTGAGAATAGGCCAGGTTTAATAGAGAATTTTCCCAAAGTAAATTGACATTGCCTAGCTTATTTTCCCCCCTGGCCAAGGGTCCAGCTCCAAGGTACATTTTGGGGAAACAAGACAAGGCAAGAGATTTTTGAAAACGTTGCACACTCCCAACAGTTGGGCAACAATAAATCTGGGTGCAGTTTTTAAAGTGATAACTGTTCCAACTTCTCTCCCCATCACATTTTGATCTATTAACCTTTGCTGCAACAATTTAGAACTTACTTATTCTCCCATAAAAAATTGCTTTTCAGTCTTTAAACGTTGGTACCAGCTATACCTGTCTACATGTCTGCTGTTCAATCATTCCTACTGTAGCTCCTTTGTCAGCCCCTTCACTGGGTCCTTTTCTTCCTCCAGTATTCTAAATATTGCCTTCTGCAGAGCTCTGACCTTGGGACCTTCCTATTCTCTTTCTACCCTCCATCCTGGGCAGGCTCCTCCAATCTCAGGCTTTAAATAGCCTCTATGCATTGACCTGACCTCTCCCAGAACTCCAGGCTCATATATCCAGCTGACTCCCAGACACATCTCTACTGGGTATTTCAAACTTAATGTTTCTAAAGCAGACTAAAAAAAAATAAATAAGTCCCTCTACATAACTCAAGCAGGCCTCAAACTCACTACATAGCCCAGGCTGACCTGGAATTCAAGAGCCTTCACCTAGTGAGTTCATGGGCATGCACAACTAAGCCCTTCCTCCTCCTCTTCTCCTTCCTCCTCCTCCTTCTCTGCTTTTGTAGGACTTGAAATCAGACCCAAGCATTCTAATTCAAAACCAAAGCTAAAATTGCTTTCTCCAAAGGGGTTCATTAGGAGAGGGTGGAAGACAAGAGATGGTCAGGGGGAGGTGAACATGGTTAAAATACATGTAAAGGATTGCTTTCTTTTTTTTTTAATTTTTTTTGTTCATTTTTTTTTATTTATTTGAGAGTGACAGAAAGAGGCAGATAGATAGAGAGAGAGAGAGAATGGGCGCTCCAGGGCTTCCAGCCACTGCAAATGAACTCCAGACGCATGGGCCCCCTTGTGCATCTGGCTAATGTGGGTCCTGGAGAATCGAGCCTTGAACCGGGGTCTTTAGGCTTCACAAGCAAGCGCTTAACCACTAAGCCATCTCTCCAGCCCAAGGATTGTTTTCTTTAAGTCCTTCCCATCCCATGACTAAAACATCTTTAGCTCACCCACCACATTCATTTTAGCAGGAAGCCTTCCAGTTCTAAAGAACCCAATCGTGGGCTGGAGAGATGGCTTAGCAGTTAAGCGCTTGCCTGTGAAGTCTAAGGACCCCGGTTAGAGGCTCGATTCCCCAGGACCCACAATAGCCAGATGCACAAGGCGGCGCACGCGTCTGGAGTTCGTTTGCAGTGGCTGGATGCCCTGGCGCACCCGATTCTCTATCTGCCTCTTTCTCTCTCTGTCTGTCGCTCTCAAATAAATAAATAAAAATAAACAAAAAAAATTTTAAAGTACAAAAAAAAAAAAAACCAATCTGTGCTCTTGGCTATGCATACCTACACTACCCCATGATCTTTCTCCTGATGCCTGCTATTCTCCAAATTTCTCCCCTGCTTTCATTCCTTCCTCTCCATGATCTGGTCTTTACAATGCCCCAAGAATTTATTTCAAAAGGATAGTAGGACAATGGCATTCTAGGTCAAAGAGAGTTCTTTGCTTCTAGCCTCATTGCCATGAAATCCAAAGATTGCTTCCCAGTTTTTCCAGTCTCTTCAACTCTACTCAACTCTCCAATCTTTACTTCAATGTACTATACTGCAGCCATACCTGCCTCCTGCTGTTCCTCAAACCTGCAAGGACAGTCTCACCTTCCTGGCTTTTAAATTAACCTCCAGTCTGCTCTCTAAAGCATTCTGCCTCCTTTGTCATCTTATTCTGCTTTATTTTTTCCCCCACAACACTTATCACTCTATGATTGTGTTGAGATTGGTACTTATTACCTGTCTCTCTGACCAGAAGGTAAGATCCATAAGGGCAGAGACTTCATTTATTTACAATGGCATGTGTATTGCTGAGTGAACGAATAAATGGTACTAACAGCCTACAAAACTTATTCGCTTTTATTTTATATGTTGTTTCTTATGTATTATTTACTATACATGGGAACAGCTTCAAATTATAAGATTAAATAATTTGCAAACTAACTCAAAACAAATCTCCAGAAGTCTAAGGAAATATCAAAATTTAGTAGAGAAAAGTATGTGTGTGTGCACATGCTTGCACACACACATGCACATGCATTCCAGTGCTGGTGATCAAACCCAAAGCCTCTCCCACATAGCAGGCAAGGGCCCTACCACTGACCTGCACCGCCAGCTCCTTGGCTTTGTAAGACTACACAGCCCAGGCTGGCCTCAAAGTCTTCCTGTGGACATCTCTTAAGAGCTACACTTACAGGAATAAGCCACACCTGGCAAATGAGAAAGGTATTTATTAAATGAGTAATTTAATGCTTGTAGGACCAAAGCAAATGCCTAATCTTGCAATTAGGTTTTTATGTGCAAAAATAAAGACACTGAAAAATTAAAGTCAAATGATATGAACTGATTTCTCATCTCAAAATGAAATAATTAGTATGAAGAAAAAGGCATATGGTTAATTTTAAGAGGTGCAAGGTCTCCTTTTCATTTTCTATCAGCTATCACCATGTCAACATGAACACTTCAATTAATGTCTATCTCCATTTGGAAAGAAGGCCTGCTCACTTTCCTCTTGAAGAGCATGAAGGTAGAATGATTCCATTTTTATGAAAATGATTTAGAAGAAAGTAAATTTAGAAACGGTGTTAACTTTGGTTCCTGATTTTTGTCTAATATTTTAAGAATAAGAGAAAACATACATATTTTTGAATGACTGATTTCAAAATGAGATGGCAAAGTACTGTGGCTTAGATATGATTTGTGGTGAACCCTAGTAGTTCATGCATGGGAAGCTTAGACCCCCTAGTTAGCAAGGTTACAAGGAGGTAGAACATGATCTTTTAAAATATTTTATTTATTTATTTGTAAGAAGAGAGAATAGACTCACAAGGGCATAGTGAAAATGCAAATGAACTCTAAATGCATGTGCCACTTTTGCATCTGTCTTTACATGGGTACTGGGGAGTTAAAACTGGATTGTTAGGCTTTGCAGACAAGTGTCTTAACCACTGAGCAATCTTCTTTTTTGATTACATTCTTTTTTGATATGAAGTTTCCCTATGTTGCCTAGACTGATCTCCAGCTTGCGGGCTTAGGTGATCCTCCTGTCTTAGGTCCACCTAGTCCCCGGAGTTACCACCATGTGTACCCCCATGCCTGGCTTGTAAAATATCTAAAAGATGAGGTCTAGTGGGAGTTGATTTGGTTACTGGAGGCACCTGCCCTTGAAAAGGATTCAGGTAATTCTCATGGGACCCTATGTTAGTTTCTTGTCAGGAAAAAGTTATTATATGGGAGTAAATCTGGCCCCTCTTTGGTCTCTGACTTCTGTTTTTACCACGTAATCTCTCCTTGTGGTATCTGTTCCTGCCATGATGACATCTGCTGTGATGTGATGTCACCCAGGGACCTTGCCAGAGCCAGCATATACTGCTTAGAATATGATGCCCCAAAACTATGATCTAAATAAACCTCTTTTCCTTATGAATTACCCAGCCTCAGATATTTCATTATAGCATTGAAAAACAATATAACAGACAAAGCACCTATACAATCACACAAATATTTTACCTATGTGAGGTCTTGTACTCTGTACAATCATAACAACACATCATTCATTCTCTAGTCAGATGTGAACTTGGAACAGAAAGTGAAAGGAATAGCACTAAAATGTAGACATTTGTATGACGTTTTTAATTCTGATTTTTATCAAGCACAATCATGTGGAGCTTCTTGAAAAATCTAATGAACAAAGAGACATTGCATTTTTACATAAGAGATCCCTAAGGGGCAGAAAATGCCATGGAGGGTAATGGAGTATATAAGGGCTTTTTGAAGCTGTGTGCTCAAGCAAGCATGATCCTTTATATAAAATGTATACATGGGGTGACATGAAGGAAGTTATAGCCCCCTTTGGTGGCTGTGACAGTCGTGAGATGGTGCTTTGACTTGAGAATGCACACACTGTAAACACATCTTACTGTAAACACATTGAGTGTGTCATTCTTCCCTCCCCCAAAGCTCAGCTTGCTTGAATCAGCACTCTGTTCAGGCACATGGTGATGCTCCCAAGCCTGTTCTTAGATCTGAAGAACTGAAGCCAGTGTTGAAGTAGATGGGAAAGTGACTTGGGAAAGCTAAAGATCAAAGAGAGGTCATTGGACTTGAGGGCAAGGCTTTCCCAGGGTGCTCTTTGCAATTCCCCTCCCACGATTTTGTCTTTCACGGCTTCCAACTTCCAAACTTAATGTATCTCAGACCATCTAAAACATCTGCGTTTTCTTGAGATGGTCAAAATACATGTTGGCTGAAAATTCACCTATGCTTCTGAACTGAATGCTTTAGATAGGAGGTTTCCAGGACATCTTGACAAGAACTGTACAGATAATCCTATATGGTATTTGATTTGGTTTCTTTTTTAAAATCACTCTACTTGGCTTAAGAAGTTATTTTGTATTTAACTTTAAGTACAGATTATCCCTAGATATACTGGGGACTAAGGGTCATAATATACCAAACAAAACAATAAAACTACCATACCAAAAATATTATCCTCTTGTTCCCCACTCAATTGTTTCTCTTATGTATTTCATGCTGAAAACAAACAGCATTACTCCTCAGAGTGATATAAAAGGCCATTCTCAAGCAGAGTTGATAACAGACTCAAGCTTACCAGCTTACTCCTTCTTTCTCAGGTCACATTCTAATTTAAAAGCATTTCTCTGAGGTCCTTGATAGACTTTTTGTTTTACAACAACCTTCTTACTTATGGGAATGAAGAAGTTTGTTAAGTAGTAGTATAGAAGTGATAAGAGTTAAGCAAGTGAGTAAATTATAATTTAGTTAATTTAGAGTGTACCTCTGGGTAATGTTCAATGGACCTAGTGCTTAACCAGGTATAAGAGACACTGTTGACTTTGGAAGAAATTGAAACACAGATGAATGTGTTTTAACAGTATCTACATGCTTATAAAAGAAAGTCATCTCTCTTTTTTATGAGCACATATTGCTGGGTGGATCACTGCAATCCTGAACAAGAACATTATTTAACAATAACATGCATCCTAGCCTTTAGGAGGCTGAGTCAAGGAAATGAGAATTCAAGGCCATCCTGAGCTACATAGTGAAATCCTATCTCAGAAAAAAGACATACACATGTGTTATAGTTTGGATCTGGAATATCACACACACACACACACACAGAGAGAGAGAGAGAGAGAGAGAGAGAGAGATCTGTGTGTTAAAAGTCTAGTCCCTTGCTTGGCAATACTAGGTGGTAGCAGAAACCTTAAGATGTGTAGCCTAAAATGAAATGAACAGGCAATTCTAAAACGATGAAATCCAAATTCTTAATAAACATCTGAAAAAGAAACTCTTCAATATCTTTAGTATTCAGGGAAATATGTTAAGTCAAAGCTACAGAGATTCCACTGCACCCCAGTTAGAATGCCTGTACTCAAAGAAACAAATAACAAATGCTGGTGAGGATAGGAGATAAGGCTTTATATACTTTTAATGGGAATATGAATTAGTACTACCACTATGAAAATCAGTATGTACGGTTCCTTACTTTGATATAGAACTACAATCCAGTCCAATCCTCCTGAGAATATATCTGAATGAATCTTGGCCAATGTACAACAGAGATACCTGTACGTCCATGATTATTGCAGCACTATTCACAGTTGGCAAGATGTGGGATCAACCTACAAATGATTGTATAAAGATAATGCGGTACATAAGCCCAATGGAGCATTATTCAGTCACAAGGAAGAATCAAATTATGTCATTTGCAGGGAAATGAATGGAATTAAAGATAATCATGTTAAATGAATTACACCAGGGTCAGAAAGACAAATATCACATGTTTCTCCCATTTTGAAGATACAGACTTATATATGTATAAATATCAGTCTTAAAGGAGACAAAAGAGAGCAAAAGGGCATGAATATGATTGAAATATATAATGTACTTGTATGATAATATTGTAATGAAACTCATCATTGTGACTTTATGGTAATAAAAAAGAGTTGTGGCTGAGTAGATGGTCTTTAGGTCACTGGGGGTAAGTCCTTGAAGGGAATGAGGGAACTCAGCCCCTTCCCCTTTCTTTCTTTTGTTCTTGGCCCAAGGTAAGTAGTTTTGCTTCATCATGCATTAAGACAGTGATGTGTAACCACAGATCCAAACTAACAGGACTGATTAATTATGGGCTAGAATCCAAAAACTATAAGTGAAAGTAAACCTTTCCTCTTTGTAAGCTAATTTTCTCAGATATTTCATTATAAAAACAGAAAATTGCTTAACATACCATGCATTCCTGTACAACAAAGGAGAAAGCCTCTCAAAAGAGAACATCCACTTTTCACTCTCTTTCTGCTCTCATCAACCACTAGACAGGAGAAGGCCGGGGTCCTTGCACTTTCACATTTCGACCACTACATCATTCATGTGTCTGTTGCAGTGGGCCATGACTCTACCCATGGCCACAGAAGACATCAAAGACAGTTCTACATCCAGGAACATGACTCACACAAAACTGCTACATAGATTAGACATTTCAAATGTCAGGTTTGAGGGTGGGGGAGCAGTTGTTCATGTGTCTGTTTAGTAGACTGGTTTGGGTTTTTGAGAGTCAATCTGGTTTTGTAGCTCAGGATGGCCTGGAACTCATAATCCTCCTCCTCATCCTCCAAAGTGCTGGGATTATAGGTACTTGACACCATGTATAGCATGCCTTAATATTTTTGATTCTTAAGTAAACCTAAGTAAAAGGTTAATTTCTATCCAACCTTTCCCAGAATTATTATCCCTGTTTCTAGGCTGACTCCAATTGCCTCCTCAGCCCCTTGGAACAACTTCTTGAAACAGAAAAATGCTTCCTAAACATCACCTTGATACTTCAATGGTGTCCTTTAACAAGAGAAATCAAAGCCAACCATCCTGTTTTCCCTGAGCAGGTCAGGAAATGTTGGTTCTTGTTTTACCAATTTATCTTCAGGGAGATGAGTAAATCTCACTCAGAAGCAACCTTCATAATTAAGTTTTCATCTGCACAGTACCATGCTGGAGGCTAGGCAAAGAAAAGCAAATAGGGAGGGCTCTCTGATTCTCAATGCTTAGAGTTGAAGAAAGATGAAATCAACAAGGGCTAATCTATGGGCATACAGACATCAAACAGCTGTGCAAACATTGGACAGATGCATAAATTAAATACAAAAGTAAATAAAGTATTTACATTATGTAAAAGTCATGCAGCTGCTGTTGTTATTTTCAACTAGGACTCAGGAGGGACATTAGGTTACAGAGATTGTATTTTTCTGTTCAGGGTGGTGTCAGCAGGGAGGAGCAGCAAGCTCACACGTGGCTCAAGGAACAAAGACAAACTATTACATGAACCCTTGTGTGGCTAGTGCACAACCTCTAAACTTTGGCCTTCAGAATGAACTAACTTGTATTTCCCAGAAATAGCTTTTATATGTCAGAATGTGCTTTTATGAATCTGTGTCAATATCTAATTTTAAATTGTTAGAGATGGCACCTGTGGCTAGCAACAGCCAGAACCCAATGAAGTGGCCTGAGAGATTGCCACCAGAACTGTCCTACTTCAAAGAATAGCTTGAAACTCTATGTGTGTCCAGGATGAGTTCAAGTGAACTGTGGTAGCCCACTGCCATTGGAAACTTTGCCTAGTAGCCTGGCTCAATGGAAATTTCCTCAATCTTCCTTTTGTAGAAAATCAGGCTATAACACAGCTTTATTTAGCCTAGATTCCCATACAGGGCCGCCTGGAGCACAGGACTGATGACTTACCAAGCTGCTCATAAATCTCTCTTTCCTTTAGGTGGTGAAAGGGAAGAAGGCCTTCTGTGTTTGTTTTAATTGAAAATACTACGTTCATTTAGAAACATAATGTGTAAAATTCTGTATGTGAAAAATAGTATAAATTTTAAAGGATATAAAACAATATAAACTTTCAGAACTATAATTCTGAGATTAGGAATACTGTGGTATGGAATTTTATATACATATATGTATAAAAAACTTTTAGCAAAAGGATCATTTTAGGTTTTCATGTCAGTAAATGGTCATATCATTTTCCCTACCATACTTTCTTTGATAGTCCCCTGTAGCACTGACTCGTAGAACATCTTTGTTGTTAAAGATATTTGCATATTGTAGACCTCCAAGAATCAGAAGACTTCCCTTCTGTTAGGGATTTAGTTCAGAGGGAGAGTACCTGTGTAGTATAAGGTCCTGAGTTTAATACCCAGCACCCCCCCCACACACACACACAAATTTTCCTTCACCTACTGGCTGCTACCTAGAACTTTGTGCTTACTATCTGCACTCTTTAGCTTAAGAACTCTGTTCAGTTAAAAAATGAGAACATAGGGGGCTGGAGAGATGGCTTAGCATTAAGTGCTTGCTTGTGAAGCCTAAGGACCCCTGTTCAAGGCTTGATTCCCCAGGTCCCACGTAAGCTGGATGCCTAAGGGGGCACGTGCATCTGGAGTTCGTTTGCAATGGCTGGAGGCCCTGGCATGCCCATTCTCTATCTATCTGCCTCTTTCTCTCTCTGTCTGTCTGTTGCTCTCAAATATATAAATAAAAATAAAACAGTGGTTAAGGCATTTGCCTGTAAAGCCTACAACCCAGATTTGATTCCCCAGTACCCATGTAAAGCCAGATGCACAAAGTGGAGCATGTATCTGGAGTTCATTTGCAGTGGCTAGAGGTCCTGGTATGCTTTCTTTTGCTCTCTCTCTCTGTCTCTGTCTCTCTCTGTCTGTCTCTTTCTCCTTGCAAATAAATAAATAATTTTTTAAAGTGAGAGCACTAAAAGAGATTTTCCTTTTGACAAAAAAATTCCTGTGTGAGCCTGGCATGGTGGCACAGACCTTTAATCCCAGCCCTTGGGAGGTAGGAGGACTGCTGTTAGTGCGAGGCTACCCTGAGACTACATAGTGAATTCCAGGTCAGCCTGAGCTAGAGCAAGACCCTATCTCAGAAAAAAAAAAATTCCTGTGTGGCTCATGATGGCCCCAAACTTGAGGTCTTCCAGTCTCAGCCTCCTGAGTGCTAGGATTATAGATGAGCACCACTATGTCTATCTTAAGAGGCAAATTTCTTTAAACTCTCTCTGGTATTTCCCATGGGAAGTCCTGAGATGGGTTTCAAGACTAATCTTGAGGCTTTGCTTGATCAAATAAGAAAAATTCTAAAATTCAGGCATGTTCTAGAAGAATTCTTATACTTGGATAATTGAATACAGTTCTTGGGCGGTGGGAACACAGCTAATGCTGTCTGGTACTAATTACTCCCTAGATCTAGTTTATAATAGGAAGTAGGCTCAGTTCTTAGTATATTCCCTCAGGACCTGGTCCAGACATTCATTAATTTTATTCTAAAGTTTCATATATTTCATTGATTATTTGTTTTTTTTTTCTGTTCACAGAAATGTATTTACATCACATTTTATCTCATTAATGCATGGTCATTGAATTAATCTTATGAAGATGTCAAATTTTTTTCTTTTATTTTGTTTCTAAGCAATGTAACTGTAATGAGTGGTCCCTCGAATCTGGGGCTGGTGCATTACAACCCACAAAGTATAGTTCTTATAAGCTATAAAATGAGAACTTTCTTCATCCCAACAAATGTGTCTCTGAGCTGTGTTATCACAATAAACTGGTGACCCTATGGAAAGCTGAGCTCAGGAGAAGTGAAGTTTCCGTTTCTATGCAGCTATGTATGTATGAAGGACACACATATACCATACATACACAGAGAACTATTTCCAGAGTATTGTTATATCTCTAGGGAAGGAGGGTGTGCAATATCAAGGGCTACCAGATACTTAACAAGTGCTAATTGCATGAAGTTTGTCTTTTACCAGAGGCCCAGGAACAACCTTGGGAAAATGATTGAATTGTTCCACTTCTCCAAAGCTCTACATTCTCCAAGGATTATATCTTCTGATCCATTCCATTGCAAAGACATAAACATGAATTAGTTTGCATGATCACTTCAGGCTACCTTGTATATAGCCTACATGTCACTAGACTATTAAGAAGAAATGACAGTGTCAAAGATGCTTCTGTATTGCTTTATAGGGGAAAGTACTCAACTGTTGAAAGTTAACAAGTACAAGAGGAGGTAGAGAGGGAGAAGAAGAGGGAGAGAGAGAGAGAGAGAGAGAGGAAGACAGAGAGAATGAAATCTACTCAGGCATATTTAGCATTTCAATCTTTGAGTTATTACTAATTCCTTGAGTTGGAAGCTGTCATGCTCTCAATGCTACTTTCATTATTCATGTACCCCTTAATGAACATACTTTCACTCCAGAAAATACTCAGAGAAATCCACTTTCCAGTGTTGAGGGGCACACGTAGAAATGATTTGAAAGGCAAACATAAAGGTGTTTAAAAATGGAATATGGACCAAAGGCTCTAACCAGGAAGTGAATGTTTTTGAACAAATATTCCAACTGTTTTCCATTACTTTGGGTCTGTGCACAAGGAATTTGGAGCACCTTCCTGACAAAGGACAGAGGACTTCATTGCACTCTTGGGAATTCTGCAGGAAAAGGGAGGAATGAGGGCAGCTGTAACAGAAAATGGTAAGTAAGCCAAAATAAAGATAACATGCAGTTTACAGAGAGGGTAGGGTCACAAGCCAGCACAGGGAGCCTGGAGGCCTCCACATCAAGTGAGGCAGCACAGAAGGAACTCAGAGCACAGAATCAGCTGGGAGAGTGACAAGAGACTAAGGCAGGGAGCTGTGGGGGCAAGAGCAGCAGGGAGAAGGTTGTTCTGGTCAAATACTTGTGACAAGGGCTCAGGGCATTTGGCTCTTTGTTGATAAGAGAGCTGGCTACTGAAGGGTTAAGGATGGACAGAGTCATAAAGTGTAAGCCAGACTCATATGAAGCTACCCTGAAGTTTGAAGCAAGGCAAGGATCATAGCATAGCGTTAATGTGAAGAGCCAGACATGGAGTGTAGGAAATGTACCATGTATGATTGCTCCCATAATCACTCACATATGTGGGACATTTACTTTGCTTCATGCTAAGATGCTCATATTAATTATAAATATGTCACTTAATATTTTCAGCAATAGATTGAAGCAGAACTAATTATACCTACTTTGCAACCCAGAGAACTGAGACAAAGATTGGATAATCTCCCTAACATCACACAGGAACACAGCTACATTATGACGTGAACTCAGCTCTCTGGACCTTTACAGCCCCAGATCTTCTCAAATTTGACAAAATTCTATAAGCACATTCCTCCTCCCTCGCAGATACTCTGATTCAGTCATTCTGGGTGGGGCTTGAGCTTTGCATGTGAATATGTATTGCTCTTGGTGTTGACATAGCTGTTCTGGTGCCCACACCAGATGAACTGAAACATGTCTCTACCCATCATCAAAGACCAGAATCAAAGAGAGGGGAAAAGGTTAGAAACAAAACAGTAGGAAACAATGTAGAAGAGGATTCACCATCAAAATCATAACCCGGGTAGGTTTTTTTATTGTCCTGATAGTCTACTTATTTTCCTTTGAAACCATGTGTTTCCTGTCTCTTGGAAACAGCCAAGAGTTAACCCATCCAGTACCTAGCAGGATCAAGCTTCCTCCGCAACATAGGTGCTCCCTGTGCAGCCCTGGTTTAGGGCTACAGACAGATCTTTCCTTATCAATTGCTTAGACTGTCTTCTGCAAAGATCCCAGGCAATGCATTAGGAGTGGTCAGTCTCAGGCACTATATTTGCATTTTATTGGCTCTTACAAGAGCAGAAATACAGTAAGGACCTGCCTTTTCAATATTCCAAAGATAATTTTTAAACAAAAGAACCAGTTCTCACAATTACCCACCAAACAAAGCACATTGATAAAAATCACTGTAGGTCCCCAATATCTCTTACTTTGGTTAGACTCTTGACTTCCTGGCTCTGGCTTCAGGAGAGAAATTGTCTTGTTTCTGGTGTGTTTTCCTCTTGGAGGGTTTCCCCTTTATAGTTGACAGCTTTCTTTTGGTCATATTTCCTTAAGGAGATCTGGAAGCAGGATTCCAGAGAAAGCATGGTAAGTTGTAACTGGTTGGTTTGTGAATTTTATTTCTCCAAAGGGGAGCAAACCAGTCATTGGGTTAACTGATAATCTCCATCAGCTGCAAATATTCTTGTTCATTTCCTCTTCTACTTTCCCATGTCTTCTCTCTGCTTTTTTTGCTGTCCCTCCACTTCAGCTTTTCTGTAAGCCTTTGTGGCCTCCACTGCAGGCCTCTGGCCAAGCAACAACAAAAAAAAGATTCTTTTCATCTATTCAAGTGTGATCTGGGGCAGACAAGCCTGCTGTACAGGCAAGAGGCACAGAGAAGTATTCTGTATTCAGCATTCAGCCCACATAGCCTATCGCGGGACCTGCCCTTGGCAGGGCCAATGCAGTGATCTCCGCCATTTGACAGAAGCGGGAATGCTGCTTGTCTGGCCTCTCTCATCACCTGGACAGGGCCTCTTGTGGAAAGAGCTCCAGGAGTGGGGCATCCTGTTCTGGCCTCCTCTCCCCACTTCACCTCCAGCTAGAAAAATATCCTTTATCTGTCAGAGCAGCAATTTTGTTTTTTTTTTTTAAATAGTACATAAATTCAGAGAACATTACAATTGCTATATATGGAAATGATTAGCATAATGTTCTCTAAATGGAATGTTAGTATCAAACAGCCCTCTCTTCCTGTCTTCAGCACAAGAGAACATAGGCCTCAGGTGTATGGACAGGAGAAGAGCGCTGGACAAAAAGGAAGATGTAACTGTCTAAAGGTGACTTTTAATGTGTTTAATTGACTAAGAGATGCCTTTCTTCTAGGGTCTTTTGAAATCTTCACTTTTTTTTTTTCCAGTGTCAGAAATTGAACTGCTAGACAAACACTCTACTCGTGAGCTGTACTCCCAGACCTGACCTCACATTAAGTATGGGGATATTGTACAAAGCAAATGTGCTCATTCCCTGTTTAACTAAACACTGTTCTGAATGTATATTATAAGGATGAGAATTATGCATACTGACAAAGAGACAGAAAAGTTATTGTTGTTTGGTTAAGCCTTTGTGGCTTATGATATGGCTGAAAAAATTCACCATAAGAAATAGTCTAAGAATTCAGTAAGATGGTAGGCTAGAGGCAGAGAAGATTGCTCAGTGGTTAAAGATGCTTTCTTACTAAGTCAACCTGCCCAGGTCCAATTCCCTAATACCCACCTAAAGCTAGATACACAAGGTGGCACATGTATCTAGAGTTCATTTGAGGCATAAAGAGGCCCTAGAAAGCTCAGACTCTAGCTCTAGTGTGCACTATCTCTCTGCTCACAAATAAATCAAAAATATTTTTAAAGACATGGTATGGGGCTGGAGAGATGGCTTAGCAAAGCCAAAGGATCCAGGTTCAATTCCCCAGGACCCACATAAGCCCGATGTACAAGATGGCACATGCATCTAGAGTTTGTCAGTGTTCCCCAAATGAATCTATAAATAGAATGAATTCCTTCCAAAATCCCAATAACAGATTTGGGGATGGTAATTTAAAACAATGATGTGTTAAATGGTAATTTTAAGCAAGGTAACATCACATACCCATATAATACTCAATGAAATATTTCAAAGGATTTTATTTGTCACTAATTAATTTAGAAACCATTGTGATGTCATCACTGACATAGAATGCGTTTGAAAATCACTGTATATAAGTAATCTAACAAAAACTGGTTAATGTCCACCCAACAGGCCATAAGTCATCGAGATGATCTGTTTCATAGGACAAATATTATTAACATCCTTTTTTTTTTTTTTTTTTTTTTTTGGTTTTTCAAGGTAGGGTCTCACTCTAGCCCAAGCTGACCTGGAATTCACTATGTAGACTCAGGCTGGCCTTCAACTCGCAGTGATCCTCCTACTTCTGTCTCCTGAGTGCGTAGCTTATTAACAACAACAATTTAACAAATGTGACAGTTAAATCCCAATTGTCAACTTGGCAGGATTAGAATTACCTCGGAGATATACCTCTGGACATGTCTGCGAGAGAAGCTTAAGGTGGGAAGACCCACCCTTGATGTGGGCAGCACCATTCCATGAGCTGAGGTGCTGGACTGAATAAGAGGTAGAATGTGAACTGAACAGCAGCATTCATATTCTGCTGCTTCCTAACTGGATGCAATGTGGCCAGCTGCCTCGTGCTTATGGTGCTACAGCTAGAGCTGCTCTTGCCACCACTTTCCCCACCATGATGGATGTGTCCTCAAGCCATGACCCAAAATAAACTCTTCCTTAAGTTGTTTTTGTCAAATATTTTGTTATTACAATGAGACAAGTAACTATTACAGCAAGTGATATCATTGCCTGAAACCTTTAATCAATGGCAAATGATGAAGTACATTTCTCTACAACCCTAAGGTAGCCTTTGCTCCCATATAACATTAATAAGGGAAGGACGAGCTTCCCCTTTTTGTGTTATTTCCAGGATTTAGATAATTTTTCTAAAACTTCTAACATTTATTGAGAAAGTAAACTTGAGGAAACTGGGTGATTTGGGGGAAACAAATTTAAAAATGAAACATAGGAGGGGAAATTTGCGTTACCTGTCTAAGCAAGGCCTATAATGCACAGAATGAGGTATGCCTTGCCTGCCTAGAGAGGTCAGTGACCTCTAATACTCATTCTCACTTGTGCTTGCTTGAAACCTGGGAAATGGCAATCTGTGCTTGCCAAATGAGTTCAAGATCTGTTTCTCTCCCTCTCTCTCTTCCTCTCCCTCCTCCCTCTCATCTCTCCCTCTCCCCTCTCTGTCTGTCTCTCTCTTGCTGCCATCCAGAAAGCTGATTCTCCTTTTCCCTCCTACTACACTCAGCCCCACCACTCCCAATCCAGTCATGACTAAAGCCATAGCAATGGTTATGTTTTGGCTCAATTAGTCCAGTTCTGAGTCTTTAGGTACTGTTGGCCAGAAGCCTGAAGGTGGGAAGGCATGAGTGAATGACATTTCTTAAACTGTTCATGATGTTTGTAGTGACCCTTCTCATCTAAGGGATATTTTTATCTTGGGAATATTTTAACATTTTTGGTGAAGATTTTTCTTTGTTCAGGGGGTCTGTATCAGATTCTCTTCTATTTTCCTTTACTAAGAAGAACAAATTTGTACATATCACTGATATACAAAGATGCAGCCCCTTCTCCCTACACTTTGTTTTCTCAGCCACTTAGCCAAAACAAGGCCTGGGCTGAAAGCCTCCAGAGAGGCAGGATCTCATCCAGAATCTGGATATGTTTCTTCACATGTTAAAATTAAGATTATGTGACTAGCCAGGCATGGTGGCACATGCCTGTAATGACAACATGCAAGAGGAGGTGAGTTGTGAGGCTAGTTTGGGCTACATAGCAAGACCTATTCTCAAAAAAGGGAAGGGGAAAAAAGGTGGTATGAGCATTGAGAGTCCTTTCTGTTCTGGTTCTGTGGCCATTGTTCTTTGACCACATGCTCTTCTATTCTCTGAGTTCTGCCAAGGACGGTGCACAGTGTTCTCAAAAGCTCCTCTTTCTCCCATGCTTCTAGAACTTTGTCTTTTAGTGCTGGCAAATGAGCCCTGGCACAAGCAGGCAAATGTTTTACAGCCCCAACCCTTAAACTTGTTTAATAATGGAGTGTCTCTGTTTGGGCTAGGTTGAATTGGGGACACTAGTCATTCACCCCCTCCCTGGGTCCTTGCTAACTGAAATATCAAAAGGTAGATCTGAGAATGTAGCTCAGTGGTAGATGTGATGTCTTGTGTGGTTCAACTTTGTTTGTTTGGTTGTTTCTTTCTTTCTTTCTTTCTTCTTTCTTTCTTTCTTTCTTTCTCTCTTTCTTCCATTCTTTCATTCCTTTTTTTTTAGACAAGCCCAACAGACTGGCCTTTTTTCTTATGAGAGAGAGAGAAAGAGAGAGGGAGAGAATTGGTGTGCCAAGGCCCTCAACCACTACAATCAAACTCCAGACACATGTGCCCCTTTGTACACATGTGTAACCTTGCACACTTGTGTCACTTTGTGTTTCTGAATTACATGGGACCTGGAGAGTCAAACATGAGTCCTTAGGCTTTCCAGGCAAGCAATCTCTCCAGCCCCAATTTCTGTTTCTGATTTAGAACAGGGTTGGTTTATACTGGCCATAAATTCTAGTCCAACCAATGATTTTCTTACTTAGTTCATATCTGCTAAAAGATAACTCCCCAAATCTCTGTTTCTAGCAGTTTTTTTCCCCTTAGCATGCCACTTAATTCTCAAGGAAGTTTGACATCCTTGGTAACTATGTGTGTTTGTAATACACAAATATGCACATTTGTTTTCCCTAATCATGAAGCATCAGAGATTTCCTCTTGCTCAGTTAGTATCTTCTTCAGGAAAAATAAGCAAAAAACCCCACTGTATCTTTACCTTGCCCAAATGTCTATGAGAAGTAAATGATTGTGTCAGTCTAGCGTTTTGCTTATGAATCTGAGGCCACTGCAGTGATTGAAATGTTCATTTTTCATGCCAAGTATTGTTTTATGCAAGATGGAGCCTGAGCTGCTCATTGTGTACTTCTGCCACAGAGTGAAAGAAGCCAAAACAATTAAAATCTACATGGATTGCAATATTAAATATTCAGTCCTTTTGCTTTGCAGTCCCCATCTCACATACAACACAAATTTATATTGCCACATTAACTAGGAACAAAGACAGATCCTTCAGTACCTGTGGGGGATTGGTTCTCAGACTCCCTCCCCACATCCCAAACTCCAAGGACATTCAAGTCCCTTATTGAAAATGTCATAATGTTTACAAATAACCTATACACATCTTTACTTATAATATCTAATACAATGTCAATAGTATGCAAATAATTGTTAGTCTGTATTGCTTAGAGAATAATGATAAGAAAAATGGTCTGCACACATTCAATACAGATACAACTTTTTTTCCTGATTGTTTTCAACACATAGTTGGTTGATTCTAAAAATGCAGAACCTACAAACACACAGAGATAACTGTATCTTATCTGAGGATAAATTAGCTTATACCAATGGAAATATAACACTTACTGTAGCAAGTAAAATATTGATCCTTTCATGTCTTCTTTGTTCTTAAGTAAGCTTGAAAATTATCATCAGGTAATTTAGTTACTAATAAAAATTTAGATCCATATTTGACTCCATATATTTTAATTCATATTTATGGTGCATTTTTTTACATAAGAGGAAACCCTTTTTACCCATTCTGGGAATTAATATTAGGTCCTTGCAAATGCTATCAAATGCTCTGCCACTAAGGTACACCCAAACCCAATACTGATGTTTTTAAACAAAGTAGTATTCTTTCTATAAGTAGTTTTTATTCAGCATAAAAAAAACCAACATTTTGTGTTTTAAAAACAGCAGCATACCACAGGGTGGATATTGTGCTGAGATTTGCAACACTGAGTTGGGATGACATGAGGGCATGCAAAGCAGCAGCCTCAGGACGAAGCGTGACCTGTCCTCCTCACAGATTCAAACCTGTCTGAGCATGTTTGAATGACCAGCCAAACAGACTGCCCAGAGTTCTTCCTGGCTAAGGAACTAAAAACTGAAGCTCTCTTCTGACACCAATGTGTCAAAGTTCTGTCAAGTGCCAATGACAAAATATCCTTGAGAATGGTATAAACAAGCTAGAAGAAAGGATTTTGAATGTTTTCATGCAAAGAAATGTAAATATGTGAAGATTAAGTTTTTTTAAAAAGTTGTATAAACAATAACCACATGTTCAAAGGCTATTAGAGTTCGGAGTTAGCAATGTGAAGAGGCATGCCAAGGACCCAGGAACGTCTCATCCCAGTTTGCTGTCCTTGCCACATCACTGACCACAAGATGACTTGACCTTCCTGAGTATCATTTCCCAGAAAGAAAAGTCATTTGTCTCCATGTGTCCCCTTTTCTTAGTTTTTCCAGTTGACTCCCTTCAGGTTTCTACAGAGTAGACCGTATTAGGTCATATTTTCACACCCTTGGAGTTGGGGGCATTTTCTGCCTTTATCAAGGAGGGAATCTGGACCAACAAGGAAGAGCCTGCCTGCCCACAAACCTCTAAGCCATAGTTTCTAAGCCATGTACCCTGTACAACCAACAGAAAGTACACAAGGTGGACGATTAGGAGGGACCAGGCTCAGTCTGTGGCCATGAGCGCTGACCATGAAAACTGTGCAGCTCTCAGAAAGCCTAATTGGATGGTTTTCCTCTAAGACTGCCTTTGAGCCACGACAAGAATGTTAGGAAGAAGAGGCATGGCCAGGCAAGCAATCAGTGAGCAGAACTCAAGTTTGCATGCATGTAATTGACCACATTTGAGGTTTATTAAAAATTATTTATTTATTTGAGAGAGAGAGGCAGGAAGATAGAGAGATAATAGGTACACAAGGGCCTCTAGCCACTGCAAATGAACTCCAGATGCATGTGCCACCATGTATATCTGTCTTTATGTGGGTACCAGGGAATCGAACCAGGGTCCTTAGGCTTTGCAGGCAAGCACCTTAACCACTACACAGTCTCTCCAGCCCACATTTGAGTTTTCATGCACGTAATAGATCATGTACAAAAGGGTTATTGAACTAATTTGAGGATTATTTTTCATTCATTACACAGCATTTAAATAGTCTAGGGTAGTGATGTAGTTCTGTGTTGCCATCAGAGACAAACTTTACCTCTCTGTTTAGCCATTCTTAAAGTATGATGTCTTCATTTGTATCATATCAAAATAGTACCTGTTGCACTCCTGCTCTTGAGAATCATATCCAAATTCTAGGCAAAATGTAAAAAGGTCAAAGGCATTGTTTATCTCTCTTTAAAGAACATTCCTAGAAATCTTGCACAGAGACTATCATTCCAATCTCCAATATCTACCAGATTGGAAAATACAGCTTTACTGCTAGTCTCATGCCATTCTGAAGTATGTCAAAGCTCTGAAGTTAAGAAAGTAGAGGCTGGGTGTGGTGGTACACTCCTGTAATACCAGCTCCTAGGAGTTTGGAGGCAGTATGATCAGAAGTCTAAGGTCATCCTTGGCTACATAGCAAGTCTAAGGCTAGTCTGGACTACATCAGCCTTTGTCTCAAAAACAAAAAAACCCTGAATTAGGATTAAGCAACTAGTAATTTTTGACACCATGTAGAGTTTTAATGTGAAAATGTAGGCTGCCAAAACAGTACAGTGTAACATGGGTAGAACAAGGTATTGCTCTGAATTCATTTAATTTTGCAGATAGTAAAGAGATGGAGGTATTCTAGGTCCTGTCATTGTTCAGCAAATGAGCAGGTGGTTGCTGAAAGATTGATGATGACAGTACCTGCTGGGATCAGACAGGCTCAGCAGAGTCCCACAGATGCTCCTGGGATCTGGCTCATAGGTGTTAACCCCACAAATTCTAAGTCAATAAAGATATATAAGCCAGTGAGGAAGGAGTTTGCAACAAAGTCTGATACTTACTCTATAGGCATAATGCTCAATGTATATATCTTTTACTGGTGAAATCTTCCAATAATCCTATGGAAGATTGGCTTTAGATGGTAGGTAAGCCTGCCTAGCCATGAATCTGATTTTCCCTTGAAGCTGAGAATGAATCAGATGAAGACTGTGGTCCTAAAGCCTTGACCTCCTAGCTGTATGAGGCAGTCCCAACCTAACACATTCCCTTTGTCTAATCTCTGTCTTTGGAAACAAGATAAAACATAAGAGAGAGTAGGATGAATATAAACAAATCCTCCACATGTGAGATAGAAAAAATGAGAAGAGACCAACAGACCAGAGGAATTAAAGAGGGATTTGTTGAGGGCCTAGATCATAAATAGAACCTCACTAAATGGGAATAATTTTGATACTGAAGACAGATTTGAGGGGGACCATCATGTTGAAACATAATGCAAAATTTAGTGGGAGGAAGAAAGCAGCTCAGAGAGACTCCTCCTCCAACAGGTCCTGGAACCGTTTGAAGAGAACAAGGAACACAGGACAGGAGAAGGTAAAGAAGAGGTAAATCTGGAGTGTCTACTCATCTAACTCCTCCCTTTCTTTTTGTTAACACCAAGTAATTCTCCAACCATACAAAGATATTAAGAAAGTCAATGAAGCAGTAAGTAAAACTGATAAACAATATAAAAAGTGCCATGTATTGCTAATAGGTATATAAAAAGGTACAAGCACTTAGAGGGCTACCTGTCAAAACTTAGAACATATATAAGTATGTGCTCTGACTAATCAATCCATATCTATAGATAAACAGGGCATATGGAATACATTTGTTCATATAATAATTATATATTATATAGTAAAGTAGCATACAATTAAACTATATTAAAATAGAATATTAAAGTATTAGCTTAGATATGCATTTGATAACATTAATGGGTACCAAAAGCACAGTTTGAGTTTAAGAAAAAAGACCCAGGAGTGGTGGCAAATCCTTTCTCAAAAGAAAGAGAAGAGAAGGAGGATGGGGGTTAAGGGAAAGTGGTTGGGAGAGATTATGTACATTTAAAAATATTTTAGGGCTGGAGAGATTGCTTAGTGGTTAAGCTCTTGCCTGTGAAGCCCAAGGACCCCAGTTCGAGGCTCAATTCTCCAGGACCCACGTTAGCCAGACGCACAAGGGGGCACACGCGTCTGGAGTTCGTTGGCAGTGGCTGAAGGCCCTGGTGCGCCCATTCTCTCTCTCTCTATCTGCCTCTTTCTCTCTCTGTCACTCTCAAATAAATAAATAAAAGTGAACAAAAAAATTAAAAAATAAAATAAAATAAAAAAGTAAAAATATTTTATTTGTTTATTTGCAAGGAGAGAGAGAGAATGGGCACACGAGGGCCTCTTGACAATGCAAAGAAAATCCAGATTCATGTGCTACTTTGTGCATCTGGCTTATGTCAGTACTGGGGAATTGAACCTGAGCTATAAGGCTTTGCAAGCAAGCCCCTTTAACTGCTAAGCTATCTTTCCAGCCTCAGCTTTCTAATATAGGTTTTCATTTTTAAAAAAGAGAGAGAAATTAAAAGCAGAAAAAAAAGGAGTAGGTGGTTGTGGCAGCAACTGGGAAGAGGGCTTAGCTCAATGGTAAAGTGCTTTGCCTAGCATGTATGAAGCCCTGGGGGCGCGGGGTGTGGAGAAGGAGAGGGAAAGAGGCAACTATTTATGTAAACTAACAATACATAGACACAAAATACATTTACACATTGAAGAAGAGAATGAAAGTGGAAATAGGATGCAGGAAAAAATTGACCCATTACCAAGAGATAATTTCTACACTAATAGTATATGTGCTGTGAACTTGTTCCTTGTACCTGAAGTTTCTCCCCACCAGTATTTCTCCCCTCCCCAAAATGAGCCTTTAAGGACAAGGCTACATTTTTAGCTCTCTTAATATTTGTGTGTAACAACACTAAGACATGTATTTCTGTGCAGTGGTTAAAATAATAAAATTTCTCTGGGCTCTAAGAGAGTTAGGTGGAGTGACACCTAATTGGAGGTGATCACTAGACTCACTAGCTGATGTGGTAACACCCTGTAAACTTGTACCTCTCTTGTAATCTGTGTATTCTTCAGTTGCTGTCTTGGCAAAATGAAAAATCACTTCAACATGGACTTTCAGAGTCAAGCAAATAGTCAAAACCGTCAACAGTACATTCAATCTTCAAATGCAGGGGTACACAGGCTTGCTCCCTGTTAATTTTAGACCTGCAGAGAAAATAATCTGTCTCTTGATTGTAGCTTAGGAAACTCATTACCCCTGTGGTCAGTGTTAGCCAAACTCAATGCCCTTTTCTAACCATCAGTAGCCAGAGAAACCAGTCCTGCCAATTCTCAGATTACCAGACATCATGAGCTGGGGAGAGGAAGGCCAATGAAGCCAACAGACACAGTGGGGAAGATAAAACCAGCCAAGATATAATGACTTGAACTGGCATTCAGTCAGATCATGGGGACTTTGCTGGCCTTTGATCAAAGATCTGGTGCTGTGTATACTTAGGTCTTAGGATACACTGTCATGTCATCTGAAGGAGTAATTCAGAGTGAACTATTGGGTCTAACATATTTATTGCAGCCAAATGTACAAAGAACAGAGGTCCAAGGGACATTATAGGTGTTTTATATTGCAAGGGCATCAGCAGCTAAGAATACAATCTGAGGCCTCAAAATAAAGAAAAAGTGATCAAAACAGCATTTTCTGCAAAACAACTTCTCTATAAGAGGAAAGTCATTCACGTTCCTGCTTTCCAATATCCTATCAATCCTACCGTAGTTGATTCACAGTCTGAACTAGCTATTCCTGAGCTCCACAACAGTGAGGCACCCTAAAAGACTTGAAAAACAAAAGCAGTGCTCACCCATCTACTACAGAGGGAGACTGTCTCATGTCTGGGATCTCACCAAATGATCTCTTCCAAACCCAAGCTAAAAGATTGCTTAGCAAAAAAGAAGGGGAAAGTTTATGATTCTTCAGTTCAGAGTTTTAAGACTTTCAGAACTCTGATAGTTCAGCTCCTTTCTGTCTTTGTAGTGTGTGGCTCAGAGAAAATATCTGGCCCTGTGTATAGTAGCTAGCTCAATCCCATTGAACACCCATCTATTGAATACTTACTGAATTCTAGGTATGCTATTAAATACTAGGAACACAGAAAAATATGAATACTAATATAATGTATGTCCTAGTTAGAGCCAGTCTTCCTGGATTCTATTTTAGCTTCTCTGCTTACCTGCTGTATAACTTTTGTCAAATGATTTAACTTCTTATCATTTCAGGTTCATTGTCTATGTAATACCATGTGACGGTAAGTCTATATTTGAGGGTGTCATCAAACATAGAAGAATCAAAATACTCAGGGCATATAGAATAAAGCAATGACTGGCATACAGCAAGAACTCTACCAACACTTGCCAATTAAAATACCAGCTGCATGCCTTATGGAAGCTTGCTCTCCTCTGTTTAGTCAGCCCAGCAAATCAACCAATCAAACCAGTGTTATTTGAGGGCAAAGGCTTGCCTATTCCCATGTCTACCCCATTTCCCTTTAAACAATGCCTAGTATGATACTTGGTACATTATAGACTACCAGTGTTTGATAAATGAATGAACGAATCTCAAAACTAAAGAGATAGAAACAGATATCCTGAGAAGCAAAGGTTTGAACAGTACTTAAGGAAAGAGAGAGAACAGCAGCAGCATTTCTTTTTGTTTTGTTTTGTTTTTCGAGGTAGGGTCTTGCTCTAGCCCAGGCTGACCTAGAATTCACTATGTCCTCTCAGGGTGGCCTCGAACTCATAGCGATCCTTCTACCTCTGCCTCCCAAGTGTTGGGATTAAAGGCGTGAGCCACCACGTCTGGTGCATTTCTGCATATAGAGCAGGGACCAGGGATTCTAGGCAGGTGGAGTAACCCCAGCAAAGCCTAGGAATATAAAGGGGATTGCCTTCTTCTTGTATACATACAATCCACTCTTCTCATTTAGGGATTTTACCTGCAAAGGCTGCAAACCTGCCAAGCTCAGCTTCCATGTATCAAGCAGCACCATTCTAATGAAGCCAGGTGCTCGTTAAAATACTCCAGGGGTTATCAGTTCTTCTTTTCTCTAGCACATGTTCATTCCATAGGAGTTGGCTGATTTCAGAAATGCAGCGGGGATTAAGGCACTGAACATGTATTTACCTAGCCCATCTGCTCATTGCCAGAATTTGATTACATTTTTCTGTTGATATAATAGACAGCTACCTTTTGTTCCATACTCATCCATTAGGAGGTGGATTGTCCTACTTGTGAAAATGCCAAATCCCCTGGGAGTTCTTATGACAGAGATACCTGGTTGTCGCCAATATTCCTTTCCCCTATAGCGTTAGCATCCCTGACTTACCTGGGTACAAGGGCACTCAAAAACTCTCCACCTGGCACCAATATGAGACAAGGTGGCTAGGTAGGCTTGTTGTGTTCAACTTGTCCCTCCCTCAATGTAAAGTAAAAACATTTTCTTTTTCCTTTCTATCCTCTCCTCTGAGTTGAATGTTGATATGATGGCTGCAGTTAAAGCTATCGTTTCATATTGTGGGATGACCTCAGGAGTGGAAAAAAATGCTAAGGAGATTATGTAGAAGCAGCCTTGGGTGCCTGATATTCCATATATATAATTTTTGTGTCACAGTGATCGCAACACCTGATAGAAACAACTGACGAGAGGAAGGACATGTTTGGACTCACACCTCCAGAGGACGTCAGTGCGTCATGGTGGGGTGCATGGCAGTGGGGGTGTGAGGGGGAGGCTCCTCACGTCATGGCAGACCAGGAAGAAGACAACAAGACCAGAACCAGGGGCTAGTCTATAAATTTCAAGTTCCCAGCCCTAGTTATCTCCTTCTGCCTGTTAGGCCCTACTCCCTAAAGGTTCCACAGCCTCCCAAAATAATGCCAGCAACAGGGGGAACAAGCATTCAAAACATGAGCCTGTGGGGGATATTTCAGATCGAAACCAAAATGCCATGGATGTCATGTGGGAGCGCCTACATCTAGACTTTATTTATTTATTTATTTATTTATTTATTTATTTATTTTGGTTTTTCAAGGTAGAATCTCTCTCTAGCCCAGGCTGACCTGGAATTCACTATGTAGTCTCAGGCTGGCCTCCAACTCACATTGATCCTCCTACCTCAGCCTCCTGAGTGGTGGGATTAAAGGCTTCATCTAGACTTTTATATGAGAGTGAAAGAAGCTCTGCTTTGTTTACAACATTTCTTTCTTTTGAATCTATTGTAGCTTTTTGTTTTTTGCAGGCACACCTAATCCTAATTGAAAAATCTTCCTGTTGCTTCCAATTCTGAAATCTCCTTTCCTCCTCCAAGTCAATTATTACTACTCAGAAAATAAAAACTAAGACATGCTAAGAATAATAACAACAATAATAATTATGACAATAACTATGTGGCAAATCTGTACTTTTTCCATCCTTGCCCCCCATGAAATCACATTGTGAATTTCATGACTACTTTTATTATTTTTTGATTGTCTTGTTTGCATCCTGTGAATGTACATGATTAAGAGTTATTCTGTGGGTAGGGGAGGAAGCAAGTGATAAAATATCTAGAAAAGGAGCCAAGATACACCTGAAGCAATTTAGGTAGAAGAAGGTAGTACAGTGCCCAACAGTGCATAAATTGTGGACCTAGCATAATGCAGTTTTATACAATGATTAAGGAGTGTGCTCTAGAATAATTTTGGGGAATACCAATAGGATATTTTGTCAAATAAAAAAGTAGGTTCCAAAACAAGATGCAAATACAAATATATGCATATGTTCACTATGTATACATATATACATTTCTGCTTCTATAAACATAGAAAAAAAACATGAAACATAGACTTCAAAGCATTCATAGTAGCTCGTTTTGGTCTAGATCATGATAGATGATGTTTGCTTTGTTTACCCTGGCTAAATTCTTGTGGTGTTCAGGATGAAGGAGAGGGTCTCATGCATGCTAGACAAAGGCTGTACTACTAAACTGCACACTACTCCTATATTTCAGAATTTTCTATAATTAATGTATATGATCTGTAAATATTTTCAGTTTTTAAAAAACAATTCTTGGGTGATGGTAGAAGCAGGAATAAAACCCATACTTGGTAATGGTTTCTATATTGTATTGGGCAGAGTAACATTGTTATACTGTTATAACAAGCCTTAAGATCATAAAGAATTAATGCATCAAAGATATTTTCTTATTCCTATAAAGGCTAATATGAGACACTGGAGACATTCTTCCATCTGGTGTCTCAGGGCCTCATCCCATCAGAGAGCCATCATGACCACTGTTAGTGAAGAAAGGCATGAAGAGGTCATTGTTGGGGCTAGGATTGTAGTTCAGTTGGCAGAGTGCTTGTCTAGTATGCACAAGGCCCTGGGTTCAATCCTCAATGCCACATTAAAAAAGCCACAATGGAGCATGCCTGCAATTTCAACACTTGGGAGGTGGAGGCAGGAGTCATCCTTGACTATAGAGTGTTTGAGGCAGCCTGGGCTGCATGCAACCCTGTCTTAAAACAAGACAAGAGGGTAGATAGATGGCTCAGTAGTTGCAGGTGCTTGCTTGCAAAGCCTGACAGCCTATAAAGCCAGATGAACAAACTGGTGCATATGTCTGGAGCTGGTCTGCAGTAGCAAGAGGCCTTGGCATAACATTCCCTTCCCTCCCCTCTCACTCTTCTTGCAAATAAATAAATAATTTTAAAAAACACAAGACAAAGCTAACCTGAGAAGGTACTCCTCTTCACAGTTTACTGGTCATGCCTAGATCCTAGTCCTCACCCAATTATAAGATGGATGGTAGAAAATGGGGGAGTACATGGGATATCTCCTGAGTACTGCCTCTTGTTACATTTTTCTCCTATTTTACAAGTCTTGTGTAGGTAGCATCAGGCAGTGTGAGATCAAGGAGGAAGAAATAAAGAAGAAAGAAGAGAAAGAGTAGAGGGAAAGCAAGAGCAGGTTTGATTTAAATTGCCATGGATAAGAAAGGGACCAGAAAACAATCCAGTAAGTACCAAGGTATGTACTATGGAAGGGTTCATACAAATTAGGGACCAGGGTGTCATGAAAAACCCAAACAAACAAATATCAATCCAGACACAGATCGGGACAGGCTGTGGGGACACAGCAGTTGTGGTAGACATGAAGAAGCAGAATTATGCCAGGAAACAAAGTCAACACCCAACAAGTAGCTGGGGAGCTCTAGACCCTGAGAACAGAGCCTAGTATCATGGGAGAAGGATCTGGCGGGAAGGATGAAGGCTCCATCAAGGAGCAGGGCTTCACAGCAGTCTGTGAAGGCTGGTACTCCAGGGAGAAAAACTAAGACAATGCTTGGTCCTTGGGGCAAGAACAAGAAAAAATGGGATCGGAACTTTTGAAGAGGTACTTCTGCAGATGGTTGCTCAAGGCCTCACCTCTGCAGAAGCAAATACCAAGACCAAGCTTGAAAGCCAGGTTTCTCCTTGGCTTAATTTGATCTGCCTTGACTTGGGGATGTAATGGAGTTATATTCATGGATTGAAGGCATCCGTGCCTGAAGCAAAAGAGGTTCAATAGGCTAAATCTACTAAAAGAACTTGTAATCAGTTGGGAATGACTTCTCTGAGACAGCCTTACAAATAGCCACATGGTCCTATTGGGGGTATCTGTGCTGTACTGATTCATAGAAATAGGATTGGAGAAAACCCTTAGGGAACTGCCATTAATCATTATTGTTTATTAAGCTACCATGATTAGCTTGTTGAGTACCTTGGGTGAAAACACAAGGCCCCTTGTTTCATTTTGTTTTGTGTGTATGTGTATAATATGGTTCTGTGTGTGTGGTGCATGCGTGTGTATGTGCCCTTGTGGCTCCCCATGTGCTAGCCTGTGGTAGGGTGCGCTCACATTTGGTGGCAAGGGGAGGGGACACTGAGTATCTCATGATATTGCTCTTCCTTCTGCTCATTCTTGAGCTAGAAACCTTTACTGATCCTACAGCTTGACCTATGTGTGTATGTGTGTGTGTGTATGTGTGTGTGCACGCACACGCATGCACATGCCATTGCACTCAGGTGAGCTCTGTGAGACTGGTGTTACAGACATGTGTGGCCATGCCCAGTTATTTATGTGGGTCCTGGGAATCAAACTCAAGCAATCCCTGAAGTCTCCTCAGGCCCTCATGTTTGCACAGAATTACTTTCTTCTCCTTCTTCTTCTCCTTCTTCTTCTTATATTATTATTAACAACATTTCATATGGATATATCATGAGTTGGTACCCTCTTTTCCCTCATCCCTGGCCCCCAGAATTGTTTTTAATCACTGTGCCATTTCTCCAGACTCCTGCCCCTTGTTTCCTTATCTTGAAAAATATTTTAAGAAAAGCTTAAATTTTCATTCTGCTTAGCTAAATACCCCCCTGTGCACAGGTGCTAGCTTTGATGTTTGAGAGCAGCATGACCCAGATGGAGACTCAACATCTACTATGGCCCTAGGAACAGTCAAAACAGTGATTAGGGATGTGTCTTAAACCTCCCAGAGTAATTTAAAAAATGAGAGGTGCTTGCATATCTAGCCATCTAGCAACTTTACAGAGCTGAGATTGAGGTGAGGCAAGTGAGGTGCTCTGGGCGTAAAATTTATAGGGATGCTCACTCCCAGGACCTGGCTAGGCCTCAGCCAGAAACATGAGACTGGTGAAGGACAAGACCACCGTGCCATTCATGAGAGGTGTCCCTGTCTGGTCCTTGGGAGTGAGGGGGAGGCTTGGTAGGAGTTATCTGGAAGGTTAGAATTCTGAAAGTTTGCCTTCAACAAGCTGGTGAGAACTGAGGGGGTGGGAGTTCTTAAGGTGCCCCATCGCAGGGCTTCCCAAACTTTTTCCACTCTTTTTATTTTTTGGTTGTACAAAACTATTGTTTTTTTTTTTTTTTTTGGTTGTGCAAAACTATTTTTTTTTTTTGGTTGTGCAAAACTATTTTTTCTGGTTGCTTTTTCCACTCTTAACCCCTGTTTTTCAAGAAACTTTTGTGAAACCCAAGGTATAAATGTATATGAAATAGGCCCACAAATCAGTCATTTAATAATATAAATCACAAATAAATTCATTTTAATATAACCCCTTCAACTTCTGAAAGACAAATCTTGTATGTTTTCTCTCCTATGTGGTTCCTAGATACATAAGATCATGTATGCTTGTAACATGAAAGTGGAAGTGAAGCAGTCTAAGGGGAAAGGGAGAGGGTATGGAGAGAAGTATGCTCAATCTATAAATAGAGTCCCAGATCTCTCTCCCTCCTCCCATCTGGCCATGCTCAGACTAGGTCTGGGATTCTGGAGCCACCTCCTGTCATGGTAAGTGAGGATGCCTCTGGGCTGAAAAGTCTGAATGCTACTTGACACCTCCATCTGAGCATATACCCAGGGCCCTTCCCTTGCAGGGCCTCCCCTCTCCTCATAACCCTTAAAACCCTCTCCCCCGGGGGTAGGTCCCGGATGAGCCTAATAATGGTACCAAACTGACTGTATTTGCTGAATACAGAACTGACTAATAAAGAAAAATAAAAATAAAGACAAAAAAAAAAAACCCTCTCCCCCTTGTTTGGCTTCTTGTGCTCTATCACAGGTGACCCCCTGCCCACTTTATCTTCCTCATCCCATTTTAGATTCAAGAAATGGTTTGTCTGGTGACTCTTGAACTTAAATCTGACGATATGAAAATGTCCTTATATAACACAATATCGTGTACAACGACCAGTGAGAATTTTTAATGATACAAAATTAAATTAAAGTAAAAATGCATATAGTAATAATGTGGATGTGATTGTTTATTTTTACAAAAAGAATTATATACTTGCTGAGTAGTGTGTGTGTGTGTGTGCGTGTGTGTATGAAAAGCTACAGCGTATCATCAGTATTTTTTAGAGCTGAATGATTAATAGACCTAAATGATTTAATAACTGCCAACACAGAGAATAGCAGAAGTATGTTTAGGGTTGTTTCAGAAATTGTTGGGAATTGTGGCCTAATCCCAACCAAACTCATTTAATGATTTTTTTTAAACGAAATTAAAGTCAGCAACTCAAAATCTTAAATCAAACATTCTAACATAATATAATCCAAAGGGACACTGATTTGATAGTTCCATGCTGAGAAATGATGGTAAGATGTTAAAAGTCATAATGTGAGCTGAGGTGTTTCAGGAGTGAGTGCGATGCCATGAACAGGGCAAAGCGCACATGTTGTGTGTTCAGAACCAAGGCTGCAATAAGGCTGTGAGATGCCACACACCCCAAGGCTGCCAGAAACACCTTGGATTTATTACATGTTTAACTTTGAATTAATTTTGGGTCATTATGTGTTCAGAAACCCTCTTTAAAAGACTTGGCCCTATAGACTGTGGTTTGGCCTCCTGGCAGCAGATTAAGAGATGCCAGCAAGGGACCAAGGGAGCAGGGTTAGGAGGCAAAGTCTTTCCCACCATTTCTCTAAAGAAATATCCCATGTCTGAACTGCCATCTTGCCACTGGCCTTGTCACAGGAAGTGTTGCCTGTCTCAACTAACTAACTTCCTTTCTTTCCTTTTCATTTTTTTTTTTTTCATTGCTAGTTTTTAGTGCTGGGAATGGAACTCAGGGCCTTGCCCATGCTAAGCATATGCTCTAACACTGAACTATGCCCAGCCCTCTTCCTCCTTTCTGCTCCCACATCAAATGCTTCTTCAGGCCTGCAAATACCATCATTGGGAGGCTGCTTTGCATTAAAACAAGTCAGGCCAGGCCCTTGTGTCATTATCAGTTCAC
The DNA here is from genome assembly GCA_036346955.1 of Dipus sagitta. Taxonomy (NCBI): domain Eukaryota; kingdom Metazoa; phylum Chordata; class Mammalia; order Rodentia; family Dipodidae; genus Dipus; species Dipus sagitta. The sequence goes on along the minus strand of CM070772.1, from coordinate 80,396,027 downwards.
ACCTTCTGGCATGCCTTAGCTGTTAACAACATCATAGGAATTAAGTAGTGGAATGTCAGCTGAAAGCAAGAACAGGCTAGAAGAGTCGAGTAGGCAAGGGCAGAGAAGTGAAGGATATCACAGTGTGTCCCTTGAAAATTTGCTTGCTTTGGCCCTGAATATACCATCAAAGGGAGATTGTGTGTCACGTCTCAACTCCCCTTTTGCTCTGAGGATCATAGAGACTGCTGCTGGATTATCACATGGTATTATTTCATTGACTGTAATTTATTGATACCACAAATTACCTACTTGGAGTCAGGCATGGTGGTGAATGCCTATCATCCTAGATGCTCTGGAGACTGAGCCAGGAGGAGGAGTACTTGAACTTGGGAGTTTGGGGCCAAAGTGCACATCATTGTAAGACCTTTATATATATTTAAATCACCTGTTTTCTTAGAATTCCTTATTCAAAACAATTAAGGCATTGGTTAGCGTGTTGTACATGCCTTAATCCTCCTATAAACTAGGAACTCAGAGCAAACAAGAAATATTTGTATGTATGTGTATATACATATATACATATATGCATAAATACACATACATACATATATAAATATATAATACTATATATATATATATATATATATATATATATATAAATCATTCCTTTGTGCCAAGTATTATACACTAACTTACTTTTAATCTTACAAAATCCCTGCAACATAGGTATATTATTCCCTCTTTTATGCCCAGCTTCGCAGGTTGCCTTCAGGCTCACTGATGCTTCTACTTCTTTCTACTACGTTCCAGAGTGGTGAGTGAGGGGAACAAATACAGGTGGTACTGAGACACTGGCGACCTGAAATGCATGAACCTGTCAATGAGTCACTAATATAGTTTGACATAACCATAATTAAGAGTCACATAGTTGGGCAGAGAATGGCAAAGATGAAGCTGACATGAAAGAATTGACTGTAGGAATGGGAGGCTTTAAAGCTAGTCTGAGGTTTCCTGGATGGTGCTAGGGGTGGATCAGATAGAGAGATAGGCTGCAGTGTGGAGAGGTGGTGGAGGCAGGACCAGCCCGCTGTCTGAACTAGCACACACACACACACACACACACACACACACACACACGGAACAAGAGAGAGAGAGAGAGGGAGGGAGTTAGCCCATGGCATCCTTTCCCTCTGTGGTTAAGACAGGTACAACTTGGCTCCTGGATGTAGGTATCCAAATGACACAAGCGTCCATCAGCAGAGATACAGAGCCACACAGACAAAGTGAGCTAATTCCAGTGCAGACTGGCAGACAGCAGGGCCTCTGTCTGGTGGAGGAAGAGCACCGGAGCTGGGGTCGACACACTGGAAAGGAGGGAAGTAAGCCTGGCGCTACTTTTAGTGCTGCAGCTCCACGTATAGCGGACTGACAGCATGAGCGTGCCTGCGAACTGAACTCCTTAGCTGGAGATACAGGCCTGAGTATCGTGCCTGTATCTGTCGTGGACTGACGCTTGGCTAGTCAGTGTCTTGAGGCCTCTGTGGCAGGCATGCACCGCTGTGAGGGAACAGACCAGCATGCTTCTGGAGAGCTCAAGAATATAGTTTCTGATGCTTCAGTTTTTAACAGTGCCAAATACAGGCCCAGCTTGGTGGGAAATATAAGCACAATGGCACAATGGAATTCAGTAGAATCATAAATGAAGCCACAGACAATTTTCCCTGAGCTCCTTGCAGTGGAAACTATACTCTCAACACCTGGGCGCTTTCCTACCCATAAAACTGGTTGGCAGAGAATGATGTCATCAGAAAAACTCTGATTGTCTGAGTCTATTCTCCTAGAATGATCCATTGCTGATAGCCAAAAGTTTTCCAAGAATCTTTCTGGGCAATCAACATCATATTTAGGGTTTTTTTTGCAATATTTTTTCTATTATGATGTACATGTGGTTTCTTTCATAGGCTACTGCTGCTTGATGTCAGTTGAAATGCCCGGAGGCTGCTTCACCCTGAACATTTTAGTGAGAGCCTTCCTATCAGGCAGCTCTTGCCTTGATAATAGGGGATAAGAGAAAAAAATTAATGAGCAAACTTGTTACTCCTTCTGCCCCTGGCTTGCTGATTAGACATAGCAGTGATGATTTTGAGCAAGGGCCAAGGAATGCCAGAGTCTACAGTGACACCAAATTAAAGGAGCTCTGAGAGCAGTGGAAAGTCTCTGAGTTTGAGATGTTTATTAATTACTTGTGCATGGAGTGCTGAGCTGGGCAGGTGAACCCTGAGCACAGGAAAATCACAAGCATATTCAGGCTGTCTTGCTTGTGTCCTGGGAACATTATGCAAAGAGAATCCTGAGACAGGGCATCAGAGAAGTCAGAACTACCCCCTTCCTGACAGGAGCAAAGGAGACTCCATCACCAAGAAGGCTTCCCTGGGAAATAAGTAAAATAATACACAATAACTTCACTGAGGGCGACTGGATTCTCTGCCTCCTTCTCCCCTTTCCCTGGCCCATTTAGTTCCTATTTCCTGCTTATTTGTAACACGACACAGTGAAAGCTTCAGCTTTTGAAAAAGTAGACAAGGAGTAGGCCTCAGGGAGGGATGTAGTCAAGTCTAGTGCTAGAGCACTGGCCTAACATGCCCAAGGCCCTAGGTTCAATTCCTGGTAGCAAAATAATAATAATAATAATAATAATAATAATAATAATAAAAATTTAAAAACCCACAATAGCAACAGTGGAGCATGCCACAATCGTGGTGGACATGGGAATTGCAGGCAGGAAGATCAGGAGTTAAAGGAAGTCCTTGACTTCGTGATGAGTTCATGACCAACCTGGACCACATGAGACTTTCTAGAACAACAACAAAGTAAACAAGTGGTACAACACTGCTTAACACTTCCTGCTTCTTCCTTCCTGTCTTCCCTCACTACCTATGCTTCTGTCCTGCTTGCTTGCCTGCTTTCCTTCCTTCCTTCCTTCCTTCCTTCCTTCCTTCCTTCCTTCCTTCCTTCCTTCTTATAAAGAATAAATAGTTCACCTTCAGTGGGGATATAGATCTTTGGTAGAGCTCTTGCCTACCATGTGAGAGGTTCTGATTTTGATCCCCAGCACCAAGAAGATGGAGTGGGGACCACCTTGATGATCCCTTAGAAATAATTAGAGAAGGGTTAAGGATGTAGATCAGTTGGTAGAGTGCTTGCCTTGCTTGTACAAAGCTCTGGGTTTGATCCCTGGCACCAAATAAACTGGGTCTGGTAGTTACATGCCTGTAATCCCAGGACTCTAAAGGTTGAGACACGTGGATCAGGAAATTCAAGGAGTTTCAAGCCAGCCTGGGATAAATGAGGTCATGTTTTGAAAAAAAAAAAAACAAAAAGCAAACAAAACATATAATATATCATGGAGGTCCTGGGGTGGGGAGGAAGAAGGGGCTAGTTCTCAAGGAGACTGGTCAATTTGTCCTGCTCTTTCTGCTCAGGCCAGTACACGTCCTCTAGGGCAGTCTCTAGGTCAGCCCAGTAGTGCCCTCCTCCATGGGCCTTTAACCTAGTGAGCGTTCCCTAACTCTCAGTGTCTAAAGAGAAAGAAAAGAAGGAGGTTGTAATCTTCCCCCAAGGAAGTAGGAGGTGGATTACATCACTGTGGGTGAAATGAGGGTAAAGTGTGGCTGCTAAGTCGGTTAAATCTTTCTGTCTTCACAGTTTGGGTTTCAGAGCAGTGGAGATAATAATAGAAAGATCCAAGTTTCCTGTGATACAGAAAAGCAGCACTTGGTAGGTGACAAAAATTGGCAGGATCACACTGAGAAGCTGAGCAGGGGTATCTGCTACCTTCATGCTGTACATGCATTCCTGGGGCCTAGAAAGCAATAGCTGTATATGCTGAAGTTGGCCCAGATATCTGGGAGGTCTGATCACTTAAAGAAAATTGGATTTTACCAGGCAGTTAGTTGGCCATTGGTAATATGAACCATCATCCGGCTTTCATCCATCCTTCATCCTGGATCTTTCTTGTCCCACCCGCTCCTGCCCTCTATCTTTGTATCCCATGGTGAACCTGGCCCCGCAGTACTGATATCAGCTCACCTCTAAGCCCACAACTATCCCCTTTAAACGTGGTCAACTCCGCAGGTCCAGGCTGCCACAGAAAAATTCATAATTGACAGCTGTTTACTCCAGTCAATGGTCCCAAACTGGTTACTCCCTGCTTCCTTCCCACCTGCCACTCCATTGCTGTCTCTTTCTCCCACTTTCTCAATTCATCCTCTCCAAGCATTGGCTACAAGGCTGGTCCTCCCAGCCCTGCCCCCAACAACCCAAGGGCTAGGCTATCTTAGCCACTTTCCCTGGGAGTGTGGAGAAAAACAAGAACAGCCAGTCTGACATGACTTATTCCTGTTCTCTTTATTGACACCTGGCTTTTCCAGGTAACTACCGTACTAGATCAGGGTATGCTACAGGGTTCAGATCCAGCACCAGGTTTACCTAAGGGAAAAGGTGGTGTAAGGAATGTATGTCCTGCCGCAGAAAGACAAATCCATTCAGGAGTTAAAGGACCAAGGAAAGAGCTTCAAAAACTCTGGAGCCAAGCTGGGCCATTGTGGTACACACCTTTAATCCCTGCACTTGTGGAGGCTAAGGTAGGAGGATTGCTGTGAGTTCCAGGCCAGCCTGAGACTACATAGTGAATTCCAGGCCAGCCTGGGCTAGAGCAAGACTCTACCTTTAAAAATAAAAAAAAAAGACTCTGGAGCCCCAAACCCTAGGATTTCTGGTTACTGTGGAGAGAGAAAGAGAAGGCAGTTGCCTCAGCATCTAGCCTTTCTGCCCCAGAAATGGGGAGACTTCACTGTGCCAAGCTCTGGAAACTCTACTGCTATTTCCACAACCTTGGTCAGTCTTCTACTCTGGAACTCCCTGGCTCCCCACTCTGCAGGCCACCCTCCATCTGCCTCTCTTGGCTCACTGAAACCCCTTCCTTCACTTCTAGAGACCATTTGTCTTCAGTTACATAAACTGGGAGTGTAGAATAGGGCAGAGAAAGGCTAGGCTGTGCCAACAGTGAGGGAAAGGGAACATTGGAGACTATACTTAAACTTCCAGAACAGACAGAATTACTGAGTCAGGGGGAAGGAGTCTTAATACAATTTCTCTGAAAACATAATTCTTTAACACCCCCCAAAAGACAGAAGGTTCATCCTAGAAAGTGATGAGGCTGAGAGAGGAGAGGGACTGGATAAGGCAGAGCTTGGTGCATTGCTGTGGCACGTTCAGCTGTCTTATGTATCTTGATGTTATCCTGGGTCATCTTACCTTCCAGAGGGCAGTGTAGAGCATGCCTTGGAGACCCACAAGGTGGTTGGATGTGGTAGAATTCAAGTACTTGGTGCCCACATGACCAGGCAAGCTACTTGAGCTCCCTGAACTTCCGTTTCTTTCTCTATAAAGTACAAATGATAATTATAATAATCTTCTTTTATAGGCTTCTAAGCACAACATTTAAGAAACATCAAAACGCTACCAGCATCATACTTGATAAAATGAGACTCTTACAATCAAGCCTCAGTTACCTCACCTGTAAAATGGGGATCATAAAATAGCCATGTTGTAATTAAGTTAGTATTTCTAAGTTTCTTAGAAAGGTGCTAGCATACAATAAGCTCTGTGCAAGTGTTATTAAATAAGAGTAATTATCTTATTATTTTCTACAATACCTTGACATTGCATTTTTTGGTGTGTGTGTGTGTGTGTGTGTATCATCTGTAAGTATGGGGGTGCACATGCACATGTGTGAAGAACAGAAGACAACTTTCAGGTGTCATTTCTCACTTTTGATACATTTTTCAAGCCAACTGGTCCATGAGCTTCTAGGAAATAATCTTGCCTCTACCAGCCATCCTGCCATTGGTATGCTGGGGTGATAGAAGCCCACCATAACGCTGAGCTTTTACATGGGTTCTGGGGAGCTGAACGCAGGTATTCATCCTCGTGCAGCAAGAGCTTTATCCACCGAGTCATCTCCCCCATTCCATGGGCATTTCTCAGACCAAGTAGCTTGTACACAAATATTTCTGAGATTAGTATACACCAAAACAACAGGACAGAGACAGGGATGGCTTCTTGCAAGAGGACAGGTGCTGGCTCTTGTTTCCTACTTGTTTACACAATCACTGATTTCTCAGGTTGAACTCTACTATAGTTTCAATGTTTGTAACCTTTCCAACATTCATGTCCAAACTGATTCCCCAATGCAACAGTGTTGAGAGGTGATGCCTTTTGAAAGTGGTTAGGTCTTAAGTGCTGTAACCTCATGGGCAGACTAGAGGAAACTCGTTTAACTATTTTGCCCTACAATACTCCTATCATATGAAGATACGTTTTTGTCACCTCCACAGAGTGCAGAACCATAGTAACATCTTAGAAGCACAGCCCAAATCCTCACCAGATACTTGGCACAGCCAGTTCCTTGCTCTTAAACTTCTCAGCTTCTACAATGTGAGAAATAAATTTCTGTAGTTTATAAGTTGCTTAGTATCTGGTATTTTGTCTAGCAGCATAAACAGACCAAGACAAACCCATCATCAACAGTTTCTTCTGTTCTCTCTGCTCAATGACCCCTCTTCCAAGAGAGGAGTAGAATCTGATCTGCAAATCCTCACAGTTGCTAGTTGAGTTCATCAACAGACACCATGGCTCATTTTCCAGAGTTTCCTCTTGGGAACCTCTCATTCAAGGGGCCCAGAAGTTTTCTGAACAAAGTATCTAATCCTAGTCAAGTATGCGGTCATTGAATTTATGTGAGGATTCAAGTGTATATTCTAGGGACTAAAGTCTAGCAGGGAAATAAATTTACCAAAAACAATGTCAGAACAATTCAGGCATTCAAGTAGTCACTCAATTGGATTTCTGTCTTCTCTGTTACTAAGTGTCATATTTATTTGTAAGAAAACACACACACACACACACACACACAGAGTGCATTTGCCATATATGAGGTTTTGCTAAGCTCTTGCATGCTTCCCTATATCCCCCCCCCATTTCATCAAATCACCTCTATAAGGTAATGGCTGTTATATTTTATAGATAAGCACCCTGAGGATTAGGTAAGTTTAGAAACTTATCTTAGGTCACATAGCTAGTAAATGAGCCCTCTGACCTGACTCCAACCTTCATGCCCATTGTTCCATATTTGCAGACACCTCAGAGTTCCCATAAGTTAGCCTTCACTGTTTCCTGGCCTCCTTTCTGCTCTTTCATACATCACATCTTTTTTGACATTTTTGCTATGCAAAAAAAAAAATGTATACATAGCTTTCTTCTAAAAAAAAAAAGGTGTTTGCTTCACCTTTCCTTTGTGTTTAAAGCATATTTTCTGCTATACCTTCTCAATAATGCCAACCCCTCCCTACTCTCAGATCCATGACCTGTCACTGACTAAGAGCATTTCAACAAAAGAACTAGAACAGGAAGGTTTTTAAACAGGCTGTCCCTTTCTCTAAATAATTAAAGAAGATGCTATCTGGGATATCATGTTTTTATTAGCTCTTCTCAAGTTCACTGTCACTTGCTCTGCTTCAAGGCAGGACTGAAGGCTGGGGGTAGATGGTGGACATCGGAAAGGGCTATCATTTAAACAGTGTGTTGAGAGCACATTGCAGAGTCGTGCCAGTCACCTCCTACCCAGACTGTGCCAATGGAATAGAGAACGAGCTTGACTGGAGGGTTACACTTCTTTGGAAACAAATTTAAAGGAAATGAATCAATGAAGTAATGAATGACATAATTGTTGAGCCAGGATAATAGAGGGTGTATCGTGGGCAGTGAAGCTTTGAGAACATTAGCTTCAGGTCTTAGAAGCTGAGAAACAGCTACACCAATGGAAAATAAGCATCAGGGGAAAAAATGTCTAACCCAGAGAAGTGGAACATAACTCCCATTCAGATATGTCTCAGCAATGTGGTCTTTGCAATTTCAGACTCTCAGTAGAGTAAGCAGGCCAGGAGCCCACCCCACACAGCAAGCTGTCTCCCTGCAGCCCATGAGACAATGAAAAGGAAATTGGTTTCCCAGGAAGCAATTTCTCCATCAGCAGAGTGGTTGTACATTTGCAGAGAGGAGAGGTTAGGCTGACCGTTGGAAAGATTCCACCTGCTGCCCGAGGCCCCAGTTTGGACAGCCACAGTGTTAAAAGGACACTATGCCATGCATTCCTCAACCTGGGAAAGTGTTGTTGTAGAGACTAAGAGCCTTCAGGCCAAGGGGGCTAGCTGGAAATGGACTCCCAGGAGCCCTTGAACTGATTCTTCCCTGTGTCTTCTTTTCTCTTCCTAAATAGAAAATGAGGTCAAATAGTGCATGAAGTAGGGGTTAGAAGCAAATTGAAGATTTCATAATAAATATTTATTCTGCCTAGCTTATTGCAGAGCTTATGTAGATCTTTGTTAAATACATGTCAGCTTGACTCTTTGCTTTGATTTACACTAGAATTTAGTATGCCAGAGAAGTTATTAGCTTATATCTTGTCATTTTTAGCATTCTGTTTCTGGAAGGAAAAAAAGATAACCTTAGAAAGTATCAGCTACTTTGCATAGAACAATGCTCTGAAGAGCAACTGCAGTTACTTGTCCAAATGCATTTTGCCTAGCTGCCTGGGCCTGGCTGCCACATGATGATGTATCTGATGTATAGGGACAGCCATGTCCTTTCTGCATTTCAGCACGGTCAGACCAGTCCATCTGAGGGAGCACAGCCTAGAACAATGGCCCCTTTTTGTCCTCCCCACCCACGCCTGTTGACTCAACCTTGTGAGTTGAGAAAACAGAAAACATTTCTGCCCACTACCTCCTCCTCCTCCTCAGGCAAGTCACATAGTCTCTCCGGACTTCAGCTGTCTCAACTATGAATTTACAGATTGTACTGGATAATCTCTTGTAGCCAGAGCCATATATCCGCTCTTCTGGGGCAGTACCAGTTCAAGTTATTTGCTTGTTGCCTCTGGAAATGTAGTAGGAATTGTCAGGCTAAATGTCCTAGTTTTGGGTTCTGCAAATTTGGTCACTTTATTGTATCCCTTTTAGCACTGGCATTCTGTGCCACCATAATTCTAGTAATCAATGACCTTGAGTCACAGTGTTGATTACTTTCTATATGACCTTGGGCAAGTTGGTCAACCTCTCTGGAACCCTTGTCTGTAAATTTAGGGAGGGATAATGGAACCTCAAGGCAGAAAGTTGGAACAGGTAGAGATGCATCTAGCTGAAGATTTGTGATTCAATGACTTGGGGACCATCTGTCTTGGAAAAGGCAGGGGTTAGACCCCTTAGTATGAACAAGAAACCTATTTTTGTTGTTGTTGTTGTTGTTTTGTTTTGTTTTTATAGGACTGGGGATGTTTTTCAGTGATAAGCAGCTTGTCTGGCATGCAGGAGGACCTGGGCTCCCCAGCAGGAGTGGGAAGGGATTAAAAGAGGCCTGGAGACTGTTTCCCAAGAGGACGAGCACTGCCACTGGTGTCACTAAGGACAGTGGCCCTTTGAGACCTGGAGAAGAGCCTGGGAGCAATATCCCCACTGCCTGCTGAGAAGAAAGAACCCCTTTCCTATCTTTAGCAGACTAAAACTCCCATGCAGTCCTTCTTTAGAGAACAGAGGAAAGTTTGACTGAGGTTCTAGCAATGGCTCTCCTTTTCCTCCAGTATTTTCATTACAAAAGAAAACTCTAGAAACTGGGAGAATTCAGACACTCCAGATCTGATACCAGTAACAAGCTCTGTGATATTGGGAAAATTACTCAATCTCTTTGGATCCAGATTTTGCATATAAATAAGCTCCCAAATGTCTTGTTTACAGATTTTTATGGATCCTCAAATGGTGGAGTTCAGATACCAAGAGAGGGTATTTGGGGAACAGAGAGAATTCATTTCCCTGTTCAATTGCAATTCCATCAACTTTCCAGGCTATCAAGGAACTGGATCTTCTTGTTTTTTGTTTTTTTTCAAGGTAAGTTCTCACTCTAGCCCAGGGTGACCTGAAACTTACTCTGTAGTCTCAGGCTGGCTTCACACTCATAGTGAGTCTCCTACTTCTACTTCCTGAGTGCTGGGATCAAAGGTGTATATCACCATGCCTGGCTAGGATTGGATTTTTGTTGTTGTTTTGAAATAGGGTCTGGGCTGACCTGGAATTCACTATGTAGTCTCAGGCTGGCCTTGAATTCACAGTGATCGTCCTACCTCTGCCTCCCAAGCACTGGGATTAAAGTGGAAATGGATGTTTTGACAGGTGCATTTTGATGTACCTTTATCCATGGGAGTACCACCTTTCCTGCTGGAATATTAGGATTGATGAGTTTTCTTCTTCTCCTTCCCCTCTCAGACCTCATTTGTTGCCAGTGTACTAGCTGAATTATCCACAAATGCCTATTTCTTTGCTTACATCTCCCCGCCTCTGTCCAAGTTCAAGAAACCATGAGAGCTCACCAACACAGCTCACAGACATGTTTCTTCTATAGCAGCCTCCTCACAGGCTCATAGTACCCAATCTGACCCCCTCCTGGCCCATTTAAAAACAATTATGGACTATTTTAAGTCCAAGGAAAAGTTTACAGAACAGCATAAAAACATTCAGAAGAGGACTAAGTTCAATCTGAAGACCCATATCCCTGTTAATCCCAGCACTGAGGAGGTAGAGATAGGAGGATCCTTGGTGCTCATTGACCAGTCTAGCATAATTGGTGAGCTCCATGAGACCCTGTTTTTAAAAGAAAATTTTTTTCTCTCTCTTTCTCTGTTATCTCTCTCACTCTTTCACACATATGCACACAGTGCACCTGTACACACATACACACAGACACATATACATGCACACATACCACACACATACATTAAAAAAAAAAAAAAACTCAGTAGAGGCAGATAGGTTCAACTTTGGAAATATGTAGGGTACCAATTTAGAAATAAAATTTTAGCTCAATTCTGGCCTGACCTATTTTCTAAGTTGGTAACATTGGGAAAGTTCCTTAACCTCTCTTATTTATTAATTTATAAACAGATTATACTCTTTTATTTCCTGTTTCCATTTCACTGAGGCCTTCCTCTGTGGAGTTATCAGATTTACTGTGGTCATGAAGGCCTTAGTTAGTCCCAGTGGGATAGTGGGGAGACTATGCCTCAGGGTATTCCCACCCACTCTGTGGCTCTTACAATCTTTCCACCACCCTCTTCTGCAATGTTCCCTGAGCTATGGCAGGCCTGGTGGCAGTCTGATTTAGTGTTGAGTTCTTTGTAGCCCCTGAATTTCTGTTTTGATAGGTTTTGCTTGATCACAATGTCTGCCACCATTACGCTGAAGCTGGTTGTCAGGTTAGCAGTAAGAACCATGTTAATGCCACCACTTCCACTGCAAGTTCTCCTGGCCCTGGCAGATGTGGAAGAGGTGGCAAGTCTCTTGGTGGGCAGTTAGTTATCTTCTGTGTTATTGATGGATCTTGACTCTCCTCCATTTTCTCTACCATCTGTAAAATAAAGCAGATTGTCCATCTGAGAGTGAGAGCAGCTTGGGTTATGCAAAGTTATTTGAGAGATTTTTGATATGCAAGCCCACCTTTCATCTCCCCAAGAGCAGTGGGGGCTTCTCTCTGAAGTCTGAGTTTCCTGACTGTGGAAATCTGACTTAGTTTCCAATACCAGGTATGAGTTCTCTCCCACTGAGCAAGCCTCATGTCTAATCAGAGAACACTTGGTTACCCATAGTTACCCACAGAGGCTGTGTACCACTACTGCACAAGTGTGTACTTTTTGTGTGGCTGGCTGACTTCCTAGTCTGCAGGGTCACCTGGTTATTAATGCTGTTGGTGATCATTTTCTTCCAGTAGCTTCCATAGTGCTTTCATGCACTATGAGGGCTAGCCAGGAGGGAGCTAGTTTCCCTTTCAGTTCCAGCAAAGTAATTTGATGTCCGGTGACCACAGAGTGGTGTCTTCAGCAATAGGGTCTTACCTTTTACCTCTGGCAGGTAATCAAGTGTTTTGGCAATGACCTACATTGTTTTGGGTATGTCATGGATCTCCCAGGCCAACAGCTAACTGTGAGGGATAATCCAGTTCTGGGCCTGGGAAATTACCAGCCAAAGTCTGTGGTTTTAAGAAGGCTAAGCTTTTTTTTTTTTTTTTTAACCTTCTGTCCAGAATGTCCCCCCTCCTACATTATTGGTGTCCTTAACCTCTCTTTTCTTTTGTTTCTTCATTGCCAAGGTAGGAGTGAGAAAAACAGCACACTGACCTCACAGAATTTTGGTGAGAAGCAGATGAACTCTTTGTTAGTCTTCTTAACTGTTGTCACCTTTTACTAACTGGGTCAAATTTAAACCAATCTATTCTGTACTCCTCCTGGAGAAAACTTTCAGCTACCCAATCTGCTCTTGTCACATGCCCTCTTAACTCTGCTGATGGCTCCCTGTTGCCCTCAGGACAGAGTCTAAGCTCCTTACTAGGATTCCCAGAGCCTCTCTGCAGGCCCTGGCTAACACCCATCTGCAGAGGAATGAGGCACCAGAGAGAGGACATCAAGATGCAAATGCTTCAAGGCCAGGCAGCAGGAGCACAGGGGCTGTATTGGCTTTAGCATGGAATGCCTGGGTTTTGTCCATGACCGTGCTGCTCATTACCTATGGGACCCCAAGCACATTGCTGACCTCTCCTGTTTTTCTATCTATTTCCCTATTTTTAGAATATTAAAAGAATGTAACTATTTCATGAGGTTGCGGGAAAATTGAATGTGTAAATACAGCTGGGCCTCCATACCCACAACATCCCCTCCATGGAGTCAATAGGTCAAAAATATAGTTTAAAAAACTATATTTGTGGATGTGATAGCTAATCTGCATTGCAAATTTGATTGGATCAGGAATCAACTAAAAGGCATGCCTCTGGGCAAGTCAGTGAGGGTATTTCCAGAAAGGACTAACTATGGGAAGAAGAGCTTCCCTTCAAGTGGGCACCCCTCCTGGCAGCTGCTGTCAAGTTCTCAGCCTCTCCTGGCCAGGGTGCAAACAGACATTATTGGACTAACCTGCTCGATGCATGTAATAAGTCCCTTTTGTGATATATATATATATTTTTCTCCATTTTATTGGTTCTTTCCCTCTAAAGAACCCTGACTAATATATCCAGCACTCTCTTCGGAGGTGGAAGCAGCAGGATCATAAGTTCAAAATCCTCCTCTGGCCACATAGGCAGTTTGAGGCCAGCCTGGGTTAGATACCCTCTCTCAAAAATAAGATGAAATAATAAGGGGCTGAGGAGATGGCTCAGTGGGTAAAAGCACTTATCACACAAGCATGAGGGTAGGATTTGCACTGAGTTAGATCCCTAGCACAGAAGTAAACATCTGGGTGTGGCCACGAATGCTTATAACAACTGTCTTGTGGGCAAAAGAGGCTAGAGAATCGCTGGGGATCACAGCACAGGCAGTCTGAATGAAGACAGCAGCAGCTCCAGGTTCAATGAAAGACTCTTCTCAAGGAAAACACAGGGATGAGTGATAAAAGAGTTATCTGGCCTCTGCACATATGTGTATGGGGCATCATCACACACATGTAAGTGAACAAAAGATAAAAATCATGAAATTGCACTTGCACGGAAAATGCTTTTGTTTGTTATTACTCCTTAAACAATAAAGTATAACACATCTTTCCATAGCATTTGCATGGTATTGGGCATATGTGTAGTCTTGATACAGCTTACAGAATGCAGGAGGCTGTTTCGGATTATATGCAAATACTACAATAAATCTTCCATTTGAACATTTTGTTATCCACAGGAACCTATAACCAGTTCTGCATGGATGTTGAGGGACAATTGCATAAAAAGTGCTTAGGACAGCTCTGTGTCTGTGGCTGGCACACAAGAACTGCTGGTTCTTATTCTGAATAAGAGGCAAGGTATATAGGTCCACATTTTGTGGTATCTCAAAGGCTGAGGAATAATATTGAGGTGGAAAAAACCCTCTCAGCTAGAAGGCCATTGCCAGAACTAAGGTGAAGGGTCAGCAGCAGACGGAAATGTCAACTAGGGTAAGACTGCAGGAGTGAATGACAGATTAGGTACACTGTTAAAACAGAACTTTAAGACAGCATCTGCTAGAACACAGGTCCAGAGTGCACCCTTCAAGAAATGCCTTTTCATCTAAATTTGGGGAATGCCACATACTGCCCCCTTTTGGAAAGTCACAATATGCCTACACAACCTGCAGTAGTACACAAGCACAGTAGCTTGATCACAGTACTGCTGCCCTCCCCCCAGTTCCGCCTCACCCAACCACACACTGGAATACAGGTGACATCTCCAAGGGCCAGTGCTGGCTTGGACCCCTTTGGAATCCACTGCCTAGAGGTAGTACAAGGGAATTGTCTGTACAGTGCTGAGAGAGAACACACACACAGGGAGAGAGAGAGAGAGAGAAGGAGGGAGGGAGAGAGAGAGAGAGAGAGAGAGAGAGAGAGAGAGAGAGAACAGAGAGAAAACAAGGCTGCTCTTTTCCCTCCCTGTGTTCTTTGGTGACTCCAGCAGTAGGGAGCCCAAGAGGATAGTTTAAAATTAAACGCACATTTCCCTTTGCTTGCCTAGTGTGAATGTTGCCTCCTACCCACTTCCTTCCCGAGTAGCACATTCGCCTGTCCTAGAGAGAGCCATCTGGATATAATGTTACAATATCAATTCTTTCAAGAGACCTCCTTTTGGGGTTCTGTCTCCTTCGCAGTGTTTTACTTTCATCTCTGAGCTAGAAAATCAGCTGATTCTGCTGAGTGGTTTCTTTGGGGTAATATGATTATTACAATTTTTCTTTTTCTCCTGCATCAAGGCTGCTTCTCTCCCTCAAGGACTTTGTGGCATTTCCGCGAGGTTTATTATTCTGTTGTGCTTTAAGGATGTGGCATCCTGTTTGCGCTGCAAAGAGTAAAATGAAATTCCCCCTCAGGTCACTTCTCTTGAAGGAATCTCATCTGTCCTGGATCAGCATCCTGGCCCCTGCAGAAAGGGCTTGGATAGGAAGGGAAGCAGAGACAATGTTGACCTTCTGGGCTCATGTTTGAGTTGTCACTGTGAGTAAATGCCAGTAAGAGCAGCACAGATAGGTCTTGAGGCAAATGAGCTGGTATTAACCCTTGAGTGACAGGAAGCTGAAGTGGATAGCAGAGTCTAGCCCCCATTCTCTGAGTCTCATCATGCCACTTTCCTGCATAAACAAAGGTCCCCCGAACCCCTGTGAAACTCATGAGACCCAGGATCCACAAGTAACTGAGCATACAATAGCTTCCCGACTGGGTCTCTGCTTAGTTCTATGCTCAGAGCTCAGACTTCCATTATTAGTCCTAGACCTTCAAACATGGCCTGTTCTCTTCATCTCCCAGAACCTGTCTTAGCAGAATGAGGTCATCAGTATTGCTCAGCTGGCTGAGCACGTGTTCGGAAAGGAAAAGAACTTGATGGTCACATGGTGTTGCAGTCAGGTTCGCATTGCTGGCAGAAATCACCCAACCAAGAGGAGCTTTTGGAAAAAACAGATTTATTTTGGTTTACAGACTCAAGGAGATACTCCATGATGGCAGGGAAAATGGTGACATGAGCAGAGGGTGGACATCACACCCCGGCCAACATAAAGTGGACAATAGCAACAGGAGAGTGTGACAAACACTGGCAAGGGGACACTGGCTACAATACCCATAAGCTGATCCCACCCCCCAAAATACACTGCCTCCATGAGGCATTAATTCCCAAATCTCCATCAGCTGGGAACCCAGCATTCAGAACACCTAAGTTTATGGGGGACACCTGAATCAAACCACCACACGCGGGAAGAACAGTGACTATAATTTCCTTGGAAATAATCTGATACTAGTTTAGCATGGACAACTGCCTTCCACCTGTCCAGACTGCTCTGCTGCAACCCAACATTTTTGGCTTGGTTTCTGGGGTGAGGTTGGGAGGAGAACAGATCTTTTGAGACTGAGTCCTGTTCAGGTCAAAACTGTCCATCCAGATACTAAAATCTGACTTTGCTAACTCTATAGGTACTGCAATGTTTTTGTTCTTAAGCCCTTCCTTTCAAGCCATGTATGGTGCTGCACATATAGAATCCCAGCAGTAGGTGGAGGTGGCTGGCAGCAAGAAGACCATGAGCTTAAGGCCAGCTGGGCTACATAGAAAGACCCTATCTCAAAGCAAGCAAATAAAAAAAGAAAAGAAAGCCGGGTGTGGTGGCATATGCCTTTAATCCCAGCATTTGGGAGGCAGAGGTAGAAGGATCGCTGTGAGTTCGAGGCCACCCTGAAACTACATATTGAATTCCAGGTCAGCCTGGACTAGAGAGTGAGACCCTACCTCAAAAAACAAACAACAAAAAAAAAAAAAAAAAAAAAAAAAGAAAGAAAGAAAGAAAGAAAAAGAAAACAGGGGCTGAGAAATGGTTCAGTGATTAAGGGTGCTTGCTAGCAAACCCTGCAAGCCCGGGTTCAATTCCCCAACACATGCACAAATCCAGACACAATGATGCATCATCTGTCTGGAGTTCATTTGCAGCAGCAAGAGACCCTAGTACCCTCTCCCTTCCCCTACATGTATAAATAAAAATAATTTTAAAAGAAAAAATCCCTTGCTGTCCAGAAGGGAAGACAAGAAGGCTCTCCCCTCTAACATAGATATAGCGACTTAAATTTTGGAATTTAGATAGGTGTTGGTAATTTTTAGTACATTTGAAGCAAGTTTAGTCTATTTTGTTATTGGCTGGTGAACCAGTGACATAAGAACTATTTGTATTGTTGTTACCTGTTGTTGTTGTTGTTGTTTTTCTATTTGACAAAGAGCTTCCCATGTTCAGCTCTGTGGTGGTTTGAATAGAATAGATGGCCCCCAATATATTCAGTTGTTTATTTGTTTGTAGTTTGCATCTCTAGCCATCTGGCTGGAGGCAATGCCATTGTGTGGATCTTAAGGTGTGGTGGTGGGTTTGAGATTTCAATCTAAAGATATGCAAAGTGTGCCTAGCTGGAGTTCCTGAAGTGTGCTGTGCTGTGTGGCTTTTAGGCTTGTACTTTTCTCTCTCTGCTTGGTCCTGTGAAGGCAGGCCAGTTTCTTCTGTCATTTATGGAACTTCCCCTGGATCTGTAAGCTTCAATAAATCCCTTCCTCCATAACTGTGCCTGGTCTGGAAGTTCATCTCAGTGAACCTGAAGCTGTCTGATACAAGCTCTATGTCCTAGAACCTAGTTCAAAGTTTGACCACAGAGAGTGCTCAATCAATGATTGATACATAAGCGTCTTCCTTCAAAAATAATTCTTCCAGATGATCACTTAGATTCTATTTGGTCATCTTCAGCCCTGTACCAATTCCTGACCCACAGAATGAATCGACACTTTCGACAGTTTAGATCTTTATTAGATGGTGGGCTAGTTAGCTTTCCATTGCTGTGAAAAATATCTTAAATAAACAAATTTAAAAGGGGGAAGCTTTTATTTTGGATCATGGCTTCATAGGTTTTAATTGGTTGCCTAGAGCCATTGTTTTTGCACTGTGATGAGACGAGAGCATCATGGTTGAGCAGAGCTGGTCACTTCACCACAGCCAGGAAGCAGAAAGAGACATAGAGAAACGGTCTGGGGACAAGATATGCCTTTAAAAGCACTCATCCAGTGATCTACTTCCTCTAGCAAGGCCACACCTCTTTAAGTCTTTGTTTTCACTTTTTTATTAAGAACATACTTTGTATGGTCATATCATGTGTTGGTACCATCTTTTCCCTCCTCCCTGTCCCCATTCCGCTGGGGGCCCTTCTCAGTGGGGTTGCTGGTATTCCCCATGGGGTTGTGGGTTATGCATTGTGGGAGCAGCAGCCAGCTATTGGGTGGAGGCAGTGGCCCTGGGCATGACATTCCAACCTGTAGCTCTTACAGTCTTTTTTTCCCCTTTTCCCCCAAATTCCCTGAGCCATGGTGGATGTGTCTCCTTCATGCTGGCATGATTATCAGCCTGAGCATGGAAGCAGCACTCTTGCTCTTCTCCCCAGTTCCTCTGTAGTTTCACCTGGGCCTTGACTCAGATGTGAGGGGTGATTTATCTCCTCGTGTCTTGCTACCTTCTGAAAAAGAAAAACAGATTTTCCAACAGAGAATGAAGTCAGCATAGGTTAAATGGGATAACTATTGTTAATTTAGGGAGATTTTGATGGATGTAGCCCCTCTTTTAGCCAAAGACTAGTGGGAACTTGTCATTGGAGAGCATAATCTTTGTCTCCATAGGATTCTGACCTGGTTCCCAGTTACAGATATGGGTTCCTTTCCACTGAGCAGATCTCTTAGCCAATCAGAAGGCCATTGGTTACCCACCAAGGCTGTGTGCCACCATTGCACTGGTGTGTGCATCTTGTCAGGCTGGTTGTTTCTGAGTAGCCCAGACCCTTGCTTGCTCACACCATTGTTGGCCACTTTCCCTAAGTAGCTCATGTTGCACTTTCCAGCATTAGATGGGCTAACTGTCTGGAGACTAGCTCTCTTCCAGATTCCAACCAGGTCTCTCTGTGTCTGTGTTGGCAACATCTACCTTACTCCAGTAAAAATTCAAATGACAACAAATGTTGAAGAGGATGTGAGGAAAGAGGAACCTTTGTTCACTGTTGGTGGGAATGCAAACTTGTACAACCACTTGGAAATCAATATGAAGATTCCTGAAAAGGATGAATATAGAACTACCAACAGACCCAGTTATTCCCCTACTGGGCATTTACCCTAAAGGATCCATGCTTCCCTACAGAAATATACAATAAATTTTGTAGGGAAATGGATGGACTCAGAACAGATCATACTCTGAATCACAAAAAGATGAACTCAGCATATTCTCATTCATCTGCGGTTCCTAACATGGGTCAGCTTGAATTGCTGGCATACCTAATAGGCAACTTGAGGCCAAGACGATAGGGATGGAAGAGTTGAGTTTTTGCGGAGGGGAAGGGAAGATTGGGAGAAAATAAACACAAAACTAAACTAAAAAAAAAAAAAAAAAAAAAAAAAAAAAACTGGTACCACAGAAACTTTTATCCTTAAAGGTAGACTAAAGATTTAACCCTCAACAGGAGGATAGGGGGAACATCTGAAAAGAAGGAGCCTAGAGAGGATGGGATGAAGCCTAACCTTAAAAAATTTTGGTTCTGACCTGTTACTCCCAGTACTAGAAATCAGTGCTACCCGCATTGAGCTGTTGATCACAGAGACCTATGAAGTCCCCAAAATAAGACAGGCTTCTGTCAAAGCACTTGATTACTCACCTGAGGTAAAAAGGTAAGACCCTATTGCTCCTCAAGTTTTTAATCACCACCTAATAATGCTATCAAATTATGAATTGGCCAGTGGATTAACCAAATGACTAGGTCAGAGCCTTCATTATCCAATCGCTACTCAATAGCACCACTAGCTGGGATCAAACCTTCAATATGTCATCTTGGAAGCAGGGAGAACATTTCATACTCAAATCATAATAGGTATAGATGAAATTTGCCTTTCTATAATAATTTTTTATAATAATCTAGTAATCTTGTAAAGATTATTCCTACTTAACCCTCTGAGGTAAAGCAATAAATTAGCCCTGCATTCCCATGTGGTATTGGTTTTCTATCTCTTTTCCATGCTAGGCACTTCCAATTTCTTAAATTTTTTTCTTTCACAGCAAATTGTCTTTTTTGTTTGTTTTGTTTTGTTTTTGAGGAAGGGTGTCACTCTAGCCCAGGCTGACCTGGAATTCACTACGTAGTCTCAGTGTGGCCTGGAACTCACAGCAATCCTCCTATCTCTGCCTCTTAAGTGCTGGGATTAAAGATATGCACCACCATGCCTGACTCAAATAGTCTTTTTTTTTTTCAAACTTTAAACTAAAAACAATGGTATGTATTTATTGGGCACAATAGGATGGTTTGATGATCATCCAATCATTGTGGAATGATTGTATCAATCTAATTAGGGTATACATACTTCACATATTTATCTTTTTAAAAATATTTTATTTATTTATTTGCAAGCAGAGAGAGATAGAGAGAGAATGGGTGCACCAGGGCCTCTCGCTGCTATAAATGAACTCCAGATGCATGCGCCTCTTTGTGCATCTGGCTTTACATGGGTACTGGGGAATTGAACCTAAGGGGTTAGACTTTGCAGGCAAGTGCCTTAACCACTAAGCCATCTCTCCAGCCCACATATTTATCTTTTTAAAAATGTATTCCTTGTGCAATGCTGAGACATGTGACGCATTATTATTGACTATGGTCAATAGAGCTTCAACAAGCTATTCATTCATCTCCCTGAGCACTGCTTGTTTCATTCAACTTCTTGTCATTCTTTCCACCTTCCTGTTTTCTTTTTTAAAATGAAGGTTTTGTCTTACTTTATTATGGTCCTTGAATCAAGGGCTAGCTCTCTTACACTACACTATACCCCACTAGTGCCATCCAACTTTTCTTAGGGCTGATTACCTTGTGACTTCCATCCTTAACATCCTCCTGTCAGCGAACTCTACCCTGAAACCACTCCTATTTATTAATAACCTTTAAAGACAAGTGCCAGGAACTGTCCTGTAGGCCCCAAGGCAGTCTGCTCAGGATGGGTGACCCCTTTGCTGCGTGCTTGCTGCTCCATGGATGCACTGTAAGAGCACTTGGATTGTTTCTTCAGAGGCTACCACTGTTGACTGCTGAGCATCAGGATCGGTTCTGAGTTAACTCCAGCGAAGTAGGATGGAGAAATGTTTGCTCGGAACATGCTGTGTTGAGGGAAACAAAGCTAAATTAGGAATTATAACAGGCAGAGGCACAGAAAAGGAAATGGAAACTTAGGAAGTCCAGGGACAAACTCTGGGAAGAGATGTGATGAGAAAAGGCCTAGGGTGAGGGAGGGAAACCGAAAGGTGCAGAAGAAACTTCATAGCTCACAGCTTTCCCTTGGTTATCTCAGCGAAATGCTTACATATTCTTTGAAATGAAACCTTCTAAATTAAGTCTAATGCTAAAGTTTATTTATTGAGTTTGTTGAAAATGTCTATGTCTTTGGAGTGAAATTCTTCTCCTTCTACTATACCCTGAGTTCTTATGTTTGATCTTTTCATAGTGTCTGGAATGTCTTGAAATTCTCATTCATACCTTTTTATCAGTTTGTCTTTCTCTTTGTTGGACTGTATTAGATTTGCCACCTGGTCTTCTAGTTTAGATATTTTGCCCTCTTCTTCATCCATTCTACTGGTAAGATTTTCTACAGAGTTTACTATTTGACTTACTCTGTGTTTCATTTCTAGTATTTCTGATTGCTATTTTTTCATTCTATTTTCTTACTCATGTCTTCTATTCACCTCCTTATTTCATTAAGTTGGTTTCCTCTATTTGCTTGGGATTCTTTCAGGTGCTTGTTTACTTCTTTGATTCTTTTGATTTCTTTGAATATAGATGTAATCACTTTTTAAAAATTCTTTGTCAGAGCCAGGCATGGTAGCACACACCTTTAGTCCCAGCACTTGGGAGGCAGAGGTAGGAGGATCACCATGAGTTCGAGACAAGCCTGAGACTACATAGTGAATTCCAGGTCAGCCTGAGCTAGAATGAGACCCTACGTAGAAAAACAAAAACAAAAACAAAAACAAAAACAAAAAACAAAAAAAAATTCTTTGTCAGGCATTTCATCTAAGTCAGTCTCATTGGGGGACATTTCTGATGTATTTATAATTTTTGGTGGAATTGTATTGTCATCATTTTTGTGTTTCTTATATTATAATGTAGCTATTTTTGCATCTTGGGTTAATTTAATGTTTGGGTTCTCTAATTATCTACAGTATTCTTAGACATGTAAATCTGACTTCATGTGTCTTCAGGATAGGAATTTAAGGTGCTAGGTGTGGCTCTTATATTACTCCCCAAGTAACAGAGAAGTGACCCTAGGTGTTGAGTTTGCCTGCTATGCAAATATTCTAGTAGGCTAGGTAAATTAAATTACTGGCAAATTCTAAAATTTAACAGCAATATACACATTCACTCTGAGAAGGGGTACAGTTAGGGTGACTAGAGCCCTGAAGGTAAATAAGGGCAGGAAAATTTACACTTGTTGGAAATCAAAGATGATCTGACTTTTTAATCTCTTGTCTAGTTCCCTAGAGATCTGTTTTTCCACAATCAGGGCCCCTCTTGGGAAGGGAAGTCTTTCATAGGATTTAAACATTGTGGTTGGTCAAGTTTGCTCCTGGAACTTGATGCCAGAGCTAACCTCTTCCTGAGACAGCCCCTAGCCCTAACCAACCAGCTGGCCCCTGGAAACCTGAGCCTTAAGACAGCCCACCCCCACAAGGTCATAAATAACTTTGCAAGGGGAAGGCAGTTTTTCACTGATCACTTGGGAACTTCCAGCTTTGGGTGAGTTTTTCCCTCTGCTGGGCCTGGGCTGGCTAGGCCCAGGCCTAGGCCCCTAGCCCAGGCCCCTCTGGGAACCCCGACCCTCCCCCCAGCCCTTACTCTCTGCATGGGTTCTTTATCCTCTCCAGCTACCCACATGGCAGGAGCTCCTTGAATTTTCTTTTTCTGTTTCTTTCCATGCTTTTTTTCAGGCCCTCCTTATGGGATCTCTAACCATGTGGGTGCCTTTCCTTGGCTCTGTACTTCCCTCAATTAATATAATAATTTAATAATTATCCTTGTCACTCTTCTTTTTTACTCAATTCTTTGATTAAAATTAGAAGTGAAGCTGGGCGTGGTGGCACACGCCTTTAATTCCAGCACTCGGGAGGCAGAGGTATGTGGATTACCATGTGTTCGAGGCCACCCTGAGACTACATAGTGAATTCCAGGTTAGCCTCAGCTAGAGTGAGACCCTACATCGTAAAACCAAAAACAAAAGAAAAAAAATCAAAGTGAACCTAGGGTTTGGGGTACAAGGACTTTCCTGGACCTTGGCACCCTGTCATAAATCAAAACCAGCACAGTGTATTTATGCACGAGTGGAGATTAAAACAAACATAATCTAATAGAGTCAAAGCCCTTAAGGGTGTGTGTTGTCTATACCCTTAATCCTGTCAACTGGGAGGCTGAGATTTCTGGTCTGAAATGGGTTACAGGTCAGCTTGGGGCCAAGTGAGACCCTACCCTCAGTAATGAGAGAAAAAGACAAAGGCCCTGTAAGTCAGGAAACTTCAAAGGTAACAAAAGTCAACACCAAAATACAGCTTATTTGAGAATGATAAAGCCAACCAAGAATACATCCATCACATCTAACATATAACATGGAAGGTGAGATCAGCACTTCCAGTATAGGCCTATGTACCTGCCATGGTCCTGTTACCTTTTGGGATGGCTTCCAATCTCACTTATGCTGAGTGTCTACCTAAGTCCCTCTCTGTTGTGCTGTGGATTCAGTTAGGCTGCTGGGATCCCTGGATCTGGTGTTCTGATCAGCTGTGCTGGATGCTGTGTGGCTGAGGGGAAGATGAGTTCTCTGGTGGTTCACAGCACTGGCAGTTGGGGGAAGGGAGGCTGTGAAGGATGCCTGGAGTTGCACCAGAGCTGCTTAGATGGTCCTCTTTGTGTTCCTCAACAGCTGTTCAGCTGGTCCCTGCTGTCTCCCCCTGTGGGTTTCATGACTTTGCAAGGAGGCTGGTGTGAGGGAAAACCTCCTCACCTGGCTTCTGCTTCTGCAGTTAGTTCTGTACAAGGCCAGGTGGGCACATGGACCTGGGCCACCAGTGCTGAGAAGGATTCTGGCTGGTTTCCTGCTTGGTAGAAGCTCTGGGTCTCTCCTGCTTCTCTGCTGTGATTGATAATTCCTTATACACCTTCACTTTTCAAAAAAAAGTGTATTTTCCTATTTTTATGCTTATTCCCCCCCACCCCAAGGTTGCTTTGGCATGGCTACTATGCTGCCATCTTATCCAAAAGTCCTATTTATTGATTTTTGCAGAGGGAATTGAACCCAAGACCTCTTGAATGTTGAGCATATGTCACTAGCCTTCTCCTCTAGCTCTAAGACTCAGATTAGTGAATTTAGCTGTCTAAGAGAAAGCATTCCATTTTAATTTCATGTTAGTATGCTTCTGTTCCATAAGTTTTGCATAAAAATGTTCTATATTTGCACTTATACAAAATGAAGGATTAAATTAGAATAAAAATGATATAGAGATATCAGTTATATAATTTATTCTAGTGTAGCACACAGCTTCAGGATGAATTTCTAAACCAGGCACAGTTATGGAAGAAGGGTTATCTATTGAAGCTTACAGATCCAAGGGAAATTCCATAATGGCAGAAGAAGCTGACCCTGCTTTCACAGGTCCAAGCAGAGAGAGAGAGAGAAGCCACAAGCCAAAAGTCACACCACACAGCACATTTCAGGAACTCCAGGTTCCTGGTACACACTTTGAATATCTTTAGAGTTGAATTTTAAACCCACCACACCTTAGAGATCAGCCCAGTGACACCTCCTCCAGCCAGATGGCTGCAAATCCAAACTACAAACTAATGAGCACTGACTATATTGGGGACCATCTATTCAAACTACCACATCTAGCATACTTAGCAACTTTAACCTTCTACTTAACTGAAATATATGAAAATTTTTACTCTTAAAAAAGCTGAAGTATAAATAAGTGTTTCCTCTACATTTCTTTCCCCAGTCAGCTAGTAGAATGATGTGCTGTGAATGTGCTCTCTTTCCATCTACAGAAAATAGCCTCGAATTCCTTATACAATACCCCTTTCCTCTTGACATTTCCTCTGATTTTTCCAGAATCTATACTTGACTGAGGCAGATTTGTAGAATTAGGCTCCATAGCTGGAAAGGTATCTTGGAGATCCTCAAATTCAACCATTGTTTTACTGTTGAGGAAACAGTTACTAATTTTCTTATGGTCAATCAACTAGATGCTGTTCAACTATTAATTCCTTATATATGTCCTACTGACAGCTCCTGGACATCTGACATTGCAGTCTGGGCAAGTCGTCTCCTGTTCCAGAAGATAGTCCCTCTCTCTCCTCCAGAGTTGTTTCCTTTTCTAATTAGCACAGATGAGGTCTCACACGGCCTCTCCCATGAGCACTGTGAGGACTTCACAGAGCCTGGACCTAGGACCCATTTCTGACATACCTTTTAATAACATGGGATATATTAGTGTGAAAAAGGTCTAGTCTAAAGGAAGAGACAAGTGTGGTACCCTGGTTTGCATGTGAGCATGCTTTATACCACTGGCATCTGGGTGCATCTATCTGATGTACCCATAGGATCAAGGGAGAGCAGACAGAGCATGGAAGGAGACCCTTGGTGATGAATGAAGGATGGTATCATCTACCTACCACTGTTCTCTAGAAAAGGGGCTTGTAAGTTTTGCTATATTTTGCTATATCGTTATAACACTTTTCTTGGCATATCCTCAAACAAAATAAGGCTAGCCTTTGGAGAGAATAGAAACATGCAGCCCTGATTAGTAATGGCTAGTTATTGGCACTGAGTCAGAACTGGGCTGGATATGTTGAAGTAGCTGAAGCGTGAAGGCCTAGTGTAGTGGCTACCATAGTCCTGCTAAGTAAACAAATACAGGAAATTTCAGAAAAGAACCTCATAGGCCTGACCAGTTAATGTTTCTGACTGGGACTGGAGGTTGAGCATCCTAGTCTGAAACTGGTAAAATAAAAAATTCTCCACAGCCTAGAAGTTTTGAGTACAAACCTGATGCTACAAGTGGAAAATTCCACACCTGACCTCATTTAATGGTCAAAATACAAGTGTATCAAAAATATTATATTAGGGACTGGAATAATGGCTCCTCAATTAAAGGTGCTTGCTTTCAAAGCCTGATGGCCCTGGTTAGGTTTCCCAGTGCCCACATAAAGCCAGATGCAGAGAGTGGCCCATGTGTCTAGAGTTCGCAGTGGCAAGAGGCCCTGGTATGTCCATACTCAATCCCTCCCGCCTCTTCATCTCTCTCAAATAAATAAATAGATAAAGTATTTTTGAAAAATATATAAAATTACTTTCAAAAATGTATAAATGCATATGTGTTCATCGCTTGCTATGACTGTAATGAAATATCTGAGAGAAACAACTCAAAAGGGGACAGATTTATTTTGGTTCAGAGCTTTAGGAGTTTCAGTCCACAGTTGGTTGGCTCTGCTGTTTCTGAGCCTGTGGTGAGGCTGAGCATCATGATGAGAAGTATTTGGTGGGGTAAAGCGGCTCAACCAAAGCCAAACAGGAGGTGGGGGTAGGGGTCAGGGACACAATGTAATCCCCAGCAGCACACAGCCCTAAGGGCTGACCTCCTTCAATTAGGCCTCATCTCCTAAACCTCTATCTCCTTCCAGTATTCCACCCAATTATGAAACCATGCATGGATTCATCTGCTAATGAAGTTCAAATGCTCACAATGTCAAAAGCTCCACCTCTGAACATTGCATCACTGAGGAACAAACCTTCAACATAGGAGTCTAGGAACATTCCAGATCCAAACCCAAGCAATCTGGGTGATAGACTGATGTATTTTGTGCTTAAGTTTGGGTTCCATGACCAAGATATTCCACTATATATATCCATATGAAACACTACTGGTCCCAAGCATTTTAGATAAGGGGTACTCAATCTGTATTTACTATCAAAGAACTGTACACCATGTGTTATAGACAGAGTGAAGAGCAACCAGTTTCTCTCTCTCTCAGTGTTGGAAAGGTTGTGTGGAGGAGGCAATATTTGAAGTGAGTGATGATATAAGTGAGTGCCCTGCAGAAATAGAGCAAGGGGCCGAGATCCAGAGCAGGTGATCCATGAGAGAGAATACCACACACATGGGCAAGGACTCCTGAGGAGGATGGGATGCCTGGAAACCACTGAAAGACTGATTGATTACCTGTGAGCTCCTTAAGTCTATTTGTTTATTCAAATCAAAAAATTACCAAGGTACTTGGAGGAGATATACTCTTGCTATGTGTTGTTCTGATACTTATTACCCGTAAGGCATGGAGTGTGTACATATGAACATGGTTTTACTAAAGTGATGAAAAACTATTTTTGAGTGAGTATGTGTGTGTGTGTGTGTGTGTATGTCACAGCATGTCCATGGAGGTCAAAGGATAATATGGGGTTTGGTTCATAAAAATCCAACAGATTCTCTTGTTTCTGCCTCCCTTCTCACTGCAGGCATGCTGGAGTTGTAGACGCCCACTATAGCATCTGGCTTTATGTGTGTCCTGGGCATCTGTTCTCAGGTACTTATGGTTGTGCAGTGTGATGGTTTATTTCCATTGTCCACTTGACAGGACCTAGAATCATCTGGGATGCCAGCCTTCTATGCCTGTTTGTGAGGGATTATGTAAATTAGCCTCTGAACATGTCTATGAGGGATTATTTTGATTGGGTTAATTGAGGTGGGAGGATCCATCTTAACTGTGGGAGACATCATTCCATGGGTCGGGGCCCTGGACTGAATAAAAAGAAGAAAGCAAGCTGCATACAAGCACTCATTGCTCTCTGCTTCCTCACTATAGACTGAATACGACCAGCTTCCTTAGGCTCCCACTGTCTTGCCTTTCCTCCTATGATGGACTATAACCTGGAAACATAGGGCAAAATAAACCTTTCCTCTGTTACCTGCTTTTGTCAAGCATCTTGTCACAGCAACCAGAAAGGTAACTAATAAATATGGTAAGCACTTTATCCATTGAGCCAACTCCCCAGCTTGATGAAAGCCTTTTTCTAGATACGAGTTTGTGATTTCTATGCATTGAGACAATTGGCCTTTGTGACTGGTTTGGATATCATACTGCTCCTTATTTTGCATTGATTGTAGTGATCACAGACTTTGAGACCGCAGAGATGATGTAATCCAGCAACTTCAGCTTTATAGCCAGTAAGCCTCAGGCCCAGAGAGTAACTTGCTTAGCGTCAGTACATCGCCCACTTAGTTGGAGAACCAGATCATAGTTTGGGTGTTGCTATGGGATGAGCTGTGTCCTTCCAGGACTGATATGCTGAATCCATAAGCCCCAGCACCTCAGAATCTAACCATACTTGGAGACAGGATCTTTTAAGAATAATTAGGTTAAAATGAGATCATTTGGGTAGGTCCTAATCTAACCTAACTAGTTGCCATACAAGAAGCCCTTGGACACTGGGAAGCACAGTAGGGAGGTCACATGAGATCCTAGGAAGGAGGCAGTCACTATATGCAAAAAGGAGAGACTCAGAAGCAGCCAACCTCACCAACACCTTGATCTTGGTGGTGTAGCTTCCTGAATTGTGAGGAATTAATTCTTGTTGTTTAAGCCACTCTGTGGCAGGTTGTCATGGCAGCTCCTGCAAGAGAGAATAAGATGGGTGCACTAATGAAAAGGCCCATGCTCCTGTAGCTGCTTGGTAGCCTACACAGGTGAGCCCCATGGGGCTGTGAGGCTGGGTAACCAATCTCTGCATGCCCTTGGCTGTTGGGGGAAGGGTGGAGTGGCTAGGGTGTGACCTCTGACACAGCATGTCTCTGACCCTCATGGAGAATGTTCTTGGAATGATTATTATCCTAGGCTGTCTGTGCAATTTACAATCTCACTCCAACAATTAATTTCTGTCTGCAAGACTCAGAAGCGATTAACCAAAGTGAATTCAATGATATTTTGTAACTGGCGGTGCTGCTGCTGCTGCTGCTGCGGACTTAACTGGTACATGGTGACTGTCAGTAAATATTGCTGGTTTGTTTCTATGTCTTAACTCCTTATCCTGGTTGTAGTTTGTAGGCAAGAACTGTAGTAACAGACTCATTTTGTATTCTTTGCTGTTAGGAAAAAGAAATACTCATTAGGTAATGGGAAGAAACATTATCAGCAGTAATCCAAACAGTTCTGCTCTGGCACAGGCACAAGGTCGTTTAATTGGAGCTCCCGGACCATTCCTCGGGCTACACACTGACACACTGCCATCTGGTGGCGCTGAGCCTATGGCTTGGTTCTCCCAGTCTGATGTAGCCTGCATCTTAACATATGTTTCTTCCCCTTCCTGCTGATTTTCCTGACAGCTGTCCAAATCCAGGGGCGAGCATCACAAAGGCTCAGGCCCCAGCAAATACTGAAGGAGACACAGTTTTTCTCTAGGTCTCTCTGCTTCCGGTATCAAGGGTTCTGCCCCTGCGCCTTTGGAAGAAATGCCAGTTCCTGACCCCAAATGAACGTTTATTTTTTTTTTCTTCCAGATTCTTTTTATTTGCATAGAAGTCTCTGCTTGTAAATCGCTTCTAAAATTTGTCTTCTATTTAATTTCCAACTTAATTGTGTGTACATTTGTACAAAGGTACAAAGAACAGGACCAACTACTACCTGGAGCATATGATGGTTTGGGGAAACCAATTAAAGGGGTTTCGTTTATATTAAAATAATTTAAAAAAAATGAACTTTTAGGTGGAAGAAAACAAAAGTCTTTATACTCAGGTGAATTTTTTTCCACAAGGTGAAAATTTAATATAATTTTAATGATTTAAAAAATGTAACTTCAAGCTGGGGAGATGGCTCAGAGGTTAAGGTGCTTGCCTGCAAAGCTTACCAACTAGGGTTTGATTCCCAATATCCATGTAAAACCAGATGCACAAGGTGGCACATGCATCTGGAGTTTGTTTACAGCAGATAGAGGCCCTGGCATGCCCAGCACACCCATATTTCCTCCATTGCCCCCGCTCTCCTTGCAAATAAATAAATAAAATGTAACTTAGGCCTGCTGTGGTGGTATACACCTTTAATCACAGCCCTAGAGCTTCTGAGGTAGGAAGATTGCCATGAGTTCAAAGCCAGCCTGGGCTACAGAGTGAGTTTCAGGTCAGCCTGGTCTAGAGTGAGACCCTGCTTTAAAAATCTGGCCCCCCAAATATAACTTGGCTGAGTACAGTGGAACACGTCTGTAGTTTCTGCATTTAGGAAGCAGAGGCAGAGGAATGACGAGTTGTAGGCCAGCAACACAAAGGCCCAGGACAGCCTGAGCTATGAGGTTGTCTCAAGAAACTGAAAATAAATAAACAAATTAATAAATACTGTTAAACATAATATAACTCAGCAGTTTTATGGAAGAGGTTCACAATACCAAAATTGTGCATGAGCCATAAAAACTATAATGCAGAGAGAAAATGCTATTTTTTCTGTCAAAGGGTTAAAAAGAGAGAAATTCTCTGGGAAGCCAGCTTCCTGAGTCAGCTGGCCTTGAGACCAAGAGAGTCAGCTGTCCTTGCAAGCAAAGCTTCTATTTTTGCATATGGTCAAAGATCCCTAAATCTTCCATTTCTTTAGGTTTCCCCTAGGAACTTCTTTGTTTTTATATTTTAGCCCATCACATGAGAGGCCAAACTCTGACTCAGAAAAACAGCCAGGACTCTGCCTATGCTAAGGAATATAAAAACTCCAGCAAATTTTCTGCTTGTGTGCTTGCTTGCCAGATTTAAAAACCCTATGTGGCCTTCTGCAGAAGTAAACATTGTCTTGCCAAGATACTTCGGATTGTGTGATCATTCTTGAATCATCTAGCATGTGGGAGCGTGGAGCAAAGGTCCATGAAACACATTTGAACACATCAGGAAGTAGTGAGACAGAATACTGGGGATGAAATGGTCCAAGTGGGGTCAGGAGAAGGGATGCAGGGGAGGATGAGGTAGGACTTACTTAAGTTTAATCAAAATTAAGTATGTTATAAATAAGTCATATGGCAACCTACTTCTTTGCTAGCTAATAACATATATGACAAAAAAGACACAGTCTGGCCAGAAGTACCCCATGGAAGTGAATAATGCTGTGCCCAGATTTCAGAGGTTGTTTTTCAGTGCCAGGAATAAAATGCCTTCCAATCAAGTTGTTGTTCAGGGAAAATCTTGAACATTACAGGCTATTGTCAAGGCCCTTAATTGTCCACCATAACTAGATGGTAAGATCCTATTGCTGAAGACTCCACATTCTTGGGCTGTAGACCACTGAGAAATCAAACTGGAGCTAAGCTGGAAGCCTCCTCCCTCTGACTATCTGTCAAGATGTCAGAAAAACCTATGTAGCTTATTGGGGGAGAAAAGTCATCAATGGTCTTATCCAGAAAGGGACCCTACAAGCTTTATAGGTGGGCATCCAGGCCAAATACACCAACTGGTGCAATGGTGGCATGTCTGATATGAGGGAAACCAACTGCTCTCTGATTAGACTTGAAGGACATTTCATTCCTGGCACCTTCCAAGGCTCAGAGATCTTTGTAGAAGAGGTGGCTGAAAGAATGTAAGAGCCAAAATAAGGGAGAAGTACTTTGCAATATTGTCTTCCAGATACAAAGTGGACATGATATTCATGACCTCACAAGACCTGCATAATAGGAGGGAAAAAGGAAGAGTAACTAGTTGGAAAGAAGAAGGGATTTGGTAGAGAGGGCATTTGGGAGGGGGAAAAAAGGAAGGTGATGGGAGGGGATTATGATCATGGTATATTGTCTACATGTACTATATGTATGGCAGTTGTCAATAAAATGTTTTTAAAATCTGGTTGTGGTGGCACATGCCTGGGTTTAGTTCAAGACCCTACATCAAAAAAAAAAAAAAAAAAAAAGTTAAAAAAAGTTACCTGGGAGAGAAATAACCACTCAGAAAGAAGAAAACATATAAGCCTCCTTCACCCTACATATAGGAAAATGACTTACAAGCAGGACACTTGTCTTATTTTTATTTGTATTTTTAATTGGGGAATCTTGTAGATAGAGCTGTCAGATTGATTCTATGAAATGATAACTCATATTGAGTTTTGTTGTTGTTTTGTTTTGTGAGACATACATGAATATAGCCCTCCCACCTTGCTCCTGAGTACTTGAATTACATTACAGGCCACCATGTCAAGCCTTCATTGTATTTAAAAAAAATATTTTTATTGAGCTGGATGTGGTGGCGCATGCCTTTAATCCCAGCCCTGGGAGGCAGAAGTAGGAAGATCGCTGTGAGTTTGAGGCCACCCTGAGACTACATAGTAAATTCCAGGTCAGCCTGAGCTAGAGTGAGACCTACATTGTAAAACCAACAAAAACAAACAAACAAACAAAAAAACCCCAAAATTTATTTATTTACTTGCAAGTAGAGAGCGATAAAGGGGGGAGAGGAGAGAATGGGCATGGGCATATTAGGGCCTCCAGCCACTGCAAACAAACTCCAGATGCATGCACCACTGTGCATCTGGCTTTACGTAGGTACTGGGGAATCAAACCCCGGTCCTTTGCAGGCAAGCACCTTAACCACTGAGAAATCTCTCCAGCACATTTAGACATTTAGACCAATGGAACAGAATTAGTAGTCCAGATCATCATGGACAAATAATTTGCAACAAAGAGGCTGGGATCATCCCAAGATGAAAGAATAGCTGTTTCAAGAAATGATACTGGTGGAGAAAATGATGCTGACTTGGTAGTTATATGAAAAAGAATGAAGCTGGGACCTTGCTTGCTAGCATTTTTTTTTCTGGATTTTTTTTCTTTTTCTTTTTTTCTTTATTAGATTAGTTTTGTATTCAGCAAATACAGTCAGTTTGGTACCATTATTAGGCTCATCCATGACCTACCCCCTCCCCTTGGTCCCTCCTTGTTGAGGTTTATGGGTTATGAAAGTTAATTCAAAGTAAGTCAAAATCCTAAATATTAGAGCTAAAACACAAAAAATTTTAAAAGCAAACACAAGGTTAAATCCTCATGATTTTGATGTGTCATGCCTAAAAATCTTTTGCCATGCATCTGGAGTTCATTTGCAGTGGCTAGAGGCCTTGGTGTGCCCATTCTCTCTCTTTCTCGCCCCCTGTCTCTCTTTCAAATAAATAAGTAATAAATAAATAAAATATTAAAAAATTAAATGATTGAGGCTTCCTGTCAAGATGGCATCTACCTAACCATGCTTCACTTTCTGGGCAAGTTCTGTGTGTTTTTGGGTCAGCAAGCCCTGGCATACTTCTAGTAGGAGGGCATAGAGGAGCAAATTAGGGAATCTACTTATTCCCATGCACTCTGGTAGTCCACCAGTCCCCAAACCGCCTCAAGCAGCCTTCTCAGCTGCCACACCAGCTGTTGCACTGCGAATCAGGTTCTCTCCTGTGCCACCTTCAGGCTCTGTGTATCTGTGCCAGGCACCTCTCACCTTTCTCCATGCCAACCAGATCTCATCCCTCCTTCCCTCCGTCCCTCCCTCCCTCCCTCCATCCCGAGGCTTTCCTCCCTTTCCCTGCCACTGGGACCACTGTCCCATCCCCCCATTCCACCTCCCCACCAGACTGCATCATCCCATCATCATGCCCCACTGTGTCACCAGACCATGCAGTCCCATTCCCACACCCCACCACCCACCAACAGGCTCTGCCACTGGGTCTCTGGGTCCCCACCAGGGCTGTGATGACTCCTTCTCCCTGAGCAGACAAGCCCCCTTGCCATCAAAAGCCTAATCCACTCAAACATAAAATGAAACAATCACTGGAGAACTTCAAGGGTAAACTACAGCTTCCTCCTGAATTAAATAAGATTCCCACACTGTGATGGACAGACCACAGTGCAAAAGGAATAACATGAAACATCAAAAGGAAGGAACCACAACAAGGTTGCCTAGTCCCACAATGGAAGTCTCTAACTAAATCATAGAAGAGAAAACAGGATGAGAATCCCAAAATGAAGACCCAAGGTATGTGACCTTGGCCAAGCAATTGGCAGAACTTGCAGAATGTCTTCAAAAGACCAACAATTGTATGAATGCTGTCTTCACTAGGTTGGACCTAATAGGGGAAAACAACAACAAAACAGGGAGTCTTCCAAAGAAAGGTAAATGATCTGAAGCAGAGCCAACAAAGAAGACCTCATTAATAAGCTGGCTAAGCTCAATGAAGACATAAATAAATGCAAGGATGAATTCCAAGAAACACTGAGAAAGATTAGAAAATGACCTGAAAAGAGAACTCAACAGATGGATGAATACTATGCAGAAAAAGGCAGTAGAAAATACAAACCAAATTTAACAAGTCTAAACATCTCTAGAAGCCCTCAAGAACAGTCAGTCATTTGAAGGACAGAACCTCAGAACTGGAAGACAAGAAAGAAGAAACAGTTCATGAGTCTAAAAACTTGAACAAGTTCCAAATTTTTTTGAACAGAACATGAGGGAACTGTGGGATACCCTTAAACACCCCAACATTTGAATCATAGGTATACCAGAAGGGGAAGAAATTCAGACCAAAGGCATGGAAAACTTATTCAACAAAATTACAAAGAAAACTGTCCCACCCTGTCAAAACAGAGCCCCCTCAAGATACAGGAAGCTAATAGAACTTCAAATAGACTGCACCAAAGGACAAGCTCTCTAAGACATATTATCATTAAGACTCTAAGCAATGAAAACAAAGAGAAAGTCCTAAAAGCAGCAAGAGAGAAACAACATATTACATATAAAGGTTACTCCATCAGAATCACCTCAGATTTCTCAATGGAAACCCTGAAAGCCAGAAGGGCCTGAATGGAACACTGCAAAGTCTAAGAACCTATGGCTTCCAACACAAACTACTGTACCCAGAAAAAGTATCCCTCACAATAGATGGTGAAAGAAAAACTTTCCATGATAAAAGTCAGCTTTACAGCCATATGAACACAAAGCCAAACCTACAGAAAATGCTTCAGGAAAATTTCCACACAGAAGAGTCAAACAATTAACCTCAAGAGCCTACAAGAAACAGACTACAATAACCAAACTCAGAAAGGGCACAAAAAGCTACAAAGCCCAAGAAAACACTAAACTACATAAACCACCACAATATGGCAGGGATTAAATCAAATCTCACACTTATTACCCTAAACATTAATGGCCTTAATTTGCCCATCAAGAGACACAAGTTAACAGTGTGGATCAAAAAAACAGACCCCTCAATCTTCTATCTTCAAGAAATCCACCTCACCACAAAACACAGACACCTCCTCAGGGTGAAAGGGTGGAAAATGATATTCCAAGCTAACAGAAATAAGAAACAAGCAGGCATTGCTATGCTAATATCAGATAAAATAGACTTCAAACCAAAAGCAATTTAAAAAAAAAAAAACACAAAGAAGGCTACTTCTTACTCATGAAGGGAATGATCCAACAAGGGGATATCACAATCATCAATCTATATGCACCAAGCACAGGTGTACCTATTAACAGCAAAACAGAAATAAACACCAACACCATCATAGTTGGGAACTTCAATACTCTACTATCAGTAGTAGATAGATCATTCAAATAGAATATCAACAGGGAAGTAAGAGAGCTCAACAACACCATAGATCAACTAGACCTAATAGACATCTATGGACCATTCTACCCAAAATCTACAGAATACACATTCTTTAATAGATCATATACTGGGCCATAAAGCCTGCCTGCATATGCTGAGGAAAACTGACATGATTTCCTATATAATATCAGATCACAATGCTGCAAAGCTAGAAATTAACAAGAGATGCACTAGGGAATCCATCAGCTCCTGGAGACTGAACAACATACTTTTAAACAATAAATGGATAGTGGATGAAATAAAAAATGAAATTGCAGAATTTCTAGAATTGAATGACAATGAGGACACATCATACAAAAACTTATGAGACACAATGAAGGTATTCCTTAGGGGAAATTTCACAGCACTATATGACTTCATAACAAAGACAGAGAGATCCCAAATCAAAAACCTAACCATCCATATAAAAGCATTGGAAAAACAAAGAAAATCTGACCCAAAAGTTCCAGATGGAAAGAGATAATCAAGATCAGAGCAGAAATTAATAAATTGGAAACTAAAAAATAAGAAAATTGATGAAACAAAGAGCTGGTTCTTTGAAAAAATAAACAAGATTGATAAACCCCTGTCCAATTTGATCAAGCAAAAAATAAATAAATAAATAAAAGAGACTCTTCAAATTAACAAAATTAGAAATGGAAAAGGCAATATCACAACAGACATAAATGAAATTGGAAGAATCATCAGGACTTACTTCCAAAACCTCTACTCCACAAAACTGGATAATCTGGAAGAAATAGATAAATTCCTGGAACTAAACTCAGAGCAGATTAATCTCCTAAACAAACCTATCACACTCATCAAGATTGAAAGGGTAATCAGAAAACCTCCCCCAAAAGAAGAATCCATGACCAGCTGGCTTCTCAGATGAGTTTTATCAAACCTCATGGAAGAACTGAAACCAATTTTTCTCAAACTGTTCCACATAAATTGTAGAACAAGGAAAGCTCCCCAACTCCTTTTATGAAGCTAGTATCACCCTAATACCAAAACCAGACAGAGATAAAAGAAAAGAAAACTATAGGCCTATATCCCTGATGAACTTAGATGCAAAGATCCTAAACAAAATTTTCACAAACCGAATTCAACAACACATCAAAAGAATTATCTGTCCACCTTGATCAACTAGGGCTTTATGCCAGGAATGAAGGGTTGGCTCAACATACAGAAATCTGCCAATGTAATACACCACATAAATAAACTTAAAACACAAAAACTACATTATCGTATCAATAGATGTAGAAAAGGCCATCGACAAAATACAGCATCATTTCATGATCAAAACGTTGGAGAGATTAGGCATGGATGGTTTATATCTCAACATAATAAAGGCTATAAATAAAGCACCTAAATCCCAAGTAATACTTAATGGGGAAAGACTCAAGGAATTCCCATTGAGATCAGGAACAAGCCTGGGGCACCCACTCTCACCTCTGCTCTTCAGCATAGCTCTAGAAGTCCTAGCACAAGCAATAAGACAGGAGAAAAAAATAAAAGGGATACAAATTTGAAAGGAAGAAGTTAAGTTAGCCCTATTTGCAGATGACATGATTCTATATATAAGTGACCTGAGAGCCTCCATCTCGAAACTCTTAAAGGTGATTAATTCCTTCAGCAAAGTAGCAGGATAAAAAAAATTGACTCACAAAACTCAGTAGCCTGTCTACATGCAAAGGACAAAATACAGAGAAAGAAATTAGTGACATTGTCCCCTTTTCAATAGCAACAACAACAACAACAAAAATACCTTGGAATAACACTAACCAAGGATGTGAAAGACTTTTATAATGAAAACATAAAAACACTCAAAAAAGAAATTGAGAAGGACTTGAGAAATTGGAAAGACTTCCCATTTCCTGGATAAGCAGAGTTAACATTGTGAAAATGGCAATCCTACCAAAAGCAATATACTGATTTATTTTAATACCAATAAAATACCAACATTATTCTTTACAGAAATAGAAAGAGATGATTATCAAAATTCATGTGGAATGGCAACAGGCCTCAGATATTCAAGCATATCCTCAACAAAAGAAACACCTCTGGAGGCATCACCATACCTGATCTAAAGCTATATTACAAAGCCATAGTAACAAAAACAGCATGGTACTGGCATAAAAAAAGGAATATAGACCAATGGAACAGAACTGAGGATCCAGACTTTAGGTCAAGTAACTACAGCTACTTGATCTTAGACAAAGGCCCTAATAATGTAGACTGGAGAAAAGACAGCATCTTCACAAATGGTGCTGGACAAACTCGATAACCATATGCAAAAAAAAAAAAATGATATTCAATCCACACATTGCACCATGCACAAAAATCAAGTCCAAATGAGTCAAAGACTTCAATATAAAACTGGAAACTCTGCTGCTACTGGAAGAAAAAATAGGGGGAACTTTCCATTATATAGGAGTGGGTAAAGACTTCTTTAACAAAACCCCAGTAGCTCAGGAACTTACATAATCACTCCACTATTGGGATCTCATGAAGCTATAAATTTTTTTCACAGACAAACATATCATAAGCAGAACCAATAGACTATCCACAGAATGGGAGAAAATTTTTTCCTGTTATACAACTGACAAAGGCCTAATTTCTAGAATCTACAAAGAACTCAAAAAACCTAAACAATAAAATATCAAACAACCCACTCATAAAACAGGGCAGAGAACTGAATAGGGCATTCCCAGAGGAAGAAATACAAACAGAAAACACACCCTTAAGAAAATTTTCAACATTCTTAGCCATCAGGGAAATGCAAATTAAAACAACTATGAGATTCCACCTTACCCCAGTAAGGATAGCAAACATTAAAAAATTAAATGAAAACAAATGTTGGAGACGATGTGGAGAAATAGGAACATTCCTTCACTGTTGGTGGGAATGTACGCTGGTAAAACCACTATGGAAAGCAATATGGAGACCTTAAAAAGGTTGATTATAGAGTTTCCAACGGACCCAGTTATTCCCTTACTGGGCATTTGCCCTAAAGGCTCCATGCCTCAGTTCAGAGAGATTTGCTCAACCATGTTTATAGCTGCTCAATTCATAATAGCTAAGAACTGGAATCAACCCAGGTGCCCATCACTGAACAAATGAATAACAAAGATATGGTATATGTACATGATGGAGTTCTACTTA
Organism: Dipus sagitta; assembly: GCA_036346955.1. NCBI lineage: Eukaryota > Metazoa > Chordata > Mammalia > Rodentia > Dipodidae > Dipus > Dipus sagitta. The sequence continues at coordinate 80,357,565 of CM070772.1, read as the reverse complement.
GCAGTTAGCAAAAAATGACACATTGAAATTTGTAGAAAAATGGTGAACTTGGGACAGATCATATTCAACCAAACACCAAATCACAGAAAGACAATATTCACATGGTCTCACTCATCTGTGGCTCCTAACGTGGATCAGCCCAAGATCCTGACATACCTAATAGGCATCTTGAGGACCAGATAATAGGGAGGGTAGGGCTTCAGGGGAGGGTAAGGTGCAAGGGGAAAACACAAAACTGAAACCTCATTAGGACCTGAGAGGGAACACCTGAATCAAAAGGTCCTGGAGAGAGTGAGATGAAGCCTAACTTTAATTTTCTCCTGTTTCTCTCTTTTTCCTTCTTCTTTTTATATTTTCTTTCTTTTGATTGGCACTGGCCTGTAACTCCCAGTACTAGAATGCAGTTAACACCCACAATAAGCTGTTGACCAGAAAGACTTACAAGATTTCCCAAACAAGACAGACTTCTGTCAGAGCATTAACTGCAGAGGTTAATGGTAAGATGCTACTGCCAAAGATACCATATGTTGTCAGTATAGAACATGGAGAGACCTTGCTGGAATCTGAAGAGAGCCAGTCCCAAGACAGTTATCCCATCTAGTGCTAGAAGGTGCTACATGAGCTACTGGGGGAAAGTGGCCAACATCTGTATGAGCAACTCAAGGTCTAAGCTACTCAGAAGCAAACAGCCTTACATGATGCTCACAAAAGTGCAATAGTGGCACATAGCCATAGTGGGTAACCAACTGCTCCTGGATTGGCTAACAGATCCAGTCATTGGAATGGTACCCATATCTGGAGCTGGGAAACAAGTCAGGATCATATCCAGATAATGAGTTTGCTCTCCAATATCAAGCTCCCGCCAATTTTGGGCTACAAGAGGGCCTACACCTATTAAATTCTCTCTAAACTAACAATGGTTATCCCACTTAACCTGTTTTGACTTCACTCTCCATTGGAAAATCTGCTTCTCTTTCTCAGATGGAAGCAGGAGAGAAATGGCCCATTGCACTTCACCAGGGCCTCAGCTGAAATCATGGAGGAATTGGGGAAATGAGCAAGAGTGCTGCTTTCTCAGTGAAACTGATATCATATCAAGGGTGAAAGAGATAGACACTGAGGACACTCAACTCCTACCAAACCAGAGATCCAGAGGCTCCTAAGAGCCTTTCATTAAAGAAGACCTAAAATGAACCCAACATAGCTCAGAGAGTTTTGTAGAAGAGGGGGCAGAAGGATTGTTAGAGCCACATGTTGGGACGTTATGCACAGAGACATTGTCTCTTCCCCATAACTGATGGCTACCCCCACAATGCACAACCCACAATCCCCCTGGGCATGACCAACATCCACAACAAGGAGGGTCCCTTTGGAGCGGGTCAGTGATTTGTTAAGGATGGTACCAACATGTGCTATTTACATACTGAGTATGCCCATAACTAATAAAAAATAATAAAACATAAAATGTTTATACTGTCCCACTAACACACTGTTATCTGGGTCACTCTTGCTTGAAGTTGAGATGGGTGAGTCCTCCCACTTTATTCTTTTTTTTTTCAGAAATATTTTCTTAGTTTTGAAGGCCTTATTTATGAATTTACAATTAGCTTGTCAGTTTCTACAAAGTAACCAGTGAAGATGCTCTTGGTGACCCCAATGAACTATATAGATCAATTTGGATAATATTGGTATCTCAATAATTAGTTATGTATTTACAGCTATGAGTTCACCTCTAATCACTTTTATGTTGCATCCATCAAATTCTAATGTGTTACTCATCTATTGGTATCTTTTAATTTTCATTTTGATTTCTTCTTTGATTTTCTATTTGGGGGCTCTGTGTTTTTTATTAAATCTTTCCAGTTATCTTAAAAAATAATGGGTTCATTGTGACATTTTCAAAATGTTACACTTTTTTTTTTTTTTGAGGTAGGGTCTCACTGTAGCCCAGGCTGACCTGGAATTCACTATGTAGTCTCAAGGTGGCCTCAAACTCACAGCAATCCTCCTACCTCTGCCTCACAAGTGCTGGGATTAAAGGCCTGCACCACCACTCCTGGCAAAAACTTTACACTTTTTATCATTATAAAATATCCCTTTGTATGGTTGGTAATGTGTTCTTTTGTTTTCAAGTCTTTATTTTGTCTGGTACTAATATAGACAATATAACTATTTTGTGGTTTTTTGTATATCTTTTACAATTTTTTTTAGATTTATTACTTATTTATTAGAGACAAAGAGAGGGAGAGAAAGAGAGAGATAGAGTAAGAATGGGTACACCTGGGCCTCCAGCCACTGCAAAGGAACTCCAGATGCAGGCATCACCATGTGCATCTGGTTTACATAGGACCCGGAGAATCAAACCTTGTCCTTAGCTTCACAGGCAAGTGACTTAACTGCTAAGCAATCCTTCCAACCCCTTAAAATTATTTTTAATTAAATTTATTTTTCAGTAATTTTTTCCCTCTGTCAGTTGGATCTTCAACAAATATGTTCTCCCATTCTGTGGGTAATCTATTGGCTCTACTTATTGTATGTTTGTTGGTGAAGAAACTTTTCAGCTTCATGTGATACCATTGGTTGAGTGATTGTTTAAGTTCCTGAGCTACTGGGGTTTTGTTCAGGAAGTCTTTTCCCATTACTGTATCATAGAAAGTTTCTTCTATTTTTTGTTCCCATAGTAACCCAGTTTCTGGTCTTATATTGAGGTCTTTGATCCATTTGGACTTGATTTTGTGCATGGCAAGATGTGTGGATCAAGTTTCAATTTCCTGCATATTCCAGTTTGTCCAGCACCATTTGTTGAAGATACTGTCTTTTTTCCAGCCTATATTGTTAGGGCCTTTGTCAAATATCAAGTAGCTGTAGTTGCTTGACTCAAGGTCTAGGTCCTTGATTCTGTTCCATTGGTCTATACTCCTGTTTTTATACCAGTACCAGGCTGTTTTTATTACTATAGCTTTGTAATATAGCTTTAGATCAGGTATGGTGATGCCTCCAGTGGTGTTTCTTTTGCTGAGGATATGCTTGGATATGAGAGGACTTCTGCCTTTCCATATGAATTTTGTGATCATTTTTTCTATCTCTGTGAAGAACAATGTTGGAATTTTGATTGGTATTGCATTAAATCTGTATATTGCCTTTGGTAGGATTCCATTTTCAAAAGTTAATTCTGCCTATCCAGGAGCATGGTTGGTCTTTCCATTTTCTCAAGTCCTCCTCAATTTCTTTTTTGAGTGTTTTTATGTTTTCATTGTATACATCTTTCACTTCCTTGGTTAATGTTATTCCAAGATGCTTTATTATTTTGTTGTTGTTGTTGCTGTTGAAAATGGGACAATGTAACTTATTTCTTTCTCAGTATCTTTATTATTTCCATATAGAAAGGCTACTGATTTTTATGCATTGATTTTGTATCCTGCTACTTTGCTGAAGGAGTTAATCACCTTTAAGAGTTTTGAGATGGAGGTTCTCAGGTCTCTTACATATAGAATCATGTCATCTGTGAATACAGCTAACTTAACTTCTTTCTTTCCAATTTGTACCTTTTATTTCCTTCTCCTGTCTTATTGCTTGAGCTAGGACTTCCAGTACTATATTAAAGAACAGAAGTGACAGTGGACACCCCTGTCTTGTTCCTGATCTCAATGGGAATTCCTTGAGTCTCTCTCTATTAAGTATTATTTGGGCTTTAGGAGCTTTATATATAGCCTTTATTATGTTGAGATATAAACTGACCATACCAATTCTCTCCAATGTTTTGATCATGAAGTGATGTTGTATTTTGTTAACGGCCCTTTCTGCATCTATCAAAATGATGATGTGGTTTTTGTGTTTAAGCCTGTTTATGTGGTGTATTACATTGACAGATTTCTGTATGTTGAATCACCCCCATGTTCCTGGGATGAAGCCTACTTGATCAAGGTGGATAAGTTTTGTGTTGTTGTACTTGGTTTGCAAGGATTTTGTTCAGGATCTTTGTGTCTAATTTCATCAAGGAAATAGGCTGGTAGTTTTCTTTTCTTGTGGCATGTCTGCATGGTTTTAGTATTAGGGTGATACTAGCTGCATAGAAGGAGTTGGGGAGCTTTCCCTGTTCTCCAATTGTGTGGCACAGTCTGAGAAATATTGGTTTTAGTTCTTCCACGAAGGTTTGATAGAATTCATCTGAGAAGCCATATGGTCCTGGTCTCTTCTTTTTGGGGAGTTTTTTGATTACATTTCCAATCTCGATGGGTGTGATAGGTTTGTTTAGGAGATTAATCTGCTCACAATTTACCTTTGGTAGATGGTATGTGTCCAGGAATTAATCTATTTAATTACTATTTGTTTATTTATTTATATTACATATGATATATATTTAGATTATATAATATTTATTATTATTACTATTATTATTATCCAGTTTTGTGGAGTACAGGTTTTTGAAATAAGTCCTGATGATTCTCCCAATTTCACGTATGTCTGTTGTGATCTCTCCTTTTTCATTTCTAATTTTGTTAATTTGTTTCATCAATTTTCTTGTTTTCTTAGTATCCAATTCATTAATTTCTGCTCTGATCTTAATTATTTCTTTCCATGTGGAGATTTTTGGGTTGGATTCTCCTTGCTTTTCCAGTGTTTTTAGGTGGATGGTTAGGTTATTGATTTGGGATCTCTCGGTCTTTGGTATGAAGGCGTTTAGTGCTATGAATTTTCCCCTGATGACTGCCTTCATTGTGTCCCATAAGTTCTGGTACTGATGTGTTCTCATTGTCATTCATTTCCTGAAATTTTGCAATTTCATTTTTTATTTTGTCCACTACCCATTTATTGTTTAAAAGTGTGCTGTTCAGTTCCCAGGGCTAATGGGATTCTTGATGCATCATTTGTTGATAATTTTTAGCAATACAGCAATGTGATCTGATATCATGCAGAAAATTATGTTGATCTTCCTAAATATATGGAGGCAGGCTTTGTGACCCAGTATATGATCTATTTTAGAGAAGGTTCCATGTGCTGCTGAGAAGAATGTGTAGTCTGTGGATTTGGGGTGGAATGTTCAAATGTTCTATGGTTTTATTGAGCTCTCTTACTTTCCTGCTGATTTTCTGTTGTTGGCCTTCTTTGTCTTTTTTGATTACTTTTGGTTTGAGATCTATTTTGTGCAATATTAGCTACACCTGCTTGTTTCTTATTCACATTTGCTTGGAATATCATTTTCCACCCTTTCACACTGAGGTGTCTGTCTTTGATGGTGAGGTGGGTTTCTTGAAGACAACAGATTGAGGGGGTCTAATTTTCTGATCCATCCTGTTATCTTGTGTCTCTTGATGAGTGAATTAAGGCCATTACTATTTAGGGTGATGACTGTGAGGTTTGACTTGATCCCTGTCATATTGTGTTGGTTTGGTGTTTTCATGGACTTTGAAGTTTTTGTTGTGCTTTCTCTGAATTTGATTATTGTGATCTGCTTCTTGTAGGCACTTGAGGTTGATTATTTGATTCTTCTGTGTGGAGAATTTCCTGAAGTAAATCTCTGTAGATTTGGTTTTGTGCTCATATAGTTGTGAAGCTGAGTTTTGTTATGGAAAGTTTTTCTTTCACCATCTATTATGTGGGGTACTTTTGCTGGGTAGAGTCTGCTTTCCCCTGGAAAACCCAATGAACCCTTAATGTCTTGCCTTTACTTCCCCGGGAGGTGTGGTGCTGAATTTTTTTTTTTTTTATTTCAAGATACTTTATTTTCAAAATGTGTCACAACACTAAACTTTGGGCCCATTCCGCCATTGTAAAAGCTACAAATGCTTGCTCAGCAGCTGAGGGGCACACTTTAGTATGTTTGAAAAGTGAATAAAAATCCATATGAAACAAATATTCAAATAGTTTCCATAGGAACACAGATAAGTGTGACCCCATTGCCTAGCCTTCCATACTGCTGCATCTGTGCTAGCCCTACTCTTACAAAGACATTTCAAAACTAGCAGTCATTAAGTTAAGTGGACCCCCCCCCCAAATCCCATAATTCAAGCTACACTTGCAGTGAAGAGCTACAAGAATGGTATCTACACACTGATACTAGTGGAAGCACAGGCTGCCGGGTGACAGTCCACCCCACTCTCCTGAGCACAAGACATGGGCAGAGTGCTGACGTCTTGCTCCTCCACTTCAGGCGGGAAGCAGTGCTTCTGAACTTGCTTCATGAGTTGCCACATTGGTCGTGACATCACATAATAAATAGCAGGCCTCTGGAATCCATTGAAAGTAGAAGCAGCAGCAACAATGTATACGCCCATGTTTTCAAAGAGCATCCAATCACCCACATGCAGTTCAGGCAGGTTATAGCGCTCAACGATCCTACCAAGGCCATCACATGTCGGTCCCCAAATGCTGGAGGAGTAATACTTCTCATCTGGTTTGGGTCTCTTCTGGAGCAGGGGCTTCACATGTGCATGACCATAAAGGATGCAATTAAATGATCCATATACTCCATCATTCACGTGATACATATAGGTTTGCTCATTCAATTCATCTTCATCATCAGAGCCAGTCTGCTCCTTCAGCACAATTTTTTGGCAATGATATTGACTGCAAGCATGAAAGCTGATGCAACGTAGTATCTGCCTGGCTCTGCTATGATTCTCACACCACAGTCTGATGGAAAGTGCTTGTCCAGCTCTGGGTTGGTCACACTGGTGATCTCTTCAAATTTAAGCTTCACATCCTCAGATCCAGGAAAACCACCACCAATATCAAGTGGATACATGCTGAAACCAATCTCAGCTCCCATGTCGAAGACACAGCAGGCATCAGACACTGCTTGAACAAATGTCTCAGGATCCGTACAGCCACTCCCTATGTGGAAGCTGACACCAATGACATCAATATTTAGCTCTTTTGCCTGTTCCGAGAGAAGTATGCTGATTTTGAGTGTGGCACCAAATGTAACACTGAGGTGATAGACTGCTTTGGAATCATCAGTGGCAATTTTCAAAACCAACTTTGCCTTTGGGTGCACTCTGGCGACTTTCATCAACTCAACTTCACTATCACAAGTCATCATCTGGACTCCACTACTGGCAGCATACTTAATTTGAGACACTTGTTTACAGGGATTTGCATAGATAATCCTCTCTGGAGGTACCCCGAGACTCTGCACCAACTGTATTTCAGTCTTGCTTGCACAGTCGAATCCTGTCCCAGTGGCAGCTAGGGTGCTCACTGTGGCTCTGCTACCGTTACATTTGACTGCATAAAAGGGAGTGACACGAGGAAGCGCTTTTAACCACCTTAGATGTTTCTTTAGAATGTCTCTAAGGTCCGCAACATAAAAAGCATCCTTATCATCAGAAGCAGAAACTTCATTAATTTTTGGTACAGAATGTCCTTGGCAGTAAAGCCTTCATCAAGGATGTGGCAGTCAATCTCTTCCTTACTAAAGTTGTTCATGGTTTCTCAATGTGCCTATGGAAACTAAGAGATGGAATTAAGGAAATTATTTCCAGCTTCTCAAAGGCAATTATCCAGGAATTTCAAACTTTGTGTCCTTGAAGCAGCGGTGGAAATGTTGAAATTTTATTTATTGTGTATGTGACATGTGTGTATGTTCATGCGTGTGAGTACATATGTACATGGGTCATCACACACATGTGGGACAGAGGACACCTGTTGGGTAGATCCTGACTTTCCACCTTTTTTCAGGCAGGGTCTCTCATTGGTCATTGCTCCATTCATGAGTTTTTGGGAAATTTTCAGTGTCTCTCTTTCCTTTCTCACCATAGGTGCACTGGATTATAGAATTATAGCTCCTGGTTTATTTTAATGTGGGGTGTGGAGATTTGAACTTAGGTACTGAGAGTTGTATGGCAAGCACTTTATCCACTGAACCATCTCCCTCACCTTACATTTAAAAAAATACTTTATTTTTATTCATTTATTTGACAGAGAAAGAGGGAGTGAGAGAGAATGAGTGCACCAGGGCCACTAGCCATTGCAAATAAACTCCAGATGCATGCCCTCCCTTGTGCATCTGGCTAACGTGGGTCCTGGGAAATTGAACCTGGGTCCTTGGGCTTTGCAGGCAAATGCCTTAACCACTAAGCCATCCCTCCAGCCCTCACCTTACATTTTTGAGGAGAAGTTCCATCATGGTGGGGACAGCATGATAGAAATGAACAGGAAGCCTGGGTCACAGCTCCGCATCATCTGGAATGAAGTGACCCGGCTCTGAACACCCAGTGGGCAAGACTAATAAGCCTTCAGGTCCTCCCCCAATCACATACCTCCTCCAACAAGGCTCCACCTTCCAAAGGCTCCTAAACATTCCCAAATTACCACCAGGTGGGGACCAAATAGTCAAAATACACAAGACTATGGGGGACTTTTTACATTCAAACCACCTCAGGTATTATGATGGGTATTGTATCTATTAATGTTGTAAATACAACAATACAGTGCTAGAAGTGCTGCTTTACCACCTGTGTCTTTCCTTAGCCCAGCACATGTGGCTTTCTTTTGTGCTGTCACGGACAAATATATCCATATGTTATATTGTTATATTGTATATATGTGTATACCATTATATCATTTTCTTTTTCTTTTTTTTTGAAGCAAGCTCTTGCTATATGGCCTGGGATGGCTGTGTTGTGATCTTCCTGCATAGTCTTCCAATGCTGGGATTATAGGCATGTGCCACCATTGCCAGGAGTCACCCTTCTCTCCTCAAACATGTGGATTTTCCACAAGACATTCTCCAATTCTATGTGGACACAAGGTAGGTGTCTTACAATTCAATCTTAACTATTTAATGTTAGTACAGACACTGCAATGTATGCACTTAATCCCACATGACTACCCTCCCATTTCAGATACTGAGTAAACTGGCAGGCCCCTGGATTCTGAGTCACAATCTGTAAATTCGAGGCTCTTGTGATGCCCCTCAATTTCAACAGCTTCCTAGAATGGCTCACAGAACTCAAGAAAACAGCTCTGGCTTTGTGTCTGTTTGCCTATCTGATGAGATAGGGTTTTATTCTGTTGTCCAGCCTGACTTCAACTTTGCAATCCTCCTGCCTCAACCTCCCACCTCAGCCTCTCCTCCAGTGTGCTGAAATTACCAACATGAGCCTGCTTCTGTCAGGTCCTCCCTGTGTCTTAAACAATTTTCCTTTCTGACACACCAGTAATAGGAAATGAAGTGTTTCCTTGAGCTGCTGTGCTGTACTCCTTCATTCATTTATGACATTCAAGAATCTGCATTGGTAGGAAAAACAACACTCCCAATTTTTGCCTTGTTTTGTTGTGCTGTGTCTGTTTGAGGCAAAGTCTTAAGTAGCCCAGATTATTTTGAACTCACTTTGTAGACACAACTGTTCTTGAACTCCTGATCTTCCTGTCTCCACCTCCCAAGTGCTGAGATGACTGTTGTGCACCACCGCACCCAGCTTCCACATTGCAACTGGGATGTAGATGCCTGATAAAAGGCTATGCAGAAGCAATTATCAACAAAGATCAGCATCTTGTACAGCGTGTAATTCTACGAGCAGGACTTCTCCATTTCACTGACAGCAATTTTGGAGGCTCCTAAGACAAAGAGTTTGTCCTCTGATTTGTTGACTGTATAGTGCAATGCATGTGTGTACTTGCCTGTATGCTTGGCTGTATAGTGCACTGCCCGTGTGTGCTAGCTCGTATGCATGACTGTATAGTGCACTGCCCGTGTGTGCTTGCTCACATGCTTGACTGTGTAGTGCACTGCCTGTGTGTGCTTGCTTGTATGCTTGACTGTATAGTGCACTGCCCATGTGTGCTGGCTTGTATGCTTGGCTGTATCGTGCACTTCCCGTGTGTGCTAGCTCGTGTGCTTGGCTATATAGTGCACTGCCCGTGTGTGCTAGCTCATGTGCTTGGCTGTATAGTGCACTGCCCGTGTGTGCTAGCTTGTATGATTGGCTGTATAGTGCACTGCCCGTGTGTGCTTGCTTGTATGCTTGGCTGTATGGTGCACTGCCCGTGTGTGCTTGCTTCTGTGCGTGCTCCCCCTTGTGCATCTGGCTAACGTGGATCTTGGGGAATCGAGCCTCGAACCAGGGTTCTCAGGCTTCACAGGCAAGCGCTTAACTGCTAAGCCATCTCTTCAGCCCTTCATATCAGTTCTTGCAGATATCACTGAATCTCAAGTTGTGTAGTGAGGCAGGATTCTAGTATTGTTTAAACCACCCAGAGCTATCAAAAATTCAACATTGGGGGCTGAGAGATGGCTTAGCGATTTAGGCACTTGCCTTTGAAGCTTACGGACCCAGGTTTGATTCTCCAGGTCCCACATAAGCCAGATGCACAAGGTGGTGTATGCATCTGGAGTTCATTTGCAGTGGTTAGAGGCCCTGCTGCACCCATTTTTTCTCTCTCTCTCTTTCTCTCTCTTTTCCTCCCTCCCTCTCTCTGTCTAATAAATAAATAAAAACTGAAATAAAAAAGATATGTAAGGCTGGGCATGGTGGCGCACGCCTTTAATCCCAGCACTTGGGAGGCAGAGGTAGGAGGACTGTTGTGAGTTCAAGGTCACCCTGAGACTACATAGTGAATTCCAGGTCAGCCTGAGCAAGAGTGAGACCCTACCTCGAAAAAAAAAAAAAAGATATGTAAAGACAAGTGAAGACACATGAATCTTATTTTCCCCCTTGTAAAGGAACTTTTTACTTTATTTTTATTTATTTTTTATGATTAACAGCTTCCATGACTGTAAACAATATCCCATGGTAATTCCATTCCTGCCCCCACTTTCCCCTTTGAAACTCCATTCTGCATCATATCCCCTACCCCTCTCAATCAGTCTCTCTTTTATTTTGATGTCATCATCTTTTTCTCCTATTATGATAGTCTTCTGTAGGACTTTCAGGTGCTGTGAGGTCATGGATATCCAGGCCATTTTGTGTCTGGAGGAGCATGTTGTAAGGAGTCCTACCCTTCCTTTGGCTCTTAACATTCTTTCTGCCACCTCTTCCACAATGGACCCTGTGCCTTGGAAGGTGTGATTGAGATATTGCAGTGCCAAGCACTCCTGTGTCACTTCTTCTCAGCACCATGATGCCTTCTGAGTCATCCCAAGGTCAGTGCCATCTGAAAAGAGAAAGTTCTCTAATGAAAAAGTGAGTGTAGCATTAATATATGGATATGAACAGTAAGAGAAGTGCTTACTGGGCAGTTTGATGAGCATAGTATATACATTTAGTCAGACAGCAGAAGACATTACACCCCTAGGACTCATGACTACCCCTGTTGTAGGTTTTTAGTATAAGGGATGCATTCCCTCCCATGGAGCTGGGCCTCCAGTCCAACTAGAGGGCAGTTGGTTTCCACCATGACAGATGTGCCACTATTGCACCCGTTGGCTCATTTGGCCTGGCTGGCCTAATATAAGGCTTGCAGTGTCCACTGTGGAGTATCTTCATTGGTGATTTCTCTCTCTCCCATTGAGCTGCATGCAGATTGGCTTTTCCAGCTTTCTGTCAGCTGATCTACATGGAGGATGTTTTCAGCTCAGTTCCAGCATGATTTCTCAGTGACCTTGCAGCCCAAGTATGGAGACACACGAATCTTTTTAAAAAATTCAACATTGTAGAGGCAGTAGAGAATAAAAGGTCCAAAATAGCAAAAGTCCCTACTCTCTAGCAGACAGATTCTAAAGCTTGAGCTTGATCCAATGATTTATGAAGTCTTATAAAAACAATTAGAGGTTCCCCCTTCTTCCAAATGGCCATTTTGGGTTGGGAAGATGGCTTAGAGGTTAAAGATGTTTGCTTGTGGATCCTTCCAGTCGGAGTTCAACTCCCCAGGACCCACATACAGCCAGATGCACAAAGTGGCACAAGCACCTGGAGTTTATTTGCAATGCCAAGAGGCCCTGGCACTCTCATATTCAGTTACTTTCTCTCCCTCCTTCTTCCCTCTTTGTCTCTGCAAATAAATAAAATAAAATATTTAAGAAAAGGTTTACTACCTCAGGACAGGGAGATACATTCTCTAACTTTATTCAAATACAACCACATTCAAATGGCCCAGGAGGCAAGAATACTCCTCTCAACTGCAATAAAATAATCTCATCCTCTCTGAGAACTCTCACACTGTGTTTCTGTCCACAGTGTCTGTGATGGTTAAGATTTTTTTGTCAACTTGATCTGTTTAGGAATCCACAGACATTCCTCATAAGTGGGTCTCTGAGGTTGCTCCCAGGAAGTATTAACTAAAGGAGGAATCCTTCCCCTTAGGGTGAGCCCTTCCCTCAGAGTGGGCTCAGAGGGCTCCTCTCAGAGGGGTGGGCTTTATCTAAGGAAGCTCTAGGAAGGGCAGTATCCCCTCCTCCCACATGGCTGCAGGTGCTGCTTGCTGCTTTCCAGCATGGACTTAAGACTAGCATGGACTGAAGACCAGTGGCTCTCCAGAAGCCTCCAGGCCTTCAGTGCTAGATTGGGACTTCTGAGGCATCCAGCCTCATGGACTGAGCAACTACCAGGTTCCTTGATTCTCAGGCCTGCAAACTGCTATTGTTGGACTGCTGTATACTAATCCACTAAATTCCCTTTTAATACAATTCATTTTATCAGTTCTGTTCCTCTAGAGAACACTGACTAATACAGTGCCCTTTATTTTTTCCATGTTTACGTGTGTGTGATATATGTATTTCACATGTGTGTGGGCACACATGTATGCACATGCATGTGGAAGCCAGAGGTTGACTTCAGGTGTCTTGCTCCATTGCTCCATGCCTTATTTACTGAGATGGGTTTCTCATTTGAACCCAAGGCTTACCAATTCCCCTAGGCTAGCTAGCCAGCTTGCTTGGTAGCTCCTCATCTCTCTACCAAGCACCAGGATTACAGGTGGCCCACCTGACATTTATGAAAGCTCTAGGGGTCTGAATTCTGGTCCTCACACTTGTGCAGCAAGCACTTTATCCACTGAAACATCTCCCCAGACCTTGTATCTATTTTTAATTAATTAATTATTGTGATTATGCGTGTACAAGTGTGGGCACAGGTGTGCCACAACAGACATGTGCAGGTCAGAGGAGAACTCAGGTCTGTCCTGGCCTGCCATCTCATTTTGAGGCAGAAAATCTCAAATCTGTTCACTACTTCATCTTGAGCTTCTGGTGAATTTTCCTGTCTCTGACTGCATGCTGGGATTACAGAAGTATGCTATAGCTTCCAGTTTTGGGGTAAGGTCTCAGGATGTGAACTTGGGAACTCAGTTGCATGGGAAATACTTATCCATTGAGTCATTTCTCTATCTCCTTTTCTCTATGTCTATTCTTTGTTTAAAAGCTTTATATCAATTTTGGCCTAGTCAATTCTTTTTCCCCTTCATCTTGGGTCATTCCCACCATGGCAGTGGGATTCAGCCTATCCTTCAACATTGCAAACTGGCTGCTTTGGGATATGCTTTCTATTTAGTGTTCAGTCCAAATCATTACAGTTTCTGTATATCAGATGTAGCACTTTCTCAAAAATGTCACTAGTCTCATTATCTGTAACAAAGCAGATCCCTTAGCAGCTTCCATTACTTCCTCCTTTTTCTTCAAGATCACAGCAATAGTGGAATATACAGGCCTGATTGGCAAGCAATGACCATCACTGACCTCACACCTTCAAAGACCTTAACCATTGAAAATTTTGTTTCCAAGTCAGTCACTCAGCATGACCTCTTGCTGTCAACATTAGCTGGGGATTTGGGGCACTTAAAGGACATGATGTAGAACACAAGATTAAGCACATAAGAAAATAATGCAATCAGGAAGGCGGACAAATGTAAGATGGATGAGGCTACTGTCAGCATAGCACGGCATGCTGCACTAGCGTACTTTTTATTTCTACATGTTAGCATATGCTCTAAAATAAAATCATAGTATATTAAATACATAAGCCAATAGCACAGTAGCTTATGGTGGTTTGAATGCAAAATGTACCCCATAGCCTCAGGTGATTAAGCCTCCTATTTGGTCCCCAGCTGGGGGAGCCTTGCTAGGGGAGACATGTTGCTGGGGGGCAGAGAACCTTGGGGTTATTTGTTCAGCTCTTGTGTTGTCAGAGATCTAGCTCACTCAGGTTCCTTCCCCCACTGCAGAAGTGGGATGAAGTGATCCAGTTTCCTCTGATGTGGCGAATGAAACTTTCTTTCAAAACTGGATGCCTGAAATAAACTCTTTCCTCCATAAGCTGCTTCTGGATGAGTGGTTTGTCCCAGTGACCAGAAAGTATGTTCTATATAGTTAATATCATTATCAATTATCAGGCATGGTACACAGCCGCATATGTTGTTCTTTAATATGACTGATGGCATAGTAAGTTTGCTTATGCTAGAGTCACCACAAATACATGAGCAATGTGCCAGAGTTAACACAAACACATGAACATTATGATAGCTACAACATCACTAAGTGACAGGAATTTTTAGCATCACTATGATCTCATGGGACACAATCATATATGAACCTGTCAATTAACTGAAACATCCTTATGTGGTACATGATTGTATATATATTCCTTATTATACCACATTCACTCTTACTGTTGGTGCTTTCTGCACACATGCATGCATGTATTCCAATTACTATGTGGCAACAAGCTCTTTTAGAGAGAACAACTCTTCTTCTCTGATATTTGTTTTCTTCCCTCATTTTCTCCTCTCTCTCTCTCTCCCCTCTTCCTCTTCCTCTTCCTTTTTTAGCTTAAATGACAAATGTTGGTCTTTCGTTGTTCTGGAGGCTGTGAAGTCCCAGGCCAGGATACTGTAGCTCTGCTCAATTGCCAGAGTCCTGGTTTATAGGTGGCTGCCTTTCTCATCACATCCTCACATGATGGAGGGAAGACAGAGGAAGATTGCATTTCCTCCTCATCTCACCCATATATTTTTATTTGTTAATAAAAGGTTTGCCATTCTAATTTTTATTTTACATGTGAGTGGTATGTGTACATGTTTGTGTGTATGTGGGTGTGAGTGTACATGGAGGCCAGATGTCAAAGTCAGGTGTTTTTCTCAATTGTTCTCTACCTTATTTTTTGAGCCAGAGTATCTCAGTGAACCTGGAGATCACCATTGGCTAGACTAATTATCCAGCAAGCCCCAGAGACCCTCCTCTGTCCACCTCCTCTGTGCTGGGATCACAGGTGCATGCTACCAGTCCCAGCTTTAATGTGGGAGCTGGGGATCCAAACTCAGGTCCTCATGCTTGCATAGCAAGTGCTTTATAGGCTGAGCCATTTCCCCTGCCCTGTTGTGTGGTAGTGGATGTTAATAGGACTTCACACCAATCTCCCCTCAGCTCCCTAGTCCGAGATGGGACACACAGCGCATAGTGTTAAGTAGGTAGGGTCACAGCCCTAGAGGATCTGGGTGGCCAGTGGAGCCCCCCCCCCACACACACACCTGCTTAGCACAGGGTTTCACCTACATGAGCCCTAGTCTGCACACACTGCATGAATCCTAGACCACTGGCTAAAAACATTCTATCTAGATGCGAACCTTTGACCACTTCTGCCAGGGACAGTGAGGGCTGCTGCTCATACCCAGGGAAGGGGCCGTAATGAAACAAAAGGAAGAGAAGAAAACCAGCTGGGGACTTCAGCCATGCTATGCATGGCTGGGGACTTCACCTGGTCAAGGGATCAAAGGAAATGTCTGCAGCTAAAGGGTAATTCTCCCGACTTCCTTCCCAGTTTATCTTGGTTCATACTGACCTTGAGATGAGTCTGAATCAGTGGTCACAAATTCAGGATGAGTCCCCAAAGATGTTATGCACAAGCCAGGCACAGCAATCCCAGAAGAAATCTGCATTTTCCTCAGACTGGCATTGGGTATTAGCATTTAAAACTCAAGTCAGTGTTCCACAGAGTAAACATAAAACTCAGGCAATGTTCTACACACAGCATTAAATTTTGCTGTTGGTTTTAGAAGCAGACAGAAAGAGAAAAAAGAAAGTTTTAACACATGTCTCCCACAGAACTTCTCCAAATCTACCATCTACCAATTTTCAAATGTGCCCAGTTCACAAGTGGAAGGAAGTTGCAGAGAAAACAAAGAATTAGGAGATAGCATGCTTCCTGCCATGACACACAAATTTTGGGGGATAAACTTAACCAGCCACAATGGTAGTATGAGGTTCAATACTTCCAGAAATATTTTTGAACAGAAGCTCTCTTTTAAAGAAATATTTTATTTGAGGGTTGGAGGGGTGGCTCAGCAGGTAAGCACTTGCCTGTGACACCTAAGGACCCTGGTTTGAGGCTCGATTCCCAGTATCCACATAAGCCAGATGCACAATGTTGCACATGCATTGGGAGTTCATTTTCAGTGGCTGGAGGCCCTGGTGCACCCATTCACCCATTCTTTCTCTCTCTGTCTCACTCTCTCTCTGACTATTTCTCTCTGTCTGTCTGTCTCTCTAAAATAAATAAATAAAAGTGAACAAAAAATATTTTATTTGAATTTATTTATGAGAGACACAGAGAGAGAATAGGCATGCCAGAGCCTCTAGCCATTGCAAAAAAACTCCAGACGCATGCACCATCATGTACATTTAGCTTACCTGGGTTCAGGGAAATCATAACATGGGTCCTTAGGCTTCATAGCCAAGCACTTTTACTGCTAAGCTGTCTCTCCAGCCCACTTTCATGAATCATAATTCAAGGAAAAGGGAATTCCTTCCAAATAGGGGCTCTGGTTGTTTATAGAAAAACAGATCTAGGGGAGTCCTTTAGGCATGAGATAAGGAGAAGCCATATGTCTGTCCCTGGATTCTAGCAGAGACATGCAAGGGCAGACGCAATTGAGGACATTCCCTGCCTCTACTTTCAGGGACTCAGTCACTCTAAACTGCCTTGATAGCATTCCTTGCAATAGGGTAAACCCAGTTTAAATATAAAGGGAGGAGGAACATAAATTATGACTAGAAAATAATCAAATGGCCACTCTTTTTTTCACTCAAACACCTGGCAGCAGAATTAGCATATGAATTGGTAGATGCCTGAGATCAGCTCCAGCAATTTTAGCCAGCAGCTGCTGGGGAGCACTTAAAAACGTTTTACCTTTTCACAGAGTCCCTTTGTGGTTGCCAATTATGATGCAGGACTTTGGGGAGGGGTTCAGAAAAGGTCTATGAACACCAACATTTGGGTCCTTATTCTATCTTAGCAAGTAATTGGTAAAACAGACTCCAAGAAGACTAAATTATGAATTATGAGTTTTATTATACAGGAAATTAAGATCCAGGTAGGAGGCTAGCTGAGTTACTCGAGCCAGGGGAGAAAGCTCTACCTTGCTTAGCTGGAAAGGGATAGAATCTCCATCACAAGAAATATCTGGGGATAAAACTCTCTGGAGGAAGCACATGTAATCACATGTGGAAGGCAAAACATGTGAACCAAAAGAAGCCTTTCACACAAAACACCAGGGAGAATTAAGAGGTAGTGAAGGGTCATGTGTGGCAGTACACATCTTTAATCCCAGCACTCGGGAGGCAGAGGTGAGAGGGTGACAGTTAGGGTAACTGGACTCCTGAAGGTAAAAGAGGCTGGAAAGGGCTGGAGAGATGGCTTAGTGGTTAAGGCACTTGCTTGAAAAGCCTAATAACTCCCGTTTGAATCTCCAGGTCCCATATAGCCAGACACACAGTAATGGAAGTGTGCAATGTTGCACATGCACACAAGGGGGCACACGTGTCTGGAGTTCTTTCTCAGCACCTAAAGGCCCTAGTGTGCCCATTCTCTCTCTCTCTGCCTCATGCTCTCTCTTTCTCTCTCAAAATAAAATAATAAAAGGGCAGAAAAGGCTGAACTTGCTAGAAATAAAAGATGATCTGACTTATCTCTTGCCTAGTTCCCTAGACCTGTTTTCTACAAACAAACAGGACCCCTCCTGGGTGGGAAATCTTTCATAGGATTTAAAAATTGTGGTTGGTCAATTAAGCTCCAGAACTTGGTGCCAGTGCTAGCCTCTTCCTGGGACAGCCCCTAGCCCTAACCAACCAGCTGGCCCTCTGGTTAACCTGAGCTGGAAGGCAGCCCACTACTATTAGGTTATAAATATTATTCCAAGGAGAAGGCAAGCTCTCTGACCACCTGGAAAGTTCCAGCTGTGGGTGAGTTTTTTCCCTGGGCTGGGCCTGGGCTGACTTGGCCCAGGCCCAGCCAGGGGGACCCCCTAGCCCTTATTTTCCACATGGGCTCCTTTACCCCCTCCAACTCCCCACATGGCAGGAGCTCCTTGAACTTTTCTCTTTTGTTTCTGCACTTTTTTCCCCCAGACACTCCACATGGGATCTCTAGCCATGTGGTACCTTTCCTTGGCTCTGTGCTTCCCTCAATAAATATAACAATTTAATAATTATCCTTCTCATTCTTCTTTTTAATTCAATTCTTTCATTAAAATTAGAAACAAACCTAGAATTTAGGGTTCAAGGATTTTCCTGGACCCCTAGCACTCTGTTACAGAGGCAGGAGGATTAACATGAGTTTGAGGCCACTCTGAGACTACATAGTGAATTCTAGGTCAGCCTGGACTACAGCGAGACCCTATCTCAGAAAACAACAACAACAAAAACAAGAGAGAGAGAAAGAAAGAGAGAGAGAGAGAGAGAGACTCAGCTATTCAACAAAGTGAGAAAGCAACCCAAAATAAAATACATGTAGGAGGCAGAAGAATGTGCCCCCTTCCTTTCCCAGCAAGGTTTGAAAGTGGCAGAGGGAGACTTACAAACTGGTATTCAAGTGAAAACACAGAAAGAAAAGGGTTTATCCATGTTGTTAGGCTCCTTTGTATGGATCAAACAGTCAATTAGTGTCAGCCTTGTTATGGGGGTCAGGTGTGTAAGAAGATACCTAATTGGTTCATGAACTCAAGGGACTGATTCAGGAGAGG
Organism: Dipus sagitta; assembly: GCA_036346955.1. Lineage (NCBI taxonomy): Eukaryota > Metazoa > Chordata > Mammalia > Rodentia > Dipodidae > Dipus > Dipus sagitta. The sequence goes on along the minus strand of CM070772.1, from coordinate 80,338,674 downwards.
TTAACCCACCCAGATTTGCTGACAGGGAGTGTTGCTTGAAGCCATCTTGGATGAGGCTGGGTTCTAGTCCTGCCAGGGCAGGAAAGGTTAGCATTTCCTTATTCTATTTGAGCCTCTGTCCCTGTCTGACTGCCTGTAAAAAACTGTCTTGTTTCTGTTTCTCCTTCAGTAAAGCCCCCCCCCCCCCGAAACTGAAATTGGAGTCTTTTATACCTTGTGAATGGAGGTTGATCTAACCAGACCTGGCATCTGGTTTCTACATCCTGAATGGGGACTGAGCTCACCATCCACAACATCAGATTTAGGTTTTAATCTGTCCATGAATCTTGATTCTAAGAAAGAAGAACTCCTTCTTAGGGAGGGACTCCAGTTGAGTTTAAGGAAAAAGAGATGTAGAGAACTGCTTTACGCAGCAAGAGATAAGAGAAGTTGTATCCTTTGCTACAGCAGAGTGGAGACTACAATGGAAGGCTCAACAACATTACCTGCTTTTACTTTTGAGGGGGTGGCTATGCCACCCCATTATTTTTAGGGACTTTATAAAAAGATAACTGGGGAGGGGGCGGTGGCTTCCAGGTAAGATGGCAGCATAGGAGCAATGCGAAACCAGCCTAGGGAGGAATTTAAGCAAAACATACTCTTCTTCTGAAAAGTGAAGGTGTATAGGTTATTCTAAGACACAGCAGAGAACAAGGAGAGACCAAGAGCCACCAGAAAGGAGGAAAATGGCCAGCATCCCACTGAGGCACTTGTGGCCCACCAATCTGTGTGATCTGTGCACCCACCTAGCACTGCCCCACCAGGTGCGCCAAGTGACAGCAGCAGTAGAGACCAAACAAGGGGATTTTCCAACCTCATCAGCCTCCTTGCAAGTCAAGAAATCTGAAGGAAAGACAGCTGAGATCAACTAAGGAACTACTGAAAGAGATACAGGCAGTCTGTGTGAGCAACTCCAGGTTTTATTCACTCTCCCATACCCCAACCATCAGAACCATGAACCTCTGGCATTCAGCCCCCAGAGGCAGCATATTTAGCATAGCTAATCAGAACTCCGGCTCCACAGCACAACATGAAGGAATTGAAGTAGGAACTCAGCATTGGTGAGATTGGAAGCCAACTGACAAAAACAAACAAACAACAACAACAACAAAAAAAAAAAAAAAAAAAAAAAAAACAGGTACATAGGCCTGCATTGGAAGAGCTAATTTCTCTTTCCATGTCAGGGCAATTATGGGTTACATATTCTTGATCAGCTTAACCATTCTCAAAGAGGCTGTATTTGGGGGTTGAATATTGTTGCCTTTGATGCTTTCAGGTTTATATGTCCTTTGTCTTTTGCTTCTGTCATTATTGGGGGCAGGGTCTGATTCAGATCCCAATTGAGCTGGGACCCAATTCAAAACAGATATTTCTACCTCCTAGCTGACAAGATTCAGGGTGTAGAGCAACACACACCTTTAGGGACTTTGGTTTTATAAGACTATCTATTTGTTTTAATCCCCACAATTGCATGCTCTATGCTGGTATTTATTAAATTTATTTAATTATTATATTGCTCAGTTGCAGTTTAGAATTTACCAGTAAATTGTTCCACCCAGCCCACTAGAATGCTTGCTTAGCAAGCACACTCAACACCTAGGATTACTTGTGCAGTTGGATTGGGGTACAAGTGCTACACCTGGCACTTTAAACACATGTTCTGAAAGTATATAAAGGTGGCTCACCACATCTAAGAACACTGCAAATAAAAAGAAAACCCAAGCATCAAATCAATTCAAGATGCAAAAGTTGCTACAGTATAATACAAGAAACACAAGGAATCAAGACAATACAATTCCACCAAAAATTATAAATCCATCAGAAATGATCACCAATAAGACTGTTTCAGATGAAATACCTAACAAAGATTTCAAAAAAAAATGATTGTATCTATATTCAAAGAAATCGGAGAAGAAATAAAAGGAATCAAAGAAGAAAACAAAGGAAATAATGAATAAAACAAACTCCTGAAAAAGAACACAGAAAACCAGCTTAATGAAATAAGAAGATCATTACAAGACATGAGTAAGGAAATAGAAATACTGAGGAAAAACTAGGCTGAAATTCTAGCACTGAAGAACACAGTCAGTCAAATAAAAACTCTGTGGAAAGCCTCACCAGTAGACTGGATGGAAAGAACAGAACATCTAAACTAGAAAACCAGGTGGCAGACCCAATACAGTCCAATAAAGAGAAAGATAAGCTAATAGGAAGGTATGAATGGGAATTTCAAATATCTGAGACACTATGAAAAGATCAAACGTAAGAATTCAGGGTATAGGAAAAGGAGAATAATTTCAATCCATAGAGTTAGTAGGTGTTTTCAACAAAATCACAGAAGAAAAATTTCCCCAAATTGTGAAAGAAATGCCAATGTAGATAAAAGAAACTTCTAGAACACCAAACAGACAAAACTTGGAAAGAACTTCTCCTCACCATGTTATAATTAAACTACTAAACAGGTAAACCAAAGAATTGAAAACAGTTAGAAAAAGGCAAGCCTATCAGAATATTGGCAGATTATTTAACACAAACTTTAAAAGCCAGAAGGGCTTGAATGATGTATTCCAAGTTCTGAAAGATAACAACTGTCAACCAAGATTACTTTATCCTGCAAAGTTATCTATAAAAATTGATGGAGAAATAAGGATATTCAACAACAAAAACAGGCTAAAGGAATTTATGACAACTAAACCAGCTCTATAGAAAACACTTGAAGGAATCCTTCACACTGAAGAAAGAACAAAACACACACAGGAGGAAATAGGAAAAAATAAACCATACTCAAATAACAATTAAAACAAGTGAGTAAAGGGAAAAACAGGAAGCACCATAAGAAGAATGGAGAGAATAAATACATATTTTTCCATAATAACCCTTAATATCAATGGCCTTAATGCCCCAACCAAAAGACACAGGCTTGCAGACTGGATTAAAAGGCAGGATCCTGCCATTTGTTGCCTCCATGAAACTCATCTCTCAATAAAGGATAGACACTGTCTTAGGGTGAAAGGATAAAAAATGGTATTTCAAGCAAATGGGCCTAGGAAACAAGCAGGGTTTGCTATCCTAATATCTAACAGGATATACTTCAAACCAACATTAGGGAGGAAAGATAAAGAAGGTCATTTTATACTGATTAAAGTAACACTCCAACAGGAGGACATTACAATCCTAAACATATATGCACCTAACATGGGGGCTCCCAATTTCATCAAACAAACACTATTAGACTGAAAGTCACAGGTAACACCAAACACAATTGTAGTGAGTGACTTCAACACCTCACTCTCATCAACTGACAGGTTATCCTGTCAAAAAATAAACAGAGATATCTAGATTAAATGATGTCAAGGAACAAATGGACCTAACTGATATCTATAGAACTTTCCATCCACATGGTACAGGACATACATTTTTCTCACCAGCTCATGGAACACTCTCTAAAATAGAACATATATTAGGACACAAAGCAAATCTCACAAATACAGGAAAATTGAAATAATCCATTGTTCTCTATCTGACCACAATGGGATGAAACTGAAAATCAGCAACAAGAAAAATTACAGATCATACAGACATACATGGAGATTCACCAGTACACTATTGAATGAAGAATATGCCATTGAAGAAATAAAAAAGGAAATCAATAAATTCATAGAATCAAATGATGATGAGAATACAATATACCAAAACCTTTGGGACATAGTGAAGGCAGCCCAAAGAGGGAAATTTATAGTTCTAAGTGCCTATATTAAGAAATTAGAGAGTTCACAAGTAAGCAATTTATGGCTTCACCTTAAGACCTTGCAAAAAGAACAAGGTAAACCAAAATCAGTACATGGGAAGAAATCATAAAGATTAGGGCATAAATTAATGAAATAAAACCCCAAAACACAATGCAAAGAATCAATGAAACAAAGAGTTGGTTCTTTGAAAGGGTAAACTAGATTGATAAACCCTTAGAAAATCTGACCAGAAGAAAAAGAGAAGAGACAAAAATTAATAAAATTAGAGATAAAAAGCACCATTACAACAGATACCAAACAAATATATACTTTAAGAATATATATATATATATATATATATATATATACATATATATATTTATATTATATATAAATATATATAATATAAATATAATATTTTATATATATTTTCAAATTTAGAGGGATATACTATATATATATACACATATATATGCATATATATGTATATATATATAGAGAGAGGGATTTAGAGGGATATACATAATATATATATGTGTATATATATATATATATACATATATATATATAGTATATCCCTCTAAATATATATATATATATATATATATATATATATATATATATATATATATATATATAATATGTTTATCCCTCTAAATTTGAAAATCAGAAAGAAATGGATGATTTCCTTGATTCATATAACCTATCAAATCAAGGTGAGACAAACCATTTAAATAGACCTATAACAAGTACATAGATCCAAGATGTTATAAAAAATCTCCCAACTAAAAACATTCCAGGCTGGATGGATTCACTGGTGAATTTTACCACACCTTCATGGAAGAACTAACACTACTGTTTCTCAAGCTTTTCCATAAAATAGAAAAGGAATTCTACCGAACTCCTTCTATGAAGCTAGCATTAGCCTGATACCAAAACCAGACAAAGACAGAACAAAAAAAGAAAATTACAGACCAATCTCCCTCATGAACATAGATGCAAAAATTCTGAACAGAATATTGACAAACAGAATACAAGAATATATCAGAAAGATTATTCACCCCGACATCTTGGCTTTATCCTAGGGATGCAGGGATGGTTCAACATATGCAAATCAATAAATTTAATACAACATATAAATGGTCTGAAGGAGAAAATTCACATGATCATCTCAGTAGATGCAGAAAAAGCATTCAACAAAATTCAACATTCCTTCATGGTAAAAGTATTGCAGAAACTGGGAATAGAAGGAACATATCTCAACATAATAAAAGTTATTTAAGACAAACCTACAGCCAACATAATACTAAATGGGGAAAAACTTGAAGCTTTTCCACTAAATTCAGGAGCAAGACAAGGGTGTACACTGTCCTCACTTTTATTTAATATAATATTGGAAACCTTAGCTATAGCAATAAAGTAAGAGTCACTCATGAAAGGGATACAAATTGGAAAGAACGAGATTAAATTATCATTATTGGCAGATGATGTGATTCTATACATAAAGGACCCTAAAGACTTTACCAGCAAACTGTTAGTGCTGATAAACACTTTTAACAACACAGCAGGATACAAATAAACCCAGAAATCAGTAGCCTTTCTATATACTAACAAACATGGGGAGGATGAAATCAGGGAATCTCTCCCATTCACAATTGACTCAAAAAAAGAAAATAAAGTACCTTGGAATAAACTTAACCAAGGAAGTGAAGGATCTCTACAATGATAACTTTAAAACACTCAAGTGAGAAATTGCAGAAGACACGAGGAAATGGAAAGACATCCCATGTTCTTGGATTGACAGAATCAATATTGTGAAAATTTCAATCTTACCAAGAGCAATCTAAACAGGTAATGTAATCCACATTAAAATTCTAATGGCATTCTTCGCAGAAATAGAAAAAGCAATCCTAAAATTCGTTTGGAAGCACAAAAAAACCTCAAATAGCCAAAACAATTTTGAACTACAAAAATAAGTCTGGTGGTATCACCATACCCAATTTTAAGCTAAATTACAAAGCCATAGTAACAAAACCAGCATGATATTGACACAAAGACAGACATATAGATCAATCAAACAGCATAGAGGACCCAGATGTTAGTCCAGGCAACTACAGCCATCTGATTTTTGACAAAAATGCCAAACATAGACATTGGAGGAAAGACAACCTCTTCAACAAGTGGTGCTAGGAAAACAGGATATCTATAAGTAGAAGGATGAAAATAGATCCTTGTCTTTCTCCATGAACAAGAATCAAATCCAAGTGCATCATGGACCTTAATATCAGACCTGAAACTCTGAAATTGCTAGGGGAAAAGGTAGGGGAAACCCTTCAACATATTGACATAGGTAATGACTTTCTGAATATAACCCCAGTTGCTCAGGAAATAAAACCACTAATCAACCCCTGGGATCTCATGGAATTACAAAGCTTTTGTACAGCCAAGGACCCTGTGAATAGAGCAAAGAGACAACCTACAGAATGGGAGAAAATCTTTGCCAGCTACACATCTGACAGAGGATTAACATCTGGAATATACAAAGAACTCAAAAAAACAGAACAATAAGAAATCAAACAATTCAATTAAATAATGGGCTATGGAACTAAATAGAGAGTTCTCATCGGAGGAAATACAGATGGCATATAAACATCTAAAAAAGTGTTCTACATCCTTATCCATAAGGGAAATGCAAATTTCCCATCTTACTCCTGTCAGAATAGTTATCATCAAGAAAACAAATGACAATAAATGTTGGTGAGGATGCAGTAAGAGAACTCTTGTACACTGTCAGTGGGAATGTAATCTTGTATAGCCATTGTGAAAATCGGTTTGGAGATTCTTGAGACAGCTGAAAATAGATTTACCATATGATCCAGCTGTAGCACTCCTAGGTCTATATCCTAATGAGTCCTCTCACTACATTAGAGACACTTGCACAACCATGTTTATTGCTGCTCTATTCACAATAGCTAGGAAATGGAACCAGCCTAGATGTTCCTCCACAGGTGAATGGATAATAATGATGTGGTACATTTACACAATGGAGTTCTATTCAGCTGTAAAGAAAAATGAAGTTATGAAATTTGCAGGGAAATGGATGGATCTTGGAAGGATTATACTAAGTGAGGTAACTCAGGCCCAGAAAGCCAAGCATTCCATGTTCTCTCTCATATGTGGATCCTAGCTACAAATATATAGACTTGTGTGTGAGCTGGAACCAAAAAGTGGTAGCAGAGGCCAGTAAGCTAGAAAAAGGCCATAAGGGAGGGAGGAGAGAGAAGGACTTAAGGGGATGGTATTGTATATTTGTATATGTAAGTAGAAGAATAGATTACAGGGAGGGGAAAGGCCTAAACAAAGTCAGGGGAAGAGATTGTGTAAAAGAAGGGTGGGGGGGGGAAGGTCAATCAAAATTCAAGATATTCTGAATAAGACATATGAAAGCCCACTTTTTTTGTGGATAATGGCACATCCAGAAGCCATAGATTGTTACTAGAAAGTTTTCAGTGCCAGGGGTGGGATACCTTTCAGTGAGTTGTTGGCCAGGGAAGGTCCCTGTTGACTCCAAAACATGACAGGCTATTGCTAAGGCCCTTGGTTTCCCTTGAGAAACAGATGGTAAGACCCTATGGCTGAAGCCTTTACATGCCTGAGCAGCAAAGTTACTGAGAAATCAAACTGGTGCTGAGCTGAAAACCTTCTCCCTATAGGCCAAGCAGCTGAAAGCTAGAAAAAGCTGCACTGTATGCAGCCCTATGGGAAACAGAAGTCATTAACTGTGAAAACAGTGGAAGACTCAAGTTTGGCCAGACAGACCAAATTCCCAAATGAGTGCAATAGTGGCATGTCTGCTCTGGGGGAAACCAACTGCTCTCTAATTGGACTGAAGGCCCTCTCTATGGGAGAGAATACATGCCTGGTACAGAAAACCTAATCAAAAGCCTTTGGCAGGGGAGGTCATGAGACTTAGGGGGTATAAAGCCCACTCTTGGCTGGCTAAATGCACATATTATTTTCACCAAGTTGCCCTGAAAGCACTACACTTAATGTTCATATTCATGTATTAATGCTACTCTCACTTCTGGTTAGAGAAGCTTCTCTTTTCAGATGGTGTTGACTACTGGGATGACCCAAAAGGCAAAATAGTGCTGAGAAGAAGGGACAGGAGGAGTGTCCAGCACTGAAACATCTCTATCACACCCTCCAAGGCTCAGGGTCCATTGCAGAAGAGGTGGCGAAAAGAATGTAAGAGCCACAGGAAGGGTACTGCTCCTTACAATGTAGCTATCTAGACAGAAATTGGCCTCGATATCCATGACCTTGCAGTGTCTAGCAATACATACACAAGACCCTCATAATAGGAGAAAAAGATGATGACATCAAATTAAAAGAGAGACTAATGGAGATAGGGAGGGGATATGATGGAAAGCAGAGTTGTGAAGGGGAAAGTGGGAGAGGGAGGGAAATATGGTTTATTGTCTGTAAGTACAGAACTTGTCAAATAAAAAAGAGACTATTAAAACAAACCAGGTGTGGTATCACACGTCTCTAATCGCAGCACTTGTGAGGCAGAGGTAGGAGGATTGCCATGAGTTCAAGGCCATCCTGAGACTACATAGTGAATTCCAGGTCAGTCTGAGCTAGAGACCCTATCTCAGAAAAACAAAAACAAAAAATAAATTAAATAAAAATTAAAAAATAACTAGAAGTTTAACATGGTCTCAGAGTGTTTCCATATTGAACTTCTGAGAGACAAAAAGCAAAAATTGAATAATCAGTTGAAAGAGACACCACATGACAGATTCCTTCAGTATGGATGGAAAGGACTCTATCAGGTACTTAGTTCAATCTTTTCTTATGCCATCTTTTGCAATGTGACTATTCTTATGTGCCATTATATGTATGTAACCTGTGTTTTGGTCTTATAGGCTCACATTTAAGAGACTTTGAACTATGTGGAAGTTTGAACAGTTTGGGACTGGTAAAAAACTACGAGGACTTTCAAAGTTAGACTGAATGCATTTTCACATCTTGAGATGGTCATGAAGCTATGAGGACCAGAGGTAAAATGTAGTGGTTGGAATCAAATGTCCATCAAAACTCGTGTGATTTGAATGCTTGGTCCCCAACTGATGGCAGTTTTGGAGGTGGAGCTGTGCTGGAGGGGATATGTTCTTGGGGGCGGCTTTGGGATGTTATACCCAGGTCCCCATTGCCAGAGCTCAGCTTACTCTCTTGCTCCTGTATTCTACCTGTGGCAGAAGTGCTGTCCAGACTCTGGTCAAGCCTAGCTTTCCCCATCACCATGATGCTTCTTCCTCTTAAGATTATAAGCCAAAATAAAACCTTCCCTCCAATCAGCTTATTTTGGTTGAATGTTTTATTCCAGTAATGAGACAGTAAGTACAACAGAAAACTGGAGGCTGATATAGGCGGATCTCCATGAGTTTGAGGCCAGTCTGAGCCTACAGAGGAAGTTCCAGGTCAGCCTGGACTAGAGTGAGACCCTACCCAAACAATTTGAGGGCTGGGCTGAGAGATGGATTAGCAGTTGCGTGCCTGTGTAGCCTAAGAACTCATGTTTGAACCTCCAGGTTCTGTGTAGCCAGACACACAGTGACACAAAACACGCAATGTCAAAATGTGCTCAAGGGGGCTATGGTGGTTTGATTCAGGTGTTCCCCATAAACTTAGGAATTCTGAATGCTAAGTCCTCAGCTGATAGCAGTTTGGGAATTAAAGCCTCTTGGAGGCAGTGTATTGTTGGGGGCGGGCTTATGAGTATTAGAGTCAGCTTCCTCTTGCCAGTGTTTGGCATCCTCTCCTGTTACTGTTGTCCATCTGATGTTGGCCAGGAAGTGATGTACACCCTCTGCTCATGTCATCATTTCCCCCTGCCATCATGGAGCTTCCCCTCCAGTCTGTAAGATAAAATAAAACTTTTTTCCCACAAGCTTTTCTTGGTTGGGTGTTTTCTAGCAGCCTTGTGAACATGACTGCAATAATATAGTTGGTACTGAGAAGTGGGATCATTGCTGCTGGAAACCTGACTGATTTTCAAGAGGAATGTGAAAGTATTTGAAACCTTGGCCTAAGAGATACCTTGCAATGCTGTAAGTACAGCTTGATGGCTATTCTGGACAGAGTTGAAAGACCTGAATGCAGTAAGAATGTGAGGTTTGGCTTATGAGGGTGAGAAGGAACTTTGCCTGGAATGGGCTGGAAGTTTGTGTGAAAGGCTTGCTGTTGTGCCCATGTCCTGAGAACTTGTGCAGGGTTGCACTGCATAGAAATGGACTCGTGTGAGCAGAGGGATATGGCACAGAAAAAAATAAGATCTTTGGGTCAAAACTGCTGCCTGTTCTGCTACAATTGTATGAGAGATTACAAAGTTTGAGATTGGGCCAGCTGACCTGCATTGGGAGGACAGGAAGAATGCAGATCTTTTGAAGGGGTCGGAATGCTGAAGGACTTTGCTGTTCTTCAAAGTCTGCTGTATTCTTCCCTGGATTAACAAACTGGCAGCCCATGGGGTATTATGGAGTATAACAAATGCAGGAAAGAGACCATTAAATTTGCAACATGGCTTTTTATTTTGGAAATGGCCATGGGCAGTGTGAAGCAGGCTTGTTGAATTACCTGTGTGGAGACATAATGGAGCCATGAAAATGAACCATGGGTTGCAGCAGAGACCCATTGGAGATTCCAGGACTATGAGATGGCTACCAAGGAGAGCTGCTGACACCAGATGAAGTTTTATGGGACTGTGAGAAGCCTAGCTGAAGGGGTGAAATTCGAACTCCAGAGTCTAGTAATTGGTTAGAATTATCAGACTTGGAGACTTTTCATTGACTAGAGTCATTGGACTTGGAGTTATAGAGTTGATGTTTGCCCTTTTAAAATCTTATATTGTTTGAATATTTCTTTGCTCTGCCCAATGTCATCTTTTGGAGTGTGAATGTTTATTCTGTGCCATTATGGGTTTTTGTTGTTGTTGTTGTTGTTTTTGTTGTTGTGTTGTTGATTTTTTTTGTGTGTGTGTTGCAGCTAAGTTCAAAGACCTTGGACTATGGGGATGTTTGAACATCATTTGGATTGATAAAAACTATATAAAATTGGATGGGTATATTGCATTTTACTTCATGGATGGTTCAGTTTATGGGGGCCAGGGTGGAATGTGGTGGTTTGATTCAGGTATCCCCCCATAAACTTATGTGTTCTGAATGCTAGGTTCCCAGCAATGGCAATTTTGGAATTAAAGCCTCCTGAAAGCAGTGTATTGTTGGGGGCAGGCTTATCAGTATGATAGCCAGCTTCCTCTTGCCAGTGTTTTGCACACTTTTTTGTTGCTGTTGTCCATCTGGTGTTGGCCAGGATGTGACATCCACCCTCTGTTCATTTTCCCTTGCCATCATGCAGCTTCCCCTTAAGTCTGTAAGCTAAAATAAAACCCCTCCCCACCACAATCTGCTTCTGGTAGGGTGTTTTCTGCCAGCAATGAGAACCTGAGCACAACAGGAGTGCATGTGTCTAGAGGTCGTTTGCAGTGGCTGAAGGCCTTGGCGTGCCCATTCTCTCATTCCCTCTCTGCCTCTTTCTCTCTCTCAAAAGAAATAATTAAAAACATTGAGGGCTGGAGATATAGGTCAGCAGTTAAAGAGCTTGCCTGCAAAGCCTAAGGACCTGGGTTTGATTCCCCAATACCCATGTAAAGCCAGATGCACAAAGTGGTGCATGCATCTGGAATAAATTTGCAGTGCCTAGATGCCCTGGTATACCCATTCTCTATCTCTCTCTGCCAATCACTCTCAAATATTTTTTCAAAATTTGAATGTTTTTATTATCTTTATATGTGCATAGTTTGTGTCTATTTTTGTATGTGTGTGCTGATGCAAATGTACACTAAATGTGTGGACGTCAGAGGGTAGTTCTGAGTGCCAGCCCTCATCTTCCACTTTGTTTGCAGAAGAGTCTCTGTGCTCTTCACTGTGTACACCAGGCTGGCTAGACCACAGGCTTCCAGGATTTTCTCCTGTCTCTACCTTCCATCTTGTCAAAGGATGGCTGGGATTACAGTCACTCACAACTGTGTCTGGCTTTTATGTATGTTTTAAGGATCTAAACTCAGGTTCTCATGCTTGAGCATCAGTGCTTTTTACACTGAGCCATCTCCCCAGCCAATCTTTCTTTTATATTTAGAGTTTTAAAAAAATTCTCCAAGGTATTTAAAGTTTGCCTTGCTATATTTTCTTAAATGTTAGGAATAATGCTGACCTGGGTTTTAGTAAAACTATATGAGGGTAATGATATTATACATCTCAATAATCAATTTTTCTTATGACTGCTACCTACACCTCCTACTTTACTTGAACCAAGTCTTTATGTTTTTGAAAAAAAGATGAAAGTTTTTCACCACCCTCATAAAAGATTTCTCTCATTATTTATTATAATTTGGATAAAAATTCCATATTTTACATGAGCAGAGACATATTTTAAGTGTTCCAAAAGGAACTCCATTTTGGGGGGTTCCGATATTTCAGATCCAAAATTCCTATAGCCAAAGCAAACATAACTTCTTACTAAGAAAGGAAAGGATATTACCTTGTTATGTTAATTTTTCTTGGCAAGATATGAACAAATGTTTATTCATCCAAGATAGGGCACCAATGACAGCAACAAAATGATTCCACCCAAGACTAGCTTGGTAAAGACAATATACAGGAGTGTGGTTGAAGGGTACTTACGGGGCATGGATGGTTCAGAGGCAGCTGCATAATCAAACAGCCCTCCTCAGGTAGGGGTGACTCACAAAAGATCCATCCCTACAGCTCCATACATGACTTGTAGGCAACTCCTGTGGTCTGATAGTCTTCTCTATTTAGCAGTTGCTGCATATATATCCTGGGGTTGTTGCCTTGTGAATTGTGCAGGTTTTAAGACTTTCCTGAGACATGTGAGATATTTTCTGTTCTGAGCCTTAATGATCCTATGTTTCAGTTTGGAATTTTCTAATGAGCAATCTCCATGATGAACTGTTTCAGTTGCTAAACAATATACCAACCTGAATCAAACCAATTGCATTACTGTGTAGTTATTAATATTGGGAACATTAAAACAAATTATGAGATATAGTGGTCAAGTTGTTACAGCTGCACATATTTGCTATCACAGCACAAGCTGTTTTGAAGACCATCTGCCTTGTAAGTACAGCTGGATACTGCACAATATGGGATCTAACCACAGCACACAAACTCTAATTTAAAAGGGTAACTTAATAGCTTCAAATTCTAAATGATGTACATAGTTACTATCAAGCCCAGAATGCCCTGGGAAAAGCTATGGCATACGCAGACTTCAGCCTACCTCTTAGGAATTGATTTTGACTGTTGACCTGTTAATAAGGATACTCAAAGATTTGGGGTTAACTCCTTCTACTTTTCTTTCTTTTTATTTTACTTTGTGAAGTTTTTATTTTTATTTTGTACTCAATGAATACAGTCAAGTTGGTACCATTATTAGCTTCTTCCCTGTCCTCCCCCCTCCACAGGGACCCTCCTTGTCGGGGTATATGGGTCATGCATTGTAGGGTTAGCCTTCAGTTTTGGGTAGGAGGAAATGTCTCTGCATGTCATGACCCAATCTGTGGCTCTGACATTCTTTCTGACCCCTCTTCCACAAATTTCCCTGAGCCATGTTGGGTTCATTTTATGTCTCCTTCAGTGCTGAGATATTGGGAATCTCTGTATTTCTGGATATCTGGTTTGGTAGGGGTTGATTGTTCTGTGTGTCTATCTCCTACACCATTGTGCTAGTTCCCGATTCACCAAGAAAACATCATTCTTGCATGTTTCCCCAATTATTCTTAGTTTCAGCTGGGGCCCTTTTGAGGTATAATGGGGTGGTTGTCTCCTTAGGATCTGCAACTATCTGAAAAAGAGAAGCAGATTCTTCAATGGAGAGTAAGTTAGCACCAAATAAATATTATAAGCATTATTTTTTAGAGAGAGTTTAATGAAGAGTGGGCTCATTTTTGGATATGGTTCCCAGCTCCAGCTATGGGTTCTATTCCACTGAGCAGATCAGTTAGCCAAATCAAGAGCAGTTGGTTTCCCACCATGGCTGTGCACCAATATTGCACTTGTGTGAGCATCACGTCAGGTTGTTTGCTGCTAACTAGGTTAGGCCATGTGTTGCTTGGACAGATATTGGTCATTTCCCCCCAGTCACTCATGTAGTACCTTCCGGCACTAGACGCACTATCTGGGGACTCTCTTCCAGCTTCTAGTCATGTCACTCCATGTTAGGTGTCAACAGCGTATGGTGTCTTCAGAAGTAGGGTCTTACCACTAACCTATGGTGGGTCATCAAGTACTCTGACAGAAATCTGTCTTTTTTTGGGAAACCTTGTAGATCTCTCTGGTCAAAAGTTCATTGTAGATGATAACAACTTGCTGGTACTGGGAGTTACAGGTCAGTGCCCAAGAAGAGAATGAAGAAAAATATAAGTGATATAAAAGAGATAGAGAGATGAAAGAGAAGAGGGAGGGAGGGGGAGAGAGAGAGAGAGAGAAACAGAAACAGAAACAGAAACAGAAACAGGAGGAGATAAAGGTCAGTTTTTGTCATACCCTTTCCAGGGCCTTGTGAATCAGGTGTTCCCCAAAGGGCCTGGTGAAGGTTCAGCCATTTGGTCTGTATTTTAGGATGTGGAGTTTTAAGGTACCATTTCTGTTTGGGTCCAGTATTGTGTCTCCCACCCCTTCCCTTATCCTCCACACCCTCTCCACCCTCCCTATCGTCCAGTCCTCGAGATGCTTGCTAGGTATGTCATCAACTTGGCTAGATTCAGGTTAGGAGCCGTAGATGAGTGAGACTATGTAGCAATTATCTTTCCGTGATTGTGTAAGTTCACTGAGAATGATCTGTTCCAGGTTCAACCATTTTTTTCTTCAAATTTCATTGTATCATTTTTCCTTACTGCTTTGTAGAATTCCATTGTGTAAATATACAACATCTTAGTTATCCATTCACCTAATGATGGATATCTGGGTTGATACCAGCTCTTAGCTATTACAAATTGAACAGCTATAAACATGGTTGAGCAAATCTCTCTGAACTGAGGCATGGAGCTTTTAGGGTACATGCCCAGAGTAAGGGAATAACTGGGTCTGTTGGTAACTCTATAGTCAGCTTTTTTAGGAGTCTCCATATTGCTTTCCAAAGTGGTTGTACCATCTTACATTCCACCAACAGTGGATGAGGGTTCCTATTCCTCCACATCCTCACCAGCATTTATTTTCATTTGATTTTTTTGATGTTTGCTATCCTTACTGTTGTGGTAAGGTAGCATCTCATAGTTGTTTTAATTTGCATTTCCCTGATGATTAGGGATGATGAACATTTTCTTAAGTGTGTGTTTGCCATATTTATTTCTTACTCTGTGAACTGCCTGTCCAGTTCTTTGCCCCATTTTGTGAGTGGGTTCTTTGACTTTTTATTGTTTTGGTTTTTGAGTTCTTTGTAGATTCTAGAGATTAGCCCTCTGTCAATAAGATATTAAGCAAATATTTTCTCCTATTCTTTGGGTAATCTATTGGCTCTGCTTATTGTATGTTTGTCTGTGAAGAAACTCTTCAGCTTCATGTGATCCCATTGGTTGAGTGACTGTTTAAGATCCTGAGCTACTGGGGTTTTGTTCCGGAAGTCTTTTGCCATTCCTATATCATGGAAAGTTCCCCCTAAGTTTTTGTACAGTAGTAGCCAAGTTTCTGGTGTTATATTGAGGTCTTTGATCCATTTGGACTTGATTGTTGTGCATGGTGAGATGTGTGGATCAAGTTTCAATTTCCTGCATATGGTTATCCAGTTTGTCCAGCACCATTTGTTGAAGATACTGTCTTTTTTCCAGCCTATATTGTTAGAGCCTTTGTCAAATATCAAGTAGCTGTAGTTACTTGACCCAAAATCCTGGTCCTCAGTTCTATTCCACTGGTCTGTACTCCTGTTTTTATACCAGTACCATGCTGTTTGTATTATGACTTTGTAATATAGCTTTAGATCAGGTATAGTGATGCCTGCAGAGGTGTTTCTTTTGCTGAGGATATGCTTGGATATCTGAGGCCTTCTGCTTTTCCATATGAATTTTGAGATCTTTTTTCTATCTCTGTGAAGAGTGATGTTGGGATTTTGATTGGAATTGCATTAAATCTGTAGATTGCCTTTGGCAGGATTGCCATTTTCACATTGTTAATTCTGCCTATCCAGGAGCATGGGAGGTCTTTACATTTTCTCAAGTCCTCCTCAATTTCTTTTTGAAGTGTTTTTATGTTTTCATTGTATAGATTTTTCACTTCCTTGGTTAATGTTATTCCAAAGTGTTTTATATTTTTTTGTTGCTATTGAAAATGGGACAATATCACTTATTTCTTTTGCTGCATCTTTTCCATTTGCATACAGAAAAGCTACTGATTTTGTGCATTGATTTTGTATCCCACTACTTTGCTGAAGGAGTTTATCACCTTTAAGAGTTTTGGAATGGAGGTTCTCGGGTCTCTTACATATAGAATCATGTCATCTGTGAATAGTGCTAACTTAACTTCTTTCTCTCCAAATTTTATCCCCTTTATTTATTGTTCCTGTCTTATTGCTTGAGCTAAGACTTCCAGTACTATATTGAAGAGCAGAGGTGAGGGTGGACACCCCTGTCTTCTTCCTGATTTCAATGGGAATTCCTTGAGTCTCTCTCCATTAAGTATCATTTGGGCTTTAGGAGCTTTGTATATAGCCTTTATTGTGTTAAGATATAAATCAACCATGCCGATTCTCTCCAATGTTTTGATCATTAAGTGATGTTGTATTGTTTCAAAGGTCTTTTCTGGGTCTATCAAAATCATCATGTGGTTTTTGTGTTTAACTTTGTTTATGTGGTGTATTACATTGACAGATTTCCATATGTTGAACCACCCCTGTGTTCCTGGGATGAAGCCCACTTGATCAAGGTGGATAATGGATTTGATGTGTTGTTGGATTTGGTTTGTGAGGATTTTATTCAGGATTGTTGGGTCGAAGTTTGTCAGGGAAATAGGCCTGTAGTTTTATTTTCTTGTCCCATCTCTGTCTGGTTTTGGTATTAGGGTGATAGTAGCTTCATAGAAGGAGTTGGGGAGCTTTCCCTATTCTCCAATTGTGTGGCACAATTTGAGAAAGATTGGTTTCAGTTTTTCCATGAAGGTTTGATACAATTCAACTGACAAGCCATCTGGTCCTGGACTCTTCTTTTTGGGGAGAAGGAGTCTGAGGTAGAGGCTCACTAGTAACCCTAGTGGTCTGGAATTTTCTATGTAAGTCATGCTGACTTTGTTATCTACCAGTTGTCTTACTCCCAGGTGTTGAAAGTATAGGTGTGAGCTACCACACCTCATGATTTTTGGTTAATTGTTAAAATCCAAGCTGAACAAAATAATCAGACTCCAATGGCAATAGCTCTCACAGTGGGTTTATCTTATTTGGCCAAATGCTAAAGCCAGAAGAGACCTCTCTGGATATACAGTCCTGAATTAGAAATTTTAGGACAGGCCAAAATTGGTAAAAATAATAATAAAGAAAAGCTGTGTATGGTAGTGTATGCCTTTAGTCCCAACACTTGAGAGGTTGAGTCAGGAGGATCCCTGTGTTTGAAGCCAGCATGGGGCTACATATAGAGTGAGTTCCAGGTTAGCCTGAGTTAGAGTGACATCCTGCCTTGAAAATAACAACAAAAGTAATAAAAAACATATATCTTATTAAGGATCCATATTTTAAAATAGTACAGGACTGGAGTGATAGCTTAGTTGGTGAAGTGCTTACCTCATAAGTATAAAGACGTGAGTTTGATCCCTAGTACCTATACCAAGATGCCAGACATGGTGGCACACCTGTAATCTCAGCATTGAGGAGGCTGAGACAGGCAGATTCCCGAAGCTTGTTGACTAGCCTTTCTTCCCTAATTGGTGATCTCAGGCCAATGAGAAACCCATATTAAAAATCACATACACCTTAAGAGTCAATGTGTCCTGATTAAGTAAGCCTTCAAGACATCTCATCATGTAGTTGGCAGGACTAGATAAATACTAAACAATACTCATATTTTGCCAATGTGAAGTAAATGGGTCATGTCACTAAATGACTCCTATTGGAGTCCCATTTTTATTTCCAATTGTGAAACAAAAAATAAAGTTGTATTATGCCCACAGAAACCTGTAAATTCTTGATTATTTACAAGTCTGGCCTCTTTTCTCTATACCTGCCCCATTTTTACTTTTATACATGATAAAATACAATTTTATTGGAAAGAAATTCAAAATGATGCCATGTAATCCTCTGATATAATTCATAATGTAACTATCGATTTACTTCTCCAAATTTGAATTTGATGTGATATCAAACAATAGGACAAATTAAATTATTAACCACAAATAAGAATTATAATAATTTAAAGCTGGGGCTATACTTCAACTGGAAGAGTACTTGCCTAGCATACACAATGTTGTAGTTACCCTATCATTGCTGGATAGACAACTACAAAAGCAGCTGATGGGAGGAAAGTTGTTCATTTTAGCTGAAACTTTTGGTGAGGGGGAAGCTTCATGATGGCAGGGGAAAGAGTGGCATGTGCAGAGCAGAGGCTGGGTATCACCTCCTGTCCAACATCAGGTGACAACAGCAGTAGGACAGTGAGCCAACTCTAGAATGCATGAACTGATTATAACACCCATAAGACTGTCTCCAACAATACACCCCATCCCAAATGCTATCAGCTGGGAACCAAGCACTCAATACATGAGTTTATGGGGGACATTTAGTTCAAGCTACCACACACAAGGTCTTGGATCTCATCCCCAGCATCCCATCAACAAGGCATGATGGTTCATGCTTGCAGTGCCACCATTGGGGAAGTGGAGGCAGGAAGATCAGAAGTTCATGGTCAGCCACCTCTACATAACAAATTCAAGACTATTTTTGGGCTACATGATACCCTGTCTCAATCTCCCACAATCTCAAAGTACAGTTACAGTAATTTAGACATTAAAAGCCAATCTTTCCTAATCTTAGGACCCAACCATTCGACATGAGGTTTAGCTATAAAATCAAATTGGTCAGAAGCAAAACAATAATTCAAAATGATGTCATTTAAAGTACTCAATACATCAAATAAAGTATTTCATAAAATATAAATGACTGTGGACATAGGGTAAAAGCATATTGTCAGCCTGTTAGAACATGATCATATGGTCAAAAGGTTTTTGGAAGCTAGTTAAAATGCTTATTTCCTAATTTGCTAGCAAATTATTTTAGTCCATACTGTGCTCTTGATTGCAGGGAGCCACATCTAGTCCCCACCACTAGATGGCGCTGGCACTGCAGGAAACCACATCTAATCCGCCTTTACAAGATGGCGCTAACCTCGTGGCGTTCAGCTTCTTTACGACAGTGCTTTCGCGCCAACCGTATTCAAGGTACGCGCATGCGCTTGACGCAACCTGTCCTGAGCCTATCCCGTGGCGCCTGGTGGTGACAAGCGGGTAAGCAGCCAATCAGTAGGTGCCTCATTGCCCATCCCCCTATAAAAGTAGCTGCACATCCCGCCCCCGCGTCCTTCTCCATCCGCTCTTCCTGTTAACCAAAAGCTCTCCAATAAAGTGTGATCAAGAAGGATCCTCGTGTGGTGATTGTTCTTTTCCCGCTGGTCGGGGGGGCTCGCCGCAAAGTGGTGCCGAAATCCCGGGACGCCGGGAGCCTTGTGGTCACCAGGCGAAGGACCAAAGGAGGATTCAGAACTTGACACACGGAGAGGAAGGTACCGGTAAGTCATTCTTTTTTTTTTCTTTTCTTTTCTGTGTCTCAGTCATGTCCGTGTCTGAGGGCCTCGCTGTTCTTGCTGTTTTCGGTTTGTTTTGTCTGGGTCTTTCTATTGTTTTGCGTTTGTTTCTGTCTTGCCTAGTCTGTTGATTGCCTGGACCGGTTAAACCCGCGGTAGACAACGCGGCTCTGGTCCTTGGAGCCTCGAGTCAGATAAATCCTCGATAGCTAACGTGGGGCTGGCTGTTAGTTTTATTTCCAGCCTTCCAGCTCGTGATGGGTAATACATCGAGTGCCCGGTATTCTCCCATTGATTTTACTCAGCCTATAAAGGAAGTTTTGAAACAACGTGATCTAAAGGTCTCTAATGCCACTATTAAAAAGATTGTTAAAGACATTGATGCTGCGGCTCCATGGTTTGCGGCGTCCGGAGATCTCTCATTGCCCTCATGGGAAAAGCTGGGTAAAGACCTTGAGGCGGCTAGGGAGGAGGGTCACTTAGGTCGAGGTACCCTCCCTTTCTGGAGGATGATACATTCTTGTTTACGTTCTGGAAGCCACCCGGACCCACTTCAGGAGGGCCGGAGACAGCTCAGACAACATCAGGATAGTTTGTCAGAATCTGATGCAAGTGGGGATAGCAAACCCAGATTATATAAGGAAGTACAGGAAAAAAGGGCCAGTCATTTCCCGGGAGGAGTTCCCAATGTGGCCAGTCATTTCAAGGAAAAGGTTCCCTGCCATGTAGAGGAGAAGGCACCCCCGTTAGAAGAGAGTAATGAGGGCTCCGGCTGTATGCACGGGAGGGGTGAGGACTTCCCTAGGGCCCCGCCGCAGCAGGGGGCTGTGGGGTTATATCCTTCCCTACAGCCGCTGCGACACCTGAGTATACGAGATGATCATGGCAGTAGTTCTGCTTCTGATCAGGAGGACTCCAGTGGGACAGAGGGACAGGATTTAGAGGAGGCAGCTTTGCATCGTGTTCAGGATCCTCAGTTTGTGGGCAGGCGTGTCTGCCCTCCCGCGGTTAGGGGGAGGAGTGCCTTAAAAGAGGAAGTTGGTATTCGGAACCGAGCACCGCCTAGTGCTCTGCCACGCCCTCATGTTCCCCCCCCCTATGTCCCAGCCGAGGATCGCTGCCATTTTGTTAAGCCGCGGACGTGGTCCCGCCTGGCCTCCGCTTTCCCGGTTCTTTTGAATACCACTACCAATCAAAGAGGCTGGGAGCCAATCCCCTATACGGAACTTAAAGATTTAGTTCAGGCCTGCAAAGACTTCGGACCCACTGCTGACTATTCACTTATGCTGCTTCGCAGACTCATGCAGCGCACCCTTACTCCTGGTGATTGGTTAGACTTAGCCCGGGCTTGTCTAACGAGGGGGCAATATTTGGATTTCAGATCACTGATTTCTGATAAAGCCCAAGAACAAGCTAGGCAGAATATTATGAAAGGGGACTGGGACTGGACTTCTGATATGCTTCTGGGGACTGGTCCCTTTCTTACAGATCAACTCAATTTCCATCCAGACGTGTATGATCAAATTAATAATATTCATTATCAGGCTTGGAAGGAGCTCCGTAATAAGGGAGAGGTCGCAGGACAGTTGACTAAGATTGTTCAGGGCCCTACAGAGCCATTTTCTGATTTCTCAGCTAGAATGTTGGAAGTGGCAGAAAAGACAATTGGCCTTGCTGACCACACCATGCCGTTTATACAACAGCTAATATTTGAACAGGCCACTAAGGAGTGCAAAAAGGCTATACAATCAGTAAGAAGGGGAACATTGGATGACTGGCTCAAAGTCTGTCGAGAGATAGGGGGTCCTCTGTCTAATGCAGGATTAGCAGCAGCGGTCATAGCTGCCGCTAAGGCTCAACGGACAGGGAATCAAAAGGGCTGTTTCCGATGTGGTCAATTGGGACATTTTAAACGCCAATGTCCTCAAGCGGATGGCCCAGCCCCTGTCCGAGATGCGGGACCGGCACAGCGCCCCCCTGGGACTTGTCCTAGATGTAAGAAGGGAAAACACTGGGCTAATGAATGTAGATCTGTGAGGGATATTAATGGTCTGCCCCTCCCCCCTCTTTCAAGTAATCAGGACCAAAAAAACGGGGGGAAGGGCCCACGTCCCCAGGGCCCACAAATTTATGGGGCAATGCAGACACCTCAGGTCCCGGTGACTGTGGCGCCAGGTCCCCCGCTGCCTCAGCCCGGAGAGCAACATCGGGCTCCGCAGGCCTGGACCTCTGTGCCACCTCCGGATTGGTCTTAACTCCGGAAATGGGCGTGCAAATCCTGGACACAGATGTGTCTGGCCCGCTAGCAAGAGATACGGTGGGCCTTCTTTTGGGGCACTCCTCCTCTACTTTAAAGGGTCTCATAGTCTTCCCCGGTGTTATCGATCCAGATTATACAGGTGTAATTAAAATTCTTTGTCATTCCCCCTATGGGGCAGTGTCAGTGGCCCCTGGGGACCGTATTGCCCAATTGCTGATTTTGCCTTCTAACCATTCTCTATTTCCTGCACTAGATAAGGAAAGGGGTGACAAGAGCCTTGGGTCTACCGGTGTGGACTTGACCTGCTTGTCTTTGGAGTTGGATCAAAGACCCCTTCTGCGCCTGACCATAGAAGGAAGAGAATTCTCAGGACTGGTGGACACTGGGGCAGATAAAAGTATAATAAAATTGGATTCTTGGCCAAAAGCCTGGCCCTTGCAGAGATCAGCTCAGATCTTGCAAGGCTTAGGGTTTGCTAAAACACCACATATGAGTGCAAAGGAGTTAACATGGACCACTACAGAGGGTCAAAAGGGAAAAATCCAACCTTTTGTGTTGGATGTTCCCATTAATTTATGGGGAAGAGATATTCAGACCCAGATGAATCTCCGCTTGACCAATGATTATTCAGAAGCTAGTAAAAATATGATGAAAATTCAGGGCTTTGTTCCAGGCTCAGGTCTAGGGAAGCACCTTCAAGGGCGACCTCAGCCCATCATCCCGGAGGAGAAGCTGGATCGCTTTGGGTTGGGTTTTTCTTAGGGACCACTGAAAATTCTGCTTCCAATTTTGAACAGGTGCCCATACCCTGGATGACTCATAAGCCAGTGTGGGTTCCTCAGTGGCCCCTCTCACAGGAAAAACTGGAAGCAGCCCAGAGGTTAATTGAGGAACAATTGCAGTTAGGCCACCTGGAGCCCTCTATTTCCCCTTGGAATACACCTATATTTGTGATTAAAAAGTCCTCTGGAAAGTGGCGATTATTACATGATTTGAGGGCTGTCAATGCTCAAATGCAGGTCCTGGGCCCAGTTCAGAGGGGCCTGCCAGCGCTTTCTGCTCTCCCCAGGGAAT
Organism: Dipus sagitta; assembly: GCA_036346955.1. Lineage (NCBI taxonomy): Eukaryota > Metazoa > Chordata > Mammalia > Rodentia > Dipodidae > Dipus > Dipus sagitta. Next base: position 80,315,714 of record CM070772.1, on the reverse strand, counting down.
GGCCAGTGATGGTTTTAGATATTAAAGACTGTTTTTTCTCCATACCCCTTTGCCCTCAGGACAGAGAGCGTTTTGCTTTCACATTACCAGCTGTAAATCATGAGAAGCCTGATGCCCGCTTTCAGTGGCGTGTGTTGCCACAAGGGATGTCCAACAGTCCCACTATGTGCCAGCTTTATGTAGACTCAGTGTTATTTGTAGTAAGACAACAGTTCCCCTCTTTACGTATGATCCACTATATGGATGATATCCTACTCACAGCCCCTACCTTAGATGTTTTGCATGTCTCCTTTCAGGAGGTCGTCAAGGCGTTGGAACATAAGGGTCTTTTTATTGCCCCAGAGAAGGTCCAGCAAACGGATTCAGTAAATTTCCTTGGGTCCGTCATTGGCCTTCAGTCTGTGAAACCTCAAAAAATTTGCATCCGTACCTCCCACTTGCATACATTAAATGATTTTCAAAAACTTTTGGGGGACATTAATTGGTTGCGAGGTTTTCTCCATGTCCCCCGTGCAGATTTGTTACCATTGTTTTCCATTTTGGAGGGTGATCCTGAGATTACCTCTCCTCGTGTGCTCACTGAGCCAGCTCGTCAAGCCTTAAGCAAAATAGAAAAGGCCCTTATGAAGGCACAGCTTAAACGCTTTGACCCTTCTAGTCCACTTCTTCTTTGTATTCTAAAAACAAGGGATGTCCCCACGGGAGTGTTATGGCAGGACGGCCCTCTTTTGTGGATTCATGGACATTCCTTGGGAGCTCGTACCCTGCAGTACTTCCCACAGTTGGTTGCCCAACAGGCTTGTTTGGGTTTGAAATTGTGCCTAACTCATTTTGCAAAGTTGCCTGATAAGCTTATCATCCCCTATACTAAGGAACAAGTAGAGACTCTATCCGGTACGGTTGATGAATGGAGCATTCTTATGTGTGCTTTTCCAAATCCTATAGATAACCATTACCCAAAAAGCCCCATTCTGTCCTTCGTGGAAAAAAATTTAGTCTATTTTCCCCGGGTCACATCAAAGGGCCCTTTGCCCTCAGCCCCTGCCATTTTCACTGATGGTTCAAAAACAGGTCACGGAGCTTATATGGTTCAGGGCTCAGAACCTGTGGTGAAGTTCTATAGGCCTGACTCTCCCCAAATTGTGGAATGCATGATTGTCTTGGAGGTGTTTCAGACTTTTGGTAGTCCCTTTAATTTGTTCACAGACTCACAGTATGTGGCTAATGCAGTTGTTGGACTGGAAATTGCTGCCTCTATTCGTTCTGCTAGTCCTGTCTCAAACATTCTTTCTCAAATTCAATCTCTCATTTGGCAACGCTCCTCCCCCTTCTATGTTACCCATGTTCGTGCTCACTCCTTGCTACCAGGACCTATATCTCAAGCAAATGACTTGGTAGACAAAGCCACGCGGATGACCATGTTAGCCATGAGTAGTCCTAAAGATATGGCCACCGAGTTCCATAGACTGTATCATGTTCCTGCTAACACCTTAAGAAAGACCTTTGCCATTTCTAGGTCCGAGGCACGTGATATTGTTAAGGCTTGTCAATCCTGTGTCACTTTCCTGCCTTCTCCACATGTGGGTGTGAACCCACGGGGCCTAAGACCTGGTGATCTTTGGCAGATGGATGTTACTCATGTCTTGGAATTTGGCAAGCTTAAATACCTGCACGTCTCGGTGGATACTTGCTCAGGAATCATACATGCTTCTCCTCTTGCAGGGGAAAAGGTTACTCATGTAAAAACTCATTGTTTGGAAGCCTGGGCGTCTTGGGGAAAACCGCGACGCCTAAAGACTGACAATGGCCCTGCTTATGCTTCCTCTGGCTTTCGTGCCTTCTGTGCCCAGATGCAGGTTGCCCACACTACTGGCCTACCTTACAACCCACAAGGCCAAGGTATTGTGGAGAGAGCAAATAAAAGTTTAAAAGCTATCCTTTTTAAACAACGAAGGGGGATAGCGGAGAATGCAACCCCCAAGGAGAGAGTCTCTCTAGCACTCTATACCCTTAATTTTTTAGTTTTGGATGTTCATGATAGGTCTGCAGCAGACAGACATTGCCACCAGGGGGCACAAGCACATCCGGAACTGGTCATGTGGAAGGATGTGTTGGATAATAAATGGAAGGGACCGGATCCTGCTTTGGTAAGATCCAGGGGAGCTGTTTGTGTCTTTCCACAGGACCAGGAATCGCCACATTGGGTCCCGGCCCGGCTAGTCAAGACGCTGACATCAACTCCAGAGGAGAGTCCAGGGGACGAGGATGGCCATCCAAGTACGAGTGCCAAAGATCCTGTGGATGCTGATCCTTATGTGCCTGGAGACTAGTAGAGGAGAATTGCGCTGGGGCATCCTGTCTGTTTTCCCCAAGCCCCTGCCCGTTCGCCACACGGCGAGAGTCCTTCCTCGGTTCTTCACCACTCAGCAAGGTCTCAATCTCCCTACGGTTGTTAAAGACCTGACCCTTGCCCCCCTGGGGGAGGCTCGACACTTCGAGGAAAGTGGAAGTCTCTGCTTTACTCTCGCCCGTGAACGTGACTCTTGTATACAACTGGAGATGCAGGCATTTGCTTGGTTTAGGGGGAACAGGAGATGGGGCCCAGAATCTACCTTTCGGAATTTGTCCCACAAAGCTTATAGTTACCCCTTCTCAGAAGAGGTGATATGGCTCAATGGTACCTTTTTTCGTGGCCAGAGAGGTACTGTGACTCTGCCTCAACCACGCCTGGCACCTCACTGTATGGGAACTTATGAAGGGGACCTTTGGCCATGGACGGAATGCCAGTCCAGTACTGTGGGCTGGGCAGATGTGGGACGGACCTTTACTTATTCCCCGAATATGAAAGGGCCTTTTCCTTTACAGTTGTCGTGGACGGAGGGACCATTTCTACAGGATAGTACTATGAACCCATTTTCAAAGTGGGTTCTGTGTGGGGTTAATGGTAGCTGCACAGATATGACACCCTTTGTTTTATTACGGGGGGGGACAGTTGCCCGTAATAATGTGTCTGGAGTAATCCATGAGCTACTATTCCTGAGCGAATTCCTTGAATGGAGATATGAGAGAGTGCTCGGGGGTGTCACCCGGATAGGAAAATACCTAGGAAAAAATGCCTCTTATGCCCCCACCCCGGTGTGTGTCCATCCACCATTCATGTTTGTCCTTAGTAACTTTTCTTTCAGCAATTGTTCTAATGCTTCTTGTTATTTGTCCCAATGTTGGGACGCAACACTCTATCACAGAGCCATGGTACTTAGGGTCCCCCGTTGGGTCCCCGTGCCTGTAGAGGCTCCTAGTACATTGTCTTTGTTCAGGCATAAGAGAGATTTTGGAATTACGGCCGCTGTTATTGCTGCGGTGGCGGCTGCTGCTGCCGCAGCTACAGCCGCTGGTGTAGCCATGGCTTCTTCCGTTCAAACCGCCTCTACCTTAAATACCTTGGCTTCTTCCACAGCTGCCGCCTTAGACACACAATCAAATTTAAATTCCCAACTCAAAGGTGGCATTATGATCCTAAATCAAAGGGTGGACCTAGTTCAGGAGCAAATTGATGTTCTTTGGCAAATCGCTCAGTTGGGATGTGAATGGAAACTTAATGCCTTATGTATCACTAGTGTTCAATATGAAAACTTTACAAGGGCAGCAAATTTGTCAAAGCAACTGTCCTTGTACTTGGCAGGGAATTGGTCCCTAGATTTTGATGCGGAATTGGAAGAACTAAGACAAGCTATTGTTATGATCAATTCCACGCGAGTGGACCTTAGCCTGGCTGAGGGTTTTACCTCTTGGCTTTCCTCTGCCTTTTCCTTCTTCAAGGAGTGGGTAGGGGTAGGGATGTTTGCAGTTTGCTGCCTTGGGGGCTGTGCGCTGTGCCTCTGGTTGATTTGTCGCCTGCAAGCCCAGACCAGGCGGGACAAGGTAGTTATTTCTCAAGCACTTGCCGCTTTGGAGTGTGGATCCTCCCCCCAGATTTGGCTGTCGGCCCTGAAAAACACCTAGTTTTTCCCTGGCCCCTGCCCCCTTAGGGCCTAAGGTGCTCATTATACAAGGAGGAGCAGAGGGTTGGTGTTGGGAACACGACATTCATTGGCGCTCAGGCTGCGAGACAAAGTACTGCACATGAGGTATGCTCTTAGCAGCCTCATGGAGGGCATGTTTGATTGCATATGGGTTGGTACCGACATCCCATCTCTGAGAAAAGGTACCGGACGGGTGAGGCACCAGCCTGGCTGGCCACCTGGCCTGGGGTCTTCACAATGTCCTTTTGTTTATCAGAGATCAAACCTCTACCTTCACCTGCTGCGCTTTATAATAGAAAGGGGGAACTGCAGGGAGCCACATCTAGTCCCCACCACTAGATGGCGCTGGCACTGCAGGAAACCACATCTAATCCGCCTTTACAAGATGGCGCTAACCTCGTGGCGTTCAGCTTCTTTACGACAGTGCTTTCGCGCCAACCGTATTCAAGGTACGCGCATGCGCTTGACGCAACCTGTCCTGAGCCTATCCCGTGGCGCCTGGTGGTGACAAGCGGGTAAGCAGCCAATCAGTAGGTGCCTCATTGCCCATCCCCCTATAAAAGTAGCTGCACATCCCGCCCCCGCGTCCTTCTCCATCCGCTCTTCCTGTTAACCAAAAGCTCTCCAATAAAGTGTGATCAAGAAGGATCCTCGTGTGGTGATTGTTCTTTTCCCGCTGGTCGGGGGGGCTCGCCGCACTTGATTATTTCAATTTTAGATATATTATTCTTAATATATGTCCATGGAAATGTTATGTCAGATGCAGAGGCCAAACATAGAAAACACTATGTCCTGGATCATGATAGCTAATGATATAACCCAAGAAATTCTTCCTGAGTAGCTTTAATAGCTATTTTGTTTCCCTGAAGACTGCTTTCCTACCTGCTCAATTTCATCTTCCCTGGGTCATAAGACATAAAACATCATTGAGTCCCTGCATGTGTATAAAATGTGATGCTCAGCCACTAGGGTGAACTGTGAATGGAAATTGCTTGAAAAAGTCTCAACTGTGTTGAAGGTTCTGCAAACTGACTGATGACCTTCACAACTGTGGACAATGGGAATGATGTAGATTCAGAGCCAAATGACTTTGTACAATTTTTAGTTCATTTAGCTGCCATTTATTTCCTCCCTCTCTGTCTGAACTGTTGGATTTCTGCCTATCAGGCAAAACCTTTGGAAGATATTAACTTCTAGCTCTCACTAATCCAAAAGCTAAGACCATTATCAGACAGCATTTGAGTCCTATAACGAGATTTTTCTCAGCTTTGCTAACATCCATCCATCTACCTGATTTTCCCACCAATCAATGTATTAGTCCAGCCACCATGAAAATAAGTATGGACGTTTTTCAAAAGCCTGAAAATGCATCTATCATATGACCCTGCATATCACTCCTGGGCATTTACCTGAAGGATTCAAGTTAACACATCACAGAGATACTTCACATTACAATATTAATTGTATCACTACCTAGATAAATTATAAAATTATCCCAAGCATTTATCAACAGATGAGTAGATAAGAAAATGTTACATAAATGTGCAATGATATGGAACAAAAGGTCATTTGTAGGATGCAACTGGACATAATCATAGTTAGCAAATTAAATTGGACTCAAAGGACATGTGTGCTATTCTTTATCTCATTTATTGATCCCAGATTTTATATAGATTGATAGAAACGATGGACCTCAGGAAACTGAAATTTTCCTAGGAACCTCATTTTGAAGAGGGAAAAGGCTGAAGCCCAAGGCCAGTCACAGGGAGACTATCTCTTGGAAGGGATTCCACAGTTCTGACAACTTTTCAGAGCATGCTGCAGGAGAGACAGCAGCTGAGACAATGATTTCTGGTACTAAACATTGTTTAATTATGCATGCCTCTTGCCCTCCATTTAAACCTGAACCTCATGTCATGACCCCAAAGATGGACTTGGGATGGTGGTCATTGTACCTACCTCTTGCTTTCACTCCCAATGTGACCACCTTGAATAAATTTCCATTCTCTGTTTCACTATTTTTTTGGTGGTGGTTGTTGTTGGTGGCTGTGGTGTGTGCGTGTGTGTGTGTGTGTTTGTGTTATATATACTTGTGCATGCAGATGTGCACCCCATGTACACACATGCCGAGGCAAGAGAACATCGTGTGTCTTCCTCTATTCATCTTCCACTTTATTTTCTTGAGATGAAGTCTCTCACTAAACCTGGAGTTAATGTTTTTCAGTCACTTTGTATAACCAACAAGCCCCCATGATTCTCTTGTCTTAGCCTAGTTTGGTCAATGCTGGGGTTATGTGAAAGAATAGTCCCTCCTGACATTTTATTATGTGGATGCTGGGGATCAAAATCAGGTCCTATGCTTGCATAGCAAATATTCCTACCAACTGAGCCATCTCCATAGCCCTGTTTATCACTATTTTTTTTCCTTTATTAGTTAGTTTTGTATTCAGCAAATACAGTCAGTTTGGTACCATTATTAGGCTCATCCATGATCTACCCCCTCCCCTTGGCCCCACCTTGTTGAAGTATACGGGTCATGCATTGTGGAGTTAGCCCACAGTTATGGGTAAGCTAAATGTCTCTGCATATCATGACCCAACATGTGGCTCTGACATTCTTTCCGCCCCCTCTTCCGCAAAATTTCCCTGAGCCATGTTGGGTTCATTTTTGGTCTGCTTCAGTGATGAGGTGTTGGGGGCCTCTGAGGCTCTGGCTCTGATTTGGTAGGAGTTGATTTTTCTCTGTGCTGATCTCCTTCCCCCTTGTGCTGGTATCCAGTTCATCAGGAAAACAGCCCCCTTGCTTGTTTCTCCAATTTTTCTTCGTTTCAGCTGGGGCCCTTTTGAGGTATGATGGGGTGGCTCTCTCCTTAGGATCTACATCTATCTGAAAAAGAGAAGCAGATTCTCCATCGGAGAGTAAGTTAGCACCAGGACAAATGAGATAACCCTTTTTTTTTTAATAGAGAATTTAATAGGTGTAGGCCCTCTTGTAGCCCACAATTGATGGTAGCTTGATATTGGAGAGTGGGCTTATGTTTGGATATGGTTCTGACTTGTTTCCCAGCTCCAGGTATGGGTCCCATACCAGTGAGGGGATCGGTTAGCCAAATTGAGAGCAGTTGGTTCCCCACCATGGCTGTGTGCCACCACTGCACTTGTGTGGGCATCACAACAAGTTATTTGCTGCTAAGTAGGTTAGACCATGCGTTGCTTTGACAGATATTGGTCATTTTCCCCCCAGTCGCCCATGTAGCACCTTCTGGCACTGGACGCGCTGACTGTCTGGGGACTGACTCTCTTCCAACTTCCAGCCATGCCATTCTAATTTGCATGTCAATCACATAAGGTGTCTTCAGCAGTAGGGTCTTACCACTAGCCTTTGATGGGTCATCAAGTACTCTGACAGAAATCTGTGTGTCTTTTAGGAAACCTTGTAGGTCTCTCTGATCAAAAGCTCATTGTGGATGATAGCCTCATGCTGGTTCTGGGAGTTACAGGTTAGTGCCACAGACTTGAGCACCCGGACTTTGGGTCAAGCAACTATAGCTACTTGATATTCGATAAAGGCCCAAACAATATAGGCTGGAAAAAAGACAGCATCTTCAACAAATGGTGCTGGACAAACTGGATAACCATATGCAGGAAACTGAAACTTGATCCACACATTTCACCATGCACTACACTCAAGTCCAAATGGATCAAAGATCTCAATATAAGACAAGAAACTCATATACTACTGGAAGAAAATTTAGGAAGTACTTTCCATGATATAGGAATGGAAAAAGACTTCCTGAACAAAACCCCAGTAGCTCAGGATCTTAAACAGTCACTCAACCAATGGGATTACATGAAGCTGAAGAGTTTCTTTACAGACAAGCATACAATAAGCAAAGCCAATAGATTACCCACAGAATGGGAGAAAATATGTGCGGGTTATCCAACTGATAGAGGCCTAATCTCTAGAATCTACAAATAACTCAAAAACCTAAACAGTAAGAAGTCAAACACCCCACTCACAAAATGGGGCAAAGAGCTGAACAGGCAGTTCACAGAGGAAGAAATAGAAATGGCAAACATACATTTAAGAAAATGTTCATCATCCCTAATCATCAGAGAAATGCAAATTAAAACAACTATGAGATTCCACCTTACCCCTATAAGGATAGCAAACATCGAAAAATCAAATAAAAATAAATGCTGGCGAGGATGTGGAGAAGTAGGAACACTCATCCACTGTTGGTGGGAATGTAGGATGGTACAACCACTTTGGAAAGCAATATGCAGACTTCTGAAAAAGCTGAGTATAGATATAGCAACAGACCCAGTTATTCCCTTACTGGGCATCTACCCTAAAACCTTCAAACCACAGGCTAGAGAGATTTGCTCAACCATGTTATAGTGGCTCAATTTGTAATAGCTAAGTGCTGGAATCAACCCAGATGTCCATCACTAGAAGAATGGATAACTAAGATGTGGTATATCTACACAATGGAATTCTATACAGCACTAAGAAAAAATGACACAATGAAGTTTGAGGAAAAATGGTTGAACCTGGAACAGATCATTCTCAGTGAACTTACCCAATCACAGAAAAAAAATCGCCACATAGTCTCACTCATCTACAGCACCTAACCTGAATCTACCCAAGATACCTTACATACCCAGCATGCATCTCCTAGAATAAACACTAGGATGGAAGGGGAGGGATAGGAGGGCGGGGACGGCATCAAAGGGGTGGGAAACACAAATCTAGACCCAAACGGCAATGGTACCATAATTTTCCACTTACTAAAAGACAGACCAAATGGCTGATCCTTCACCAGGCCCTTACAGGGAACACCTGAACCACAGGACACTGGAGAGGGTAAGATCAAGACTAACCTTAATCTTCTACATCTTCCCTCCCTCACTTCCCCTCTCCCTCTTTCTCTCTCTCTTATCTCTAACTCTTGTATATTAGTTATCTTTTTCCTCATTTTCTTAGTGGGCACTGACCTGTTTATCACTATTAATTGAGCCTTTAATTGGCATATTGAGGACAGAAGGCCAAGTTTAGCTTGTGAGAGCTTCCAGGACCTGCACTCTGACCCTAATGACTCTAGTAACAGCCAGATTTAACGATGGGCAAAGAATATGAGTGGACACTTTCTCCTGTAGGATTGCTAAGAAATAAAAGAAGTTGGACCACTGTGTCCCTGATCCACCCCTTTTCATTTGCAAGATTCTTGCTAAATTAAGTGGACAAAGAAAGTATGCAAACTTAGAATGCTTAGATAAGAGCTATCTGGACTCTCTCTCATGCATCTGGGGAAAACAAGTGTTTTCTAGAAGAGAACCTACCTTTCTGCCTCAGCGCTTGGTCTTGGAATGCTGGTAATACAAGGGCAAACCAAGCTAAGCTTATGATGTTACTGCTTACCTGGTGTAATCTTTGGAGCCCTTCTCCCTGTGGTAATAACCTTGGTGGATAACAAGGGCTCTAGGTCTAGCTAGCCACTATTGGCCCTTAGCAGATATGTGGAGGTAGGCACTGCTCACATTCTGGGTGAGAGTTCCAGTCTATCCTGATGATATTGGACATTTTAGTGAGGTCTGTCTAACCCATGACCACTGCCTAGCTGCCTAGCTTGGCCTCCACTGGACAGTTGATCTAATTCTTGAGTTTATTTCTCCTGTTAATAAGCTTTAATCATCCTGATGTCTTACATATTGCCTCTAAGATTCCCTTGTTTTTCAGTAACCTACTCCCCTACTGCCTTAACACAGCAGACCTATGGATGTTACATCTCTAAAGACATATAACTGGCCTTATTGAATGAAAGATACTTAACTTCATTAGTCACCAGTGAAATGTAAGTCAAAACTACAACATTGTTATGGAACATTTAGGTGCATAAACCCACACCTGAACTGGGTGTGGTAGCTCATATCTATAATCCCAGCACTCAGGAGGCTGAGGTAGAAGAATCATTATGAATTTGAGGCCAGCCTGGGCTAGAGTGAAATTATGTCTCAAAACAAAAGCAAAAGGTCTGGAGAGATGGCTCAATGGTCAAAGGCACTTGCTCAAAGCCTGGTGGCCCAGGGTTTGATTCTCCAGTACCCACATAAAGCCAGATGCACAAAGTGACACATTCATATGGAGTTTGCTTGTAGTGGCAAGAAGCCCTGGTGTGCTCATTCTCTCTGTTGAATAAAGAAATAAATAAATTTACAAAAAAACCCTCATTGAGGGAATGTAAGATGGTACAACCACTATGGAAAGCAATATGGAGACTCCTAAAAAGGTTGGCTATAGAGTTACCAACAAATCCAGTTATTCCCTTACTGGACATTTACCCTAAAAGCTCCATGCTTCAGTTCAGAGTGATTTGCTCAACCATGTTTATAGCTTCTCAATTCATAATAGCTAAGAGCTGGAATCACCCCAGATGTCCATCATTAGACAAATGGATAGCCAAGATGTGGTATATCTACACAATGGAATTATACACAGCAGTGAGAAAAAAATGACACAATGAAATTTGAAGAAAAATGGTTGAACTTGGAAGAGATCATTCTTCGTGAACTCACCCAATCACAGAAAGACAATCGTCACATGGTCTCACTCATCTGTGGCTCCTAACCTGAATCTGCCTAAGATGCTGACATACCTAATAAGTATCTCAAGGACCAGAAAATAGGGAGGGTGGTTTGGGAGGGAAGGGTAGGGATGAGGGGGGGGACATAAAACTGGACCCAAATGGAAACAGTACCATAAAATCCTATATCCTGAAAGACAGATTAAAAGGTTGAACCTTCATCAGGTCCTTAGAGGGAACACCTGAATCACAGGGCCCTGGGGAGGGTATGATGAAGACTAACATTAATCTTCTCCTATTTCTCTCTCTCTTTCACTGTTCTCTTTTTTCTCTCTTTCTCTTTTATGTTACCTATCTTTTTTTTTTTTTTTATTCTTTTCCCTTAGCACTGGCCTATAACTCCTAGTACCAGCATGTGATTAACATCCACAATGAGCTGTTAATCAGAAAGACCTACAAGGTTTCCCAAAAGAAGACACATTTCTGTCAGAGTACTTGATGACCCACCAAAGGTTAATGGCAAGACCCTACTGCAGAAGACACCATATGCTGTTGGTACGGAACATGGAGTGACTTGGCTGGAATCTGGAAGAGAGTCAGTTCCCAGACAGTTAGCTATTCTAGTGCCAGAAAGTGATACATGAGTGACTGGGAGAAAATGACCAACATCTGTCCAAGCAACTCATGGTCTAAGCTACTCAGCAGCAAACAACCTGATGTGATGCTCACACAAGTGCAATGATGGCACACAGCCATGGTGGATAACCAATTACTGTTGATTTGGCTAATGGATCTGCTCAGTGGAATGGAACCTATAGCTGGTTTTGAGAAACAAATCAGAACCATATCAAAAAAATGAGCCCACTCTCCAATATCAAGCTCCCACCAATTGTGGGATACAAGAAGACCTATACCTATTAAATTTTCTCTAAAATAATAATGGTTATCCCATTTATGTGGTGCTGACTTCACTCTGCACTGGAGAATTTTCTTCTCTTTTTCAGATGGACACAGAACCTGAGTAGAGAATCAGCCCACCGCACCTCACCAGAGCCCCAGCTGAAACCACAGAGTAATTGGGGAAATGAGCAAAATGAGCAAGAGTGCTGCTTTCTTGGTGAACCTGGTACTAGCACAAGGGTGAAGGAGATAGACAAAGAGAGCACTCAGCTCCTACCAAACCAGATGTCTGGAGACACAGAGGCTCCCAAGACCTCATCACTGAAGTGGACCTAAAAGAAACCCAATATGGCTCAGGGAAATTCATGGAAGTGGGGGCAGAAAGATTGTTAAAACCACAAATTGGGACATTATGCACAGAGACATTGCCTCTTCCCCATAACTGATGGCTACCCCCACAATGCACAACCTACATTCCCCAACAAGGAGGGTCCTTTTGAAGGGGGGAGGACAGGGAGGAGGCTAACGGTCGTACCAACATGGCTGTATACACACTGTGTACATAACTAATAAAAAAAACCCTCACCAAAACCAAACCAAATCAAACTAAACAAACTAATGAACAACATCTCCTTAGTTTCTTTGTACTTAATTATTTTATATTTTTTGGCATGTGTAGTATATGTGGTATTGTGTGTGTGTATGTGTGGGTGGTATGCATGTGTATGTGTGGATGTGTGCACAGGCACATGGTGACCAAGAACAACATCGAGTGTCCTGTTGCTCATCCAGATATTTCCTTGAGATGTAATCTCTCTCTGAACATGGAGCTGCGCTTTCATGATCCACATCAGTTCTCTGGTCCTGCTGTCCACAGGACTGGGCTTAGAGATGTTCACATGGGTGCAAGGAACAGAACTCGGAAGTGTTGGGCTGCCTTCTTAGGCCCTCATGATTGTGGCAAGCACTCCTAGATGCTGAGTCACTTCTCCAGCCCTCCTTGTACTTTCAAGGAAATTCAGAAACAGGAATTGGAAAATAAACATGGATTTATTTGTAGTTTGACCAAAAACGAGTAAGTGAGGTATGCTCCCCACCATCGTACAAATTAGAGGAAACTGGGATAAGACGAGACCATGTTGTGGATTTAACTGTGCATCAGGCTAATTAGTTCTTTCCTACAAGAAGAAGAGGTATCCAGGTGATTATCAAGACAGTTTTCTCTTTTCCTTCTGTCCCTCCTTCCCTCCCTCTTTTGTTTATTTTTTTGAAGTACAATCTCACTCTAGTCCAGACTGACCTGGAATTAACTATGTAGCCTAAATGGCTGGTTGTGCAGCTTGCAGGAGCCACTGCTGATTAAGACTGTTCATAAGTTTCCTCCCCAGCAGCCTGCATAGTACTTTCTAATATGGTAACAGCTAGCCAGCTGGGAGGAGGCTTCCAGTTTCATTCCAGCTTTGTCCATGTCCTGCCACCAAAGCTGTGGTGTCTTCAGCAATAATGTCTTAGTTCTGGTGGGGAACAAAGAGTATTGGCAAGAGTATTTAACTCCCTGGCCAGCAACTCTCTGAGAAGTATCCCACTCCTGGAACTGCAATTTTCTTTCTTTTTTTTTTTTCTTTATTAGTCAGTTCTGTATTCAGCAAATACAGTCAGTTTGGTACCATTATTAGGCTCATCTGTGACCTACCCCCTCCCCTTGGCCCCTCCTTGTTGAGGTATATGGGTCATGCATTGTGGAGTTAGCCCACAGTTATGGGTAAGATAATTGTCTCTGCATATCATGACCCAACATGTGACTCTGACATTCTTTCTGCCCCCTCTTCCGCAAAATTTCCCTGAGCCATGTTGGGTTCATTTTTGGTCTGCTTCAGTGATGAGGTGTTGGGGGCCTCTGAGGCTCTGGCTCTCTGATTTGGTAGGAGTTGATTTTTCTCTGTGCTGATCTCCTTCCCCCTTGTGCTGGTATCCGGTTCATCAGGAAAACAGCCCCCTTGCTTGTTTCTCCAATTTTTCTTCTTTTCAGCCGGGGCCCTTTTGAGGTATGATGGGGTGGCTCTCTCCTTAGGATCTACATCTATCTGAAAAAGAGAAGCAGATTCTCCAATGGAGAGTAAGTTAGCACCAGGACAAATGAGATAACCCTTACTTTTTTTTTTTTTAATAGAGAATTTAATACGTGTAGGCCCTCTTGTAGCCCACGATTGATGGTAGCTTGATATTGGAGAGTGGGTTTATGTTTGGATCTGGTTCTGACTTGTATGACAATCTATAGTTTCTGGGATCAGCATTATCGACCTTGCAGGGCACTTCTCAAATTCTCTCTCTTTTTTAAAAACAAGAATCTTAGCCGGGCGTGGTGGCACACGCCTTTAATCCCAGCACCCGGGAGGCAGAGGTAGAAGGATCACCATGAGTTCAAGGCCACCCTGAGACTTCATAGTGAATTCCAGGTCAGCCTGGGCTACAGTGAGACCCTACCTTGAAAAACCAAAGTATAAAAAAAATTAAAAAAATTAAAAATAAGAATCTTTACTTAAAAATTCACATATTACCTTCCACTGCCCACCTTTGTCTCTTAAACTGTCTTCTTATAAAATTATATTTTTAGGGGCTGGAGAGATGGCTTAGTGGTTAAGGCACTTGCGTGAAAAGCCAGAGGACCTAGGTTCTATTCCCTAGAACACACATAAGCCAGATGCACAAGGTGGTGCATGTGTCTGGAGCTCATTTGTAGCAGCTAGAGGCCCTGGCCACCCATTCTCTCTCTTACTGCCTCTCTCTCAAATAAATAAATAAAAATAAAATATTTTCAAAAATAAAAAAATATATTTTAATGAGATAACAAAGGAGTAGCTTTCCATGTGGCTTTTTCATAATGTCTCTAGTTTTAGTTAATACTCCACTCCTTCTTTACCCCATGTTCCTGCCACCCCCTACTCTGCTTTGACTGTTCCATTCCTGATATTCCCCCTTTGACTTTTATATCACTTAAAATTTGCTACCTTCCCTCCCTTTCTCCCTTGAAGTCTCTCCCCTCTGACCACAGTCTTCCTTCTAGTTCTCGTGCATTTATATACAATAACGTAGTTATGAATAGGTTCTAAGATAGGATGCACATATGAGAGAGAACATGTGGTATTTGCCTTTCTATACATGAACTACTTCACTTAATACAATGTTTTCCAGTTCCATCCATTTTCCAGCAAATTTTATTTTTCTTTATGGCTAAAGAGAATTCCTTTGTTTATCTGTACCACATGTCCATTATCCAATCCTCTACTGAAGGACAGCTAAGCTGACTACATTTTCTTGTTACTGTGAATGGAGCAGCAATAAACATGGATGAACAAGTCTGTCTGTAATAAGGTGTATAGCTGGGTCATCATATGGTAGTTCTATTTTCAGCCTTGTGAAACGTCCACAGTGATTTCCATAGTACCATGATTCCTAGCCCACTGGGCTAGGCTGGTTTCCAGAACATCATCTTGAACACAGATCACTGTCTGTGGACCCGTGTCTCTATTACAGTCATCTATCCTGAGGAAAGAGAGAGTACGCTCTTCACCACCGTATTTCTTTGGACAAGCAGGGATCCTGGAACAAAATGGTTGCTCACTAAATAATTGGATGAATTATTCCTATATTTAATTTATATACATTTGTATCATAGAATTGTAACATAGAATTATAATACACAGCCACAATTATGAAAATGTAATATAGTACTAACAAACAAAAATGCTGTTAAAGAAGACTGTGGTATTTACTAACCAGAAACAACACTGTCCTGTTCACAAACTCAGTTATCTGACTGGTTGAACGGTCATTAGGAATGCAGTGCCCGAGCCAGCTTTCTAATGATTATCCACAGTTTTATGGTAGCCTGTGGTAGTTTCAGCCAGTCACATGAATCAGAGCACTGTGTTGAAATGTTTAGCAGAGCTGATGGCTGTTGTAGTGGTATGCAAACTTGTATTTCATGCTTGTTAAGGCTGGCTTTGTGTGTTCTAGTTCAAGGAAGGGAAGAATAAGGAAGTGGGCATTTTATGGGAAAATGCCAGTCACTGGTAATAATTTTGTAGTTTCTAAGGCCAGGATTTTCTATGGTAAGAAGTACTAAGTTTTTTTTTTTTTTGTTCCTCTTTTATGTTCATCCTGTTATTAATATCTTAAGTCTTACACTTTTGAAGTCATGTTTTTTAAAAAAAATATTTATTTATATGTCAACAAAGAGAGAGAGAGAGAGAGAGAGAGAGAATGGGTGAGCCAGAGCCTCCAGCCACTGTAAACTCCAGATGCATACTCCACTTTGTGCATCTGGTTTCACGTGGGTACTGGGGAATCAAACCTTGCTTGTTAGGCTTGGCAGTGCCTTAGCTGCTGAGCCCATCTCTCCAGCCCTACTTTTTCTTCCTTCCATCCTGTCTTTCTTTCTCTCTCTCTCTCTCTCTTTCTTTCTTCAAAGTAGGGTCTCACTCTAGCTCAGACCATCCTGGAATTTACTATGTATTCTCAGGGTGGCCTGCAACTCTAGAGAGAGAGAGAATAAGAGATAGGAAACGGGTCCACGAGGGCCTCCTATAACTGCAAATGAACTCCAGATGCATGCACCATTTTGTGCACTTGGTTTTAAATGGGTACTGGGGAATTGGACCCAGGAAGTCAGGCTTTGCTAGCAAGCATCTTTAAATGGTTAAACCATCTCTCCCGCCCCCTACTTTCTCTAGAGTTTGCAAACTAAGTTAAAGGAAGCCAGTTACATCTATAAATTCAAGGTAATGCTGTGCACCCACTTCAATAAACTGCGTATGATACAGTATGGTATGGAGTAGACACTCATGTACATACTGTTGATCGTGTTAGAGATTTGCCACCATGCACTAATGAGATCTCTGAGGAAAACTAGATCAGGAAAAAGGAACCCCCACAAGGGCCGAGATCCACAACTGTATAGATGTAGAGTTAAGGTACGTGAGATTCTTTTAAGTGTATATCCAAGAGCTTGGTTTTATGGGAAGTCCCAGGATTAAAAACGGATTCAAGATAAACAAAGAGCCTTCCCTGTCACATTAAAGTGCGTCCTATGATCTGCTTCATTGTTTTAGGGAAAAGTAGCAGCTAATGACACTTCTGACACAGTGCCTGGGCGAGGGAGTCCCCTGAGGGGACTTCTCTGGAGACCAGGGATTAGTGCTGACTCAGCACCTCCCCGCTGCGGCTTCTCAATGATATACCTAATTTGCTGCCAAGAGAGGGCGCTGTGATTCCACCTCACAGACGCTGTGCTTTCTTTTCCTCCGACAGAGGGCGGTAGCGTCAGCCACACTGCAACCCAGAAGCAGTGCTGAGATCTTCCTCACCCTGTCAGGTGTCACGAACATGACGGATCAAGCAGCCTTGCTTGCTTAAGGATCAAACTGGCAGGTGAAATGCTCGTGGGAACTTACAGCAATCCTATTGGCAGTTCACATTCCACATACTTATTATCTCACTTTCTTCACTCATGAAATTTCTGTTAATTTTAACAGGTGACTGGGATTCTCAATATTTAGATTACCTCATAAACAGAGCTTTATGGCCCATGAGAGATGGCTAAGGTTTCTGTACGGAAACAATTTGATATTGACTATGCTTTCTTATCAGTCTCTGTAATGTCCAGCTTATTTCAAGGTTTTGAGGGTTAGCATTAAAAATATACATACATGAAGTGAATAAGTGAATAGTAGAAATCCATAAACTTGGGACTCCATTTCTTTTGAGAAATATAACTGGGAATCATTGAGGAAACATTGTCCAGGAGAAGATAATCTGGATTCAGAATCAAAAGATTTGAAGGAAACATTGTCCAGTAGAAGATAGTCTGAACTCACAATCAAAAGATTTGAGTTTGGGTTTGGAAGCCAGCCATGGCAAGATAGGAGTAACATCAGAATGGGCTTTTTCATGCATAGGACTGTACATAAAATATGTCTACAAATGTGTTATGCAAATGTAAAATATAATTGAGATATAATTTACATTTTAGAGTTGGTCTTTTTTTTAGGTTTGAGGAAAATTATATATTTTAATTATAAAATATTTAAAACAATATTTTAAACTTCCCTTAAAATTCCACTATTAAGAAACTATCACTGTTAAAGAATGGACATGGTAGCAAATCCCTGTAACCCTGGAACTTGGGAGGTGGAGGAGAAGTATTAGAAATTCAAGGTAGGAAGGATTAGGAATTCATGCTCAGCTAGTACAGGGTTCAAAGCTATCCTGGACTACATGAGACCCCATCTCAAGCAAGTATGACTGTTACCATTTGGGTATGCTTCAGGGTATCTCTGCATGTACATACATATGTATATAAACAATGTTTCAAAAATGAATTATATTATACATTCAATTACTTAAGAGGCTTTTTCACTTAGTAATAATGGTTGACATTTAGTGATCTTTATGTCAATTATTGTCTAAACCATTTATGCATATCTTATTTACCCTTACATGTGTCTCAAAAGGATGTACTTTCATCACAAAGTTAAGGAAACTGAGGTCAGAATAGTGAAATGACTCCTAAAGCTAACACATGTCTTCACAGCCTTTTCTACTTCTGATATTCTCTCTTTGGCAACTGTTTGTTGATCACTGTAAAAATAAAGAGGGCTGACTGATTGAATAGTAATGTCAATTCTCACAGCCACAAATTTCTGGGGAAAGAAACTTAGGTGTTGGTGGTCTTTAGCAAGTTCTCACAGGTAGTTGTATGTGATTACATTGGAAAACCACAGCTTTGGTTTCAGTAGTTGGATTGGGATTGCTGGATCAATTTTTGAGTTGACATAATGCCAATCTGCCCTCCAGAAATGTCACAGTAGGTTACATCCCCACAAACAGAGCATGAGTCATTTAGGCTCTTTTATGTGGGTCTTGCTGTGCTTGGCATATCACCTTGTAAATGACGTGTTAGTTTGTCATCAGGACAGTAATTTACTGGAAGGATTTTAGCCTGTGTATATATGTTGATGAGTGTGTTCTAAAGTTTGCATTGGAGGTCAGGCACTTTCTTTTTGCTTGTAAACAATTTTGAGGTTTATAGGAATTGATTGGCATATCCTGTTTAATGGCATACTCTCTCATCTCTCTTTTTTTTTTTTTTTTCTTAGACTAGCTTCAACTTTATTGCCCAAGAAAACATTTTGAGGAATGGCTAATCTGAAATAGCAAGGTTACACAAATCACTTTGAAGAAAGGAACTACATTATGGGACTGTGCTTACAGCTAGTTACATCAACTCAACCCCAGCTGATGACAGAGATTCAGAGTACCAGCCGGTCCTCTCCATCCTCTTGAATTACCTGACCAATGGAAATTTGGCTTTGCAGTTTCAGAAAGCACTGTTTTTTACATTCCATCAATTGTTCCAAATCATGCCACATTTTTGCTTGTTTCATATTTGGACCATGACTTTCTCGTACAGCCTTTTGTTTTTCCCGGAGTTTCTTTCCAAGGTTTTCTTGTTCAGTAATGTTTTTGGTATACTGTTCCCTAATTGCTTTCCTTTTTTCTTGTTCTCTCATCTCTTGAATACCTTCTTTCATGTTCTGTTGCAGTCAGGTTCACATTGCTGGTAGAAATCACATGACCAAGAGCAGCTTGTGGGGGGGGAGTTTATTTTGGCTTACAGACTCAAGGGGAAGCTTCATGATGGCAGGGGAAAATGACAGCATGAGCAGAGGGTGGACATCACCTTCTGACCAACATCAGCAGGAGAGTGTGCCAAACACCGGCAAGGGGAAACTGGTTATAAAAGCCATGAGCCTGCTCCCAATAATACACTGCCTTCAGAAAGCAGTAATTCCCAAATCTCCATCACCTGGGAACCTAGCATTCAGAACACCTAAGTTTATTGGGGACACCTGAATCAAACCATCACATGTTCTTTTCTCTGTTTACCAAGCCATTATGTTCAGGGAAGCTAACCTTGCTTACCTAATATATGATATTGGAGGGCTGGAAAGATGGCTGAGCAGCTAAGGCACTTGCCAGCAAAGACAAAGGACCCAGGCTTGATTCCCCAGTACCCACATAAAGACAGATGCACAAGGTGGCACATGTGTCTGGAGTTCCTTTGTAGTCACTAGAGGCTCTGGTGTGCTAATTCTCTCTCCCTCCCCCCCCCCCTCTCTCACACACACAAATAAATAAATCAATAAAAACTTAAAAATTACACTGAAGACCCAAGGGCACAAACTGTACAAGGGCCAAAAGTGAAATTCAGTAGTGGAGTGTGTGCTTGGTATGCATTGTGCCCTGGCTTCAATCCCCCAAACCCAACAAACAACAACAAAATGCCACTTTACTTAAGCAGTTCTTACAAAAGCAAAACAGAGTGTAGTTCTGTGAATAAGAAATTACTGTATACGCTCAAATGCCCTGTTTGATCACCGTAGTTAATATCATTCTTCATTCAAAAGTTCTTCAGCCCAGATCTCCAAAAAGTTCTTGCTCCTACTAACTTCAAGCCTCCCTTGTGAGAACTCAACCTCTTCTTGTACCCATGAACACTGTTCCTTTACTGTCACAACTAAACCCCTTCTTGTACCCATGAACACTGTTCCTTTACTGTCAGAACTAAACCCCTTCTTGTACCCATGAACACTGTTCCTTTACTGTCAGAACTAAACCCCTTCTTGTACCCATGAACACTGTTCCTTTACTGTCAGAACTAAACCCTTTCTTGTACCTGGATTTCACTGTTTAGTCTGTTTGAGCTATTATTCACTTTCCTGTTTACTTACTTTCTTTTTTGAGCACCTTCTGAAGGCTTCTCCATACTCCTCACACCTTGGAGGTTTCTCTTTCTTTGTGGTATTAGATTGCTTATATCCAGTTATAATTGACAGAAGAGAACAGCATACTATTTTTTTAAGTAAGATTCTACTTATACTGAGATTCTAAATAAAACCTTGCCTTTCTCTCTCCTCTCTTTTTAAATCTTCCTCCTACCAAAAAAATCCAAGTTGCTTGTAATTTCTTTGTTCTTGAAGCAAAGAACTGCTTTCTCACTTCTTTAGCAGACAGAAATACTGTTTTTTCTAGTTCATTAGCAATTAATCTGTAACAATCATGCTATAGACATTTAATAAGACACCAGCCCAATTGTGTAGTCTAGAATAATCAGTAGGAATGTGAGTCACCTCTGACCTTCAGGTAAGGTTCATGTTGTCATTCAGTTATGACAATGACTGCTTCTCATTGTCGCTGCCTTTCTTTTTTTATTTTAAAACTAGATGCAGAAACAAAGCCATAAAACTAAGATAGACATGGGCAATTTGCTTTTAATGTTTTCCAGAAAGAATAAGATTAACCAGGGTGATCAAACAGGGCATCAGAAGGCAGTTCATAATTTCTCCTGCACAGACCTGCATTTGTGTTTTGTAAGAACACTACTTGAGCCAATAGATTTTTTGTTCTTAGTGCTGTGGGTTGAATTCTGTGTAAAATGCTTTTTTCTTTGAATGTGTTTATTCAAAGGACAACATGTGTTCTGGTAGAGATTTTTGAACCAAATCATTTAAAGGAATGCTGTATATTGGAGGATTTTTAGTCTTCAAGTGAGTATGTTAATGAGAAAGGACAATCAGGGTGATGCCATCAGGATCCAAGATTCTTAGATTTCTCCACCTTTCCTCTGAGAATGGGTTCTCTTTGGGGCTGTGATTATGTGGCAAAGATATGTGTAAAGGTAATGATTTGAAGATGCAGGTAGCCATTGAGAACACTATATAAGAGATGGAAGAAATCAAAGGGCTGTGTTGATTTGAGACTGTTTTAATAGAGCAGCATTTCATGCATGGAGGCTCCAATGAAAAGCTAGGAATTTATCAGCTTTTGGTAGTTCAAATCATGCGTCAGATTTTGTTAAAGTGAGAGCATGCATCCCCAGGAATGTCAGTGGGTTCCAGGGGAATAAGCATCATTCTTTGATTTCTGGAACTGCTTCTTTTATACTTCAGCACTTAGCAAACACCAATCCAGCTTCATTCTGGCTTGGCCCCAACCGTCAGAACATAGAATTCAAACGAGCATGGAATTGTCTCAGAGACATGGGTTAGTCAGCTTTATACCCATTATATCTTGGACTGAAGATCTGTCACAATACTTCCAAAGCACTAAATGATAAAAATCACAACCCCCTTCAGGGCTGTATTCTGGTTTCAGAAGGGAAAACCAGAACCTGTGGAGCTATATCCATCTACTTTCTCCCCAAAGAAAACTGCCCATTGTTCTGCCTGTATGAATGAGTAATTTGAATGATTTCCCTCCTCTGCCTTGGCAGAATCTTTTATTGAAATGAACTGATTGAAATGACCAGATGTTTTGGCAGCTTCTGTAGACATAATCTAAGGACTCAATAATTGACTTAAGTAAACGTATCAGAATGTGTACTAGCAATGGAATTGGGGATTCTCTGTTCTGTAATGGCTTCGAATTCCATTCCATAAAAAGACAGCCTGTTTGTGTAATTGAAATACACAGGGATTGGTACCATTTTGTTCATTTACTTTGGTAATTTACAGCCTATTTAGGTCTGAGTATTCCTGCAATTGTTGAAAGAAATGAAGGTAAAAACCACAGCATTAGAGAAATGGAAAAGGTGTCCTGAGGTTGTCTGTTCAGTGAGGTAAAATAGTTTGCTGCTGAAACACCCTCAGAATTTTCCTCTCAAAGTAGAAATTAATTTGACCCAGATTATTCACAAAGGCATACTTTAGCATTTTAAGTTTGAAATTATTTTAGATGAGATTGTTTTATTCTAGGATTTTCCTTAACTTTTGCTTCTTTATTTTTCTCTGATTTCCACTGATGATAAAAAGATTCCTTCTAAATAGCTATTAGAAAAGGAAACGCTCTACATTTCTTTACATGCGTGAAAGATTCCTAATCTGGCTGAGCATAGATAGGTCAGAAAGATGCTACAAATGTGAAACTGGGCTGGGGAGCATGCTCAATGTTCTTTTACTTTTCCTCTCCTATAAGATGAAGTAGTCCTCTTGAATTTACTTAAGAAATCAGATTTTAAACTGTCTTTCCTTTTCTCCTCTCTTTATGCCAAAAAAAGGTCGGGTGTGGGGGTGGGGGTGGGAGTGTGACTATGTGTATGCACACAACACACACACTCTCTGCACTTCGAGTAAGTAGGTGATTAGCACCTGTGTCCAAGACTCTGAACAAACTTCCTCTTTCTTAAGGACCTGGAGACCAGAGACTATTCCCTCTCTGATGGGCACATTGCCCCGAGGTTCCTAGTAAATATTGTTCCATATTAGCACAGCAGCAATCCTGCCAGCAGGTTGCCTTCACCACCTAGTGCTCTGCTCTCTTTGAGTGCTGTTTTTCTTCACGTGTTCAGAAGGAAGACTGGCTCCATGAGTCTTTCCCTGTGTTGACTGACACAGGAGCCTTCTGTCCTTGATAATAACTGATGCTAATGATTGCTTGTTTTCTTTGAAACTGTCTCACTGAGTTGTCAACTTGCCCTGAGTTGAGTAAGGCTACAGAGAATCCACACGAAACTTAACTGAAGACTTAGCATGAAGCTAAGGAGAGGAAAAAAAAAAATGAGATGATCTGGATGAGATGTTTCCTAATGAATTACATGATCATGGCATTTGGGGAAGATAAAAACCAAGAAGCATAAGATCCACAAATGACCCAGCCTCCTATAAAGTGCTGACGAGACTGATTGACACCTGCAGATGTCCTGAGTCTGTGGCTGCAGGGCCAGATGCTAAGTAACACTTAGAGACCCTAGGTAGCAGGGCCATTTCCCAAAGTTTCTGCTAGTCCTGTGCTGTCCTGTCACTAGTAATTTCTTGGTTATTCTGGGTTTTGAACACTGAGAAAATCCAACCCTAAATATATGAAACTATACAGGCTTTTGTTTATTTTGTGGACACCATTTATTTATTGAAACAGTGGGTGGGGATATGAGTCATTTTTGAGTTACTGTTGGGTACGCAGACTCTTCTTGCAGACATGCTTTGGCTCCCCTTACCCCATGGGATTGAAAAGAGTAAGTCATGAAAGTTACTCAGAGACCTTAGTGGGATGGAAACACATCGGCCTGACTAGAGTTCATTTTTCTTCCCTCTGACAGTATTCCATCACGCATTTCAAACTGCTGTTTTCTTCTTCTGGATTTCTCATTAGTGAAGGGATAACAGGCAGGAAAATATCAAAACCAATGATGCACCAAGCTTCTGCTACTACTTTCACAATATTATGATAAGAGATTGGGAAATACAGATAAGAGGATTGTGAGTTCAAGGCCAGCTTCAGTTATACAGTCAGTTTGAAGCTGACCTGGGCTAAATGAGACCCTGACTCAACACACAGGGAGCGGGGGGAGGGGGGGGTTGCGTGGAGAGAAAGAGAGGAAATAATTTTAGATTTTTTTTGGTTTCTCAAGGTAGGGTCTGGCTCTAGCCCCAGACTGACCTGGAATTCACTATGTAGTCTCAGGCTGGCCTCAAACTCACAGAAATCTTCCTACCTCTTCCTCCTGAAGGCTGGGTTTAAAGGCATGCTCTACCATGCCTGGCAATTTTTGAATCTTTATATACTAAGTTTCTCAAAATTTGGAAACTTCTGGCTGATTTATTAGATATTTCACCTTTTTATAAATGTTCAATACCTGGTAGATAACCATTGTGTTATTTTTCCCAATTTGAGCTGGGCTTTTGGGAAAGCCCAGAAGGCTCTACTCCATCCTTTCCAAACTCATTTGTCAAGTAGATTGCATTTGTGGCTTCCCTTTAAACGATGCCTTACAGTGCATGAGAGCAGTTTTGTAAATTAATATCATCATTAAAAATAAGCTGGCCTCCTAGTGTACCTCCTTTGACTTGTTTCCCGAGGCTGCCAGTCTGGGCTGCATAGACAGCAAGCAGCTTTGGCATGGCCCTGGGGCCCAAGGGAATATTAACTTACAAGGCTTTCCCTATTTTGCTTTTACATGTCTGAAACTATTTCAAAACTTAGTGGTTGAAATACAAGTTATTAAATACACTTGACCAGAATGTAAGACGTGCTTTCCACCCCCTCTTTTCACTTTGGATAAGTGACGGCTGGGAAATGAATTAGTGTATTTATTATCTGCATATCGTTGTTGCTTCTGAGCATTTACACTGACAAGTAGTTGAAGATTATAAAAGGGAAGTTAACCCAGAGTCACAGTGAGCCCACCTAGAGTCGATTGTAAATGCAGTTTAAGTGTCACAGTTGGGATTTATTTATTTATTTATTTATTTATTTATTTATTTATTTATTTATTTATTTTGAGATAGGAGCATATGCAGCCTGGGCGGCCTCAGCGGCTATGCAGCCAAGGATGACCTTGAACTTCTGATTCTTCTACCTCCATCTCCTGAATTGCAGGAGTACACTATCATACCCAGTTTTCACACTTAGGATTAAAATTTTCTTTTGATTCAACTTCAATATTTCTTGATGAGTGGAAATGGAGGAGTGTATCTTGATGGACATAGTGAGTGTGAGACAAAAAGCAAAAGAGATTCATTGAGTTTCAGTTGTCAGAGCTTCCAGCCCTAACTCCAAACGCATCCTTGTCGCCTTCTCCAAGGCTGGGATCTGTCCTTAGGACTCACGTGCCAAACTGGGGTACGTGTGATTACTCTGAAGCCCTCCCCAAGTGAATGGTGAGTGGGTTGTGCACTTCTTACTTGCTCGCATGCACAGTGCAACTGTTTCTCAGCGTGTGTTCCCCCAAGGCGCAAGGGCAGACACTGTCTGGGTACAGTCACATAGGAGGCTGGAGAGTGGAGAGTGCTGTCTGCCCGTCTCCAGCAGCTGGAAAGGGTTTGAGCCCCTTTGGCAGATGTTTGCTGTTCCAGCCACTTCATTAACATTGGAAACAAAAACCCTGACTATTCTGACCACAGACCCACTTTGTGATTGACAGCTGGGGTGTGCTTTACAGCCTAAGAGTGGCAGACAGGGAGTGAAAAGAGGACGATGGTGGGGGGCGGGGGTTGGGCACAGAGAATTGGGCTACTTGCCATTGCTAAAGCCCAAAATTATCAAGAAAGAGGAGAGACTCATTTAAAGAAAAAGACAAATTTAGTACAACTAATTAAGATTTGATGTCCCATCAAACACATTATATAATTTAGTTTCCCCAGCTTCCATGCATTCATTTATTCATGACACATTCGCCCAGAATGGACCATGTGCCAGGTGCTGTGTGGGTATTGGTTATTGGAAAGGAACGTGACGCACAGACCCTGGGCACCAGTTCTTGCACCCGTGGGCATTGTCCAGTTCGGAAATAAACGTGAAAAGACAATGCGAAGTGGGAAATGTTAAGATGGAGGCAGGAACAGCAATGGCCAGGGGTGGGAGAGGCTTCTTGGAGACGGGCAGAGGAGAGGAGGGATGGAATAGTAGCATATTCCAATGAAATGGAGCAGGTAGTATGAAGGTGTGTGTGGACTGGGAAGTAAGGATTAATATAATCATTTACAAATTTTTAAAAAGCTGAGGGTAGGCTTTGGTTATGAGCAATACATAGCTCCAGACTCCAAAATCTGGCCACACTCACTCCGGCGGGGGGATTTGTTGCCCATAGACCCCTTCTGCAATTTCTTGCTTCTGTGGTAGAAAATAAAAGGAATGAAAAAAAAAAAAAATCCAAGGAGCCGGCTGGAAAGCTCTCCTCTTTGGTGATGAAAACTCCGCAAATTTCAAATCAAATCTGCAGGAAAATCCGGGCCAGTTTTGTGCCTTGGGCCAAATGGAAATGGAGTGAAGAGGCCTGGGGCTCGCTGCCCTGGAGTGGAGGCTGATCAGAGGGCGAAGTCGGTCGGAGCGCCTTTCCTGAGGGCCTGGGGATGGGTCTTGGGCACTGTCTCTGGTCCCTGATGGTGATCCGGTGATCCTCCGCAAGCAGGCACGGGAGCACAGCTTCTGAATGGAGTTTGTAGAAAGAGCGATGAAGAAGAAGCAGAGAAGGGAGGAAAGAAAAAGAAACACGAGTGGGCTATGGGGAAGGAGGCTGGGAAGGGTAGAAGCGAGAACGGAGAAGCGGAATATTCAGAGTGAGGGTAATGATGGGGAAAAGAAGTTGTGGGAGGAAAAAGAAGCAGTAGAGACGGTAGAAGGAATGAAAAGAGCCCAGAAGATGAAAAGGTGGGCAATACGGAGACTGTGTCTGGGAAGAGTGACCCAGAGCGGGAGCCTTCATGAGCCCACGCAGGCCTGGTAGTCCTGAAGCGGGACCGGTGGTCTCTCCGGCGCGGGGCTCCCCGCGCTTTGAGCCGCTTCCACACTGGCTCTGCTTCTCCCACACTCAGCCGGACACTCGGTCTCTTCCCAGCTGCCTACAGGGCCGCACTGTCCGAGGGCCAACTAGAGCTCGCCGCCGAGCTGGCCCACCCTGCGAAATTGGCGCTCCAGGATCGGGTCCCCATCTTCGCTCTGCGGGTTCCTGCTCCATCCTTGCGCTCTGGCGGGGCCGCAGCGCCAGGACCGAACGACCCGGCACAGGTCGACCCCCGACAGCCAGTAGGCTTGGGCGGGGGGACGGCGGTGGTGAGGGGCGTCCTGCTGCCCAGACACCCGGAGGCAAGTCCCGTGGGTCCTGGAGCTGCTTCTGCGAGAAGAAATAAAACCAATCGTAAATGAAGAGGGAAGGGGAATCAGGGGACATGGACACTTGGAAAATAAAAGTTCTCCAATGCAGGCTGCGGGGCATGACAAACGCTAGGGTATGAATCGAACGCCGATTTCCTCTAAGGGCCTAACTCCTAGTTCAACAAGTGTGTCCCCTCTTCCGAGCCTCTGGCTCAGGTGCTTAAACTTGCTTTTCAAGGTTAGGCAAGCTCGGAGTGAGCAGCTTTGAAGTACTCCCCTGTACCCCATGGCCACCCCCAGGGGGGAGGAAGCCAGGTCGGCCATCGGCGCACGTCATTCCGTACCCCTATTTCGCATTGTCTTTCCAGCCTCAGCACCAATTCGGAGACAAAGTCGTGGAACCGGGAATATTCCCAGCTGTCCTGGGAGTGCAGGCACCGAGAGGGTCCTTCGCGCCGCGCCCCAGGGTGGGGATGGAAAACAAAAGCTTCCAAGATCCCGCTGAGGCCCCACTCGGAGAACAGCAGGGAAGGAAGAAGGCAGACCACCCCAGGCTCCCCCCCCTCCCCCCCACGAATCCTGGGACTTAGGATCTGTCGCGTCGCTGGGAACTCGGAGCGCTAGGAAAGACAGAATTGGGGTGATTGGCTGGAGAGCTGGGGACACGCTGCGAGCGCGTTGTTCCGGACTTTCCGAGTGAGGACAACCGTTTTGCAAATAGAATGGAAACATGAAAAGCCATTATTTATTACTTTACTGCGGTTTATTACTGGAGTAACGGGCTGTGCCGCGGTCACTTGTGCTGTGGTGGGGTGGTCATGTTCACAAGCAGAGCGCGCGAGCCCCGGGCGGGCTTCGAGGCCGCAGGCCTCAGGGACGGCCCACGCGGGATCAAGTCAGCCACCGGGGTCCTCGCGAGGCGCGTGCGCTGCAGCCCGGAGCCCCGGGGGGCTCCGCGATGACTTGACCGTTTGGTACCAAGGGACGGGAGGCGTGGGTCCGCAGGGTCCTGGAGCCGGAGGCTGCGCGTCGGGTTGGCAGCCCTGGCTCTAAGGTGCCCGCGGGGGACACTGCTCTGCGGAGCTGCGGCCCGGGCCTTGGCCGTGGGAGTGAGCGGCGCGCTGGCCGAACTGTGCGCGCGCACACGGGCGTGCGCGCGCCGCGGCACACACACCTGGACCCGGTGGAGGGGGAGGAGAGCCACAGCAAGTGCCTTAAAATAGAGTCATAGTGGGAGCCCGAAGCACCCACGGGCGGGCCAGTGCGAGGGAGCTCGGCCGGGCACCGGGCCGCACGGGCGCGCAGGGGCGGGGGTGGGGGCCGACGCCCCTCTGCTGGCGCTCCGCACCTGGCCCTGCAGGAAGTGCTCGCTGATTGACAGCTGTGTCGTCCCAAAAAGGCTATAGCCAAAGATGCTGATCCGCGGGTGGGTGTAGACGCAGCAGGCGCGCCCGTGCTGCTCCCGGCCCGCGCCTCCCCGGCCCCGCCGCCCCTCTGGCTGCCGAGGAGCGGGGCTCAGGCCCCAGCGACCGCGACCCACAGCCCTCGGCTCCCGGCGGCCCAGCGCTCGCGGCAGCGCTGGGGGGCAGGCGCCCGTCCCGGCTCACCATGCACTGCCACGCGGAACTCAGGCTCAGCTCGCCCGGCCAGCTCAAAGCAGCCAGGCGGCGCTACAAGACTTTCATGATCGACGAGATTCTCTCCAAGGAGACCTGCGACTACTTTGAGAAACTTTCCCTGTACTCCGTGTGCCCATCGCTGATCGTGCGACCCAAGCCCCTGCATTCCTGTACGGGTAAGGCGTCCCGCTGGGAGATGAGTGGGCTGTGCTTACCCATGCTTTCTAGCTGGAGGGCCACGGGAAGGGATTCAGGGATTCTTTGCCAGCGCTCTTGCAAGGAGAGTAGACGTCAGCGGTGGACATTCCAAGGCGTCTGACAGCCAGCGGGGCCGGCAGGGTGTCTGTCGCTCCAGGGTTGGAGAGTGGGCCGCACCTGCAGCACCCGCTGCCCAGCTCCTGGGAGAAGGCTTCTCCTTAACTCTGGGGTTTCCAGAAAACTTAAACATTGACCTGATTCAGCACCTAAGTTGTTTCAGGAAGTGGGTTTGTTGGTTTCACCCTTGAACTTGGTGGTCTGCTTTTTTACCTTGAGTTAGCTTGTCCGCCCAGCCGCTTAAGTCACTTTTGTAATTTTACAAGTACATCCGTTTCCTAGGGGTTCATAACAAATTTTGAATCCACTGAACGTTACTTAAAATGATCTCCCTCTAGGGAAATAGTTTTGGAATATAGCGTGTTTTCTGGCACAAGCTGGGGAAAAAAGTGACTAAAACCAATAGTAACAGGAACATCCCTCAAACCCGGTTTCCTCTCTCCACAAAATCCAAGTCCACTAGGAGTTTAGCTAATATATTGAAAAAGTCAAATTGTGTAGAAAACAAATCCAAAGACGTTAAAAAAAAAAAAAAACTTCAAGTGTTGTCGGAGAATCTCTAAGTTAAAGCATGGTGTAACCAAAAAAAAAAAAGTTAAAGCAAATTTTTTTATCAAAGAATTAACTGATTGGCTTTGCATTAAAGGTAAACATTTAGTGATTCCAAACAACAACAAAAAATCTTTGTGGTTGTGTTTGTTGTGTGGCTGGCATAAAAGAAGTTAATTAAATGATACATACATTGAATAATGATGTGATATGCCAGTGGTTTTGAAAGACTTAAAAAAATTCCAGAGAAAAGCTGCTAGGACATATGCTGGGAGTCTTATATTCTGACTTGATTCTTTTGACAGTCCCACTAGGTCAGTCAGTAAATAAGTAAATATATAATAAATGCATCCAGTGATGTTTTTTGAACATCAAGCTGTCTCTGTATGGACGTGGTTATAACATGGAAGCACACAGTTTGTCCACAGCATAGAATTAGGCCTTATATCTGTAACAAGCCTGTGATACTGAATTTTACAACATAAGCGTAAGGTACAAAACAGGGATTTTAGAAACAATATAGATATCCTCCATGCGGGTATTTTACCTTTTGTGTGTCTGCTATGTGTGGCACCTTAGGCAGTCTGCAAATCCACTGGGCTAGGAGAAGTAGAGTAGGTCTTCGGTGCACTGCGCTAACTCAGATCCTGTTGAGGACTTGTTTCCTCAGTGCGTGTCAGACACTGCCCAAGAGAGAGGTTCCTTGGAGGAAGCACAGTCCTGTGGACCTAGTGGGCTTAGCCTAGAGCTGTGGCCAGATTTCAGTGGCTTTGCTTTCATTTGGAGGCAGCTTTTTCTGGCTTCTAGGGTCATAGAAGAAAATACGCCACAATAAAAGCAAAAGCTAGGCTCTGAGTTGTTACCTACCTAGTCAGTTCAGGCTGAGTAAGTTGATTTATGGAACCTTGTGTGAGAAATAAAACAGAGGAAAATACAGTGATTCATAGGGAGTTTTGTGAGTGTTAAAAGTGATTTGACATATATCACGGCCAGTCTTGTGTTTCCTGGAGTTCGTTGATGGCTTATGGCAGAAGAGGTTGCTGCAATGGTTTTCTTATCCTGCTTTTCAGCGCTTTCTTCCTTTAGATTGTTCCTTTCCAGACATGTCTTGATTTTACTGCAATAGAGACTTAAAATATAGAAAGTAGGATTTGCTAGTGGAATTAAGCTCATAAAAACTAGCTACAATAGTTCATACTTTCAGATCATAAGCCTTCTGTGGGTTTACAATTACAGTGAAAGCCTTACATGTATTATTAGATCATGAGAACCCCATTAGTGACTTCTCAGAGGTTCATACTTTCAAAATATTTGTGTCCTTAATAGTTAAATGCAGGGTCAAAATCTTAGGTTGAATGAGTATAGTCTTTTAAAAGTTATTATTAATAAAAATAAGTTTATAATATCTATAAGGAAACAGCAACTTATTTTTCTGAATAGAGACAAATGTTTAGCACTTTTGGTAGAACCAAATGCATAAGAAGTTTGAATCAAGTGAGTGAAAAGTTTATTTTGAATTAACATTACTAAATTTTCTCATCTTTTAGTTTGCTCACCTATGGCTTAAATAACTGCCACAGAAGTGAACTCTGCAGGCAAAATAAAGAAAACTAAGATTGAAAATTTTCTCAAAATTGAATTACCAGCACATATAATAAGTACATATAACTGGGATGCAATCAAAGCCACAGCATTTAGAAAACTTGTACCTAATTAAGCAGCCCATACTCTCAGATTTAGTAATCAGAATGTCAGTTTACAATCCTGAACTCTCAAACAGAAGAGTCTGTATGCAAGATGTCAGTTTATGATACTGAACTCTCAAACAGAAGAGTCTGTATGCAAGTAAATGGAGATAGGAAACTTTTTCATTAGGCAGATAATCACCCAACAGTAATTTATTAGAAAACATTTTAACCTGGATGGGATACCACCTTCAAAAAGTAGTGTTTATTTTAACAGGCCCTTATTAAAAACACACTAATTTGGTCTTAGAAAATGGTCTGTAAGTGTCTTTGTTTCCCAGTAATTCACCTTAATCACTTATTGGACATTGAGACAGAGAATCCTTTTCTTATAAGCCAGACAGATGTAAACTGATCATTAAATTAAATAAAACAAACCTAAAGAAAGTGTCTTTTTTAGAGCTTATTAGTCAGACCATTGGTGAGTAGAATGTTTAGAATTAATTTAGTATATGGCACATTGGTCTTCATTTTAAATCTGACAACAGTATTCCCCATTCTAAGTAGAAATATATTGCCAGTTAGAAATTAGTAATCATTGAGGCAGTGATTGAATGGTCCCCAAATAAGATATACTTTATGACATAAATTCTATTCAACTTTGTAGTATGTTGTTATCTTTTTCGGGTTGGAATGAATTTTTTTTTTAATGTAGAAATTCACTTGAATAACGCTGGCTCCTCACGCTGGAGCAGACTGCAGAGGCAGTGGAACTGCTGTTTTTGAAAGCTCTGCTTTAAGTTTAAATCTTTAAGAATAGGCAAAGTTCTAAGTTTGAAGAGTTTTGGGGAAAAATAAGTAACTTGCTCCATAAAAACAAGGATGCAACAATATGCCCCAAAGCTTTGCTTATGAAGCCCCAGACAAATAAACCTATAGTGCTTCTTACTTACAAGTTGTCGTTCCTGCACTTGCTGATTTGGGAGGAGGTGAGTATAGATATTTGGATAGTTTACAGCTTTTGACTTTTAATTATTCTACTAAAATATTGGCATAATTCATTTTCCCTTCTCTGGCAGAATGTTTCTGTTGAATATGCCCATGACCTTCACTGTCAGTTCTTTATGGCTGGCCATGGGCTTTAGAATTGGAAGAGGTCAATCTCCCTAAGTAGATTGACTTCTGTTACATACTTGGGTCGCATCGGTATTTGGACAATTTCAGCCCACTTTTTACACTCCTATCCCTGTCAAGATTCTCAGAAATCAGGAAGATAGTTGTTTCTTGGTTACACACCCTGGATAACTTGTGCAGTCACACCCAGGGGACAGTCAACCAATTAAAAGGGGCATTTGGGGCAGGACAATTATTTCAGGAGGTGGCATTGAGAACATTTTATCCCCTGGTGGGTCCTTGAGAAACAAATTTTCTGGGGTGGTGTCTTGGTCCATTTATCACAAAGATTGTGTGTCATATGAGTGAAAAGTTAAATTAGGCGCAGACACGAGTAATGACTTCATGGACAGTGTTAGAGAGCCAGCGAGTGTTTCATGAAGTTGTTTCCAGCAATTCCCAAAATTTTAGCAGTTTGAGTTGGAGACAAAACCCCATAGGACATTGGGAACCGGAGAGTTGGGCCCCGGAATGTTAATGGAGAAACATAAACTGGGGTCTGGGATAAAGGTTATTATCAATGCTGCCAGAGGCAAGCAGGCTCTTACTAACCATTATTATAACTGCCTTTTCTACCACCAGTCTAAGCGAGTGTCATCCAGGGCAAATAGAATCCAGGCTTATCCAGGGTCACAATATATTTGGAGCTGAGGGCTTGTCTCATCACCTGTTTGTTTTGTAACTTTTTTGTTTAATCGAGGCTCAGAGGAGATCCTTAGGAATTGTCTTTGTCCCATGAATGGCTCTTGAGCAGAATCTTCCTGGTACTGATTTTTCTAAGAGCAGATGGAAAATGATTGGAAATTTTGGTCAGAGTTGAAATGCCTCTCCAAATGTCTGCAATCCTTGACACTATTTAATCCAGTAATTTAAATCAACAAATTTTTATGTTTGTTTAGTGATGGTACTGAGTCATTTATTATTTGTTTTATTTAATTTATATGTATGTATTTCTATACACACACACACATACACACACACACACACACATTTTACATAGGTTATAGGTTTGTGTCCCTTCTTCCCTGTCCCCATTTCCCTGAGGGTCCTCCTCAGTAGGGTCCTTGATATTAACTGTTGGGTAATTAGGGCCTCTGTCAGTCTCAGGTTGGGGGAGCCCTTTATTTTAAGATTATTTTGCATCCTGTCTAGCATAGCAAAGTCCCCCTTTAAACAAAACATTGACAACAACCTCCACAGAGATACACAATATGCCCTAATCATAATCTCATTCCTCTTCTGTTCTCTTTTAGAGTTGTAGGCAGTGTGGAATTGGAGAAGGGGAACATTATGACAGTATAATCGTTTTGTTTTTCAAATGAATTTTTCTCTTTGAACTTCAACAGTGAATCTGTCATTTTGCCTTACTAAATGCAACTCAGGTGATACTGTGTATATAAAAACTCTTCTATGAGGCCATCTTACACACAAGTAGGGTATTTTTTTTAGATGAAAGAATAAATTTGAATGCACTATGGATAGTATAAAGTTGTTGGTTTTAATGTGCTCCCAGAATTGAAGTGAAATGACTATAAAATTTATTCTAGCCATCTACATGAGAAGCAGTAAGGATTGAAAAACATTGCTTAAATATAAAGAGAAATTAAAAGGAAACAAAGAACAGAATAGGGGAAATAAGAAAGAATGAGTTTCTTTGAAATTCTTAGAGACCATTCAGATTCAAACTTATAGCAGTGTACCTCAGCATGGCTGTACAGTCTAACAAAGGTGGCTTCCGAAATTACTGTCCACAGACAATAAATAGTGAACATTTATTCTACTTAGACACATGTTAGGGTTCCTTAAGGGGAGACATCCAGAGCTAAAAGGCATTGACTGGCAGAGGACTGATGAACTGTTATATCAAAACCATATTGAGGAGCTATTTTCCCCTTGCTTCGGGGCCAACAGGAGGAAGAAGAGAGATGCACAGTGAGGTAGATCAGATGGTCAAATCCTCCTTAATCTTTCTTCGGCTTGTGGCCTTGTATAGGTGTGGTGGAGCCTGCTCTCTCATTTATACCACTCATCCTGTGCTGGAGTGAAATTGTGGACCTGTTGCTATGCCCATTGACCAACTCTTTACTGGAATATAGTTGGAGGGCTACAAGGTTTCATGGTGACATGTGTGGACGTGTGCATTCTTTTGGAGAACTCTGCTGGGCAGTGTCTTGAAAGATGGATTCACAGTTGGAGGAGCCAGCTCCTTCTACCCATGAACTTGCTACAGCCCTCAGGGATTCACAAAACTGTTACAGAGCACTCGGCTGCAGGGGCACATGTCTGTTGTGAGCAGAACCGCGGGAGAAAAGGCTGGCTGGGGGCTGAGGGAATTTCCATGGAAACAAACATAGGTGCCTGCACTGGGTTAACTGCCCGAAATTTGAAATGTTCTTTTCTCTCTCCCTGTTATGGGCAGCAGGTCAGCATTAGGATTAATATTAGTATTAATAATGAATTTCAGATTAGTACCTTCCACAGACGGGATGCCATTAGTAAAACAAATACCTTCAAGAAGAGAGGTAATGTTCATTTGTTGCCTTTTTTATTTTTATTTTTTAACAAAAAACCTTTGTAAACCCTCAGGATTTAATTTATTTTTATTGCAGTTTAATAACAGAAAAAAGTCTTGTTAAAATAAATGCTCTAAATAAAAACACAGTTAATTTTCCATTACAGTGTCTAATTACTCATCATTGCTAGGGCATTTTTATATGGCAGTTTAACTTCTTGAAAGTGGAAACTTGGCACACAGGCAAGGAAGCAAACCATGCACCTAGATAGTTTCAGAAGACAGTCTAATTATGTTTGGGCTGCAGTTGAGTCTCTCATCCAATAGCTGTGGATAGAGAGGCTCTCTGTCTGTTGTTGCTGAGGAGTCTATGGTGCGTGAGCGCCAGTTGAAATCAGTCATAGAGGATGGTTGTTAGGAACTTTAGATGATTACAAGTACATCTGAGAGTACACCTGCTAGTCACCATTGGGAGCTGATGTCAGGACTACTTGATAGGCCTGGAGTGCTTCCTGACTCCACTGGCTGAGGTAGCAAAGGCGAGCACAGCCTTCTTCAAAGGAAAGGTCAGATGTGAGGAAAGAGAGGCCAGGATGGAGGATCTCAAAGGACATTAAGTGTGTCGTGAGCCCAGCCAGACGCATGTACTCTTTAACTTCTTTTTTGAGCCAGGGTTTCACTTTATATTCCACTCTGGCTTGGAATTTGCTATATGGCCCAGGCTGACTTCCAGTTTTGGGACCTCCTTTCTCAGTCTTCCGAGCAGTGGGAACAGAGGTGTATACCACCACAGCCACCCAATGTATGCTTGAGTATCATTTTTAGAGACACAACTTTGATAAATGCTGGCCTTTCACTTCTTACACTCAAGGATTACAGAGGCCAGGTATAGAAATGGAGTGGTCTTGGGCCTAGCGGAAGTTATGAGCAACTGCTTGGCTTTCCACCCTGGGAAAAACTTGGGCATGGCTGGTCCATACCAGCCTCTACCACCTTCCTTTTCTGAGTTCCTTGCACTGCTGAGAGTCACAATAATGATTCTGTCACAAACGAGGTCACAGTCACATGTAGCAATCTACATGTTTGGTTTACATAACACCTTAGGTTACCGACTGCCCTTTTCTGTAATAGCAACTTATAAACAGTAGTGTATTGGTAGTATATCTTTTTGTCTTGGTAATTATCTTGAGTAGGAGGAATTACTAGGGTCTTCTTTTTGAGGCCTATGGTATTTGCCCAAAACAAGGCTACAAAACCTAGGAAAAATGGCAGAAATACTTCAAATTCCAAACCTTCTTATTCATATGCATAACAATAATAGTACTACTACTCTTTGATTGCCTAACATGTAATAGGCACTGGACAAAGTGCTTTTAAATCAGTTCTGAAACATCCCTAAGAGAGAGCTATTATTAACTCTTCTTTGCTAATGGGGATCCTGAGAAGTTAGGTAACTTTACCAAAGGAACAAAACATGTAAAAACCTCTTACAAAGGAATAAGAAAAATGCCAAAGGGAAAAATGGTCAAAGGGTACAATCAGTCCATTCATAGAAGTGAAGAACTGTAATAGGATATTCAGTCTCACTGTGACCAAGGAACATAAATGAAAATTAGAAACCACTTCATATCCATTAGGTAGGCAAAAATTAGGAAAATCCCAGTTGATGACAAAGATGAGAGCAATAGTCTTTATCAAACACTGGTAGTGAGAGTGTCATTTGATCTGATTACCTTGGGAGGTTGTGTGTGTGTGTGTGTGTGTGTGTGTGTGTGTGTGTGTGTGCATGCGCGTGTGTTGGGTCAAACCCAGGGCTTTGTCCAGCATTCTACCACTGAGCTGTACCCCTAGTTTTGCTATTATTACTTTGGACAACAGTTGGCAATTCTTGCTAAAACTGCATATATGTCTACCTTACAGCTCAACAGTTCCACTTTTGTAGTTGTGCCTTGAGAAAACATGGTGGGCACAAAAGGATGCAGATAAGAATGTTCACTTTTGTGTTATTTAGGGAAAATCAAAAACAACCTTACTGTCCTCTTGTTCAAGAGCTAAAATAAAATGCCTAATTGTGTAATCAACTTAATAATATAAATGAACCAAACTTATGTGTGTTAATATTGACAGCTTTTAGAAATGCAAATGCTGGTGATTAAACAAGTTTATATTGGCATGTACAGCAAGATGCCACTTATATAATGACTGAAAACATGCAGTCATATTGAATATGAGTGAGCAAGGCAGGGGCATAGAAGTGAGGAGTGTTTCACACAGCTTTTAACTTTCCTGTGTAATTGTTTGATAAGAAAAAAACAAATGCAAATATGGTTAAGCTTTATCATGTGACAAAACTTGGTTACACAGATATTCATGGTATCATTCTTTGTATTGTTCTGTATAATCAAAACTTTTTATAACATAAGCATTGAAAAGTGATAGGACAAGAAGTCACACACATCCATGAAACTCTTAATCTTGTGTAACTTTTGATGGCTTTCTTAATAGCTTTTTCACCCTGAAACAAAAGCTTTTAAGTACAAAGCTGGCTGTCCACAGTTTCACAGTGGTGACATAAGATCACTTTATAATTAAACACAGGTACAGCTCATATTAAATAAGCACTGTGGCTCCTGAAGTTGTTTTGGGGTCTAATTAATCTTCTCAGGCTGGTTAGTGGTATCATTTGTCTTTAGGATAAGTGCTATGGCCCTAGTATTGTTTTGGCACATGAGTAAACAAATTGTAAGCTCAAAAAAATTTATTTATTGTTAATTAAATTTATTTAGTGTTTGTAGGGATGTATGTATGTATATGTGTACATGTCATGGCATGTGTGTGGAGCTCAGAGGACAACTTTCTAGTTAATCTTCTCCTTCTACCTTTGAGGCAGAGTCTCCTGCCTCCTGTCAATTCACCAGCTTCTAGAAAAATCTTCCAGTCTCTGCCTCCCTTCTCACAGTAGGCAAGCTGGGTTTATAGAAGTTCCCCACAGCTTCTGGGTCTGGGGCCTCTGGAGATCCAAACTCAGAGTTGTGAAGCAAGAGCTTTATCCACTGAGCCATCTCCCCATCCAAACTCTGAGCTCTGAAGGAATCACTGTCCTCCCTCAATATGCAACAATTATCATATGAGTGTTATTGGGACTTTTTCCTTCTTACACATGCTTAACATCATAATAAGCTGCCTTTCATTGCACTACCTACTTTTATAAGTAGTTGCTGGTATGTGCGTTAGGCCAGTGGTCCTGTGGTACTGACAATTTACTTCACAAAAATTGCCCAGGGATGGCTGTGCTTAAATGCTAAAGGATGTAATATTAAGCTGTAGCTCCTTTGCAAGGAGAATAGTGTTATTATCAGTGTGTTATCTTCCTGACTTCTCTTTAAGGTCTGTAACTATGTAATGATTTTAAAACTTTGTTCAATGTGTGATGCCAGTGATTGTTGGAAGGGATGAGTGTTACCATGGTGATCCCCATGCACATGTCTGTTACCAGTAATAAGTGGTCATCTTGTTTAGAGGGGATAATCTAGATCACATTATTCCGTAATTAAAGTGTGCTGGCAGATGCTTTATTCGGCTATCTTGACAGCCTAGACATTTTTATTATCTTAGCAAAATAGTTTCAATTTGTAAATGTTACTTTTAGAATTTTGGAAGTTCTGTTCTTTGAAAGGGTCACAGTCTTCCTTCATGTGAAACAGTTGGTACAGTTGAGTTTGTCAAAGCATCTTTCCTCACCAGTCTACTCCTGTCTGTCCAAATAAGTGTGTATGTAGAGAGATACCTGTTATCCCAAATCATAGCAAGCAGAAGGATGAAGACAGTACAATAAGATACTGGGTGGGGGAAATCACATAACAGTTATAGTTTGTTGTAACAATTTTATTACAATATTTTATTATTACTTATTATTAATCACCTACTACAGGTATTTAATAAGTTCAGCCTTTTCCATGCATGCATACGTGTGGAAAACAGCCAGAGTAGCATGGAGGGTTTTGTAGTATCTGCAGTTGTCCACGAAGGATACAGGAACACATCCCCCCGTGGATAAAGAGGACTACAGTATTCCAAAGAGCTGCTCATGAAGCACGCATGTATATGTGAGAGAAAGGCAGGGGATGTTGTTTTATAAGTGATGGACATATGAAAAGTCTTCTGGCTGGCAACAAAACTAACATATCTGCATTTGAACCTTGTCTTTGAAATTACTTGGGCGGGGTGTGGTGTTGCAGGCCTTTAATCCCAGCACTCTGGAGGCTGAGGTAAGAGGTTCACCGTTGAGTTTAAGGCCAAGCTAGGACTACAGAGTGAGTTCCAGGTCATACAGGGCTAGAGTGAGACCCTACACTGGAAAAACAAAACAGAAAAAGGAAGAATGAAATTACTTGGGGTAAGATGAGTGATGATACAGGGTACTTGGGATAGATGTTAAGCATGTTTCACTGATGGGGAAAGAAGAAATCATTTAAAATGGTACCAATCTTAGTCTTTTCTTTTTCATGACTAAAATAATTACTGAAAGAACTGGAACATCACCTCAGGGGAGACTTTTTTGGGGGGATGATATTGTTAATTTTGTTACCCCTAGAGATTATGGTAACTCATGGTTGCTCTTAGCATGTTCAACTGCTATGCCTACCGGAAGTGTGTTTTCTGTCACCTATTCAGCATACAACATGAAGGGTCATCTGTTAGAGTGCTAGCTTGGTTTTTATTTTACTGGGATAGTCTGCCTTCAATGCTTAGAACAATTAGCTTCCTAAACAGAATGTTTGTGCTGTTTAGAACGTTGTGAAGTAGAAATACTAATAATACATGGCATCAGTGTATCAGGCCCCCTACAAGGTACTTGAACAATTGGTGCCTTTAAACTAAATGGAGACCCTATATGAAACAGTTCCTATTACCACTGCTTTCCAGGAGAGGTGGCAGAGTTGGGATTGGAATTTAGGTCTGTCAATATAAATTTCCATAGTGCATAGGATTATCTAGTATGTAAATTAGAATGCAAATCTGTCCCTTTATATATGAGTCCGTGTGTGTGTGTGTGTATGTGTTTGTTAAAATGTTCAATTAGCCTCATATTTCTGGAATGAGTCCATATTTTCTGAATGATTGCCTAAAAATTCTGTGAGGCAATGGGATTTTGGGTAGAAATGAAGTAGTTCATAGTCAAGAGATTGTAGAGCTGTTCCTATCCCATTGTGAACCATATCTTTTTACTGGGGGACAATCTCTGAGACTTTTGGATATTGTGCTTTCATCGAATAAAGCTTTTAAAGGGGAAACAAGGGTGAAATTTCTGTTATTTAATTTCTTCATTATTATAAACCTGAGAAAAAATGCTTAATACTTGACACATATATGTGGGGCATGGCATAATAATTCAATAAGTCACACAATGTATAATGTTTAAATCATATAAGTATCATGCCCTTGTCTCTATACATTTCACTTTGTTTTCAGCCGTTGAACTCCTTTAAGTTATGACTAAATTGTATACTATGTTGTAAGCAACTGTATGCCCACACTGTGCTGTGAAATATATATTAGGTTGTTGTAAGAGACTGTATGCCCACACTGTGCTGTGGAATGTATACTAGGTTGTTGTAAGTGGCTGTATGCCCACACTGTGCTGTGGAATTCTAGTCTTTACTTCTTTCATCTAAGCATATTTGAATCCCAATGTCCAACCTCCTTGTGTCTTCTTCCCCATCTTAGTCTCTTAGAGATGAAGTTTTTAACTTTCTACTCATTATGCTAAATTTGTCTTTCTGTTCCTGGCCCATTTTCCTTAACATACTGTTCTCCAGTTTTATCCAATATGCATCAAATTATGGGATTTATTTCTTCTTCTTTTTTGGTAGGAATTTCTATTTTTAAAAAGTTTTCTCTGTGATTACAATAGAAACTCAAGTTTATAAACCACTGTAGGGTGGATAATACCTTAATGATAAAACTGCTCTAATTTGTGTTCATAAAATGTATGAAACTATTTCGTGGAAGGATCCTATGTATGGGTTTTGAGTCACATTCCTGGGTTTGTCAATAATTTAGTCTATATGACCTTAGGAAAGCCACTTAACCTCTCTGACACTCAGTTTCCTCATGTGTAAAATGAAGATAATAATGACTATAAGGTTAGTAGTGTGGATTAAGTGAGATAATGCATATAAAGCTGTTAGTGTAGTTCTT
The DNA here is from genome assembly GCA_036346955.1 of Dipus sagitta. NCBI lineage: Eukaryota > Metazoa > Chordata > Mammalia > Rodentia > Dipodidae > Dipus > Dipus sagitta. The sequence continues at coordinate 80,274,507 of CM070772.1, read as the reverse complement.
GGCAACAAAGTGCTCAGTAATTGATAGTTTCTATTAAAAATAATTATCTTAACAGTAACACCAACTTAGTGGATGAAGCACAGCCCTTTAGGGAAAGATTACTACTATTGGTGAGTTAAACTCAAGCAAAATTAAATATCTTTCAAAAAACACTTAGCTGAGTCTAGAGCATCCTTCTGGATTATGTCAGTGTGCCAGCTGCCTTTTAAGGCAAGGTAGGTGGTCTGTGAGGTGTTCAAGTTCAGTCTTCCTGAGCTGGAATGCTTCATCCCTCCCACCTTTCTGTTTTACAATGTGAACTCAGAGTTTTGTCAATCATAAGCGGGTGGCACAAACAGGTCAACACTGCAGCCTCACAGAATGTGCTTTGTTGCTTTCATTTTTTACAAGAGTTGCTCAGAATTAATTACGCATAGGAAATGTTTCATCATGCAGCTGTGTGGATCTCAAGAACTGTCTTATAAAATGCTAGAATTTCTCAGAAAGAAGTGTGGTTCTTTTTCTTTGAAGAGCAGTGTTAGGCATAGTTAGTTCTTCTAGAGGAGAATAAAAATATTTGAATTTGCTGATTTCAGAGCACCAAGAGGTTCTTTTGTAATGAGGCATGATGGAAGAGATAGTGACTCTAGGGCTAATCCCTTTCCTGGGGTGATACTGGGCCTGTGACTCAGAGAGTGTTCTACATGAAGCCCCCTGTTTTATTTAGACTTTTGAGTTGCTGGTGAGGTGTTTTGTGGACATTCTAAGTGGTAATGATAGATTGTACAAATAAGATTTCTACATAGATATTTTTAGAATTGTGTTTTTCAGCTGATATGAAGTCCAGTATCTGCTGCTGAAATATTTTAACTGGTGATTCCCCCAAAGTATGAAAATGATTTCTGACAAGCAGCTCTTGCATCTATGGGATAAAGTCAGTCTAAGCTAGGAGGACAGTATCTCAGCCCAATTGCCTAGGAGGGTGATTCCTTCAAACAATCTCAAGTGACCTCATCTGGGTTTGTGGTGGAAGGCCCCAAGTGGGTGGCAGCAGGAGGGTAAGGTCCATGGGCATGTCAACCTAGCACATGGGAGAGCAATATTTAGTTGTGAGAAGAAGACTGACCAATGCACGTCACATCATTAGAATCATAGGACTGTTTAACAGATGGAACTTGGACAGCTTGTTAGGACTCTTGTAAATTTATGGATTCAGCTGATATGTGTGTGTTTGTGTCTCCATGAAAGAGAAGACAGAGGAATTGGGTAGAAAGCAGAAAAGGAATGCTGGAAAGTGGGGAGCTGAGAGTCAGGCGTGAGGAAATGTCAGCCGCTACAGCGGGATCATTAGATGCTTGCTGAGCACCTGCTGTTCCCAGGAGAAAAACAAATGCAGAAAATGAGAATGGAAGACTGCACTTGGAAGTAGCCCTGTGAATACGTGCTTCTTTCAGAGGCGTTCCTGCTAACTCCCAGAAGCCAGTGATTTCAGATGAGGCAATACTGCCCAGCCACACATGTAGCCTAATCATCATATGCATTAATGATGCATTAGAGGATGTCATCATCCTGGCTCACAAAAGATCATTATAATTGTATTTTAATACAGCCATGGTATTCATGTAGTTCCATACAGGAAATTATGTGTACTTGGTGTAAAGAGGCAGTATGCACATAGAGATCAAGGTGGAAATCCCATCAAAGAACCCTCTTCCTGGACTGGGGAATGTAAGTTCAGTGTAGGAACTCTTGCCTAGCATGTGTGAGGCCCCAGGTTCCATCTGCAGTCCTGCAAACAAACCAAACTGAACTAAACCAATCCACCAAAAAGCCTTCCTTTCTGAGGCCCTTCTAGGATTGGGATGCTTGAGTGCCTTTGTTTCTACTAGTGATAAAACAAGTCCTACCTCCAATTGTGTGAGAGGAGTGACTGATTAAGGAGTATTAATTTATTGCTTTGAAAATATAAAAATATGATAAGCACATAAAGAGTTTGTGTTTGGGAAGCTGAACAGTCTCTAGGGTTATGTGTATTACTACTATGTTTTGTAGACAAATGGATGGAGGGGTTAGCCGAATTTGGTCTTCCTTTGATTTTTCTGCTGTTGTGAACTAAGATTAGTTTCGCATTTATAAAAAGCTGCAAAGACATCAGCAGACTACTATTTCATGACCTGTGACAATTGTGTGAAATTAAATTGGTACCCATCCTTGAGAGTTTTATTAGAACATGGCCATGCACAGTGGCTCACGTATTGTCTGTGGCACATTTGTGTCATGTCAGCGTGGAAGTAGATGTGACAGAGACAGTACAGTAACAATACCCAAAGTATTTCCTCTCTAGCCGTTTCCAGGAAAATTTTCCAGTTCTTGAAATAGGCTGTTAGAAACAGAGTTCCTCAATTGTGAAATAAGGCTGTTACTGATCCTCCACATATGATTTCATTTCAAGCCACACAATTACTTCCTTTGATCTGTCACGACCATGGAGCTGCTGTTGTTCTTGATGTGTAAAAGACCTGAAGGTGGGAGTTTAGTAGGGACAATTGCAAAAACTCTCTAAATTGAAATTAGGCATTTGGCTCTAAGGATGACTTACCAAGCTTTCCTAGAAATAACTCAATATTCCCCTGAACTGAGAGGGGTCAAAAATAGTCACAATAAGGTAGTTGGTTTTCAACCACAATAATATGGTTGGAATTTAATAAAGTGGTTTCAGGACTTTCTCTCTTTTTTTGTTAACCCACACTGATTTCCCAGAGAAGATCTGGTGGTAACAACTGAGGAGACTGAGGAATATCAGCAGGAATGATGGATTCAGTTAGACACTTGGTGATATTTTATCATTTTATAGAGTTCTTAATTGACTCACTTGCCAATGAAGAATATTCCCTGGAAACAATATAAATAAAAGTTAGTAGTCATGTTACCACAGCACTGGCTGGAAAGAATGTGTGGAGCAGGAGAAAGCAGCTGACTGATTTATCCATCTTGCTGTGGAAACACGCGTCCCCTCACGCCTCTGCATTCTCAGGAGCTCACAGGCCTATTCTCTAGTTCCTCCATGGCTCTCTTGCTTCCATTTAGGATGTTGGCTCAGGGGGAGGCCACCTTTTAGGAAAGTCCTTTGAGCCATGGGGCATGTGAAATTAATCTTATTTTCTATAACTTCCTCTGTTATGTTGGGTTAACTCAGTCAGTAGGCTAAGAAGCTTCTACATTTAGTTCTTAGCACTAAAAGGGAGTTGGAGAGGGGTATGAAAAATGAAAGGCCAATTAATTTCAGTGGAAGGAATTGATGTTAGTGGACGCACTTCAAAGAGAAGTATACATTTTCTTACTTCAAATCTAAGGTGAAGTGTGTCATATAATAATAGCAATAATTACCAAACATCACAGAACGAACTTGTATAAGGTTTACTTTGTGACAGGAATTTCCTGAATGCCTTACATGAATCAATATAACTCCTAGCACAATTGTGGAGGATATTTGCTTTTTGATATATCTTCTGGGTTTTGGCTTGTGGCTTTTCTCTCTCTCTCTGCTTAGACCTGTGAAAGTGGGCCAGCTTCATCTGCCATTAACTAACTTCTCCTCTATCTTTAATAAATCCCTTCCTCCATAACTGTGCCTGGTTTAGAAGTTCATCTCAGCAACCTGAAGCTGTCTACTACAGAATTGGTACCAGGAGTGGGGTGAGATGAATCTGATCATGTGGATTTTGGTGTTTTGAAACTTTTGTTTTGGAGGAACAGGCATAGACTTGGTAATTGCAACTGAAGATGCCTTCTGGAGTGGTAAGCCAAGTATTGTGGACTATTCTGATGAGAGTTTATAAAGATGCTAAGAACAGAAAAAAATTGAATTTGGAGGCTTGGCTTATAAACTTTCTAAGGGGAAGGAAAGATGACAGAAAACGTTGTTGCAACTGGACTACTGACATAAGGGCTGGCTGCCTTCTGCTGCCCAGGCCCAGAAATTTTAATGAAGATTAAATTTTTAATGGACTGATACACTTGGCTAAAGATATTAAACTGAGAGATTTTAAATTTTAAGTTGGAAAACCTAAAAAAGTTAAAATTACAAACACTAAGACTGGTTTTAGATTACTGAAGCTGCTATTGTCAAACACATGAACAATCTTAAGGAAGATGGTCCAACTGCTTTACATTAAAGGAATGGAGAGTATGCCTGAGGAAAGACTAATAGAAATACAAATTATTTTTAAAAGAGTTGACTGGAAAAAAAAAAACTCTGCTCTTCAAGGTTATGATTTATTTCATCCCTAAATTAAGAATATGGATGTGGGGCTGGAGAGATGGGTTAGAGGCTAATTTGCTTGTCTGAACAGCCTAAGGACCCAGGTTCAATTCCCCAGGACCCACTTAAGCCAGATACATAAGAGGGCACATGTATCCGGAGTTTGTTTGCAGTGGCTGGATACCCTGGCATGCCTATTCTCTCTCTCTGCCTCTCTCTCATACACTTTCTCTCTAAAAATGGATAAATAAAAAAAAAAGAATATAGCTGTGTCCTGCACACCAGGTATTGGTTTCTAAAACATTAAAAAAAATGTAAATGTGGTCATAAAGCACACACAATCCCAGAAGCCACTGCTGAGATGCAGCATATAGACAGGGTGTGATGACCCTGAGGTTGACAAAGCCATTAAAAGATGGACTGTGGTTTACATGGAGACCAAAATATGTTTTGGATATACCAGATCTGTGCAAGGACTACCATAGAGGCTGTTGGCTAAGAATAGAAGTTTTCCCTGGCTACTCAGCCCAGCTGGAGGGTCAACATTGGAAAATCCAGATACTGTCAGTCACTGGTTATATTGGACTTAAACTACAGAAGTTTGATGTATGCTTGATGGTTATTGAGTTTGCATTGTTCTAGTCTCTCCTTGCTATGCCTTATAATAGTCAAAAATGTTTACTCTGTGTTTTGTATGTTAAAAGTATATAATTTGTTTTTACAGGACTCACAGGAAAGAGACCATCTTAAATCTCAGATAAGACTTAAGATTTTAGAACTATCTTAAGTTAGTAAAGACTGTGGAGACCTTTAAATTTGGACTAAACACAATATACGATATGAAATGGTATTAAATCTTTTGGGGGCCAGGGGCAGAATGTGGTAGTTTAAATAGATGGCCCCCCAAATATTTAGGATTTTATTAAAGTTTGTAATTTCGATCTTCCACCTGGCTAGAGGAAGTGTCACTAGGTGGATCTTAGGGACCAGCCCTAAGGTGTGGTGGTGGATTTGGAATTCCAGTCTAAAGATATGTAAAGTGTTTAAGTTCTGCCTGAAGTTCTGTAGTATGCTTGTTTGCTTTTTGGTGTGGCTTTTGGGTTTTTGGCTGTGGCTTTTCTCTCTTTGCTTGGTTCTCTGAAAGTGGGCCAGCTTCATCTGCCATTATGGAACTTCCCCTCCATCTTCAATAAATCCCTTCCTGCATAACTGTAGCTGGTTTAGAAGTTCATTTCAATACCCATAGAGAAGGAAGCACACACATATGTATATATACACACATTTCTGATCTTGGGAATTCCTGATTTGAATTTTATTATTTAATTTTTAATCACTAAGATATATCAAACCATCCCTGAAATGATTGGGACATCTTTCTTTTTTACTTTAGAGCACTGAAATTCTCACATAGTCGAAGTCATAGGGAATGTGTTTCAGTCCACATTTTCAAACTGAATAAATGATGGGACATTGTTCCATGTCATCTCTGGTAGAACTTGTGCTTAGTGTACACAACCCTGGATTCATTCCCAAGCATGTGCACACACATAAATACTCAGTAGATAAAAATACTGATAAAATGCAAGTAGAATATGCAGAATAACAGTCAACTAACACATATTGGCCCCTACCCAGCTTAGAAAAAAAGAATATTTCTTCTAAGGTTGCCTGATGCTGTCCCCATTAGAGGTCACTAGTGTCCCCTCTCTCTGTTCTGCCTTCCTCTGTCATTCTGATGCCTATCTCCCTTAGCCATGCATTGTTCTGCTCTCCTTTCAAACATCAGAGCATTGTGGTCATGCATCTTCGAGACTTGCTTTCTCACACAGCATTGTGTTTCTATGGTTCTCACTGGCTGTGGTGTGTGGCTATACCATTCATTTTGCAGCCACGCAACACAGAGTGTAAATATACCACAGTCCACTTCTCCAGTCTGTTGATGGGCTTTGGGGTTGTTTCCAGTTTTTCTTATTATAGATATTGTTGATTTAAACCTTCTTGTTGAAAAAAAATTTTCCAACTAATAATTGGAAGACATTTAAATGAAATAGCTTATCCTAAAATTCAGCTATTATGATTTCTGTTCCTTTTATGAATATATGCAATTTTACTTTTGGACAGTTTTCCTATCAAAATTTTAAAAGTTGCGTTATGGGTTAAATTTTTCCAGAATTAAACAGTTATTTATTTTCTAAATTAAATCAAAGAATTTATTGTAAAACATCACTGAAAAGTAAGTCTTTAATAGTAAAAATGTTTATAAGTCATTTCAAAAACTAAATAAATTTTAAAATACTAAATAATTTTGGCATAAGGGCCTTCTTCAGAAACTAAACATTAAATAAGTTTTTTCATGCAGAAAATATTTATTGCATTGATAAAATTATCTCTGCCCCACTCATTTATTTATAAACTGGAAAAGAAATTTTCTTTTTTCCATACATTTCAGTTTAAAAACTATACTCTAAGAGCACTTAAAAATAATCTACAGTTAGGCAAAATTACTGAGATAACCATTTTACGTTTTCTTTTTTGTAGACTGTGAAGAAAAGCAAAACCCAGACTAATAAAAATCACTTAATCAACATCACAGAGTCCTGCTATGCCCTTTAAATATAGAGCCTTTAAACTAGTACTATGAGTCTGCTATTTCCTTTCTCAATTAGAGACCCACAAGTTACTCTTTATTATAATTGTTTTTGCTTCATTGCAATTTAATATCATTTGAAAAACAAAGTCATACTAGAGCAGTCTCTGACAGTTTAAGGTATGAATTTAAATGGCTTTTCTCCACACTGTTGTCTGTCTGGAGCCTGGCGCGGTCATGCTTAGCTCCCACGGTCAGCTTTCTGGTATTTATTGTATTCCCAATGCCTGAAAACTTGCCTGCTACTGCTCAAGGCCAGTGCTGAGCTTGAAGGAGCCTGTTGTTATGTCAACAAATACTGGCACAGGTGTCTCTAGCCAGCTTGTCACCCACTGTCCTAGGCTTTTCCTCTTAAGGAAGTGGGTGGCTTTGCAAAAATGGACTTCATGAGGCCACTTGGATGAGATAGGGTTAGTATAAAGCACATTAAGGGCTGGGTGTGTGGCTTTTCATGTTCTGACACTCCCCTGCATCTCACTGTCACACCCCTTAGGGCCACATCGGTCCTCTGCCTATGCCTCATCCTGAAATAGCCCCATGGTTCAGCATGGAAGATATTCACTCCTCTAATCCCTGGGAGGTGGTGTACTTTGCTCTTGCCAGGGAGTGGGCTTTTCCTTTCTTCTCTTAAGGAGGAATTTCCATATGTCTTAACATCTGTTTAGATAAAAACATAATAAGAACACAAGAGGACTAGAACCTGCCCTGCCAACTCAGTTTCCAGCTCTGCCACACACTTGGTAACCCAGGCAAGCTTCCCAAAGCTCTAGGCCAGCTCCTTTCCTTCATCAGCTTGGACAAAGGTACACGTGAGGGTTTGATGTTGATATTGGATTAGCTAATCGCTGTTCTTCTATGGACAGAACATTTCAGTTTTGGCATAAACTCTTTAAACTTCCATGCATTTTCTTTTCTTTTGGTTTTGATTTCCACATGTGAAAGCCAGAGAACATGTCATACAAATCACTAGATTCCTACACATTGAGGACACCCTCTGCTTCCTCAGTGCACCATATTAATGGATTTGTTTGCCTCTACAGGACTCTGAGCTTCCTGAAAGCAAAGGCTGTGCCACTTCCTTCAGCTATATCTAGCATGTATTGTGTGTTTTGGCATGCAGATGTTAAAGCATTTTTTTAAAGCTTAAAATATTTTTATTTATTTATTTGAGGGAGAAGAGAGAGAGAGAGAGAGAGAGAGAGAGAGAGAGAGAGAGAAAATGGGCATGCCAGGGCCTGTAGCCACTGCAAGCATGAACTCCAGACACATGTGCATCTACCTTATGTGTTTTTGTTTTGTTTTGTTTTGTTTTGTTTTGTTTTGTTTTGTTTTGTTTTGTTTTTCAAGGTAGAATTTCACTCTAATCCAGGCTGACCTGGAATTCACTATGTAGTCTCAGAGACTTGAATTCACTGAGATCCCCCAATTACCTTACCTCTGCCTCCCGAGTCCTGAGTGCTGGGATTAAAGGCGTGTGTGGCTTTTTATTTTTTTTATTTTTTGAGGTAAGATCTCACTCTAGCTCACGCTGACCTGGATGTCACTATGTAGTCTTAGGCTGGCCTCAAACTCACTCCTACCTCTGCCTCTTGAGTGCTGGGACTAGAGGTGTGCACCACCATGACTGGCTTTTATGCGACTGTTTCTGAGGAGTCCAACCTGGGTCCTCAGGGTTCACAGGCAAGTGCTTTAAGGGCTTAGCCATCTCTCCAGCTCAAGGAATTTTTGTTGTTCTTGTTGACAGGGCTCCGACTCCAGTCATGACAGCATGGTTTGGGTCCTTACTAACCTGTTAGCAATTATCTCTGCCTGCCCATCTTTGACCTTACTTTTCTTACTGTAGACAACTTGTTTTTACGATGCTTTTGCCTTCCCTTGCTTCTTCTGTACAAGTGACTTCTCTCCTGCCTTGGGGTCCCCCTGACTTACACATGCAGCTTTGATTTGCTGCTATTCTCAACTTTTTGGTCTAAATACTTATAATATGCAGCTGGTCAGAAATACATATTATCCAGAATGATCTGTGTCAGCTTGAAGACTCAGAATTTAAGGCCTTATTTTTAGATAGCAAACTGTTGGTTATGTTTAGAGAAGAATCTTATTTAAGTTCATTTTGATTGTATTTCATTGTGAGGAATAATAGTTCATTTCAATTTAATCCACAAGACTAATGTGTAACCTATTTGTCGGGGGCTGGGGCCAAACGGCAGCTGTTAAATAGCACATAGCAACTTTCACAACAGCTTAAACATGAAAAAGGCATTGAAGTAACGGGATATGCTGGAATTTGATGAGGATACTGAGAGCTGTGGGACTTGGGATTTGAACTTACAGTTGTAGATGATGCCTATGCCTTCGAAGACTGAAACCCTTGAGCCTTTACCCAGACATTGCCCGGAAGAAAGGCTGGTGGAATTACCAGCAGGCCCGTCCACATGTGGTTCTGTGTTCTGTTCTTGTACTTCATCTGTTCCTTCAAGTTATGCTTCCATAAGGAGGGGCCCAGGAGTTCTTAACACCTTAATGTCTCATAAACTTAATAAGAGACTTGCAAAGCCTTTTAAAACTTTCAGAGAGAAAATCCCAAGAAACTGAAAATATTCACCTAATATGCATAACTTCTATTAAGCACTTTTTTTTCCAAGATAGGGTCTCACTCTAGCCTAGATTGACCTGGAATTCACTATGTAGTCTCAGGGTGGCCTCAAACTCATGACAATCCTCCGACTTCTGCCTCCCAAGTGCTGGGATTAAACACATTTTTTTTTTTAAATGAGAGAACCTGGTCTATGCTAACATAATGGAAAATTCTCTGAATATGCTCTTCATATTATTTAAGAGTACTGACCCATTTGGACATAAAACTATTGGTGAACTCACTTGCCTCTTTTAGTGCATTGGAAATTGTCTAAGTGTTACAGGATTTTTAAAATGAAGTCATATTTTAAACAAGTTTTTATAATGTATGTTTTCAAACCTGTGTAAACTCAAGCTTAGCAGTTGTGGAGATAGGCTCAGTTTAGACTTAGTAAAAATGGTGTGTGTTTCTGTAGTTTATAGGTCTTGACTACTTGCGACTTCATAAATTTATGTTTTTCTTTTTGACCTAGATGCCTCAGTGTGTCAGGATATTATCTATATCTATTGATGAACTAAGAGCTTACATTGTACCAGGAATAGACAGGAGGACCACACTGAGCTTAATTCTACTTTGTAGTGAGCCCCGAGAGTAGATAGGTTGTTCCTCTTTTAAATTCTGTTTCTGTCTTGAATAGACATAGCAGTCTGATGGTTGACATGTTTGAGATTCTTTAGCATTAGATGGGAAACTCTGCAAAATGCAAAATATGATTCTATACAAAATTTTATATGTCCCAAGCAGATGCTCAATAAACATTTGTGGATTTGGGGGGGTTAAAATGCACTGTCTATAGGAAAGCATTAACATCCCAACTGTAGCAGAGGAATAAACAACACTGCATCATTGTTGTTCACATTGGAAATTTTAGACCTTCCCGATTGGATATTTTTGACTCTGATTCATACATCAGTTGATTAGTCAAGTCCATCAGAATTCTGCATGGGAGGACAGGAGATGTGTTAGTTCTCTTCTACAGAGCACAGCTCAACACCACCGGGCAAAGCTGAGTGTGTGTTTAGTTCCTGTGCAATCAATGCAGCATAATGACTTTTGTCACACAATGGTAGTCCCACAAGATTATATTTCCTAGTGGTACTGTAGCCATCTTAGTTTGCGTAAGTATACTGTATGCTGTTTGCATAGCAAGGAACCAACTGGTTGCAATGTAGTAATGAGAGAAAAGACCTGTTAAACTGTAAACTTACTTGTACTCAAAAGATTGGTGAAAACTTGTTCTTCTGTAATACTGTAGTGCAGAGAAAACTTTTCTGGGCTGATTTATCTCTTTAAGCTACCACTGTGGACTGCAGTTCTGCTCTAGAGATACTTCAGAGAGAAGAGAAGCATGACCATTCTTCTTAGTATTGCATCCGTATCTCGCCTCAGCTCTGTAGGCTCTCCAGGGGTGTAGTTAGTAGCTCATTATTTGGACAACTGTCCTAATGTGAAGATTTTCGTGTTGACCAGAGGGCAAAGTGGGATGGCAAGTGGCTTGGAGAGCCAACAAGTTTGACTAAGCCAGCTGCTTTTCCTCCTGAACATAGAGAGGTATCTCTAGTTGGAGCCATCTACTTTGAAAGCTGGAAGATGCTTTGGACTTACCTTATAAGCATTATAGAAGAGAATAAGAAACTTAAGTAAGTTTCAAAAGCATGCATACAAAGCTAGCACTCTGCAAGGTTTGGGAAGCAGCTAAAAGATAAATTCTCCATGCAGTGTTTCCTGAATAGTAGTGGAATACAGGCACACTAGAAGTCAGTTCAAATTCTCTGCAGAGCACTGTCAAAGAGGTGCTAAGCTCTGTGGGAGTCTAGAGGAAGGGATTCACCTATCTGTGCAGGAAGAGGCCACTAAATGTTTACTGGATGAGAAAACCTGAGCTTAATCTTAAAGGATGAATGAAAATTAGCCAAAGGAATGAGATTTCTAGGGTTAGGCTGGAGACATACAGAGAAGAGTTAAAAAATGTGACCATTGGTGGAGTGGCTTGAAATAGCATATGCATTTGGGAACCATGGACAGGTCAATGCCAATAGAATGTAAAGTGTAATGAACAAGTGTCCAGGGTAGGGTAAGGTTAGAAAGAAGGGGCCATTCTTCAGAGACTTTATTCTGTAAGCTCTGGGAACTCACAAAATGGGTTTAAGGAAGGGGAAAACATAACTAGATTTGCATTTGGGGAGAATCACTGTGGAAGACGACCTTGACAAGGACAAGTCGGATGGTGAGAGACCCATTAGGGGGCATTTTCTTCATGTAGGCAAGAGATGAGGAGCTAGAGCAGTGGTAGAAGTGGGTCAAAGACAGAACACTGAAGAATCCCAGCATTAACAGACAGGAGAAAATTAGGGGCCTGAGCAAAACCCCAGCTAGAGAGGCAAAAGGGAAATCCAAAGTGTCAAGAAGACAATTTTAAAAGGAATGAAGGATCGATGGCGTTACATACACCTGAGGGATGTGCTGGGTAAAGACACATGACCAGGGAAGCAGTGCTTAGAACTGTGGTCCATGCCACAGCACCAGCAGCTCTGGCAGCTTGGGAACAATGCAGACTCATGCCCTGCACTTGAAGACATCAACTGGATCTAGAAATGGCTGTTAATGACCTTGACATATAATTTTCATTAGAATGGTTGGGGCAGGATCAGCATTATTGAAAATTTGGGAATTGGTAGAAATTGAGAAGGTTGAAATAATATAGTCTTAAGAAACTAAGGCAGAAAAAAAAATTGACAGAGATGGATATAAGTTAAAAGCACCTGAGTTTTTAAAGGCCTTCTCCAGCCTTCTTTTTATATATTTATTTATTTATGAGAGAGAAAGATGGAGAGAGAGAGAGAATGGGCACACCAGGGCCTCCGACCACTGCAAACAAACTCTAGATGCCCCCTTGTGCATCTGGCTTATGTGGGTCCTGGAGAATTGCACTGGGATCCTTTGGCTTTGCAGGCAAATGCCTTAACTGCTAAGCCATCTCTCCAGCCCTGATTTTGGTTTTAAGGAAAGTAGAGACATTGAAGTTCATGAAGAAGTTGAATATTGTATAGAAGTGTGCCCAGATGGGTTGAAATCAAGATTACAATGAGATGTCTTTATTTGTTTAGATTTAAAAAATATTTCAGGCTTCAATGATTTGATCTTGTAGTTTCAATATTTAAGAAGAAGTTAGGGCTGGAGGGATGATTTAGTGGTTAAGGCACTTGTATGTGAAGTCTAAGGACCCAGGTTTGATTCCCTAGTACTCGCGTAAACCAGATGCACGAGGTGGTGCATGCTTCTGAAGTTTCTTTGCAGTGGCTAGAGACCCTAGCATGCCCTTTCTCTCTCTTATCTATCTCTCTCTCAAATAAATAAATATAATATGAGAAAGAAGAAGTTATACTGGTTACAGATTGACATATGATATGTAAAGACAAAATAAGAAAGAGAAACTAAGTCTAACCAGGAGTATATACACAATAGTTAACCCAAGTTTAATGCATTTGACCAAAATTATCCAGGACCCTTTGTATGTCAAGGTTTGCTGTAAGTATAATGAGCCTTTAAAAAAAATAAAGGACCATTTCTGGCAGTGTGTTTTTTTTTTTTTTGAAAAGAAAAGGCAGATAGGCAGAAGATATAAATATCTTTACACAGAAGTGTAGGAACACGGGCTGGAGAGATGGCTTAGCAGTTCAGGTGCTTGCCTGCAAAGCCAAAGGACCTCAGTTTGATTTCCCAGAACCCACATAAACCAGATTACAAAGTGGTGCGTGTGTCTGGAGTTTGTTTGTATTGGCTGGGGGCCCTGGTGCTCCTATTCTCTCTCTCTTTCTTTCTTTCTCTCTGCCTCTTTCCCCCCTCAAATAAATAAATAAATAAATAAATAAGTAAATAAAAAAGAAGTGTAGGAACACATGTGAATCATTACAGTGGGGTCAGCATGAAGTGACTGCTGCTGTGCAGTGACAAAGCTCAACTTGGAGGTCTGGCTCTGTCTGGAGGTTGCTTTGAGAGACATCAGCGTATGCTGGTAACAGCTCTAGCACAGACCTTGCTTGCGTTCTTAGTCTCTTAGTGTGCTGACCTGGACAAATTACTTAGACACTCTGAGTATTTGTTTCTTCATTTCTAAAACAGGCATGTTAATGCCCATTGCTTAGGATTGCTATGGTGATAAATCAGCAAGTGTGTATGGAGACTGTCAAATGTGCCGCACTAGTACATAAACATGGTGGTGCCCAGCAGCTGTCTGAATGAGTGAAAGTAAAGATCAGTGCTTGACTAGGCAGTCATTTAGTATTGGAATGTCACAACTTCCCAGTTCTGAATAGGGGCTAATAATAGTGTTATTTATAGGATTTTGAAAAGAGAAAAGTGAGTTATTTATAAAGAACTCTTCTTTTATGAAATGAAATGTTTTAGTAATTGAAGGGATAACTTCACTGTGTTTAAAGGGCTGGTTGACTTCCTATTCCCAGTTGGTTCTCTACAGGAGAAAGTAGTCTTCCAGTCAACATCTGCTGATTAAATGCCTAAAGTATGTAAATCACCATGGTATGAGTGTAGGGGGAATCTAGACAGCCACCAAAAGAGACTTATGTAGTCAAGTCCTTGTCTCAAAGAGCTGAAGGTCTAGGAGAATGACATTCCAGGAAGAAGGGTTAGGCCAGGTGAGAGCCAGGCACTAGCAGTAAATGTCTTGCAGGGAGTGCCTGCACAGCACGTCTCTAAGCAAATGCATCTTTGGAGAAAAGGGCTACCTTGGAAGGAGGTGCTGCAGTCCTTGACTTGTTCACAGCTCAGTGCTGTGTAGAGCTCCCAGTGCAAATGGCTTACACAGTTTCTAGGTGTCCTGGCCAGAAGTTGTATTTATAGTCAATTATTTACTTAGAAGTGCTAACTTCCTCTCCACTAACTCTTGCCTACAAAATAGATGGTGGATAAAGTAGAAGTGAGTGCAGTAGGACAATGTGGCAAACTTGCTTTTATCATGGAATATGGGCATCCGTGTGTTGAATCACATCAGAAGGTTTGTGTGAAATGTGGAAGCTACCCTAGATGGGACTCCCAGCTTATCCATGGAGTTGCTCCAATTTCTCAGCCTTCATTCTGGGACCATCATCTCAACATGTCCTACCCTCTTTGACCACAGTCCTCACTCAGCACTCTGAGAGAGTTTCTACACCAGTAGAATGGTGCCAGGCATGCTCTGCTTTCTCACCTCATGGTTTTAACTGACTGGCATTTCCCATGGTAGATGGCAGGTGGAATTTCCAAAGAGTGGATGAGAATGCAATGACTTAGTTGTCACCTTGCTTTTTGCTGAGATAGTCCTTGGTCACTTCAATGGCAATCGAGTTTGCATCAAATAGCAATGCATCCTTCTCTGAGACCCAGAAAGGTCATCAGGTATAAGGACATCACTAGAACAAAGATCAGGGTCCCCGTTGTGATTGGATTAAAGACTCTAGAGATAATTCAGTATCTATTTCACCCTGAAATTTCCCTAAGGGAGAACTTTAGGACACAAAGTCACACAGGCTGCCACATAGCCTTTTGTTGTTACAACGTTGATTGCTATGGCAGTTGTTACAGTCTGAAACAAACCCCTGGCAGCTTGGAAAGGGCAGTGAGGGATGCCACAGACTGGCATGGTGAAAAAGACAGCATTCATAGCTCACAAGGAAGGGCATGCCTGTGTCCTGTGCCAACCAAAATGGTGCTCAAAATAAATGTCATCCTAGAGTCTTGCTTCAGGTGATTAAAGTCAATTAAAAGGGTGACATAGTAGAGATGAGAAAGAAAACACAGAGGGTATCACTTTATTCCTCTTGGCCCAAGAGAAAAATAAAGCAAGTGTTTGCCATCTGTCTACTGTCCAGGTCCACTTCCAAATGGCTGGATAACCTTTTGCTTGCCAATTGACCTTTCCAAGCCCTTTTACATGTTTCACCTCATTCCCTTTGGTTCATAAAGTAGTGTGTTGCTACATGCTCTGACATAGTCATATTATCTTAACAAGCCTGGTGAGAAATGCTTTTCCTCCTTTGAGTGCTTCGATGTTGTTCTATGGCTCACTCCCAAGATGACACAAAGCCTGTCCATTTGGTGTGAGCTGTGAAAGGAGGACCCCAACAGGTGCCACACAAACCTTCTGCCGGGAGCTGGGCTGAGGGCCGCAGTGTTGTTTTGATCTTTGCTTACTTGGAAGGCCAGAGTAGAACACTCTCACAGGCTAGTTAAGGGACTCTTTGATCTCACTGTGCCTAATAGGCAGAACTCTCTTCTCTGTTTCTTCTAAGGACGAAAATAAACAGACAAGCTGAGTTTGTGAACAGCTGCATAAATAATGCAACCTGGAAGTATGCAAACAATATATGGGTTATATATACATTCAGGCATGTATCCTCTTGATCCGTCTTTTGCGTCCTTGGAACCATTGCTTGATGTGAGAGAGATTTCCACCTAAAGCAGTGAAATCCAGTCTCTTCATGATCTGAGGAGTTGAGGGACTCACAGCATTTGGGCAGCACCATGTTTTTCACCTGGACATGGATATTTCTGAGACATTCTAGCTACAGAGGGCTGGTGATTTTCAATGGTTTCACTTAAGATTTTTGTTTTTTGCCTTTATAGTAGAGCAGAAGTGTACCCATAAAGTCAGTCTGTTCTTTACTTAAAAAAATTTTTTTTGTTTATTTTTATTTATTTGAGAGCATCACACAGAGAAAGAGGCAGAGAGAGAAAGGGAGAGAGAGAGATTGAGAATGGGCATGGCAGGGCCTCCAGCCACTGCAAATGAACTCCAGATGCATGTGCCACCTTATGCATCTGGCTTATATGGGTCCTGGGGAATCGAGCCTCGAACCAGGGTCCTTAGGCTTCACAGGCAAGTGCTTGACCACTAAGCCATCTCTCCGGCCCCTGTTCTTCACTTTTGATAATAGTATTCAATAAATAACAGATATTCAACACTTTATTGCAAAATGGGCTTTGTGACAGATGGTTTTGCTTAAGTATAAGCTTTGTGTATTAAATGCACCTTTGATTTGTAGTATTTTCAACTCCCAATGATTTCATTGGGGCACAATCCCACTCTAAGTTAGTGAACATTTTAGTCAGCTCTCCTTAAAGTGCCAAAAGCAGGCCACCCATACTCGAGGTAGCTCACTTGAGTTGCTTTTCTCCCATTCACATACTAACCAGGCCTGACTGCTTAGCTTCTGAGAGGGGGAGAGATGAGATTGGGTGCATTCAGTCTCCCCAGCAGGAGGCCATAGACTTAAGTTGCTTTTGTGTCAGAGGTGAGGAAGTTATATACTTGGATGATAGAAGCTTCAAGGCCAAACCTAAACTTCTTTCACCTTCCATCCAAGGGACTCTTCTTTTTGACATCTTCATTTATTTGATGGTGTCACCATTTGCTTCCTCATATAGACAGGAGGCTGTGGAGTATTCTTTGTTTTCTCCTTCACTCCTCACCTCTCCTTAGTCTCCATAAGCCATGCAGGTTTTCTTTGTCATTTATCTCTTCAGTGATACTTTCAGTTCAGGCCATTCTTTCCAGGGCTAGGATAACCATTTCCTAATGGATCATCTACCTTGACATCGAATGATGATAGATAAAATTTGATTGTTTTGGGGAACACATGATAGGATGGCTCAGGCATATCCTTTAGGTTCTCAGGAAAACATAGAAGAAACTGTGACTTTCAAAATGAGCTCAAACATTCATTTAGAAATTGGATGTCTGGATTTAAACACTGGTCTCCATGCAACTCCCATAATTTTTCCTCCCTAACCTATTTGGTATGTGTTTGTATTTGAACCTAAAATATGATGTCTCCTTTGCCTGGAATGCATGCATGCCTTGTTGGCCAGTCAAAATCATCTCTGTTTTTCAGAGTCCAGTGCAGTTGGCATCTTCTTACCAAGACACTACAGGCAGACGTTTTCATTTCCTCTACTGGACATCTCTGGAACACTTGCCATCTATTTTGCATTTAACCAGCCACCTTGCTTTATAAGCCCCTACATACATTGTGTTTCCATTTTCTTAATAGACTGGGAATTCCTAGACAAAAGCAAATGGGTGTGGTGCCTGTAATTTCATCACTCAGGAGGCTGAGGCAGGAGGATTGCTGTGAGTTTAAAGCCAGTCTGGACAATATAGTTAGTTCCAGGCCAACCTGGGTTACAGAGTGGGTCACTATCTAAAAACCAAAAAATTAGTAAATAATAACAATAAAAAGTGAATATGTGGTGTGATCTTAAGCAAAGATTTAAAGAGCTCTTCATTAATAAGGTATCATTCTATCAGGGCTAGGGAGATAACTCTGTGGTTAAAGGTGCTTACTTGCAGAGTCTGCTGACTCAGGTTTGATTTCCTAGCACCAACATGAAGCCAGAATGCACAAAGTGGTGCATGCATCTGGAGTTCACTTGCAGTGACAAGAGGCCCAGGCATGTCTTTTCTCTTTCTTTCTCCCCCTCTGTGTCTCTCTGTGCTCACAAATAAATAAATGAAAATATGTTTTAAAATATCATGCTAGAGGCTGAAGAGATTGCTCAGTGATTAAGTGTGCTTCCTGAACAATCATGAGGGCCTGAGGGGCCTGAGATTGCCTGAGTTCAAATCTCCATAACTCACCTAAATAGCTGGGTGTAGCTATGTGTGCCTGTAACCCAGACCTGCAAGGAAGCAGAGATCTGGGGAATTGCTGAAGCTCGTGAAAAAAACCTCAACTTCCTGGATCAGTAAAAGACTCTAGTTCAAGTACCACTCTTGCCACTGCTGGCAAGCAGGGTCAGCCACAGGCAGATACATGAGGTGCCACATGGGCACTGTGCATATGCATATACTACCCCACACATGCCACTTTAAACACACACACACACACACACACACACAGGCAAAAAACCAAACAAAACAAACAAAACCAAACATCCCTACATAATTCTAAGTACTGTGAAAGGAATGCTTGCAAGATGCTCTGTAAACACAAAGGAGGGCACTTATGTCTCACTTATGGTGGAAAAGGGACAGAGAAGTATTCCTTGATTGAGCACTTCTGTTAAAACTTGGAGCATGCCGGGTGTGGTGGCACACACCTTTTATCCCAGCACTCAGGAGGCAGAGGTAGGAGGATCACTGTGAGTTCAAGGGCACCCTGAGACTACATAGTGAATCCCAGGTCAGCCTGAGCTAGAGTGAAACACTGCCTCGAAAAACCAAAAAAAAAAAAAAAACTTGAGCATAAAGGAAATCTAACATGTGAAGAAGGATAATCAAGCAAACAAACAAATTTGGAAAAGCACAGGGCATGATAAGGAGTATTTGGATAACTAAAATTCTGACTAGAACAGTAGACTAACTATTGAGTGAGGAAGTTAGGAGGTAGCATAGCTTTGCAGGCTGCATTAAAGAGATTGGAGACTTTATTTAGATTTCTTGATTTATCCTACTCTGGGCATTAAAAATCCTGATTCGTTACTTTTGTATATGATATGAAAGAGTTGATGGGAACACTTTTTCTGTTTCTAGAAAAATTTTAGGTAAAAAATATTTTAAAAGGAATAATAAGACAAGGGTGAGGCCCATAATGTTCCCTGGAAGTTAATTCATCTAACTATGGGACAGGGGTCACTGAGCATAATGTAGGTCTTATAATACGTGACTCAGCCTGTGTGACCTGACTCCTGCCTGTCTCTCAACTCCTGTTGTGTTCATCCACTTTCTCTTTGCATGTGTGTATATATGTATGTGTATGCATGTTTGTGTATGAAGAGGTGCATGTGCATGCATATGTGTGTGTGTGTGTGTGTGTGTGTTTAAGCCAGAAGGACAACTTTGAGTGTTATTTCTTAGACACTGCCCACCTTTTCTGAGACAGGGTCTCTTTACTTCCTTGTTGATGTTCCTACTGTATACTATGCTAGTCTATGCTTGAAATTCTTTACAAATACTGTTCCCCTATCTATACAGTCTTTCTGTAGTTAGGTCTTTTATTTTATTTTTATTTTTTTTAATTTCATTTTTATTTATTTGAGAGCAACAGAGAGAGGGGGGATGGGCACGCCAGGGCCACCAGCCACTGCAAACGAACTCCAGATGCATGTGCCCCCTTGTGCATCTGGCTAACATGGGTCCTGGGGAAACGAGCCTTGAACCAGGGTCCTTTGATTTCACAGGCAAGCGCTTAACTGCTAAGCCACCTTTCCAGCCCTAGTTAGGTCTTTTAAATCATCAATTTTTATTTCTCAAAAATGTTATTTTTTTTCTCTTTAGAGACTCTATCTTAGCCTCTCTGTCCACCTTACCTTATCATATAGTCTCTATTACTCAGCACTGATTATCTGTTAGTCAGCTTCTGTCACTATAACAAAACATGGAAATAATAATTAGCTTATAAAGAGAAACTGTTTATTTTGGCTCACAGTTTGGGGGGTTTCAGACCATGACTAGTGGGCTTTATTATTTAGGGCTGTGGTGAGGCAGCACATCATGGCAGGAGCACAGACTCAGTGAAACAAAATACTTTATAGCCAGGAAGCAAAAGCTAGAGAGGACTGAGATCCTACAGTCCACTTTTAGGTCAAGCCCCAACCACTTGAACAGCTCCTACAAGGCCTCTTCTCCTACAGACTCTACTTCTTCTGAACAGGGCCTTCCGGGGAGTCAGCTTTGAACACATGGACCTGTGCATTCTCCGAGAGGAGGGACAAGTTTGGACTCATCTCTGCCTTTCTTTAATAATCAACTTAAGGCAATGTCCAGTAGAATACTGTCCTTACTTCTGAAAGGACAGCCTACACTGCAATTTAATGCTCTTTCTGGGGAGAAATTTATCTTTTTCCCTTTTGCCCATTTTTCTGTGTTTTGCTGATGTGGGAGTCTATGTATTATATCAAGCAGCCTAGGCATGCCACTAAAGAGCATCGGAACTAAGCATGTGCTTTTGTGAATTCTTCAATTTACTAATGATTATTTTTGTATTTTAGGGTTTAGCATAAGTTTTTGATAATTTGTTTCAAAATCCCACCTGTGCTATACCACATACACATGTCAGGGACTTATTTTTCATTTTTCAAAACAGGCAGGACTATCTCTGGATTTGATGGCACAGGCCTGTAATTCCATCTCTTCAGGAGGAAAAGGCAAGAGCATTACTAATTCAAGGCCTACCTGGGCTACAGAGTTCATTCAAGGCCAGCCTGAGTACCTTAGCAAGACCCTGTCTCAAAATAAAAAATAAAAAAGGTATCTGGTTCAGTGGTTGCATAGCATGTTCAGGGTCCTGAGTTCCTTCAGTAACACACACGCACACAACAACAACAACATGCCAGGAACATCTTTTAGTTGTAATAACAAGTGAATAATGGGGCACTTTCTTTCCATTCACCAGTTTTCAGAAGTGATAACTTTGGAAGAGTTGTTTTAAGAGAAAGCTATTGGTTAATTGCATTTTTTTGTTTCAAGTTGGTCAAATGCAGTGTAAATGTACTGTGTTAGTCAGCATCTGTCATTGTGACAAAGCACCTGGAATAAATAGCTTATAAGGAGGAAAGGTTTATTTTGGTTTACATCTTCTAGTCAGTGGTTGACTGGCCCATTGTTTCTGGGCATGTGACAGCATGGCACCTCATGGTGGGATTGCATGACAGAGACTATTCACCTCGTGATAGCTGGGAGGGAATGCGAGAAAGAGTAGGGTCCTGAGTCCTAATGTACCCCTCAAGGGCACAACCCCTCTGACATCATTTCCTTCTATTGGGTTCCCACTTCTCAATAGCACCTCAGACCAGTGACCAAACCTTCAACACATGGGCCTTTGGGGGAACATTTGGGTTTTCAAACCATAGCCGGTACATTTAAAAATAAATGTAAATGTTTAAAATGATACCTGACACTGTGGTTAATATTTTTTACATATATGGGGTTTTTTTTACTTTACTCTTATTAGCATAATATTTTCTATCCTTGTACTTTGAGCCTACTTTCTATTTATTTATTTATTTATTTATTTTTGAGGCAGGATCTTACTGTGTAGCCCAGACTGGTCTTGAACTGAGTACATAGCTCAGGCTGACCTTTAACTTGGGGTTATTCTGCCTCCTCCTGAGTGCTTGGGTTACAGGTATGCACCAGCATGTCCAGCTTACTTTATTTTGCCTTTTTTTTTTTTTTTTTTGGCCAACTCTATTTTCCAGTTCTTTCTCTCTGTTTTCAAAACTCAGCCATTAAAGTTTTATTCCCAGAAGTTAATTCTTGTCTTCTAATTGTTCTTTCTGTAAAATCACATCCTATTTCATGAATATAACATTTTTCTCATCTTTCTGAGGATGCTAATGGTAGTTTTTTTAAATGTTTTTCTTCTACTCCCTGAATTGCTCTATAATTGCACCAATTTCCCATTTTATCCCTATTTTATTTTTGTCTTTCATGTTCAAAACTTTCTTCAAAACAAAGTTTTGCCCTCAAACTGGGCTGCATCATTACATGCCAGAATGGAACTCCAAGCCACTGAGTGGGAAGGATGTGTGAGAATGAATGTGTGCACACCAGTTCACAGGAATGTCTCACTGTGAGGTGTCCAGCCTAGGAGAAGGCTATTCAGATGGAGGATGCAAAAATACCAGCACCAGTAGATCTTTTGCTATGGTGATTTGTTTCTCTGGGGAAGAGTTTTTCACATTTCTCCTGGCAGGTAGGGTTGAGAAGGCTGAGCTTCAGGTGCATTGTCCTCAAGGCTTTGCACACAGACATCCGGTGAACCTGTCCACTCCCTGCTGCACCTCCCTCTGCATGGTACATTCCCTATGGATCCTGGCCATTGAAATCATGTTCTCTTCATAGTATATGCTGTGTGGACACATTACAGACATGCCTGAATTATCACAAGATTCCTTCCAAGTTCATTCTTGGACAGGCTTTAAGTAGGTCTGTACTACACAGCTCCCATAGCTTCTCAGCTCTGCAGCGATATGCCAAATGGAACAGAGTATCAAGGAATGGCACAGTGGAAGCCGCGAGATAATATCCACATGAAATTATGTCCAGCAGGGAGAATTTAAGTTTTTGGGGAACTGTGCTTACATAAAAATTCTATAATTGAGTTTTGGGCTCATGTTGGGAAGAATCAGGAAGAACACAGTAAGAGCTGGGATGAAGCCCACATATGGGAAAGGATGGAGAGCACGGCATGCTAACACAGAGCCAGGAAGAGCAAGAGGCTTTGCTGTAGCTCAGAAACTTGCCATCAGACACAGTGAAGACTTAGTTGACCTACAATTTGTGTTTGACAGTGAGTTACTACTCAGCTCTGGTGATACAATAAAGTTATCAGACCCTACCACAAGCAAGCTAATCTGAACTTGGGTGTGGGCCTGGGAGCTGCTATGTCTTTTTTTCCTTCAAAACTTCCAAAGGCTGTTTTGATTTGCAAATAGGATTGAGGCTCCTAGAAAGGCAGAGAAATTTTTTGGAAGTGAATCAGATTTGAAATAGGGTTCCTGCACTTTGAAAGTGATCAACTGGCACCTACAATTCAAAACTCAAATTATAAATTATAACATGAGGTTTTATAAACACAGTACATTACATTTATAAAATGTAATACAGAGAAGCTTGGAGGAGAGACACATGCTTGGGGTAGTTAGGACCTCCTCACTGAGTACCAGTTTTGAGCTTGGTCCTGAAGTCTGTTCTGTAGGGGTACAAAGGAGAATCGCACAGTTCTTAGTCACAAGAAACTTCTATTTTAGGCTGAGCAAAAAAAAGGATGGCAAGCTTGTAGAAACAGAGTTATATGATGCTAAATTACTTTTGGAAATTTAAGTGTGCTATGAGATTAAAGAACAGTTTTGGGTATATTTGGAAAAGTTTCTAGTTACAGATATTCTTTGAGTTTTACTTTAAAGAACTATAGAGAACCATTTACATGTGACCAGTGGACATTGCACCTTCCTAGGCACCATGTTAAGCATTTACACTGGTCACCTCTTCAAATTCATGAGGTATCCTTAGAAGGTTTGTGCCATTATTATCTCTGCTTTGCAGGTGAAAAAGACCAAGGCTTATTGAGGTTAAAACAACGTGTCAAAGGTCATATGAGTGATTAAGTGGTGCAGCTAAACTCCAAAGCCAGGTCATGTCCTCTTGGGCTGAGCTTATGAACACCACCAAGGTAAACAGAGGCCAGAGCTGACCACGTATGTTTCTTGGATGCCAAGTAAGTGGCCTGTTAGCTTGAGTAGACACTTCACTAGAAAGGTGGTTGTGGCCCAGTTCAAATTGTCAGGGGTTTTGACTGCCATTTTCAGGGATTTAACTTTATTATTTGTATACTGTGGAGTAATTGAAGGTGTTTGAGGCAGAGGGCACAAAGATGAAAATTATTATTAGTTTTTTCTGCTTGAAAGACAACAAGGTAAAACTGATTGGAGACATGGAGGCCAGTTAAAAAGACATACCATCTGTGGTTGTCTGTACAAAACAGAGCACATCAACATTCTGTCAAGGATGTGAAGGGCTCACAAAAGACCCTACTCCTCCCATTGGCAGTTAATGGTTGGGGGAGGGGGTCATGTTCTTCAGAGATGTAGCTACTGGTAAGTTGCCTATTTTCTTGTAAGTAATCCTTTACCCATGCTGATGCAGGCAACCCTAATGTAACTCAGTGGGTCACAAAGAGAATAAGAAAAGAAAGAAATGCAAGTGGGAAGGGGATTAGTAGAGAAGGGGCTTAGTGGGAAAAGAAAGGTAATGGGAGCTAATAGGGGTAAATATAATCAAAATACATTATTTGCATGAAATTATCAAAGTAAAATAAAGAATACTATTATGGACAAAATGTGTACAGTGTTTTGAATTGTATCTCACATATAATAAACACTAGATATTGGTTACAAGTAAAAACATGTCTCAGTAGTACAAGTATGAAAGTCCAGGGCCCTGAGCAGGTAGGCAAGGGTGCGATGGTGGGATGGGGAAGGACAGCAAGAGTGTCAGGCAGTCTGGGAAAGAACTTTAGGCACAGAGGTTGGGACGTGACATTGAGTGACAGGGTGCACTTCCTTACATTACAGTAAGGAAGGGTGCTTTTAGAGTTGAGAAGGTTTTTTCTTCAGACACAGAGGATTTCTCTAAAATGGTTTACGTTGTATCTAGCTTAGTTCTAGGCTTATACAAATGATGTGACCTTTGGTTCAGCTAAGTTCTGGATATAATTAATTTAGGCCTTGTGACTAAGCTATTTTATAGGGCCTACCTAAGAGCTTCTGAGATAAAGGGCTTACATAAATTACATACAATCTGATTCGAATATGGGACTTTGGTAGTATTTCTCAGCATGTCAACACATCACTTCCTTCTTCCCTATGTTGTTTTGTCATAATTACAGCTGCTACGCTCAGGACAGAGCTTTCTTTAAGAACTCCAGTGCCTTTTTTGCTGAACTCCATCTTCTCTGAGGCTTGAATGACACCTATTCTTTCCTAGGCTTCCGTAATACTGTATTTATATACCTGACCTGTGCCTTTAAGTCATGTTAGCATGATGAGCAAATGACGGCAGTGAGGAGAAGCAGGGTGTGAATCAGAGTCTGTTTATAGCTCTGCTGTGATTGTAGTCATGTGTTGGCTTCAGAAAGACCCTGGGCCTTGATTACTCCTCTAGAAGGCGTGTGGAGATACTACCTGAGCTAGGTGTGAGAAATTCAAATACATTCTTACTAATGATTTTCATAAGGGCTAAAGAGTTTAGTCCAAAAGTAATTAAAGTGAACAATAGCGCTGTCAACAACACTCCCCAATAATGAGATAGCAATTAATGAATGAGTGAGCTCATGGTTCCTCTTGCCTCCTGGCATCAGGCATCTCATGATAAGCAATGTACTATTACTCATGATAAGCAGTGTACTATTACTCACTAAAGCCTTTATTTTATATTGCTCTTTTAATTTATTTAACTTTCATTTATTTTTATTTAACAATTCAATCTTTCCATTTAAATGGGAGGTGACATATATCTCACTCCCCCTCCAAATAAGCGTTATGAACAACTGTGGCTTAACTACTCTGGAACTTCCTCAGTGTTCACTCCCTGTGATAGGCCCCATAATTAGTCTCTTAATAGTGGCTTGATGGTGCTATTGATGACAATGATGAGCTTTAAGTGTACTCCTATTGCCTAATGAGACAGCCTCTTTGATGTGTTATCTGACGCCCTCATTGTGTGGCTCAGCCTGGCTGCTTCCTCCCCCAACAGCCCCAGCCCAGAAGCATCAGGATGCCATGGCACATGCTCCTTCTGAACTATCTCAGGCAGCTAGCTTGCTTTTTCTACAGCTGTCCAGAGATTTCAGATAGGCAGCAGTGGCTGTTCTGCTGGTCCGCAGATGGTAATGTTTACTAAATATATTTCCCATCACCTTCAGTGACTTTCTTTACTCCTCATGAAAAGCAAGATGCCTTCAAACCATTCCCAGATCACAGAACAGTGGGTTCTGAAAACATGTGGCTCCTTAGGCCTAAATTGTTCAGAGTTAGAGGCTGAGACATGAGTACTCATCTTTCACTCTACTTGGTATGTTTAGACAAGACAGGCATCAAAAGTTGGTTTTTTCTTTGTAGTGCAGAGGATCAAACCCAGGGCCTCAGTCATGTTAGGCTGGCACTCCACCACTGAGATATATCCCTAGATCCTCTGATGTTTTTCAATAGCAGAATAGCCTTCTATTGTGCATGTAATATAGATTATATGTATATCACATTTTCTTTATCCTATCATCAGCTGTTTTTTCCACTTCTTGGCTATTGTGAGTAGTGCTACAATAGACATGAGAGTGTAGATGTCCCTAAGACATACTGACTTCAGTTCCTTTGGGATAAAAAAGTTAATCTGATAAAAGTTGAGAATAAGTGGTGGTTAGCAGAGGCTAGGAAGAGTAGGAAAGAGAGGGATGGCACTAAGATATAGAGAGGAATAAATGGTGTGCAATTACACAGAAGGGTGACCATAGATAATGATAGCGAATATTTTAAAAAAGCTAAAAGAAAGGATTTTGACTATTTTCACAACTAAATAATGAAGATTCTACAATGTATAGTACTTTGAATATTAGATGATATACCATAAATATATATAATGTTTATGCTTTTATGCATGAGTTTAATTAATCTTAAAAGAGACTTGGTTTCATAAAGACCTCTCATCAGCCCTCATTTTTTCTTTTGTCCCTATCCTCTGAATAAAGGGCATTAACATACCATGTCTTATCTGAAGCCATAGATGTCCCTTGATGTTTTTGAAGTAACTTGTGGATTATATCCCACTAATGACAGTTTCCTGTGGCTTTTTTTCCCCTTGGGTCTAATATGACCTGGGCTTTCAGGGCCTTATGTAGGCTTCTGTGTCTATTCCCACAAAGACTCACTCAGCTTCAGAGATGGAGATTTCTTTTGAAGTCTTCTATCTGTATTTTGCTTCATCCCTATCTCATATAGGAAGAAATGATTGGATAAGCTGACTGTTTTCTATGTGAGCACCAGAAATGCCAAGTCTGATCTTCAGGTGGATAAAGCCAGTACTAGAAAGTAGAGTATGCATGAATGTACTTTTTCGGTTTTCATACTCTGACCATGGAGATGTGACACAATCTTAAAGTGTTTGGGAACCATGCCTGAGTATGGGTCCTTTATTGTTTACCCATGGGAGATACTCTGTGGCTGCTGTGGAGAGGGAAGGGTAGAAGGGTGTGTTTATGGATGGAGGTGGCAAGGTTAAGAAAGACCTGTGGTGAAAGGTAGGAGGAACAAGTGTTTGTGTATGGAGAAGTTTGGGAAAGCAGCCCCTTTCCTACAGAAACTTCCTTAGAAGTTCTTCAGAAATGACTTAGCTTCGTGTTTGGATTGCTTATCTTAAACTATGATTCCCAAGGAATTTCAAAACTAAGGCTAGTGCCTTACTAGTTCAGAATACTAAGATAGTTCATTTAACAGACTTCCTGCTCATATGCACAAATCCCTGGATTCATTTCCTAACACCACATAAACTAGTCATGGTGGTTCACATCTGCAGTCACAGCATTCTAGAGGTGAAGGCAGGAAGGTAATAATCTCAAGGTCATGCTTGGCTACACAGGGAGTTTGAAGCCAGCCTGGGATACATGAGAC
This sequence comes from Dipus sagitta, assembly GCA_036346955.1. Lineage (NCBI taxonomy): Eukaryota > Metazoa > Chordata > Mammalia > Rodentia > Dipodidae > Dipus > Dipus sagitta. The sequence continues at coordinate 80,246,823 of CM070772.1, read as the reverse complement.
CCTGTCGCAACCTCTTTTCCCCTTACAAAAAAAGTAATTGTGGAGTCTGTCAAAAACACTTGGAGTTGATATGTGCAGACCCTGTTTCCCCCTTGAACTCTGACCAGCTAGAAACCCCTCACCAGTAAGTGGGAGGGCTGACAAGTTGACATTTCTAGTTTCTATTTAAAAACTACCTGGCTACTTGACAACCTGAACGTGACTGGAGTAACTTCATTATAGGCTGAAAAACATAGAAAAACCATCTGCATCTGTGATGAATTTTGATGAGAGCACCAGAAATCCTCTTTTCTGTACTGGAAGTGAATAGCAGAAATGAAAAGCACTGCAGTTGTTGGATGGAAGTGGGTCTGTTGCAGCATCAGGCAGTCTGTGCTGTCGTTAGTCCTGCTGTGTGTGTGTGGGGGGGGGGTCTCAAATTTTGACAGGAAGAGAGAAGATGCTCTGTAAAGGGTATGCTTATGCACAGGTCCACTGTCAGAGAATCCCAGCATACATTTGTGTTGCTCTTTTCTCTTTGTGTTTCCCCTGATCAGTCAAGTTTACTTCCTTAACTGTTGACATAGCTATACCTGTGAAGCAAATTTGCCAAATTGACATTTTCATAATTTTCCACTTTATTCTGATATCCATCTTACTGAATAGTCAGAAGAGGTCCTAAATTTAAAATATACACTTGCTGTATATATTTCACAGAGTCTTGCTGTGTACCTAGGCTGGGTTTTAATTCATGATCCTCCTTGGTCTTGTTCCAGAGTACTAGAATTGTAATTGTGCACTGCCCATACCTGGATTAAACAGATGCTTTGAAATAGCCTGGACAAAATTTTTAACTTCAGCTTATTGAAGCTATCCCTCTTCTGTTGGGAGAGCAATTTTTGAGCCTAGAATCCTGAGCTAATCTAGGGAGACCGCAGCACTTTCCTTAGCTTTTGTATTTGTACTTGCTTTTCTATAGCAATTGATAGATTGTTATCCGTTTAGGAAATAAATTTGGCAGCTTAAAGGAAACCCAAAGCTATCAGAGCATCTATCTATCTATCTATCTATCTATCTATCTATCTATCTATCTATCTATGTAATCTACCTGTTTGAGAAATAATGGTTGCAAGATTTATAAAGAAACCTTTCTGTCACACATTGAAATGGTTCATAGAAGATAAGGAAATATCTGAGTATGTGTATGTCTTGACTCAATTCTTTGGATTGGGCAATGGGGGTCATTATTTCTATGTTAGATGGATTTTGGAATGTCTTGTTAGTCCAACCCAAGTTTTTCCCCCCAGGAAACACAATTATCTGCCTTATACTTAACCTGGACTGGAAAACCAGTGCCATCTTTCTCCTGGATAGGACAGAATCTCTCCAATTATGTTCTCCTTTATCTTTTAGAAATCTATAGATTTTGATAGTTTTTCTGTGTGTGGGAATATACACAGATATTTTTGATGCACACATTTCTGTATTTTTTCTACAGTGAAGCATATTATTTCTTTTCTTTCTTTCTTTCTTTCTTTTTTGTTTTTTTTTTCTTTTTGTTTTGTTTTGTTTTTCGAGGTAGGGTCTCACTCTAGTCCAGGCTGACCTGGAATTCACTATGTAGTCTCAGGGTGGCCTCAAACTCACGGCGATCCTCCTACCTCTGCCTCCCGAGTGCTGGGATTAAAGGCGTGTGCCACCATGCCCGGCTCATCTTTTTTAAATAAAAATTGTATTTTATTTATTTATTTATTTGTGAGAGATAAGGAGGGGGAGAGAGAGAGAGAGAGAGGGAGAATGGGTGCGCCAGGGCCTCCAGCCACTGCAAATGCACACCAGACACATGTGTCCCCCTGTGCATCTGGCTTATGTGGGTCCTGGAGAATTGATCAGGGATCCTTTGGCCCTGCAGGCAAACACCCTAACCACTAAGCAATGTCTCCAGTCCACATATTGTTTCTTATTGTGGAAAAATTGTCATATAAAAGAAATAGAATGCATCCGTTGACTACCTCTCTTTTGAGAGTTGGGCACCATGTCACAGAAAGTATCAGAGCCTTGAGGTAAGTATTTGCCATCCTCAAGCAGTACATTCTAATACCTGGCATAGCTTATTAGCGTACTCTAGAAGAAGCAGGAAGTTTTAACAAAGTCTGAATGTACATTGACTGCTTAGAACACAAAGTCTCAGAAAGGAAAGTTCCAGTGAGCTGGTAAGTTTTAGAATTTTGTAAGGTGGCATGACAGAATTAAAGTAAGATGTCCATAAGTCAAACATGTTTCTGTTCAAATCCCAGATGTATGCCCTAGTTAATGGTTTCCATTTGTAAGGAAGAGATGAGATGTGTATGACAGAGCTCACTAAGCTTTTGTTTGTTTGTTTGTCTTTGCTTCATGTTCATTGCTCTGAAATTTGGGTGTTCTTTGAGGTGTCGCATTGGTTGAGTGGTTTATTGAGTCTTCTTCTGAAAAGATTGACCCTTCCTGCCCTTACCACAGAGTATACTATTATTACCATTATTACTTTTTAGTGAACAAGTCAATGCCAGTGCTGCAGGACATCAAATTTTCATGTAATCAGTTTATCCTTTCTTTCCTTCTTTCCTCCAAAATATGTTTTAGTTTTCTTAAGGATAATATTCCAAGCAGAAACTTATGCACTGGCTGGTAATATATGGGTTTATTAGCTGTGAATCTGACTTACCTAAGCTATTCCCAGCTTCAATCAAATTAAGAAAAACATTGTCTACAGCCAAATAGCACTCAACATTTGGTACCTTTGCTTACAAAGCCAATACAGTAATGTGAACAGACATTCATCCTCTCATCTAGGGGGCTAAGACTTGGCCTTATTCAGACATTGACTTTGCTTAATGTTTTTTTGCCTCATCCTTTCAAAAGCTAGGTTAGAAAAACTAAGCTTATGTTTTGTTTTAAATGTGTCATTAGCCATAAATGACAGCCTCAAAGCCTCAATTCTGCAAGGTGAAAATTATGCAGGTAGAATAATTTGCCTCCAGTAGATAATCTGGATCACTCATGGGTATATCAGATAAGTATCCCCACTTCTTGTGGACCCAGAAGAGCTAATCAAGCTGGAGTTTATATGCACGTATTGATAGTCTTTCTCTTTTCACACTTGTTTAATTCAGCTAATGTTTATTTAGTTTCTAAACACAGGAAGTATCAATAGGTAGATGCATAAGACAAAAACTTCAAATCAGATTGAGAACTATAAAAATATGTCATTTCTTAGTGTAATATCACTAATAAAATCCCTGAATTCTGGCATCAAAAAGGACTTTAAAAGCCATCAAATCTCTTCATTTACAGTTGAGGAAAAAGACCTCATTGTGGATTGAAGGCTGAGCAGTCTTAATGGAGTTGCTATAGATGGAGATGGGTATTGATAGATAGGATTTGGCTCAGGCGAGGCTAAGCACCAAGGCTTGTAGCTGTAGGAAGCAGTTATATTTGCTTCTGGCTGGCCAGTCGGGTACTATGGTCTACATAACTGCTGTTAATTGCTGTTATCTCTCAACATGATGAGCTCCTTTAAGAAAAGGATTCAAACATAGTATCAGTATCCAAGGTGCAGTTTCTCATGAGTGGGGTAGACTTGCTTGAGTAAGAGAGAAAGGAAGAGAAACTCATTCTGTCCATCAGGATCCTGCCATTGGGGCAGTGGAAATAGCTCAAAAGGCAACTTGCTTCTACTAGATTCCTGAATTCCTGCGGTTCCTATGCTATTCAGCATTTGCCACACATTTCATGTTTTCCTGCGTACCTTTCAGTGTAACATCTAATTTCCCCAGTTAGATAGTTAGCTTACTGAAGGTAGAAAGCAGGAATGGCCTCTCTTCCCGCCTCTGCCTTAGCATGGAGCATGGCAGCTGTTTGGTCAAGTTCTTTGATAGTGGTGACAGTGAGCCAGGGGATTCCTTCTGCTAACTTTGTGTAGACACTGCCACCAGGAAGACCAGAAAATCAGAAACCACTGAACAGGAAGCGTGAGACAGTGGGAGGGCTAGTACAAGAAAGCAGGGTTAGTTTAAAAAAATCAGGATTAGTACGAGACAGTAGGGTTGGTACAAGACAGCAGGGTTAGTACAAGACAGCAGGGTTAGTACAAGACAGCAGGGTTGGTATAGGACAGCAGGGTTGGTACAGGACAGCGGGGTTGGTACAGGACAGCGGGGTTGGTACAGGACAGCGGGGTTGGTACAGGACAGCGGGGTTGGTACAGGACAGCGGGGTTGGTACAGGACAGCGGGGTTGGTACAGGACGGCAGGGTTGGTACAAGAAAGCAGGGTTGGTACAAGACAGCGGGGTTGGTACAAGACAGCAGGGTTGGTACAGGAAAGAAGGCTGGGACAAGAAAGCAGGGTTGTAATTCCTTAGTGAATAGAGGCAATCCGTGTCTGCTAAGTGGGTATTTGGAGAAGTTTGAGCCTTTCTTGGAATAGTTCTTTACTGACACTCCTATTTATTAACCAGTGTTGGCTACAATAAGCTTTCAGAGAAGTTTCTTGCCACCTTATAGAAGAGAAAATAGGAACTGTGAAGTATGATTTGACCATGGCCCCAGAGCCCAGTGGGGTCAGAGCTACTTTCCTCAACCTTAATCTGTTGATTCCATAGAATCAGTTCAATGGAGGGGTAGGCCCAAGAGATAGGGAGAGAGGCCTTTTGATTTTGCTTTGTGCTGAAGAACAATACAGTTTGGCGAGAAACAGATGAGTAAACAAATTATCATGTAATTTAAGGTTAGAATTGAGTAAGTATGAATCAGATCACAAACAAAATGTGTGGGTACACAAAGGTAGGAGTGATTAATTCTCTCTGTGTAATAAAAACAGCTGCTTCAGGCAGCTTTTCATTAGTGAGGGCTTGAGGAGTGGATGGAAGCAGGTGTGGGTGTGCCTAGACTACAGAATGACCCAGAGGAGGAGGAAGACCATTTCCAGTTTGTCCTTAGCTAAGGGAGCTGAGGGGTGGTGGAGATTCAGGGACATGAAGATGTGAGGAGGTATGGCACATTAGGAGCTTGGAAAGGTCCAGGAATTTATCTGCCAGGCTAGCTTCATTGATCTTGGCTCCCAGCATGGCCCAGTGTTTTTATGGACGCCCACAGCTCTGATAATATTGCAGGTGGAAAGTAATAAGACCCAGCTTGTCTCTCTACAATCTGACTCTACAAGGATGATGTAATCAGTGCACCAGGGTTGCTCTGAGTCCTCTGTCTCTGGGCCTTTCTTCACCCCCGCCTTCACCCCCCCCTCCCCGCTCTCCCCATTGTTTCCTCTCCACTGCACTTGCTGTCCTTTGTTTTTGACTATGCAAATTTTCTTGGTTTTTTTTTTGTTGTTGTTGTTTGATTGTTTTTTATCTGAATAATAATTATTCTGGAGTCTGTATTGTGACAATCTCATGTGGATTTTCAAAGAAATTTGTTCCATAGTTCTAATTCATTTACATTTACCTCATCAAATGCTCTCACTCCCTTTTAATGGTGAAAGTATTTTGTCAGTCTTTGAGTTGGCTTTTCAAAACACTTTTCTTCAGCCACACAATGGCATAACCTATAAGAGCACACCCACTGCACTCAGTCTGCTGGGCTGGGAACTAAGGACAACAAAAGTTAAAGGACTCCTCCGAGCTTCATTGCATTTCCTTTCCTCGTGGTGTCTCTTCTTTCCCTGCTTGCAATCATGGAACTTCACTGAATTTCACTACCTTCAGCTGACTCCAGGCACAAGACAGGGCAAAGGCATCTTAAGTACCCAGTAATTATTATCCTGGTACTTTTTAGTAATTGACTTTCGTGATTTTTTGGGGTGTCCCTCAAGTCTGTCTTTCCTTGTCCATTACTGACCTTGACAAGCACCACGCCATAGAGGCTGTTCTGTGAATTGTGTGCTTGGTTGGGGCGGTGTTTGGGGTGAGGAGATGAAACCCAGTGCCTCTTACATGCTAAGTAAGCTACATCCCCAACCCTTTTTGTTTATACAGGTCTGCAAAAACAACTATTTCTGAAGTCTTTGGGGTTGGCAGTCTTAGGAGGGTGTTGAGTCAGCCTTGTCTTTCCACTCATTTTCATTGCTTCCTGGTTCATGTTAATTCTAGCACATAGCTGCTAGAGTCTTTGAGGACTTCCACTGGGTAAAGACAACTGGATTTTTACTTTTATTTATTTATTTTTTATTTTTTCATTCTTGTTTTTTTTTTTTTTTGCTTTTTTTATTGACAACTTCCATAATTGTAAACAATAGCCCATGGTAATTCCTTCCCTCCCCCGACATTCCCCTTTGAAACTCCACTCTCCATCATATCCCTTCTGCCTCTTAATCAGTCTCTCTTTTATTTTGATGTCCTGATCTTTTCCTCTTATTATGATGGTCTTGTGTAGGTAGTGTCAGGCACTGTGCAGTCATGGATATCTAGGTCATTTTTTTTATCTGGAGGAGCATGTTGTAAGGAGTCCTACCCTTCCTTAAGCTCTTACATTCTTTCTGCCACCTCTTCCACAATGGACCCTGAGCCTTGGAAGGTGTGATAGAGATATTTCAGGACTTCCACTGGGTATAGAAAACTGTTTTTTTTTTTATTTTTAGAAAGTGTATTACTAAATCATCCAGACCGTCCTTGAACTCACTCTAGCCCAGTGCAGCCTTGAGCCTGCAATCCTCCTGGTCTAGGCTCCTAAGAAGTAGCTGGGATTCCAGCAGCACCACTAGGCCCAGCTTGGGTCTGATTTCCTTTTTCTTTTTTTTTTCACTCTAGTCCAGGCTGACCTGGAATTCACTATGTAGTCTCAAGGTTGTCTCGAACCCATGACGATCCACCTACCTCTGCCTCCCAAATGCTGGGATTAAAGGCATGCACCACCATGCCCAGCTCTTTTTTAACATAGCATGTAAAATTTAATTACAAAATTCATGGTTCACAAAAGCACATACATCATGTTGACAGCTTGAGAATGTCATTAATCAAAAGACAGAAGAAACTTCAGCCAGTCTTGATTGGCAGGACCACAGACTGTCCACACAGAGCCACTGACACTTTCGTTAAGGTGCATTTGAAGCAGCAGCTCTGATGCCCATGAGTCAGTATCTACTGTAGAACCAAGTCTGCTGGCTTTACAGTATGTCACCAATCAGTTATCTCCCCAATAATTTAAAAGACAGAGACCAATGGAAACACCACCAACATTGACACACCACCGACATTGACACACCCCTCTAGGATTATTAGTGTAGCAAATGCTAGTAGATTTCTTCTCCATTTTCATGGATTAAGATAAATCTGTACTGTACAGTTAAAATTTGTATAAAAGTTAAGCCCTGAAGTGTTTTTCCCCAAGACAAAAGTTCTATGTTAAAACTGTGTTAAAAAAGAGGTAGTATGTGAAAGTACTTTTACTTACTAACATAGCTCCTGCACCACTTCTCATAGAAATGAATGAGACCTTCTACACCTAGCATTATCTTGCCTTTCAAGAGTCAAATATTGAAGACTCTTGAGTGTTGAACTTGGAATGCCATTACCAAGTATTGGTGGATGAGGAAGAATGTGGAGAATGCAACAGGAAGTACTGTGTCATGTGACATGCCCTCAGCTAATGGTCTCTGGATAATGTGCTCAGTGACAAGGTGGACAACACAGCAGAGGGCTGAGTCCAGTGGTCTTCACTTAACCAACACTTCAGTTCTGTACCCTACCACATACAGAGAACATCCTTCACAATGGAGTCATTGGAATCTTCATAGTTTTAATAGCACACAATTGTTATGAAAGGTATCCATGCTAGCCCTACCATAAGATTAATAAATAACTCTCTGAAAGCTCCTGGAGCTCAGGTCTTGGGGCAGAGTGCGATGCTGTGCCCTCAGTATGACAGGGAAAGCACTGTCCTTCCCTGGCCCTCAGTGATGTGCTGGACAGTAGTAAACAGTCTCATAAAGTGGCCCTCCCAGCCAGAGGTAAGCAGCCAAGTGTCAGCTGTGCTCTTAGAAATCATGAAGAAAAACCAAATTGTTTTAGTAAAAAGTGCACAAATATGCCCCATGTGTGTCTCTCTCAATCTAGGCATCTTTCTAGTCCCCACAGCCCACACGAGCAAGACAGGAATGATTTCCATTGCATTGGACAAGAACAAGTTACAGGATTCAGTGGGCTTATGGCAGCCTGCAAATGTGAAGCTATAGGGTAGGGACACCAATGGGAGCTACTGTCAGTGTCCCAAGCCAGGAGTGGGCCACCCAGGAATGGGTAACAGGAAGCACAGACAACAGGTTTGGTTCTTAGAATTGAGAAAGGAAAAAACACTCAACTAAAAACACTGCATTTGAGCAAATAGTCTATCCCCATTAACAACAGAGGCACATTTAAAAAAGTTAAAACAACTATCTTGGGAAGGCAGAGCTGAGATCCCATATACCAAAAGCATCAATTTCTTCCCATCAAAAATTAAAAATATAGGACTGGAGGGATTGGTCAGTGCTTAAGGTGCTTGCCTGGGAAGCCTAAGGACCCGTATTCTACTCTCCAGATCCCATGTAAGCCAGATGCACAAGGTAACACAAGCACACAAGGTCATACATGTACACAACGTGGTACACACATCTGGAGTTTGACTGCAGTGGCTGGAGGCCCTCGTGTGCCAATCTCAATCTCTCTCTCTCTCTTTCTCTCATAATTTTTTTAAATATAGTAAAAAGCCAAGTGAACCAGGTTCTGCATAGCAGGTTAATATGCAACCACTTCCAAAGAAATGACAGTATGGGGCCTGACATCCAGCTTTCCACAGAAAAAGTAGCAGAGGCCCTTCTGCACACACACATGCACTCTAAGCTGCTTCGCACTTTTCAGCAATGTGTCAGCATGAGGATCTGCCTGCTCCCAGCTTTGGGACAGAGGTATATAGCTTTCATTAAGAGCCCAATGTCCAGGTAGGTCTCCATGGTACCCTCATTCAGGAAACATCCACACACGGTTCATAGGGTGATGATGGTCCCGCCTTCCTCTAAGAGCGGTTGCTCTGGAGCACGCATTTCAGACTTTGTACTGGTGCTACTGCTGCCAGGGCACGGCTCGCCACAGAGGAGGAGAGAAAACCATTCTCCCCAGACTCAAAGCTGAGTTCCATCTGTGTCAGAGACTCCAGGCTTTGGGCGTTGGGCACAGCTCTGGGGATCTGCTGCAGTACCCCACTGTCTTCAGTAATGACGTCATCTTCATCACTGTCTTGGTCACCTGGCTCAGAGCTTAGTTCTGCGTGCTGCGGGTGGGTAGCTCACAAGGATGTTGTCTGTAGTCCGACTGTTCCTAACAGCACAGTTCTCTGGTTGACTGGCCTCACTGCCATGATCAGCTCAAGGCTACTGGTAATCATCATGTCTGTCTCTTGATCTAGACTCTTTCCAGAAACTTCTACACCATTCACTTCTAAAACCTCATCATTAACAGCTAGCAGTCCTGTGCCTTGAGCCAGACCTCCTGGGACGAGCCTGGATATAAAGATCCCTGGGATTTTCTTCCAGCTGTGTGGAGTCACCCTGACACTGGAGCCACCTGGGATGTAGAACCCCAGAGGCTTCTCGGTGCCATGCTTGTACAGACAGACTCTGCAGTGGGTTTTAGGCAGAGCATCCACATCTGCGATGGAAGACACGGGCCTGAAGTTTTGGAGCATGCTGATGACAATGTGAGACTTCTTCCTACGGTTGTCTGGTGTAACATGTTGCCCAGTAGTCGTCTTCATTATGAGCATGTCTCTTCCAAAGGCACTGTAGTCTGCCTCTTCCTTCATTTGTCTAAAAATCCTAAACAAGCCGGGAGTGGTGGCGCACCCCTTCAATCCCAGCACTCGGGAGGCAGAGGTAGGAGGATCGCCGTGAGTTCAAGGCCACCCTGAGACTGCATAGTGAATGTCAGGTCAGCCTGGACCAGAGTGAGACCCTACATCGAAAAAAAAAAAACAAAAATCCTAAGCAGTGGTTGGCCATGGAAACTGCCGTGTGATAATAGTCATCATCGTATTGGTTATGAGCAGTAGGTCTCCATGGATGTCTACATAGCCCACCAGAACCTCAACACTGAGAATCTTGTGGACATGCTGCAGTAAGCCATAAAGACTCCTCAGATTTTCCAGGTTTTGATCTTTCCAGTGAAAACCAATGAAACTTAGCTCCAAACTTGCTCTTTACCTCCATGGTGCCCAGGTAGCTGTGGCTTGCCCAGTGCCTATAGTTGCTGAGCGGCCTCTTCCCCAAGGGCAGCGAGGATGGGCTGGGGTCCCACGCACCTGCAGCAGCACCGGGTGGGCAGGTGGGCGGGCGGGGACACGGTTGGTTTCCTCCATGAGGCCTGGGGCGGCCGGCCAAGGTTTGACCTGTGCTCTAGGTCACTCTGACAGTAAGTGGTAGAGGTCTTTTTCTTTCCATTCTCCAAAAGTACCAGCCAGTTGGTTGACTGGGGAGTGCGAGGAATTATTTGGTACAGATGATTGTTGATTTTATTTTATTTTTCTCAAGGAACTCAGTACTGCTACTCAATTGTTCCACCAAGTCTCTTTTAGGCTGTCTGAATACATCTGTCTCCAAATCCTTGTGTGTACTGCTCGGGTCTTTCTAAAGCTTTCTGCATGTATCTAGGTCACAAATTCCTGGAACATAAATCAATCAAGCAGGCATCTGAGAGATTTTTATCCATTCTGACCTTTGGCCCTTGCTTGTGTCAGTCAGAAATGTGGGTGTGTTGAGTCATTTGTGGGACTGGTATGTTGAAGAAATGGAAGAGAAGCCTACAGGAGATTATAGGAGCAGATACTATGACCTGAAGCTTCTGCTGTGGTTCATGTGCAGCCAAGGCAGAGGACTCCCAGTCAAGGAGATGTGCAAGAGTCAGCAGCTGTGGATGGCATCCATGCCTGACCCCAGCACCGTCATGTGTGAGAGCTTACACAGTGTGTAGAATCTGGTAATACAGTCATTCTTTGGTATCCTTGGGAATTGATTCCAGGACATCCTGACCCTATGAATGCTTAATTCATGAGTGCTCAAATCCCTTATATGAACTGGTGCATTTCCTCCTAAATACTTAGAATCATCTCTAGGTTATTTATACTATTCAATACAATGCAAATGCTATGCAAATGTTGTTGTACTTCATTGCTCAGGAAAGAATGAAAAAGTATACATGTTCAGTATAGACCCAACATAAGGTTGGTTATATTCATTGCTGCAGAATCCAGGGATCCACAGGAATGAGTCCTTTGTTTAGGGCAACAAATGTTCCCGTGTCTCTCTAGATTTCCTGGCATGGGTCAAACACCAATGTATTCAGGCTTTCACATTCAAAAACAGCTGGGCGTGGTGGCACACGCCTTTTAATTACAGCACTTGGGAGGCAGAGGTAGGAGAATCACTATGAGTTCGAGGCCACCCTCACACAACATAGTGAATTCCAGGCCACTCTGGGCTAGAATGAAACCCTACCTTGAAAAACAGAAAAAAAAAAGAAAAAGAAAAAAAGAGTACAACATATGTTTGGCAGGAAAGTACTTCTAGATACATAATACACACATAGTTAATGTGATATTTGTCTTGTTGCAAAACATTGCTTAAAGTTGAAGAAAAACAACTATTAGAAAATGCATTGAGTGCGGCCATGTTTACACGCCATTGGTGCTCATTTCAGCAGTATGTCTGGATTATTACAGTCATCACTCCCTCTCGGCAGCAGATAATGTGCTTGCATTTCACAAGGGTGTGTAAGTGATCCAGGGTAGCCAGCAGCTGTCTTAAGTCAACTTTTCACATAGTGATAATTTATAAGAATGATGCATTAATTTGCAAATTCTCCTCTACATTTGGATTTGATTTTTAGGTAAAATATAGGCAATAACTGAACTATCTCAGTCTTTTTGGTGGGAATATGACATATTGGTATGCAAGGGCATTGTGAAATTAAAACTCTGAACCAAAGCTATTTTGATGAAAATCGGGTCATATAAGAAAAGACAGAAAACAGCTGGCCTAAGTATACTTTTTGTCTCACTTTTCTGTGCCCATGGATTTGCCCTCCATGAGATGCAGTGTTTTGGTACACACATTACCCACTGGCCCTTCACCTGCTATGTTTGATCATTCTTACTCTGAGACACATCAAATGCCAAGACTTTTTAAAAAGAGACTGAGAAGTTGATTCTAAGGGCCAACTGGACAAGTAAGAGTGACCACAGTCAAGGAAATTTTGTAAAAGGAATAAAGAGGCTGCAGGTGGTACTCTAGTGGCCACCCAGCTTGCTAATATACTCAATGAATCATTTAACCTTAAAAAAAGAGGGGCTGGAGAGATGGCTTTGTGGTTGAGGTATATGCCTGTGAAGCCAAAGGATCTAGGTTCAATTCCCCAGGACCCACGTAAGCCAGATGTACAAGGTGGCTCGCACATCTGGAGTTCATTCACAGTGGCTGAAGGCCCTGGCACACCCATATTCATATTCCCTCTCTCTCTCTTTGCCTCTATCTGTCTCTCAAATAAATAAAATTAAAAATATTTATAAAAAGAAACAAGAAGGGGGCTTGTTCTACTTGATACCCAAACTCCCTAAAGAACATATGATAATTAAACTAGAGTGGTGTTATAATAGGACCACTATTAACTCAATAGAATAGAACAGAGTTAAGGAGTAGACCTGTGTACACAAAATATAAATATAGGGTCCCTAGGACTCTATATGGACCAGTGCATAACAGAATTATATTCAAAGACAATGAAAATTTACTTTAATAAGCCTTTGACATAGTTACTGTTCTTAGAGGGTTGAGATAGGAAGGTCATGAGTTTGAGGTCAGCCAGGACTATATAACCAGACACTGTCTTGGAAAGAAAAAACACCAAAGCCACAATTAGCTTTGAGGATCTTTATTCTAGTTTTTTCATGGATTTTACATAGTATACTTCCTAAAATGTTTTCCAGAGTTCTTTCCTTTTTTTCTTTCTTTTTCCATTTTTTTTTTTTTTTTTTGGTTTGTTTGTTTTGTTTTTCAAGGTAGGGTTTCACTCTAGCCCAGGCTGACTTGGAATTCACTGTGTAGTCTCAGGCTTGCCTCAAATTCACAGTGATCCTCCTACCTCTGCTTCCTGAGAAGAGTAAAAGTGTGTACCACCATGGCCAGCTTCCAGAATTATTTTCTGAATAGCTTTCTCTTTCCTCAAAGTTACAGAATCCCAACAGCTTCTAAAACATGCCTCTCCCCACTCACTTTCCCCACCTTCTCTCTTCTCTCCTGCCTTGGGCTTCCCGTTGTAAGCCCTCCATATGGTAACTCCTTCTCCAGACTGGCTACTTTTCTAGAAAGAGTCTGTTGATGGGAATTCCCTAGAAGGCTTCTAGAAATTTGAAGAACAAAAGTTCCAAAATTCATTTCTTTGGCAATTTACTAAATCTTAATCTTGGCATAATAATTCACTTGACTAGCCAATATTATTATGGTATTAGAGTTGTTGGCTATCCACTTAGAAAAAATAGAGAACTTTTGTTGCTATACATTTCAGTAGATTGATATACCTACCGCTAGATTTGACGTATATTTATTTGCACATAGGAATAATTGGGGTTGAAAATAGTGAAAAGATCTCTTTTTCTACTTATGAATTGTTTTGAATGTTATTTATTGCAAATGTGTTATTTGGATAATAAAACAATATCATTAAATGCTTTTTAAGGGATAGGCATAGAGCTTAGTGACAGAGTGCTTTTCTAGCATATGTGAGGCCCTGAGCTCAATTCTCCAGCACCATGAAGAAGAAGAAAAAAATCTATATACAAGATCATGGCATCTGAGAATAGAGATATTTAGGAATACAAATTGCCTAAAATAACTATTTTTCATTTCTCTCTTAAGATTTTCTATTAATTTATATTCCGAAAAATTGATTATTTTTAAGTACAGATCTGAGTTTTGATGACAGCAAATAGTTGTATGAGCACTGCTGGATTTAACATACCCAACAGCCTCAGAACCCTCCATCCTCGTGTGGAGTCCCTCATGGTGAAGACCTGCACCCCCACCCACCCTGGGTTCTGGCACACCTGGTTACAGCCTTTGGTTTCTCCTTCAATTATAGCTTGAGATTTATCCATGATATATACACCAACAATTTCATCTCTTGATTTTCAAGTAGTAAGTAGTATTTAAATTGTTTCCCATTTGGGGTTGTTATTAAGTTGCACAGGTTTTTATGTGCTATTCTCACTTGAATCAGTACAGGAGCAGGTTTTGCTGGGCCATGCGGTGTTTGTATATCTATAGGAAGCTGCCAGCTGTATTTTCAAAGAGGCTGGACTGTTTGCAATGTATAAGCTGCAGTTGCTCTCTATCCTCATCACCACTTCATGTTGTCACTTTATAGAACATTCTAGCAGAGTGTGGTTTTATTTGACACTTCTATAATGATTACTTATCCTAAACACCTTTGGTGAAATATATTTTCAAAACTTTTTTCTTTAAAAAATATAGATTTTTGTGACAAAGTATTAACATATAGCCCAGGTTGGCCTCTAATTTGTAATCCTCTTGCCTCATCCTCAGAAGCTGGGACTATAGACATGCATCATCACACCTGGTCTACTGTTCTCATTTTTTCCCTGGGTTCGTTTTACACTGAGAACTTTTATATATCCTGGATACAAATAATTCACCAATGTCAACTGTGAGATTTACAAATACATTTTCCCAAGTCTACGGCTTCTCTGTTATTTTCTTAATAATATCCTTGTCGCGGGCTGGCTTAGCAGTTAAGCGCTTGCCTGTGAAGCCTAAGGATCCCAGTTCGAGGCTCAACTCTCTAGTACCCACGTAAACCAGATGCACAAGGTGACGCTTACGTCTGGAGTTCGTTTGCAGTGGCTAGAGGCCCTGATGTGCCCATTTTCTCTCTCTCTCTGCCTCTTTCTCTCTCTGTCGACCTCAAATAAATAAAAATAAACAAACAAGCCGGGCATGGTGGCGCACGCCTTTAATCCCAGCACTCGGGAGGCAGAGGTAGGAGGATCACCACGAGTTCGAGGCCACCCTGAGACTACAGAGTGAATTCCAGATCAGCCTGGACTAGAGTGAGACCCAACCTCGAAAAACCAAAATAAATAAATAAATAAATAAATAAAATAAACAACAAAAAAAACCATATAAACTAAAATAACCCCTAAAAAAATTCTTGCTGGGAAAAGACTAAATGTTTTAAGGTAACATAAAAAATAATGGTTTCATGATGGTATCTCATATATGGTTGTTCTTACCCATTCTGTTCTTATCCGTCTCCCTCTTTCACTGTCCTCTTGCATGGCTACCTCCTCTTGCTGGTCTCTTCCTCCTCCAAGCAGCCTCCCCTCTGTTCTCATGTCACTAGATTCCATTACCTCTCTTAGTTCTCTTCCCTCCCTCTCACGGGCCCCTTTCTACCATTACAACTACTGTCACACACACACCCACCATAGACACTGCATATGAGACAAAACACCTGCTATGTGAAATGCTATTAATTTTGATGAAAATCATTTTTCGCCTGCTTCAAATACCTTTGTGCATTTGGCATTGTACCTGAGAATTCTCCACCCAACCCAAAGCCACAGGGTCTCCTGTGTCTCCTTCTAAACATCTATAAGCTTATGTTTGCATTGGGATCTAGGATCCATTGCAGTGAATTGTTTAATAATTTGTGTGGCATAGATCTTCTTTCTTTGCATAAGGCTATCCAGTTGTTCTAGCTCACTTGTAGAAGGGACTATCACGTTTCCACATTTGATGGATGCTTATTCCAAAGGAGAGATTATGATTTTACCTAGAACATGAACTCTAACAACTTCTACCATAAAAGGAAAAAGTCTGTAGACCCTTTGAGTGACCAAGAGAGTCCCTTTTGCATTAGAGAACTCTCACAGTTTGTTTCACTAACAATGCCATTAAACGAAGGGTATTTATACTCCATTTCTATGATTTCTGCATTAGTTTTCTTTGCCCAGCCTTCTAGAAATTTCAGCCATGCACAAGTTGAAGGATCAATGAATATGAATTCTTTTTTGACAAATTGAATAGATATTGAAACTTCAGGATGAAATTACAACTTAAAGCTCATTTAGCTGAATTCTTCCTTTAATTTTTTTTAATGGGCTGTAGAGATGGCACAGTGGTTAAAAGTGCTTGCTTGCAAAGCTTGATAGCCTAGGTGTGATCCCCACAAAAAGGACCCACACAAAGCCAGATGTACAAAGTGGTGCATGTGTTGTTTGTGGCAAGAGGCCCTGGTATACCCATTCTCTCTTTTTTTTCTCTCTCTCTCCCCTCCTTCCCTCCCTCCATCTTACATAAATAAATTAAATTATTTCATGTTTTTTATATGCAAGATCTAGGTTTACATGTATAAGCACCAATTACCCTATATCACTACTAACAATAAATATTACTTGACTTTCAAAATATTACTCCATGCTAAGTGGAAAGAAGGAAGGAAGGTAGGTTAACTTTTTTGTAAGAGAGAAGTAATAAGGAGCCTAACTTGCAAATAGTCCTTTATTTATTTCCAAGACTGTGGAGCTCCTGAGTTTCATGATCCAAATCTAGCCTCACCAGGAAAGATAATCTGAAAGAAAAGTGATATAAGATAAGAAACATTTGCCTGTGTAAAAAACTTCTAGAGACCTTTTTATGCAGTTCCATCTCATAATATATACTGAGAGATTTAAAGCCACAAGCCCAGAATCCAAATTTTCTTTTTTTCTTTTTTTTTTTGGTTTTTCAAGGTAGGGTCTCACTCTAGCTCAGGCTGACCTGGAATTCACTCTGTAGTCTCAGGGTGGCCTCGAACTCTCGGCGATCCTCCTACCTCTGCCTCCCAAGTGCTAGGATTAAAGGCGTGCGCCACCACACCTGGCTTTTTCCAAATTTTCTTGCTATAAAGTATTATTACCAGATAATTTTTTGTCTTGAAAAGAATCACAACACAAGTGTCAGAGTTGGGTGGAGATTTAATGGGATTCATTGTACTTGGTGATTTGTTGATATTTAACAACTTTGTGGTTTGTTTTGGGCCTTGCTAGTGTAGACGCAAAGAACAAGTTAAGTTGTCCATTTTAATGACTAGGCCAGATATTCCAGAACAGAGGCCTAAGGGTGAACGGAAGAGCAAGGCCAAGCCAGAGAGGAGAGCCAGTTCACAAGGAGCACGTGGGGGCTTCTGTGACGTCAGCTGGTTTCAGCTTGGTGTGAGTTACTGGCTGGCTCTGGCTGGCTCTGCATTGTAGCTGCTGGCCCGGTGGCCTGAACCTCAAAGGGCAGCGCTGGGGCTTCTGTTCTACCAGCTGTCAAATGTAGGTAGAGAGGTACTTCTTCTGTGGCATATTAGCAATTGAAGAGTTCTATAAGTTAGCTATGCTTACTACCTGGGTGACAAAATTGAGGCCCAGAAAGATAAAATAAAGCACATAGATCATGACTCTCACATCTTAAACATGATGCTACCAAATAAGAAAAGAAAAGGGCTCTTTTATTTGAATAGACTTGGATGGTTAGGTGGAAAAATGCTCTTGCTTTGAAATTCTCAAGGCAGAACTAGTCTGTATATCACCCATATGACCCCCTGACCTGCCCACAGAGACATTGTTAATCAACTTTAGCTGGCTCTGACCTAGCTTGTGAGCCCTCCAAAACACAATGCTGCTCAAAACCATGCTCAGCTTTCATGTGAATTAAAATCCTTTGCCCTCCTCTTATAAAAGATGCGTCCATGTGATTCGTGGTGAGGTGCTAGGAGCCCTGGTCTTCAAACCAGATGATTGTGGTTTGGCCCCTCAATCTGGCTGTATTGTCTTGGGCAAGTCACTTCACTCTTCTGGGCCTAGTTGTCTATCTCTGGAACTCACTGTGATCCAAGGCACCAACATCTCCATCTGTGAATTCATAGAAGCAAGTATTTTGATAAAGACCATAGGTGGTTCTCAGAGTGTTCGCATATTACAAATCTGTTTTTGAAATTAAGATGTGCCTGTTTCTAGCTTTTCCTGACTAATTTTTTTTCATCTGCTTGGTCCCTGAAAACTATAATTTAAAGGAAAGGGGAAGGTAGTTACTTAAAACTAGAGGACTTGCAAGAACTTCCTCATAGCTAAACAGCATGAATGTGCTCATATTCCAAGCCTAGCCAGGCCTTGAGTGGTCTGCCCATGCTGTAGTTGTGAGTCTCAAGTTGCTTTTTCTTCATCCTGTTTCTCTATTTGAACCTTCTGATGAGCAGGTGGCCTCGCCATCAGACTGGGCTCAGCAAGGGTCCTCAATGGGCTTCTGAATTCCCCCTGCCCTTTGTTCCTTATGGTAACTGTGCCTCCTCTTTGTCTTCCAGGCTCCCCTTCCCTGCGGGCATATCCTCTCCTCTCAGTGATCACCCGGCAACCCACAGTCATCTCCCACCTGGTCCCTACTGGCCCAGGAATCACCCCAGCATTGTCCCGCCATGCAGCCACTGAGGCCGCCTCTGCTGAAACCCCCAATGGTGAGGTTTTAGCCAGCAGTGAGTCAGAGACAGAGCAGCCCACACCCCGGCAGAAGAAGCCCCGCCGGAGTCGCACCATCTTCACTGAGCTGCAGCTTCTGGGCCTGGAGAAGAAGTTCCAGAAGCAGAAGTACCTGTCCACCCCGGATAGGTGAGGGTGCGGCGAGGAGAGGGGGTGTGGCGAAGAGGGGGGCGCTCTCTGCAGGTCTTACTCTGGGGCTGGGAGGCTTGCTCACAGGGGTCTGGAAGCCACATAGGACAGTTGCAGTGTTGTGTGACATTCTAGCAAGAATCCTATTCTTTGGCTCAAGTCTGGTCTACCTGGGATGAGCAGAAACAGCCCTCATGGCTCTGATACATCAGCCCTGCATGTGTTGAAGACATGCTCATCACCCCATATCCTTCATGTTCTTCCCAAACCACTTCAGGATAACAAGCAAGGGGAAGTTGTGCCAGTGGCTGGCAAGGCTCTCACTGGGAAGCAGGCTTGGTTTCTGAAGCCTCAGATGCAATGATTCTACTTGAGGTCTGGAATTAGGATCTGTAAGTCTAGTCTTCACTCTGTCCTCCTGATACTCAGCAGATTCAGTTTACTGCTTGTTTCTTGCTAGGAAAGGTCTGAATAGATTCAGCTGAGGTTTCTGGTGTCTTAGTGAATTTGATGGCTATCAGTGCAGAACCATTTTTCAGAAGTCCCAGAGGAGCTGAAAGAGAATCTTCTCATTAAACCCTTCTCAGATTCATGTGGGAATGACTAAGCCTTACTCTGCTTGGGGCCCTCAATACCTCACCCTTCTTCCTTTACTTATTATATCGACTGCATATTAGGCAAGTGTGTCTTACCTTACTCTCTCAGCTTGCAAGTTCTGAGATAGCTGAACTCATGTGTCATCCTGTTTATGGGAGGATTTTTCAGGTCATTTTTCTCTTCTTTTATTCATCACTTTGCCCATGTCAGGCTGACCCCAGGACTGGGAAAGAGAATAGGAATAAAATGCAACTGAATGTCTGAAGCTATTTAGTAGCTATATGATAGAAAATAGAAGTGAAAGAAGAACCTCCACTGACCCTCTCGAAGGAAATTTATTAGAGTCCCCCAGCCAGGCACCATCAACTCTTTTCTGGGCATCTCCTAGGTGCTGTCATGGTAGGATGGCAGGGGTCTAGGAAGCAGTAGCCAGAGCCCCGCTTTGAAGGACTTCATGAGGAAGGAATGACTGCAATTGCTGCAACACAGTGAGCCAGTGCTGGCACCATGTGGTGCCAGGGACCACAGGAACTCAGATCTATTGTTGAATGTGGCAAAAAAGTTACGGAAGATTTCTCTGGAAAGGAGACATTTAAGAAGACCTCAGCTGTATTCCACACAGAGGGGATAGCTCACAAAAGGCATAAAAACCTGTCTCACTGGGCATATTGAAGTAATTTCAAGTGATTGGGACATTCCCACCTAAGGTGTGAATAAAGACAGCGTAGAAGCGGCTGGTAATGTGGGAAGAACCTGTGTGCCGGGCTGAGGAATGTGGGCCTTGCAGTTGAGGCAATCGGTAGCCTTTAAAAGTCAGAGGTGACAGGCCCAGATTTACACTTTAGGATCATTGTTTTGGTGGAATTAGAGAGGCAAGGGATAGAGCAGGGAAACCACTTAGCATGGTGTCACCCTGAGGATAGAGACGGAGAGACTACAGGGACAAATGTTTGAAGGTGGGATGGGCAGAATTAACACTAGTCAAGGGAGAAGGATGATAGCTGAGCATTCTGTAGGTACTAGATGGGGTTTGCTAGGGGAAAAGTGAGTTTTGTTTTGGACATTTGCATTTGGGGTCATATTTTGGCAGTCAAGACAGGCTTGTTAATTAACACATGAAGTTTCCAGGCATTACATGGCTGTTTTGATGCTCCTGGCATGTAGCCAAGAGCCTGATGGACATGTGCATCCAGGTGAAATTGGCGCTGTGAGTGGCATGGTGGTGTGCCTAAAGGGCTTCATCAAATACAGCTAAAAGTTTAGATTTATTTCTTAGAAGCTGGAGATTTTTTTAAAAATTTAGAAATATTAGTTCCTAAGTCTCCTGGGGCTTCCAGATACCTGCCCAGGCATCTCTCAGGTGACCCACACAGGACTGATTCACTTGCCTAGGGAGGAGGCCACCACCTGGATGGCATCGAAGCTGCTGCTTCAACCCGCCCTCTCCAACGTTTCCTACCTCCCTACGTGACCAGGGCCATGAGCGCTTCCTCCTCCCACAGCTCTTGCCCTCTTCCTCTGTGTTTGTTTCTCCAGTTTCCTAGGTGATTCCATTTAAGTGAATATGCAGGGAAGTGAGAATTTGTAACGGTGGCAGGTAATGAGAGAAAGCTGATGACAGTGAAGTGTTTCTGCAGCCAGCGTGAGTCAAGGATGCATTTTTCCCAAGTGAGCTAACACCATTTGCTAATGTGGTGGCAGAGCTGCGAACCTTCCACTGACTAATGCACCTGATGGCCTCAGGTGAACTAGGCTCTGAAGGCCCCACGGGAGCCCAGGTAGGACCTGTGGGACCACTGAAGGCAGCCTGGGGTTGAGTTTGTGGGATGTCCCCTCCCCATGTTACTGGTTCATTATGAATAATTGATTGGGACGCAGCACTTCCTTAATGGGAAGAGCCAAGTGCTGTTGGCACTGAGAGTTTATTGCCTTTTTACTAATTACTTTCCATAAAACTCTTTGCTGGCAATAGCCATTCTACAGGGATGATCAGGTATATGTGTATGTAGTTTCAAGACATGTTTAACAGTCTCTTGATGGCAGACTCTAATTTTTATTACTAGAGACTTAATTTGTGCTCTCTGATTGGAGCAGGAGGCCTGGGCAGTTGTGTCTATGAGCAATAGGAGTTGGCTGATACTAAGGCCAGTACTAAGTGGTCCTGGCAATGACTAGATCTGCTCGGCAGAGAAAGCTGCCACTAAGAACTTATACCTGAGACTCCTCATGACTCAGGTTTGAGCCTGTGCAGGCTTGTGTGAAGTCGTGGGTCTTAGGTCTATAAGTGGCAACTGTCCAAATTCTGAAGATCTTCATATAGTGGTGGTCACTGCCCAAGCTGCTCTACAGTTCCATACTGCTTCACCCAACGGGGTTGGAGTTGCAGGGAGGTTGAGAGGCAGTTCATGTTGACTCAGGAAGGCAGCCCTTCCAGATGGTGCCCAGGTAACCACATAGGACCATGCTCCAGCTTCAAGGACTTCTGTGGGTAGGGGTCTGCCTCCTATTTCCACACTATCTCTTTGTTTCTGTTTGAAAGATTTGCCTTGTTGGGTTGGGCCATATGCAGCAGGAGGCAGATAAAAAACATAGGTGAACTTCACTCCTGCCTGTAAGAGGGAGCTCTTACTCTAGGATCCAGGGGACAGCAAAATTTTTTCTGTATAGGGCCAGAGAGTAAGTATTTTGGGCTTTATGGACATAGTCTGTCACAGTTATTCAAATCTGATGTGTAGCCATGGACAATACGAACATGAGGAGCATGTGTGCCAATAAACTTTAGCAGCTGCCAGAAGTTGACCATATTATTGAGAGGTTCTAAGCTGTCTTCAAGCCTCAAATCTTTCATCTGTAAAATGGGAATAATTACAGTGACTTCACAGTGTGGTGAAAGGGAAACACAGCAGAGCAAGCACTTGGCAGAAGCTTAGAGTGTCATCTGGGAGGCTTTCATATTCCACAAATGGTTGGTGTACTGTTGGAACTAGCTACCACTGACCATTTGCTGGGAATAGCTTTGATTCTAGAGATTTACAGAAGGCAAAAGAAAAATGCAGAAGTATGGTGAGCAATAGCATGGGAGGAGGAGGGATGGCTGCAGATTAAATGCCTTCGCTGTTTGGAGTTTTTTAGTAGAGTTCATTTTCAACATGTTAATAATTGTAATTTAGGGCAGCCACAGTAAATTATTGGATTAATAAGAAAGTATTTTTGAGCCTTGCTTCTAGATTTAGCAAAAAGGTAAGCACTTCTGTGGATACAAATGAAGTAGAAAATTTTCTGTTGAGTTAGGGAGGCCAAATAATGTGATGCAATCAGAGGATAGCTGAGAATGTGGTCCGTCAGGGTAGCTGCTGGCCTGCTTGGAGCTGGCAGTGAGGGAGAGTCATGGGAGCTGGAAGGCTTATCTGCCAGACGTGCATCTGGAGCAATGGGTTAGTTTCCCACTTACCTTTCATTCCCATTTTGGGGGAGACATCATACACATTTTGCGGAGGATCATAGTGAAGACTGAAGGTGCAGACGTCTTTTTTTTAAGCTTCATTGCAGAGGACAAGGGTTGCATCAGGTGTCCTCTTGCATGGCCATCTGCTTCTTAGCTAGTTTCCTCCATAGGGCAGAATTGAAGGGAGGCGTTCTTCTCTATGGGAGAGATCCGAGTTTGGGTAGCAAGCTTCTGGCTCTAGCCCGCAGGACTCCATCCTTCTTTCTCTTTCCTCTCTTCCTCATTCTTCCTTTGTGTTTGGTGCCTTATAGGTTGGACTTGGCCCAGTCCCTGGGACTCACTCAGCTACAGGTGAAGACTTGGTATCAGAATCGCAGGATGAAATGGAAGAAAATGGTAAGAAAGGACAATGGTGGAAACTTGAGTCCATGCTGATGGGAAGAATTCCCAGGGGCTATTGAGTGGCAGGAAGAATCATTTGGCAGTTTGGACTATGAGATGGGAAGAGCTTTCAAGATGCTGGCTGGAAAGGAGGCTGTTTGAACTTGACCTGATTGTTTTTTAACTAGAGAAATATTCCTTTAGAAATTAAAGACAAATACCTACAAACTTCTCAGCTCCGATCTTGACTCCCATTATTAGCCTTTCCAAAGAACTCTCTTCCCCTACCACCAATTGTAAGAATAAAGACCAGTACCCTTTGGTAATAGTCACAGAGGGGGCATACTTTCTGCTGCTGTGTTTTCAAGCAAGCACCTATTGTGTTTTCAAATGCAGGGAGCCACAAACTTGGTAGGCATCACAGTTACCTGAGTAGCATGTTCATAGAGGTTTCTAATTTGGTAGGATATTGGGAATGATGGGCAATCCAGGAGGTGTGCCTTGGGTGCTGTATACTTCCCCTCCTCTTTGCTCTCCCTCTACTTCTCTCCTTTCCTGGTGACTATGAGGTAAGCAGCCTTCTCAGCTACAGTCTCCCACCACCCAGAATTCTTATTTCCAAGACTTGTGACAGTGCTAGAGGAGGCCAGGTCATTCAAAAGTACATAGTATTATGGCCACAGTTTCTGTAATACAGCTCCTGTTGGTAACAAATTAATATTTACATCTTCAACTTTTAAATGTACTGAGGCTAAATATCTGTGTTTTGAAGAACTAATTTCCACTTTCTTTCTTTCCCCTCCCTCCTTGTCTCTCTCCCTTCCTAAAGGCACTGTTAAACCAAACTTTCCATAATAGTTCAATCTTTTATTTTTCAGTTTTTCATACATCATGAAGGACAAGGCCCATAGAAGAAAAGAGGAGAGCGGATGAGAGGAATCCCTGTTCTGATAGGTAGCAGATACCCCATGCCACCTAATGTGAGACTTCCTTTCAACTGCACAGGATTTTACTGGCTCTTTCTTCTTGGTATGGGCCAGGATCACCATACCTTCCTCATACATGTTAGCCTATCTAGATACAAGCTAGTAGACCTCATGTTTCAAGGGCTAAAAAATTAAATAACTGAGATGCCCCTCCTCCTCAGTTGTCAGAAAAAAATGTCAGTGGAGAGATATTTTCTCAAATTTGTCTATTTTTTCTTAACCCTGTAGTTCCTTCTTCTGTTAGTCATATTTTCATTACTGTGATAAAATATCTGACAACCTATGGAAGATAAGATTTATTTGGGATCATGGTTTCAGGTTGGCTAGCATCATTGGGCACCAGGCAAGAATATCACTGTGGTGGCAGCAGCCTGTAGCTGAGAAGGTTACTTCCCTCATAGCCACCAGGGAAGGAGGGAAGGATACAGCCCCTTAGCCATACCTGCCTTCAACGAGTTCCCATCTCTTGGATTTTCCATCACCTCCCAATAGCCCATCAAAATATGAACCTATTGGCTGGAGAGACTGATTAGTGGTTAAGGAGCTTGCCTGTAAAGCTTAAACACCCCGTTCAATTCCCCAGTACCCATGTAAAGCCAGATGCAGAAAGTAGTGCACGCCTCTGGAGTTCATTTGCAGTGGCTGAAGGCCCTGGAGTACCATTCTCTTCCCCCCTTTCTGTCTCTCTTTGCTTGCAAATAAATAAATAAAAAGATTTTTAAAAATTATGAACCTATCAATTTGAGGGCAGTGCTCTCATGATCTAGTCACTTGCCCAAGGCTCACTTCTGAACATTGCTGCTCTGGGGACCATGGCTTGAACTCATTTCCCTTCTAAGCCATAGCATTACTGACTGTTCCTTGCTAGCAGGTTTTGTCCCAGGCACTATAGGAAGTAACACAATAAAATACATCCTCTGTCTTCAATGGAGTTTGCAATGTAGATGGAGAGGGCAGGCCCAGGGAGCAGTGAGGGAGCATGGTATGGTCCAGTGCTGTTGTTTAGTGTGGATTGCTAAACCCTTGAGAGTTGAAGGTGAGGTAGTGAGGACGGCTGCAGATGGCGGTTGACAGTCAAGGACAAATGAGATTCAGTTAGTAATGCCAACAACTTTACAAGGCTACACCCAGGACACTTATGGTGGTAACTTTTGAGGGGTGGGGGGCTGTGTTCAAATGGAACCAGGTTTGAAGTGAGCGGCTCTGGGCCCAGTGAGTTCCCAAACATGCCCCTCCCTGTCTGACTTTGGGCAAGTCCCTTGTGCTTTCCTTGCAAGTTCCACCACCTACCTCTTTCCTCATCAATCATTGTCATCAGAATCAATGTCTCCTGAGTAGCAGAGGCATTGTTTAAATTGGTTATCAGCAATCTTCTCATGAGTCAGATGATTAACGAATTGACAGCCAGCCCTCTCGGCCAGCACCGCCCAATCCCTGTGCAACTACGCGTGCGCCTTCGCCTCTGACGTCATTTGTTTTTCACCAGCTACTGTGCTGCTGGCATAGTTGTGGGTTGGTTGTTAATGGCTATTAATGCCATATCATCAAAATGGAAGTAACTCAGCAGATTTAAGCTTCAGAAAATGTTCTAGGCCAACTGAACTTGTCCCTTTAGACAAGAGGAGGGCCCAGCTTTTAGCTCGCCCCAGTAATAATGTTACTTTCATCAGATAGTGGAGGTGCACAGACAAGCTATGAATCTGTCCATTAGGAAATAAAAATGTTCTCAGTCTAGTCGGGGAGAAAGTCCTCAAAACTATGTTACACAGAGCAATCGAGGCAACTGAAGAGGGGCCCACATGCAGGTGTGTCCACCCTGTTAAAATGAGAGAGACTCTGTCATCTACAAAGCGTACAGTCGAGAACCACCAACTGAGTTACAAAAAAGAAAACACACAACTCTCAAAGTGTTTTCAGTAAGTTGACCATTTTGTGTTGGCTGTATTCTTAGTTTACTGGCTGCCTGTGGCTGCAGGCTGGATGTGCCTGTGGGATGCTATATCAGATCAGAGGCACCATCTAAGCCAGTGTCAGGGATGAAGAGAAGCATGCTCACTGATGGTGGGAAGGGAACTGCAGGCCGACAGAAGGGACAGGAGGCCTGGGGTTTCTTAAGAGCTTCAAAACGGTGGGAGCCAAGCACGACATACCGGGTTTAGTCATGAGTCTGAATTCTGACTCCCCCAGAACAGCAAGGTATTGTTGCCATCCAAATTGCTTCATCTGTTTTCCTGGTAAAACTCTTTCAATGCTATCTCTTCAGGTACTGAGAGGAAAAGAAAAAGATAATTGGGTAATAAAGATGTCTCAAGGCTAGTAACCTAATTGGAACTGGAAAAAGATTAGCACTTGACTCTCAGACTTACTTACATGGCTGCCAAGGCCCACACTGCCAAAACCAAGATAGCATCTCCAACGAGTTTTGACTGGTCAGCAGCTGTAACCTATAGCGGGTTGGGTAAATTTAATCTTGCACATTAGATGGGACACTCACCCTCTATTCCATTTTTGTGGGCATTAGTTGCAGTGGGACCTACAGCATTTTGTACCAGGCTGGAAGTACGTCATTGTTCAGACATCTGCAGCTTTATAGGATACATGACTTTTCTGTGAGATGATCCAAATGGTTCCTTCCTTTGCCACTCCAGAATTGGGTGGGCCATGCACCATGCTCATCATCGACTTTGTCTCTGGGTAATCAACAGTTTTGTGAAACTGTTAGGAGTTGCTCTTTATGTAATCCTGTGCAAGGTACTGTGGGCATCCTTGGTAAAGTGTCTTTCCTGTACCTTATGAAGTTGCAGTATTAACTAAGCTAATGTCTATAAAACATCTAGGACAGTACATTCCACACAGGATGCAGACAAGGGATGTTATCAGCCACTATTATTGTTGTTGTTGTTGTTATTGTTGTCATTGTTGTTGCTTAGCCACAGAGCCATGTCCCTAGTGACTCTGGAACCCTGAGTGTCTCTTTTGGTTGAGAAGAGTCCTGAGTGTTTGTACCCAGTCAGAGCCTTGACATTTGGTCTGAAATTGAGGCATAATGGATCATTCCATCTTCAGGCTGGGACAGACAGCTAATGTGAGCAATACTATAGAAGGAAATTCATGCTAGGGATTCCAAACTTGTTTCTTAGCTTCACGGAAACTGTCATCAGTTCTGTGATCCTCACTGCATGGGGGAGGTAAAGAGGACAGGAGCAAATATCATGCTAGTTTACAAGTTGTTCCCTGGAGTCTGTTGGATATGTGCAGATAACTGGCAGATACAAAAAGCAGTGGCATGTTTTCCATGCCATGAAATGCTGGGTTGGGGGGAAATGTTAGATTTGGGTGTTTAGGGATTTTGTGTTCAAATTCAGTTGGACTTTTGGCTTATTCTAATCACAACAAGCCCTTTCCACCAACTATTGCCTATCTGTAAAGGGGAGAGAGAAAATGATCCTCCTCACTGAACTGGCATCCCATTATTTCCAAGACAACTGCCTGTCCCTCACCTAATACCCAGGAAGGAAGCAAAAGCCCATCTCTGCATCCTCAGCACAGAACAGTCAAATGCCTGGTTGAGAGTCCAGAGGAGGGTTGTCAACAGACAGAGGCAAAAAGTAGATGACATGTGAGGTGTTTTTTTTTTTTTTTTTTTTTTTTTGAGAGGCTGAGAGAAGTATGTGACCTCATGTGCATGGGTTGTCTGGCCTCTCTGGACTAAGGAACAAATTGGCTGTAGCAATAATTGGGAGGCTAGCCCCTGAGAGGAGAGCTGCAGGGTGTATATGAGTGTGCAGCCACGGGTGCGGGGCAGGTTTCGGATAATTGCATGTCTCAGGTGTGCTGGGAGGCCGGGGGCCAGAGGTCGATGCAGAAAGCAGCCAGGAGGGTAGTTATCTCCTAATTATTGCTTGCACTGGAATGTTTTATTCCATTTAGAAAATGGTCTGATTGTTTTGAATTTTTTTTCTTCATACTGTAGGAAAGCAGCCAGGTGGGGTTGATCCAAGCTGTGTGGGTGGTGTTCCCTAATTGCTGGGCTGGACTTTCTTTTGCCAATTAGGTGGCTTCCTTGGGCCTGCCCTTTTCTAACTTGATTACTACATGGGGCAACTTACTTTTGTATAACCTCTTTCATACCCAATGTAGCTGCTTTCAACATGTAGATTCTGTCTTGGCACATTCAGGTACTTTCAAAAGCCTGCACTCACACTGACATGAAAATCAGATACTGACTTACCTGAAAAGAAATACAGGGCATCTTCTCCCCAGAGGTAATTTCTGTCAGCATCTATTGCTGAAGGTCTCTTCACATCTCTATGGGAGCTGTCTAGATGGGTTCAAATAAGTTGAGAAGAAACACAGCTGAAAGATGTTTAGTGAAAATTATTGTCTTCCTCATACCCATACACAAAAACAACTCAAAATGAATCATACATCTAAATGTATACATCTAAAAGAGCTAAAACTGTAAAAGTCTTAAATTGGGATTAAGTAAGACCCTCTTAGATATGACATTAAAAGCACAAACAACAACAACAAACCCTTGAATTGGATTTCATGAAAATTAAAAACTATTGTGCTGTAAATAGTAACACAGAAGGGCTGGAGAGATGGCTCAGCAGTTAAAACACTTGCCTGAAAGCCTCATAATTGGAGTTAGATTCCCTAGTACCCATGTAAAGCCAGATGCACAAAGTGGCGCATGCATTTGGAATTCATTTGCAGCAGCTAGAGGCTCTGGTGTGCCCATTCTCCCTGTCTGTCTCTTTTCTTTCTATGTCTTTGCTTGCAAATAAATAATTTAAAAAAGCTTGACATTAAAAAAGAGAATATCACAGAAAAGTAAAAAGAGGGACTGGAGAGAAGGCTCAGTGGTGAAAAGCACTTGTTCACAAAGCCTAGTGGCCTGTGTTCAGAAACCCCAGTATCCACATAAAGCCAGATACACAAAGAGGAACATACATCTGGAATTCATTTGCAGTGGCAGGAAGCTCTGGCATGCCCATTCTTCCCCACTCTCTTTCTCTTGTTCTCTCTCTGCTTTCAAATAAACAAATTAGATACCTTTAAAAAAAAGAAAACTGAAAAGACAGCCCACAAAATGGGAGCAAATATTTGTCAATGTTCTAAGTGATAAGGAACATGTATGTAGACTATTTAAAGAACCCTTACAGAACAGCTATAAAAAGACAATTTCAATACACCTTTTTCCCTAAAAGATTTATAACAACTGGGCAATAAGCACACAAAAAGATGCTACCCATCAGCTATCAGGAAAATACAAATCAAAACCACAATGAAATCACATTTTGCACTTGATAGGATGGCTATGATCATGAGGGCATAATAACAAGTGTTGGTGAGGAAGTGGAGAACTGGAATCCGCATCTGTTCTTGGTTGGAATGTACAATGGTACAGCTGCTCTGGAAAAAGAGTCCTCAGAATGCTAATCATAGAGCTGCCTGCCATACGATGAAGCCATTCCGTTTCTGGATATATACCCCAAAGAGGTGAATGGGAGGGCTTGGAGAGGTATTTGAATACCCCATTCATAATAGAATAAATCACCATAGCCAAAGGTAGAAGAAACTTGTGTTCAGCCACTGATGAACAAGAATGTGGTGTATACATAAATTGGAATGTTATTTTCTGGTACGTGTTACAAGATAGATGAATCTTTTTTTTTTTACCAAGTTATTTATTCCATGCAAATGGGGATGATAACATTAAGCTAGGTATTGCTATAGTTTGGATCTAGAATGGCCTCCACTAGGTCCATCTCCAGCCTGTCGTGTTGTTGGGAGATGTTTCAGAGGCAATAGGGCCAATGGGAAGTTAGGCTGTTAAGAAGTGCCCTTGACGAGCCTGACAACCTGTGCCAGGGTGGAGACAGATGCTGAAGATAATACATACCAAAGCAGAAATCCAGAAGCTCCTGAGAGTTTAAATGAAGTAGACTTAAAATACACCCACCACAGCTCAGGTAATTTTGCGGAAGAGGCAATGCAAAGATTGAAGGAGCCACAGGCTCGGAGGGCATACCCAGAGGTATTGCCTAACCCCCAATGACTGATTGCTGCTCTCACAATGCATAACCCACAACCCTATGGGGAATACCAGCAGCCTCTCTGAGGAGGGCCCTCAACAGAATGGGGACAGGGAGGAGGGAAATGGTACCAACACATGATGTGTCCATACAAAGTATAATTCTTAATTTAAACATAAAGAAGTGCCCTTGAAGGGCATACTGGGACCCTTTCCCTTTCTGTTTCTCTTTACTTCTTGACCACCATGAGGCCAGCAGTTACTTCTACTACATTCTCCCACTATTATGTTCTGCCTTTACCTAAATAAAGTCCAAAAGCAGTGGGCCAATTAAATTCTGAAACTTCTAAATGTATGACCCCAAATCATCCTTTTTTTTGTATTTTTAAAAAAATTATTTGAAAGAGAAAGAGTAAATGGGCATGCCAGGGCCATTTTCCACTGTAGACAAATTCAAGATGCATGTGTCACGTTATGTATCTGGTTTTACTTGGGTATTGGAGAATCTAACCAGGGCCAACATGCTTTGCAAGCAAGTGCCTTTAACCACTGAGAAATCTCTCCAGCCCTTCTTTCCATTTTATAAGATTATTATTTATTAATTTTGTCCCAAACACATAAAGCTGATTGCACAATAATAGCAAAAATATGTATCTCCCACCCCTAATTCTCAGTTTAATCCAAGTTCTCCTAAAAGCCCTTCTCACTAGCAGCCCAGAAGTCAACTATACCAGGCCAGAGTATATGGAGGAAGGGCTGTGTGTTTCATTCCAAAGTCAACTATAAATATATATGTTTTGTTTTGTTTTTCAAGGTAGGGTCTCACTCTAGCTCAGGCTGACCTGGAATTCACTCTGCATTCTCAGGGTGGCCTCGAACTCACAGCGATCCTCCTACCTCTGCCTCCCCAGTGCTGGGATTAAAGTTGTGTGCCACCACACCCGGCTCTATAAATAGTTTTTAAAAAATTATCTCTACCTGCCTCATGGAGTTATTGTGTAGATTATAAATTTGGATAATAAGTGTATAAGCCTTTGGCATCAACAAGGGTTATTTTTAGGGAGTGATTTTGATTTTTATCTTTCTTCAGCTCTATGGAGGTGTTCATGGAGAAGGGTTAGTTCATTCAATAACAGTTGTCAAATGCCTGCATGTGTGCAGGGAGCAAGTGAGGGTTCAGGCAAATAAACATGTAGTGACAGAATTTCATGAAAGCTCTTGTAGCATGCATGAGGGAAAGAGTGACTTGGAAGAGCAAGGCAGGCTTCTGAGAGAAGCTGGGAGAGGCTTTCTGAGCAGAGAATAGTTCTGGCTTCTCATGAGCAAGACAAACTGGTCTTGCTCACCTTTAACTCCACTTTACAGATTATAAAACTGAGGCTCAGCTTATTCAAAGGACTTTCCCAGAGACAAAATGGTAAGTGGCAGAGTTGCAATTTAACCTAGACTAGCTGAATTGTCATGTTCTGTATTCAAGTGAGAGACACTATCATAGTAAGTAAAATGGAGTGTGATCAAGGAAGACACCTGATTTTAACCTTTGGCCTCCATATGCAAACACATGCACACACACACACACACACACACACACACACACACACACGAATGTATACCACACACATGCATATACAGGCATAAAAGATGTGCATTTTAAGGCTCTTTATTCAATTTCTTAGACTATCTGTAAAAGTTGGTATGAGTTGTATGTTCACAGTACTGTGTTGATTCTCTTGCTTGCTACAAATATTACTTTTAACTTGTTAAATAACTGCATTCACATTTTATTTTTTTAAATATTAAAAATATTTTATTTATTATTGAGAGAGAGAGAAGCAGATAGAGAGAATGAACACATGATGGCCTCTCGCTGTGGCAAATGAACTCCAGATACATGTGCCCCCTTATGCATCTGTCTTACGTGGGTACTGGAGAATTGAACCTGGGTCGTTAGGCTTGCAGGCAAGCACTTTAACCACTAAGCCATCTCTACAGTCTAGCATTTTTTTAAATTCTATTTTCTTTGTGTATATGATCAGGTTATTAAATGCCAAAACTGGAGAGATGGCTTAGTGGTTAAGGTGCTTGCCTGCAAAGCCAAAGGACCCAGGTTCGATTCTTCAGAACCCACATAAGCCAGATTCACAAGGGGGCACATGCATTTGGAATTCATTTGCAGAGGCTAGAGGTCCTGGCATGCCCATTCTCTCCCTCTCTCTCTTAAAATAAATAAATACCCAGTTGAAACCACAGAGAATTGGGGAAATGAGCAAGAGTGAATCTTAGTGAATCTGATATCAGCACAAGGGTGAAGGAGATAGACACTAAGGACACTCAACACCTACCAAACCAGAGATCCAAAGACTCCTAAGAGTCCATCACTGAAGTAGACTTAAAATGCTCCCAGCATGGCTCAGGGAATTTTGCAGAAGAGGGGGCAGAAAAATTGTTAGAGCCACAAGTGGAGACATTCTGCACAGAGACATTGCCTCCTCCCCCCATCATCATCCATGACCCACCATCCCCATAGGTTGGCCTGCATCCCCAATGTGGAAGGCCTCTTCAGAAAAGGGGCAGGGAAGAAGGAAAAGATGGTACCAACATGTGTTGTTTACATACTAAATATGTCCATATCTAATAAAAATGGCCATCCTACTGAAAGCAAAAATAAATAAATAAATAAATATTTAAAAAACTCTCATGATTCTGACTGAAAAAATGCATCAAAATCAAACAAGGATGAAGACATATTTGTAGACCAGAGGGAAAGGTTGGAAATATATTTGGTCAAACCCTGCTGCTGCAATGCTGGGCAGTAAGACTTAAGTTGCTGTGTGAGGTTTTACTAGGAAACAAAAGATGTAGGAAGTAGGAATTTCTTGCATTCAATTGCATCTTTCTTTTTCTTTTTCCTTTTCTTACATAGGTCCTTAAAGGTGGACAAGAAGCACCCACAAAACCTAAGGGGCGTCCCAAGAAAAACTCCATCCCCACGTCTGAGGAGATTGAAGCTGAAGAGAAGTTGAACAGCCAGACCCAGAGCCAGGAGCCCCTGGAGCCCTTGCAGGAACCGAAGGAGCCCTACAGTGCCCAGGAACCCAAAGCCTGTGATGTCCCCTTGGAAGTGGCAAACCCACCAGGCCAACCCCAGCAGTTGCCAGAAGCTTGTTCTGAACCCCCACCATTAAGTTAAAATAAAGTCCATTGGGGAAATGGGGAGACTGGGAAGAAGCTAAAAGAGGGAAAACAGGGAGACTCGAGAGAAAACCTCTAACAGTCTGGTAAAGTGGGGTAAAGGAGATCCACCCGTCTCCCTCCTCCCCAGTGGCGTTTTCATTCGATGAGGACTTGCTTGCCTTCTTAGAAGGCTGTGTTAGCCACAGCTGCCCTTGAGTAGGTGTGACAGCACCTTGAAGCTGCATGTCCCAGCTGGCGTGATGGCTGTGGAGCTGGATACAGCAGTCTGTCCACGTGGCAAGCTGAGCTGGCCAGCAGTGGAGGGCAGCTCTCCTCCCTCCCTGACACCCTTTGGGCAGTCAGTCAGAAAAAAAAAAATAATAATAAAGCAGAGAAAGGTGGAGGCACTTGGGTGGTCTGCCCAGGCTCCTTGCTGACTCAGCACTTAATTCTGTAGTTTTAAAAGAGAATTTAATGTTTTCAGGGTTTTTTGAGGGTGGGGTGGGGGACTGTTAAAGGCAGGCAAAAAAGGAGTTGTGAGTTTCTAGAAATGTCTCCAAGTCCCATTCGTTGTTCTGGAGACACGTGTGCCTTTGTACCTATTATGAAATGGTCAGATGACCAGGAACTGGTAAGCTTTGTTTTTCTTGCTTCATTAAAAGTTGCCTTCCTGAGGTTGCAGATGCAGATATCCTAAGATAATGTTTATTTTTTAATTAAAAATAAATCTTTCAAAAAGATGGTTTGGTTTCTTTGGAGGAGGCATCCTGTGGAGAGAGATCCAGGCTCTCTGGGCCATTCTTTGCCAACCTGCAAAATGATTGGTCCAGGCCACCGGATCCAAGTGCTGGAGCCAGTGAAGCAGCTCTGAGACCCTGGGGAGAGGAGAGGAACGAGTGAGAGGCTGGACGCCCCACCCAAGCGGCTCCGCTGCCAGCTTCCATGTTGGGCTTCCAACTCCAGAGGGTGGTTTACTTCTTTGAAGAGATAATAAATTGACCTGCTTTGAGAGGTCAAAGCCATATAAAAATAAATCTAGCTAATCATTTTCATTGGTTTCTTGTTTATCCTTCTAGTTATTCTTTATTGAGTATCCAACTTGTAGCAAAAGAAGGCTTAAAAACAGCATCACTCGCTGGGCTCAGCTACTTCAAATTTAAAAACAATGTTGCAGACTAGGAAGTGGCACCCAGTGGTAAAGCACTTATTATTAGTATGTATAAGGTCTTGAGTCCCACACTTCACATCATGAGGGGGGCACAAATAAAAAAATAGTGAAGCTCAGCCAGGCGTCGTGGTGCACACCTTTAATCCCAGCACTTGGGAGGCAGAGGTAGGAGGATTGCCGTGAGTTTGAGACCACCCTGAGACTACATAGTGAGTTCCAGGTCAGCCTGGGCCAAAGTGAGACCCTACCTCGAAAAACCAAAACCAAACAAACAAACAAACAAACAAAAAAACAAGTAAGCTATACAGGTATACTTTTAAATGAGACCAGAAAAGAGGTAGGTACCAAATTTTTCCTATAGAGAGGAGTCTACTTCCCTTTTTATCTGATTCTCATGCACGGTGACTGCAATGCTTGTTTCCCAAGAGTCACCTTTAGGACTATTTGGCTGTGAAACCCTGCAGGATGCAGAACTCTATACCCACCATCTATTACAGAGCCATTCTGCCAAATTGTATGCTTGGAGAATCAGAGTCAGCTGTAACACAGGCAGGAGACAGGACCTGTGAACAAAATCATATCAATCAGTTCAGAGCGGAGCAGGAAAGATCTGCATGCGTTCAGTGACCTGGCTGCCTGCTTCTCTCCAGGACCACAGCCTGTCAGAAAGTGACTATGGCTTTGACATTGTCAAGGCAGTGCCTTGCCTGCCTTTGCTTTTCAGAACAGCAGAGAAAGCAGTCTCTCTCCTACCTCTTGTGAATAGACAAAGGAGTTAAACATTTGGCCTCTAAGAACCAGTTTGTGCAGACCACACCCAGCTGCCTGTGCGAGGCTGCTTGTACCAAGCATGCAGAAAGCCGTCTCCCTCACCTCCTGCCCACCTCACAGTACAATTTTATGATCTGCCTACCAGGTGGTGTCACAACGAGCCAAAGAACGTACACAATGGCCAGAGTAAGCAGGTGGATCAGAGCCAGGTTAGCCTCACTGCTCAGGAGCTGTTCTGTCCTGTTCAGCTCACCCACAGAGGCCTGTCATTTAGATGCTGATTACCTATGAGGGGTTTTGGCCTCTTGCCCTGAGCGCTCAAGACACCCTTTCCATGGAGTCTGGCGGTGACGACCGCGCATGAGTCGTTTTGTGCATCCATACATGCTGGACTTCCCAAGATTTGGGTCTCAGATGTTTCTGACTTCTGGTTCTCACTCTTTGGCTCATCCTCTTTGGTTTGTTTTTTGCCCTTAGGGGTTGAAGACATTTCACTGGTGAATTTAAGACCCGGATTATCTTTCCTTGTGTTTGGTAAGGCCCTGCCCAAGGTTACCTCCACTTATAAGCTCTGGGCTTATCCTGCAGCCTCAGCTGTGCATGGCTTTTCCTGGTGACTCAAAGATGGGCCAGGCTGAGCCTTTGTTTTTTTTGTTGTTGTTGTTGTTGACAAATACAAATTATACACACCTTTGGCATACATGATACAATATGTTTACATGATGGGATGGCTACATAGGATAGGTTTATGTATTATCTCATTTCCATGTGGTAGAATGTATGAAATCTCTTAACGGTTTTTAGTTATGCAGTACTTTAAAATCTTCAAGCCCTTGTTGAATACATTCCTCCTAACTGACATTTTGTTGTTATTTAATCAACATCTCCCCAGTTCCTGTCCCCAACATTGGGTAACTACCATTTTACTCTGGCTTCTATGATATCACTGTTTTTAGCTTCTACATATAATAAGAGCATGCATTTGTCTTCTGTGCCTACTTTTCCTTTTTTTTTTTTTTTTTTTTTTCCTTAACGTAATGTCCTTCGGGTTCATCTGTTTTGTCCTGAATGGTAGGATTTCCTTCTCTTTTGTGGCTGACTACTACTCTACTGTGTGCATGTACCCCAGCTTCTTTATTCACTCAGCAGTTGATGGGTACTTCAGTTGACTTTATCCTGGGTGTTGTGAATAGTACTGAGATGAACATGGAAGTGCAGATGTCTCTACGACATACTGATTTTATTTCCTAGTGGTAGGGTTATAGGATGATATAATAGTCCACTTTTTGTTTGGAATAATGGACTGGGACTTTTGCTGCTACCCTTGATACCTTACTTGGGAACCAAGCCTTGCTCCTTCTCCATTCCACCTTTCCTTGTCTCAGTTCCAAGTATTTATAACTAGCATCCAGAAATCAGCCTCACCAACTTCCTATGGGATGTGCACAGGAAGGTTGCTCGTTGTAGTCTGGAACAAAGGGTTGAGTAACCTCCAGCCTGCCTTTCTCTCACCACCTCTCTTGGGTGCCCCTCGATGTCTGTTCTCCCTTTACAGGCCTTGCTGAATGAAAGCATTCTCTCCCTTCACTGGTATGCAGGATGGTGCCCCCCCTAGAGTTCAGACTTTTATTTGAGAGCACAGTCACTGGCCAAGTTTTGAAGTTTTCCAGAGGTAGAGAGAAGCCCAAGGCAAACTGAGATTCTGTGCTTGGAGTAGAAGACCCAGGGAGATTTTAGTTTCATCTTTAGGAAGTTTCTGCTCTAGGAGGCTTAGAGAAAGAAAGACACACACACACACACACACACACACACACACACACAGGCTTTGACCTGCTGCTGCCCACTTGGGCTGTAAAGTGGACTGATTCTTTAGTTTTACACAAGCCCACTCATGAGAGAGGTTAATGCCATTCTCTGGGTCTTGCCATGGCTCAGAAGCCATGCTGAGAACCAATTCCGGGGGCCAAGCCTTCCTCATTAGCATGCCCTGTCTCCTCCCAGACAAGTGCCTATGGCAGACATATTGTAAGTGGCTGCTCTCACTGTGTGCATCTTCTCTGCTGGAGAACAGATTTCTGGTAGGGGCTCCATGCAAGCATCCACATTCACCCATCTAACCATGAGTGTGTGCTTTCAGCCACTGTGTACTCCTCTTCCTTACACCTTGGTATGGCAGTCAGAAATAGGCTCTACTTTCAAGTGCTCCTTAATTAACCTCACCTCCTGTCCAATGTGTTCATTTTTCTCTTGCCCGTTCCTCTTCATACACTCATGTAAGTACCACTGCCGTCCTGCCATTTCCAGAAGAGTCAGATTCCTTTTTGTTCCCCCAAGCATACATTTCTTGAGACTGTCTTTCTGTTCATGTGTTTCCACTTTCCTTCTCTCTGCTGGAGTCTCCAAAGGTCTACAGATATTCCATTAGATTGTTCATATTCTTTTGATTTTCTGCCGACTGACTTCTTTTTTGGCACTATGGGAAATTTGCATTCTCAGCAGAGTAAAGGCACAGCTCGCTGTCTTGAAGCTTGAGGTCTGTAAACATAAAACACGTTGTCAGGTACCTGGTCATCATCACAGTTGTCCACGGGCTCTGGGATGCCTGCCATTTTCAGAGACAAGAAGGAAGGAAGGCAGAGCAAAAGAGCTTTTCTATCTGCTGAAACCCTCCCAAAGGAAATAATGCTGGGCCACTGTTCCCAGTGGAAGCTCCAGATCAGGAAGGTGATGGGGAATCCACACTGGAAGGTTCTCCTGGGAAAGGGACAGTAGGCCACTGATTGTACCAACTCCTTCTGGAAAAAGTCCAAACAGGGATCTGAAGATGCCCTCACAGGATCTTCCTCAAGAGGAAGACCCTGTGCAGTGTTGGCCTGGAGGAAGATAACTCCTGCAGAGGTAGCTTTCAATATCAAAATCTTACCTAGACCAAAATAGTATTGAATAGCTCCTGGTGAGTGGGGAGGCTAGTTTGGCCTATGATACTAGGAGGTGGGTTGGGAGACAAGTCCCTTTTTGACCTCCTAGAGTGGACTGGCTGGAAGGGTGAGGGCGGGAAGCTCAGCATTGTACCTAGGAGCTCAGAATTGAGGATGGAGCCAATCTAAAAGCTTGAGGTGTACAGTAGTCAGAGACATACTTTCCATTTTGTAGAGGGGAAACTGGGAGAGATGGCAGTGATTTAAGAGAGGTTCCCAACGTTGCCAGCGTCAGAATATAGGGCAGCTCTGCCCTTACTAAGCAGAGTAGCTGGGGCTCCTGATGACTATGAGCTGCCTTAACCACAACTCAGCAAGCATTCCCTCAACATCTATCTTGTGCCCAGTTTTGGGCTAGTATAAGTGTGGGTAAGTAGGGAAAAGAAAGAAAGGGTAGAATAGCATGTCTCTGCTCTTAAATGAGCTCAAATATTAGAGGTCACATAATCTGTTTGGGGACACGTCTAGGGATTTCAGCCCATTTTTTGTGACATGTACATCTTTACTTCCCCTGTATGATGGTGTTCTCTTTGGGCGAGGAAAGCGATTCAGGGAAGACACATCCCTAAGCATGTCCTTAGCATGCTAGGCCAGCTAAGAGGGAGTTAATATCTTAGGTTGGCTGCTTATGCACCTGGAAGGGTGATTAGCACTGGAACAACAGGTGTTGTTAAATTCTCTTGAATATGCCTCTAATCCCAGTTTGTCTCCCAAATCCTGGGTGGAGGGTGATTTGGGGTGGGAAGAAATTGCCTGGTAATGCTGTTTGTAATCTGGGTGTGGATCTCAAGGAAAGGTAACTCAGCACCTGTCTGGTGTTGCCTCCTTGTGTTCTGCCCTTGCCTCTCCAATGGGCAGTGGATGGAGTAGCTTTCCTGCTTCCTTTCTTGCCCACCACTTGTGCCCCAGCAGGTGTGCTCTGGTGTTGGCCTCCACCTGGCTGCTCTGGGCTGTGCTGCCAGCTTCTTGCCATCTTCAGGTTAGCTGTAGCCAGGAGGGGCTGAGCACCCTGCCTGCCAAGGGGGGCTGTGTAAGTCAGCATGACAGACTCCTTTCTTTCCCAAACTCTCTTCCCTTCTGTTTATTTTTGTTGCGGATTTATTAGACACACAGTTAAGTGCCTATTTAGCCCTGAGAACTGTCATCATGTGCCTGCTTCATGAATAAGATCATTCACTGACAAAAACCCTTTAAACATTTTTTTTCAAAGAAGATTGGGGAGGCACAGGAGAGAGGAGAGGTGAGGAGGAGGAAATAATGCCCCGGGTCTGTGAGGAGG
This sequence comes from Dipus sagitta, assembly GCA_036346955.1. Classification (NCBI taxonomy): domain Eukaryota; kingdom Metazoa; phylum Chordata; class Mammalia; order Rodentia; family Dipodidae; genus Dipus; species Dipus sagitta. Next base: position 80,207,321 of record CM070772.1, on the reverse strand, counting down.
CCAAGAACAACCGAAACCCAAGCGCAGGCCTCTCCTGCAGCTCAAGAATGTAACAAGGGCTCTTAGAAGTGCCTTGAATTTACCCTGTTCCACAGGCGTCATTCCTCTCTCTGGATGCTGGGGTCTAGAGTTCATTCCTTTGTCTTGGCTGCTGGATAGCACACTGTTTGAGGCAAGCAGAGTGGCGGCTGTGCACCTGCTCAAAGTACTTGCCAAGAACCTCCAGGCATGTCAGGCTGTCTTTGCCCCTTTGGGATCTGAAATCAACTTCCTTGATCCAAACCCTCTTGGTTCTCTCAGGTTTTCCATCTTCAGGTGGTCCTTCTTCCCAAACACTCATACACATTGCTTGACTGAGGGAGCAACTTCCAGATCTGATGTCTTTTTAATGCATCCCAATGATACAGCAGGCACTGTAATGAAAACTTTGTTTACCTCATCACATTAATTCCCTTAGCACATCAATAACATAGGCACTATTACCATACCATTTCAGACGTGGGGAAACTGAGACAACATGGTTGAGTTCCTTGCACAGCTACTTAGCACAGCTGGAAGTCTGCCTTTTCCCCACACTAGGCCTGGGCTTGTTATATGGAGGCTGAGTTGGCCAAGATCTCAGGGTAAAGTGGGGAGGCAGCAGGCCCTGTGCCCTGTGGGCTGCCCTCAGGCATCTTTTATCTCTGCTCCCACACAACTGAAACAGAGGCATCACTCTCAGCACATCCTCCGAGCTGGGAGTACAATCTGTTCCTTGAATGCAAATGCTAGTGCCAGGTCCATTCCCACCTTTCCTGTTATGTAGTCAGAAGCTGAAGAATATTCAAGGGTGTTTGTCATCCCCAGTGACATTGGAAAAAAGTGTTAGCATTCAGAGGAACTGGAGGGAGGGGTGATGTCAAAAGTATAGCAACAGGACTGTATCCTCCTTCAGTATTAGGAACATGGTCATCCACACCATGGTGGGAGGGACATGACTGGCCATCATGGGGCAATAAACATGGATATATATTGTATACTGACTGATTTCTTTGGGTACATACCAAACCATGGTATAGCTGGATAACATATAGTTCTATTTTAACAATTTTGAGGAACCTCCATACTGATTTTCATAGTGGCTATGCTGGTTCACATTTCTTTTTCTTTTTTTAATATTGAGAACTTTAATATTCAACATATTGTAAATTGGTCCTATTTTAATTTGGTTATATTCTTATTTCCCCTTCCCCCATCCCCATTCCCCTGAGAGTCCTCCTGAATGGGGTTATTGGTGATCATTGTGCAGTCATCAATGCACCAGTCAGTCATTGTGAGTAGGGGTATGTGTGTGGAGACAATGCCTCAGAGTACTGTTTTGCCTGGTGGCTCGTACATTCTTTCCACCCTCTATTCCTCAAAGATCCCTGAGTCTTAGAGGGCTATTATAAGTCTACTTTAGTGTTGATCTCTCAGCAGCCTCTGATTTTCTGCTTTGATGTGTTTTGAGTCTCCTCAGTGTGTACTGCTATCTCCCTTTAGGAAGTTCCCTGGTTAGCCATGAGAGCAACACTCTTATTTAATCTGCTACTTCCTCTGTAATATTTCCTGGGCCCTGGCAGGTATGATAGAGATGACTCATTTCATGCTAGGCATTTGGCTTTCTTTTCTTGACATTCTGATGGGTCTTGGGTACTCCCAACATTCATTGCCATCTGAAAAAGCAGATTCTACAACCAGGGATGAGAGCAACATGGATCAAAGGGGATAAACACAGACGTTAAGAATACTTTTTGACAGGCATGACCTCCTTTTAGCCAAAGAACAGTGGATGCTTTCCTTTATGGCCTATGACCTTCTAAGCCATAGGCTTCTGACTTGGTTCTCATTACCAAATATAAATTCTCTTCCACTGAGTGGGCCTCATATGCATTCAGGAAGCAGTTGATTACCCCTTTAAATTATGTGCCACTATTGTACCATTGGGTACATATTACCTGGCTAGTGGATTTTGCAGCTTACAGGATCTAATGCTTGTGTACGGTTGGTGACTTTAAGCCCCAGTAGCTCACACAGTACTTTCTAGCATTAAGAGCTAACCGTTAGAGAGCTGGCTTTCTTCTCAGCATTGCAGGTCTAGCTTGAACTCTTAATGTCCTAGGACCATAGCATGTAGTGTCTTCAGCAATAGGGTTTTACCATTTAGTCTGGGTGGGTAACAATGTGATTTGGCAATGGCCTGCTTTATTTTTGGAGGACTCAAGAATCTCTCTTACCAACACCTCATTATGGGAGTAACCCCGTTCTGGCACTCAAATTTACCAGCAATAGCCTGTGATTTTAGGATAAAGCTTTCTCTTCCCCTACAGGGTGCTTCTTCCCAAACTATCCACCCCCTCTCTCTTTTTTTTTCACTTTAGTTTATTTATTTTCCTTTTAAAATATTTTTCTTTTTCTTTTTAATTTAATTTTATTTTTTATTGACAACTCCCATAATTGTAAACAATATCCCATGGTGATTCTCTCCCTCCCCCCTCTTTCCCCTTTGAAACTCCACTCTCCATCATATCTCCTCCCTGTCTCAGTCAGTCTCTCTTTTATTTTGATGTCATCATGTTTTCCTCCTATTATGATGGTCTTGTGTAGGTTGTGTCAAGCACTGTGAGGTCATGGATATCCAGGCCATTTGTGTCTGGAGGAACACGTTGTAAGGAGTCATACCCTTCCTTTTGGTCTTACACTCTTTCTGCCACCACTTACACAATGGACCCTGAGCCATGGAAGGTGTGATTGAGATATTTCAGTACTGAGCACTCCTTTGTTACTTCTTCTCAGCACCATGGTGCCTTCTGAGTCATCCCAAGGTCACTGCCATCTGAAAAGAGAAGGTTCTCTAATCAAAAGTGAGAGTAGCATTAATATATGGGTATGAACATTAAGAGAAGTGCTTACTGGGGAGTTTGGTGAGCATAGTACATACATTTAGACAGACACCAGCAGACATTACACCCCTAGGGCTCATGACTACACCTGTTGCAGGTTTTCAGTATCAGGGATATATTCCCTTCCATGGAGTGGTCCTCCAGGCAAGTTAGAGTGCAGTTGGTTTCCTCCATAACAGATGTGCCACTATTGCACCCGTTGGCTCATTTGGCCTGGCTGCCCAAATATAAGGCTTGTAGTGTCCGCTGTTGAGTATCTTCACTGGTGATTTCTCTCCCATTGAACTGCATTCAGAATGGCTTCTTCCAGCTTTCTGTCAGCTGGTCTACATGGAGGAGGTTATCAGCTCAGTTCCAGCAGGACTTCTCAGTGGCCTTGCAGCCCAAGTATGTGGAGTCTTCAGCAATAGGGTCTTGCCATCTATTCCTGGTGGGAAACCAAGGGCCTCAGCAATGGCCTGCAATGTTTTGGGGGCAACAACTGGCCAACAACTCACTGGAAGGTATCCCATTCCTAGCACTGAAAATTTTCCAGTAACAATCTATGGCTCCTGTGTGTTCCATTGTCCAAGAAAGTAGGTTTCCACATGACTTATTTATATCCTCTTAGATTGTGATCTTTTATTTAGCTAATGGAGATGTAGGTTTCTATAGTACTGATTCATGCCATCTTTAGTTTTGTGTATGTCCCCTTCTCCCTGTCCTCTGTCCCCCCCCCCAGGCCTCTCAACCCCTATATTCTGTACCCTGACTTGTCTAATATCCCTCCCCACTGTGCCTCTCTCTAAGCCTCATTCTATCTTCCTGACCAGTACTACTGAGGCTTACTACAACTTTTAAACAAATCAAACTATGACAGGTTAGGATCCACAAATGAGGGAAAATGTGCTGCATTTGTCTTTCTAAGCCTGAGCAACCTCACTTAGTACAATTCTTTCCAGGTTTATCTATTTTCCTACAAATTTCATTTTGCTATTACTGCTGAACAGAACTCCATTTTATATAGAATTCCATTTTACATATGTACCATATTTCATTATCCATTCATCAGTTGATGGACATCTGGGCTGATCCCATTTCCTAGCTTTCATGAATAGAGCAGTGACAAACATGGCTGAGCAAGCATCTCTATAGTGAAGAGTAGTATCCTTAGGGTAGATGCCCAAGAGGGGCATAGCTGGGTCAAATGGTAGATCTATTTTCAGATTTTTGAAAAACATCTATGCTGGTGTTAATAGTGGCTGTACAAGTTTTCACTCCCACTAGCAGTGGATGAGGGGTCCTCTTTCCCTACCCACTGCAGCATTTGTTGTCATTTGTTCTTTTGATAGCAGCCATTCTGATCAGAGTGAGATAGAATCTCAAAGTAGTTTTAATTTGCAATTTCCTGATGGCTAAAGATGTAGAGCATCTTTTTAGATGTTTGTCAGCCATTTATAGTTCTTTCTTTGGGTACTCTCTGTTCAGTTCTTTGTCCCTTTTTTGAGTGGGTTGATTGATTTTTGCTTAGCTTTTTGAGTTCTTTGTATATTCTAGATGTTAAACTTTGGTCAATTGTATAGCTGGTGAGTATTTTCTCCCATTCTGTGTTTTCTATTACTTAGTTGATGGTTAGCTTAGCTATACTATAGCTTTGTAGTTTCATGAGATTCCGATGGCTGAGTTCTCACAGTAGCTGTGATAACCTGCACATTACTGAGCATGTCAATAGTCTGCCATTCATGGAAGAGAAGATTGTATGTCCTACACCTCTCTGATTAGCTATTGGCAGCAAATGATTGTTGGGAGGTAAGGAAATGTTTTCTTCCGTGGTGTAGCCACAGATAAGTTGGTCATACTCCAGTAAATAACTTCCAATTCATGCTCATACAAGCAACCTTAATTAAATTCACTGGGTCAAAAAAAATCACATGAAAGGCAGAGGATTAGTTGGGAAGATGAGAGGATTCAGCTGAAATGGGTGAGGGTCAAGCAAGGTTAATGGGGGTGAATATGATCAAAATATATTATATGCATGTGTGAAATTATCAAATAAATTCATGTTTGTCATCCAAGTATTGACCAGGCCCAACCCTGATTAACTTCCAAGATTAGATGAGATCAGGCACATTCAGGGTAGTATGGCCATAGAAAATAAATTTCTTTTTTTTTAATTAATGAATCTTTTTTAGTATTATTTTATTTTATTTATTTATTTGAGAGAGAGAGAGAGAGAGAGAGAGATAAAGAAGCAGATAGAGTGAGTGAGAGAGATAGAATGGGTGTGCCAGGGCCTTTAGCCCTGCAAATGAACTTCAGATACATGTGCCATCTTGTGCATTTGGCTTACATGGATCCTGAGAAATTGAATCTGGGTCCTTTGGCTTTGCAGGCAAGAGCCTCAACCACTAAGCCATCTCTCTAGTCCAATAAATTTCTTTTTAAAAGATTTATTTATTTGAGAACAGACTTTTTTAGTGCTAGCACTCATAGCTGTTAACTTCCCTCTTTGCTACACTGTAAAGATTCTGGTAAACTGTGTTTTCATTTACATTTGATTATTGAAATTTTAAGTCCTCTCCCTGTTTTCCTCAACAAATACTGTTTATTCAAATGTGCATATTTCAATATACATGTATTTATACAGTTTCTTATGCTACTGATTTCTAGTTTTAGTCTATTATGATCTGATAAGAAATTACTTCACTGTTTTTTTTTTTTGGTTAAGACTTTCTGCATGGCATAAAACACAATCTAATCTTTTATTTTTTGAATGTCTTTTTTATTGACAACTTCCATAATTATAGACAATAAATAACGGTAATTCCCTCCCCTCCCCACTTTCTCCTTCACATATCCACTCTCCATCATATCCCTTCCCCCTCAAAATTAGTCTCTCTTATTTTCATGTCATCATCTTTTCCACTATTATGAGTGTATTATGTAGGTTGTACCAGGCATTGTGAGGTCATGGATATCCAGGCCACTTAGTGTTTAGGAGATCAAAATTCAAAAAGTCCACCTCTTCTGCAGTAGACTCTGAACCTTGGAAGATGTGATAGAGATGTTTCAGTGCTGAACACTCCACTGTCACTTCCTCTCAGCACTATAGTGCCTTCTGTGTCATCCCAGAGGTCACCACCATTTGAAAGCAGAAGCTTCTTTAAAAGTGAGAATAGCATTAATATATAGGTATACACATTAAGAGAAGTATTTACTGGGCAGTTTGGTGAGCATAATATGTGCAATTAGTCAGACACCAGCAGGTGTTACACCCTGGGCTCATGACCTCCACGCCACAGGTTTTTCAGTACCAGGCATGTATTACCTCCCATGGAGAAGGTCTCCAATCCAATTAGAGAGCAGTTGGATTCCCCCATAACAGACATGCTACTATTGCACCCTGTAGCACATTTGGCCTGGCTGGCCAAATTTAAGGCTTGCATTGTTCACTGTTGTTTATCTCCACTGATGACTTCTGTCTCCCATAGGGCTGCATGCAGTGTAGCTTTATCCAGCTTACTGTCAGCTGGTCTACAGGGAGGGGATTTTCAGATCAACTCCAGCTTGATTTCTCAGTGACCTTGCAGCCCAAGCATGTGGGGTCTTCAGCAATAGGATCTTACCATCTATTCCTTGTGGGAAGCCAAGAGCCTTGGAAATGGCCTGTAATGTTTTGGGGGTATCACAGACCTCCCTGGACAAAAATTCACTGGAAGGTATCCCATTCCCAGCACTAAATTTTTTCTAGTAACAATCTATGGCTTCTAGGTGTGCCATTGTTCAAAAAAGTAGGTTTCCATATGGCTTATTCATAAGCTCTTAAATTTTGATTAACACTCTCCCACACTTCCTTTACTCAATCTTTTCCCCTGACCTCACTTAGGCCATTCCATCCCCAGTAATCTGCTTATCTATCTATCTATCTATCTATCTATCTATCTATTACCATCTCCTTAAGTCGTCACCTCTCATCCCTCCCTTGTAGCCCCTTTCTAGCTTACTGGCCTCTGCTACTGATTTTTATACCAACTCACATACAAGTCTAAACATTTGTAGCTAGGATCCACATATGAGAATGAATATGAAGAGTTTGGCTTTCTAGGCCTGGTTTAACTCACTTAGTATAATCCATCCATTTCCCTGCAAATTTCATAATGTCATTTTTGGTTATTGTTTTTTTGAGGAAGGATTTCACTCTAGCTCAGGCAAACCTGGAAATTCGCTATGTAGTCTCAGGGTGGCCTTGAACTCATGGTTATCCTCCTACCTCTGCCTCCCAAGTGCTGGGATTAAAGATGTGTGCTACCACGGCCAGCTGATAATGTCATTTTTTAACCACTGAATAGAACTCCATTGTATAAATGTACCACCTATTCATTATCCATTCATCAGTTGAGGGATACCTCAGCTGGTTCCATTTCCTAGTCTTTGTGAATAGAGTAGCAGTAAACATGGATGTGCAAGTATCTCTAAGGTAGAGATGAGTCCTTAGGATATATGCCTAGGAGAAGTATAGCTGATTCATATGGTAAATATATTTTGAGCTCTCTCAGGAACCTTCACAATGATTTCCACAATGGCTGTACAAGTTTACATATCCACCAACAGTGTAGAAGGGTTCATCTTTTCCTGTAACCTTGCCAGCATTGATGTCGTTTGTTATATTATTATTATTATTATTATCATATTTTGTATGGATACATCATGTGTTGGTACCCTCTTTCACCTCATCCGTCCCCCCATTCTTATGTGGACCTTCCTCAGTGGGGTTGCAGGTATTCCTTATGGGGTTGTGGGTTATGCATTGGGGAGCAGCAGTTGGTTATTATTATTTTTTTTTTTTTGAGAGGAGGGAAGAAATGTCTCTGGACACTATGTCTCAACCCATGGCTCTTACAATCTTTCTGACCCCTCTACCACAAAATCCCCTTAGCCATGGTGAGTGAGTTTAAAGTCTACTTCAGTGGTAAGCACTAAGGAGCCTCTGGATGTCTGCTTTGGTAAGTGTTGAGTATCCTCAGGGTCTGTCGTCTTCACCCTGGTGCTGATTATCAGGTTCATCATGGAAGCAACACTCATGCTCATCTCTCCAATTTCTCTGTGGTTTCAGCTGTGGCTTGGATGAAGTGTGAGGATTAGTTTATATCTCCTTGGGTCTTACTACCTTCTGGAAAAGAAGAACAGATTCTCTAATGGAGGGTGAAGTCAGTATAGTATACATGGGATAGGTATTATTTATTTAGGGAGGATTTGAAGTATGTAAGCCCCCTTTTTTAGCCAAAGACTAGCTAGAGCTTGACACTGGAGAGCATAATCTTTTGTCTCCATAGGATTCTGACTGGGTTCACACTTCCAGATATGGGTTCCTTTACACTGAGAAGATCTCTTAGGCAATCAGAAAGCTATTGGTTACCCACCAAGGCTGCGTGCTGGCATGTATAACTTGTCAGGGTTTTTGCTTCTAAACCAGTAGCTCATGAAGCACTTTCCTGCACTAGCTAGGCTGTCTGGGGACTGGCTCTCTTCCACATTACAGCCATGTATCTCCCTACTCTATGTTGGCAGCATATGGTGTCTTCAGCAATAGAGTCTTACTTTTTGCCTCAGGTGGGTTATCAAGTGCTTTGACAGAAACCTGTCTTTATTTGGGGATATTAGGCTTCTGTCAGTGGTATAGCTGATGAAGATTTTCTCCCATTCAGTGGGCAGCCTATTGGCTCTGCTTATGGTGTATTTGTGCAAAAGCTTTTTAGCTTCATGAGATTTCATTGGTTGAGTGCTTGTTTAATTTCCTTGGCTACTGGGGTTTTGTTCAGGAAGCCTTTCCCCACTCCTATATTGTGGAGAGTGCCTCCTGTTTTTTTCTTCCAGTAGAAGAATTTCAGGACTTATATTGATATCTTTAATCCATTTGGACTTGGTTTTTGTTTATGGAGAGATGAGTGGGTCTGGTTCCATTTTTCTACTTATGGTTATCCAATTTGTCTAGCACCATTTGTAGAAGAAGCTTTCTTTCCTCCAATCTACTTTATTGGCACCTTTGTCAAAGATCAAGTAGCTGCACTTACTTCACCTAAGGTTCAAGTCTTCAATTCTATTCCATTGGTCTATGTTTCTGTTTTATGCCAGTACCATGCTGTTTTTGTGACTATGGCTTTGTAATATAGCTTTAGACTGGGCATGATAATACCTCCAGAGGTGTTTCTTTTGCTGAGGATATGTTTGGATATCCGAGGTCTGCTGCCATTTCATGTGAATTTTGAGATCATTTTTTCTTTATTTGTGATGAATGATGCTGGAATTTTTATTGGTAGTACATTAAATCTGTATGTTGCTTTTGGTAGAATTGCCATTCCACAATATTAATTCTAGCTACCCAGGAGTATTGGAGGTCTTTCCATCAAGTTGTCCTCAATTTTTCTTTAGTTTTTTAATGTTTTCATTGTATAGATCTTTCACATCCTTGTCAGTGTTATTCCAAAGTATTTGATTTTTTTGTGGCTATTGAAAAATGGGACAATCTCACTGATTTCTCTCTGTATATTTGTTCTTTGCCTATATAAAGCCTACTATATTTTATGTGTTGATTTTGTATCCTGACACTTCATGAAGGAATTAATCAACTTTAGAAATTTTGAGATGGAGACTTTTGGGGCACTTATGTGTAGGAACATGTCATCTGCAAATAGGATAACTTGACTTCTTCCTTTCCAATTGGTATCACTTTCATCTCTTTCTCCTGTCTTATTGCTTGGGCTAGAGTTTCTAGTACCATGTTTGGTTGAGAAACCATCTGGTCTTGGATTTCTCTTTTGGGGGAGGTTTTTATTAACTTTTCTATGTTGATGAATGTAGTAGGTTTGTTAGGTGATTAATCTGCTCTGAGTTTAGTTTTGGTAGGTGATATGTGTCTATGAATTCACCTTTTCTGCCAGATTATCCAGTTTTGTGGAGTAGAGGTTTTGGAAGTATGTCTTGATTATTCTTCCAATTTCTTTGATTTCTATTGTGACCTCTCCTTTTTCATTTCTGGTTTTGTTAATTTGAGACTTCTCCTTTGTTTTGACCAAATTGGTCAAGGGTTTATCAATCTTGTTTATTTTTTTCAAAGAACCAGCTCTTCATTTGTAATTATTTTCTTAGTTCCCAATTCATTAATTTCTGCTCTAATCTTGATTATTTCTTTCCATCTGGAGCTTTTAGGGTTGGATTCTTCTTGTTTTTTTCAACACCTTTAGGTGGACAGTGAGGCTATTAATTTGAGTTCACTCTTTGTTTTTAAGGCATTTAGTACCATGAATTTTGCCCTTAGTACTACATTCAATGTGCCCTCTACGTTTTGCTAAATTGTGTTTTTATTATCATTAAATTCTAGGAATTTTAAAATTTCTTTTTTTGATTTCTTCAACAACCCATTCATTGTTTAAAAGTGTGTTGCTCAGTCTCCAGGAGCTGTTTGAATTCCTGACATGTCTTTTGTTAATTTCTAGATTTTAAGCATTGTGATCTGATATGATGCAGGAAGTCACTTCAGGTTTCCTGAATTTATGGAGGCATGCTTTATGGCCTAACATATGATCTATTTTGAAGAAGGTTCCATGGGCTGATGAGAAGAATGTATATTCTGTAGAATTGTGGTGGAAAGTTCTGTAGATGTCCGTTAGGTCTAGTTGATGTATGGTGGTATTGAGCTTTATTCTTGCCCTGTTGATTTTCTGCTTAGATGCTCTGTCCTCTGATAGTAGAGTACTGAAGTCCCCAATTATGATGGACTTGTTCTTTATTTCTGTTTTGTTTCAAGTCATTTTTAAAAATTTTGTTTTTATTTTTATTTATTTATTTGAGAGCAACAGAGAGAAAGAGGCAGATAGAGAGAGAGAATGGGTGCACCAAGGCCTCTAGCCACTGCAAAGGAACTCCAGACGTGTGCGCCCCCTTGTGCATCTGGTTAATGTGGGTCCTGGGGAATCAAGTGCTTAGCCGCTAAGCCATCTCTCGAGCCCCAAGTAGTTTTTTTTTTTTTAATAAACTGTGGTGTACCTGTGTTTGGCAAATATGGATTTATGATTGTGATGTCCTCATGTTGGATCATTCCCTTGCTGAGTAAGAAAGTGGCCTTCTTTTCCTTTTTGGTCACTTTTGGTTTGAAGCCTATTTTATCAGATATTAATATAGCAATACCTGCTGTTTCTTGTTGCCATTTGCTTGGAATATCACTTTCCTTCCTTTCATCCTGAGAAGATGTCTGTCTTTAGTGGTAAGGTGGGTTTCTTGAAGACCATGGATAGAAGGGTCCATTTTTTTTATCCACCCTGTTAACTTGTGTCTTTTGATGGGTGAATTAAGACTATTAATGTTTAAGGTTATAACTGTGAGGTCTAATTTAATCCCTGCCATGATGTGGTGCTTCACGGGGTTTGGTGCTTTCTTGTGTTTTTTACTTTTTTTGAGCCTGGTCTATTTTTGGTTATTGTGATCTTCTTCTTGTAGGCTCTTGAAACTGGTTGTTTGACTCTTCTGTGCAGAGTATTCCCTGAAGTATTCTCTGTAGGTTTGGCTTTGTGTTCCTATAATCGTAGAGTTGACTTTTTTCACAGATAGTGAAAGTAAAAAATTGAATCCCTCACATTCTGTTCACATGATTTTTTGAACTGAGCAAAGTTTTTGGCCTCCCGATCAATTTCTTCTGTCTTATCTTCCAGCTCAGAGGTTCTGTCTTCCACATGAGTAACTCTGGTAGTGAGGATACTAAAGAGGTTTGTAAAAGCTCTAGTTGATTTTTATTTTCTGTTGTGTTATCTTGTATCATGTCCATCTCCTTTTTGAGATATGATTTCTTTTCAAGGTCTGATTTTCTCAGTGCTTCCTGGAATTCATTCTTGCATTTGATATAATCTTCATTATGCTTAATAAACTGGTTATTGAGATCTTCCATTTGATGACTTACCTCCAATTCATTTATATCTCTTTTGAGGCTTCTAAGGTTTTCTTCAATTAAGTTAAGCCTAGTGTCAAAAGCTGAGTGCTTGAAGAAATGATTCTGCTCAATTTCATTTATGCAATTGCTTGTTTTTTGATGGCTTGTTTACAGTTCAGCAATTCTTTTGATCAGGGTCACATTGGTTGTTGTGTTTTCATTTTGGGATTCAATTTCTGTTGATTTCTCTGTGTTATTTCATTGCAGGTTTCCACTGTGGGTTAGGCATCCTTGGTGGAGTTCCTAAGCAGGGGATCCAAGAACTGAGGACCCAGGAGCCATTCATTCAGGATGGTGGAGCAAGGGACCTGCTTCTACAGCAAGCTCACTAGGTCCAGCAGCCCCAAGCCAGCAGCAGGGGAACCTGGCCCAGGGAAATGGGAGGTGAGGAAAGAAGCAGCAATTCTGGCCAACTCACTCTACACACATACCCCCCTGGAGCAGGGAATCCATGAGTTGGGGACCCAGGGGCCCTTCAATCAGGAAGGTGGTGCAAGGGCTGTTTTCTTGATGATAGCCATTCTGACAGGAGTTAGATGGAATCTCAAAATAGTTTAATTTGCATTTCCTCAGTGGCAAAGATCTAGAACATTTTTTAAGATTTTTATAAGCCATTTGTATTTCTTCTTCTTATAACTATTTAGTTCCATAGTCCATTTTTTAATTGGGTTGTTTGATTTATTATTATTTAGGGTTTTGTTGTTGTTTTTAGTTCTTTGTATATCCTAGCTATTAACCCTCTGTCAGATGCATAGCTGGCAAAGATTTTCTCCCATTCTCTAGGTTGCCTTTTTGCTCTATTCACAGTGTCTTTTGCTATACAAAGCCTTTTAATTTCATTCAGTTCTAGTGCTTGATTAGTGGTTTTATTTCTTGAGCAACTGGGGTGATTTTCAGAAAATTATTGTCTATTCCAATATGTTGAAAGTTTTCCCCTACTTTTTCCTCTAGCAATTTCAGAGTTTCAGGTCTGACATTAAGATCTTTGATCCATTTTGACTTGATACTTCTGCATGGAGTGAGATAAGAATCTTTTTCCATTTTTCTACATATAGATGTCCAGTTTTCCCAGCACCATTTGTTGAAGAAGCTGTCTTTTCTCCAATGAATATTTTTGGCATTTTTTGTTAAAAATCAGGTGGCTTTAGCTACCCAGATTTACATCTCGGTCCTCTATTTTGATCCTTTGATATACATGTCTGTTTTTGTGCCAGTATCATGCTGTTTTTGTTACTATGGCTCTCTAATATAATGTAAAATCAGGTATGGTGATACTGCCAGTCTCACTTTGGTTGCTCAAAATTGTTTTGGTTATTCTATGATTTTTGTGCTTCCAAATGAATTTTAGGATTGTTTTTTCTATTTCCATGAAGAATTGGAATTGGATTGCCATTGAAATTTTGATAGGGAATGCATTAAATGTGTGTATTGCTTTTGGTAAGACTGACATTTCACAATATTGATTCTTCCAATCCAAGAACATAGGATGTCTTTTCCATTTCCTAGTGTCTTCTGAAATTTCTGTCTTGAGTGTTTTAAAGTATTCTTTGTAGAGATCCTTCACTTCCTTGGTTAGGTTTATTTTAAGGTACTTTACTATTTTTTTATGCAATTGTGAATGGGAGTGATTCCCTGGTTTCATCCTCTTCCTATTTATTGTTAGTATATAGGAAGGCTACTGATTTATGTGTATTTATTTTGTATCCTTCTACATTGCTAAAAGTGTTTATCAGCTCTAACAGTTTGCTGTTAGAGTCTTCAGGGTCCTTTATGTATAAAATCATATCATCTGCAAAAAATGATAATTTGATCTCTTCGTTTCCAATTTATATCCCTTTTATGTGTGCCACTTGCCTTATTGCTATAGCTAAGATTTCCAGTACTATATTAAAGTGGGAATGTGGGGGATGCCAGAATAGGCAGTTAGATTAATTAGGCAAGACAAGAATGACCCTTAATGGGAGGGGCCTTAGGACATCACACCCTCTCCACATCTTTCTGAGCTTGTCCCACCAGTACTACTCTTGGGATTTAGTGTTTCCCCATTCCAACCAATTAGATTTCTCTCAAGTGTGCACCCTGCCCAGGTATGGGTGGTTTTCTCTTCTTAACCCAGGCTGATTGGCTGGGATACCTGGTGTAGGTATCTCCAGGTAGGATGGCACAAATTCTATATCCCCCTGGATTCATGTAAAATGGGGCCAATTTTCCTCTCTCTACAGAGCTGGCAGCAACGTTTTTCAGGTCTTTGGATGGATAAGAGCTCTTTTACACCTCAGCAGCCATGCCAGGGTGGGAAGAGACACCTTTTTCCTTTTATTACTGTCTTCACTTTTGATCCTTCTTGGAAGCACACATTATTTTTAAAATTCCCTCTCATATTTTTTCCCTAAGATCTGTATCTGATTACATTGGCTCGTGGGCTACATATGTGCTACATGGGCTTTTGGACTCCATATGATGTACTTCTCTTCTTCCCTTACCTCCCAGATTTCAACCTTCCCTACTCCTTTGTAAAATCTGAATAAAAAATCATTTCCTAAAATCTGGAATTGCCAATTCTTTGGTTAATTTACAGATATGAATTTAGGGCTTAGGATTTCAGAAAACACACCAGAACCTTAATTCTCCCATTACAGGGACAGTGGATACCCTTATGTTATTCCTGATTTTAATGGAAAAGCTTCAAGTTTTTCACCATTTAGTATTATGGTTGGCTGTAGGTTTGTGATAACAGCTTTTATTATGTTTAGATGTGTTCCTCCCATTGTCAGTTTCTTTAGGACTTTTACCATGAAGGGATGTTGAATTTTGTCAAATGCCTTTTCTGCATCTATTGAGATGATCATGTGATTTTTGTCTTTCAGTCCATTTATATGGTGTACTACATTTATCAATTTAAATATGTTGAATAATCCCTAGATCTCTGGGATAAAGCCTATTTGGTTGGAGTGAATGATCTTTTTGATATATTCTTATATTCTGTTTCTCAATACTTTGGAGAGAATTTTTGTATCTATGTTCATGAGGAAGATTGGTCTGTAATTTTCTTTTTCTGTTCTGTTGTTCTCTGATTTTTGCATCAGGGTGAGACTGACTTCATAGAAGGATCTTGGTAGTACTTTTTCCTTTTGTATTTTATGGAAAAGTTAGAGAAGTATTGGTGTTAGTTCTTCTGTGAAGGTATGGTAAAATTAACAAATCAATCCATCTTGACCTGGACTTTTTTTTACTTGGGAGAATTTTTATAACTGTTTTGATATCTATGTTTGTTATAAGTCTGTTGAAATAGTTTATCTCATCTTTACTTAATTTTGGGAGGTCATATAAATCAAGGAAATCATTAATTTTTTCAGATTTTCAAACAGTGGAGTATATGCTCTTAACGTATGTTTTCATGAGTTTCTGAATTTCATCTATAATTTTATTAATGTGTCTGTCCTCTCTTTCTTCTGGCCAGATTTCCTAAGGGCTTATCAATATTGTTTATTCTTTCAAAGAATCAACTCTGTGTTTCATTGATTCTTTTTATTGCTTTTTTTGGTTTCTATTTCATTAATCTCTGCCCTAATCTTTACTATTTTCTCCTGTCTACTGATTTTTGGTTTGCCTTGTTCTTCTTTTCCAAGGCCTTAAGGTGAAGCCTTAAGTTGTTTACTTGCAACCTTTCTAATTTCTTAATATAGGCATTTAAAACTATAAATTTCCCTGATAGGGCTGCCTTCATTGTATCCCAAAGGTTTTGGTATGTTGTGCTCTCATTATCATTTGATTTTGTGAATTTTCTTTGTTTCTGTCTTGATTTCTTCACTGACCCAGTCATAATTTGGTAGTGTACTGTTTAGTTTCCATGATTTCATGTATGTTCCATAACTTTTCTTGCTGTAGACTTGTACTTTTATCCCCTTTTGATAAGATAGAGTGCAAGGAATTATTTCAGTTTTCTTGTATTTGTTAAGATTTGCTTTGTATCCTAATATGTGGTGTACTTAAGAGAATGTTCCATGTGCTGCTGAAAAGAATGTGTATTCTATAGCATTGGGATGGAATGACCTGTAGATATGTTAGGTCCATTCATTGTATGAGCTAATTTAATCCAGATGTCTCTCTGTTTATTTTTTGACAGGATGACCTGTCATTTGATGATAGTAAGGTATTAAAATCACCCACTAAAATTATGTTTGATGTTCTTTGTGACCTTAAATCTAACTGTGTTTGTTTGAAGAAATTGTGTTTCCCCATGTTTGGTGCATATATATTTAGCATTGTAATGCCATCCTGTTGGATTGTTCCTTTAATCAATATAAAGTGACCTTTTTAAAAAAATATTTCCTAACTAATGTTGGTTTTAACTCTATCCTGTCAGATACTAGGATAGCAACACCTACTTGTTTTCTAGGCCCATTTGTTTGAAATACCATTTTACATCCTTTCACCCTAAGATAGTGTCAGTCTTGTATGGAAAGGTGAGTTTCTTGGAGGCATCAAATGGAAGAATCCTGCTTTCTAACCCAGCCTGCAAGTCTGTGTCTTTTGGTTGGGTCACTGAGGCCAATGATATTAAAAGTTACTATTGAAAGGTGTACATTTATCCCTGCCATAATTCTTGTTTTATAATTCTTCCTGTTTTTCCTTTACTCTCTTGTATTAACTATTATTTGACTATGGTTTATTTTTCCTATTTCCTCATGTGTGTGCTTTTCTTTCTTTTCACCATGAAGGATCCCTTTAAGTATTTCCTGTACAGCTAGTTTAGTGGTTATATATTCCTTTATCCTGTATTTGTTGTGGGATGTCCTTATTTGTCCATCAATTTGGATGGATAGATTTTTTTCAATTTTTTTATTAACAACTTCCATGATTATAAAAATTATCCCATGGTAATGCTCTCCCCCCCTCCCAACTTTCCACTTTGAAACTCCATTCTCCATCATTTCCCCCCGCCAATCAGTCTCTCTTTTATTTTGATGTCATAATCTTTTCCTCCTAATATGATGGTCTCATGCAGGTAGTGTCAGGCACTGTGAGGTCATGGATATCGAGGCCATTTTGTGTCTGGGGGGAGCACATTGTCAGGAGTCTTACCCTTCCTTTGGCTCTTATATTCTTTCTGCCACATCTTCCACAATAGACCCTGAGCTTGGAAGCTGTGATAGAGATATTGCAGTGCTGAGCACTCCTGTCACTTATTTCCAGCACCATGATGCCTTCTGAGTCATCCCAAAGTCAATGCCATCTGAAAAGAGAAGATTCTCTACCAAAAGTGAGAGTAGCATTAATATAATTAATATAAATATTATATATAATATATAATACATATTAATATAATTATTATATTATGTAATATTTAATATAATTAATAATATAATTAATATAATGAACATTAAGAGAAGTGCTTACTGGGCAGTTTGATAAGCATAGTATATACATTTAGCCAGATAGCAGCAGACGTTACACCCCGTAGGGCTCATGACAACCCCTGTTTTAAGTTTTCAGTATCAGGGATGCATTACCTCCCATGCCTCCAATCCAATATGAGCACAGTGGGTTTCCACCATGACAGATGTGCCACTATTGCACCCGTTGGCTCATTTGGACTGGCTGCCCAAATACAAGGCTTGTAGTGTCCACTGTTGGGTATTTTCACTGGTGATTTCTCTTTCTCCCATTGAACTGCATGCAGATTGGCTTCTTCCAGCTTTCTGTCAGATGGTCTACAAGGAGGAGGTTATCAGCTCAGTTCTAGCAGTTTATAACTTTGGAAGGCAAACTTCAAATATCATGCCCATTCAAGGGTTTCTTCTGATGGTGTCAGCTCATGAAAGGTAAAAAAGGTAGGAATGAAAGAGCACATCTCCAAACAGGAAACCAGAGAGTAAACAGAGTCCTAAATCCATTCCACTGGCATGACAATAGTTGTCACAACCAAACTTGGGACCAAGCTTACAACATGTGAATCTTTATGAATACACTCATGCCATATCCAAACAAAAGTAATGTACAATTTTTGCAGTCACACTGTGAAATTTGTCAGTATCTAAAATCTACTACTTTGGAAATTACTTACTTCAACATTTTACTTTCTTTTCTTTTATTTTTATTAAGAACATAGTTTGTATGGCTACATGTGTTGGTACCATCTTTTCCCTCCTACCTGCCTCCATTCTGCAGGGGACCCTCCTCAGTGCAGTTGCCTGTATTCCCCATGGGATTGTGAGTTATGCATTGTGGGAACAGCAGTCAGTTATTGGGGAGAGACAATGCCTCTGGGTATGACATGTGAAGCTGAGGCTCTTACAATCTTTCTGCTCTTCTTCCACAAAGTCCTCTAAGTCTTGGTGAGTATATTTCAAGTCTAGTTCAGTGATGATCTCTTAGGAGCCTCTGGATTTCTGCTTTGGTATGTGCTGAATATCCTTAGTATCTGTCTCATTTACCCTAGTGTTGACTGTCAAGCTCATCATGAAAGCAGCACTCTTGCTCAAATACCCAATTCCTCTATGGTTTCACCTAGGCCTTGACTGAATTTCTATTTTCACAGTATTAATTTTACCTATCCAGGAGCATGGGAGGTGTTCCATCTTCTTATTTCCTCCTCAATTTCTTTCTTGAATATTTTAAAGCTTTTATTATATAGGTCTTTCTTTTGATTTTTTGTGTGACATTTCAAATGGCACAGGCTTGCTGATTTCTTTCTCTGTATATCTGTACTCTGCATATAGGAAGGTTACTGATTTTTGTGTGTTGATTTTGTGTCCTGCCATTGTGCTGAAGGAATTAATCACCTTCAGAAATTTTGAGATTGGGACTTTCAGGTCACTTATATATAGGATCATGTCATCTGCAAATAGGGCTAATTTGACTTCTTCCTGCCCAATTTGTATCCCTTTTATTTCTTTCTCCTGTCTTATTGCTTGGGCTTGGACTTTTAGTACTATGTTGAAAAGCAGTGGTGAGAGTGGGCACCCCATCTGTTCTCAATCTCAGTGGGAACTCCTTGAGTCTTTTCTCCATTAAGTATTATTTGGGCTTTAGGAGCTTTATATGTAGCCTTTATTGTGTTGAGATATAAACCCTCCATGCTTATTCTTTCCAATGTTTTGATCATAAAGTAGTGCTATATTTTGCCAAAGGCCTTCTCTGCATTAATTGAGATGATCATATGGTTCTTATGGTTCAGTTTGCTTATTTGGTGTATTACATTGACTGATTTCCATATGTTAAACCATCCCTGCATCCCTGGGATGAAGCCTACTTGATCAAGGTGGATAATGGTTTTGATGTGTTGTTAAATTTAGCTTGCAAGGATTTTGTTCAGGATATTTGCATCTAAGTTCATTAGGGAGATAGGCATATAATTTTGTTGTATCTCTGTCTGTTTTTGGTATTAAGTCAATGCTAGTTTCATAAAAGGAGTTGGGGAGGATTCCCTCTTCTCTGATTATGTGAAGCAGTTTGAGAAAAATTCATTTCAGCTCTTCCATGAAGGTTGGATAGAATTTGGTTGAGAAGCCCTCTGGTCCTTGATTTTTCATTTTGGAGGAGGTTTTTGATTACCTTTTCAGTCTCAAATGTGATAGGTTTGTTTAGGAGATTAATCTGCTCTGAGTTTAGTTTAGGTAGGTGGTATATATCTAGAAATTCATCCATTTCTTCCAGATTATTCAGTTTTGTGGAGTAGAGGTTTTGGAAATATGTCCAGATGATTCTTCCAATTTCATTGATGTCTCTTGTGACCTCTCCTTTTTATTCTTGATTTTGTTAATTTGAGACACCTTTCCTTTTTTTGACCAAATTAGTCAAGGCTTTATCAATCTTGTTTATTTCTTTTCAAAGAACCAGCTCTTCATTTCATCAACTTTCGTAATTGTTTTCTTAGTTTCCAGTTCAATTCTTCCCATTTTAATTCAACAACTTATCTTATAAATATTCTCAAATATCACCTGAGCCACTATTCCATATGTCGGTGTTCTCACAAAAATTAGCACCTTCTGGCACTAGACGCACTGACTGCCTGGGGACTGACTCTCTTCCAGCTTTCAGCCATGCCATTCCATTTTACATGTCAACCGTATATGGTGTTTTCAGCAGTAGGGTCTTATAAAGGATAATTGACATCCAATAGGCATTAAATATTTCAGGTGTGTAGTCAGACAAGTTTTGACATATGTGTATATACATGCAAACACCATCAAGATAGTGAACATATCCAACACCCTGAAAGGTTTCTTCATGTCTCTTTCTAATCCTTTCTTCTAGTTCCTTCCTGCCTCTCATCCCCAAGTAGTGCTGATTTGCCTTTGTCATTATAGATTAGTTTATTTCTAAAGATTTGTAAAAATAGATCATACACAGTGTACTCTTTTTCTGGCTTCTTTTAGTCAGTGAAATTATTTTGAAATTCATATTGTATATATAAATCATTCAGTTTTATTTCTAAGTAGCATATGAAAGTATATTAACAAAATTAATTTATCCCTTTACCAGTTGGGGTTGTTTCCACTGTTATGTTGTTACAAAGGAAGCTGACATGAATTTTTATGTATATTCCTGAATTCTTTCTTGATGGATAAGTACCTAGAAATGATTAGGTATTGGGTAACCTCATGTTTAACTTCTTAAGAAACTGCCAAACTGCTTTTTTCCAGCATAGTTGTACTATTTCTTATTTCTTATTTCTATCACCAGTGTGTAAGACTTTCAGCCCCTCCATGTCCTTGCCAACACAGGATGGTCACTCTTCTCACTTGTAATTATAGGTCTGTAGTGGTTTCTCACTGTGGTTTTTTTTGTTTGTTTGTTTGTTTTTTTTTTTTTTTTTTTTTTTTGCTTTCCTTGTGTATTTTATTTAATAGTTAACACACAAAGTGTTAGATACCATCACAGAATTTTCAAACACAGTCTTTGTTAGTTGATTGTCCTCCACCACTGATTCCTCTACTCCCCTTTCCTCCCTTGGTATTCTTCTCTGATTTCTGTTTACATGCCATGTGTGTCCTCTTGCTCCTCCCCCTCCATTTCTTTTCTCGACAACTCTTATTTCCCTTTCCTATTTTTCTAGTTTTTTCTCTGTCCCCCCTTTCCCCATTTAAATATTACAAGTTTGGATCTACATATGAGAGAGAACATACAGTTTTCAGCTTTCTGACTTTGGTTCATGTATTGTTTGTCAACTTGATCAGATTAGGAATCAAGAAATACTCCTCTTGGGTGGGTCTGTGAGGTTGTTTCCAAGAAGGATTAACTGAAGGAGGAAGTCCATACTCCATAGTGAGTGGTCCATGTGGTGGTGGACTGTATATAAAGAAACTCTGACAGAACACAGGTGCTTTTCCTTGTTTCTTCTGTGACCCACTAGTGAGTACTTTTTAGCTGGCTGCCCTCACTATTCACTTGTATGTGCATCTACCTTGTTTGGATTATCCTCTTGTAACACTGAAACCAAGCTTCATCAGCCTTCCAATATGGAGATCAGTGGATCTCCAGGAATAATTCCAGCTTTCACTGCCAGTTTGGGACCACTGAGGCATTCAGCTTTGTGAAATTAGCAGCTACTGAGTTCCTTGATGTCTGCACACAGCTATTGCTGGACTCTTGTAAATGGAGCCAATTCCCTTTATAATAAAAATTTATTCTATCAGTTCTGTTCCTTTAGAGAACCTTGACTAATACAGGTCCACTATACTACATATAATTCTTTTCAGATCCATCCATCTTTCTGCAACTTTCATTTTTTTTTACTGCTGTGCAAAATTTCATTGTGGATATGCACCATGTTTTAATTATCCATTAATTGGCTAATGGGCATGTAGACTGGTTTCATTTCCTTGATATCATGAATAGAGTAGTAAATGAACATGGATGTGCAAGTATCTCTGTAGAAGAAGACAGAGTCCTTTGGATATATGCCCAGAAGTAGATACTATACCCGGGTCATATGGCAGTTCTATTTCTAATTATTTGAAAAACCTCCATACTCATTACCTTAATAGTGTACTAGTTTGCATTCCCACTAACAGTAAACAAGAGTTCCTCTTTCACCACACTGTTGACAGCATTTATTATCAGTTTTCTTGATGTTAGACACTGACTGTCGTGAAGTGGTATGTGAAAGTGATTTTAATTTTAATTTCTCTGGTGACTAGGGATGTTGAGCACTTTAAAATAATTTATTGGTAATTTGTGTTTGTTCTTTTGTGAACTGTTCATTCATTTGTCAGCTCATTTGGTGATTGGCTTTTTTGGTGGGAAAGTGGGGCTTAATTTTTGCAGTTCTTTAAAAATTTAGGTTTTTAGCCACCTGCCTGAAGTTTATCTAGAAAAGATTTTATCACATTATATAGACTTTGTCTTTTCTTTGCTGTGGGTTTATTTTCTATGCAGAAACTTTTAAATTTCATGTAGTCCAACTAGTTAAATCTTGAGGCTATTACGTATGCTATTGTTCAGAAAGTTCTTACCTATGCCTATATCATGATATAGATTTCCTATGTATTCCTCTAACAGTTTCAACATTTCAGGTTTTAAATTAATGTCTTTGACCCACTTTGACTTTATATTTGTACAGGGTGAAAAATACAGATCTAATTCCATTTTTCTGCAGGTAGGTATTCATTTTTTTCAGCACCATTTATTGACTAAGCTATATTTTTTCACTGATTGTTTTTGGCTTATTTGTAGAAAATTAAGTGGCCCAAGCTGTGTGGGTTTAATTCTGGGTGTTATGTTTTGTTCCATTCATCTATATGTAGGTGTTAGTGCCAATATCATGCTGCCTTTGTCACTATCAGTCTGTAGTATTGTGATACCTCCAGTTGCAAGTTTTCATCTTAGGATTGCTTGTACTCCATATACCATAGACATGGTCTATTGTGTTTTCATATGAATCCCTGTGTGGTGATTTGAATGTAAAATGTCCACATAGCCTCAAATGATTTTGATTAAATTTGCCACTTCATCCTCAGCTGGTGGAGCCTTTGGGAAATGAAACCTTACTGGAGGAGGCACATCACTGGAAGCAGGTTTTAATGTTGATTTGTCCAGACCACTGGTTGTTCACACCAACTTTCTCTTGTTGCTTTTTCTTTTTGCTGCTGGTATATGAAGATGTGAGATGGTTGCCATGCTTTCCCCCCACTTGACCAAACTTCTTCTTGAAACTGTAAGCCTGGAATAAACCTTTCTTCCCATAAGCTATTTTTGGAAGGGTGTTTTGTCCTAGCAACAAGAAGTAACTACAACATCTTGGATTGTTTTCTCCACTTCACTGAGGGACATGATTGGAATTTTTAATGGGATTGTGTTGATCTGTAGATTACTTTTGGTAACATAGCCATTTTCACAATATTAATATTAATTCTTCCAATCCAAGAACATGGAAAGTATCTTCTACTCTACACTTTGGTTTCTTTTTAAAGTGTCTTAAAGTTTTCATTGCAGTGATTTTTCATGTCCTTGCTTAGGTTTAGTCCTAGTAATTAATTATTTTTGGAGCTATTGTGAATGGGATTTAAAATTTTTTTCTGTAAGTTCAACTTGTATCCTGCAACTTTACTGAAACTGGAGATTATATCTAGGAATTTCTGATAGATTCTATAGCACCCTTTAAGTATAGAATAATGTCATCAGTAAATAGGAATAATTTGACACCAATTTAGAATCAAAGAGGAGTTGTTACAGCAGACCCCAATGAAATCCAGAACATCATTAGAGAATACTTTGAAAACTTGTATTTCAACAAGCTGGAAAACTTAGAAGTAGACATGTTTCTAATTATACAACCTATCAAAATTGAAAGTAGAAGATATCAATAATTTAAACAGATACATTACCAATAATGAAAATAAAGTAGTATTTAAAACTCTTCCCTCAAAGAAAAACCCAGAACTAAACAGATTCACTGCTGAATTCTATGAAACTTTTAAAGAATATATAATACCAACTCTTCTCAAACTGTTCGACAAAATAGGAAGGGAAGAAACACTCTCAACTCATTCTAACCCTGATTCTTAAGCCAGATAAAGACACAAGAAAAAAGAATACTATAGATCAGTTTCCCTGGTGAACTTAGATGCAGAAATTCTCAACAAAATGCTTTCAAACTGCATTCAAGATTACATTAAAAATTATCATTGGACTGGGAGAGATTGCTCAATGGTTAAGGTACTTACCTGCAAAGACTAATGCCCTTGGTTCAGTTCCCCAGTACCCACATAAAGCCAGTTGTACAGAATGAAATATGCACCTAGAGTTTATTTACAGCAGTTAGAAGCCCAGGCACACTCATTTTCTACCCCCCCCCCCCGTCCCACACCCCTTGCAAATAAATAAATAAAAGTATTTTTAAAAAATTATCCTCATGATAATGTGGGCTTCATACCAAGTATTCAAGGTTGCTTCAACATACATAAATCAATAAATAACACACCACCTAAATAAACTTTAGGAGAGGAATCATATGAATGATCATCTCAATAGACTCAGACAAGGAATTTGACAAACTCCAATATTCTTTCAGGATGAAAGTCCTAGAGAAAGGAATACATGGAACATACCTTAAAATAATAAAGACCAGATATGACAAGCTAAGGCCAACATTATACCAAATGGAGAAAAACTGAGACCACTTCCTCTCAAATTGGAAATGAGACAGTATGCCCATGCTTACAACTTCAGTATAGTACTTGAAGTTCTAGCTAGAGCAATAAAACAAGAATGAAATATAAAAGGAATAAAAATAGGAAAGGAAGAAGTCAAACTACTTTAATATGCCTTTCTATAATGACTAATTGTGTTGAGTATCTTTTCAGATGGTCATTGGCTATTTGTATAGCTTACTTTGTAGAATATCTGCTCAAAATTTTTGTTCACACTTAGGTTGTTTTCTTTCTTATTATTAAGGTTTTAAAATTTGTTTTATGTTCTGTATACAAGTCCATCATCAGATATGTAGTTGTCAAATACTTTTTTTGAGTCTTTCCTTGGATTTTCACTTTCTCACCAGTGTCTTTTGGTAAGAAAAAGCCCTATTAGTGTATGTTTTGTGGTTTTTGTATCATATCTAAGAAATTATTGCATTACTCAATGTGACAAAAGTTTTTTGTATGTCTTCTTGAAATTTTGTAGTTGTAGAGTTTACATTTTGCCTCTGATCTATTTATATGGGAGGACTTCTGAGAGAGTAGTCTGCATGGTGACTTGAATTGGGTTTTTGTTTAATTTTGAGGGTATAACTTGGGCTTGGGATGAGCTTTACTGGTTAACTTTAAATGCATATGGAGGACCTTTATTGGTTGGTGAGTCAGAGGAAAAAGCACAAACCCAGAATGGGCCCACTGGAAGGGGAAAAAAAAAAAGACCCCATGAAAAGTTCCTAGAAGGGGGAAGAAGAAATCAGTAAATAAAACAGAGGGAAGCCCCTGATCACCATTTTGATGAATCAGGTTTGGATTCAGAATAGAATTCTTTTGGTCTTTCCAGGGAATGTTGATGTTTATGTTCTTTTGGGCGTGTGGCCCTAGCTAACTACCTACAATAGGAGGCTGCCTTGCTCCTAATCTCTATCATTACCTTTATCTCTAACTGTGGGTATGTTTCCTTTCCTATCCGTGTTTCCTGAGAAGACTTGCCTGTACTCAGCATTCCCATTTCTTTACTTCCCAATATGGCTTCAGGTCCACTTCACCCAAGGAGAAAGGACAGCAGTATCTATAAAAGCAAGGATAACATTAGACCTTATTCTATTTAACTCTTCTATGTATTTGACCACCCCTCATTCTGAAGTCTTCTTGCATTTAATCTAGTAACATATATGTTTTTCTCTCACTTTGGCATATTTTATTTGGAGGCTCATCTTTATCTATGATAGTTGTTAGGTTCCTGTATTTCTCCAGGCTCTCTGTTTTCTTTATAGTGTGCATTTACTCCCCGAGTTATCTCCTATAACCACAGCTTTAATAATAAGCCAGATGTCTACTAAATATGCACTCTAAGGTGCTGAAAATTTCAACAGAAGCTCAAATATCCAAAATTAAACTTAAAATAGTCTCCCAAAAGTAATTTCATATCTTACCTATGACTTAAAATTGATTAAACTTGGGCAAGCTATCCCAACATATTTTATCTATCAGGAGGATAAAAGTTAGTGTTCGAAATTAAATCACTTAAACCTAAGTGAAAGAATTAGCATAAATAAAGCAAGATCTATCTTTAAAGTCATGATATTTTAGGTATGAGAACCTTGTCTTTGGAAATTAAATACTTATAAGTGAACCTTTTTCTTAAGTTTCTGTTTCTCCAATAGTCAATGTCTTGGCAAATAGAGAAACATAGTTAACTTTATTGAGAGCCTTAAAGCCAGTTTTTATAACCCATAAACCATGAACATAGTGAAATGTTGGATTCAGTTTCCATACTAGTTTAAATCTTGGCATCAAGTAAGCATATTTTAGATTTTATCCACTTAAATGTTTTAATGTAGGGGCCCTTCCCTGAGCAATCTTCATTACTGTTTTTCTGGTGATGTCTATCCTTATTTTTTTCTTTTTCTATTTTCCTTTCTGTCCTTTTTGTCTCCCTTTTTTTCTTTCCCTTCTTTCTCTTTCTGTTTCCTTTCTTTTTCTTTCAGCTTCCCAATAATAATAAGCAGAAGTTGTAGCCTGGAGCAACTGTTTTAAGCTCTTATCTGGTTCAGATACCAATGTTTGCATTTCATATGAATATCAGGTATTGACTGAGTTAAAAAATTATATTTAAGAAGAGTTCTTTCCTCCATGGTAACCCATCATTAATGCCAGGAAATGCCAAACCACCCACATACCCATTATGTGTCCCTGGGCAGGGCAGTGAGATTTCTGCATCTTCATCCCTTCTGTTTAAAGCTTGTACTATTTTTGAATTCCAGTCTCGTCTCTGTGGCTAGTTTCCATAACTGGTTACAACTAATAGGGTAGATGAAAAGACAACTAGTCAGACTCCAGGGAGCTTCCAAAAGTAAACACAGCACAAGAAAAAATATTGAGATCACAGCAGTGCTTACTACAAGTTATGCCATGACCATCAAAGTAAAGATGAAAATTTAGGATACAATTTATAGGCAATAATACATGTTTAATGATTTTAAATTATATATAAATTGTTTCTTAATGGATTTGATCTGAGTTTTATTTTAAGGTTAGGTTCTCTGAAAAATATGACTGCCAAACTCTGTCATAGCTCCTTTAGTGCAGATTGTCTTGCGTTAGTAGCAGATGCCCACCAGTCACACTTGTGGCACAAAGGTGGGTCTTGAAGAAGACTTGTATTGAAGGGAAAGATATCAGGATGTTTTATCCCCAGAGCAGCCTAGTGAAGTATGCTATGGTGACATGTGGGAGTCATTCTCAGAATCAAGCCAGAAATCTAAGCCTACTCCAGACATATTGACATTTTATTTTTTGATTCTAGCTGGGGTGAGATGGAATCTCAAAGTAGTTTTAATTTGCCTTTTCCTGATGACTGAGTGGGTTGAATGCTTCCTTTTAGATATTTATTAAGCAGTTATGTATGTGCTTTTGAGAACTATGAGTTCCATAGCCCACTTTTTGATTGTGTTGTTCATTTTCTTGGTGTTAAGCTTTTGAGTTCTTTATATATTCTAGATATTAATCATCTAGCAGACGTGTATCTGGTAAAGATTTGATCTATTCTGAAAGCTGTTTCTTCATGTGAAATACAGTTTTCTTTGCTGTACAGAAGCTTTTAAATTTCATAGGGCCCCATTTGTTGTTAATCGTTTGCCTTATTTCCTTGGTTACCAGAGCTCTATCCAGAAAGTTCTTACCTACACATTGCAGTGTGTTTCCTGCCTTTCCCTCTAGTTGCTTCAGAACTTCCGGTCTTACATTGGAGATTCTTGATCAATTTTGAGTTGATTTTTGTGCAGGAGAGAGATAAGGATCTAGTTTTATTCTTCCACATGTGGAGATCCAGTTTTCCCAGCATCATTTGTTGAAGATGCTGTGTTTATTGTGATTTTTTTTCTTTTGTCACAAATCAGGTGGCTATAGTTACCTGGACTTGGGCTTGAATCCTCTGTCCTATTTCCTTGATCTACATGTCTGTTTTTGTGTTAGTGACATGCTGATTTTGCTGCTACAGCTCTGGATCCTTTCAAAGGACCAGGTCTTTGTTTTGTTGATTTTTTTTTTTTTGCTTTGTTGTTACTATTTTATTAATTTGTGCCCTGATCTTGGTCATTTCTTTTTGTCACCTGAATTTTGGTTTGACTTGTTCTTTTTCCAAAGCCCTAAGCTGTGTTATTAAGTTATTCATCTGTGATCTCTCTAGTTTCTGACATAGGCACTTAGAGGTAAAAATTTCCCTCTTAGGACTGCCTTCATTGTTTTAATATGTAGTATTCATTATCATTTGATTCTAGGAATCTTTTTATATCTCCTTGGTTTATTCAATGACATATTCATTACTCAGTAGTACAGTCTTTAATTTCCATGAGCTTGTATATGTTTCTCTTGCTAGTGATAAGCAATTTTAGTCCATTGTGATCATATAGAATGCATTTTTAAAATTTTTCCTCTTTGTGTCCTAATATGTGATCTATTTTAGAGAAAGTTTCATGCTGTGCTGAGAAGACTGTTTACTCTGCAGCATTTGAGTAGAATGTTCTGTAGATATCTATTAGGACCATTTGTGCTGTGATGTCATTTAATCCAGATGCTTATCTGTTTATATTTTTGCTGGGATGACCAGTAAATTGGGGAGAGTTTGGTATTGAAGTCAACCACTACTAATGTACTTAGGTTAAATTGTGACATTAACCTAGTAGTGTTTGTTTAATGAAATTGGGTGCACCCATATTCATATAAGGTTACAATTATAATGGCCTTCTTTTGAATTATTCCTTTAAGTAGTGTTGGACCTTCTTTATCTTTCTGACAAATGTTGGTTAGAACTCTGTCCTTCAGATATCAAAACAGTGGCACATGTTTGTTTCACAGATTCATGTGCTTGAAATGACATTTTCTATATTTTTATCTTAATGTATGTCTCTTTTTTTGTTTGTTTTTTGAGGTAGGGTCTTACTTTGGTCCAGGCTGACCTGAATTAACTATGTAGTCTCAGAGTGGCCTCAAACACACGGTAATCCTCCTACCTCTTCTTCCCAAGTACTGGGATTAAAGGCATGTGCCACCACACCCAGCTTAATGTATGTCTTTTATGGAAAGTTTCTTGAAGGCAACAAATGGAAGGATCCCATCTTTTAATCCATTCTGCTAGGCTGTAATTATGATTGGGAAATTGATATCATTTATGTTCAGAGTTATTATACAAATGTGTCTACTAATTCCTAATCATTATTTTTGTGGTGCTTAGTACTTCCTATTTCTTGGTTTCATCTCTTGAATTAACTAATATTCAATCATGGTTCATCCTTTCCTGTGACTGCATGTATGTGATTTTCCTTCTTTTCATTCTAAAGGAGTCCTTCAAATATTTTATATAGAGTTGGCTTAGTGGTCATGATTTCCTTTAACCTGTTTTTTTTTTTTTTTTTTTTTTTGATCATAGAAAATTTTTCTTTCTTCTTCAATTATGACAAACAACTTTCCTGGGCATGGTAATCTAGGTTGGTAGCTATTGTCTCTCAGAACTTGAAATACATTATTCTAAGATCTCCTGAAGTTTCTGTTGAAAAAAAAAATCTATTGTTATTCTGATGAACCTACCTTTATAAGTGACTTAGTTCTTCTTACTTGCTGCATTCAATATATTTCCTTTGACTTATATTTAGTAGTCTAATTACAATATGATGAGGGGAAGTCCTTTTTTTCTTTCTTTTTTTTGGTGAACTAGTGAGTTTATTAGGGCTATTTTTTCTTTATTAGTTATATACAAACTCAGTGTGTAAATAGCACATATTGGTACCATCCTTACCCTCATCCCCATCTCCCTCCCCCTGAAAGGGACCCTCCTCAATGGGGATGCCAGTTATCCCCACAGGGATTGTAAATCATGCATTGCAGGGGTAGCCATCAGTTTTGGGGAAGAGGCAATGTTTCTGTGAGCGACAAGCTCAAAGAATCTTTCTGTCCTCTCTTCCACAAATTTCCCTGAGCCATGTTGGGTTTGTTTTAGATCTGCTTCAGTGATGAGGTCTTCTGGACTGTTAAGAAGAATATGTACTCCGTGGTAACTGAATGGAATATTCTGTAGATATCTCCTAAGTCCACTTGATATATGGTGTCACTTCAGTCAGATATTTTTTCTTTCATTCTTTTTTTTTTTGTTTGATGAGGGTGGGGTATTGAAATCACACAGTATTTTACATTGTTTTTGTTCTTGGGTTAATCTTTGTCTTTATATCTAGTAGTCTGCTGAAATTGGGTACACCAGTTTTGGTGTAGAATTGTAGTATTATCTTGATGGATTGTTCTCTTAGTATTATGTGTCCTTGGTATCTTCTGACTAATTTTGGTTTGAATTCTACTTTGTCAAATATTAAAACAAAACAGTCTTCTTGCTTTTTCGAACTATTTTCTTAGGATACCTTTTACTATCATTTCATGCAATGGTCACAATTAGCTTTGATGGTAAGGTAAATTCCTGAGAGGCAACAAATAGATCCTGCCTTTTAATCCAATAAGTTATCCTGCATCTTTTGGATGAGGAATTTAGTCCATTAATTTTGAAGGTTAATATAGAAATATATGTGCTAATTATTGTAATTATATTGATTTGTAGCATTTTATGTCTTCCTATTACAAACACTGGTGTATACAAGTTTATAAAACATATACTACTGGATGTAAAGACATTCAAGCACAACAATAGTGTTTGACTTTAATATACCACCTTCACCAATAGATCAGTAATCTCAACAACAACAAAACTAAAAACACTGCTCTTTGGGGCTATAGAGATGGCTTTGTGGTTACAGGTACTTGCTAGCAAAGACTGCTAACCCAAGTTCAATTCCCCAAAATTCATGTAAAGCTGGATGTAAAAACACAAGTGGAACTAGTTTCAGTCATTTATTCACAGCTGCAAAGCACCTGGCACTCCCTTACACACACACACACACACACACACACACACACACAACCTACTCTGCTGGTGTGTGATTTACTCTTTCTGATAGCAAAATTGATGTGCTTATCTCTCTCTCTGAAGTCCAAAGGATGCCTTCAAATATCTTTGACACTACTTGTTTAGTGGTCATGAATTCCTTTAGTTTGTTTTTATCATGAAAGTTCTTCATTTTCCTTTAATTATGACAGATAGTTTATATGCATATAGTAATCTCGGTTGACAATTAATATCTTTTCATGCTTAGAATACACCATTCCATGT
Organism: Dipus sagitta; assembly: GCA_036346955.1. Classification (NCBI taxonomy): domain Eukaryota; kingdom Metazoa; phylum Chordata; class Mammalia; order Rodentia; family Dipodidae; genus Dipus; species Dipus sagitta. The sequence continues at coordinate 80,176,094 of CM070772.1, read as the reverse complement.
TTTCCTGGTTCTTAGAGTTTCTCCATGAATTTCAGTATGCTATATAGCTTTTCTTGTTACTGATTTACAGTTTAATCCCATTGTGGTCAGATAGAGTACAAGGGATTATTTCAATTTTCCTGTATTTGTGGAGGTTTGCTTGGTATCCTAACATATGTTCTTTTAGAGAATGTTCCATGTGCTACTGAGAAAAATGTATATTCTGCAGCATTTGGATAGAATGTTCTGTAGATACCTGTTAGGTCCATTTGTTCCATGACATCATTTAACTCAGATGTCTCTGTTTATTTTTTTAGGACAACCTATCAATTGTTGATAGTTGGGTATTGAAGTCTCCCACTACAATTGTGTTTGATGTTATCCGTGACCTTAAGTCTAACACTGTTTGTTTGATGAAACTGGTAGCCCCCATGTTAGGTGCATATATGTTTAGGATTGTAATGTCCTCCTGTTGGAGTGTTCCTTTAATCAGTATTAAATGACCTTCTTAATCTTTCCTCACTAATGTTGGTTTGAAGTCTATCCTGTCAGATATTAGGATAGCAACCCATGCTTGTTTCCTAGGCCCATTTGTTTGAAATACCATTTTCCATCCTTTCATCCTAAGGTGGTGTCTATCTTTTATTGAGAGATAAGTGTCCTGGAGGCAACAAATGGCAGGATCTTGACTTTTAGTCCAGTCTGCAAGCTTGTGTCTTTTGGTTGGAGCACTGAGGCCATTGATATTAAGAGTTATTATTGAAAGGTATGCATTTATTCTCACCATTCTTATTTTTTAGTGTTTCCTGTTTTCCCTTTACTCATTTGTTTTAACTGTTATTTGAGTGTGGTTTATTTTTTCCTATTTCCTCCTGTGTGTGGTTTGCTTTCTCTTCAGCATGAAGAATTCCTTCAAGTATTTTCTGTAGAGCTGGTTTAGTTGTCATAAGTTCCTTTAGCCTGTTTTTGTTGTGGAATGTCCTTTTTTCTCCATCAATTTGGATTGATAGCTTTGCAGGATGAAGTAGTCTTGGTTGATAGTTGTTATCTTTCAGAATTGGATTGCATCATTTCAAGCCCTTCTGGCTTTCAAGTTTCTGCTGAGTAATCTGTAATTATTCTAATGGATATACCTTTATAGGTGATTTGCTTTTTCTCTCTAACTGATTTCAATATATTTTCTTTGGTTTGCATGTTTAATAGTTTAATTTTAACATGGCAAGGAGAGGTTCTTTCCAGGTTTTGTTTGTTTGGTGTTCTAAAAGCTTCTTGTGTCTACATTGGCATTTCTGTCCCAATTTGGGGAAAATTTTCTTCTATGATTTTATTGAAAACACCTACTAAGCCTCTGGATTAAAATTCTTCTCCTTCTGTTATACCCTGAATTCTTATGTTTGATCTTTGCATAGTTTCCCAGATATCTTGAAATTCCCATTAATACCTTGCTATTAGCTTGTCTTTCTTTTTGTTGGACTGTATTAGATCTGCCACCTGGTCTTCTAGTTTAGATATTCTGTTCTCTCCTTCATTCATTCTACTGTGGAGACTTTCCAGAGAATTTTTTATTTCACTGACTGTATTCTTCAGAGCTAGGATTTTAGCCTGATTTTTTTTCAGTATTTGTATTTCTTTACTCATGTCTTATAATGACCTCTTTATTTCATTAAGCTGGTTTCCTATGTTCTCTTTTAGAAGTTTGTTTTCTTCTTTAATTCTTTTACTTTCTTCTTTGATTCCCTTCTTTCTTGCCTGATTTCTTTGAACATAGATACCATCATTTTCTTGAAATCTTTGTCAGGTATTTCACCTAAAACAGTCTCATCGATGATCATTTCTGATGGATTTATAGTTTTTGGTGGGACTGTATTGTCTGGATTCTTTGAGTTCCTTGTATTATATTGTAGCTATTTTTGTATCCTGATTTGATTTGATGCTTGGTTTTTCTACTTATCTGCACTGCTCCCAGACATGAAAATCCACTTTTATATACCCTCAGGATATGAGTTCAAGGTGCTAGGTGTAGTTATTGTCCCCCAATTAAGCCACATAAGTAATACTGTGTTGAGTTTGCTTGCTAAGCAAGTATTCTAGTAGACTGGGTGAAATAATTTGCTGTCAAATTCTAGACTTCAACCAAGTAACATACACAATCAATAAAAACCAGCACAAAGTATGCAATTGTGTGGATTAATACAAACAGATAGTCTTATAAAGTCAAAATCCCTAAAGTTGTATGTTGTTCTACAGTCTTAATCTTGTTAGCTGGGAGGTAGTGATTTCTGTTCTGAATTGGATTCCAGGTCAGCCTGGATCTGGATTAGACCCTACCCCCAGTAATGACAGAAGCAAAAGACAAAGGCCCTACAAATATGAAAGCATCAAATGTAACAATATTCAACCCCCAAATACAGGTTATTTGAAAATGGTAAAGCCAACCAAGAATATATAACCCATAACCTTCCCTGCCAATGAAAGAGATTAGCTCTTCCAATGCAGGCCTATATACCCGTTTTTTGTTTGTTTTGTCAGTTGGCCTGGATAGCTTTTGGGGTGGCTTCCAATCTCACCAATGGTGGGTGCCCACATAAATCCTTTGGTGTTGTGTTTTGCTATGGATCTGGAATTCTGGTCAGCTGTGCTGGCTGTGCTGCCACTGGAGGCTGAATGCTGGAGGTTCATAGTTGTGATTTCTGGAGTTGCTCTCCTTTTCAGTAGCTCTTTAGTTGATCTCAACTGTCTTTCCTTCAGATTTCTTAACTTTGCAAGAAGACTGATGAAGTTGAAAAACCTGTTGTTGGTCTCTGCTGCTTTGGCCTGGCAGGGTGGCACCAGGTGGGTTCATGGTGTGAGAATCATGGGCCATGAGAGCCTCAGTGGGACTCTGGCTATTTTCCTCCTTTCTGGTGCATCTTGGTCTCTCTGACTTCTCTGATGTGTCTAAGAATAACCTATACTCCTTCACTTTTCAGAAAGAGTGTATTTTGCTTAAATCCCTCCCTTGGCTGGTTTGGCCTGGCTCCTATGCTGCCATCTTACCCAGAAGTCCTCCTATTGTCTACTAGAGCTGATTTTTTAAAAATCAAATGAACAAAATGATTCCAGAAGCACAAGTATCAATGCAGTATTTTAGAGATGAAAAACAAAAATTAAGACAGTATACACTCTTCCCTAAAATACCAATTACATAGCAATGTCTCTCATGAAAGTTAAGGGGATGAAATCCCAAACAATGGATCTAAAATAACAATTATAGAAATCTGTAATGAAATCAGAGAGGATACCAACAAACACCAAAATTAGCTCAAAGTGATTATAAATAGGCACCTGAATAAAATAAGGTAATTAACAGAGGTTTTGAAATAGAAATCCAATCATGAAATTCTGAAAAGATAAAATTGAAATTTTGAAATGAAAGGTCAGTTAGACAAATAACAATTGAAAGCCTCACCAATAGAATGAATTGAATGTAAGTTAGAATATTAGCGATGGAAGGCAACATAGGTGCATTAGAACATTCAGGCATTAACAAAGATGAAATAATGAGAAAGTATGAACACAACACAACTTGCTAGTTCTATGGGACACTATTAAAAAACCAAATTTGCAAATCATGGGGACAGAAGGACTTCAGGATAAAGGCATTAAAAAATATTCAATAAAAACATATTCCCCAAATCTAAAGATATAGCCATCAAGGCATTTAGAACACCAAACAGATAGGACAAGAAAAGAACCATTCCACATTATATTATATTTAGAACACTAAACATTAAAAAAGAGACTTCTGGGTAAGATGACTGCTTAGGACTCACATCAATCCAGCCTAGGGAGGGATTTGAGCAAAACTACAGCAAAATAGACTCTTCATCTGAAAAGGGAAGGTGTATAGGTTTTTATCTGCCACAGTGGAGAAATAGGAGAGACTAAGATCTATCAGAAAGGAGGAAATTGGCCAGAATCCCACTGAGGTGCTTGTGGACCCTGATCAATCTGCGCAGCCCTGTGCAGATCTGTGCACCTGTTCAGTGCCCAGCTGCAGGAGCAGACAGAAACAAAAGGATTTTCCAACCTCATCAGCCTCCTTACAAAGTCAAGAAACCTGAAGGGGAGACATCAGAGGAGCTGCTGAAGGAGATACAGGCAGGACCAGCTGATCAGTTCCAGCACAACTTCAGGTTTTCTATACTCTCCCATCTCCCAACTCAACAGCACTGTAACCCTCTGGAGAACACATTCAGCTCCCAGATACAGGGCATCCAGCAAAGTTGTTCAGAGCACCAGATTCACAGCACAACATGGAGGAATCAAGGTGGGCACTCAGGTAACAAGGCTGACTGACAAAAAAAGCAGGTATATAGGCCTGCACTGGAAGTGCTAATCTCTCTTACTATGTCAGGGCAGGTTATGGGTTGCATATTCTTGGTTGCATTTACCATTCTCAATTAAGCTGTATTTGGGGGTTGACTACTGTTGCCTTTGATGCTTTCAGATTCATAGGGCCTTTGTCTTTTTCTTCTGTCATTATTGGGGTAAAGGTCTCATTCAGACCCAGGCTGACCTGCAACCCATTTCAGAACAGAGATCTAGACCTCCAAGCTGACAGGATTAAGCATGTAGAACAACACACACACTTAGGTATTTGGGCTTTATAAGGCTATCTGTTTGTTTCAGTCCCCACATTTGCATACTATATGCTGGTTTTTATTAAATGTGTATATTGCTCAATCAAATTTTAGAATTTTCCAGTAAATTGCTCCACCCAGCCCACTAGAATACTTGAATCACAGGAAAATTGAACACCTAAGATTATTTCTGCAGTTGGATTGGAGCACAAGAACTACACTTGGCACCTTAAATTATTACTCTGAAGGTACATAAAGTTAGATTTCCAAATTTAAAAGCACACAAATTATTAGAAAACCCAAACCTCAAATCAACTCGGGATGCAAAAATTGCAACATTATAATACAAGAAACAGAAAGAATAAAGACAATACAATGCCACCAAAAACTATAAATCCACCAGAAATGGCCACCAATGAGACTGTTTTAGATGAAAAGCCTGACAAAGATTTCAAAAAAAAAAAATGATTTTATGTGTATTCAAAGGAAGTAAAGAGGAAAACAAACTCCTGAAGGAATTCCAAGAGAACACAGGAAACCAGGTTAATGAAATAAGGAGGTCACTACAAGACATGAGTAAGGAAATAGAAATACTGAAGACAAGGCAGAAATTCTAGCACTGAAAAACACAGTCAGTCAAACAAAAAAACTGTGGAAAGTCTCACCAGTAGAATTGATGAAGGAGAGAACCGAATATCTAAACTAGAAGACCAGGTGACAGATCTAATACAGTCCAACAAAGAGAAAGACAAGCTAATAAGAAGGTATGAATGAGAATTTTAAGATATCCAGGACACTATGAAAAGATCAAATATAAGAATTCAGGGTATAGTAGGAGAAAAATTTCAATCCAGAGGCATAGTAGATGTTTTCAACAAAATCATAGAAGACAAATTTCCCCAAATTGGGAATGAAATGCCAATGCAGATAGAAGAAGCTTGTAGAACACCAAATAAACAAAACCTGGAAAGAAACTCTCCTTGCCATATTATAACTGAATTACTAAACACACAAAATGGAAAAATTGAAATAATCCCTTGTACTCTATCTGACCAAAATGGGATTAAACTGCAAATCAGCAACAACAAAAGCTACAGAGCATACAGAAATTCATGGAGACTAAACAGTACACTATTGAATGATGAATGGGTCATTAAAGAAATAAAAAAGGTAATAAATAAATTCATAGAATCAAATGATGATGAGAATACAACATACCAATTAGTAAAATAGAAACCAAAAAAAAAAAAAAAGAAAAATCCAAAGAATCAACAAAACAGAGTTGGTTCTTTGAAAGGATAAACAAGATTGATAAACCCTTGGCAAATTTGACCAGAAAGAGAGAAGAGCCAAAAATTAATAAAATTAGAGATGAAAAGAGCACCATTATAACAGATACCAAAGAAATCCAGACAACTATAAGGGAATACTTTAAGAATATATATGCCTCTAAGTTTGAAAATCTGAAATGGATGATTTCCTTGATTCATATGACCTACCAAAATTAAACCAAGATGACATAAACCATTTAAATAGACCTATAACAAGTACAGAGATCCAAGCAGTTATAAAAAGTCTCCCAACTAATAAAAGCACAGGACCAGATAGATTCACTGGTGAATTTTACCAGACCTTCATGGCAGAACTAACACCACTGCTTCTCAAACTTTTCCATAAAATAGAAAAGGAAGGAATTCTACCAAACTCCTTCTATGAAGCCAGCATCACCCTGATACCAAAACCAGACAAAGACAGAACAAAAAAAGAAAATTACAAACCAATCTCCCTCATGAGCATAGATGCAAAAATTCTCAACAAAATATTGGCAAACAATACAAGAATATATCAAAAAGATTTTTCACCCCAACCAAGTTGGCTTTATCCCAAAGATGCAGGGATGGTTCAACGTATGCAAATCAATTAATGTATACATCAGATAAATGGTCTGAGGGATAAAAATCACATGATCACATCAATAGATGCAGAAAAGGCATTCAACAAAATCCAACATCTTTCATGGTAAAAGTATTATAGAAACTGGGAATAGAAGGAACATATCTCAACATAATAAAAGCTACTTATGACAAACCTACAGCCAACATAATACTAAATGGAGAAAATCTTGAAACTTTTCCACTAAATTCAGAAGCAAGACAAGGGTGTCCACTGTCCCCATTTTTATTTAAAATAGTACTGAAACTCTTAGTTATAGCAATAAGGCAAGAGACACTCATGAATGGGATACAAATTGGAAAGGAAGAGATCAAATTATGAGTATTTGCAGATGATATGATTCTATACGTAAAAGACCCTAAAACCAGCAAACTGTTAGAGCTGACAAACACTTTTATCAATGTAGCAGGAGACAAAATAAATACACAGAAACCAGTAACTTTCCTATGTACTAACAACAAACATGTGGAGGATGAAATCAAGGAATATCCCCCATTCACAATTGCCTAAAAATAAATAAATAAATAAAGTGCCTTGGAATAAACTTAACCAAGGAAGTGAAGGTTCTCTACAATGAGAACTTTAAAACACTCAAGCAAGGAATTGTAGAAATCATAAGAAATGGAAAGACATCCCATGTTCTTGGATTGGAAGAATCAATATTGTGAAAATGTCAATCTTACCAAAAGCAATCTACACATTTAATGCAATTCCCATTAAAACTAAAATGACATTCTTCACAGGAATAGAAAACACAATCCTAACATTCATTTGGAAGCACAAAAATCCTTGAATAGCCAAAATGATTTTGATCAACAAAAATAAGGCTGGTGGTATCACCATACCTGATTTTAAGCTATATTACAAAGCAAAGCCACAGTAACAAAGACAACATGGTATTGGCACAAAGACAAACATGTAGATCAATGGAACAGAATAGAGGACCTAGATGTTAACCCAGGCAACTACAGCCATCTGATTTTTGACAAAAATGCCAAAAACATTCATTGGAGAAAAGATAGCCTCTTCAACAAAAGATGAAAATAGGTCCTTTTCTTTCTCCATGCACAAGAATCAAATCCAAGTGGATCAGGAACCTTAATATCAGACCCAAAACTCTGAAATTGCTAGAAGAAAAGGCAGGAGAGCTCCTTCAACACATTGGTATAGGTAATGACTTTCTGAATATAAACCCTGATTGCTCAGAAAATAAAGCCACTAATCAACTACTGGGATCTCATGATCCTATGCTTTTGTACAGCAAAGGAAAGCAAAGAGACACCCTACAGAATGGGAGAAAATCTTTGCCAGCTACACATATGACAGAGGATTAATATCCACAATATACAAATAACTCAAAAAACAGAACAATAAGAAATCAAACAAGCCAATCAAAAAATGGGTTATGGAACTAAATAGAGAGTTCCCATCAGAAGAAATACAGATGGCATATAAATATCTAAAATCGTTTTCTACATCCTTAGCCATCAGGGAAATGCAAATTAAAACTACCATGAGATTCCATCTCTCTCCCATCAGAATGGCTACCATCAAGAAAACAAATGACAATAAATGTTGGCGAGGATGCAGTAAAAAGGGAACACTTCTACACTGTTGGTGGTAATGTAGTCTGGTATAGTCATTGTGGAAATCAGTGTGGAGGTTCTTGAGACATCTAAAAATAGATTTACCGTATGATCCAGCTATAACACTCCTAGGCATATATCCTAATGACTCTTCTTACTACCTTAGAGATACTTGCACAATGATGTTTATCGCTGCTCTATTCACAATAGCTAGGAAATGGAACCAGCCTCGATGACCATCCACAGATGAAGGGATAATAAAGATGTGGTACATCTATACAATGGAGTACTATTCAGTGTTAAAGAAAAATGAAATTATAAAATTTGCAAGGAAATGGATGAATCTGGAAAGGATTATAGTAAGTGAGTTAACCCAGGCCCAGAAAGCCAAATGTTGCATGTTTGCCCTCATATGTGGATCCTAGCTACAAATGTATAGAGTTGTGTGTGATCTGGAACCAAAAATCAGTAGCAGAGGTCCATAAGCTTGAAAAAGGCTATAAGTGTTGGAGGAGAGGGAAGGTCTTAAGGGAATGGCATTGCATATATGTAAGTAGAAGAACAGATTACAGGGAGGGGAAATGCTGAACCAAGGTCAGGGGAAGAGATTGTATAAAAGAAAGGTGGGGTGGGGGGAGAGTCAAGCAAAATTCAAGATATTCTGAATAAGACATATGAAAATCCACTTTCTTGAATAATGGCACATCCAGAAGCCATAAGTTGTTTCAAGAAAACTTTCAGTGCCAGGGACAGGATACCGTCCAGTGAGTTCTTGGCTAGGGAGGTCCATGTTGCCTCCAAAACATTATAGACTATTGTCAAGGCCCTTGGTTTCACATGAGAAAGAGATGGTAAGACCCTATTGCTGAAGACTTCACATGCCTGAGTGGCAAAGTCACTGAGAAATCAAGCAGGTTCTGAGCAGAAAACTTTCTCCCTATAGCTCATCCAACTGAAAGCTGGAAAAAGCTGCACTGTATCTTGCATTATGGGAGACAGACGACATCAGTGGTGAAAACAGTGGACACTGGAAGCCTCAAGTTTGGCCAGACAGGCCAAATGACTGAATGAGTGTAATGGTGGCATGTCTGCTCTAGGGGAAGCCAACTGCTTTCTAAATGGACTGAAGGCTTGCTCTATGGGAGGGAATACATACCTGGTACTGAAAACCTAATCAAAGCCCTATGGCAGGGGAAGTCATGAGCCTTAGCGGTATAAAGTCTGCTCTTGTCTGGATAAATGCATATATTAGTCTCACCAAATTGCCCTGAAAGCACTACACTTAATGTTAATACTCATATATTAATGCTACTCTCACTTCTGGTTAGACAAGCTTCTCTTTTCAGATGGTGATGAGCACTGAGATAACCCAAAAGGCAACATAGTGCTGAAAGGAAGGGACGGAGGAGTGTCCAGCACTGAAACATCTCACACCCTCCAAGCCTCAGGGTCCATTGCGGAAGAGCCAAAGGAAGGGACAGAATTTGGCCTTGATATCCAAGACCTTGCAGTGCCTAGCAATACCTACACAAGACCCTCTTAATAGGAGAAAAAGTTGGTGACATCAAATTAAGAGAGACTAATGGAGAAAGGGAGGGGATATGATGGAGAGCAGAGTTATGAAGGGGAAAGTGGGGGTGGAGAGGGAAATACCATGGTTTGTTGTCTGTAAGTATATATTTTTTAAAAACTTAGCTCTATTGTTTCAGATGAAATATTTGCAATGTTCAAACAGGTGTAGGTTGCAGTAGGGCTGAGTTACACAGCTCACACGTTAGGCCTGCAGTACTCAGGACACCAGGTACAATCCCATGTATTACTTTCAGAGTTGAAAATTTGCTGCAGAAACAAACATAACTGCTGGATAAGCCCACTATGCAAGTGTCATACCAGCCACTTACAACAGTGGTCCTTTTAACTGAGAAAAATATCAATTTAAGATTACTACATGTGAAGGGAGAATAGGGATATTTTTTCGGGCCCACATAATTTAAAGATTACAAAGCAATTGCAGATTATAGTTAAGATGTGAAATGAGGATGAAAAGAGGAAGAAAGAAAGAAGGTAGGAATGAGACAGAATAATATATGAGTGGTGCTTAGGGAGAATACTAGAGAGTTCACAGTAATAGAATAGGTAAAGAAATATACAGAATAATAAAGCTTAACCACACATTATACCAACTATAGCCCCATCATTATAAGACATTTATTCAACAGCAAAGACTAAAAACTCAAAACTTTAAAATAACTAAATCAAGAATAACAAAAAGGACCAAACATAATAAGAGCATTTTAAATTAAAAAATATGACATCAAGCTGGGCATGGTGGCGCAAGCCTTGAACTCCACCACTCAGGAGGCAGAGGTAGGAGGATCACCATGAGTTCAAGGCCACCCAGAGACTATAGTGAATTCCAGGTCAGCCTGAGCTAGAGTGAGACCCTACCTTGAGAAAACGAAACAAAATAAACAAACTATATATGTGTGTGTGTGTGTCATCAGAAAGTATGTCAGCCTAGGTGGGATGTATTTTAAATTCTTTTACTCCTTGTGATTTTTCATGTAGGAAACTACACCAATGGGGAAGGCATAACTTACAATACCATTCACCAACCCCACTAGGCAACTTGGAGTTTCCTTTATACCTCACAGAGTTTTAGGCCCAAGCTCCTCCCCATGTTCTTTTCTTAGGATACCTGCTTGCCTCAAGTAACTGCTGGGCTGCAATGGTTCATAAATGCTTATTTATCTGTCTATGTCCTCTTCACTCTCCCCAGACTAACTTCTTGTGAACAAGAACATTTTTCACATTCATCTTTGTTTCTCAAGAGCCTGTCCTTATGCCTGGAAATGTTGGCCAAATTAATAATGAATGAACAGATAGTATGGGGTGACAGTAACACCCTTTACTAAAAACAAATGTGGTGTTGATGTAAGATGAGAGATGGTGAATTATTTTTGGCAGAGGTGTGGGAAGAGCCTCCCACATCCCACCCTTCTAAATCCAGTGACTAATAGGGCAGAAAGAAGCCTGGGGCATGGTGGTAGGCAGGACAAACACAGGAATTCTGATTCTGTTTCCATCAATTACCTGCCTAAAATGGTACCTCCTTTCATGAACAATTTTGGTACCCAAGAATCCTAATCTATAACATAAGAGGGTTGGGCCAGCTAATTTCTAATGTCCATTCCAAACTTCATGGTTTATTTTTCTGTAGCTGGGAACACAATGACATAGACAAAATAACTGACGTACTGATGTAAACTATTTAGAAAGGCAAAGAATTAGAAGAAAAACAATGAAAGGAGGTATGCATACATTCATAAAAGTTTGATTATTTTTCATTCACACAATGAGCAGGTGTTAAGGCAAAAGAAAGACATGGTCTAAACTGAGAAAAGATGCCTTTAAGAATAGATATATAAACGAATCTGAGTTGTTCTTTTGCAGTGCTGGGAATTCAATCCAAGGATGCATATATTCTAGGCAAGTGCTTTACCATTGAGCTACACTTCCAGCCTTACATTTGAGATTTTTGAGAAAAAGAAGCAACAGATAGCATAGGAAAAGATGGAGAAAGGGTTAAAATAAGGCCATAATGAAGAAAGTCCAGAGGTTCTTAGAAATCTGTTTGGTAAGAAAGTCCAAGACTGATAAGCCACCTTAACACTGGCTATTTGTTTGGTATGATTTGGTGTTGATGTTTTCTGTGGAAACAGCAAATTAAAGAAACCAACATCAGGCTCCCCCTTCACTCCCAGGCAGCCTGCCCACACACAGCAAGCAATAATAAATGAACTGTCGGCATTTGCCATGAGCTACCCTCCTTTAAACTGTTCTTTCAGCCTAATGACCATAAAAAACTGGATGAAAGAATAAAGGTTATGTTATAAAGATAACCATGGGGCTGGAGAGATGGCTCAGCAGTTAAGGCAGTTTGTTTGTTGCAGAGGCTAGAGGCCCTGGTGTGCCCATTCTCTCTCTCTACCTTCCTCTTTCTCAGAAATAGATAGATAAATAAATAAATAAAATTTAAAGATAACCACATAAAACAAGCTTACCAAGACCCCACAGTGGGCTCCTGTGTCCTTACTGTTTTTACACTAAAAGAATAAGACAATGCCAGCCTGTAACATCAGATGAAAAATTAAGACTTTGCTGATAAATCATTGACGTGTACACAGCTCTTCCAGAGACATGCCAGTAGAGTAATGTCCACCTCTGTCTCTCTAACTTCACTATTTGGTCCTTGATAGGTCACCATGAAACACATGCACACACATTTGAGAGATACAGCTGGTCACTTTCAAAGCTTTCCTCTAGAAACCCAAGCTTTATATAAAATAAAGGCTTAGAAACTTGAAACCAGGTATTTGGAAGTCGCAATGTTTACTCTAGTTAAGTGGCCACCTTATGGTGGTCCCAGAGTAATATGTGATATCTTTTTAACCTGTCTTGTTGAGAGCTGAAAGAAAAGGGATGAAAACGTGACTATCAAAAAAACATAGGTGTGAGTAGAATCATAGGAGGAAAAATGAGGCATGTATGATTCTACTCATATGAATCTACTAGGAGCTAGTTCATGCTAAACACCCACACACAAATTATCTACAAATTAGCCCATGCTACTTCCAGGCTTGAAACAGAGATGAATTTAAACAGCAAAGTAAAATAGAAAACAAAGAACTCTGCAAATTAAAATCACATTATAAAGCTGGTGAAAGAGCAGCAGCAGAGAGCTGGAAGGGTGTGTGTGGAGAGCAGTGGCAGATCTTTTTTGCCAGGAAATGTCCCCCTTCCTTGTGCACACACACACAACCAAAGTGGACGAAGCTCCTCTCTGATCAAGCTCTGGGTTCAGGGGGCTTCCCAGCTGGGACCTGAAAGCCTTGGTTAGTCTAACTCTGAGAAGGCTGGAAACTCTGCAGGCAAGGATCATAGCTGCCTTGCTCATTTGTGTATGTCCCACACAGAGGCTCAGGAATGTATGCTGAAGCTAGGCATGCTGTTGCAGACCTAGTCACAGCTACTTGAGAGACTGAAACAGGAGGATCATAAGCTCAAGGCTAGTCTGGGCTCCAGAGTACAACTTAGTCTGAGGGTAAGAAAGAATAACTGCCCTAGTGTTTTTGCCATGCTTTGGAATTGCTGAAGAATACATGAAAGGCTCATGTAATAATTAAGCACCCACACCTTCTAGACCAAAACATTTGCATGTTCAGGCCTGTACTTCTGGTTTTTATACAGACTACAAGCTGTGAATAGGTTTATATGTTTATGTGGTTATAAAAAAGGGGGAACTAGAGAGATGGCTTAGCTGTCAAGGTGCTTGTCTGAGAAGCCTAAAGCTTCATGTTGGACTCTCCAAATCCCACTTAAGCCAGATGCACAAAGGTGAGGCAAGTGCAATGTTGCACATGCCCACTAGGTGGTGCAAGTGTCTGGAGTTCAATTACAGTGGCTGAGGCCCTGGCACATCAATTCTCTCTCACTCTCTCTTTTCCTCTCTCTCCCTCTCTAAAATAAAAAAGTGGGGAAAGAAAAAAAAAAAAGAGAAAAAGGAATAAGAAAAATAATACATATTGGAGACCGCACATAGCCCAAAAGGTGTAAAATGCATGTTATCTGAAAAATGGTCTGAAGGTTGAGAATATGCATTCAGATCTTGGACATAGCTAAATGTGTAACTTTATCATTCTGTGCCTCAGTTTCTTCATGTGAAAAGTGGGATAATAACAGTAAATACAAGTCAAGTTTCTTTTATCAGAAATTCTTGGGACTAAAAGTGTTTCAGATTTTGCATTTGTTTGGGTTTTGAAATATTTGCATAAAGTTAATAAACAAACTTGGGTTGGGACCCAAACTAAGCATGGAATTCATTTATGTGGCACATATAGAGTGATGGCAATTTTATACAATATTGTAAATAATTGCACTGCATTTTATACTTGTGACACCCATCATATTGACATTCAAAAAATTAAAGATTTTAGAGCATTTTGAATTTCAGGTTTTCAGACAGATTGGGGTGTTCAACCTGTATAACTCAATGATGTGCAATAAGAATTTAGGACTGTGCCTTATACAGACTGAATGCTATGTGAATGTTTGATGTATGCAACATGAAACAAGTGAAATATTTCTTTACCAAATATAAAGAATTATTGAACTGAAGATAACTTAAATGCAGGACAATGCTCCATCTGGTCTGTGTTTGCCCAAAAGCAGGACAAAAATTCATAAAGGCAAAGTGTCTTCTGTTCCCTTCACCTTTTTCCTCTGTGAAGTACTGAAGGTAAATCATTCTTTTCAATGCTTGTTTGCCAGTTCAGATGCAGTGTCAGAGGAACCTGCTGGCAGACTCTCTTCCCATAAATACACCTTCCCACGGTCTTCCTGCCTCTGCAGCTTGGACCAGCTTTCTGTCTCATCTCTCTGAAATGTATTGTTCTTTGCCTGAAATACTATTTAAGGCAGACTCCAAAGCACTGTGTAGAGTTGCTTTTCCCTGATGATGTGCACCACACATGCTAAGAAACTTGCTTGCTTCTCTCATTAATCTGTCATTTGTTACAGAAGGAATTTGCACTGAGTATGACTTTAGGAGAATTGAGGAAAGATTATATTTTTCCCTGTCTAGTCATTAACAACAGTGAGACTCTGTTGGGAGATTTTATGTGTCAGCTAGGCAAGACCAACTATTCAAACACCTGTCTTAACATTGCTATGAAGGGGTTATTTAGATGTGATTAACATGTAAATCAGTAGACTTTGAATGAAATAGTTTATTCTCTATAATGTAAGTGGGCTCCATCCAATCAGTTTAAGATATTAAGAAAAAACACTGATTTCTTCCTCAGAAGGAAAAATGTCTACCTCTGGCTTCAAACTGAAGGCTGCAACATCAGCTTCTGCTGCTGAAATTTCCCATCTGCCAGCCTGCACTGCAGATATAGGACTTACTAGCATGCCGTATTGCATAAACCAATTCTCTAAATCTCTCTATATATATCTCTTTTCTCTCTCTCTCTCTCTCTCTCTCTCTCTTCTTGGAGAACCCAAGAGTTCCTTCCCTGCATATATCCCAGTTTAGTCAGGGTTCTCTAGAGGAACAGAACTGAATGAATTATTTTAAAAAGAGAATTTATTGGATTAGTTTACAGTAGTCCAATAGCAGTTCCAGGCCCGAGAATCAAGGAGCCTGGTAGCTGCTCAGTCCACATGGCCAGATGCCTCAGAAGTCCCAATCTGGCACTGCAGATGGTGCCGGAAGGCCTGGAGGCTTCCTGAGGAGCCGCTGGGTTTCAATCCACATGTGTCTTCAGTTGACGCTGGTCTTCAGTCTGCGCTGGTCTTCAATTCATGCTGGAAGGCAGCAAGCAGCTCCGGCAGCCAAGTGGGAAGAAGGAAGGGCTCTTTTTACCCAGAGCTTCCTTATATGAAGTCCCCCTCTGAGTGAGGCAGCCTGCTGTAGGGGAAGGGCTCACTCTGAGGTAAGGACTTCCTCCTTCAGTTAATCCTTCCTGGAAGCAACCTCGGAGACCCACCTGAAAGGGATTTCTGTGGATAGCTAAACAGATCAAGTTGATAACACCTTAACTATTGTTGTGCCAAGACCCCTGACCAGGAGCCACCCAGAGAACCACCACAGAAGCCGAGACACTCGAATGTAAAAGCAGCAGGTTTCTTTATTGCAAGCCTAGGCCTGGGCTCTGTCCACACAGTCCGGCACAGCCGTAGTGAGGGACAGAGCGCCTTTCTTTTGGGGGAAGGGGCTCATATAGGAATTTGAACAAAGAAGTAGGGGATAGATACATGATTGGTTGGTTTAAACAGTTCTGATTGGCTTGGGGTTTCAGCGGGCAAAGTTGGGGGCAGGAGCTAGGGGCACTCCAGGCAGATGAAGTAATCTCCATTGTCCTTGAAGTGGAGATTCCTCAGTTTCTTATCTAAGCAGGTGGTCGGAGGCCCACAGTGGAGTGTTTCTGCAATGTCCTTGAAGTGGAGGAGATCCTGTTGAGGTGCTTGCTGAAGGTGGAAGAAATACAGAATGGGTAGTAGAAGAAGGTATTTACAAATACCAGCTAAGGCCACATGACCAGTTACAGAAACGAGGACTGTAATTGCAATGTTTCTGTCCTACGTTGATATAGGTCTTGGTTCTTTACCTGGAGAGGTGACCCATGCCTTCATCCCTGAAGGATCTGGGCCACTTATCACACTACCTTGGGTTGTTGAAACCTCAACACTGACTTTGATAACAGGGCATGATAATACTAAGAGATGTCCTAAAGGTTCTCCTGCACTCCAGACATACTCTTCCTTACCTCCACTGTGGAGGAGCAGTCCAATTTCCCCTTAGTAGTCTGGATCAACCACCCCTGCTATTACAGTAACTCCTTTCTCAATATCAAGAGCCCAAAGTGGCCAGGAGGAAGTCTTAGCTTCCAGTTCAATGGAATGTACTTTGTGTCACCTGGCAAAGCACTCCCCCCTCTGGAACTAAGACTTGTAGGCCAGCAGAGTGTAAGGTTGCAGGAACAGGAAGCAAAAATTTAACTAATGAGCCACTTGGGGTGATGGTAAGTAGGACCATTCCCACACATATTCCCCATGCTTCTGCCTGTCCAAGTTAGAAAACTCCTGAAGTTCCTTAGGGGTATACCTCACCTCCTCTTGTGTCACACTTTCTTTCTTTTTTTTTTTTTTTTTGGTTTTTCGAGGTAGAGTCTCACTCTAGCCCAGGCTGACCTGGAATTCACTATGGAGTCTCAGGGTGGCCTCGAACTCATGGCAATCCTCCTACCTCTGCCTCCCGAGTGCTGGGATTAAAGGCGTGTGCCACCACGCCCGGCTAACGCCACCACGCCCGGCTTGTGTCACACTTTCTATCTCACCTTTAGGGGCCTGCCTAGCCTTCCATCTAGTTATAGGCCTAGAAGCAAAGATGGGTGGGAACTGAGAAGCACCAGCACCTCCTGCTGATTCTTCAGACAAAGAGGGATTAGTTCCCTCGGGCAAGGGTGGGGTGGACAATACTTCAGGGTGTGGGGGTTGGGATACAACTGCTGCTAAAGGAGGGGAGGTCATAGCTTCATCCAAAATGACTTCTTCAGATTCTCACACTTCTATGTCCCCAGGTTCTTTAGGGTCTTCCCACACATCACCATCCCAAGTCACAGGATCCCACTCTTTTCAAATCAGTGCCCTCGCTAACTTATGATAGCTGGTGAGGTTGGGACTTGAGTTTACACTGCAAGTTAGCCAATCTCACAATGAGAGCTTGGGTTTGGTTTTCTGCAATCTGAGCCCTGTTCTGGCTAGAGAGGAGACTTTCCTCCAGGGCACCCTTAGAAACCTTGAGATCATGCACATGGGTCTTAAGCTTGGAATTTTCCTTTTTTAGCTTTTTCCATTCCCTCACTTGTTTGTCCAGAGATTCTAAAAGCAACCAATCAGCCTCATCATTTGTCTTACTTTTCCACAAGTATTCAAATGTTTTAAATACAGAGTCACTAAATTCCTTGCTCTTCACAAGACATGACTCAGGATCACCAAATATATCTATCTCATGGAGTTCTTTAAATAGTGCACACCATGGATTATTAGTGCCCTCCTTATTTCCAGTAAGAGCACTCTCCTTATCAGCAGCAGGGCCTTCAGTAGCATTGAAGTTGGAAGCCAACTACAGATAGCACCAAGCCCACTAGAGAGATCCATCCTTACAATTCTGTTTCTCTAGAACCACTTCTGGTACCAAAATCTGTATTAGTCAGGGTTTTCTAGAGGAACAGAACTGCTAGAATGAATTATTTTTAAAAGGGAATTTTTTTGGACTAAATACATTTATTGATACCCATATTATATATAGTTCAATAAAATAGTCTATAAATATAAAAGCATTTTTCTTTTGGATATCACCATGGTCCATGTAAATACTCAACAGTCAGAATCATCTGCAGGAAGCACTCCAAGTCATACTGTTAGGTTAACAGACCTAAACTTCAATGTCATTGAACAGTGCCACTTAGGTACTCAAGCTGCCCAGTGGTTTTGGAATACATGAGTACTGGGTGTGTGGGGTAAAACAATGTGTGAGCTCAAATCAATGGGAAGGCCCAACTATGAGCAAAACAACTAAGGATTCATACCCCAGGCAAAGAGGAGTACCACAGGTGACACTTGATGTCACAATACTGGAGACAGAGTAAGTAAAAACACACATGTGGCACTATATGCTCTTTCCCACCCCCCAGGGCATAGCCCACCAGTGCCTCAGGGTCATTTGTAGAAAGAAAAAACAAAATACCAAACAGCCATTCCTAAAAGAATCTAGATAATTTAGAATAAAAAGTATGTAGAGATGATATCAGATTAAAGAAAAGTGGGGGCTGGAGAGATGACTAAGGACCCCGGTTCGAGGTTTGATTCCCCAGGACCCACGTAAGGCAGATGCACAAGGTGGCACATGCATCTGGAGTTTATTTTCAATGGCTAGAGGCCCTGGCGCACCCATTCTCTTTCTCTCTCTCTCCCTCTCTCTCTCTCCCTCTCCCTCTTTCTCTCTCTCTCTGCTTCTTTCTCTCTCTGTCACTCTCAAATAAAGAAATAAAAATAAACAAAAATATAAAGAAAAGTGGGCTAAATATTTCAGTGACACAATGAGTTTCTCCCCCACAGGGCATGTGAGGAAAATCATTTGACAGGCCTTTTGCTCTGTGGTACACCGTCAGATGCAGGAGAGAGTGCATTCATCAGTGCTGGTGCCCACACCAGTGCAGAGCTTCTCCTGTTCCCAGGTTTGCTCAGCACTTCCAAGAGGGTGAGCACAGGCCCAGCTGAGCCCCACTCACCACGAGAAGCGGTACCCAACTCCTGTTTCTTCACAGCAGACCCAGGAACATCCTCGGCTACACTCCAGACAATGCATCTTCTGAGTTAGCAAGCGAATGTGGAAGGTCTTAAGAGGTACAACGTCCAAAACTTTTTTTTTTTGTTTTATTTTTTTAAAGAAATAGTTTCAGTTGTACACTACTGGGTGAAGGGGTTTGCACTGAAATGTGTCGTCTCTAGTTGGACAGGCACCAGATGCCCACAGCAACAGCTCCCATGTCTTGTGCCATGTGGCATCTG
This sequence comes from Dipus sagitta, assembly GCA_036346955.1. Classification (NCBI taxonomy): domain Eukaryota; kingdom Metazoa; phylum Chordata; class Mammalia; order Rodentia; family Dipodidae; genus Dipus; species Dipus sagitta. The sequence continues at coordinate 80,156,818 of CM070772.1, read as the reverse complement.
ACCCTGGAGTGAGGAACAAGCTGGAACTAAGCCTTAACCACAGAGATTCAGACTAGGTGGCATTCCGTGGCATGCCATTTTGTGCCAAAGATTTCAGGCTCAGAGCACTTCTCTGGTGACTGTAGCTCCTATGAGAGGTCACACCCACCTCAAAAACCTCATGGACAGCTTTTCAGAAACAGTGAAAGTTGTAGTCTATCAAACCTTTTCGTTCAAAGCTCTCTTCCCTAAGAATGCAAACCAGTGCCAAAATTCAGTCACTTCTTTTAAATACAGGACAGTTGTACTGTTCAGCTTGATAATTGCCATAGACTCTTTGTCATAAGCACTTCCGCTTCCATCTTCCTTTAACCCATATATACAAGACACATCAATTACTATGTCAATCATGTCCCAGCAAAGTTTGTAAGACTGCATATCCACAGGGGAACTACCTGTTGCAGTGTAGATTTTGCTGACAACATCAAAGAGAAAAGCTTTTTCAATTCCTGAATTTGATATAAAAATATTTACTATTTAGTAGATATTTAATATTAATTTCAAGGTTGGCAGTTGTGGAATGAGTTTCTGCACCACCTTACTGAAGGCTTCAAATACTGAGTGGTCATAGATACTAGTCAAATAAAAGCTAAGATGGAGTTTTTCTAGCCCAGCATCTGCAAGGTCATCATTGGCCCTTTGATGAATGTCCCTCTGTGTTTCTATTTTGTGATCATCAGACCATCAACTTGGTGAATAAAAACCTCAAAATTCATGTCTGGGTTAACTTTGCAGGCTTCAGAAACAGTAATATGAAGTCTCATTAAAGCCTCCATGTAGTCATCTGGTGCGTCAATGACAGAGATCAGTGCTCCTGTTCCTCTGAAGATCATCTCATAATCAAAGGTGGGATCAAAAAGGTCCATTTGCCCAGGAAAATCCCAAATCTGGAAATTCACAAAGGAGCTTGTGGTGGTTTGAATAGAATAGATAGCCCCCAATATATTCAGTTGTTTGTTTGTAGTTTGCATCTGCAGCCACCTGGCTGGAGTCAGTGCCATTGTGTGGATCTTAAGTGGTAGGTTTCAGATTTCAATCTAAAGATATGCAAAGTGTGCTATGCTGTGTGGCTTTTGGCTTTTGGGCTTGTGCTTCTCTCTCTCTGCTTGGTCCTGTGAAGGCAGGCCAGCTTCTTCTGCCATTAGGGAACTTCCCCTGGATCTGTAAGCTTCAATAAATATCCCTTCCTCCATAACTGTGCTTGGTCTGGAAGTTCATCTCAGGGAACCTGAAGCTGTCTGATACAGAGCTATTGGAAATGTCATCTTTATAAATCTTGTTGGCACTTTCCAAAACCAAAGTCTTGTTGGGTGACATCTTATGAAACACCACCTTCTGGATGGAGGACTTGCTGCTGCACCACAGCCCCATGAGCAGAATCCCCAGCTTGGAGGAGCTGTCAGCACTGACCCCATCCACCCCCCCACATGCACTGACACTGCCACCTCCTCTTCCTCCCCCTCCATGCCTTAGCCAAAGTCCTTGGGGAATAATGGGCCTCACCGTAACTTCCAGTCAGGGGCATCTCCTCTGCCCCATACTGCAGGGACATGGTGCTGGACCACTGCTGTATGGGTACTGACAAGCCAGGCCAGGCCAGGCCGCCGCCTCACCAGGTCCTAAAAAGAGAATTTACTGGATTAGTTTACGGTAGTCCAATAGCAGTTGCAGGCCCAAGAATGAAGGAACCTGAAAGCTGCTCAGCCCACATGGCCAGATGCCTCAGAAGTCACAATCCCACACTACAGATAGCTCCAGAAGGCCTGGAGGTTTCCTGAGGAGCTGCTAGGTTTTGATCCATGTGGGTCTTCAGTTGATGTTGGTCTTCAGACCGCACTGGTCTTCAATCCATGCTGGAAGGCAGCAAGCAGCTCTGGCAGCCAAGTGGGAAGAAGAAAGGGGCTCTCTTCACCCAGAGCTTCCTTAAATATAATGCCCCTCTGTGAGGGGCCACCTGCTCTGTGGGAAAGACTCACTCTGGGGGAAGGACTTCCTCCTTTAGTTGATCCTTCCTGGAAGCAACCTCCAAGACCCACCCGAAAGGGATTTCTGTGGATTACTAAACAGATCAAGTTAACAATACTTTACTTATCACAACAGGGAAGGTTTTGTTTTGTTTTGTTTTTTTCATTATTCATTCTCTTTTGTTTTCTCCCCTTCTTTTTGTTTGCTTTGTCTCCATCTTCCATATTGGAGATGGTTTTCAAATGTTGATAAACCTTTCGTTTCTGTGTAAATGATGCACTTGCCTAACTGGGGAGCCTGTCAAACTGTTTCTAAATAACTACGTTTGTTCCCATAGATTAGCACTGCTTAAAGTCTTGATCATAGTCACTCCTTACTACAATGGACAGTGGTTCATGCAGAGATGCATAGCTGGAAAAATTGCCTTGAATAAGTGACTACGAAGTGTGCACCCTGAGTTGCTGTTAGCCTGAGAACCACCTCCAGGGAGATGTCAGTAGACACTGAGGAGACTAAAAACTCATCAAAGCAGAAAATCAGAGACTTCTAAGAGCTTAACAACAAAGGAAACTTACAAAACGCCCTCCAAAGCTCAGAGAATATTGTGAGAGAGGGGACGGAAAGACTGTGAGAGCCACAGGTGGGAATGTCTACTCTGAGGCATTGTCCCCCACACATAGACTGACTCATATATTCATGACCTCACAGTGAATACCCATAACCCCACTGAGGATGGCCCTCAGTGGAAGAGGGAACATAAGAGTCTAATCTGATGGGAATTATAATCTGATGACCAATATGCAATATGTTCATACAGTAAAGTTCTCAATCAAAGAGGAAAAAAGGTAATGAGTAAATTGTAACAAGTTTACACCTCATACTGAAAATAGCACAACTTCCAAGGAAGGATGGGATAAGAAAAGTATAGTTCCTAAAATCCTAAAATGCAATAGTCATTGTATTTTAGGCAGAACAAATAACATCTTGCTTACTTATATGCCAGTTTGAATGAATGTGGATACTGCTTGGGTTAATAAAATACAACTTAATAGAAAATATTTCCTGAATTATGATTAGCTTATGGTTATTTCAACTTACCATGAGGATATAAATCTTACTATGTGGGAGGCTGATCTTTTTTTTAAACAAAAGTTAAGGAGAGAGGTAGGGACCCAGTGCTCTCTGAGCAAAAGAGTGTCTGCTCAGGGTGGCCCCAAGAAGAGAGCTGCTGAAAGTGGAAACAAGGCAAGGAGGCTGCTCACATAGTTTCAGAGTGAGGTAATGAAGACCTGGATGGAGGTGAACACTTAGGGTTAGATGGTAGCACTAAGGTTTGTGGGTTTTCTGTGTCATATGCTTTCTGTTCTTCACCTTACAGGCCTGTGCAAGTCCCCATGTCTGTGTTCAGTTACATGTCTTCAAGCCAAGGGCCATACCTTCTGCTCCTCTTTTATAGGGTCCTGGCAAAGCAGATGGCAATAAGGTATTTGATGAATGTGTCTTGCTAATGACATCTTCCCACACAGCCCTACTGGCTAGGAAAGATTCTCCTGAACACAGAGATCGATTTTCTGGATCAAATTACAGTTCTGAATGAATGATGGTAGAATAAAGGGCCAAAGAGAAGCCCACTAATAACTCTGAAAGATCAGATTTAAAGAGGCGGCAATCTTTTAATCCCAGGTGATGCAGCTTCCGCTGCAAACCCTGCAGGCCACATCACCATCAGAGCTCTGGCTACTGTTCTCAGCCACCTGACCCCCAAAAGGGGCAGAGAACATTAGCTCTTCCAAAAGTGGGTATGGCAGGCTGCTTGTTTGGGGGGGGGATTAGGTACCCGGACCCTATAATTTTAGCTCCAGCCTGCCTCTGTCCCTTCTAAGAGCAATTCATGTGACCAAGATGCAGAGAAGCATAATCCTATCTTGGTACCAAGGCAACCTGATATTTCTTAGGAAAGTCCTACCCACAAATTCTGCTTTATAAATAGAGGAACCAGTATGCAAGATTGCATCAAGGGTTACTAAGGCATACTGCACAGCAATGAAGTGATAGGAATTTGGGGGGGCATTCTTTTATTTTAGACATTTTCATACATGTACATAGTATATTTTGATCTTATTCCCAAAATTATCCTCTCTAACCTCCATCCCCTTCCACTAATACCCTTCTTCCCAGTTAATGATCATCTTATTTTCATGCCTTCTTCTTTTTTTAAATTTTTTATTAATTAGTTTTGTATTCAGCAAATACAGTCAGTTTGGTACCATTATTAGGCTCATCTGTGACCTACCCCCTCCCCTTGGCCCCTCCTTGTTGAGGTATATGGGTCATGCATTGTGGAGTTAGCACACAGTTATGGGTAAGATAAATGTCTCTGTATATCATGACCCAACATGTCTCTCTGACATTCTTTCCGCCCCCTCTTCCGCAAAATTTCCCTGAGCCATGTTGGGTTCATTTTTGGTCTGCTTCAGTGATGAGGTATTGGGGACCTCTGGGTCTCTGGCTCTCTGATTTGGTAGGAGTTGATTTTTCTCTGTGTTGATCTCCTTCACCCTTGTGCTGGTACCCAGTTCACCAAGAAAACAGCACCCTTGCTTGTTTCGCCAATTTTTCTTAGTTTCAGCCAGGGCCCTTTTGAGGTATGATGGGGTGGCCCTCTCCTTAGTATCTACATCTATCTGAAAAAGAGAAGCAGATTCTCCAACGGAGAGTAAGTTAGCACCAGCACAAATAAGATAACCCTTATTTTTTTTATAGAGAATTTAATAGGTGTAGGCCCTTTTGTAGCCCACAATTGATTGTAGCTTGATAATGGAGAGTGGGCTTATGTTTGGATATGGTTCTGACTTGTTTCCCAACTCCAGCTATGGGTTCCGTACCACTGAGCAGATCAGTTAGCCAAATCAAGAGCAGTTGGTTCCCCACCATGGTTGTGTGCCACTATTGCACTTGTATGGGCATCACAACAGGTTATTTGCTGCTAAGTAGGTTAGACCATGAGCTCCTTGGACAGATATTGGTCATTTTCCCCCAGTCACCCATGTAGCACCTTCTGGCACTAGACACTCAGACCTTTTTCATAAGTCACTAAATTAGGGTTCCTGCATGATCATGGGTGGAAGGCTATTTACTGTGGAATGGGCAGCTTACCAATTGCTCCATCACTGAGGACCCTGACTCTCCCAGCAACTATTAGCTACCTTTAGCTACTCTGAGTTATCTGGGGTCTCATGTATTCTTCCCCTATTGATAGTTTAGCATTGACAGGCTCAGTCTTTGCAGAAAACAATAGCTGTTATGAAGTCATTAGTGCAACAGCCATGCTGCATCCAGAAGACAGCATTTTACAGTACCCTTCCCTATCCTCCTGCTCTTACATTCTCTCTGCCTCCTCTTCCATGAGGTTCCCTGAGGGGTGTCCTGTTTGAGGGTGAGTATACAGTAGTCACTGATTTGAGGCAATTTTGCCAATTATATATCTCTGCATTACCCTCTGTCCATTGTGGTAGGCAATTTCTGTGATAGAGATGTCAAGTAGTACTGATCTGTGAGAACAAACATAGATATTTAAAAGGCAGTTTGACAGGCTGTCTGCTTAGAATAACCACAGTAGTAGGTTCCAAGCAGGGCAGCCTTCCTGACAACAAATACAGACTTTCTGTCCCAAGCAAGACTGGTCCATCAGCTAATTTAGCTTCTTTCCATAAACCATTTGTACTTTCTGAAAGGAAAATGATATATGGGTATCGTAAATCTAAATTGAAGCTATTACTGATCCTCAATTTTCAGAAGTCTCTGGGCAACTGAAATTGTGTTGTAGTTGTTTGAATGAGATGTCCCCATAGGCTCATGTGTTTTGAATACTTGGTTCTCCACTGGTGGTAATTTGGGAAAGTTATGGGATCTTTGGAAGGTGGAGCCTTGCTGAAAGAGATGGTCACTGGGGATAGGCCTCGTGACCTTTTAATGCAAGTCCCTTGCCAATGCTAGCTAGCTCATTCTTGCCGCTCTTGCCCTGCTGTATGTGAATGTGAGCCCATTGCCTGCTGTGAAATACTTTCCCTGCCATGAGGAAACATCTCCTCAAACCATAAGCAAAGTAATTCGTTCCACCCATCAGCTGATATTGGTTGGGTGTTTGGTCCCAGCAACAAAAAAGTAACTTCAACATGTGTCTATGTGTATACATATAAATTCATTAACTCATAGGTGTGCATTATGGGTGACAATGGCTATAAATCCCATAACTTTAAATTCCACCTTATGTTTTGATAACTTCCCATATTCTGAATTCTCTCTTCCAAGATAAAGGCAGGAAACTGACAACTGTCAATGCCATGTAAGTAGAGTCAGATGATCAGGTTCTGGAAATCCAATACACCCTCACAATACTTGGATTTGGAAGAAAGCAATGTGAAGAGTTGTCTGCATAAAAGCAATTGATCTTCAAGCAGTTGTGTGGCAAACATCCCCAAATCTTTGGGAGTAGCAGAGGTGGATTTCTTTTTTTTTTTTTTTTTTTTTGAGATAGGGTTTCACTCTAGCCCAGGCTGACCTGGAATTCACTATGGAGTCTCAGGGTGGCCTCGAACTCATGGTGATCCTCCTACCTCTGCCTCCCGAGTGCTGGGATTAAAGGCGTGTGCCACCACACCCGGCTCTCAGAGGTGGATTTCTGGTATCAAGTAAATTGATACAAGGCTGATGTTCTTTCTGACTGTTTATATGGTCTAGCTCTCTTGACCTCCAGCAGAATCTGAGAAACCTAATATTCTTTTTTATATAGGTATGTGTGTGCAATATGCATGTATGCATATATATATGTTTGTCTCTGTATTGGTACACATGGGTACATGGACATGTGGAGGCCAGAGGCTGATGTCAAGTGTCTTCCCCAATTTCTCCCTACTTTATTTACTGCTGCAGGGTCTCTCACTTGAACCCAGATCCTGTAGATTCAGTGATCCCAGCTAGCCGACTTTCCCTGGGGATCATCTGTCAAGCTTGTCAGTGCTGGGGTTGCAGGCAGGCTGCCATGATCATCTGGCCCTGACATGGGTTCTGGGGATCTGAACTCTAGTCACCACACTTGTGCAGCAAGTGCTTTACCCACTGAGCCCTCTCTTCAGCCTGCTACCTAACATTCTTGAGGCAGTTTTTCCTAGTTAAATTTTCAGAATAGATTATGTTGCATATATCTAAAATCCCTGACAGATTGGTACAATTGGCCATTGAAATGATTACCAGCAACAACCTTTAAGGGAATGGATACCTGCTGGTTGGTTTGCAGATGGGTTTAAAGGCAAGGTAATGAGTAATCAGTATTAGAGGATGGGGTTCCGGGATCTGAATTGGAATGACAGTGATGAAATGATTACCTAAGTCATTACCTGACCTACTTGGTAAGGCTTTGGTGGCTTGTATGAGGGAGGGACTGAGAAATGCCAAGTGCTATGGGTTGTATTTGATGCTTCTAACCCTGTAGGGAATTTTGTTTCATTTGTGATCCTAGGGATTGGACATGGATCTTAGACACATGCTCTACCACTCAGCTACACACCCAACCTTTCTGTTGGGTGATTTAAAGAGAGAAAAAGATGAATAAAAATTCAAATTGTAGCTCATGAGGGTAATCTACAGTCAAGTAGCCTCTATGCTTTCTTGCAGCCACAGGGCTGATATAGTTGAAAATCAAACTTACCATGGAATGCTGGCTTCACAATCTTTTAAGAGGCTTCTGATGTTTTCAGGGGCACTGACTGGGAAAGAGTGACATGGAGATTAAGTGACAAGACATTTGAGGTCATACCGATACCCAAAGTCTCAGGAGAAGGAAGCCACCCTTCCGTCTGCATTCACACTGTTCCTTTCTTGATGAATTACCTGTAATTACCTATTTATAGGTTGTTAGCTTAGTGATAGAAGACAATTTTGTCTTCGTGTACTACATTAAACACCTTTCATTGCATTTTGACCTGGAACTAAAGTTAGACCGTAGAATATCCACTGGGGCAGTTTCAAAGTCAATATGAGAGAAGTAAAACAAAGTGATAAGGTTTTGTAAAACACACACACACACACACACACACACACACACACACAGAAAGAGAGAGAGAGAGAGAGAGAGAGAGAGAGAGAATGTGTAATAAAGAGTGATCATGGGCTGGATGAAGATAAAGGACAGAAACAGAATTTGGATTTAGGCCAAATTCACTAATATGAGCTCAATGTGTGGAGTCTTTGGGTTCAATGTGCTAGCTGAAATATTTGGAAGTATTTCTAATAGCTTATTGTTTAGTTGTTAGCAGAGATCTATGCTAACTAGAAGCTAAAATGCTAGATTATATTGAGAAAGTGTAGAGAAGACGCAATCCTGAGAATTCAGCAAGACAAAGAATGTCAGAGTGGATTTAATTTGTGATACATCCACACAACCATAATATGCCCTTTAGAGCCCAAAGTACTTCATGTTCCAAACCTTAGGATACAACGAATGAAGGTACTGGTGTTGTATGACAGCAGCTGTTTTGTGTAGGGTGAGAGGGTATATGTAGAAGATGTTACCTGTGAAATACTCTACTGACTAAATGAAGGTGGTGATGTCATATGGTGACAGAGGTCAAGTAAGTAGAAGAATTTAACCAACCTCTAGGGGCAAGGTTGACACATATATTAACCAAGGTTCCATGACATATAATTTGATTTCGATTAAGAGGGAGGATTAGGGATCAGATTTGCCATCCCATCTGGAATATATAAAAAGCAAAACATAATATAATAAACAGTGCATTAAAAAATTAAAAATCAGGTAATGAAGGGAAATTAATCCCTAAGAGTTAAGGACAAATTGTGGGGTTGGGGAAGGAGGTCTGTGATTATATCAACTTAAGGATAGAGGAGTTTCAAGGGGAACTCTTCCTTGGTGCAGGAAGGGAGAACCCAGGAAGAATTTGAAGAGTTTAGGAGGCAAATGTGACAGTGGTAGGGGAAAATAATTAGTGTTTGCACAATGAAGTGTCAAGAGGAAAGGCTACACTGAGGGGAAGTGCTCTGAGGAGGTTCTCTCCTGAGTATTGCATTGAAAAGACCAAAGCATGCACATGAGGCAAGTGCTCAGCAACAGAGGAAAACCACAGTAAAGCACGGGAGTGGATGATGTCTGGAGCGCACACCAGGCTGAGAATGGTTTCTACTCTCATTGGCCAGCATGGAAAACTTTGTAATTCATGCAGCATGGCAGAAATTTAATGGGAGAAATTTAATCCCAGGATGAATCCACCAAGTTAATGTAAAATAAGGCTTGACAGGGTCAGGGTCATTACAAGGAATTCATCTGAATTCTAAAACAAAGCTACTGGTAAGGATGAAAAAACATATTCCATGCCAAATTAAAATATGTAATGTGTGGTATCCTATCAAAACTTACCAAGCATATACAAGGTGGGGGCAGGGAATACAATGTGCCATGAGAAAAACATCAATTACTGCCAGGATATGCATTCAATCCCTAAAAACACACACATATCAATTAAATTAGCTGAAATGACACAGAATATGGAATAGACAAGATTATTAAAAATAGTCATTATAATAGTAATAATGTCTGAGATGAGGACTTCATTAGATAATAAATTAGGCACCATAAAAATAAATATTAGTAAACACAGGCATGAAAATAAAAACAATCCAGGATGAAACCCTAAAAGAAGATAGGAAGGAAGAAAGAAAGGAAGGAAGGAAAGAAGGAGTATTTTTAAAAGATAAGTGACAAAGAAGGGCAGACTCTGTAGTTCAGTTGCAGGGTGCATACTTAAAAAGCACAAGGTCCTAGGTTCAAACTTTAACACCCTCTAAAAAAAATAATGCAAGCAAATATAATAATCTGTTTGGAGATTTTTATGATATATATATAAAACTGTAGCAGTTCAGATCTATGCACATGATTAAAGCACACTAGAAATGGTAATTGTGTAGATAAATATGTAAGATACTTTTCCTTTAAAAAAAAGAACTTTAAAAAGGCAACTGACTTGCAGGGCGTGGTGGTGCACACCTTTAATCCCAGCACTAAGGAGGCAGAGGTAGGAGGATTACCATGAGTTTGAGGCCACCCTGAAACTCCATAGTGAATTCCAGGTCAGCCTGGGCTAGAGTGAGACCCTACCCCAAAACAAAAAAAAAAAAAAAAAAAAAAACAAAAAAGGCAAATGAGTTAAGTAAAAATAATAACAATGCATTGAGGAATTCCCAAGATACATGGTGGGGCAGGGGTTAAAGGTATAATTCTAATAGCTTAAAGATCCAGGACAGGAGAAATGAAAGTAAGGTTCTTCTTCTTTTAAAAAACAATTTACCCTATGCTGGAGGGTGCCCACATGCAGAATGAGTAGGCCAGAGATCCCAGTTCCCCACCTCCCAGGTCCCCAGCTCCCACTTCCCCTGCCAACAGTGTGATTGCACCCTGTGCTCCTGCAGTACAAGCAAGCCTAGGCTCCCCAGGCTCCCCAGGTCCTGGTTCCCTACTGCAGGTTCCCCTGCTACTAGAGGTGAGTGGGACCCTATATTAGTGTGCAGCAAGAGTAGGCCCCAGCTTCTTATTCCCCAGTGGTGCAGGTAAGGAACCATCAGATCCCCACATGTGCTTTTGATACAGGATTTAGGAGTTTTGGGTTCTGTCCTACCTTTAATAAATAATTATTAAAGGAATAAAGCCAGCTCACTGGGAATAGGTAGACCTCAGGGAAGTGCTCACTGATGGCAGATAACTACAAGGGAAAACCTGCTCACTGGGAGGCAGATAGACACAGGTGAAGCCACATCTGGCCTCAGCCACCTCCTTTGATTGGCACCAAGCCACATCTCTGGCACCTCCACATTCCTGCATTCCTGTCCCTATTCACCTCCACAGACTGAGGCTCCCAAATCAGGCGCCTCCAGGAATCCTCAGTCAAACCTGCACCTTGGAACCCAGCTTCACCATTTCCCCCTCCCTCCAGCCTCCCACTTTCTCTAACCGCTGCCTCCTTGGTACCTCTCTGAAATCACCCATAAAAAGACACAAGTTAACAGGGAGCACAGGAGTGTCTGGCAAGTCCAGGGGGCTATCCATGCACCTCCACAACCTGCTCAGCTGGGGTACAGTGGGGGAGTAAGGAAAATGCTACTGCTCCGGAGCCACACAGGCAAGTCTTGGCTATGACCATGGGCTGGAGAGATTCCAGACCTCCAAACCAGCTCTCATATCAGCCACCATCCCAGAGCTCTTGGCATACTTGTAAGCTCCACAACCTGAGCATCTGGTTACAACCCCATCCTAGTCCAATCTGGTTCAAACACAAGACAGATCCTACAAGAACAAATACTTGCTTCCTCATTTAAAAAAAATACCCCATGATGGGTAAACCCCAATGTGCACACACACACACACACACACACACACACACACACACACAGAAAAAAAAAAAGCAAGAAAGAAAGGAAAGTCAACAGATCTCTGCAAGGATGCCTAGTCCCACAATGGAAGGCTCCAATGAAAACATAGAGGACATACCAGAAATTTAATCCCAAAATAAAGACACAATAAGCTATGTTACCATGACCAATTGCTGAATTGCTGAAATGGAAGCAAATCATCAAAAAACCAACAATTGCATAAATGAAATGCACATGGCCTTCATGACTAGGCTTAACTTAATTAAGCAAAATCAGAAAGACCTCAAAAGAGAGATAAATAGCCAGGCATGGTGTGCATGCCTTTAATCCCAGCACTTGGGAGACAGAGGTAGGAAGATGACCATGAGTTCGAGGCCACCCTGAGACTACATACTGAATGCCAGGTCAGCCTGAACTAAAGTGAGACCCTACCTTGAAAAAGAAAAACAACAACAAAGAGAGAGAGAGAGAGAGAGAGAGAGAGAGAGAAATGAATTGAAGCTGAGTCAACAAATAGAGGTTTTCAACAAGCTGACTAATTTTAATGAAGACATAATCAAATGCAAGAATGAATTCCAGGAAGCATGAAGAAAATCAAACCTCGATCTAAAATTGGACCTCAAAAAAACATAGAAACAATGCATAAAAACAATGAGAAACAAAAATCAAATATAACTTTTAAAAAGCCTTTCTAGAAGCCCTCACTAACAGAGTCAATGAAGTAGAAGACAGAACCTAAGAGCTGGAAGACAAGACAGAAGAAATTGACCAGGAGCCCAAAAACATTGATAAGTTCAAGATACCATGCAAATAGAATATGAGAAAACTGTGGGATACCTAAAATAAAATGACCAAACTTCCATATCATGGGAATACCAAATGGGGAAGAAATCCAGGCATAGAGAACATAGCCAACAAAATTATTGAAGAAAATTTTCCAATCTCACAAAAGAGAAGTCCATCCAAATCCAGGAAGTTCACAGAGCACTAATCAGACAGGACCAAAGAAGAAACTCTCCAAGGCACATCACAGTTAAAACTTTTAACACTGAAAACAAAGACAAAGTTCTAAAAGCAACAAGAAACAACTCATTACATACAAAGGCTATTCCACCAAGGTTACCTCAGAATTTTGAATGAAACCAGAAAGGATCTGGAATGTGGGACTTCAAAGCCTAAAAAACTACAGCTTCCAACCCAAACTACTCTACCCATCAAAAGTATACCTGACAATAGATGGAGAAAGGAAAACTTTCCATGAAAAAGCCAGCTCTATGGTTGTATGAACACAAAGCCAAACCTACAGAGGTTTGAGGAAATATTCCACACAGAAGAATCAACCAACCTCAAGAGCCTGCAAGAGGATGAATACAATAACCAAAACTAGAGAAGGCATGAAAAAGTTCAAAGCACCAAACCCCATAAACCCTCCAGCATGGCAGAGATTAAATCAAACCTCATAGTTATCACTTTAAATATTAATAGACTTAACTCTCCCATGAAAAGAAACAAGTTAACAGGGTGGATCATAAAAATGAGCCCTTCAATCTATTGCCTTCAAGAAACCCACCTCACCATTAAATGTAGACACCTCCTCAGGGTGAAAGGATGGAAAATGATTTTCCAAACAAATGGAAATAAGAAATAAGCAGGTGTGTCTATATCTGACAAAATAGACTTCAAAACAAGTAATTAAAAAGGATAAAGAATGCCATTTTGGGGCTAGAGAGATGGCTTAGCAGTTAAGCACTTGCCTGTGATGCCTAAGGACCCTGGTTCAAGGCTTGATTCCCCAGGACCCATGTTAGCCAGATGCACAAGGGGGCATATGCATCTGGAGTTTGTTTGCAGTGGCTGGAGGTCCTGGCTCACCCATTCTCTATCTGCCTCTTTCTCTCTCTGTCTGGTGCTCTCAAATAAATAAAGAAAAATAAACAAAAAATTTAAAAAAAGAATGCCAATTTTTACTCATCAAGGGAATGATCAACAAGAGGACATAACAATCATAAGTATATTAGCACTAAACACAGGTGTACCACATGCCATAAAACAAAAACCTGCTTGACAACAAATCAGAAATAAAACACAATAACATCATAGTAGGGGATTTCCAATACTCCACTATCATCATTAGGCAGATCATCCAAGCAGGAAATCAATAGGGAAATTATAGGTCTTAACAACAGCATAGAGCAATAGATCTAACAGACATCTACAGAAAATTCCACCCCAATTCCACAGAATACACAGTTTTTCAGCAGCCCATGGAACCTTCTCCAAAACAGATCATATACTAAGACATAAAGTGGGCCTCCATAAATTCAGGAAAACTGACTTAGATTCCTGCATTATATCAGATCACAATGCTTGACAGCTAGAAATTAACAAGAAAAACAAAAGAAATTGCACCAGCTCCTGGAGACTGAACAACACACTATTAGACAATGAATGGGTTGTAGAAGAAATAAAAAAGAAAGTTGTCAAATTTCTTGAACTGAATGGTAATGAAAATACAATATACCAAAACTTATGGTACACAATGAAGGCAGTCCTAAGGGGAAAATTTATAGCACCAGATGTCTTCATAACAAAGACAGAGAGATCTCAAACTAATAACCTAACCATCCACCTGAAGGTGTTAGAAAACAACAAACCAACTGTAAGAGTCCCAAATGGAACAAAATAATTAAGATCAGAACAGAAATCAATGAATTGGAAATTAAGAAAACAAGGAAATTGATAAAAAGAAGAGCAGGTTCTTTGGAAAAACAATGAATATTATAAACCTCTGGCCAATTTGATCAAACAAACAAACAAAAAGAAGTCTCAAATTAACAAGTTTAAAAATGAAAAAGGGGAGGCCATAACAGACATCAATGAAACTGGAAGACTCATCAGGACATATTTCCAAAGCCTCTACTCCACAAAATTGGATAACGTGGAGGAAATGGACCAATTCCTAGACACATACCACCAACCAAAACTAAGTCCAGAACAGATAAGTCTCTTAAACAAACCCATTGCATCCAGTGAGATTGAAAAGGTAATCAAAAACCTGCCCAAAAGGAAAAGTCTAGTACCTGATGTATTCTTCACTGAATTCTACCAAACTTCCATCAAAGAGATGAAACTACTTTTTATCAAGCTATTTCACATACTTGGAGAACAGGGGATCCTCCCCAACTCCTTCTATGAATCTAGCATCGCCCTATATACCAAAACCAGTTAGAGATACAATAAGAAAACTATAGACCTATATTACTGATGAACTTGGAAGTAAAAACCTGAACAAAATCCTTGCAAACCAAATTTGACAACACATAAAAAACATTATCCCCCTTGATCAAACAGGATTCATCCCAGGGATGATTCAACATGTGGAAATAGATTAATATAATATACCACATAAATAAACTTAAACACAGGAACCATATGATCATTTCAATAAATGCAGAGAAGGCCCTTGGCAAAATAAAACATAACTTCATGATCAAAAAAAGTGGAGAGATTAGGCATAGAGAATTTATATTTCAACCTAATAAAGGCTATATACAAAGTACCTAAAGTCCAAATCATGTTTAATGGGGAAAGACTCAAGGAGTTCCCAGTAAGATCAAAAACAAGACAGGGGTGCCCACTCTTACCACTATTCTTCAACATAGTACTTGAAATCCTAACCTAAGCAATAGGGCAGGAGAAAGATGGATACAAATTGGAAAGGAAGAAGTCAAGCTAGCCCTAGTTGCAGATGACATGATCTTATATATAAGTGACCCAAAAGACTCTACCATAAAACTTTTAAACATTATAAATTCCTTTAGCAAAGTGGCAGGATACAAAATCAACACACAGAATCAGTAGCCTTCCTATATGGAAAAGATAAATATACAGAGAAAGAAATCAGCAAAGCTGTCCCATTTTCAATACTCCCCCACCACCAAAAAAATCAAGTACCTTGGAATACACTAACAAAGGAGGTGAAATACCTATACAATGAAAACATAAAAACACTCAAGAAAGAATTGAGGAGGACATGAGAAGATGGAAAAACCTTCCATTTCCTGGATAGATAGAGTTTATATTGTGAAAATGGCAATACTACCAAAAGCAATATATAGATTCAACACAATACCAATAAAAATATCAGCATCATTCTTCACAGAGATAGAAAAAGTAATCTCAAAATTTATATGCAATGGCAGAAGGCCTTGGATATCAAAAATATCCTTAGCAAAAGAAAAACCTCTGGAGGTATCACCATATCTGAACAAAAACTATACTACAAAGCCATAGTAATAAAAACAGCATGGTTCTTGCATAAAACAGACATATAGACCAATGGAACAGAATTGAAGACCCAGCCCTTAGTTCAAGCAACTACAGCTATTTGATCTTTGGCAAAGGAGCCAACAACATTCATTGGAAAGTGGACGGCATCTTCAACAAATGGTGCTGGGCAAATTGGATAATCACATGTAGAAAAATGAAACTAGACCCACTCCTCTCACCATGCACAGAAACAACTACAAATGGATTAAAAATCTCAATATAAGACCTGAAACTCTTAACAGCCAGGAAGAAAAAATGGGAGAACTCTCCACAATATAGCAGTGGGGACAGAATACCTGAATAATAACCCAGTAGCCCAGGAAATTAAACCATCTATCAACTTCTGGGATCTCATGAAGCTTAAAAGCTTTCTACAGACAAACATACCATAAACAGAGTCAACTGACTACCCACAGAATGGAAGACAATCTTCACCAGCCATACCACTGACAGAGGCCTAATATCTAAAATCTACAAAGAACACAAAAAAACTAAATAAAAAATCAAACAATGCACTCAAAAATGGAGCAGAGAGCAAAATAGTGAATTCTCAATGGAATAAGTGCAAATGGCTAATATTCACTTAAGAAAATGTTCAACATACTTAACCATCAGGGAAATGCAAATTAAAACAACTATGAGATTCTACCTTACTCTAGTCAGGATGGCAATCATGGAAAAATCAAACAACATTAAATGTTGGAGAGGATGTGGGCAAAAAGGAACCTCATTCACTGCAGGTGGGAGTGCAAAATTGTGCAACCACTATAGCAATCTATACAGAGACTCCTGGAAAAGATGAAAATAGAGCTACCAGCTGACCCAGCTATTCATCTATTGGGCATCTACCCTAAAGGCTCCATTCTTCACTGCAAAAATATTTCCTAAACCATGTTTTTAGCTGCTCGGTTCACAATCCTTAAAAACTGAAATCAACCCAGATGCCAATCGTTTGATGATTGGATAATGAAGATGTGGTACATATACACAATGGAATTCAACTCAGCAGTAAAGAAAAATTAAACAATGAGACCTGTAGGAAAATGGACAGACTTGGAACAGATCAAACTAAGTGAACTCACACAAGCATAGATAGACAAATGGTGCATGTTCTTCCCCATCTGAGGTTTCTATCCTGGAACCAGCTTGAGTTGCTGGCATACTTGACAGGCAACTCCAGGGTCAGATAATAGAGATGGAATTGGGGCTGGGGGAATGAGAAGGTAGGGAGAGACACACACAAAATTAAATCCAAATTTGTTCCATAGAAACCTGAATAGCAGACTAAATGATACAACCCTCAATAGGAATGTACAGGGATTATCTGGTAAGAAGGGCCCTAGAGAGGGTGGAATTAAGCATAACCCTAAAACATTTGGCTCTGGCTTAGAACTCCCAGTACCAGATATCAGTTATAATGCACACTGAGCTGTTGATCAGAGAGACCTACAAGGTCCCCAAAACATGACAGGCTTCTGTCAAAGCACTTAACTATTCCCTGAGGTAAAAGACCCTATTGATGAAGACACCACATGCTGCCAACACAGAATATTGAGAGATATGGCTGGAATCTGAAAGAAAGCCAGTTCCCAAATGGTCTACCCATATAGTGTTAGAATGCACTACATGAGCTGCTAGGATAAATTTGCCAACAACCTTGTGTACTAGCAGGGGACACTGCTATACAAAAGCTATTAGCCCAACCAGATGGACACACTTGTGCAATAGTGGTACCTAGCCAAGGTGGGTAAATAATAGCTTTCTGATTAGCTACGAGAACTGCTCAGTGTAACTGGGAACCCAGTCAGAATCCTATAAAGATCATAAATATCATGGACTCTAACAGAAAGCACCCACTAGACTTTAGCCAAATGAGGCTATATCCATCAAAATCTCTCTTAATTAACAATGCTTATCCCACTGAACCTATGCTGACCACATTCTCCATTGGAGAGTGTTTTTCTTTTTCAGAAGACAGTGAGAATGAGAAGATAGACCACCCCTCACACATTATCATGGACCCAGGTGAAGCCACAGAGGAATGGGCAGGATGAGCAAGAGTGCTGTATCAGTGGCGAGCCTGACAACCTGCATCAGGGTGATGGAGACAGACACTGAGGATACTCAAAACACACCAAAGCAGAAATCCAGAACCTGCTGAGAGCACAACACTAAAGTAGATTTAAAACACTCCCACCATGGCTCAGGGAATTTTGCAGGAGAGGGGATGGAAAGATTGTAAGAGCCACAAAGTAGAAGAATTCAGTGGTTACTTATTTTCAACATTCTAACCAGATATGAGATTCTGTATGACCTGTAGCAAACTAAAAACATTTTCTGCCCAAGGCTGAGAGCAGCACTAATCAGTGAATATAGACATAAATATTTAGAAGGCAGTTTAACACTACATATGTTTAGCAAAACTGAGTAGTAGATTCCCCCCACCCCTAAGGTCTATGAGCTTTCTTGCCTTGGGCTTTTGACTTAGTTTACAGAGGCAGGCACGAATTCCCTATTGTAGAGCAGATCTCAAATCTAACCAGAAAGCAGTTGGTTACTCCTATAGCAGTCATGCCAATAATGTACCAGTGAGAACTTTTTTTTTTTTTTTTTTTGAAACAGTTTTACTCTATAGACTAACTCATGGCAATTCTTCCGTCTCACATTCCTGAGCACTGGGATTATAGGTTTGAACCACCATGCTTGGAGTTAGAAAGTATTTTGAACTAACTGAAAAGATATAAACAGTTGTGGAATACAACAAAAACAGTACTTAGAGAAAAATTTATAGCACTAAATACCTATATTAGAAAATGTTCAATGGCAAAACACAGAAATCACTTTAGTTACCTTAACAGAATGAGATTAAATACAGGTATTTTGTGCTTATGAAAATCTTTAGAAGGACTAAGGGAATTACTTTTAAAACAAGATTATAAAAGTTGCCAGATTTTACTTTTTTACCATTTTAAGAAGACAGGGAATGAAAAATGTGCCACTGTGCATGGGGGTGCTACAAACACATCACCACATCCACCACCCATAGAACAAGAAGCCACCATTATATTAGTGTCATAAACAAATGATGCCTCCCAGACCTACACTAGCAGACCTTAGTATTCATAAAGTTAAGTGTTGGCAACTAGGACTTCTGCCAACTTTGACCAAAACTGACCAAACACCCTCAATAACAGTCTTTCAGCATAAGCAGAACTCTGCTTGATAGACTTCAACTTTGCTCTGCCTTCTAAACCATGTTCATGAGAAGCAGGCCGGTGAAATATAAATGACATGCCAAGTTACAGTTGCAAAAGTGTCTAAGAAATGTTTTTATTAGTGTTCCAGATTCTGCCATACAAAGACAGTAAATTGATAGCCATTTCCAATCTTGGCAGGCTGCATTATTGACAGCTTTTCTGTACTTTCCATTTTATACATATATTTTTAAGACCACTGTTCCTAGGTGGAAGCCTGCTATGTTTTTAGGCACGTAATCTGGGGTCTATCAAGCACGACTTCCCTGCTGGGACATGAACTCAGAAATGAGCTACGTACAGGGCAATGGATATCTGGCAAGCATATTTGCCTGCTAAAGGCATCTGGTTCTTCAGAGATGGCACTGCAGTTTCTGACATCTAGCTCCATGTAGTACTCATGCCAAGTGCCTTGTATAAAGATGTTTTTGCTCAAGAGGCTCTTGAGTGTGGATGCCACCCAGCTTTAGAATCAACCTTTCTGGCTGTCCTAAAAGTTCTGTATACTGTCTCCCCTTTAACCAATTCACATATTCCTTTCTGTATAAACTATCCAGGTTTGTCTGTGCAAACACATACCCTGATTGGTCCAACAAAAATCCCTCAGAAACTCATTTTTTAAAAGATTTTATTTATTTATTCACGAGCAGAGGGATAGAGAGAGGGGGGAGGGAGAGAATGGGTACAACAGAGCCTCTTGCTGCTGCAAATGAACTCCAGATGCATGCACCACTTTGTGAGTCTGGATTTACATGAGTACTGGGGAATCAAACACAGGTTGTTAGAATTTGCAAGCAAGTGCCTTTAACCACTGAGCCATCTCTTCAGCCCCATCAGATAATTATTTTTAAGCAGACTCCTTAGTGGACCCCAAGTTTTTTTTTTTTAACTTTCAGATCTCGTTTACATTAATTTTTTTATGTTTATTTTTTGTTCATTTTTATTTATTTAGTTGAGAGCAACAGAGAGAAAGAGGCAGATAGAGAAAGAGAGAGAGAATGGGCACACCAGGGCCTCCAGCCACTGCAAACAAATTCCAGACACCTGCACCCCCTTGTGCATCTGGCTAACGTGGGTCCTGGGGAATTGAGCCTTGAACCAGGGTCCTTAGGCTTCACAGGCAAGCGCTTAACCACTAAGCCATCTCTCTAGCCCCTGGAGCCAGAGTTTTGAGCTTCCACCATGAGGAGGAAAAAAGAAAAGAAAAAAAAAATGGGGGGAAAAAAGAAGCAAAAAAGAGGAAAATTCTCTAGAAAGAAAACAGAGTAGGAGTTAGACAATAAGGCACTTTCAAAATAGTTTTTGGCTTCAATAGTTCTCTCATACAGTTGTTAGGCCATCTACACAAATGGCCTGTAGTGTCCCACCACTGAAACTCTGTGAGGTTCTCTACCACCAGATATTTGGGGCATAATTCCTTTTTCTCCAGATGCATGAGTGGGTCTTGCAAATGTCCTCTTCTGGTATGTAGTTTGCTTACTCATTTTCCAGATGGTATCTTTTATGAGTAGAAGATTTTAATTTTTTAAAAAAATATTTTATTTATTATTTAATTTCAAGAAGACACAGAGAGATACTGGGAGGGGAGTGCCAGAGCCTATTACCCCTGCAAACAAACTCCAGACACATGAGCCACTTTGTGCATCTGGGGAATCAAAACCAGGCCATCAGGTTTTGCAAGCAAGTGCCTTTAACTACTAAGCAATCTCTTAAGCCCAAATATTTTAACTTTGATGAAGTCTAGTTAATCAAATAGTTCTTACAGTCTATTATTTTGGGAGCCTTATTTAGGGGATCTTTATTAACATTAGTCATAAAGATATTCTTTCTGTTTCTTGTTAAAGAAATTTCATGTTACAAAAAAATAATAATAAGCACTATTTAATGAGCACCAGACATTGCTAGATAGTTTATTTATATTACCATACTGAGTGGCTATGATAATCCTAGGAAGAATATTAATATTCCCATTTTACAAATAAGGAAAGCCAGCCCAGTTAAATGCCCCACTAAAATCAGACTAGCTAAATCAGACATAGTCAAGATTTGAAGCAGGTAGAACTTTCCTTAAAAGTCCATGGTCCTGCCAGGTTCAGTGCACAGACCTGAAATCCCAGGTAAAATAAAAATGAAAATGAAAATAAAAATAAAAATAAAAAAATCCGTGTGTGTGTGTGTATTTCCTCATAGTGCTGTATTTTCTCTGCCCAATTTCTCCACAACAATAAGACCAAAATCATGAAGAAAGATGTGGGTATCAGGAAACTATACAATGACCACTTGAGGCACTAAATGTAAACCTGAATTATGACAAAATCACAGATGCCACCTTAGCCAACAAACTCCCTCTTCAAGAAGGATTATCTCACAAATGTGAGGCCAGGAGAGACAAGTTTCAGGGAATTCTTGACCATGGCGTCTATTTACCTTTCTTCATGTTTTCACAGGAATGGACATATGTCAGCCCTTTATATCTACGGGTTCCCATCTAAGGATTGAGCCAAAGATAGGTGGAAAATTTTCAGAAATAGTTGCATGTGTAGTAAACATATGCAGACTATTTCCTTGTAATTATTGCCTGAGTGATACAATGAGATAAGCAATTAATACACCACTCACACTGTATTAAATACCATCAGAAATCTACAAATGATTAATTAGAATTAAATAGTGAAAGTTTATTAGAAATAATAAGCCATTTTAGATGAAGGATTTGAGCATATACATATCTTGGTATCCATGAAGTTCCTAAAACCAGTGTCTCTCCAGGGATGACTGCATAGGAGTCACTGTATTGGCACCACTGACTCCTGATACTTGGGGATGCCTGATTAGGAATCACTGTACAGGAAACACTGTCTCCTGGTACTGAGGGATGCCTGATTAGGAATCACTGCACTGGCACCATTGTCTCCTGGTACTGGGGGATGCCTGATTAGGAAACACTGTACAGGAAACACTGTCTCCTGATACTGGGGGATGCCTGATTAGGAGTCACTGTACAGGAAACACTGTCTCCTGGTACTGGGGGATGCCTGATTAGGAATCACTGTACAGGAACCACTGTCTCCTGATACTGGGGGATGCCTGATTAGGAATCACTGTACAGGAATCACTGTCTCCTGGTACTGAGGGATGACTGCATAGGAATCATGTACAGGGACAACTGTTGGTCACTCCCTCCATGCTCAGGTCTTCACTGGCAAGTAATACATTTTTCTTCATCTTAGAAACATTAATACTTAATTCAGGAAATTCAAAGACAATCAATGGGGCTGGCAGATAGCTCAGTTAACAAAGTGCTTGCTTTTCAGACATGAGACCTGAGTTTGATGCTCAGAATCCATGTCTTAACAAAAGCTTGGCATGGTGATACATTTGTAATCTGTACTGGGGAGGCGGAAACAGAGGGATCCCTGAGGCTCACTGGCTGGCCAGTCTAGGTTATTTTGCAAGCTCTATGCCAATGAGAGAACTTGTCTTAACGAAGGTGGACAGCACTTGAGGAATGACACTTGATCCTGTCCTCAGGACTCCACATGCACACATATGTACCCACACAAACATGCACTGGCACACCAACATACACGCATATGAATCTGTGCATGTACACACACACACACACACACACACACACACACACACACAAAGACAAATAAATGAAAACTCATTTCATTGGTCTTATGGTTTATTTCTGAAATTTCAAATGCAAAAGGAACATGTGGACTTTTTACACTAGTGAACCTCTAAGTTTTCCTTATGTTCCCTACCTTTAGCAACAGGGAGGCTGTGACATACTATGCTGAGGAGCACAACCTTTCAAGTCAAGCATATCCAAGTTCAAGTTCCTGGTTCTGCCACTTAGGGGGCATATTGCACAAGATTCTTAAGCTCTTTAAATCTCTCAGCCTGTTAAAAGGATTAAATTAGTGAATGCATGAAGAGAAATTGAACAATGACAGTCACAGAGTAAGTGTTCAGTAAAGATACTACCCTATAATTCATTCTTGCCTAAGCAAAGGTGAAGTACCTTCTCCCCTCCCTTAATGTTTAACATGAACTTGTTCTTTTAGTTTTTTGGAGAAGGGTTGCCCAGGCTGACCTTGAACTGCTTACTGACTTCAAGCTATCCTTTTTGTCAGCATCCCAAGTAGTTTGAGAGTATAGGCTTACATCAACACACCTAGCTCTTCAAAAATATTTTTAATAACCATTTTTTTTTATTTTGAGAGGGTCTCAGATTTACACTCAGTCATAAGAAGTAGCACAGGGGAGTCCTGGGTGCTCTTTATCTGTTTCCCCAATGATTACATTTTGCAACATGAGGGTATTACAGCCAGGGTATTGACAATGCTGCAGTCTGGACACAGAATGTGACTATTGTCTCAAGGGGCTCTCATGTTACTCTCCTGTACTCCATCCACTTTGCTTCAGTCTTAATGCCTGAATGCTACTCATTTCTTTCCTATTTTTCAGTGATTTTGTCATTTGAAGAATGCTATATAAATGAAATCATACAGGATGAAAACCTTTAGGTTGATGTTTTCATTCAGCATTTCTCTGGATATCCATACAGACTGTTACATGGATTGACAATTTGTTATTTTTTTAACAGACAGAGTAATATATAATTGGTCTCTTTGGGTATCTGAATGTTTTTACATCAATTAAAAAAGTAAGAAATGTAAACAGAGTTGCACAAAGACAGAATATAGAAACTATTCCAATAAAGCTTTTTGCAAATTCTAACTCATCACTTTCAAAATACATGTTGGTGCCGGGCGTGGTGGCGCACGCCTTTAATCCCAGCACTCGGGAAGCAGAGGTAGGAGGATCGCCATGAGTTTGAGGCCACCCTGAGACTCCATAGTGAATTCCAGGTCAGCCTGAGCTAGAGCGAGACCCCACCTCGAAAAACCAAAAACAAACAAACAAAAAAATAAAAAATAAAAAATAAAAATACATGTTGGGACATGGAGGAGCACACTGGTCAATTCCCAGAAACTATAGCCTTGTCCCCCAGAAGTCTTAAGATGCCGTGGACATCAAATTCCAAGGTTTCTTTGGACTTGTTCAGTTTTCTTCTGAGGGCCAAGAGACTGTGTGTGTGGATCAAGAGTTACAGGAACAGTGCCATCACAGTGTTCCAATCTGTGACATTCACGTTCTTCAGGCCATCTGATCTCAAACGTATCCATTTACTTTTTGCAATCAGAATATACTTTCTCACACAATTTACAAGGTGGGACCACATCAATATTTTCTGTGCAGGTTGGTATGAAAGCTTGGCAAAGGAATGTTTCAACATCTGGTGAACATTCCAGATTTGCAAGAGGAAGAAAATGCTTCATTCCCACAGCAGCAGCACCCTGGTCATAATGACCCATCAGATTAGGAAAAATGTCATGTTGTAGTCCATTTTCATACATCTTGGAACAGTAATTGGTTCACAGGTGAACAGACTGTGCCCCCTTATCAAGGGTAGAAAAATACACAGCAACAAAATTGGGGACCTTTCTTCCATTTTCTTCAAATTCTTGATTTTACCACATGGCTTGGATTAAGCTTAAACTCCTTTCATCCTCAGAAGATACTCACCCAAGGACAATTTGTTCTGACTCTTCATTTAGTTATTTTACCATTGTGAAGGCAGCTGTTTTCCAGAAAATGAGTTCTGGGTCAATCGCTCCCGTGGCACTGCCTCCGCGTCACCTCAGACGGCACGGGCGTCCGGGACTCGAGTGGCCGCCGGGGCCGCACGGGGAGCGAGCATAATTTGTTATTTTTAATGCATGAGCACTGTGTGCTGTGAATGTGCTGCAGTTTGCTTAGCATTCACCTGTTGAAGGACATCTAGATCACACAGCTTGAGTAATTACAAATCAAGCTGCTCTTAACATCCATTGATTGCTTTGTGAGAATATAGCCTTCATTTCTTTGGGGAAGATGACCAGGATTACAGTTTCTGGGTCATGTGATAGCTTCAGTTTTTTAACTTTTTTTTTTTTTTTGGAGTGATGGTATCATTTTGCATTCTCACTAGAAATGTATAAATGACCCAGTTTATCTGCATAATTGCTAGTGGGTTTTTTTTATTAAAAGAAGATTTATTTAGCTCACAGCTTTGAAATTTCATGAACAGTGAGCCAGCAACCATTCATCTGTAGTGGAACTCACAGAGGATGACACCATAATGACAGGAGCACAAGCAAGACCAAACTACATGGGAAACAGGGAACTAGAAAGCCACTACAAAGATCAGTTTCACTGTGTTTTTTTTTTAATCTATTATTGTTTGTTTCGCTGGTTTTAATATGGGACATACACATGGCTACATCATGTATTAGTATATCTTTCTCCCCTCCCTGCCCCCATTCCGCTGGGGGCCCCCCTCAAGGGGGTTGCTGGTATTCCCAATCTGGTTGTGGGTTGTGCTGTGGGAGCAGCAGTCAGTTATTGGGAGAAGGCAGTACCTCTGGGCATGAAATCCCAACCTGCAGCTCTTACAATCTTTCTGCTCTCTCTCTCTGCAAATTCCCTGAGCCTTGGTGGGTGTGTTTTAAGTCTCCTTTAGTGATGAGCTCTTAGGAGCCTCTAGATCTCTGGTGTGTTATCACTTTAAATATTTTATTGTCGGGCTGGAGGTATGGCTTAGCAGTTAAGTGCTTCCTGTGAAGCCTAAGGACCCTGGTTCTAGGCTCGATTCCCCAGGACCCACGTTAGCCAGATGCACAAGGGGGTGCACACATCTAGAGTTTGTTTGCAGTGGCTGAAGGCCCTGGAGTGCCCATTCTTCCCTCCCCCCTTTCTCTCTCTGTCACTCTCAAATAAATAAATAAATATTTTTTAAAAATTGTCTACTATGGGCTGGAGAGATGGCTTAGTGGTTAAGCGCTTGCCTGTGAAGCCTAAGGACCCCAGTTCAAGGCTCGATTCCCCAGGACCCACGTTAGCCAGATGCACAAGGGTGCGCATGCGTCTGGAGTTCGTTTGCAGTGGCTAGAAGCCCTGGCGCGCCCACTCTCCTCTCTCTCTCTCTCTCTCTCTCTCTCTCTCTCTCTCTCTCTCTCTCTTTCTTTCTCTGTCTGTCATGCTCAAATAAATAAATAAAAATAAACAACAAAAAAAATTAAAACAAATTTGTCTACTATGATTATGTGGTAGTGTATTGTGTGTGTGTGTTTTTTTTTATTAGTCTTGTACTCAGCGAATACAGTCAAGTTGGTACCATTGTTAGCCTCCTCCCTGAACCCCCCCTCTGCAGGGACCCTCCTTGTTTGGGTATGTGAGTCATGCATTGTGGGATTAGCCCTCAGTTATGGGTAGGAGGAAATGTCTCTGTGTATCATGACCTAAGGTGTGGCTCTGACATTCTTTCTGCCCCCTCTTCCACAAATTTCCATGAGCCATGTTGGGTTCATTTTAGGTCTGCTTCATTGTTGAGATCTCGGGAGCCATTGTGTCTCTGGATATCTAATTTGGAAGGAGCTGATTGTTTTCTGTGTCTATCTCCTTCACAGTTGTGCTGGTACCAGGTTCACCAAGAAAACAGCACTCTTGCGTGCTTATGACCCATATACCTCAACAAGGAGGGGCCAAGGGGAGGGGGTAAGTCACTGATGAGCCTAATAATGGTACCAAACTGACTGTATTTGCTGAATACAAAACTAATTAATAAAGAAAAAAGAGAAAAATAAATAAAGAAAGAAATCATGAAAAAAAATACTTGATTTGCAAGAGCTGGAAACAGAGAATGAGAATGAATGGATGGGTATGCCAGGGCCTCTAGCCACAGCAAATGAACTCCAGACACATGTGCTACTTTGTGTATCTGGCCTTACGTGGCTACTGGGGAATGGAACACAGGTTGTCACATGCTAAGCAAGTGTCATTAACGTCGGAGCCATTTCTCCAGCCTATATTTTTGATATCCATCTCCCTCGTAGTATTATAACAAATATCTTTGCTCATGCCATCTGTACGTTTTCTGCAGAAAAGGTCTCTTATGTTCTATTTGTACTGTTTGCTGTTTTACTATCAAGTATTTAGATATGAACCTGCTATTGGGGATGTGGCTAACAAATCTTTTTTTTTTTTTTTAGCGTTGTATAGCTTGTCTTCTCATCTTCTTCAGCTGATCTTTTGTAGCTCAGACATTTCTCAACTCGATGAAGCCCAGTCATTTTTGTATTTTATGGGCCATGCTTTTGATTTTTTACCTCCTCCAACCAGTTAAGTATTTGTCTTAGAATCTGAACCATTTTTATATTATTTTTTTCTTTATTTTTCTTTATTTATTTGAGAGCGACAAAGAGGCAGAGAGAGAGAGAGAGAGAGAGAGAGAGAGAGAGAGAGAGAGAGAGAATGGGCAGGCCAGGGCTTCCTGCCACTGCAAATGAACTCCAGACACGTGTGCCCCCTTGTGCATCTGGCTAACATGGGTCTTGGGGAATTGAGCCTCAAACCCGGGTCCTTAGGCTTCACAGGCAAGCACTTAACCATTAAGCCATCTCCCTTTTATTATTTTTAAAAATATTTTATTTGGTTATTTGAGGGAGAGACTGAGAGAAATAGGCAGACAGAAAGAGTGAGTATGGACACAGCAGGACCTCCTGCCAGGGCAAATGAACTCCAATTGCATGTGCCAATTTGTGCATCTGGCTTTATATGGGTACTGGGAAATCAAACCTAGGCTGCCAGGCTTTGCAAGCAGTGTCTTTAACCACCAAGCCATCTCCCCAGCTGTGTAGTATTTTTGTATTTTGACATAAGGGGGTTCCACTATGTAGATCAAAGTGGCGTGGTACTTACACTGATCCTCCGCCTTTAGTTCTCTGATTTCAAGATGGGTTATTCAAGCTGATCATGAATGCCTGAATTCAAGCTGTCCTCTTGCCTCAGCCTCCCAAGTAGTAGCTGGGATTTTAAGCTGTTCCACCACACTTGGCTTGAGCCATTTCCTTTGTTAAGTGAGTTTTTATCCTTCTGCCTTCTCTCATACTCTTATTCTATATTTGTTCTGCCACAAACTTCCCTTTCAAGCTGCATTATCTTCTTATAAAAGGTAGTTCTGGGTATCTCAAAAGTAATTTCAAGCAACACATTTTAAAACATAAGGTTTGGCTCATCTTTAGCAAAAACAAAAAAACCAAAAAAACACATAATTAAACTGCAAATTTTATTTATGCATTCCAGTACTTTGGTTGCCATATATTTTGGTCTAATCACTCAAAAATAAGGCTGAAAAGGCTTTTTATATAAATTATGTTCAGCGAATATTCATTTGGTAAGAAAGATCACTTTCCCTAGCATTCATACATCTGATACTCACCATGGTGGGTATGACTGAGCAAGCGTCTGCTGAATACTTGTTGAGTACCAATACAGTACACAGCAAAAGGACATAAATTGAAGATATGCAAAGTGTTTAGGGAAGGTGATAATGGTGGCATCACCATTGAAATGTCTCCTTGTTTCTTCTTACTAGAATAAGCGTTAGATAACCAGTGACTTGACAGAAGCCCCCTTGACACCAGGTGGTGTTCTATGATGCAACAAAAGCTCCATGCTTCTGTTTTCTTTCCAGAAAATACTCAGAGCAGAAAAATTGTTACATGAAATATGATTCAAACCCATGAATTGCCTTTTCTTGGCCATATTGGTCCCTTGAATTATGGATGATTTTGGTTTTCTTAAGTGTCATAAAACAGCTTTGTTAACTTTTAAAATTTACCTTTAAAATTTGTTTTCAATGAAATAACTGTTCTTATTTGAAATACTTCATCAAAGCTGAATGAAAAGGTCTAGTCTGAATTTAAGCAAAAAGTATGAGCATGAATTACAGTATATCATATCTACAAAATTATTTTTCTTTGTACTACAAAAGGGCCCAGAAACCGTCCAGATTGTCATTTCTAAATCCTATTTCTAACTAAAAGGAACCAAGGATCTTTGAATAAGTGGCCCACCCAAGTCTGCAGTATTCCAAGGGCAAGTTGAGCCTGGGATACCTTGTCATACCAGGAACCAAAATGCTTACATACCCATTTCGTCTAAAGGACCCTGGAGTCCATGAAGTTGCCGCAAATAATCCCAGGACTGAAATAGATTGAACACATTACATATTTCCAAATTTATGAGTTAATGGGAAAAATAAATGTTCTGAATCAGCATTTGGAACAACTGGTAAATAAAATAAAGTGTCAAACATTTTTCTTGCCTTTCTTAAGAATTTTATCTCAAATTGGTAAGAGTCAAATGGGGGGAATCCTGCTTACAGACTTTTGAGGACAGCAAACAAGGAGGCAATAATGGAATGAAAATGGAACTCTTCGTGAATTGACATAATTAACTCAATCATAAAAATAACAAAAACATATATATATCATGAAAAAATATTATACCCTCTATGAAATTGTTCAGCAAAAAATAATCAGGGGCTATAGAGATGGCTTAGTGGCTAAGGCACTTGCCTGGGAAGGCTAAGTACCCATGTTCATACTCTCCAGATCCCACATTAGCCAGATGCACAAGCGTGAGGCAAGTGCAAGGCAGCATATGCCCACTAGGTGGCGCAAGCTTCTGGTGTTTGATTTCAGTGGCTGAGGCCCTGGCATGCCAATTCTCTCTCTCTCTCTAAAAAAATTAATTAGGGCTGGAGGGATGACTTAGCAGTTAAGGCATTTGCCTGCAAAGCCAAAGGACCCAGGTTCGATTCCCCAGGACTCATGTTAGCCAGATGAACAAGGGGGCGCATGCATCTGGAGTTCGTTTGCAGTGGCTGGGAGCCCTGGCCTGCCCATTCTCATTCTCACTCGCTCTCTCCTTCTCTCTCTCCCTCCCTCCCTCTTTCTCTGTCAAATAAATAAATAAATAAATAATTTTTAAAAAGAAAAAAATAATGAAAAAAATTTTTTAAATTAAGACTAAATTTAATCAAGCCTCTAATATCTAACTACCAATTTCTAAGCAGTACAGAAAAAAGAATAGCTCTACATTACTTGATCTTTTCACATAACAACATAAATACAAGAGTAAAAATTAAATTTAAAAATTATATAAACTATATTTGGATCTTTGTGTGTGTGTTTGTTTTCTTATATGTGTGGGTATACATGTGCGGATGTATGTGTATACATGTGTGTGAAGGCCAGCAGTTGATATTTGATATCTTACTAATTTGCTCTCCACCTTACTCTTTGAGATAAGGTCTCTCACTGCACCCGGAGCTCAGTGATTGGACTAAACAAGCCAGCAAGCCCCTGGGATCCTCCTGTCTCCACCTTCCCAGTGCTGGGATTCTAAGTGCACATCACCATGTCAGGCATTTTTAGGGTGCTGGGGATTGAACTCAAGTCCTCATGCTTCCATAGCAAGCATTTTACTCACTGAGCCGTCTTCCCAGCCCCCATATTGGTTACTTCAATTGCATTTTTATAGATAAGGAAACTGAAGCCCAGAGAAGATAAACAACTAAATGATAGTTTTAAGAATATGTAACAAGCAACGTACGTGCATTATTGTATTTAATCTCTATAATAATCTCAGGAAAGAAACATTATCCTCACTTTGCAGATGAGAAATTGAAATTTCTGGAACTTCATAATTAACTAGATAAATATTTCATAGAGCTAGTGGTTGGAAGAACTTGGATTTGAATGTGGGATTCTCTTCCTTTTAGGACATGACTGGGGTGGTCCACTCTGGCAGATGGGTGCTACTGTACTACACTGACAGGGCCTCTTTGCTTGGGTAATGTGAACTTCGCTGTATCTGAAAAATAAAGTTAGGATTTTTTTCTGCCTACCCCAAAGCTCTAAATTCTGTGTGCCAATGTGCACAGAACTCTTTCCCTGTACAGAATAGTCATCCAGGAAAAGAATCAGGAAATACTGGGGATGAAAACAGAAGACTGAGAATGCTTAAATGCTCTGAAGTCTATCTGACTACTTTGTAGTCTCTGAGGAGAAAACAGTACAGCTAAGACAAGACATTTCTATGAGGCCTTTGTTAGACCTCAGGTGTAAGCTATGACCCTGACCAATACTCATACAGGGGACACTCTATACAACTATGCACAGAACTTGGTGTCCTTGGGGAAATCATGGGCATTCATATGGAAAGTATTAGGAATAGAGCTATTGGGGGACAAAGGGGTATTTCCATAAGATTACAATTGTTGCATCTACACACAACAAACCTAAAGATCCCCAGGTACTTGGGGAGCCCTTGGGAAGGTCTGTATTTTCTTGTGCCAGGTGAGCATGTGGATCAGAGAGTAGAATGTCTTTGCCAGTATGTCCAGGCATCACCAACATTCTCACAGTTCTTCCCAGAGTGTATGCACGTGAAGGATCCTATGGTGCTATCTCACGCATATTCATAACATAACCTTGTGAAAGTTTACTGCAATGATAGAAAGGGATGAAAAGTAGGGAATGGAATTCTGAAGTATTTTATTATTCTAACTAATTATTTCTGGTGTGTGTGTGTGTGTGTGTGTGTTCACCAGGGTCTCTTGCTGCTATATTGTGGCTTATTGTGGGTGGCTTAGGAACTGAACCTGGGCCAGTAGTTTTTGCAAGCAAGCACCTTCCTTTAACTACTGAGAAATCTCCCCAGATCCCTGAAGTATTTTGAACATAAAGGTCCACAAGCTTAGAATTTATCAGATGTTACTGTTACCCTCATGGGCAATGATCTGAGAGCTCTCCCCATAGTTCATACCCAGAAAGCAATGTGCCCCACAGATGTCTGGACCTCATTCTTTTGGGCTGTATGAGTTGTTATCTATTATCCTTTTGAGACTGTTGTTGGCCATCTTTTCAGACTAAAGTCCCCTGCTGGCTTCTGCTGTGTCTTCTCCTTAGATTGAGTCCATACCCTCAAAATCCATATGCCTAAAGGGCAAGTTCTCAGCCATCAAACTGAGGAGGAATCTTTTCTGTTCCAGCCAACAGAAATAGTCTAGATTGAACAAAAAAGTCGGGAAAAGTTAGAAAGAAGTAAGTATGTGTCAGTCTAACAGATGTGGACTTGGACTCTCCTGTTTTGAGAAAGAATGAGGACATAGGATGAGCATGTGGCTACTTCTTGACACTCAGCAGATAAGGTCACCTGGGTCATCCCTGGTCATGCTTCACCTTATCTGGAAAGCAAAGGGCAGAGGGGTGTGAGTTTCACATTTCAAGTTTAACTCAAGCTTAATGTTATCTAGTTAGACCCAAACCCAGTGAGATGAGGTGGGAATGACAAGGAAACAAGTCACCAGTGCTCACTGTGACATGCCTGCATGTTTCTGTGTTTCCTTAGGTCAGGACAGCTGGCAAAGCTCCCTGCACGGATCAAAAATCATATTACAGGTCCCCAGTACACAAGAAATTAAGCCCAGTGGAAATAGCAAATACACACAAAGTATTGATTTATACTTGGTTGTAATTAGTGAGAGCTTGGTCCCTGCCATTGGGAAGTTTCCCAGTGAGTTAGGAGTCAGTTATAGAAATGAGACAAATAGACACAGACCAAAGGAACATTATAGATGGGAGGGAAATTGAAGGCCAAACTCCCACTGCTGATAAAGATTTTAACTTCTCAAGAAGTTAAACACGGGGAGAAGGTCACAGATCCATGAGAAGTAGAGTTCAGATTTGATTTAGGACTTGTAAGTACAGGCCTTTTAAATTATATCAGTTACCACATGTTAAAGAAGTAATATGTGATATGTGATAAGAACTTTGTAAGTGCATGTGTCCCTCAGTACCTACAGGAGATTGATTTCAGGACCACTCCTCCATGGACACCACAATCTGAGACAGCTCACATCTCTATGTAAAATGGTATAGTAATTATGTATCACCTGAATACATCCTCCCCATGCTTTTAATCATCTCTAGATTATTATGCTTCATATAACGTAAATGATATGCAAACAGTTGCCATTCAATAATGTTTATGAAACATTGACAAGGGAAAATGTCTGTACATGTTCATTCCAGATGCAATTTTTTTTATTTTTTTTTTAAAAATTTATTATTTGACAGAGAAAGACAATGAGGCAGGGAGAGGGAAAGAGAGAATGGGTATGCCAGGACATCCAGCTATTGCAAAAGAACTCCAGACACATGCGCCACCTTGTGCATCTGGGTTATGTAGGTCCTGGGGAATCAAACCCGGGTTCTTTGGCTTTGCAGGCAAGCGCCTTAAGTGCTAAGCCATCACTCCAGCCCCTGCTTTATTTCTTTTAATTTGAGACAGAGTCTCATGCTGTAGTCCATGCTTGCCTCAAACTTATGGCAATGATCTAGCATCAGATTTCCGTGTGCTGGAATTAAAGATGTGTATATCATCATGCCCTGAAACAAGCTTACTTTTTCCTCTTTTCTCTTTCATTATTTTTTTTCTTTTTACTCTTTCTTTCCATAGTATCAAGGTCTGAACCTAGGGCTCTATGGATACTATCCCTAGCCTAATTAATCCCTAATATCCCTAGCTTAATTAATTTGGATCCATAGTTGAATTCATGAATGTGGAAGCCATGGGAATAGAAGGTGAGCTATATCCATTCAGACTTGTACCACTCAATAAATAAATGACAGGGACAAGATTTGAATACACACTTAGGGTGTCAAATTTTGTGCTCATCAGCACTGCCCATCCTGCCCCTAGTACATTAGACAGTGAGCATTCCCACATGAGCAAAACATAATATAAGCCTATTCCTTTCTTGTGGTTGTTTTGCACCTGGGCCTGAATGTCTCCATGTCATAGGTCCATGACAGTGCTTGCTTGGAAAAGTGGAGTGCTGTGGCATGGACAGTTGGCTCCCTCCCTTTGAATAATCCTAAAATACCGTAAGTTTCTGGGAAGACAGAATCCACCATGACTGGGAGCAGCAATCAGACTGTGTGAGCACTAAGCATTGCAAGGAAGAAAAGACAGGGCTTACAAGTGGACATGACCTCTTCTCTGAGCACCTGAAACTGAGATAACTGATCTAAAGTTCTATGTGAACAAGAAAATTTGGTGTTCTCCAAAGAGCACAGGATTTTGAATGTGTCTTGCCTTTAAATATTTTCTATCCTAAGTATGTGTCTTTTTCTGCTCTTTCAAGGTTCTATTAAAAAAAAAACCTGAATAAGAAATGCAGATGCATGCAAGCCTGAGAGAATGCACAGAAGAGATAGAATCAGCAGGAATCAGGCTACTCAGCAGGACTACCTTTAGCTGATGTGTGTCATAAAAGACTTGGAAAGTGCAAGACCACATTTATCCTTGTAAATGTAGATTGCAAAGTTACTGCAGAAGCCACCATGAAGTCCCCATTTATCCAGCTCCCCTCATGAAAGTTGCCACCCCATTTGGACTCTGCCTACTTGGCTCCTACCATAGGCCTTTGGGGAAAGGTTAATATTAACTAACAATGGCACCCTTTGAAAAGCCCAAGAACCCAGAAAGAGAAGCACAGGCCAGAGTCAATCTGTTTGCTTGGCTGCTGTGTAAGAGCTGCTTGGGCAGGAGCAGAGGTGATGGAGGAGTGGCCAGGCAGGGTGCCTGACAGTGGCCTCAGTCAGTCAATGGCTGCAGAGGATCCAACTCTGCTGACAGGCAGGGCCTCTCCCTCTGTCCCTGGGACCAGACAAACGACAAACATAAAGCAGGGAAAGGGAGGGGCCTCAAATAAAAATTAAGTAACACTATGTACTTTTCTTTCCTTTTCTAAATGTAATCTCTTAATCCTATGCACTGGGACTCCTGTGTGATTTTGGGGTAAAATCAAAAGGGTAGAGGCAGGAGGATTCCACCACATTCAAGGTCTCATCGATTAGATTTCCTTTTCTCAAATGGCTCTTTGTGTGGCAACCTCCAAGCAAAACAGACCTTCTGACCAAGCTGAGGAAACTATGGCCAAGGTTATTCATTTGTCCCCAGGAGAGATTTGGCATGTAGCCATTGGGAGCTGCAGAGGCAGTGGTACATGGAGACTGGAGTTTGCAGGGGAACTTGGGGTGGAGAGGATGTAGTTTCCTAACTGAAACTGAGTATGTTCTTGCCCTTGCAATCATCTTTTCTCTACATATCTTCCCCCTGCCTCCCCTCATCTGCATGTAAGTGGGAAGAAGGGGAAGAAATTGACAGGAAGGAAGCAGGGCAAGTTAATACCCTAAAGTCCTGCTCCCTAGTAACCTGCTTCTTACAGCTCCTAAAGGTCCCATAATCTTCCAAAACAGTGGCATCAACTAGGGACTGAGTGTTGAAACACATAACCTAAGCAGGGGGCATTTCACATTCAAACCTTGATATTCTGTCCCTAATCCCCATAATTTCATGGTCATCTCATAATGCAAAGTTCATTCAGTGCAATTTCAAAAGTTCCATAACCTTAATAATCCCAACACTTTAAAAGATTCAAGGTCTCTTCTGAGACTCATAGCAAACTTTTAGCTGTAGGCTCCCATAAAAAAAAAAAAAACACAAGCTACACATTTCCAATATACAATGGAACGGAGTAAATAGACCCATTCCAAAAGGGATGATGAATTGAATGGAGAATAAGGAATGACTGGGCCAAAGCAAGACTCACACCCTGCAGCTGCCTGCCAGCCTCTGGAGCTCCAGTAGGCCTGTGTAGTGTCATCCACCTGGCTCTGCCACCTGCAGTGTACATGGCTCTCCCTCTGGGCTGGCTTCACTCAGCGGCAGCTTTCCTCCTGGCATTTCCATCATCATGGGGTCTCCATCTCAACTTGGGTTCAGTGTCAAAGCTTCAACACTTTTTCCTCTTAGGACCTCTCTGAAACACTTTCCCTGTTACTCAGTTCGTGGCCTCAGTGACTTTTTCTGGAGCCTCAGTGAAAGCCTCCATAATCCTGTAACTCTTGCTTCTTCAGTATCTAAAAGTCAGCACTATATGGATGATGCAGATATAACCCTGAGACCTAACCAGACCCACACTTACCATAGCTGCAGTGGCCTCCAAGTGCCTAGGTGACTAAATTTGGGAAAACATTTCCTTAGGTGGTTCCACTGAAGCAGGGTGCCATTGGTGTGGCACTCTATATTCAGGCATTCGTTCAGGCATCCTCCATTTAAATAAAAGCTTTTCCAAATAAGTTTTTACCATGGGGAGCTTTTCATGATGTAGTCTTGTGCTCAAGGCACATTTTCTGTCTGTTTTGGACTTTTTGTTTTTGAATTTTTAAAACTGAGAAGTTTAATATATGATTATACTGTGATTTGGTCATATTACTGTCCTGTTATCCTCTTTTGACCCCCTCCTGCCTGCCTTCAATCCACCAAAAACCTACTCCAAGTAGTTCTTCCTCTGTTTTGTTGTCTCATTCCATTTTCCCTCTTTCATCCTCTATGTCAAAATGTTGATGGGCTCAGAACAATGTAGGCTATGTAGGGGTATAGGTAACAACTGTGGAATCACAATAGTCAGTTCATGTTGGGAGTACAATGCCCCCAAAGTACTCCTTCCTACCCTGAGGCTTGTACATTTCTTTCTTCTCCCTCTTCTGCAATTTTTCCTGAGGCTCAGAGAGCATGTTAGATATCTCTTTTAGTATTCAGTTGTTGACAGCCTCTTATTGTCTGCCTTGATGAACTTTGAGTCTCCTCAGTGTCTGCGGCCATCTCCATAGAGAAGTTTCTCTGGCTATCAGTGAAAGCAGCACTCATGTTCATTCCACCACTTCCTCTACAATGTTCCCTGAACCCTGCCTGGTGTGACGAAGATGACTCATCCAGTGCTGAGTCTGGTCTTTCTCTTCTTGTCATCTTGGTTAGCCTTGGGTGTCCCTGGGTATTCACTGCCATCTGTATAAAGAAGCTTCTCTAACCAAAAGTGAGAACAGCATTATCAAAAGGCATAAACATATACATTTAGAAGGCTTTGAAAGCTATTATTTATTTATTTATGTGGGAGAGAGAGAAGCCGAGAGAAAGAATAGGAACACCAGGGCCTTTAGCCACTGCACACGAACTTCAGATGCATGCACCACCTTGTGCCACTGGCTTTATGTGGGTACTAGGGAATCGAACCTGAGTCCTTTGGATTTGCAGGCAAGTGCCCTAACTACTGAGCAATCTCTACATCCCTATAAGTCATTTGACAGGCATAATGTCTCCATTTAGCCAAAGAACAGTTGCAGTTTCCCTTTAGGGTCTGTAACCTTCCAAGCCAAAATGTTTTTGACTCTTTTCTCAGTACTAGGAATGATTTCCCTCCCACTGAGCCTCCCTCATATGCAATTAGAGACAGCTGATTACCCCCATAACTTTTGTGCACCCTTGGGTACATAGTTCCTGGCTGGTTGATTTTGTTGATTGCAGGATTCATTGCTTGTTGAGACTGGTTATGGCTTTTCTCCCCAGTAGCTTGAATAGTGCTTTCCAGCATTATGACAATTAGCCATCAAAGAGATGGCATCCACCTTAGTTCCAGCTTGATTTTTCAAGATCCTGAGATGTAGCCTGTGGTGTTCAAGGCACTTTTTCTATTGCCCCAGTGCAAACTGCCCAAGTTCTCTTTAACACATTTATCTCTTTCACAACAGCACCAGTTTTGTCACTACTCACGTTTCTACAACTTTAAGTGTGTGTATGCTCCTTTGCACTCCAAAGTACACACTTTTACATCTTTCCACTCTATTTCTTGCTTTGAATTCTCACTGTAAGCTTGCATAAAATAACAATGCTATAGCCTAGATGTTATAATAATAAATACATATTTATTATATAAACAATAAATTTTTCCAATTCTTTTGAATTCATCCACATTCAATATTCAACACATGGAAGAATATATCTATATTCTTTGTCAAAATATAGCAAAAATGCTCTATATCCCATTTCCTCCTAGAGTCCTCATTTCCTTCTGAAACTTCATGAGCCAGGTCTTTCCTATCTGACATTATGGTAGTGTTTTGGTTTTCTTTTTTTTTTTAATTTTTATTCTCAATTTTTATTAACATTTTCCATGATTATAAAAATTATCCCATGGTAATAGCCTCCCCGACCCCCTTGGTTTTCTGAACCTTCACCAAAATGGTCAATTAAGCTCTGCTATGGCATTCCAAGGCTTCTGTAGCTTGCAGCTCCAAACTATTCCAACTTGCCTCCAGCCATCCACTTTCCAGTGCTTGTAGACCATGGTTTATCACAGCAAAAATTCCACTCTCTAGTATTCTGTTTTCATTTTGTTTTTATGGTGTAAGGGCCTTACACATGCTAGGACCAGTTTTCTGTATTAGTCACTTTTGCATCATTGTGAACAAAATATCTGACAGAAACAACTTTAGGGATGAAGAATTTATTTTAGCTCATGGTCAAAGGGGATAGAGTTCAACAAGGCATGGTTGCTGGCAGCTGGATCCAGGACATTCTTTTGTGGCTTGTTATATCTCGACATATCAGAAAGCAGCCAGACAGAGCTGGGCTATGTTCTAGTCCTCCAGTCCCTCCCCCACTGATCCATTTCTTCCAGTAGGTTTCACCTCCTAAAAGTTCCACAATCTCCTAAAATAGTATCAAATAGATGAGCCTATGAGAGACAGTTCACATTCAAACTACAGCATCCTTCAAGTTTCTGCTTGGCTGCTTCCTGTAACAGGTGAAGACCCTCCTACCCTGGATCAAGTACCACTTCAGTGAGATCGCTTGACCTTGGTTTTTGCCCCTATTGTGGCAACTGTTCCCATTGTCCATGGAGTGGGCAGCCAGATCCTTGAAGGGGCTATAGAAGTAAAGAGTCCAAACTGTCTTCATGTTTTTAGTTTGTATTAGAGAAGAGAGACCAAGAATAAAAGGAGGAAGAAAAATTGCCATCTCAGTGACACAAGCAATTGTGTTAGGCATCTATGTGCTTCTACACAGGCTCTTGGTGAAATTAACATAATTCTGTGCACTATGGCTTTGTGTGTTTGTGTTTGTTGCCACTGAACATAACCCATAGCCATCATCTGGTGAAAAACATTTAAATGTTGGTGGAGACACTTTTGACTTCCTGAGAAACTAAATGGCATTCTCTAGTATGACTAGTATGACTAGAGGATTCTCAAGGACACTCTATGCTATATTTAATTTTTGCTTTTAGTATGATTTTAGAATTAACACTCCTGTGTGCACCCTTTCTCTTGGCACCTGTTATAAGAGTTGTCATGTTTTTACCTGGACTAGGGTGTGTCAGTGGATATATTATTCTCCAAGATTATTAAGACTGAGATCCAAATTGAGGCCAATTCTTGTCTTTTAAGTGAAGCTATGTGCTGCAAAGCTAAAGACACATATTTCCCAGCACATGGCTAAAGCTAATCCACTGAAGGGAATAGACAAAATTGAGAGTGAAGGGACATGAAATGACAAAAGCTGGTCAGTGGATATGTGCTCCTTGTCTTTCACCATAATCTAGGTTTGGGTAGAGTTGGAAGTGGGGAGACCACTAAGTGGGTATAGCTTTCAGGAGGCTGAGTTTAATTGGTTAAGCGTATAAGTAAAGATGGCTACCATGGTGAGCTTTAAGCCAAATAAATCTGTCTGTGATTCTGAGGAGGGGGAAGGTAGGCACAGGTAAATGTGAAGAAGGAGAGCTGTCTTCGGAAGGACATGATGGTGGGAAGGCAAACAGTAAAAGTGCGTGGGGAGAGAACCAAGCCAGTTGTTACAGGAGATGGAGCACAATGCTTAACAACTGAAAGCAGACTTCAGCTGAGAAGTTATGAAAAGGATGAAGTTGAGCCTTGGAGAGTTTAATGATGTGACTTGGGATCCATTTGACCCTCATGCTTAGCAATCATTCAATTGAATCTCTTCAATAACAGATGAACACAATGAGGCTTTGAGTGGTGAAGTGACTGGCCCAAGGATATCAAAATATTCCCACTAAAATCAAACCTAGAACCACCAAAATCCAGTCAAACAGCTTTTTCAGGCCACTCATTGCTTCCTGTCATAATCAGAGGGGAAGAGAAAACTGCTGGATGCCCACAGGGCTAAAAGTGCCTCCTCCTTCATTTGTGCCTCTGTCAGCTCTGTGGTAATCCAAGGAGGATACTGTCAAAAAAATATCACAAGGAGTACAACACACTTGGAAAATACAATCCTATGATTAGGGAAGTCTGAGTAATTATTTATTTGTCAACCTAGGAGGTCAGTGCAGGATTAGTTTAAGCTCAAAGGATCATGACAAAGAAACAAAAGTAAATCATTGTTATGACAATGATGATCATTTATTAATCTACACACTCTATGCAGACATTTCTCCACCCTCAAGTAGCTTAGTTATTATAATAGGGAATAAGCCTATGGTGAAGGTGTGGATGGGAGGAGAGAGGTTAACTGGCACAGGAAAGCTTGGTAAGAAACCAAGCTGGAGGAAGAATGTATGCCAATGTGCTACTGAAGAAAGTTGCAGACAGGCTGATGAGCAAAATGCTTTTTAGCTACATTATAAAATATTTGTATTAGGGAAGACTTTATGTGCAATGGGGCCCAAGTTTCTTAGATTCCTTACAAGAGCTAAAGACAGAAATGTTAGGTGGACTGTCTTTGATCACATAGTTATCAGAAACAGAAGATGGACTAGAATCTGGGTCTTTTCACACTTCTGTGCTGGTCAAGTACATTCCAATATAGGTGTTGGAGAAAGCAGCAGATTAAGAGAGGCAAGAAGGACCCAAAGAAAAGATGTTGGGATATAGTCAAAGGAACCAGTCCAGTAGTAGCAAGTTACCACCTCTCTTTTTCATCAACTTCACCTCAGTTCACTGCAAAAGAAGAAGGAGAAGAAGAGCAAGAACAACAACAACAACAATAAGAAAATAAGACTGGATTATAAGGAGCAGTCCTTTAAAAATTTATTTTTATTTATTTATGAGAGAGAGAGAGAGGAAAGAGACAGAGAGATAGAGGGAATGGGCAAGCCAGGCCCTCCAGCAGCTGCAAACGAACTCCAGACATGCGTGCCGCCTTGTGCACCCAGCTTTACATGGGTCCTGGGGAATCGAACCCGGGGCCTTAGGCTTCGAAGAGCAAGCGCCTTAACCGTTAAGACATCTCTCCAGCACAGGAACAGTCTTTTGAAATCTCCATATACAAATCAAGCTGGCTTGTGTGAATGGTGGAGAAGTTGTAGAATGGACTAGATTGACTCATTATAAAAAGTGAATTATTACTAGTAGAGTCATATTTGCTTCAGAAATGGAAATTCATATAAACAGAGATGAAAGTAAG
Source organism: Dipus sagitta (assembly GCA_036346955.1). Taxonomy (NCBI): domain Eukaryota; kingdom Metazoa; phylum Chordata; class Mammalia; order Rodentia; family Dipodidae; genus Dipus; species Dipus sagitta. The sequence continues at coordinate 80,115,563 of CM070772.1, read as the reverse complement.
ACACAATGAACAAATGCCTTCTAGGAGTTGTGTACCTATTATATCCTAATCCCTCTCTCTTTCTTTCTCTCTCCTTCCCTTCTTCTCTATCCTGATAAGGAATAAACTGAGGGACTCATTCATGTGAAGCAAGCATTCTACCAACTGAGCTATGCCCTCAGCTTAATTTCTCACTTAGATCTTATAACTTTATTGATGCCACATCTATTTATTTGAGACCTCTTAAATATCAAGCACTATAATGGGAAGTTAATAACTAAGCAAAAGAGACAGACTTTTGGAGCTCCCTTTGGAGTTTCTGGATCAGTGGGTCACATGAACATTAAAAATTTATATCACCTAACTAAGTCAAAAGCATATGGCTTGGAAGGTCATAGACTCTAGAGGGAAGTTACCATGGTTCTTTGGCTAAATAGCGACATTATGCCCATCAAATCAATATGCCTTCTAAATCCTCTGAGTAATGCTGTTCTACCTTTTGGTTAGGGAAACTTCTTTTATAGATGATGGTGAATACCAGGGAGACTCAAGACTCATCAAGATGATGAAAAGCAAAGAAATCCCAGTGCTTATAGTGAATGAGTCATCTCCATCACACCCACCAGGACTCAGGAAGTATTGCAGAGGTAGTGGCCAAAAAAATAAAATAAAATAAAAACTAAAAAAAAAAATAAGAATGCTGCTCTCACTGCTATCTAGAGAAGCTTCTCCATGGAGATGGCAGTAGACACTGAGAGACTCAAAACTCAACAAAGCAGAAAATAAGAGACTGTCAAGAGCTCAACAATAAAGAATATTTCTATCAGACTCTCCAAGACTCAGGACACACTGAAAAAGGGTGGAAGAAAGAATGCACTGCTACTTTGGCTGCTAGTGCCCCCCACAAGACCTGCATTGTTCTGAGTCCATCAACATTTTGGCATGAAGGATGGAGGAGGACAAAGTAAACAAGATAACAAAACAGTGGAAAGATTTTCTAGGATGAGGAGGGTCCTCAGTGGAAGAGGAGCAAAAAAGGATAATGAGATGGGAATATGATCAAATTACACAGTACATTCATACATTAAAATTCTCAGTCAAAAAATTTACATAGGCTAGGCATGGTGGTGCATGCCTTTAATCTCAGAACTTGAGAGACTGAAGTAGGAGGAACATCAGGAGTTAGAAGCTAGCCTGAAGCTATAGAGTAAGTTCCAGGTCAGCCTGGGAGAGAGTGAGACCTTGCCTTAAAAAACAAAATTACATAGCTTTTTGAGAAACATCTACAATGACTTCCATAATGGCTGTACCAGTTTACACTCCCACTAACAAAAACACTATGTAATGAATTAATTAATTAATTTGTACTACTATTGAGAACTATTGAGGAGAAATATTCAGAAACATGCCATAAACATCCTTTTAAAATTTTTGACACTTTCATAAATGTATACAATGCACTTTTATCCAAATTCCATCCTCTCTCTTTTCTTCCCCCTCCCTCTCTTACTCAAACCTCTCTTTTCCCATTAGATCCAAATTCTGTTTCCATACTTTGCCTATGTATTTTTCTTTATCCGTTGATTTAAATTAGGGTTACTTGCTTAATCATGGGTGGGAGGTTCCTTATGAGAGAGTGGGCAATCCTCCCTTGACTACACAAGTAAAGGACTTTACATCCTCTCTCCCAGTTATCTATCATCAGTTTCCACTGTTTACTCTGGGAAGGGAGGGTCTCATCGAACTCTCCTCATCTATGACAAAATATTGACAGACTGAATCATGTGCAAGAAACCACACCTGTTGTGAGGCCATGAGTATAGTGGACTTGTCACATCTAGAAGATAGCATTTTGCAGACTCACTTCTTAACCTCCTGCTCTTACATTCTTTCCACACCTTCTTTCATGTGGACTCCTGAACCTTGAAGGTTGTGGTTTAGATGTCATGTTCAGGAGTGATCACAAGCTCATCACTTGTTCTTGGTAATTTTAGCTTATATGCATCTCTGTAGTCACTTTGACACTTGCATAGAAAATTTATGTGTTTGAGGATGTTAGTAGTGTCAAATTATGGACACAAACAAAGATATGTAGAAAGTAGCTTGATATGCTGTCCTATTAGCATATCCATAGTATTAGCCACCACCTCCTCAGGTCCTAGATCCCTAACCACCAACTTTTGGCCACATTTACAGTACCAGGCATAATTTTCCTATAGTATAGCAAGCCTTAAATCCAATCAGAAATTAGTTGGATCCTCCCATAATATCCATGCCACTAATGTACCAATGTACATATTAGTTGTGGTATACACTGGGTCCACAGCTAGGTAAGATTGTTGATAATTTTTCTTCCCCAGAAGTTTGCATAGCACCTTCTGGTATGAAGAAATCTAGCTAGCACAGAGGAAATTTTCAGCTCAATTCCATCTGTTTTTAAATTTAACGTGCTCCTGTATTGATCAATCAGTATTTCTTTTATTATTATTAATATTAATATTATTTATTAACAACAAATTTCACATAGATACATCATGTGATGGTACCCTCTTTTTCCTCATCCTTGCCCCCATTTTGTTGGGGACATTTCTCAGTGGTGTTGCAGGTATTCCCCATGGTTGTGATTTATACATTGTGTTAATTTTTTCATTATCCTACAGTAGAAATGTGTGCTGTCTTCAGCAATAGGCATTTGCTATCTAGCTTTGGTGGGTAACCAAGAGCAATAGCAATATCTAATATTGTTTTAGAGGCCTCTGTGGCCTCCCTGATCAAAACCTCATTGGGAGTTCTCTTATCACTGGCACTGGGATTTTAGATTAGTAACCTATGGTTTCTGGAAGCAGCTTTGTCCACCTATGTAGAGGACATTTATTTAAACACTTTAAAAAATTGGTTTACAACAAGAGGCCCCAATAGCCAAAAATGTACTGAGCAAAAGGAACACCTCTGGTGGTATCACCATACCCAGCTTCAAGTTACACTATAAGGACATTGCAATAAAATAGCATGGTACTGGCATTACAAAACAGGTACATATGAGAGAGAACATGTGACATTTGGCTTTCTGGGCCTGGGTTACCTCACTTAGTATAATCCTTTCCAGATCCATCCATTTTCCTGCAAATTTCATAACTTCATTTTTCTTTACTGCTGTGTAGAACTCCATTGTATAAGTGTGCCATATCTTCATTATCCACTCATCAGTTGAAGGACATCTAGGCTGGTTCCATTTCCTAGATATTGTGAATAGAGCAGCAATAAACATGGTTGAGTAAGTATCTCTAAGGTAGTGAGACAAGTCCTTAGGATATATGCCTAGGAGTGCTATTGCTGGGTCATATGGTAGATCTATTTTTAGCTGTCTCAGGAATCTCCACACTGATTTCCATAATGGCTGGACCAGATTGCATTCCCACCAATAGTGTAGAAGGGTTCCTCTTTTTCCACATCCTCGCCAGCATTTATGGTCATTTGTTTTCGTGGTGTTAGCCAACCTGACATGAGAGAGATGGAATGTCAACATAGTTTTCATCTGCATTTCCATGATGACTAGGGATGTAGAACATTTTTTTAGATGTTTATATGTCATCTGTATTTCTTCTTTTGAGAACTTTCTATTTAGTTCCCATATCCCATTTTTAGTTGGGTTGTTTGATTTCTTATTATTTAATTTTTTGAGTTCTTTTTATATCCTAGATATTAATCCTCTATCAGATGTATAGCTGGCAAAGATTTTCTACCATTCTGTAGGTTGTCTCTTTGCTCTATTCACAGTGTCCTTTGCCGTACAAAAGCTTTGCAATTTCATGATGTCCCAGTGGTTAATCATATGTGGGTCCTAGCTACACATGATTGGACATCAGTGTGAGTAAGAAGAAACCTCAGTGGCAGAGGCCACTAAGCTAGAAAGGAGATATAAAGTGAATAGAAAGGAAGAGAGAGGGGGACTTAATAGGATGGTATTGTATATATATAAGTAGAAGAACAGAGTAATGGGGTGAAAAGACCTAAGTGAGGTCAGGAGAAGAGACTGAGTAAGGAAAGGTAGAGGGGACAGCTAATCAAAATATAATAGGATATAAATAAATCATTTAGAAACCTACTGTTTTGGACAATGGAACACTCAAGAACCATAGATTATTACTAGAAAATTTTCAGGGATGGGATACCTTCCAGTAAGTTCTTGGCCAGGAAGGTCCCTGATGCCCCCTAAGCATTAGGGCCCAAGGACCTTGGTTTCCCACCAGGAATAGATGGTAAGACCCTATTGCTGAAGATTCCACATACTTGGGCTACAAGATCACTGAGAAATCCTGCTAGAACTTAGCTGAAAATGTCCTCCATGTAGACCAGCTGACAGAAACCTGGAAAAAGCCACACTGCATGCAGTTCAATGGGAGAGAGAGAATTCACCAGTGAAGATACTTAAAAGTGGACACTGCAAGCCTTATATTTGGCCAGCCAGGCCAAATTAGCCAAGGGGTACAATAGTAGCAAGTCTGTTATGGGGGAAACTAACTGCCCTCTAATTTGACTGGAGGCCTACTCCATGGGAGGGAATACATCCCTGATACTGAAAACCTGCAACAGGGCTAGTCATGAGCCCTAGGGGTGAAATGTCTGCTGCTGTCTGGCTAAATGTATATACTATGCTCATCAAACTGCTCAGTAAGCACTTTTTTTTAAAAATATTTTTTTGTTTATTTTTATAATAAACAAGAGAGAGAGAGAGGCAGATATATATAGAGAGAGAATGGGCACGCCAGGGCCTCCGGCCACTGCAAACGAACTCCAGACGCATGTGCCCCCTTGTGCATCTGGCTAACGTGGGTCCTGGAGAATCAAGCCTCGAACCGGGGTCCTTAGGCTTCACAGGCAAGCGCTTAACCGCTAAGCCATCTCTCCAGCCCAATAAGCACTTTTATTAATGTTCATATCCATATATTAATTAAACTTTCACTTTTGGTTAGAGAACCTTCTCTTCTCAGATGGCAGTGACCTTGGGATGACTCAGAAAGTGTCATGGTGCTGAGAAGAAGTGATAGAAGAGTGATCAGCACTGAAGTATCTCTATCACACCTTCCAAGGCTCAGGGTCCATTGCAGAAGAGGCGGCAGAGAGAATGTAAGAGCCAAAGGAAGGGTAGGATACCTTACAACATGCTCCTCCAGACACAAAATGGCCTGGATATCCATGACCTCACAGTGCCTGACATTACCTACACAAGACCATCATAATAGGAGGAAAAGATGATTACATCAAAATAAAAGAGAGACTGATGGAGATGGGGAGGGGATATGGTGGAGAGTGGAGTTTCAAAGGGAGAAGTGGGGGAGGAAGGGAATTACCATGGGATATTGTTTATAATCATAGAAGTTGTCCATAATAATAAATTAATTTCAAAAACTAGGTATATAGATCAATGGAATAGAATTGAAGATCCAAGTATGACTTTGAGTAACTACAACTACCTGATCTTTAACAAAGGAGCCAAAAATGCTCACTGGAGCAAACAGCACCTTCAGCAAATTCTGCTGGAGAAACTGGATAGTCAACTACATTTAAAAGGCTAAATCTAGATCATCTTCTCTCACCCTTCACAAAAAACACCTCCAAATGGATCAAGAACCTCAATATAAGACTTGAAACTCTAAATCAACTAAGAGGATGTAGGGAGAATACTCCAAGATACAGGCACAGGGAAAGACTTTCTGAATAACACTCCAGTAGCCAAGGGAATTAAATAAAGACTAAACAACTAGCACCTCATGGAAATAAAAAGTTATTGTACAGATAAGCAAATCATCAACAGACAACTTACTGAATGAAGGAAAATCTTCACCAGCTATACCTCTGACAAAGGTTGGATATCTAGTATCTATAATGAACTCAAAAACTTAAACACTAAAAAAAAAAAAAAAAATCAAGCACCCTACTCACAAATGGGTCAGGGAACTGAAACGAGAGTTCTCAAAGGAATAAATACAAATGGATATAAGCACCTAAAGAGATGTTCAACATCTCTACTCATCAGGGAAGAGGAAATTAAAATGACTATGAGATTCCATCTCACCCAGTCAGAATAGCAACTATCAAAAATAAAATAAAATGACAGCACAAGCTGTCAGGGGTCTGAGAAAGAGGAACCCTCATCCACTGCTGGTGGGAGTACAAACTTGTACAGTCACTATGAAAATCAGTATGGAGACTTCTCAAAATGCTGAAAATAGAATCATCATTAGATCCAGTTATATCTCCTTTGGGCATATACCCTAAATACTCTAGTACATATCACAGGGAAACATGCTCAAGCACTTTTATTGCTGCTTTATTCACAACAGCCAGAAACTGGACCCAGCCCACATGCCTATCAACAAATGAATGGTTAATGAAGATGTGGTACATATACACAATGGAATTATACTCACTGATCATTGGTAAGGAAAAATGAAATAATCAAATTTGCAGGAAAATGAAGAGACTTGGAAAAACTCATACTAAGTGAGGTCATACAGGGTCAGAAAGATACACACCACATGTCTTCCCTAATATGGGGTTCCTAACCTGGAACAGCATCCGGTAATTGAAAGCCATTATAAATATCAAGAGGGAGGAGAAAAAGAAAATAAATATCAACGGGGGGCACAGATATCTGGAGTGAGTAGACCAAACCCCTGCTTCTGGGCTCCTCCCACCTCCCCAGTCTGGATTGCCTGCTCAGACCATGTGTGGGTGGGCATGGTGGTCTGGAGTGAGTAGGCCAGACCCCTGTTTCTGGGCTCCTCCCGCCTCCCTGGTCTGCGTTACCTGTGCAAACATTGTGCCAGTGGGCCTGGAAGTGTGGAGTGAGTAGGCCAGACCTCTCCTTCCTGGCTCCTCCCAGTTCCCTGGTCCAAGTTCCCTGAGCCAGTCTGTGTGCTGGAGAGCACTTCATGGAGTAAGTAGGCCAGATCCCTGTTCTCTTGATCCTCCCAGTACCCTGGTCCTTGTAGGTTCCATTGTGCCTTGCTTGGGCAGGCCTGGTCCCTGTGTGGGCTGTGGAATCAGGCCTTTTGCTCTGGCATCCTGACTGGCCACTGGGTACCAACATTCCTGTTCACTTGACTCAGAGCGTGCATAGCCAAAGAACAAAAACTCGCTTACTCCTCAATAAAATAAAAATTCCTCATAAAATGGGTAGACAATAATGCAGAAAAAGCCAACAAAAGTTAGAAAACTGAGAGAAAACCCAAAATAATCAAAAAAGACAAAGAAGGCCACTTCCTTCTTATCGAGGGAACAATCCATCAAGAGGATATTATGATCATAAATCTGTATGTGAGGCATCACAGTTCATAAAACAAAACTTACTTGACAATAAAACAGACATAAGCACCAACACCATCATAGTTGGGGACTTCAATACACCATTATCAGTAATAGACAGATCATCCAAACAGAAACTCAACAGGGAAGTAAGAGAGCTCAACAAAACCATAGATCACTTAGACCTAATGGACATCTACAGAACTTTCCATACCAAATCCACAGACTACACATTCTTCCTAGCAGCCCATGGAACATTCTCTAAAATAGACCATATACTGGGTCACAAAGCCTGCCTCCACCTATTAAGGAAGGTTCACATAATTCCTTGCATGATATCAGATCACTATGCTATATTGCTAGACATTAACAACAAAAGACCCACCAAGAATCCCAATGACACCTGGAAACTGAACAGCACAGTTTTAAACAATAAATGGATAGTGGATGAAATAAAAAATGAAACTGAAAAATTTCTAGAATTGAATGATGATGAGAACAAATCACACCAAAACTTATGGGACACAATGAAGGTGGTCCTAGGGGAAAATTCATAGCACTCAATGCCTTCATTAAAAAGACAGAGAGATCCCAAATTAGTAACCTAACCATCCACCTAAGGGCACTTGAAAAGCAAGAAAAATCCAACCCAAAGAGCTCCAGAAGGAAAGAAATAATTAAAATCAGAGCAGAAATTAATGAACTGGAAACTAATAAAACAAATAAGACAATTGACGAAACAAAGAGCTGGTTCTTTGAAAAAATAAACAAGATTGACAAACCCTGAGCCAATTTGATCAAGCAAAAAAAGGAGAAGCTTCAAACTAACAAAATTCAAAATGGAAAAGGAGAGATCAAAACAGACATATGTGAAATTGGGAGAATCATCAAGACTTATTTCAAAAACCTCTACTCCACAAAACTGGATAATGTGGAGGAGATGGATAAATTCCTGGATGCATACCATCTATCAAAGCTAAACTCAGAGCAGATTAATCTCCTAACTGAACCTATAACACTCATTGAGATTGAAAAAGTAATAAAAAACCTCCCCAAAAAGAAGAGTCCAGGACCAGATGGCTTCTCAGCTGAATTCTATCAAACCTTCATGGAAGAACTCAAAGCAATCTTCCTCAAACTGTGCCACACAATTGGAGAAGAGGGAAAGCTACCAAATTCCTTTTATGAACCTAGCATCACCCTAATTCCAAAACCAGGCACAGATGCCCCAAGAAAAGAAAACTACAGGCCTATTTTCCTGATGAACGTAGATGGAAAGGTCCTGAACAAAATCCTCACAAACAGAATCCAACAACAGATCAAAAGCACTATCCACCTTGACCAAGTGAGATTCATCCCAGGAACACAGGGGTGGTTCAACATACGGAAATCTGTCAATGTAATACACCACATAAATAAGGTTAAACACAAAAACCACATGATCATTTTGATAGATGCAGAAAAGGCTTTTGACAAGATACATCATCACTTCATGATCAAAACATTGGAGAGAATTGGCATGGTTGGTTCATATCTTAACATAATAAAGGGAATATACAAAGCTCCTAAGGCCCAAATCATAATTAATGGAGAGAGTCTGGAGGAATTCCCATTAAGATCAGGAACAAGACAGGGTTGTCTACTCTCACCTCTGCTCTTCAATATAGTACTGGAAGTCCTAGCTCAAACAATAAGACAGGAGAAGGAAATAAAAGGGATATAATTTAGAAAGGAAGAAGTTAAGTTAGCTTTTTTCGCTGATGACATGACTGTATATGTAAGAGATCTGAGAGACTCTATCCCAAAACACCTGAAGGTGATTAACTCCTATAGCAAAGTAGCAGGATACAAAATCAATGCACAAAAATAAGTAGCCTTTCTACGTGCAAATGACAAAGATACAGAGAAAGAAATAAGGGACACGGTCCCATTTTCAATAGCAACAAAAATAAATAAAATACCTTGGAATAACATTAACCAAGGAAGTGAAAGATCTATACAATGAAAACGTAAAAACACTCAAAAAAGAAACTGAGGAGGACTTGAGAAAATGGAAAGATCTCCCATGCTCCTGGATCGGCAGAATTAACATTGTGAAGATGGCAATCCTACCAAAGGCAATATACAGATTTAATGCAATTCCAATTAAAATCCCAATGGTGTTCTTCACAGAGATAGAAAAAAATGATCTCAAAGTTCATATGGAAAGGCAGAAGGCCTCGCACATCCAAACATATCCTCAGCAAAAGAAATACCTCTGGAGGCATCACCATACCTAATCTAAAGCTATATTACAAAGCCATAATAATAAAAACAGCATGGTACTGGCATAAAAACAGGACTATAGACCAATGGACCCAGACTTTGGGTCAAGCAACTATAGTTACTTCATATTTGACAAAGGCCCTAACAATACAGGCTGGAAAAAAAAACAGCATCTTCAACAAATGATGCTGGAAAAACTGGATGACCATATGCAGGAAATTGAAACTTTATCCACACAGTTCTCGCACTACATTCAAGTCCAAATGGATCAAAGACCACCATATAAGAGCAGGCAGTTCACAGAGGAAGAAACACAAATGGCAAACACATACTTAAGAAAATGTTCATCATCCCTAATCATCAGAGAAATGCAACTTAAAACAACAATGAGATTACACCTTATCCTAGTAAGGATAGCAAACATCAAAAAATCTAATGAAAATAAATGCTGGCGAGGATGTGGAAAAGTAGGAACACTCATCCACTATTGATGGGAATGTAAGATGGTACAACCACTTTGGAAAACAATGCGGAGACTCCTGAAAAAGCTGACTATAGAGATACCAACAGACCCAGTTATTCCCTTACTGGGCATCTACCCTAAAACCTTCAAACCACTGGCCAGACAGATTTGCTCAACCATGTTTGTAGTGGCTCAATTCATAATAGCTAAGAGCTGGAATCAACCCAGATGTCCATCACTAGAAGAATGGATAACTAAGATGTCGTATATCTACACAATGGAATTCTATACAGCAGTAAGAAAAAAATGACACAATGAAATTTGAGGAATAATAGTTGAACCTGGAACAGATCATTCTCAGTGAACTTACCCAATCACAGAAAAAAAATCGCCACATAGTCTCACTCATCTACAGCACGTAACCTGAATCTACCCAAGATACCTTACATACCCAGCAAGCTTCTCGTGTACTAGACAAGAAGATGGGTGGGGAGGGAGAGGAGGGGAAGGGAGGGAGTGAGAAATACAAATCTAGACCCAAACAGCAATGGTACCATAAAATTCTACATCCTAAAAGGCAGACCAAATGGCTGATCCTTCACCAGGCCCTTACAGGGAACACCTGACCCACAAGACACTGGAGAGGGTAGGATGAAGACTTACCTTAATCTTCTACAGCCTCTCTCTCTCCCCCCCTTCTCTCTAACCCTTATATTAGTTATCTTTTTCTTCCTTTTCTTAGTGGGCACTGACCTGTAACTCCCAGTACCAGCATGGGGCTATCATCCACAATGAGCTTTTGATCAGAGAGACCTACAAAGTTTTCTAAAAGAAAGACAGATTGCTATCAGAGTACTTGATGACCCACCAAAGGCTAGTGGTAAGACCCTACTGCTGAAGACACCTTATACGGTTGTCACATAAAATGTAATGGCATTGCTGGAAGCTGGAAGAGAGTCAGTCCCCAGACAGTCAGCGCATCTAGTGCCAGAAGGTGCTACATGGGCGACTGGGGGAAAATGGCCAATATCTGTCCAAGCAACTCATGGTCTAACTTACTTAGCAGCAAATAACCTGTCATGATGCTCACACAAGTGCAATAGTGGCACACAGCCATGGTGGGAAACCAACTCTCTTGATTCAGCTAACTGATCCCTCAGTGGTACAGTACCCATAGCTGGAGCTGGGAAACAAGTCAGAACCATATCCATACATAAGCCCGCTCTCCACTATCAAGCAACCACCAATCATGGGCTACAAGAGAACCTACACCTGTTAAATTCTCTATAAAAAAAGTAAGGGTTATCTCATTTGTCTGGTGCTAGCTCCCTCTCCATTGGAGAATGTGCTTCTATTTTTCAGATAGATGTAGATCATAAGGAGAGAGCCACCCCATCATACCTCAAAAGGGCCCCAACTGAAACTAAGAACAATTGGTGAAACGAGCAAGGGTGCTGTTTTCTTGGTGAACCGGGTACCAGCACAAGCATGAAGGAGATTAACACAGAGAGAAATCAACTCCTACCAAATCAGAGATCTAGAGACCCAGAGCCCCCCAACACCTCATCACTGAAGCAGACCAGAAATGAACCCAACATGACTCAGGGAAATTTTTCAGAAGAGGGGGCAGAAAGAATGTCAGAGCCACATGTTGGGTCATGATATGCAGACATTTATCCTACCCATAACTGTGGATAACTCCAGAATGCATGACCCATATACTTCAACAAGCAGGGGCCAAGGGGAGGGTTAGGTAATGGATGAGCCTAATAATGGCACCAAATTGACTGCATTCGCTGAGTACAAAACTAGTTAATAAAAAAATAATAAAATAAAATAAAAAATAATTAAAAAAAGAATACTGAGAGATCTCCATCAAGGATTCCTAGTCCTACAATGGAAGCTTCCAATAACATCAACAGAAATTCACTCCCAAAATGAAAACACAACAACTAATCAGACCCTGATTAAAAAAAAATTGCTGAACTGGAAGCAAACCATCAATGAACCAACAATCATATCAATGAAGTAGAGCAGAATCATCTCCTAGAGCATTCAGCTTTTGACAGTAGGTTTAACTTGATTGAGAAAAAATGTTAGAACCCTCCAAAGAGCTATGAATAAATTGAAGGTAAGTCAAGAAATGGAAGATCTCAACAACCAGTTGACTAAACTTAATTAAGACTTGATCAAAGGCAATAATGAACTCCAGGAAGCATCAAGAAAACCAGAACTCAAATGGAAATAGTACCTCAAATAAGAGATAGATATGATGCAAAATAATACAACAGAAAACAAAAATCAAATAGAAATTATAAAAACCTCTCTAGAACCCCTCACCAACAGAGTTACTCATGCGGAAGACAGAAACTCTGACCTGGAAGACAAGAGAGAAGAAATTTATGGGAGGCCAGAAACTTTGCTAAGTTCAAAAAATTCAAGTGAACAGAATACGAGGAAACTGAGACACCCTAAAACGATTAAACATCTAGATTATGGGTATTCCAGAAGGAGGGGAAATCCAGGCCAGAGGCATAGAGAACATATTTAACAAAATTAATGAAGAAAATTTTCCCAAGCTCGCAAAAGAGATGCTCACCCAGATACAAGAAGGCCACAGAACACCAAATAAGAAGGACCACAGAAGAAACTCTCCAAGACACATCATAGTTAAAACAATAACAACAAAAACAAGGAGAGAGTATTAAAAGCAGCCAGAGAGAAATAAGTCACAACATATCAGATTTCTCGATGGAAACCCTAAAAGCCAGAAGGGCCTGGAATGGAACTCTTCAAAGTCTGAAAAACTATGGTTTCCAACCCAAGCTACTCTACCCGACAAAAGTATCCCTCATAATAGATGGTGAAAGAAAAACTTTTCGTGAAAAAGTCAACTCTATGATTACATGAACACAAAGCCAAACATACAGAGACTATTTCAACCAATGCTCCACACAGAACAGTTCAACAACCAATCTTAAGATCCAACAAGATGACAATAACTAAAATAGACCAGGCTCAAAACAGTACAAAACATGAGAAAGCACCAAACCCCATAAAACACCTCATCATGGCTGGGATTAAACAGAACCTGACAGTAATAACCTTACATTTTAATGGTCTTAACTCACCCATCAAAAGACACAGGTTATCATGGTGGATCAAAAAAAACTGAAACCTTCAATATGCTCTCTTCAAGAAACCCACCTCAGGCTGGAGAGATTGTTTAGTGGTTAAGCACTTGCCTGTGAAGCCTAAGGACCCTGGTTCGAGGCTTGACTCCCCAGGACCCATGTTAGCAGATGCACAAGGGGGCGCACACGTTTGGAGTTTGGTTGCAGTGGCTGGAGGCCCTGGCAGGCCCATTCTCTCTCTCTCTCTCTTTCTCTTTGCCTCTTTCTCTCTGTGTCTATAGCTCTCAAATAAATAAATAAAAATAAAAAAAAAGAAACCCACCTCACCAAAAGAGGGTGAAAGGATGGAAAATGATATTCCAAGCAAATGGAAATTTTAAAAAAGTAGATGTTGATATGTTAGTATTGATAAAATAGACTTCAAACCAAAAGTAATAAAAAAAGAATGAAGAAGGTCACTTCTTACTCATCAAGGGAATGATCCAACATGAGCACATCATAACCATACATATATATGCACCAAACACAGGTGCTCCACAGTTTATAAAACAAAATCTACTCGACAATAAAACAGAAATAAACACCAACACCATCATAGTTGGAGACTTCAATACTCCACTATCATCAATAGATATCCAGAACTGGATGGCTTCTCACCTGAATTCTATCAACTGTCATTGAAGAACTGATACCAATTTTTTCTCAGACTGTTCAGCATAATTGGAGACCCCAACTCCTTTTATAAAGCTAGCATCACCTAATACCAAAACAAGACAGGGATGCAACAAAGAAAAAAAAACTATATGCCTGTATCCCTAATGAACTTAGATGCAAAGATGCTGAACAAAATCTTGCAAACTAAATTCAACAACACATCAAAAGCATTATCCACCTTTATCAAGTAGGATTCATCCCAGGGATGCAGAGCTGATTTAACATATGTAAATTGGTCAATGTAATACAACACATAAATAAACTGAACCACAAGAACCACATGATCATCTCAATTAATTCAGAGAAATCTTTTGACAAAATAGAACAACACTTAATGGACAAAACACTGGGAAGAATAGGCATGGAGGGTTTATATCTCAATACAATAAAGGCTATATATATATATATAAAGCTCCTAAAGCCCAAATAATAATAATAATGGGGGAAAACTCAAGGACTTCTCCCTGAGATCAGGAACAAGAGAGGGGTGCCCACTCTCACCAATGCTCTTCAACATAGTACTAGCAGTACTAGCCCAAGCAATAAGACAGAAGAAAGAAATAAATGGGATAAAAATTGGAAAGGAAGAAGTCAAGTTAGCCCTATTTGCAGATGACATGTTCCTATATATAAATGACCTGAAAGTTTCCATCTCTAAACTTCTAAAGGTGATAAAGTCCTGCATCCAAGTTGGAGGATATAAAATAAATGCGAAAAAAACAGTAGCTTTTCTATGTGCAAAGGTCATATATACAGAGAAAGAAATCAGTGAGGCTGTCCCATTTTCAATAGGAACAAAAAAAGGAAGGATATTGGAATAATACTAACCAAGGATGTGAAAGACCTATATAATGAAAACATTAAAACACTCAAGAAAAAAAAAAATAGAAGAGGACTTGAGAAGATGAAAAGTCCTCCCATGCTCCTGGATAGGTAGAATTAATATTGTAAAAATGGCAATTCTACCAAAAGCAATATATAGATTTAATATAATACTAATAAAAGTACCATCATCATTCTTCACAGAGATTGAAAATATGATTTCAAAATTTATATGAAATGGCAGAAGGGCTCGGATATCCAAACATATCCTCAGCAAAAAGAAAAAACAAAAACACCTCTGGTGGTATCACCATAACTGATCTAAAGCTACACTGCAAAGCCATAGTGACAAAAACAGCATGGTACTGAAATAAAAACAGAAACATAGACCAATGGAACAGAATTGATGACCCAGACTTTAGGTTGAGTAACTACAGATACTTGATCTTTGACAAAGGTGCCAATAATGTAGACTGGAGAAAAGATGGAGTCTTCAATTTGTTGGACAAATTGGATGACAATATGTATAAAAATAAAATTAGACCTAGTTATTTCGCTATACACAAAAATCAAGTCCAAATGGATTAAAGACCTCAATATAAGACTGGAAACTCTTCAACACTTGAACAAAATAGGATACACTCTCCATGATATAGGACTGGTTAAAGACTTCCTCAAAAAAACCCCAGTAGCCCAGGAAATTAAACCATAACTCCACCAATGGGATCTCATGGAGCTAAAAACCTTTTGCACAGACAAACATACGATAAGCAGAGCCAATAGTTTACCCACTGAATGGGAGAAAATCTTTACCAGCTATACCACCGACAGAAGCCTAATATCTAGAGTCTACAAAGAACTCAAAAAAAACTAAACAATAAAAAAATCAGAAAACCCAATCCAAAAGTGAGGCAGAGAACTAAACAGGGAATTCTCAGAGGAAGAATTGCAAATGGCTAATACATACTTAAGAAAATGATTGATATCCCTAACCATTAGCAAATGCAAATTAAAACATCTATTAGATTCCATCCTACCCTAGTAAGGATAACAAACATTAAAAATTCAAATGAAGCCGGGCGTGGTGGCGCACGCCTTTAATCCCAGCACTCGGGAGGCAGAGGTAGGAGGATTGCCGTGAGTTCAAGGCCACCCTGAGACTACAGAGTGAATTCCAGGTCAGCCTGGGGCTAGAGTGAGACCCTACCTCAGAAAACCAAAAAAAAAAAAAAAAAAAAAAAAAAAATTCAAATGAAAACAAATGATGGCGAGTATGTGGAGAAATAGGAACCCTCATTCACTGTTGGTGGGAATCTAAGCTGGTACAATCACTACAGAAATCAATATGGAGACTCCTGGAAAGGATGAATATAGAGCTACCAACAGACCCTGTTATTCCCTTACTGGGCATTTACCCTAAAGGCTCCACATCTCAGTTCAGAGATATTTGCTCAACCATGTTTATAGCTGCTCAATTTATAATAGCTGAAAACTAGAATCAACCCAAGTGCCTATTATTGAATGAATGGATAACCAAGATGTGGTATATCTACATGATGAAATTCTACTCAGCAGTAAGAAAAAAAATGACACATTGAAATTTGTAGAAAAATGGTTGAACTTTGAACCGATCATTCTAACTAACACAATCACAGAAAGACAACTGTCATATGGTCTCACTCATGTACAGTTCCTAACCTGGAACATCCCGAGTTGCTGACATACCTGAATATGATCTCAAGGCTTGGACAATGGGCAGGGGAGGGCTTAGGGGAAGGGGAAAGTTGTAGGGGGAACACAACACTGAACCCAAATTGAACTGGTACAATAGAATCCTATATCCTGGAAGTCAGACTAAAAGGTGGAACCCTCAAGAGGATCTGAATCAACGGGCCCTGGAAAGGTTGAGACGAAAGCTAACCTTAAATTTCTCCTGTTTCTCATTCTTATCTCTCTTTTTCTTTTCCATTGGTGATGGCCTGTAATTCCCTGTACCAGGATGTAGTTTATATCCAAATGAGCTGTTGATCAGAGAGACCTACTAGATCTCCTAAAACAAACAAGACAGACTTCTGTCAGAGCACTTGATTACCCACCAGAGGTTAATGGGAAGGCCCTACTGCTGAAGACACCAAATGCTGTCAGTACAGACCATGGAGAGACATGGTTAGAATTCAGAGAGCCAGTCCCCAGACAACTAGCCCATCTAGTGCTGGAAGGTGCTACATGAGCTGCAGGGGAGAAAGTGGCCAATGTCTATCCAAGCAACTCAACGTCTAAGCAACTCAAAGCAAACAACCTGATGTGATGCTCACATAAGTACAATAGTGGCATATGGCCATTGTGGGTAACCAACTGCTCTTGGATTGGCTAACAGATCTGCTCAGTGGAAAGGAAACCATATCTAGACTGGGTAACAAGTCAGAATCATATCCAGATAATTATTTTGCTTTCCAGTGTCAAACTCCCACTAACCTTGGGATATAACAGGGCCTACACCCTGTAAATTCTCTCTAAATTGATAATGGTTATTCCATTTAACTGGTGATGACTTTATTCTCCATTGGAGAATATGCTTCTCTTTTTCAGATAGGAGCTAGACCTGAGGAGATAAATGTCCCAGTGCATCCCACCCTGGCCCCAGCTGAAACCATAGAGGAATTGGGGAAATGAGCAAGAGTGCTGCTTTTGTAGTGAATCTGATATCAGCACAAGAGTGATGGAGATAGATACTGAGGACACCCAACACCTACCAAACCAGTGATCCAGAGGCTCCTAAGTGCCCATCACTGAAATAGACCTAAAATGCTTCCAGCAAGGCCCAGGGAATTTTGCAGAAGAGGGAGGAGAAAGATTGTTAGAGCCACAAGTTGGGTCATTTCGCAGAGACATTGCCTCTCCCTCCATAATGCATGACCCACAATCCCCATGGGGTTGACCTGCATCCCTGATAAGGAAGGCCTCTTGAGAAAAGGGGCAGGGAGGAGGGAAAATACATACTAAATATGTCCATATCTAATAAAAATAAAAATAGATAAATATCAACAGTATGGACCTGGTACCAGAATGAAGCTAAGAAAAAGAGGAAATAGGGAAGGGAGGAGAGGAAGGGCCAGTTGACAACAAGTTGATGGTCAGTGAAGAAATAATGAATGAATGAATAAATGAATGAAAGAAAGAAGGGAGGGGGGAGAAAGGACAGAAGGAAGAAAGAATGAAAGGAAGGAAAAAAGGAAGGAAGGAAGAGAAAAAGGCCTTGGGGATAGATGAAGGGGGAAGCACACAAAACTAATGGCAACATGAATCAGTTCCATAGAAACCTTCCTCCTGGATACCACTTTACAAGTCATTGTGCTCAATAAGGAGGAGGTGGAACCTGAATTGAAGAGCCCCAAAAAGGTGGGGAAAGCATAGCCTTAAAATCATGGGCTTTGTCTGGCAATTCCCGGGGCCAAAATTGGGTACCCCCCTACAGTGAGCTGTTGGTCAGAGAGACACAAAGTCCCTAAAGTAATACAGGCCATTGCCAAAACACTTGCTTACCTAGAAGAGCTAAATGGTAAGTCCCTATTGCTTAAGACACCACAGCCTGGAGTCACAGGACCATCAAGTGGCCCTCCCAGCTAGCCCTCATAGTTCTGGAAAGTGCTATGAGAACAGCTGGAGAATAACATCTGCTAATATCATGCACAAGCAGGAGATCCTGTCAGATACAAATTCAACCAGTCAAGCAATAAGTACACACTTGTGCAATAGTGGCACACAGCCTATGCAAGTAACCAACTGCTCATGGATTGGACATGAGACAATCTCAGTGGGAAAGAAGTTATTTCTAGATCTGGAAACCTAGCCAGATTCCCTAGGACAGGAAACCTACAGGCTCCAGAGAGAGCCTCCAGTGTTCTTTGAGAAGAGTGGGAATACACATTGATAAGTCTAATAACTGGCTTATCCCCTTTAATTCAAGCTGTTCTCATCTTTAGTCGGAGAATCTGTTCTACCTTACAGTGGTGGAAAATATTGGGAACAAGCAGGATACACTAAGAATAGAGAGCTGACTACTTAGCATGAGATGGGTCACCTCCACCTCATCTGTCCAGGCCCAGAAGTCATTACAGATGAATCAGTGACATGAACACTGCTCTCACAGCTATCCTGAAAACCAGTTCCAGGGAGGTGGCAACAAACACTTTGGTCACTCAAACCTCATCAAAATAGAGGTCCAAAGACTACAGAGAAAACAGCACTAAATCCATCAGTTGACCATTTCTTGTGCCACATGAAATCCCTTTAAATACACAGCTGAGTTACATAGGAGAAACAGAGACATTTCCAGGTCTTCATTGCAAATAAGAAATTATGAATAAGATAGGGAAATATAAATTGACATTTCCTGATGCATAGGATGACAGTAAGATATATAAGATAGGAAAAATGAAGATTTCTATCTAAGTAACCGTGGCCCAGATTTAAGCATCCATAATAATTGAGGGAAAAAGGCTGTGAACACTTTTCCAGAGGTAAGCAGTTACAACTAAAGATAACTTTGTAAAGGAGCCCAAAATGATGTTTTACTATACTGATTTCTTCTGCAAAATGAATTTCCCCAAACTGAAATCTTATTTAATACCAATATAATAAGACAAATCAAATTATTATTCATAAAGAAGAGCTATAATAATTTAGATATTGAAGGTCACTCTTTTCTAAAATTACAAGTAGCCACTCTACATAAAATTATAACTATGGAGTCAAACTAGCGAGAAAAAAAATGCTAATATTAGAAGATAATTACTTCTGGGCTGGAGAGATGGATTAGCAGTTAAGGCACTTGCTACAAAGCCAAAGGACCCAGGTTTGATTCCCTAGGACCCACTTAATCCAGGTGCACAAGGTGGTTCATTTGCAGTGGTTGGAGGCCACAACCATTCTCTCTCTCTAATTGCCTCTCTCTCTCTCTCTCTCTCTCTCTCTCTCTCTCATATAAATAAATAAATTAAAATTTGAAAAGAATTATTTCAAATACCCCAAGTATCAAATAAAATATTTCATTGAATACAAATAACTGTAGATGTAGGTAAACAAATACATGGTCAGATTAAGGAGAATAGGGATACTGCAGAGGATTTTCTGGGTGCAGGGTAGGTCAAAAGAAATACATTTTTAGCAGACCACTAACGTCCACCACTACAAAAGCTAAGAATGTTATCAGATAGCATCTGAGACCTATGACAGAAATTTCCCTGCTTTGCTGGAACCCACCTATCAGATACTCCAATCAATATAGTGGGAAAATGCCTTGATTTTTAATTTTCTTTTGTTCTATATCTATAAAGTCTTCATTAAACCACTGTCACATTGTAATATGTCATACAGGGAACCCCAAATTCATGTTCTCTGGCCATGGTCACTCATTAGGAGGAAAAATAATCTTACCTAATCAAACAAAATTGGATTATTAGTAGCTTTGGTGATAAGACATGCTAAAAAGCTGGTGAGTCATATTTAAAATGATTAAGGAACAAAATGAAAACTGAAAAACATGAGACAAAAATGATAATTTCTTGGAAAACAGGTAAAACAAATTTTTAGAAATAATAAATATCATCACTGAGGTTTAAGTGAGTCATGTAGATTAGAGGTTGTTGAACAAACAGCTAGTTACCCAATATGGAAATACACCATTCTACATAGGCTGGAAAGGATGTGAGGCTAGGAATGGACCGATTAGAAAACAAAAGGTTTGAAATCACCATTCTCTCTCCGCCTTAATCCTAGGCCTCATCTGCTCCTGGATGGACTACTGCAGTGATAGTCTCTCCCATGGCCTTATGCTGCCTCTCTTCTTTCCCTGAAATCTAGACCCCACCCTGGATCATGGTCATAGGCATTACTCTTTCAAATGCAGCTCAGTCTGCTCCCTCACCACCCAACTCACATTCTCCTCAGTGAAGTTCTGTACTGGAGTTTTGTTGTTCTAAGAGTGAAGGTTGAACCCTTTACCAAAGCTTTTCATTTGGACTAGTCTTGACCTACCTCCTTGTCTCTCAGCAGACCTTGGTTCCCTCGGCTTTCTAACTCTAGCTTCACCGACTTTCTTTCATGGTGATGTAACCTTTGCACATGCTGTTCCATCCCCATTCATTAATATTTTTTATTTATTATTATTATTAAAAACATATTTTTTATGGATACATCATGTGTTGGTACCCTCCTTTCCCTCATCCTTGCCCACATTCCAGTGGGGATGCTGCTTAGTGGGGTTGCAAGTATTCCCCCATGGGGTTGTGGTTTATGCATAGTGGGAGCAGTAGTTATTTTAAGGGGAGGAGGGAATGCCTCTGGGCATGATGTCTCAACTTGTGGCTCTTATAATCTTTCCTCCTCCTCTTCTGCAAAATCCCCTGAACTGTGGTGGGTGAGTTTTTATGTCTATTTCAGTGATGAGCTCTTAGGAGTCTCTGGATCCCTGCTTTGGGAGGTCTGTCTCCTTCACCATGGCACTGATTATTCTTCTTTTTCCAATGCTTTTAGGTGGACAGTTAGGTTACTAATTTGGGATCTCTCCATCTTTGTTATGAAGGCGTTTAGCACTATGAATTTTCCCTATCGTACTGTCTCCCACAAGTTTTGGTAAGTTGTGTTTTCATTATCATTCAATTCTAGGAATTTTACCATTTCTTTTTGATTTATTCTACAACACATTCATTGCTGTTAATTTATAGCTTTAAAGCATTGTGATCTGATATGATGCAGGAAGCTACTTCAATTTTCCTGACTTTATGGAGGCACGCTTTATTGCTTAACATATGGTCTATTTTGGAGAAAGTTCCATGGACTGCTAAGAGGAATGTTTATTCTTTAGAGTTGGTGTGGAAAGTTCTGTAGACATCTGTTAGGTCTAGTTGATCTATGGTGTTGTTGAGGTCTATTATTTCCCTGTTTATTTTTTGCTTGGATGATCTGTCTATTGATGATAGTGGAGGATTGAAGATTCTGACTATAGTAGTATTGGTGTTTATTTCTGTTTTGTTGTCAAGTAGGTTTTGTTTTATAAACAGTGGTGCACCTGTGCTTGAAGCATATATATTAATGATTGTGATGTGCTCATGTTGGATCATTCCCTTGATGAGTAAGAAGTGGCCTTCTTTGTCTTTTTTTATTGCTTTTGCTTTGAAGTCTATTTTATCAGATATTAATATACACACACTTGTTTCTTATTTCCATTTGCTTAGAATGTCATTTCCCATCCTTTCACTCTGAGGAGGTGTCTATCTCTATTGGTGAGGTGGGGTTTTTGAACACAACAGTTAGGAGGATCCAATTTTTTTATCCACCCTGTTAGCTTGTGTCTTTTTTTCACTATGGAGTCTCAGGGTGGCCTTGAACTCACAATGATCCTCCTACCTCTGCCTCCCGAGTACTGGGATTAAAGGTGTGCACCACCACACCCAGTAGCTTGTGTCTTATGATGGGTGGGTTAAGACCACTAATATTTAAGATTACTACTGTGCGATTCTATTTAATCCTTGCTGTGATGAAGTGTTTTATGGGGTTTAGTGCTTTCCTGAGTTTTGTACTTTTTTTTTTAGCCTGGTATAGTTTTGGTTATTGTGGTCTTCTTCTTGTTGGCTCTTGAGATTGGTTGTTTTTCTCTTCTGTGTTTGAGTATTCCTTGAAACATTCTCTGTACATTTGGTTTTGTATTCACATAATCATAGACTTGACTTTTGTCATGGAAACGTTTCCTTTCACCATCTGTTATGAGGGATACTTTTGCTCGGTAGAGTAGCTTGGGTTGGAAGCCATAGTTTTTTAGACTTTGAAGTGTTCTATTTCAGGCCTTTCTGGCTTTCAGTTTCCACTGAGTAAACTGATGCAATTCAGATGAGATGGCCTTTGTATGTAGTGAGTTGTGTTTCTCTTGCTGCTTTTAGCACTCTATCTTTGTTTTCATTGTTAAGAGTTTTAACTATAATGTGTCTTAGTGAGTTTCTTCTTTGGTCCTGTCTGTTTGGTGTTCTGTGGGATTCTTGTATCTGGATGGGCCTTTCTTTTGAGAGATTGGGAAATTTTTCTTCAGTGAGTTTGTTGAATATGTTCTCCATGGCTCTGGCCTGGATGTCCTCTCCTTCAGGTTTGCCCATTATCTGGATGTTTGGTCATTTTGGGTATCCCACAGTTCCTTTGTATTCTGTTCACATGACTTTTTGAACTTTGCAAATTTTTGGCCTCCTGATCAATTTATTCTGTCTTGCTGCCATTTCAGAGGTTCTGTATTCCACATGAGTAATGCTGGAAGTGAGGTAGAAAGGTTTGTAAAGTCTCTATTTGATTTTTATTTTCTGTTGTGTTATCTTGCAATATGTCATCTCTTTTTTTGAGATACAATTTCTTACGAGGTCTGGTTTTCTTGATGCCTCCTGGAATTCATTATTACATTTGATCAAGTCTTCATTAAGCTTAATCAACTGGTTATTGAGATCTTCCATTTGTTGACTCACCTTCAATTCATTAAATATCTCTTTTGAGGCTTCTAAAGTTTTCTTCAATTAAGTTAAACCTAGTATCAAAAGCTGAGTTCTCTAAGAAATGATTCTGCTCAATTTAATTCATGCAATTGTTGTTTTTTTGATGGCTTCCTTCCAGTTCAACAATTCTTTGGATCAGGGTCACAATGGTGGTTGTGTTTTCATTTGGGGATTCAATTTCCATTGATTTTCCTATCATTTCATTGGAGGCTTCCATTGTGGGCTAGGCATTCTTGGTGGAGCTGTCTCAGTTTTCTGAATTTTTCTTTGCACTGTGTTCTATCCATTTTGAGAGGCTAGAAAGCATTTGTCCCTTTAGAATCTTCAGTTTGTGTTCTGTTTTAAATGTGAACTGGATTGATGTATGATCTGGTTATAACTGGAATTGATTCATTCTTTTTATTTTATTTTATTTTTATTGACAACTTCCATAATTGTAAACAATATCCTATGGTAATTCCCTCCCACCCCCCACTTTCCCCTTTGAAACACCACTCTCCATCATATCTCCTTTCCCTCTCAATCAGTGTGTCTTTTATTTTGACGTCATCATGTTTTCCTCCTATTATGATGGTCTTGTGTAGGTAGTGTCAGGCACTGTGAGGTCATGGTTATCCAGGCCATTTTGTGTCTGGAGGAGCACGTTGTAAGGAGTCCTACCCTTCCTTTGGCTCTTACATTCTTTCTGCCACCTCTTCTACAATGAGTCCTGAGCCTTGGAAGGTGTGATTGAGACATTTCAGTGCTGATCACTCCTCTATCACTTCTTCTCAGCACCATGATGCCTTCTGAGTCATCCCAAGGTCACTGCCATCTGCGGAGAGAAGGTTCTCTAACCACAAGTGAGAGTAGCATTAATATATGGGTATGAACATTAAAAGAAGTGCTTACTGGGCAAACACCAGCAGATGTTACACCCCTAGGGCTCATGACTAACCCTGTTGTAGGTTTTCGGTATCAGAGATGTATTCCCTCCCATGAATCAGGCCTCTAATTCAAATAGAGGGTGGTTGGTTCCCCCCATAACAGACATGCCACTATTGCACCCATTGGCTCCTTTTGCCTGGCTGGCCAAATATAAGGCTTGCAGTGTCCACTGTTGAGTGCCTTTACTGGTGATTTCCCTCTCTCCCATTGAACTGCATGCACTGTGGCTTTTTCCAGCTTTCTGTCAGCTGGTCTATAAGGAGGAGGTTTTTTTAGCTCAGCCCCAGCAGGATTTCTCAGTGACCTTACAGCCCAAGTATGTGGAGTCTTCAGCAACAGGGTTTTACCATCTATTCCTGGTGGGAAACCAAGGGCCTTGACAATGGCCTGTACTGTTTTGGGGGCATCAGGGATCTCCCTGGCCAACAACTCACTGGAAGGTATCCCATCCCTGGCACTGAAAATTGTCTAGTAACAATCTATGGTTCCTTTGTGTTACATCGTCCAAAAAAGTAGGCTTCCATATGCCTTATTTATATTCTCTTAGATCTGATTAGCCCTCCCTCCACCTTTCCTTTATTCAGTCTCTTCCCCTGATCTCACTTAGGCCTTTTCACCCCCATTAATCTCATCTTCTACTTACTTATATACAATACCACCCTATTAAGTCCCCCATTCCTCCCTTTCTATTACCTTTATATCTCCTTCCTAGCTTATTGCCCCCTGCTCATTCTTTCATTTTTCAAGTCTTTACTAAGTTTTATCAATTGTTTGTTGAGATCTTCCATTTGTTGACTCACTACAATTCATTTATATCTCTTTTGAGGGTTCTAATGCTTTCTTCAATGAAGTTAAGCCTTGTGGTCTACCCATCTTGGGGAAATACTTTATTCTATTGAGGAAGAAGCAAATATTTTTCCTTGTAGGATCTTTAAAGGGTGTTCTGTTTTAAATGAGAACTGGACTGGTATACCTGTGTACAGTGGGGTTATAATCACAGATGCTCAGATTGTGGATATTGCAGGTAAATCAAAGGTATCTGGGGAACTGGGAGCTCTGGCCTACTCCCTCCATTTGCACATACTCTTTGGCATATGGGGATCACAGTTTGGGGAAACAGTAGCTAGGAAGCTGGAGAGCCATAGGCAATAGACCAGTTCCTACAGTGGCTCATGCACTCTCTGACTCCAGGGAATAGGGATTGGGTACCCAGGGACCAATCAGGATACCAGGGCAAAATGCCTGCTTCCACAGCCCACAGACAGGGACCAGGCTTAACCAAGTCAGCAGGAGGACTAGGACAAGGAACTGGGAGGAGGGGAGCCAACCAGGAGCTCTGGCTTAATCATTCACAGAGTGCACTTTCTGGAGCAGGGGATCCAGGAATTGGGGACACAAGTACCCTTCAATCAGGAAGGTAGAGCAAAGGGTCTGCTTCTGCAGCAGGCTTGCAGGGTCCAAGCAGCCCCAATCCAACTGTGGAGGAACCTACCAGGACCAAGGAACTTGGAGGAGGGGCTCCACTCACTAATCTCACTCTCAGATAAATCCCTCTACATATCTTTATGGTAGTATGTGTGTCTTCTGGGTAACACATACAACTGGAGAAATTTTATCTGTACTTAAGGTATCATTAGTTGATTAATACTTAATTCCCTTTGCTAGGCTACAAGGGTGGAAATAACAGGCACTCTATCAAACTTTTATACCATTGTGTCTTTGATTCTTAATATAAAAAATTGCTATATCTAATCAATAAATAAGAAGGCATGCCAGCCAGATCTTCTTCAAGGAAGAACTTTGTGACCATCTCCAAAAATATGGTCAGTTGACAGTCTAACTGCCAGCTACTTTACCAGTGGTCTGCATGCAGAGAGCAGTGTCTGTGAGGATCACAGCCTCCCTGAAGCAGTGCACGCTTGGTGACTGCTGGTCAGCTATTTCCTTCATATTAAACCATTCCCTCCTAGAGGGAGGAGGGAGACTCAGGAAGTTAAAACTTACAAGGGTCTGTGTAGTGGTTTGAATAGAATAGATGGCCCCCAATATATTCAGTTGTTTATTTGTTTGTAGTTTGCATCTTTAGCCACCTGGCTGGAGGCAGTCACTGGGTGGATCTTAAGGTGTGGTGGTGGGTTTCAGATTTCAATCTAAAGATATGCAAAGTGTGCCTAGCTGTAGTTCCTGAAGTGTGCTGTGGCTTTTGACCTTTAGGCTTGTACTGCTCTCTCTCTGCTTGGGCCTGTGAAGGCAGGCCAGTTTCTTCTGCCATTATGGAACTTCCCCTGGATCTGTAAGCTTCAATAAATCCCTTCCTCCATAACTGTGCCTGGTCTGGAAGTTCATCTCAGCGAACCGGAAGCTGTCTGCTACAGTCTGGAAGTACAGAAAGTCACATGATTCACAAGTGCCACCCCTACCACCACTCTCTGGCCAGCCAAACTGACTCCAAGTTAGGTAGACAACCATAGGGGTGTAGTTTTGTGTCATTGCCCATGTTGAAAAGGGTTTTTTAAAATACTTTTGACTCATGCTCTTGTAAATAACTCCAATAACCTCACTGGTTCACCAAGCTGTGCTTGGGTTGACCTGATTTTTTGGTCTGTCATTGGTGACCTATTTGGAGTTATAAGTATTTGTTCATATTTCCCCTGGAAAAGTGGTACAATTACCAGGTGAAGCCAGGTGAGGTGAATTTAATGGTGACTCCCAAATTATCTTAAGATCTGTGAATGCACCCTTATTTGGAAAAAATGTTTGTAAATGTAATTAAGTTTAATATCTTGAACTATGATCATTATGGGTTTATGGTGGGCCCTAATTTTGATGAAAGATGTTCATATTTTTTTAAAGAGGAAGAAGTTGGGTGATAATAAGATGTTAAGTAGGATCATCAATTACAACAAAGGCACCACTTTTCCAGGGATTATCCCAGTGAAGGAGGCTATTCATGTGAATCAGGAGAAATGAAGGATATTTTTATACTTTCCCCTCAATTTTGTATATATCTAAAACTGTTTTAAAATTAAAATAATTTTTAAAATATAAAATGTACAATGTAGAGGGAGATTTGAGATATAGACATATAGAAAAGAAAGTCATGTGACTAGTAAATGCCTGGAACCCCCAGAAACTAAAGAAAGGAAGGGAAGATTCTCTCCAGAACCTGCCAGGAGCACAGCCCTACCAATACTTGGATTTCAGAATTCTAGCCTCAGAAGTAGGAGAGGATAAATTTCTATTATCTTAAGGAACTTAATTATGGCAATTAGTTGTAACATTTCTAAAGACACTAACTCTGGAGCCACTGTTAGAAGACTGACAAGCATTCCTCACTCTGAATGTCCTCATTGAGTTCTGAGGATGTTTCAGACCTGCATCATGGTTTAGTTCTTCTGCTCAGTCCTGCTTTCTTCCTTCTTTTCACAGGCTTTACTCCCTAGTAAATATCTCATACTCCATACTGATTGCTTCTAGTGTGACACACATAGTGCATATTTATTAAATAATCAAATTAAATAGATGGTGAACTCCTGGAAGGCAAGAGCAATATCTTAGCCATGGTGAAAGCCTTAAAGCTGAGCACAGTGCTTGGCACATCAAATGAAAGAGTAGTGCATGTTAATATAAAAAGCATTGAACTGAATCTAGAGATTGAAGCAAATTTGGGTTAAATATTTTTGTGAATCATTTATAAACTTAGGAAGGAAGGAAGAAAAAGAGACTGAGGTTTATTTTGTCATGAACTTGGTTTAGCCCAGTCATCAGGCACATTTGGGGGTAGAGCAGGAAAGGACACAACCTCCATAAAGTATAGCTTTTCACCTTCAGGGCAAGATTTTTTCTCTTTCAAAGCTAAAACTCGTCAAAATGCAGAAGTAATTTCACCACCCTGCCCCCAGCCACTCTGACATAAATCCATACAGATAAACATTTTATGTGTGAGTGTGAAGAACACAAGAAATAAGACAGAAGGAACAGGTTCCAACAAGGTAATGGAATGTGGGTAAAGCAGAAAGAATTGTCTCTATTTTCAATAGTTGAAGAGACCCTGTGTGGGAAATGGGAATTCAAACTGACTTTTCATCACAGCTTTTTTTAGTGAATAGTTTAGTGAATAAATGAAGAAACTGAGGCTCCAAAAGAGCAAGTGATTAGCTCAAAGTCCTGATACTAAGTTAATGGCACAGATAAGGCCAGAATCTCAGAACTTTTTTTTCTAGTAACTCTTACCAAGGCAGGAGGAGCAAATGAATGAAAAGAGGAAGAGGGAACAGGGAAGTAGGTATCATGACAAAATAAATGACACTTAGTATCTGTAGGGGGAAGGAGATAACCAGGCCCTGGCTGGGTCCTTTCAACAGATTACATCACTTAGTCCCTACAATAACTCTGCAGGCAAAATCTACTTAATTTTGTCATTTAGGATAGTGAACTCAGAAACATTATGTGAGTTTCTCAAGGAAATGATGGGAATAGTGTTCAAACACTGATTCTAAAGACCATGTTTTCTAGGATAGCATGACCTACCAAAATTAAACCAAGATTAGATCAATAATTTTAAAAGATCTACAATGAGATTGAAGCAGTAACAACAACAACAAAAATATCCTGACCAAAAAAATAAAAATAAAAAATAAAAAAATAAAAAAATAAAAATCACTGGTCCAGATGGATTCACTGCAGAATTCTACCAGGCCTTTAAGGAAGAACTAAAGAACTAAAGCTTATACTTCAACAGTTGTGCCATTAAATGAAAGGGAAGGAATGCTTCCAAACTCCTTCTATGAAGACAATATTTCTCTGATACCAAAACTAGATAAAATCACCCCCCCCCCAAAAAAAATAGACCAATCTTTCTGATGAACATAGATGCAAAATTTCTCAATAAAATTGGTCTTCATCCGTTACCTACAGTTCTGTCTGGGTAAGATGGAGGGACCCATTGACTGGGGCCTGGAGAGGACCAGACCCGCTCCTCACAGCAGGGAGAGGGTTTGGATGTGTCTTCCCTCAAATGAAAAAAGACCTATTTGGGTACCAGCGAGAGACCTAAAATATTTGTCCCAACAAGGGGACACTGACAATCACTTCTCCAAGGAGTGTCCCACCCCTAAGGACTGTTCCTAAAATGGTCTTCACTCTGCTAAACCAAACAATTCCCTCCCTTGTGGAGGATTGCTGGCTTTGCCTCTGATCTGGGCCTCCCTGGCTGCTTGCAGTACAGTTGCCCATACAACCTTAAAAAATTGCTCAGCCACCTTCCCCATCCCCGTCCAGCTTTTCCCAATGTTTCCTCTGGGCATTTGGGCCCCGCCTTCCCCTAATAATTCCAGTACAGATGTGGGATACATTCATCCTTCCTTATGTACTTTTAACACAACTGAGCCCAGTGCTCAACGCTTCCCGCCTTCTGGAATGGTTTATGTTTGTGGAGGCTGGATGGCCTATGACTTTCTGCCCACCAATTGGATGGGCCTTTGTGCCCCAGCCACCTTAATCCCAGATGTATATATCACTCCTGGAAATGAGGCCTTCCCTATGCCCTCTTTTGATTCTATCGGAGGGAGACCTATCTCCAACAACAGCTAGATTCCCTGGCTGAGGTAGTCCTACAAAACAGGAGGGGACTAGACCTACTAATGGCCGAAAAGGGAGGCATATGCTTGTTTGTACAGGAAAAATGCTGCCTTTATGCCAATAAATCAGGAATCATCCAGGACAAGATTAAGAAGCTCCAGGAAGACTTGGAGAGGAGGCGGTGGGACCTCCAGCACAACCCACTGTGGACGGGCTTACATGACTTCTTACCCTACCTTCTCCCTCTACTTAGGTCCCTCCTTTTCCTTCTCCTTCTCCTCACTGTCAGGCCTTGTGTAATTAATAAGATTATGCAATTTATTTACCAACAGCTAGAGGCAATAAAACTTCATCAGGTCAAAATACGTTATCATAAGCTGGCTACTCAGGGGTCAAGCTCCTCATATGACTGGCTGTCTCATATGAGAGTCCCTCCTCCTCCCTCCATCTGACCAATGACAGGTAAGATCTCAGACAGGCTGGGACAACCTAAGACAGGTCATGGAGTGGATTCTCAATGAGCTGGATACATGGTACCCAGTGACGGGTAAGATCCCCAGAGGGGGACAACCTAAGACAGGGGCCATGTTTTCCACTGTGCTTACAAAAACAAAAGGAGGAGATGTTGGGCCTTGAGAGGACCGGACATGAGGCCTAGTGGAACTTCCTGAGCCTAGCTAAAGTTTGGCGACGTGTCTCTGGCCAGCCAGGACTCAGCAAGATGCCTAATGGCTTCTTGCCTGCTACTTCCACATAGGAGTTGGAATTATCATTTCAATAGTCACAGTTTACTATTGGCCCTTACCTCTCCCTCCATCCTAGAATCCCCTTCTTCATTCTCAACATTATATAGGCAACCGCCTGTAACAATAAAGTGAGTTCCTGCTTCTACAAGACTCCCGACTCAGTGTGGTTTTTCTCCGGTGACTAGGAGAGGTTCTGAGTCGTCTGATGACGTTCACCCTCTTCTTCAACCCCTTTGGAGGAACCAGCATGCCTGGTCCTTCCTCAGTGCTACCTGTCAGGGGGAGCCCAGCAAAGAAAGAGAAATAGGAGAAATTTCAGGTTACGTTTCATCTCACTCTCTCCATGTCCCTTTGATTCTGGTGCTCCCTGTAAGATTTGCTTGACTTATTCTGATTTCCAGGATATAGGATTCTATGGTACCAGTTCAATTTGGGTTAAGATTTTGTACCCCCCTCCATCCTTTCCCTTCCCCCAACCCCTATCCTCCTTATTGTCCAAGTCTCAAGATGCTATTTGGTTATGTCAGCAACTTGTGCTGACCCAGATTAGGAATTGAAAATGAATGAGATCATGAGACAATTGTCTGTCTGTGATTGTATGAGTTCACCTAAAATGATCTGTTCCAAGGTCAACCATTTTTCTACAAATTTCAATGTGTCATTTTTTTTCTTACTGCTGAGTAGAATTCCATCATGCAGATATACATCTTGGTAATCCATTCATGCAATGATGGGCACCTGGGTTGATTGCAGTTTTTAGCTATTATGAATTGAGCAGCTATAAACATAGTAGAGCAAATGAGTTGGTAACTCAATATTCAACCTTTTCAGGATCACCAAATTGATTTCCACAGTGGTTGTACCAGCTTACATTCCCACCAACGGTGAATGAGGGTTCCTATTTCTCCACATCCTTGGCATCATTTGTTTTCATTTCATCTTTTAATGTTTGGTATCCTTCCTGGGTTAAGGTGGAATCTCATAGTTGTTTTGATTTGCATTTCCTTAATGGTTAGGGATGTTGAATATTTTCTTAAGTGTCTGTTAGCTATTTGTAACTCTTCTTCTTAGAACACCCTATTTAGTTCTCTGCCCCACTTATAGAGTGGGTTGTTTGATTTTTCTTATTTAGTTTAT
This sequence comes from Dipus sagitta, assembly GCA_036346955.1. NCBI lineage: Eukaryota > Metazoa > Chordata > Mammalia > Rodentia > Dipodidae > Dipus > Dipus sagitta. Next base: position 80,083,957 of record CM070772.1, on the reverse strand, counting down.
TGAGTTCTTGTAGATTCTAGATATTAGGCTTGGGCTTCTGGCAGTGTTATAGCTGGTAAAGATTCTCCTCCCATTCAGTGGGTAAGCTATTGGCTCTGCTTATGGTATGTTTGTCTGTGCAAAAGCTTTTTAGCTTCATGAGACCCCATTGGTTTGAGTGCTTGTTTAATTTCCTTTGCTACTGGGGTTTTGTTGAGGAAGTCTTTTCCCAGTCCTATATCAGGGGTGTGCTTCCTACTTTTTCTTCCAGTACTTGAAGTGTTTCACATCTTATATTGAGGTCTTTAATCCATTTGGACTTGATTTTTGTGTGATGAAATGAGTGGTTCTAATTTCATTTTTATACATATGGTCATCCAATTTCTCCAACACCATTTGTTGAAGATGCTGTCTTTTCTCCAGTCTACATTATTGGCACCTTTGTCAAAGATCGAGCAGCTGTAGTAGCTAGTCCTAAAGTCTGGGTCTTCAGTTCTGTTCCATTGGTCTATGTTTCTGTTTTTATTCCAGTACCATGCTGTTTTTGTCACTATTGATTTGTAATGTAGCTTTAGATCAGGTATGGTAATAACACCAGAGGTGTTTTCCTGCTGAGGATATGTTTGGATATCCAAGGCCTTCTGCCATTCCATATGATTTTTTTTAATTTTTTGGTTTATTTTTATTTATTTATTTGAGAGCGACAGACAGAGAGAAAGAGGCAGAGAGAGAGAGAGAGGGAGACAGAATGGACGCACCAGGGCCTCCAGCCACTGCAAACGAACTCCAGATGCATGCCCCCCCTTGTGCATCCGGCTAACGTGGGTCCTGGGGAAATGAGCCTCGAACTGGAGTCCTTAGGCTTCACAGGCAAGCGCTTAACTGCTAAGCCACCTCTTCAGCCCTCCATATGAATTTTGATATCACTTTTTCAGTCTCCGTGAAGAATGATGCCTATATTTTTATTGGTATTGCATTAAATCTATATATTGATTTTGGTAGAATTGCCATTTTAACAATATTAATTCTGCCTATCCAGGAACATGGGAGGTACTTCCATCTTCATAATTCCTCCTCTATTTCTTTCTCGAGTGTTTTTATGTTTTCATTATATAGTTCCTTCACATCCTTCCTTAGTGTTACGCCAAGGTATTTAATTTTTTGTTGCTATTGAAAATGGGATAGCCTCACTGATTTCTTTCTCTATATATTTGTCCTTTGCATATAGAAAAGCTGCTGATTTTTGTGCAGTGATTTTGTATCCTGCCACTTTGATGAAGGAATTTATCACCTTTAGAAGTTTCAGAATGGAGACTTTAGGGTCACTTATGTATAGGATCATGTCATCTGCAAATAGGACTAACTTGACTTCTTCCTTTCCAATTTGAATCCCTTTTGTTTTGTTCTCCTGTCTTATTGCTTGGGCTAGTACTTCTAGTACTATGTTGAAGAGTAGTGATGAGAGTGGGCACCCCTGTCTTGTTCCCAATCTCAGTAGAAACTCCCTTTTTCCCCATTAAGAATTATTTGGGTGGTTAAGATGGCGGCGTAGGTACCATACGAAAGCAGCCTAGTGGGGGAGGGAAGCTCCCCCCCAAAAAACCAGCAAAATACACAGTTTTACTAAAAAATGAGGAGTATAGAAAATGGAAACAGCAGCGGAGAAGTAGGAGAGATCCAGAGCATCCAGAGCCCACACAGGCCAGCAGAAGCAGCTGCGGCACGTCCACAGGACTGTGGCAGCAGCATGCCAGCCAGCTTCCAGGCTCGGCTTGAACCGCAGGAAAAGCCAGGTGAGGGGATTTTCCACTCACACTGGAGCTCTCCACAAACTCAAGAAATGTGAAAGAAGAACAGCAGTGAACAACGGAGGAGCAGATCACAAGGTAGAAGAACACGTGGAACAGCGAGAGAACTAGAACAGCATTGGCAGCCTCCCCTCCTCCACCGCCAGTGCCCAGCTCCAGTGAACAGAGCAGCTGTCTAGGGGCCTGGCTATGCCTACTTGAACTGACAGTGGTATTCAAGCAGGAGCAGAGACCAATCATCCCAAAAGGTAACTGGGATTACACCATGTCAGTACCCGCCTAATAAACCTGGTATATAGGCCTGAACCAGAAGTGCTAATTTCACCTTCCATATCAGGATAAATAATATGTTAAATCTGATGGATGGTCAGCTTTACCATTCTTAAATAAGCTGTATTTTGGGCTTGTTATTTATTGCTTCTTGATTTATAGTGGCTTTGTTTCCTCTTCTGTTATACATTAGGGAAGGGTCTCATCTGGTCACAGGCTGACTTGGAACCCTCTACAGTCCAGAAATCTTAACTTCCCTGTTGTAAGGATTAAGGCAGTGGGTAAGGCACCACACAGCCTAAGGGACAGCCAGAGGATCTGGCTGTCACAATACCTACTCTTGGATAAATACTCTGTACTGTTTTTCATTGAGAGTGTACATTGTTTAGTTAAATTTTAGAAACAGCCTGTATTTGGTTCCACTCAGCCTACTCAAATACTCTCATAGCAAGCAAACCCAACACCTAGAGTCACTTTTGTAGATACTCTGAGAGTCTTGAGAGCCACACCTAGTGCCTTAATCTCCTACCATGAAGATACATAACATCAGATTGATTGATACATCTAATAGTACACAGCCAAATAGAAAATCCAATCATTAAATAATCCAGGATGCAAAAATATATACATTATAACACAAGAAACACTAAAAATCAAGACAATATAAATCCACCAGAAAGTATTAATGCATCATAAATGACCTCCACTGAGAACGAGTTAGAGGAAATGCTTAAGAAAGATTTGAAAAGAATGATTATAAATATGTTCAAAGAAGTCAAACAAGAAATCAAAGGAATGAAAGAGGAAATAAAAGGAATCAAAGAAAACACAGGACACCAATTTAATGAAATAAAGATTTCAATACTATCCATAAATAAGGAAATAAATTTGAAAAAAACCAGTCAGAATTACTAGCAATGAAGAACACAGTTAATGTAATAAAAAACTCTGCAGAAAATCTCACCAGTAGAATGGATGAAGGAGAGGACACAATATCTAAGCTAGAAGACCAGGTGGCAGATCTAATGCAGTCCAACAAAGAGAAAGACAAACTAATAGAAAAGTATGAATGGGAATTTCAAGATATTCGGGACACTATGAAAAGATCAAACATAAGAATTCAGGGCATAGTAGAAGGAGAAGAATTTCACTCCAAAGGCACAGTAGGCGTCTTCAACAAAATCATAGAAGAAAACTTCCCCCAAATTGGGAAAGGGGTGCCAGTGTAGATATAGGAATCCTTTAGAATACCAGCCAAACAAAACCGGGTAAGAACCTCTCCTCGCCATATTATACTCAAACTACCAAACACACAAACCAAAGAAAAAATATTGAAAGCAGTTAGAGAGAAAAATCAAGTTACCTACAAAAGCAAGCCCATCAGGATTACAGCAGATTACTCAACACAAACTTTAAAGCCAGAAGGGTTTGGAGTGATGTATTACAAGTTCTGAAAGATAACAACTGTCAAGCAAGGTTACTTTATCCTGCAAAGCTATCCATTCAAATAGACGGAGAAATAAGGACATTCCATGACAAAAGCAAAAAGACAAAGGAGTTTTTGAAGACAAAACCAGCTCTACAGAAAATTCTTGAAAGAATCCTCCATGCTGAAGAAAAAGAAAAGCACTCAGATAAGGAACCAGGAAAAAACAAACAATACTCAAATACTAGCTAACACAGGAGAGCAAAGGTAGAACCAGAAAAACTACAAAAAAATGGCAAAGATGAATACACACCTTTCAACGGCCTCAGTGCACCAACCAAAAGAAAGAGGCTTGCAGACAGGGTTAAATAGCAGGATCCTTCAATTTTTTGCCTCCAAGAAAACCACCTTTCTACAAAGGATGTACACTATCTTAGGGTGAAAGGTTGGAAAACATTGTTTCAAGCAAATGGACCTAGAAAGCAACAGGGGATGCTATCCTAATATCTGACAAGGTAGACTTCAGTCCAAAATTAGTTAAGAAAGATAAGGAAGGCCACTTTATATTGCTTAAAGGCACCCTCCAACAGAAGGACATTACAATCCTAAACATATATGCACCTAACATGGGGGCCCCCAAATTCATCAAACAAATGCTATTAGAACTAAAGTTACAGATAACACCAAACACAGTGGTAGTGGGTGACTTCAACACCCCACTGTCATCAATTGACAGGTCATCCCATGAAAAAATAAACAGAGAGGCATCTGGAGTAAATGAGGTCATAGAAGGAATGGACCTAACAGATATATACAGAACATTTTATCTAAATGCTGCAGAATATACATTCTTTTCAGCAGCACATAGAACATTCTCTAAAATAGACCATATATTAGGACACAAAGCAAATCTTAACAAATACAGGAAAATTGAAATAATTCCTTGCATTATATCTGATTACAATGGAATCAAACTACAAATCAATAGCAAGAAAGGCTATAGAGCATACACAAAATCATGGAAATTAAACAACACACTACTAAGTGATGAATGGTTCAATGAAGAAATCAAGAAGGAAATCAAAAAATTTATAGAATCAAATGATAATGAGAACACAACATACCAAAATCTCTGGGACACAATGAAGGCAGTCCTACAAGGTAAATTTATAGCTTTAAGTGCCTGTATTAAGAAATTAGCAAGGTCGCAAGTAAACGACCTAATGCTTCACCTTAAAGCCTTGGAAAAAGAAGAACAAGGCAAACCAAAAGTCAGTAGATGGGAAGAAATAATAAAGATTAGGGCAGAAATTAATGAAATAGAACCCCCCAAAAAAAACAAATCCAAAGAATCAATGAAAAAAGAGTTGGTTCTTTGAAATGATAAACAAGATTGATAAACCCTTAGCAAATCTGACCAAAAGAAAGAAAGAAGAGACAAAAACTGATAAAATTAGAAATGAAAAAGGTAACATCACAACATATGCCAGAGAAATTAAAAAATTAATAGGGACATAATATAAAAGCATATACTCCACACAGCATGAAAATCTGAAAGAAACAGATGATTTCCTTGATTTATATGACCTACCTAAATTAAATCAAGATGAGATTAATCACTTAAATAGACCTATAACAAGTATGGAGATCCAAGCAGTTATCAAAAATCTCCCAACTAAAAAAAGCCCAGGCCCAGATGGATTCACTGCTGATTTTTACCAGACCTTCATGGAAGAACTAACACCATTGCTTCTTAAGCTTTTCTATAAAATAGAAAAAGAATAAATCCTACCAAATTTCACCTATGTAGACAGCACCACACTCATGCCAAAACCAGGCAAAGATAGAACAAAAAAGGAAATTACACACCAATCTCCTTCATGAACATAGCTGCCAAAATTCTCAACAAAATATTGGCAAACAGAATACAAGAATATATCTGAAAGATCATTCACACTGACCAAGTAGGCTTTATGCCAGAGATGCAGGGATAGTTCAACATACACAAATCAATAAATGTAATACATTATATAAATGGATTGAAGGACAAAAATCACATGATCATCTCATTAGATGCAGAGAAAGCGTTTGACAAAATCCAATATCCCTTCATGATAAAAGTCCTACAGAGACTGGGAATAGAAGGAACATATCTCAATATAATAAAGGCTATTTATGATAAGCCTACAGCCAACAAATTACTAAATGGGGAAAAACTGGAAGCTTTTCCACTAAAATCAGGAACAAGACAAGGGTGTCCACTGTCCCCACTTTTATTTAATATAGTACTGGAAATCTTAGCCATAGCAATAAGGCAAGAGACGCACATAAAAGGGATACAAATTGGAAAGGTAGGAATCAAGTTATCATTATTTTCAGATGACATGATTCTATATATAAAGGACCCTAAAGACTCTACCAGCAAACTGTTAGAGATGATAAACACCTACAGCCATGTAGCAGGATACAAAATAAATACACAGAAATTAGTAGCCTTCCTATATGCTAAAAACAAACACACAGAGGTGAAATCAGAGAATCACTCCCATTCATAATTGCATCAAAGAAAATAAAGTACCTTGGAATAAACCTAACCAAGGATGTAAAGGATCTCTACAATGAAAACTATAAAACACTCAAGCGAGAAATTGCAGAAGACACTAGGAAATGGAAAAATATACCTTGTTCCTGCATTGGAAGAATCAATATTGTGAAAATAGCAGTCTTACCAAATGCAATCTACACATTTAATGCAATCCCCATCAAAATTCCAATGGCATTCTTCACAGAAATAGAAAAACACAATCCAAAAATTCATTTGGAATCACAAAAAACCCTCAAATATCTAAAATAATACTGAGCAACAAAAATAAGGCTGGTGGTGACTTCCGACCAAGATGGCGACCGCCTAGCTGTGCTGCAAATCCCAGGGAAAGAAAGGCAAGATATTAAGTGTACATAGTGGCTTCTAGGGGAGAGAAATCTGGGAGGGCACAGAGGCGGGGGAACAGGGAATTACCGATCCCCTCGTGGGCGGGTAGGCACCCCTCACCCCAAATAACTGCCGTGTTCACAGAACCTCTGCTGCCACCGCTACTGCGCCAGCAGCCACTGCTGCCACCGCGCGCCGATTGTTCCCTGCATGTGGAAGCTTAGACTGCTCCGCACTCTTGTCCACTTGCCCACTTACTGAGTGTGCCCAGTCCCACAGCAGCTTCCATGCAAGCTCAGACTGTGTCTCTCGCTGCACCAGCTCAGCTGCCATCCCCTACCTGTCTGCCGCGCAGGCCGTCTGCCATAGTCCTGTGGTGGGGGAGGGCAGACTGCTTCCGGGTCCCAGTGTTCCCAGCCAGAGTTTAAGCTGCTTCAGTGCTTGGTGCCTCAGTGCCACTCCTAGTTCGAACGCAGGCAGCTTTGGCACATTACCGCTTGAGAACTCAGGCAACTTTGGCGCCCCTGCCAGGCAATAGATAGGCGGCTTTGGCAAGTGAGATTGTTCCCTGCTTGTGGAAGCTTAGACTGCTCCGCACTCTCATCCACTCACCCACTTACTGAGGGAGACCAGTCCCACAGCAGGTGCCACACAAGCTCAGACTGTGTCTCTCGCTTGCACCAGCTCAGCTGCCACCCCCTACCTGTCTGCCGCACAGGCCGTCCGCCATTGTCCTGTGGCGGGGGAGCGTAGACTGCTTCCGGTTCCCAGCGTTCCCAGCCAGAGTTCTAGCTGCTTCAGTGCTTGGTGCCTCAGTGCCACTCCTAGCTTGAACGCAGGCAGCTTTGGCACATTACACCTTGAGAACTCAGGCAACTTTGGCGCCCCTGCCAGGCAGTAGATACTCGGCTTTGGCAAGTGAGAGCCAAAGCCCAGGCTGCTTGGCAACTGCCCCAGGCTGCATAAGATTCCCATTGGTCTTGAGCCCAGGCTGATATGCCCACCTACCTGCCCATACACTGTCATGGGCAGAACACAGCACAAAAGAAATAACATGAAAAATCAAATGCAAGAAAATCCAGTTAGATCACCGAGTCCCACAATGAATACATCTAACCAAAACATAGAAGAACCAATAGGACCAGAACATCAAATTGAAGCTATGAGCAATGCAACCCTGACCAACCTACTGGTAGAACTTGCAGCAAAGCAACAAAGGGCCAATAATCGTGTGGATGCTGCCATCACTAAACTAGAGCTAATAGATAAGAAATTGGAAGGATTAGATAAGAAATTGGAAGGATTTCAAAGAGAGTTAAGAGATTTTAGGGAGGGTGAAAAAAAAGAGGACCTTAAAAATCAGCTGGCCATGCTAAATGAAGACATAAAGAAATGCAAGGATGAACTCCAAGAATCATCAAGAAAATCAGAAAATGATGTGAAAAGGGAGCTTGACAGAGGGATGGAAATTATACATAGAAAAGTAATAGAAAATGCAAACCTAATTGAACAAGTCCAAAACTCACTAGAAGCTCTCAAGAATAGAGTCAGCCACGTGGAGGATAGAAACTCTGATCTGGAAGACAGATTGGAAGAAACAGTTAGAGAGTTCAAAAATTTCAGTAAGTTCAAAAGCTCCTGTGAACAGAACATGAGGGAATTGTGGGATACACTGAAACGTCCCAATATCAGGATCATTGGAATACCAGAAGGACAGGAAATTCAGACCAAAGGCATGGAGAACTTATTTAACAAAATAATTGAAGAAAACTTCCCCAGTCTCCTAAAAGAAAGGTCCATCAAGATACAAGAAGCCAATAGAACTCCAAACAGACTGGACCAAAGGAGAAACTATCCAAGACATATTATCATTAAGACTCTAAATATTGACACCGAAGAGAAAATCCTAAAAGCAGCTAGGGAAAAACAGCACACCACCTTCAAAGGTAACCCCATCAGAATTACTTCAGACTTCTCAATGGAAACCCTGAAAGCTAGAAGGGCCTGGAATGAAACACTGCAAAGTCTAAGAACCTATGGATTCCAACCCAAACTACTCTACCCAGCAAAAGTATCCCTCATAATAGATGGTGAAAGAAAAACATTCCATGACAAAACTCAGCTTTACAATTATATGAACACAAAACCAAACCTACAGAGAGTATTTCAGGAAATTCTCCACAGAGAAGAAGAAAATAATCAAACACAATTCCCTACAAGAAGCAGATCACAACAACCAAACTCAGAGTAGGCACAAAAAACTTCAACGTTCATGAAAACACCAACCCACATTTACCATCACAATATGGCAGGGATCAAATCAAATCTCACAGTCATTACCCTAAATATTAATGGCCTTAATTCACCCATCAAGAGACACAAGCTAACAGGATGGATCAAAAAATTAGACCCCTCAATATGTTGCCTTCAAGAAACCCACATCACCATTAAAGACAGACATCTCCTCAGGGTGAAAGGGTGGAAAACAGTATTCCAAGCAAATGGGAATAAGAAACAAGCAGGTGTAGCTATATTAATATTGGATAAAATAGACTTCAAACCAAAAATAATCAAAAAAGACATGGAAGGCCACTTCCTACTTATCAAGGGAACGATCCATCAAGAGGATATTACAATCATAAATCTGTATGCACCAAACACAGAGGCACCACAGTTCATAAAACAAAACCTACTTGACAATAAAACAGAAATAACCACAAACACCATCATAGCTGGGGACTTCAATACACCATTATCAGTAATAGACAGATCATCCAAAAAGAAACTCAACAGGGAAGTAAGAGAGCTCAACAAAACCATAGATCACTTAGACCTAACGGACATCTACAGAAACTTCCATCCCAAATCCACAGATTACACATTCTTCTCAGCAGCCCATGGAACATTCTCTAAAATAGACCATATACTGGGTCACAAAGACTTCCTCCACATATTTAGGAAGATTGACATAATTCCCTGCATGATATCAGATCACAATGCTATATTGCTAGAAATCAACAACAAAAGACCCACCAAGAATCCCAACAGCACCTGGAAACTGAACAGCACACTTTTAACAATAAATGGATAGTGGATGAAATAAAAAATGAAATTGCAAAATTTCTGGAATTCAAAGACAATGAGAACACATCGTACCAAAACTTATGGGACACAATGAAGGCGGTCCTCAGGGGAAAATTCATAGCACTCAATGCCTTCATAAAAGACAGAAAGGTCCCAAACCAATGACCTAACCATCCACCTAAAGGCACTGGAAAAACAAGAAAAATCCAACCCCAAGAGCTCCAGAAGCAAAGAAATAATTAAAATCAGAGCAGAAATCAATGAACTGGAAATGAAGGAAACAATTAAGACAATTGACAAAACAAAGAGCTGGTTCTTTGAAAAAATAAACAAACCACTGGCCAATCTGATCAAGCAAAAAAAGAAGCTTCAAATTAACAAAATTCAAAATGAAAAAGGCGAGATCACAACAGACATAAGTGAAATTGGGAGAATCAACAGGACTTATTTCAAAAACCTCTACTCTACAAAACTGGATAATGTGGAGGAGATGGATAAATTCTTGGATGCATACCATCTACCAAAGCTAAACACAGAGCAGATTAATCACCTCAATCAACCCATCACACTCATAGAGATTGAAAAATTAATAAAAAACCTCCCCAAAAAGAAGATTCCAGGACCAGATGGCATCTCAGCTGAATTCTATCAAACCATCATGGAAGAACTCAAACCAATCTTCCTCAAACTGTGCCACACAATTGGTGAACAGGGAAAGCTACCCAACTCTTTTTCTGAAGCTAGCATCACCCTAATTCCAAAACCAGGCAGAGATGCCACAAGAAAAGAAAACTACCGGCCTATTTCCCTGATGAATTTAGATGCAAAGATCCTAAACAAAATCCTTCCAAACTGAATCCAACAACACATCAAAAGCATTATCCATCTTGACCAAGTGGGATTCCTTCCAGGAACACAGGGGTGGTTCAACATACGGAAATCTGTCAATGTAATACACCACATAAACAAGATGAAACATACAAACCACGTGATCATTTCGATAGATGCAGAAAAGGCCTTGGACAAGATTCAACATCACTTCATGTTCAAAACATTGGGGAGAATTGGCATGGTTGGTTCATATCTCAGCCTAATAAAGGCAATATACGAAGCTCCTAAGGCCCAAATAATACTTAATGGAGAGAGACTGGAGGAATTCCCACTAAGATCAGGAACAAGACAGGGTTGTCCACTCTCACCTCTGCTTTTCAATATAGTACTGGAAGTCCTAGCTCAAGCAATAAGACAGGAGAAGGAAATAAAATGGATACAATTTGGAAAGGAAGAAGTTAAGTTAGCTTTATTCGCTGATGACATGATTATATATGTAAGAGACCCCAGAGACTCGATCCCAAAACTCCTGAAGGTGATTAACTCCTATAGCAAAGTAGCAGGATACAAAATCAATGCACAAAAATCAGTAGCCTTCCTTTATGCAAATGACAAAGATACAGAGAAAGAAATAAGGGACATAGTCCCATTTTCAACTTCAACAAAAAAAAATAAAATACCTTGGAATAACGTTAACCAAGGAAGTGGAAGATCTATACAACGAAAACATAAAAAGACTCAAAAAAGAAATTCAGGCCGACTTGAGAAAATGGAAAGACCTCCCATGTTCCTGCATAGGCAGAATTAACATTGTGAAGATGACAATCCTACCAAAGGCAATATACAGATTTAATGCAATTCCAATTAAAATCCCTACAGTGTTCTTCACAGAGATAGAAAAAATGATCTCAAATTTCATATGGAAATGCAGAAGGCCTCGCCTTTCCAAACATATTCTCAGCAAAAGAAATACCTCTGGAGGCATCACCATACCTGATCTAAAGCTATATTACAAAGCCATAGTAATAAAAACATCATGGTACTGGCATAAAAACAGGAGTATAGATCAGTGGAATAGACTTGAGGATGCGGACTTTGGGTCAAGCAACTATAGCTACTTGATATTCGATAAAGGCCCAAACAATATAGGCTGGGAAAAAGACAGCATCTTCAACAAATGGTGCTGGATGAACTGGATAACTATATGCAGGAAGCGGAAACTTGATCCACACATTTCACCATGCACTTCACTCAAGTCCAAATGGATCAAAGATCTCAATATAAGACCAGAAACTCGTATACTACTGGAAGAAAATTTAGGAAGTACTTTCCATGATATAGGAATGGAGAAAGACTTCCTGAACAAAACCCCAGTAGCTCAGGATCTTAAACAGTCACTCAACCAATGGGATCACATGAAGCTGAAGAGTTTCTTTACAGACAAGCATACAATAAGCAAAGCCAATCGATTACCCACAGAATGGCAGAAAATATTTGTGGGTTATCCAACTGATAGAGACCTAATCTGTAGAATCTACAAAGAACTCAAAAATCTAAACAGTAAGAAGTCAAACACCCCACTCAAAAAATGGGGCAAAGAGTGAACAGACAGTTTACAGAGGAAGAAATAGAAATGGCAAACATACACATAAGAAAATGTTCATCATCCCTAATCATCAGAGAAATGCAAAATAAAACAACTATGAGATTCCACCTTACCCCAATAAGGATAGCAAACATCAAAAAATCAGATAAAAATAAATGCTGGCGAGGATGTGGAGAAGTAGGAACACTCATCCACTGTTGGTGGGAATGTAGGATGGTACAACCATTTTGGAAAGCAATATGGAGACTTCTGAAAAAGCTGAGTATAGAGATACCAACAGACCCAGTTATTCCCTTACTGGGCATCTACCCTAAAACTTTCAAACCACAGGCTAGAGAGATTTGCTCAACCATGTTATAGCAGCTCAATTTGTAATAGCTAAGTGCTGGAATCAACCCAGATGTCCATCACTAGAAGAATGGATAACTGAGATGTGGTATATCTACACAATGGAATTCCATACGCCAGTAAGAAAAAATGACACAATGAAACTTGAGGAAAAATGGTTGAACCTGGAACAGATCATTCTCAGTGAACTTACCCAATCACAGAAAAAAAATCGCCACATAGTCTCACTCATCTACAACACCTAACCTGAATCTACCCAAGATACCTTACATACCTAACAAGCATCTCCTGGACTAGACTCTAGGATGGAAGGGGAGGGAGGGGAGGGCATCAAAGGGGTGGGAAACACAAATCTAGACCCAGATGGCAATGGTACCATAAGTTTCTACTTACTAAAAGACAGACCGAATGGCTGATCCTTCACCAGGCCCTTACAGAGAACACCTGAACCACAAGACCCTGGAGAGGGTAAGATTAAGACTCACCTTAATCTTCTACATCTTCCCTCCCTCACTTCCCCTCTCCCTATCTCTCTCTCTCTTATCTCTAACTCTTGTATATTAGTTATCTTTTTCCTCATTTTCTTAGTGGGCACTGACCTGTAACTCCCAGCACCAGCATGGGGCTATCATCCACAATCAGCTTTTGATCAGAGAGACCTACAAGGTTTCCTAAAAGAATGACAGATTTCTGTCAGAGTACTTGATGACCCACCAAAGGCTAGTGATAAGACCCTACTGCTGAAGACACCTTATGTGATTGACATGCAAATTAGAATGGCATGGCTGGAAGTTGGAAGAGAGTCAGTCCCCAGACAGTCAGCGCATCGAGCGCCAGAAGGTGCTACATGGGCGACTGGGGGAAAATGACCTATATCTGTCAAAGCAACGCATGGTCTATCCTACTTAGCAGCAAATAACTGGTTGTGATGCCCACACAAGTGCAGTGGTGGCACACAGCCATGGTGGGGAAACAACTGCTCTCAATTCGGCTAACTGATCCCCTCACTGGTATGGGACCCATAGCTAGAGCTGGGAAACAATTCAGAACCATACCCAAACATAAACCCACTCTCCAATATCAAGCTACCGTCAATTGTTGGCTACAAGAGGGCCTACACCTATTAAATTCTCTATAAAAAAAAAGGGGGGGTTATCTCATTTGTCCTGATGCTAACTTACTCTCCGTTGGAGAATCTGCTTCTCTTTTTCAGATAGATATAGATCCTAAGGAGAGAGCCACCCCATCATACCTCAAAAGGGCCCCAGCTGCAACTAAGAAAAATTGGAGAAACAAGCAAGGGGGCTGTTTTCCTGGTGAACCGGATACCAGCACAAGGGGGAAGGAGATCAGCACAGAGAAAAATCAACTCCTCCCAAATCAGAGAGCCAGAGCCTCAGAGGCCCCCAACACTTCATCACTGAAGCAGACCCAACATTGGCTCAGGGAAATTTTGCGGAAGAGGGGGTGGAAAGAATGTCAGAGTCACATGTTGGGTCATGATATGCAGAGACATTTAGCTTACCCATAACTGTGGGCTAACTCCACAATGCATGACCCGTATACCTCAACAAGGAGGGGCCAAGGGGAGGGGGTAGGTCACGGATGAGCCTAATAATGGTACTAAACTGACTGTATTTGCTGAATACAGAACTGACTAATAAAAAAATAATAATAATAATAAATAATAAATAATAAAAATAAAAAATAAAGATATTAAAAATTAAAGAAGGTTAATTGGAAAAAAATAGTTAAAGTAATAAATTTTGGTACTGTAAAAAAAAATAAATAAGGCTGGTGGTATCACCATACCTGATTTTAACATATACTACAGAGCCATAGTAACAAAAACAGCATAGTACTGGCACAAAAGCAGACATGTAGATCAATGGAACAGAATAGAGGACCCACATGTAAGTCCACGTAAGCTATACCACCTGATATTCGATAAAAATTCCAAAAATACTCATTGGAGAAAAGAAAGCCTCTTCAGCAAATGGTGTTTGGAAAACTGGATATGTACCTGTACAAAGATGAAAATCGATTCTTCTCTCTCTCCATGCACAAGAATTAAATCCAAATGGATTAAATACCTTAACATCAGACCAGAAACTCTAAAACTGCTAGAGGAAAAATTAGGGGAAACTCTTCAACATATTGGTCTTGGCAAAGATTTTATGAATATAACCCCAATTGCTCAGGCAATAAAACTACAGATTAACCACTGGGACCTCATGAAATTACAAAGATTATGTACTGCAAAAGACACTCTGTGAATAAAGCAAAGAGGCAACCTACATAATGAGAAAAGATCTTTGCCAGCTGTATATCTGATAGAGGATTAACATCTAGGATATACAAAGATCTCAAGAAGTTAAATAATAAGAAATAAAACAAGCCAATTAAAAATGGGCTATGGAACTAAATAAAGAGTTCTGAAAAGAAGAAATATGGACAGCATATAAGCATCTAAATAAATGTTCTACATCCCTAGTAATAATGGAAATGCAGATTAAAACTACATTGAGATTCCATCTCACTCCTGTCAGATTGGCTACCATCATGAAAACAAATGATCATAAATGCTGGCGGGTATGTGGAAAAAGAGGAACCCTTCAACACTGTTGGTGGGAATGCAATCTGGTCCAGCCATTGTGGAAATCAGTGTGGAGGTTCCTAAGACAGCTAAAAATTGATCTACCATATGACCCAGGTATAGCACTCTTAGGCATATATCCTAAGGACTCATCTCATTTCCTTAGAAGTACATGCTCAACCATGTTTATTGCCTCTCAATTCATAATAGCTGGGAAATGGAACCAGCCTAGATGTCCCTCAACTGATGTGTAAATAATGAAGATATGACACATTTATACAATGGAGTTCTACTCAGCGGTAAAGAAAAATGAAGTTATGAAATTTTCTGGAAAATAAATGGATCTGGAAAGGATTATACTAAGTGAGGTAATGCAAGCCCAGAGAGTCAAGTGCAGCATGTTTTCTCTCATATGTGGATCCTAGCTACAGATTATTGGGCTTCTGTGTGAGATGGAAAAAACTCTGTAGCAGAGGCCAGTAAGCTAAAAAAGAGATATAAAGGGAAGAGAAAGGAAGGGAGGAGGGTACTTAATAGGTTGGTATTATATATATGTAAGTAGAGGAATAGATTAACGGGGGTGAAAAGGCCCAAAGTGAGGTCAGGGGAAGACATTGAGTAAAGGAAAGGTGGAGGGAGGGCTAATCAAAATCTAAGAGGATGCAAATAAATCATATGGAATCCTCCAGTTTTTGGACAATGGAACACTCAGGAGCCATAGATCATTGCTAGAAACTTCTCACTGCCAGGGATGGGATACCTTCCAGTGCGTTGTTGGCCAGGTAGGTCCATGATGCCCCTAAACATTATAGGCCATTTCCAAGACCCTTGGTTTCCCACCAGGAATAGATGGTAAGACCCTATTGCTGAAGACTCCACATATTTGGGCTGCAAGGCCACTGAGAAATCCTGCTGGAATTGAGCTGATAACCTCCTTCATGTAGACCAGCTGACAGAAAGCTGGAAGGAGCCATTCTACATGCAGTTCAATGGGAAAAAGAGATACCACCAGTGAAGATACTCAAGAGTGGACACTGCAAGCCTTATAATTGGCCAGCCAGACCAAATGAGCCAATGGGTGCAATAGTGGCACGGCTATCATGGTGGGAACCAACTACCCTCTAATTGGACTGGAGGCCTGCTCCGTGGGGGGAATACATCCCTGATACTGAAAACTTAAAACAGGGGTAGTCATGAGCCCTAGGGGTGTAGCATCTGCTGATGTCTGGATAAATGTATATACTATGCTTATCAAACTGCCCAGTAAGCACTTCTCTTAATATTCATGCCCTTATATTAATGCTACTTTCACTTTTAGTAGAGAATCTTCTCTTTTCAGATGGCAGTGACCTTGGGATGACTCAGAAGGTATCATGGTGCTGGAAAGAAGTGACTGGAGTACTGAATAACATCTCGATCACACCTTCCAAGGCTCAGGGTCTAATGCGGAGGAGGTGGCAGAAAGCCAAAGGAAGGGTAGGACTCCTTACAGCGTGCTCCCTCCAGACATAAAATGGCCTGGGTATCCATGACCTCATAGTGCCTGACACTACCTGCACAAGACCATCATAAGAGGAGGAAAAGATCATGACATCAAAATAAAAGAGAGACTGATTGAGATGGGGAGGGGAAATGATGTAGAATGGAATTTCAAAGGGGAAAGGGTGGAGGGAGGGTATTACCATAGGATATTTTTTATAATCATGGAAAACGTTAATAAAGTTGAGAGAAAGAAATGTAAAACAAAAAGAATTATTTGGTCTTTAGGAGCTTTATTATATAGCCTTTATTGTGTTGAGATATAAACCCTCCATTGTATTCTTTCCAGTGTTTTGATCATGAAGTAGTGTTATATTTTGTCAAAAGCCTTCTCTACATTAAGATGATCATGTGGTTCTTATGGTTCAGTTTATTCATGTGGTGTATTACATTGACTGATTTCTGTATGTTAAACCATCCCTGCATCCCTGGGATGAAGCCAACTTGATCAAAGTGGATAATACTTTTGATGTGTTGTTGAATTTGGTTTGCAAGGATTTTGTTCAGGATCTTTGCATCTAAGTTCATTAGGGATATAGGGCTATAATTTTCTTTCCTTGTTGCATCGCTGTCTGGTTTTGCTCTTAGGGTGATGGTAGATTCATAAAAGGAGTCAGAGAGGATTCCTTGGTCTCTGATTATGCATAATAGTTTGAGAAAAATTGGTTTCAGTTCTTCTATGAAGGTTTTTTTTTTTCAATCTCCATGGATGTGATGGGTTTATTTAGGAGATTCATCTGCTCTGAGTTTAGTTTTGGTAGGTGATATGTGTCTAGGAATTCATCCATTTCTTCCAGATTATTTAATTTTGTGGAGTAGAGGTTTTAGAAATATGCCCTGATGATTCTTCTAATTTTATTGATGTCTGTAGTGATCTCTCCTTTTTCACTTCTGATTTTGTTAATTTGAGACTTCTGTTTTTTGTGCTTGATCACTTTGGCCAGGGATTTGTCAATCTTGTTTATTTTTTTCAAAGAACCAGCTCTTCGTCTCATTAAATTTTTTAATTGTTTTACTAGTTTCCAATTCATTAATTTCTACTCTAATCTTGATTATTTGTTTCTGTCTGGAGCTCTTTGAGTTGAATTCTTCTTGTTTTTCCAATGCCTTTAGGTGGACAGTCAGGTTATTGATTTTTGATCTCTCTGTCTTTGTAATAAAGGCATTTAGGGTTATGAATTTTCTTCTTATGACTTCCTTCATTGAGTACCATAAGATTTGGTAGGTTGTGTTTTCATTATCATTCAAACCTAGGAATTTTACAATTTCTTTTTTTATTTCTTCCATGACCCATTAATTGTTTAAAAGTGTGTTGTTTAGTGTCAAGGAGTTGGTGGTGTTCTTGATGTGTCTCTTGTTGTTAATTTCTAGTTTTAAAGCATTGTGATCTGACATGGTGAAGGAAGTTACTTGAATTTTCCTGACTTTATGAAGGCATGCTTAATGGCCTACTATATAGTCAATTTTGGAGAAGGTTGCATGAGTTGCTGAGAAGAATGTGTATTCTGTAGAGTTAGAGTGGAAAGTTCTGAAGATATCCTTGAGGTCTAGTTGATCTATGATGTTGATGAGGTGTATTATTTCCCTGTTGATATTCTGCTTGGATGATCTGTCCATTGATGATAGTGGAGTATTGAAGTCGCCAATTATGATGGTGTTGGTGTTTATTTCTGTTTTATTGTCAAGTAGATTTTGTTTTATAAACTGTGTTGCCCCTGTGTTTCGGGCATATATATTTATGGGTGCGATGTGCTCATGGTGGATCATTCCCTTGGTGAGTAAGAAGTGGCCTTCTTTATCCTTTTTGATTACTTTTGGTTTGAAGTCTATTTTATCAGATATTAATATAGCAACATCTTTTTTTTAATTCAATTTGCTTGGAATATCATTTTCCAACCTTTTATCCTGAGGAGGTGTCTATCTTTAGTGGTGAGGTGGGTTTCTTGAAGACAGTGGATAGAAGGGTCCAGTTTTTTGATCCATCCTGATAACTTGTGTCTTTTGATGGGTGACTTAAGACCATTAATATTTAAGGTTATTACTGTGAGCTTTAACTTAACCCCTGTCATGATGAGGTGTTTTATGGGGTTGGGTGCTTACTTGTGTTATGTACTGTTTTGAGCCTGGTCTATTTTGGTTATTGTGATCTTCTTGCTGGCTCCTGAGATTGGTTGTTTGGCTGTTCTGTGTGGAGCATTCCCTCAAGTACTCTGTAGGTTTGGCTTTGTGTTCATATAATTATAGTGTTGACTTTCTTCATGGAAAGTTTTTCTTTCACCATCTATTATGAGGGATGCTTTTGCTTGGTAAAGTAGCTTAGGTTGGAAGCCATAGTTTTTCAGACATTGAAGTGTTCCATTCCAGGCTCTTCTGGCTTTCAAGGTTTCCATTGAGAAATCTGATATTACTCTAATGGAATTGTCTTTGTATGTTGTGAATTGCTTGTCTCTTGCTGCTTTTAACACTCTTTCTTTGTTTTCATTGTTAAGGGTTTTAACTATGATGTGTCTTCAAGAGTTTCTTCTCTGGTCCTGCATGATTGGTGTTCTTTGGGCTTGTTGTATCTGGATGGGTCTCTGTTTTGCAAGACTCAGAAAATTTTCTTCAATGATTTTGTTGAGTATGTTTTATATGCTTCTGGTCTGGAATTCTCCTGCTGGTATGCCCATGATCCAGATGTTTGGTCATTTTAGGGTGTCCCGCAGCTCCCTTGCATTCTGTTCATTTAACTTAGCAAAGTTGTTGGCCTCCCAGTCAATTTCTTCTGTCCTATCTTCCAGGTCATAGGTTCTGTCTTCCACATGAGTAACTCTGTTGGTAAGTGGTTCTAGAGATGTTTTCCTAAATTCGATTTGGTTTTTGTTTTCTGTTATGTTGTTTTGTATAATATCTATGTCTTTTTTGAGGTATGATTTCAATTCAAATTTTGATTTTCTTGTTGCTTCTTGTAGTTCATTCTTGCATTTGACCAAGTCTCCAGTAAGCTTAATCAACTGGTTGTTGAGGTCTTCCATTTCTTGACTTATCTTCAATTTATTTGTATCTCTCTGGGGGGGTTCTAACATTTTCTTCCATCAAGCTAGGCCTACTGTCAAAAGCTTAATGCACATCCAGGCATGGTGGCACATGCCTTAATCCCAGCACTTGGGAGGCTGAGGTAGGAGGACCACCATGATTTCAAGGCCATCCTGAGACTACATGGTGAATTATAGGTCAGCCTGGGCTAGAGTGAGACCCTACCTCAAAAAGAAAAAAACAAACAAACAAACAAAAAAAGCAAGCTGAATGCTCTAGGAGATGATTCTGTTCAATTTCATTAATACAATTGTTAGTTCTTTGGTAGTTTGCTTCAAGTTCAGCAATTTTTTTTTAATCAGTGTCTCATTGGTTGTTGTGTTTTCATTGGGGAATGAATTTCTGTTGATTTCTCTATGATTTCATTGGAGGCTTCCATAGTAGGGCTACGCATCCTTGGTGGAGATCTCTGTTTTTTGACTTTCATTGGCTTTTCTGTGTTGATGTCTACCCATTATAAGAAGACTATTTTATTGAGGAGGAAGCAAGTTTGTGTCCTTTGGCCCATTCATCCTCTGACTCAGTTGAACAGGAATGTTGGCACTTAGTGGCCAGTCAAGATACCAGAGCAAAAGGCCTGATTGCACAGCTCACACAGGGGCCATGCCACCCTGAGCAAGACACAATGGGGCCTACCAGGACCAGGAGACTTGTAGGAATAAGGTAATAGGGATCTGGCCTACTTTGTGCTGAACCCTCCAGGACATGGACCAGTGCATGCAACCTAGACTGGGGAGGTGGGAGAAGCCCAGATACAGGGGTCTGGTCTACTCATTCCAGAGGGCTATGGCCTCCCACACACTGATGTGCAAGGAACTCAGACCCAGGTGGTGGGTGGCAACCAGAAATGGGTCCAGCCTACTCACTCCAGATTTCCAGGCCCAACCACACACCGACAGTGCAGGGAACTCAGATCTGGGTGGTGGGAGGGACCAGAAATGGGTCCAGCCTACTCACTTCAGGCTGCCACCATGCCCCCCCCCAAGATACCTTTAAAGTACTGAAGGAAATATCTTTAAAGTGCCATAAGCTGGAGAGAGACAACCCTTTTTAACCTGCACTTATTTACACAAAATGGTCTTCAAACATGAAGTCACATAGAAACATCTACAAGCAAACAAAACTTAGATCTTGTTGCCAAGGAACCTCTGCTGAAAGAAATTCTAAGCAACATCCTTAAGGCAGAAGGTATGTGATTTCAGATGAAATAAAGGGAAGTAAGAGCAGTGTACATGATAAATATATAAATTTAAATGAATACCTAGAAATCCATAAGAACAATATTTAACCAAAGATAAAATCAATGATGGATCCAAACGTACAACAACAACCAAGAGGTAAAAACAGTATAATGAAATTAAAATTTTCTAACAACTTAACATTATCTTGGAAGAGGTTAAATCTTTCTTTATGTTAGATTCTAGTAAGTTCAAAATGTTCATTGTAATCTTAAGGGTGACCACTAAAAGAATAATAGGAACATTAAAACAAGAAAACAAAAGCTGAGGGAACTAAGATAAAGCATGAATAAAGAGAAAAATGAACAAATAGTGTAAATGGAAAATGTAAGTTGGTAAATAAAAATAATCACTATAGGGCTGAAGAGATAGCTTAGCGGTTAAGGTACTTGCCTGCAAAGCTAAAGGACCTTGGTTTGATTCCCCAGGACCCACATAGCCAGGTGCACAAGGTGGTGCATGCATCTGGAGTTTATTTGAAGTGGCTGGAAGGCCTGGTGCACCCATTCTCTCTCTCTCTCTCTCTCTTGCTCTGCCTCTTTCCATCTCTCAAATAAATAAATAAAAATAAAATATTTTTAAGAATCACTATAATGAATCTATATGTTCAACTAGACACGATTGTATGGGTAGATTAAAGAAACAAGAAATATACATATACATTCTTTATTAGCAACATATATTTTAAAATTTTTTTTAGTCAGCATATAGATAGTAAGGTATCATTCATTCTGACATTTTCAAATACAATTTGTTTTAGTTGATTCTTATCCTCCCTCCTCTCTTCAAACTCCCTGGTACACTGATTTCTTCCCTCCCCCCCCCCCCACCAATCCTCTCCACTTCTCCTTATACATACATGCTTATGTATGTTACAAGCTAGAATCTGTATATCAGAAAGAACATGTGCTTTTGACCTTTCTGAGTCTAGGTGATTCATTTAATATAATTCTTTTTAGGTCCATTCATTTTCCTGAAATTTTCATAATTTCATTTTTCTTTATTGTGAATAGAATTCCATTATGTATATGTACCACATTCTTATTATCCATTTATCTATTAATGGGCATTGGCCTCCTAAGCAATATATCTTAAAAATAAGGATACCACAAGTTTAGAGCAGGAGGCTTTAATATACTTCTATAAGTAATTGATAGAGGTAAATAACAAAAGTCAGTAAGTACTAAGAAAATTTGAACATGATTAGTAAAATTTGAATTACTTACACACACACATATATATATATATATAACTTTATATCAAAGAGTCTCAGAGTATACATTCATTTCCAGGACACATGAAACATTTACCTAACAGAGCATATGCTGAGCTATAATGAAATCTAGTAAACTTGAAAGAGTTGAAGTCATTCAATGACAATTCTCTTACTCAAACAGGATTATATTAAAAGATACAATGATAATTTTAAATGTTTGGAAATTAAGCAATGCACTTGTAAATAATACATTGTACAAGAATTAAATTAGAAAATATTGTAAGTTGAAAGATAATAAAAATAGTGCATGTTAAAACTTGTAGCAGATGCTACCAGAAAAAATTTAGCCATGAAAACAAATAATGAGAATAAAAAAGAAGAAAAATCTAATGAAGTAAAAGGAAACAACAAATAACACCCAAAGAAATGAGAAGAAACAATAAAATTAACATCTTTTAATCTTTTAACATCATTAATCTTTGTAAGAGATAGTAAATGTACAGCTAAGAAAAAACAAAACTAAAAACACTGTTGTTGATAATAATAAAAATGATGACTGATTTTATTTTATTTTATTTTCTTCATTAGTTTTGTACTCAGTGAATACAGTCAAGTTGGCACCATTGTTAGGCTCATCCATGGTTGGTTC
This sequence comes from Dipus sagitta, assembly GCA_036346955.1. Lineage (NCBI taxonomy): Eukaryota > Metazoa > Chordata > Mammalia > Rodentia > Dipodidae > Dipus > Dipus sagitta. Next base: position 80,061,360 of record CM070772.1, on the reverse strand, counting down.
ATATCTTAACATCATAAAGGTAATATACAAAGTTCCTAAGGCCCAAATAATACTTAATGGAGAGAGACTGGAGGAATTCCCATTGAGATCAGGAACAAGACAGGGGTGTCCACTCTCACCTCTGCTCTTCAATATAGTACTGGAAGTCCTAGCTCAAGCAATAAGACAGGAGGAAGAAATAAAAGGTATACAATTTGGAAAGGAAGAATTAAGTTAGCTCTGTTCGCTGATGACATGATTGTAAATGTAAGAGACCCGAGAGACTCCATCCCAAAACTCTTGATGACTGATTTTAAATGAGACAAGGCTGAAGAGATTGCTTAGTGGTTAAGGCGCTTGCCTGCAAAGCCTTCAAAGCCTAAGAACGCATGTTCAAATCTCCAGGTACCACATAGCCAGACACAGTGATACAAGTATGCAATATCACACATGCACCACAAGGGGCCAAGTGTATCTGGAGTTCATTTGTAGCAGGCTGAAGGTCCTGGCACATCCATTGTCTCTCTCAATAATAATAATAATAATAATAATAGTAATAATAATAATAAATGACAAACTATTAGTTAAAACAAACACAACTCTGTTGATAGCATGGAAATTAAAATTTTTACTTTATTAATTTATTCATTTCAGAGAGAAAGAGGAGGACAGACAGAGAGGGAGAGAGAATGGGCTACTGCAAACGAAGTCCAGACACATGCACCATCTTGTACATCTGCCTTATGTGGTCCTGGGGAATCGAACCTGGGCCCTTTGGCTTTGCAGGCAAGCACCTTAATGGCTAAGCCATCTCTCCAGCCTTGTTTTAATTTTTTTATTATTCATTTGTAAGCAGAGAATGATTAGATAGATGATAGATGGATAGATAGATAGATAGATAGATAGATAGATAGATGACAGATAGATTACATAGATGATAGATAGATAGATAGATAGATAGATAGATAGATAGATAGATAATAGAGAATGTGGGTGCACCAGAGCTTCATGCCATTGCAAATGAACCCCGATACATGTATCACTTTTTTCGTCTGGCTTTATATGGGTACTGAGAAATCAAACCTGGGCCATCAGACTTTGTGAGCAAGGGTCTTTAACCATTGAACCATCTCTCCAGCCATGTAAACTGTTTTTTGAAATATTTTCCAAAATAAAATATATTATTGCTGCCAAAACAAAACATATCACATATATTTAGGGCTCTTTGTTTTGTTTTATTTTTGGATTTTTCAAGGCAGGGCCTAACTGTAGCACAAGCTGTACAACACTCATTCTATAGACCCAATGCAATGGTTCTTCAGCCTCCTGAATGCTGGGATTTCACTTAAGTTATTTTTGACAGTTTTACAAATGTATGCACCTGTAGATAATCTATTTTGATCACATTGACTCCCAATTATCTTCTCTTATCTACCTCCCACTGTACCCCTTCTTCTTCCTAACTCGTCACCCTGCTACTTTGATGACATTTTTACTTTTTTGGTGACCCACTGAGCTTAATTAGGGTGGTATTCATTCACATGAGTAAAGGCTTACTTGCCAGAGTGTGGGAGACACAACAGTTGCTAAGTCACTGAATAGAATGTCTCCCCCTCCTCCAGTGGCTATTCACTGTGAATCACTCCTCAGGGAGTTGTGGAGGGCCTCATGAGACCCTCTCCAATCCATAATGGATATTGATGGGCCCAATGTTGTGCAGGCCTTGTGCAGGTAGCCCAAACTGCTTTGAGATCATGAATGCAGTGGTCATGTCATGTCTGGAAGACAGCATCCCATAGCACTTCTCCCCTTCCTATGGCTCTTACACTCTTTCTACCCTCTTCTCACCAATGTTCTGTGAGCCTTGTGTGCCAGTTTCATAGACCCATATATGGTAAAGATGTTAATTTTATATTTTTATTTTTAAGATTCAATGATATAGCATCAAAATTCAAGCAACAAGGATTTTTTTCTTTATTGGAACTAGTTCAAGCTGCTTTTATCATTTATATAGAAATTAAAAGGCCCCCAAAGAGCCAACATAATTTTGAAAAAGAATGATTAAGCCAGATGCTTTAATAGGATGAGATGCCACAGGGCATTATAAAGCCATGATAGTTAAGACAGTGTTTTATCTGGCAAGGCTAGTTAAAGGGGAAAAAGAAAGAGGGCACATATGCTGTCACTTGAGTCATGATAAAAATAATGCTACAATTCATAGAAAATTTTACTTTGATATCTCCTCACTGTACATCATATGCAAAAGTCAATTCTTGATGGAATGTGAAAGGAAATGTTAATTCTTCTAGAAAATACATAACAGAATATCTTCAACTCTTTGGTATGTGAAAAAATTAAATGATTCAAAGGGAAAAACCTAATGAGATGGCACAGCCTGTAATCTCAGTACTTGGGAGGCAGAGACAGAAGGATCACCACAATTTTGAGGCTAGCCTGTTCTACAGATCAGCCAGGGCTAAACAGTAAGACCTTTCAAAAATCAAACAAAACTACATGGTGGTAGTAGAAGCTACTTTTTTCTTTGGGGGAAAGGTGAGCAGTGTTGCAGTTACCACCTTGTTGCTGGGACAAAACACCCAACAGGAAGCAGCTTATGGGAGGAGAGGGTTTATTTTAGCTTATAGTTTTGGAGGAATTTTCCAGGAAAAGCACAGCACTTAACAATCAGATAGACATCACATCATGTCACTTCAGCTGGGAGGAAGTAGCCTGAGTGAGCCAACTACACCCAGCGGGGCTGCACTAGTAAACCTCAAGGCTCTCCCCAAGTGACACGCCTCTTCCAACAAGGCTCCCCTCCTAAGGTCACAACAACTTTTCCAAATTGCCACCATCTCTTCAAAACACATGAGTCTGTGGGGAACTTTTCATTCAAACCACCAGACAGTGACTACAATTGAGCATGAGTGAATTGGGGTTTTATCATTGCCTTCATTGTGTCCCATAAGATTTGGTACTTTGTGTTCTTATTGTCACTGAGTTCTGGAAATTATACAATTTCCTTTAGATTTCATCCACTATCCATTTATTGTTTAAAGGTGTGTTTTTCAGTCTCCATGAGCAGATGGAGTTCCTGGCACATTTCTTATTGTTAATTTCTAGCTTTGCAGCATTGTGATCTGATATCAACCAGGAAATTAGGTTGATTTTCCTGAATATATGGAGGCAGGCTTTGTGGCATAATATATGACTTATTTTGGAGAAAGTTCCATGGGCTGCTGAGAAGAATGCATTTTCTGTAGATTTGGGGTAGAATGCTCTGTAGGTGTTCGTTAGGTCTAGTTGATCTATGGTGTTGCTGAGCTCTCTTACTTTCCTGTTGATTTCCTGTTTGGGTGATCTATCTATTGATGATAGTGGAGTATTGAAGTCCCCAAATATGATGGCATTGGTGTTTACTTCTGTTTTGTCGTCAAATAGGTTTTGTTTTATGAATTGTGGTGCAATTTGTTTGGCTCATATAGGTTTATGATTATGATATTCTCCTATTGGATCATTCCCTTCATGAGTAAGAAGTGGCCTTCTTTATCTTTTTGTTGTTGTTGTTTACTTTTGGTTTGAAGTCTATTTTATCCAATATTAGTATAGCAACACCTGCTTATTCATTTTTTCTGTTAGCTAGGAATATAATTTCCCATTCTTTCTCTCTGAGGAGGTGTCTGTCTTTAGTGGTGAGGTGAGTTTCTTAAAGACAACAGATTGAGGGGTCCATTTTTCTGATCCACCCTGTTAACTTGTATCTCTTAATAGGTGAATTAAAACCATTAATGTTTAGGGTAATAACTATGAGGTTTGATTTAATCCCTGCCATATTGTGTTGCTTTATGGGGTTTGGTGTTTTCTTGGACTTTGTAGTTTTTTGAGCCTTCTCTAGTTTTTGTTATTGTGGTCTGTTTCTTATAGGCTCTTGAGATTGGTTATTTGACACTTCTGTGTAGAAAACTCCCTGAAGTATTCTCTGTAGCTTTGTGTTCATATAGTTGTAGCGATGACTTTTATCATGGAAATTTTTTCTTTTACCATCTCTTATGAGGAATACTTATGTTGGATACAGTAGTTTGGGTTGGAAGCCATTGGATATTAGACTCTGCATTGTTCCATTTCAGGCCCTTCTGGCTTTCAGGGTTTCCATTGAGAAATCTGAGGTAATTCTGATGGAGTTACCTTTATATGTAATGTGTTGCTTCTCTCTTGCTGATTTTAGGACTCTCTCTTTGTTTTTGTTGTTTTGAGTCTTAGTGATAATATGTCTTGGATAGTTTCTGCTTTGGTCCAGTCTATTTGGAGTTCTGTTAGCTTCTTGTATCTTGATGGGACTCTATTTTAAGAGGGTGTGAAAATTTTCTTCGATAATTTTGTTGAATAAGTTTTCCATGTCTTTGGTCTGAATTTCTTCCCTTTCTGATATACCCATGATCTGAATTTTGGGATGTTTAAGGGTATCCCACAGTTCCCTCATGTTCTGTTCACAAAAAATTTTGAACTTATTCAAGTTTTTGGACTCACAAACTGTTTCTTCTGTCTTGTCTTCCAGTTCTAAGGTTCTGTCCTCCACATGACTAACTGTCCTTATGGGATTCTAGAGAAATTTGAACTTGTTCAATTTGGTTTGTATTTTCTATGCCTTTTTCTGCATAGTATCTTTCCCTTTGTTGAGTTCTCTTTTCAGTCTAGCTCGGGCTGACCTGGAATTTACTATGTAGTCTCTGGGTGGTCTTGAATTCACAGTGATCCTCCTACCTCTTCCTCCCAGTACTAGGATTAAAGGTATACACCACCACACCTGGCTTCTTCTGTGTTTTGATTAGAGACTTCCACTGTGGCACTAGGCAACTGTGTTGGGTTTCCTTCCATTTGATGTTTCTTGTTGTTTACTTTGTGCTGTGGTCTACCCATCACATTGTGGGAATCTTATTTAATTCAGGAGGAAGCTGTAACTTACCCTTGTAGTGTCTTCCATGATTTTTCCTTTTTATGTTTTACTAGAATAGGCAGTTGATGGTTTTGTATTTGAGGATGTGCAGAATGTGAAGGGCTAAGTGAACCAGCCACCCTGAGTTGGTTCTTACTACCAGCAGTGGGACTGGGGGTGGCACAGGGGCCTGTCTGCTCAGGTGGGAGGAGTCAGTGAGGTTCTAGTGGTGGTACAAGTCAGGAGATGGTGCAGTCCCAGTGGTGGGGGGTAGGGAGGAAGGAGTTGGGAGATGGTGCCGTCCTGGGTCCTGGAGTTAGGAGGAGGGGAGAAGATGGCATGGTCCTGGTGGTAAGGAGGGGAATTGGGAAACAGTGTGGTCTTGGTGGTAGAAAGGGAGGGAGTTGGGAGATGGCACAGTCTCTGTGGCTGGAAAGGTAGTGACAGGGGGGTGTCAAGAGACAGTGCAATTCCAGTGTGAAGGGAGGAGGAAGGGAAGAAAGGCATGGGAGATACTGAGAAGACTCATTTGGCAGGAGGAAAGGTGAGAGGCACTTGGCCCCAATCTTCGGAGTGCACAGGTAGTGCAGCAGAGAACCTGGTCTGAGGCGTGGCTTCTGGGATGGGTGCTTGAGGGGTCTGGAGGTCTAGTGGGCTACCTGAGAGTGTGAGAATCAGGAGATTTCCTACTTTGCTACTTCACTCCCTCCAGTAGAGGTTTTCTAGGACCTGCTGACCCTGGAAGCCCACAGATCTTGCCTGGTATTTCCCGGGGAGCTGAAGCATGGTTAGGTGGATGCCATCTTGACTGGAACTGTGCCTTGGTTTCTATACTTACATACTTACAGATTGTCATTTTTTGTCACATCATCCTTCCAAAGAGGATTTTCACTCTTATGAATACCTCACCTTTCAACAACTCTCAGATTATAGGACATAATTATCTCCAAGCCTTCTTCCCTCTCCAAGGCATCCTGACTCCCACCACTGTCAGTCAGCTTGGTCTGTTTACTCTTCCCTCAGTCAGCTTTTGGTTTCAGGTCCTTGTAATTCTGAAGAGGGAGAGATGAGAAGAGAAAGTTCACACTCTGTTTAATGAGTCTTAGGGCCCCTATTTTCTTTTTCCTTTCTTGAACTACTGCAGTACTGGAGATTGGAAGAGAAGCACTGACATACCTCAGAGCTGAGCTGGGCAAGGAGGGTGCCCATGTGGGGTGAGGGAATGTGAGTTTCCCAGGATGCCAGAGTCTGAGAAGTGTGGACAGACATCTGCGTAAGAGAGATGGTAGTTCTGGGGCTCTCAACAGAGAGGTAAGCTGCTATGAGCACCAGCCATTATCTAGACAATAAAGTTGCTAGTTGCTCCTTCATGGGAGTTATTATGAAGGTGAACAAAATATTTAGAAGTGCTTTATTCAACATATTGGTGGAGGCATGTTGTTCTGGGTTGTGCAGAGTTTGGGGCAAGTTGAGAAGCTTATCTGTGTCCTCTTCACACCACCACAGCTGTTGTACACAAAGGAACCACAGACACATCAGCAGCCAGGGTTGTCTCCAAAGGTGTTTTGGCACCAGAAACTCCAAGTTTTCACAGATGGGGAAAAGAATGAAGTTTCCCATCACTACACTGGGTGCTCAGATTTCTTATAGACACTGGGGGATTAGGTGACCCATGTGATAATAACCCCAAACATCTAGGCCCCATCATGCTCTTTACTTGATGAAGGTGAAAAGGAAACTTCTTGGATACAACTTCAGGATCTTTTGGGCCTCCCTTCTTCATTTAGTCATTGTGGTGGTTTGAATAGAATAGATGGCTCCCAATATATTCAGTTGTTTATTTGTTTGTAGTTTGCATCTCTAGCCACCTGGCTGGAGGCAAGATCACTGGGTGGATCTTAAGGTGTGGTGGTGGATTTGAGATTTCAATCTAAAGATATGCAAAGTGTGCCTAGCTGGAGTTCCTGAAGTGTGCTGTGGCTTTTGACCTTTAGGCTTGTACTGCTCTCTCTCTGCTTGGGCCTGTGAAGGCAGGCCAGTTTCTTCTGCCATTATGGAACTTCCCCTGGATCTGTAAGCTTCAAAATATCCCTTCCTCCATAACTGCGCCTGGTCTGGAAGTTCATCTCAGTGAACCTGAAGCTGTCTGTTACAGTCATGGTGTAACAACAGTTCCTGAAGACTTGGATAAGGTTTGCACTTGTGTAGTTTGACTGGGCTCTTCCATGGATCTGTGCCCAGGAACTCTTGCTGCTAGCTCTACATTCACACATACACATCTTGAAGTATGGCTAGTTAGAGCTCATTGGTGGAGGCCCCTTGACCAATGAGAGGTCAAGGCTGATGGAGCAATGTTTCCCTTTGTTGCTTGAGTAGACTATTTAGGAAATGTTTAATAAGGCTTGCCTGAAGGCCATGATGGATTGCACTTCTGTGACCAATTCTCCAACACACTCTTCTGTTGAAGTTCCCACTGCCCCTGATTCACTGTCTCCTTGCTTACTGGAATCACATCCCCAGTGATTTGCAGGCAAGCTTTCCTCCCTTCTGGGATTGTCCCAAGTCAAGACAGGAAAAGTTCTGTTTCCCTAGAGGCATTTACTGCAGCTTGGAGGGCACAACAGGCCCACTGCAACCCAGGGAACACTTCACTCTCTCACCTAGCTGCAGTAACCCAGGAGCAACCACTCTCCTTCAGTACTGATTGGCCAGCACAAAGGAGGCCAAGTCTTAGAAGTTATTTTAAACTAGCCATCTGTGCAGGGGTATGAATATGAGCTAGAAATGTTTAAATAAATTGAATTTAGATCAGATGTTCAAAATTGCCTTACTATATGAGAGAGGTTCCAGATTTGACGAGTCTCCAGCTAGCCTCTACATAAAGACACTCTGGGGAAGGGGGTGGCAGAAGCTCAGTCTCAGAATGCAGTGTATTATACATACTCTGTTACTTTAATCCTTCTCAGTCACAATAAACCCAGCATGTGGCCTCCATCTTGTTAGGATGGTGTCAGGGTCATGCCCATTCCTGGGGGTCCTCAGTAGCCATCAGGGTTTGGATTACTCTCTGGTGCTTACTAGCTGTGGGACCTCAGGCAAGGGGTGATGGCTGTTTCCTGGGTGTCCTTCTTACAAAGTAGGGATCATATCAGATCCTAGTTCACTATGTTGTAGTAAGAATCTGATGAGTAAATGCATGCAGAAGCTTTTCAATAATATTGGTGTTTAGCCACACTGCCTTGGATAAGGAAGGAAGAGCCAGATGATTATTCCCTGGGAGAATATAGAACATCATGCAGGGTCATGAAAGACAGCACTAGGTGAATCAGGAGCAGCAGGGTGTGCATATGGCAAGAGCCATTGTTATGGTCCAGGAACAAGCAAGTATCACAGGGCAAGCAGGTTTAGGATTGACTGCTTGGCTAGTTTGAATGGCTTCAGTAGCTCTGGGGATAGAGGCTGTACCTGGTTTGGGGAAAATCATCTATGAAGTAGCCTGAGGTACTATAGTCTGATAAGAAATGTGGTTGGGTTGTGAATATTCTTTGTGTGTATGGTGTGCATTGTGGAGGAGGAACATGTGTGTGCACGTAAATAGATGTCTTCCTCAATAACTTCACACACAGGTATACACATACACATATGTGCACACAGCCCACAGCCCTCTCTGGACAGTACATGTTTTCAGTCATCGCTCTCCCTCTGCATTCTGGCCCCTCGTCTTCTTCCCTCTCCTCCACAGGACCATCATGAGTCTAACACCTCCCGCCACCTGCCCAAAGTTCTCCCTTGCCTGAATCCCCTAGAAAAGCACCTGTGGCAAAGTCTAACAGGTTCAAGTTCACAATCTAGATTCCATCCACTTAGGATGTGCTATGAAGGTCAAAGTGCAGGGAAGAGAAAAGGATACCAATGCAGAGAGCCAAAGTCACACAGTCAGCTTCAAGCAGAACCAACAAATGGCTTCATTGATGATCATTTGTTGGTTTTACATCTTTAGAACAATTTGCTGTTTTGGGGCTTTAGTAACTTTATTGATGACTCATATGCCATGCAATCTGACTATTTACAGTGTGCAGCTCAATGGCTTTTAGTCATTCACAGATATGTGTATCCATTACCAGAGAGAAATGCCATGTGCTTTTGCTGTCATTTTCCTGTCTCCTGCATCTCACAGCCCTGAGAAACTGCGTTTTGTATTAATTGAATTATATAATTTGTTGTCTTTCATGACTGGCTTCTTTCACTTATCATAATGTATTTAAGTGGTCACTTTACACCGTATTTCACTCTAGTCATCCCTTCATATGGCTGAATAATATTCCATGTTACTGATATACTACATTCATCTAGCCATTCATCGATCAGCTTATGCTCATTAGATGATTTCTATCTTTCACCTATTATATACAATGCTGTTGCAAACATCCCTGGAAGTTTTTGTGTGAAGAGACATTCTCATTTCTGCTAGGTGTGCACATAGGTATGCACTGGGTTACATGGTCACTGTGGTGGTTTGATTCAGGTGTCCCCCAGAAACTTAGATGTTCTGAATGCTAGGTTCCCAGCTGGTAGAGATTTGGGAATTAACACCTCCAGGAGGCAGTGTATTGTTAGGGGCAGGCTTATGGATGTTATAGCCAGTTTCCCCTTGCCAGTGTTTGACATATTCTCCTGTTGCTCTGGTCCACCTTATGTTGGCCAGGGGGTGATGTCCACCCTCTGCTCATGCCGTTGTTTCCCTTGCCATCATGGAGCTTCCCCATCCAGCCTATAAGCCAAAATAAACCTTTTTTTCCCACAAGCTGCTCTTGGTTGGGTGATTTCTATCAGCAATGCGAACATGACTGCAACAGTCACTTTCTAATATTTTCAGGAACAGCTACAAAAGCTGAAGATCTGCTGCATGAGAGCCTGCATTCCAGCAAAACCTGTGATGATTCACAGCATACTGACCTCTGAAAAGTGCTGGGTCACATGACTTCCAAAATCACTTCCTTCTCTGAATTGGTTGCCTGGGAAATATGACCTGCCATGCCGATGCCCCAGAAGCATCCTTGATGGAGTGATTCTCACAATCTGGACCAGCAAGGAAGATGTTGAAGCCAAAAGCATATTTTACCCTCAGGCCTGGAAATCTTAACAAAAACATACATGCTGTCATGGGCCAAGGGTAATTAATTAGCAGTATACTCCTCACTCTCCAGTTTTTGGTGCCAATAGAAAGAGTTGGTGGGAAATGACATAGATTGATAGGAACCAGCAAGATCATGAAGGAGATAAGATAGCTTATTTTCTTAAGGTGTCAATGAACTTAGATTTTTGTTTCCATGAGTCACTCACAGTTGAAACCAAAGCTTCCAACAAGATGTGCTCACCACTTATAAAGGAACTGGGAACTCCCACTGTCCCTCTCCCCTTACTTAGCCATCTGTCCTCTTACTTCACCACCCCTGAATCTGAATTTGCTATACCACTGAATCACCATCTCCTTCCCTTCTGTTGATTGAGGCACTGTTCTGTATGATGAATGATATTCAGAACCCATGGGGTTGCTGGTCATAAAAACTACTCAGAATTTAAGACCAAGTGGAATGTCAGCACATCTACATCTACCTGTTGACTGTGCATGTGAAGTTCACTGGGCTTGCTAATCAAGTTCAATATAGAAGATTACTGGACTTAGTCTTAGGCCCTTAGCCTTCCATCTTTTTGTAAAATATTTTATTTATTTACTTAAGAGAGTGGGGAATGGGTGTGCCAGGGCCTCTAGCCACTGCAAACGAACTATAGATGCGTGTACCACCTTGTGCATCTAACTTTACATGGGTACTAGGGAATCAAATCTGGGTTCTTTGGCTTTGCTGGCAAGTCCCTTAACTGCTGAGCCATCTTTCAAACCCCCATCTTTATTTCTATTATGGTGAAATATGCACAGCACAAAGCATATTATTTTTAAGTGGACAGTGGGGGCATTAAGCATATTCACATTGCTGGTGACAATCACTAACACCATCTCCAGGACTTTTTTTCCATATAAAAAGTGTAAATATAAGTCCTTTCACCCTCATCCCCCTGTTCTCTGGGAACTGCCATTCTACTCTTTCAATGTGATTTTGACAACTCAAGTACTGTAGCTGCTACCTTCCCATTGATGGGACAAAATGCTCCACCAAAAGCACCTTATGGTAGGAAATTTATTTCAGGCTTATAATTTAGGGGGAAGCTTCATCATGGCAGAGGGAGCTGGCTCACTTCACCATACACCTGCAGCAGAGAAAGAAAGCAGTCTGAGAAAGCTAGCTCTCAACATCCAGTGGGCTTGACTTATTGACCCCAGGTCTGCCCCCTCTGCAATTTACCTCCTCCAGCAAGGCTCCACCTCCCAAAGTCTCTACCATCTAGGCACTAAATAGGAAATTTAATCACAAACACTTGAGGCCATGAGGGTGAATTTACACTGCAACCACCACACTCTCCTCATATCCCCCACAGGACATAGCTTCAGCTCCAGAATCCTGGACACTCCTGTCACAGGAGGACCAGAAGATAGAGAAATGATTGTCACATGTCATATCTTAGAAAAGGATGTTGGATGCATCCCAGAGGTCCTGGTGCTCTTGTTTTTTAAAATTAATTACAAACTTTACTGTATAAACATATCATATGTTGGCTATAATCCCATCAGGTTATACTCATATCCTCTCTTCCCTGGCCCCTTTCCACTGAGGGCCCTCCTCAGTGGGGTTACCGGTATTCACTGTGGGGTCATGAATGCACCAGTCAGTCTGTGTGAGGAGTTGGAGGGTGGGGCATAGTGCCTTCCCACATGTGACTATTACAAACTTTCTGTTCCCTCTTCCATAATGTTCCCTGAGCCGTGGTGGGTGTGTTATAAGTCTATGTTAGTGTTAAGCTCTTTGTAACCTCTGAATTTATGCTTTGATGAATTTTGAATGTCCTCAGTGTCTATCACCATCTCACTGCAGCAGGTTATCAGGTTAGCAGTGAGAGCAGCACCCATGTTAAAATAACCACTTCCTCTGTAATGTCTCTTGGGCCCTGGCAGATATAATAGAAGTGGCTTGTCTTGTGCTAAGCAATCATCTATCTTTTCTTGTCATATTGATGGATGTTGGTTCTCCCCAGTTTTCACTGCCATCTGTTAAAAGGAAATAGACACTGAGGACACTCAACACCTACGAAAGCAGAAATCCATAGTCTCCTAAGAGCCCATCACTGAAGTATACTTAAAACACACCCAACATGGCTCAGGAAATTTTTGTGGAAGGGGGGAAGAAAGATTATTAGAGCCACAAGTTGGGACATTGTGCTCAGCGGCATTGTCTCTTCCCAATAACTGACTGCTGCTCCCACAATGCACAACCCCACAATCCCCACGGAGATAACCTGTGTCCCCAGAGAGAAGGGCCCCTTCAGAAAAGGGGCAGGGATGAGGGAAAGGATGGTAGCAACATGTGTTGTTTCCATACTAAGTATGTCCATAATAAATTAAAAAAAAGATTCTCCAACCAAGAGTGAAAGTAGCATGGATTGAAGGGGATAAGCATAGTTATTTAGCAGGCTTTTTGATGGATTATGGCCACTGTTCTTAGCGAATGACCAATGGGAGCTTCTACATGGAATATATTGATCTTCCTATCCATTAGATTCTGACTTGGTTCTCTCATTTTCATTTGACTCTAGGAGTTTTTAAATTTCTTCGGTGATTCAGCCAAAAGTATATTGCTCAGCCTCCAAGTGCTTCTGTATAATTTCTGGTATTAGCCTTGCAATTAATTTCTAGTTTTATTCCACTATGGTGTGGTAGAATGCAAAGAGCTATCAAGATTTTTTTGTTTATTAAAGCTTGAATAATGACATATAATGTGGTCAATTTTAAGGAAGATTCCATGTATCACTCATAAGAATGTGTATTCCCTATCTGTTGGGTGGAATGTTCTATAATATCTATCAAGTCTAGTTGAGACATGGTGTAACTCAAGACCTATTCAGATGTAGGAGTATGGTATTAAAGTCTCTCGTTACTATTGTGTCTAAACCTATGTGGTCTTTCATGCCTTTTAGTATTTGTATTTATGCAATTGGAGGTCCTGAGATTCTGTGCATAAATATTTACAAGAGTTTTGTCCTCTTGGTGTATTGTTGGAGCTAGAAAGAACCTCAGCACTACCCTGATGTAATTTTATTCTGAGTATACAGGCTCAGAAATGTGAGATAACTTACCCAGACTCACACACAGTTGAGCTAAGAGTTCAAGTCCTTGCTGTTTCCCTGAGCTTCTGCTTCTAGGTGCTAGGTCACTTTGGTACCAATGAACTCTCATTCTCCCCATCCTTTCATCCTTATCTTTTGTCCACATCTCCAGGGCTTGCATTCCATTTCAGAATCTCCCCTTGGAGCCCTCTTTGTTATCATTTCCTATTGCTCCATCTCTATATGTCCCCTCTCCCTTCAGGCAGGTATGTCTTTGCATTTCATTTTGATTATTCCTTTTTCACCACAAACTGCTGTGAAACCCTGGGCAAGCCATTTGTGCAGGAAAATCTCAATTAAAAGAAGAAACCATTCACAGCAATGCAATGTTTCCCTACAGGACTTGAGATACCTTTCTACTTGGGAAGCCAGCCTCAGGCCACCCACTTACTTCTTTATACATCTTTGTCTTAGGCCCAGAAAATGACTACAATTCCCTGAAAGGGACACTTCAAGATTTGAAATGATTTCTCTATCAATTTAGGCAAGTCCCTACCTTAGCAATTTTGGACTGATTTGTGTAAAAATATTTGAAAGATCCAACTTTAATCTCATTAGTTCAAATTCAGCTGACAGGCTCTGAGCAGCCCTGAGGGAGGGGGCCAAAGGCCTGAGATGTGCCGACACACACAGGGCAAGTTCCTTTGCACCTGGAGATGAGAAATCACAGTTGTCAACCCTGGCTTTAAAAGACGGGAGATCTGCAACAAGTCAGAGCTGCCCTAAGCAGGCTCTGAAAGAGGAAGGACACATTCCATCCTCCCGGGGTGGGAGGGGCAGCTGTGGAAACTTCTGGGAGAAGGAAGAAATACAAAGAAAAGGGACAACAGTGGGCATCTCACACATCTCGCAGCCTAGAACAAGGGTTAAAAGCATCAAAGCAGGTCAGTGCCTCTCCCTTTGCATCCCTGAAGCCGCACTGTAGGCGCCAGCAGGTCTGCTAACCCCATCAGCAAAAGTCGAGTCTTCATGGTCTGGAGAGATGACTTAGAGGTTAAGCGCTTGCATGTGAAGCCTAAGGACCCGGGTTCGAGGCTCGGTTCCCCAGGACCCACGTTAGCCAGATGCATAAGGGGGTGCACCCGTCTGGAGTTCGTTTGCAGTGGCTAGAGGCCCTGGCACACCCATTCTTCTCTCTCTTGCCTCTTTCTCTCTGTGTCTGTCTCTCTCAAATAAATAAATAAAAATAAACCAAAAATTAAGGGAAAAAAAGAGTGGAGTCTTCACTGTGCAGTTGAGTTAAATCCACATTGTACTTGCTACTTGCTTTTCCATACAATGGACACCATTATCCACGTGGACACCTTCTAAGACCCCCAGTGGGTGCCTGCAATTTACCATAGTTCCAAATCTTATATAAACTATCTTCTCGCCTACACCTATATACCTATAATGGAGTTTAACACAAAATAGACGCAGTAAGAGATTAATAACAATAGCTAGTAATAATTAGAACAATTGGAGCAATATACTAAAAGAAAAGTTATTTAAAATGTGTAAGTTGCTTATATCTGAAATTTTCTATGTAATGCTTGTGGATCACAATTACCCATGGCAAGTGGAACCACAGGGACTTGGATTGTTGGGTCTCAGTGGCTGCCTAGCAGTGGTGTGAGACTCTACAGCTGGCAAAGTTTCTTTCAACCTGCCACATCTTTATTATGTCAAGTAGAGATGTCAAAGCAAAACCAAGTGGAGTGACAAGAACAACAGACATCAGAAACTATTTTCGTGCTTTAAAAAATTGCATTTGACTACCAAAAATAAATAAATCAATAAGTCCTTTCTATAGCTCTCTGCACTTAAATTTCTCATTGTCACAATGTCTTTAGCATTTGGGCCTAGGTGATAAAGACCTACTTTCCAGCTTCCCTTCCCACCCACCACTGCCAAAACCCGCTTTCCTCCCTTAAGACACTTGTGAGTCCATCACCGAGAGGTAGACATTACCTCTTCTCATTCTGTGGCTGCCCCAGTGATATCCACCCCATCTTCCTCTGGGAACACTGGCTCTCCCCTGGGTCCCCTCTATAGAAGCTCTCCCCACTCTAAGGCAGAAGGCCACCTAACTCTGTACCTGTGACAGAAAATTCAACATATTGCATTCCACTGGTTGTTTTTACAGGGCTATCTCACCGCTGGCTTCTGCTTTCCCCAGCAAACTCCTGGAGGGCAGACAGGATATCAAACCTGCTCTTCTGGTCCTGAGCTTCCTCTTTAGGGGAACTTAGCCACCCAAAAAAGAGGAAATGACTGATACAGTGGTCTTTCCTTTACTGGGCATGTGCCCAGGATTGTGCTGACATTACTGAAGTTCCAAGGAAGGAGAAAGCAAGGTCTTTGCTACTGGGGTGTGGACTTTTAGGGAACTGAATAAATCAAGCAGCCATTTGGAAGCTATGTGACTCAGATCATGGACATAATTGGTGATGGAAATTAAATGGAAGGGAACTCATCCCAGGGCAGGAATACTAGCCTGGTTTCATGGAAGAATTGAGTTTCCATCTGTGCCTTAAGAGAAGTAGAGTCCAAGTTGTCAGAGGAAAGCAAGGGCAATCCCAGAAAGATCAAATGCAGTAGTGAAGGCTGGCAGGAATTATACAATGTGGAAACAAGCTGGGCCCCAGGGTACAGTCATGGTAGAAAAACTCAGGAACCTACAAGGGAACTCTAGGGGAGGCAGGGACGGTAGATAAACTTGCACTCAGCATCCAGCAGAGGAATAGAATTATGCTGCTGAAAGATGCAGTATTATACAGTAAAACTTGTTTATTTTACAGGTGGGAAACTGAGATACAGGGCAAGATAGTAGGGAAAAGCAAAGACTGAGTTTTTCTGCAACTCTTGGAACATATGAAGGCTGGAGCATGGCTCTAGGTGATTAATGCACACAGCTCTCTTAGTCCTTAGAGCAACTCTGGAAGGAAACTGCTGTTTATCCCCATCTTGAATAGCAGGATATTGAGAAGTTAAGCAGTTCACTCAGGTTCACAGATGACATAGACAAGTGATAGAATCATCACTTTGGAGTTGATCTCATGGGGTGCTACTGATTGCAGAAAGAACATAGAATTTAGAATCAAAGCATATGCATTTAAATTCTGGCTCCACCTCAGGAGGCATGTGATCTCAGGCAAGTTACCTAACCTTGATGACCCTCTTGTTTCCTCATCGGTACAAAGGGAATAATAATTCCTACCTCATAGGATTTCTGTGAGGATTAAACAAGATTACAGGTGTCAAGTTCTTGGCAGATAGTATGTATTCAGTAAGCATCACTTCCTTCCCCATCATCTCCTGCCTTCTATTGGCCTTGATACTACCTCTGCAGGCCTCTCCTGCCCCTCCCTCCAGCACTAGACACTGAGCTCCAAGCTGAGGTGTCCTGGCTAGAGGTAACCACAAGATGGATGTGGGAAAGAAGGAGAAGGATCTTATTTTCCTGATAGGCTGCCACCATTGTCACTTGGCTGTGGTGATGCTACTGACAGGGTGGCAGAACCAATCTGCCCCTGCTTCGACTGAGGGTGGGAAATCCCATAGTGAACCAGTGAACAGGCTCAGTTTACAGTTCCCATGGAGTAGCCCACACTGGCCCAGGCCCACGGTTCCTGAGTTCCTTATTTCTTTTCAAAACTCTTTACCCAAATTCTCCCTCATGGCGAGTCCTGCAGTTTAGCTGTTTGGTTGGAGGACTCTGACAATATGCACAAAGACCAGTTAAAGGGGATTAGTGGAGCCAGTTAAGTACTGTCACAAGAACATTGGTCACCTGAGATGGCAAAAGTTAAAGCATTTTTTTCTGTTTTCTTTATCTTGCCTATGTGTGTGTGTATGTGTGTATGCACCTGTGTGTGTGTGTATATATGTGTGCATGTATGTGTGTATGTGTATATGTGTGTTATTGTATGTGTGTTGTGTGTGTATGCGTGTGTTAAGGTATATGTATGTGTATGTGCCTATGCAGCAGGATATGCTCACCTATGACGGAAGACTGTAGCATCAGGTGTCTTATTTGAGCCAAAGTCTCTTACTGATCTCAGAGATTGCTATTTTGTGGTGGCAATCCCCAGTCATTCTCCAATCTCTGCTCCCCCAAAAGCCTGGGTTACAGAAGTCTATGACCATGCTCAAATGTTTATGTGGAGCCTGGGATTTTTGCATCTGGTTTTATGTGGGTACTGAGGAATTGAAATCAAGCCTGTCAGACTTTGCAAGCAAGCACCTCTAACTACTGAGCCATCTTTCCACCCCAGTCCTGGGATTTGAACATAAGTGATCTCTTAGGCTTCTTCCAGTGCATTGTACAAGAAGTGTTCTTAACTGTTGACTCATCTCTAGCCTGAGACACAGCATTTTTACATCTGGCTTATAGATGAGATAAAACAAACATTTCTCCTTGTCCATTTGATGTGCTAAGATAGTTTCACAGCTTCTGGACTTCTAAAGTGACAATCTGCCCAGGTACAAACTGCCAATCAGCCAGTCTTGCACATCTTAGTAACTTTGTGAATATCTAGTGATTAGTATTTGGGGGGTTCTGAAACGAATGAAGCTAACTTTCAAGTCCCTTTGTAGAAAAGAACATTTGGAGCAAATCAGAATTCAATAACTTGGCATATAGTGGAATCTATTTCTATTGGATTAATGCAAGTGATGGAGGACTCAGGGCATCATACTTAGTTTGTTTTAATTTTTTTGTTGTTTATTTTTATTTATTTATTTGAGAGCAACAGACAGAGAGAGAAAGAGGCAGACAGAGAGAGAGAGGAATGGGCTCACCAGGGCCTCCAACCACTGCAAACAAACTCTAGATGCGTGCGCCCCCTTGTGCATCTGGCTAACGTGGGTCCTGGAGAATCGAGCCTCGAACTGGGGTCCTTAGGCTTCACAGGCAAGCGCTTAACCGCTGAACCATCTCTCCAGCCCTCAGACCTAGCTTTTAAAGTGCCCACTGTGGACAAGGCCTTGTACCAGCATTTACTGTGTACTGTCTCACTTAATCTTTCAAAGAGCCCCATGAAGTGGATGAAACCAAACCTCCCACCCAGCCAGTTTCCCATCTAGCTGTGAAATTGAGGCACATTATTTAATTCCTCTCTATCCTTAATTTCTACCCTCTCAGACCTTAATTTCCACATCTAAGTAGCAGAGATAATAACACCTTCCTCATTAAGGAGCTCTGAAGATTAAAAACAAACAAAAAAATGTTTAAAAAAAAAACAACACTCCTCTTGTCAGGGTTTTGAGGGCTAAAAATTTGGCTAATACTGGATGTAGGACAAGTTAGAGGAAGACCAGGAAGACCAAGGATGGCTAAAACTTGGCTCGGATGCTCAGGAAGGAGTCAATTTTGTCTAGTTGCATGTAAATGCATTTTACTCTGCTGAAAAGGCAGGTGAGCAGTTTGGTAGACTGAAGTGCTCCAGAAAGTATCTTGGAGGCTGGGCAAGGAAGTCAGGAGTCCTGGCTATACTTCCAGCTAGATCATGGCTATCTTGTATAGGTCACCAGTCTCAGTTTCCACATCTACAGGACATCACCTGTGGATGTGGTTGACCTGTGAGACTCCAGCACTGACAATCTGTAGTTACAAAGCACAAATCTATCTATATAATCTTAGTAGTCCCATTCCAGCTTTTCACATGTGACGGGTGGTTTAGGAGGTACAAAATATAATAATTCTTAAATAATTTCAAAAAGAAAACTAAGCAAGCTACACTCACTGTATCTGAATTGGGTTTGCCTTCCATTTTTTTGCCCTGTTTACCTGCATGTGGAACAGAAACAAGTTTTGTTTTGTTTTTCCTGCCTTTTCTCTTTTCCTTTCCTCTTTTTTTTTCTTTTTTTCCTTCCTTCCTTTCTCTCCTTCTCCTATCTCCCTCCCTTTCCTACATTCCTTTCTCTCCCTTTCTTTCCCACCCTTCCTTTCTTTGTTTCTTCCTTCCTTCCTAACATACATATTGCGTTTCTACCTGACTTTCTGTAGACCCAGTGCCAACAAAGCGGGTAAGATCTCTCAGGAACTTTTACAGTGTCACATACTTAAGCAAATTGGAAAATTGTTTATAGCAACAGGCACCACAACAGGTTTCCATTGATGAGGGACCCAGCAGCCAGAGCAACTTTAGGCACAGGAA
This sequence comes from Dipus sagitta, assembly GCA_036346955.1. Classification (NCBI taxonomy): domain Eukaryota; kingdom Metazoa; phylum Chordata; class Mammalia; order Rodentia; family Dipodidae; genus Dipus; species Dipus sagitta. The sequence goes on along the minus strand of CM070772.1, from coordinate 80,042,031 downwards.
TGTGAGGAGAGGATCAGGGCCAGGAGTGAGGGAGTAAAGTGTGGCTGCAAGAGCAGACCCTCGGTGGCTCCAAGTCCTCATGGTAGAGCCACACTGGTCCAAACTACTCCATCTTTTACTGGTTATACACAGTGAGGAAGTGTGGCCAGGGCCATTTCATAGGCTGCTTTAGGCCATGCCCTGGTGCTGCTGCCCAGATGCAATCCTATCCTCTGCCCTATAGAGTGGTGGCCACACCTTCCCAGTCTAAGCCCCTAAGTCAAGCCACTGCTCATATGTGCAGCAAAGATTAGGAGAAAGTCTTTAAAATGAGACCTGTAGGTAAGATGTGGGTTCACTACCCATTTCCACAACTTACTAGGACATTTCAAATAACCTCCTTGAGTTAATCTCACTTTCTACCTCTGCCACCCATCTCATTGAATCGTTTGGGACCTAAATGTCTATGCCTGACATATGCAGAGGCTTTAACTACTGGGCATTATTTTCCTTGCTATTGTTGTCATTATCACCATTGTCTAGGACATTTCCCAGGCTATATTTTGGGGCACATTAGTGGATAACAGTTGAAAAGTGGCTTTTGTGATCCAACTAATTATGAAGATACCAAGCGAATAAAGGACACAGGTATGCAAGTTCCTTTACTGTGAGACTTCTCAGAGCCCTAATGAGAACTTAACTTTCTGAAAGGGGGTTCAATGCTCATTATTCCTCCAGTTCATTTGTTCTCAGAGTCCCCTTTTACTATAGGCCGTTCTGGGATTAGTGATCCAGGAAATCTTAATGAAGGCCTAGAATGATAGAATGGAATTTCAAAAAAAGAAGTGCCTCAGGATTAGAGGTCTGTAATTTAGCCTATGCTACATGGGAAGCTGAGGCAGGAGTATCATGAGTTCAAGGACTGCCTGGGGCAACTTAAGACTGTTTTAAAACAACAAACAAAAAGAAGATTAGGAATATAGCTCAATAGTAGGGCACTTAGTGAAAGGAGAAATGTATGAAAGGGTAAAGTGAGTCAAGGGTAATAAAAGGAAGAGAAAAGCAGGTAGGTACGGACAATGATATGCTAAGTCTCCTGGACCTTCTGTCTCCTCAACACTCAGACACAGGTATACGCTGTGACCCCCGCTTCTCAGAGAGCTCTTCTTCACATTTTGACTCTATGATCAAGCCTCTGGGGAGGACCAGGGCAGGCCTTATTGTCCCTACTTAGCAGCTGACCATCCTTAGGAACTGAATGTTTCCTCTACTAGCCAGAGCAGCATAATTAGGAGGTGGAGCAACTGAGAAGTAAGCCCATTTCCCCAACATCACCCTTCAGATAGCGTCCTTGTGGGTTCTAGCTCACAATGCATCCAAGCTTCTCCTAGCCTCAGGTACTTAAATAATTAAGATCATTTTGGGCTTAGTTTAGGCTTTAGGTGTCACCAGATTGTATTCACTTGTATTTTCTTTCCAACTTGTACATTTAGAACATTGTAAAAATTTACTCTGTTGAGAAGCATAATTGGAAGCTTACCAAAAAATATTTTAAATGAGACTTAGGTTTACTTGAACCAAATTTTCCCTTCCTGCCCCTCTTCCCTTATGCCCCAATCCTGTCTTTCAAGTTCCATGGCTTGGCAGGGGTCAGTCTTCCCAGGCTCACAGTGCTCTAGGACTGTCTCACAGAAATTTCTGAGGAAAGCCTCTTCCCTTCACAGACCTCTGGGATAGGGGAAAATTCCAAAGGTCAGTAAACAGTTCAAGGAATAGCACCCTGCCCAGCACTGTTTGTCTTGGATGAAGACTACACACAGAGATAATGAAAAGTGCCCTGGGCAGGCCCAGGACCTGAGGAGGTCCCTATACTTCATCACTTGTGATCTGGAGTTGGTGGTGCTGCCCTACACCATGTGGGGGTTGTTTACCCTCACACTCTGCTGTTGTGCTAAAGACTGCTTCCTGCCAAGGAGAGCCAGGCAAAAGCAGTAAACACTTAGCCAGATGGTGGGGAGAACAATTAGGGTCCAAATGGGAGTTTGACTGTCTCACCCAAACTTCTCAAAACCAATTGTCAGCATTTGGAAGACATGTAGAAAAAGGTCTTTCTCCATTCTCTGTTTTGATGGCTCACTTTGGGTCTTTGATTTTGTTTTTACTGGAAAAGCAAATTCAGCCACCACAAAGCTTGTTCTTAAGTCCCCTGAGAACAGACTCTTTCCTTAGCCGAGGTCATTAAATCTTCACGATGTACACATAGCACTGCGTGTGAAATTCCTAGATGAGGCTGAGGAAGGGATGGTGGCCCAGCAGGCACTCACAGGCAAGCTAAAGTGAAACCAGGCAAAAGGGAAAAGACAGGGTAACATTCAAGGGGCTGTATTAGACATCTGTCAGCTTTTGGGGCAGCTGCTCTTCACAGTGCGGATGTACCTATGGGACTAGAACTCACATCCCATCAAAGTCCTAGCATAAAAGTAAATCAGCAGAGCACTTTCTCCATGAAGGATTTTCATGCTGAGTTGGGGCACAAGGAGACAGCCAGAGCTATGTCTTCCAACAACCACACCCAATGGTAAAGTCTATCACCTCATAATTTAGATGTCTGGGGCTACCTTGGTTATTCACCTTCCTAAGACTTTACCCCCTCCTCAGCTTTCTCTCTCTCTCCTATTATGTGAGCTATTCAGTATCTAGTCTCCTTTAGTATTCTCTCTTCTGCTCACATTAGGGTCTAATTTTGAACTTGAAAACACAAGATACTATGAAATAGATTAATGATTTAAGCAGAGTTCAAGCCTTATAGCTAGAAGCCCTGGTTCTTAATTAAAATACTAGCCCCACCACATGCCAACAGTGTGACCTCACCTTAGACAAGTCATTACTTAAGAATAATCCAAGTACAAAATGTTACCATTGTTATTAGTGATAAATTTATATAAGATAGGAATGCATAGAGTAGTTAGATGTAAGTGAAAATGAGCCTTGGTAAATCATAGTGGCTAGAGAGGAACCATGAAGGAGGGAGAAGCAAAAATGAGGTTGGAATATGAAAGCTGGACAGAGCAGGGTGAGACTCCTGGTAGCATGTGAAAGTTCTTGAACACAGGAACAATGTGGTGAACAAATGTTGCTGTTGGCTGCATCCTGGATAAAAAGGAGAAAGTAAAGTTCAACCAAGAAGACTCGCAGAATTGGAAGATGCAGGCTATAAATTCTGCTCCCCAATCTTTAGTGATAGGCCTGGAAGCAACTCACAGGTGAAAGTCAAGGGGATGTTATTGTCACAGAACCTTCATCTCATAACTGACTGACAGCACTCTGAATAGCCTACCAGGTTCTGGTACTGCACATCACTGTGGGAGATCAAGAAAACAGTTGTGGTAAAAGAATCAAATTGAGCTAGACACAGAAATAGGATGGTAGGCATAAATAAGTGGGAGACAAGAGAAGAAGTGGTATAATCTAGTAACTTGGTCAGGACAGAGACCAGGGTAACTTTTTTGTTGTTGTCTTGTGTTGCTTTTTTGAGGTAGGATCTTACTTTGTAGCCCACACTGGCCTAGAACTTACTATGTGGCTCAAGCTGCCCTCAGTCTCAACATTCCAAACACTGGGATTATAGCTGTGTGCCTCCACAATGGCTGAGGGTGAACTATTTATTGAATACATCCCTGTGTTGTCTTATATGTAATCCCTCTAGCAAGAAGCATTATGACTCCCGCTTTATTGATGAAAAAACTGATGCTTAGGGAGGGTTTGTTTTTACCCAGAATACTCTGTGGTAGATCAGCCTTTGAGCCAAGTCTAACTGGCTCCATATCCATGTTCTTTTCTGCAATATCCATTCATAGGAAAGAAGAGAGGAATAAGGAAGTGGGACCTACAGCTTGACATAGAAGCAGATCTGTGAAACTGCCAATGTGACAAGTGACCTGCATAAGCTATCATGAAACTTAGAGGAGGTGGAATTTATTTGAAAAAAATGCAATCCTACCCCAGCTCCTGCCAATGCACAGGAGGCTAAGTGGTGAAACTGTGCCTCCCTTCTCCCTGCTCACCGGTTTTATTAAATGATACTCTGCTTGGTATTACTTCTCTGAAATATGATGGGAATGAGGAGCACAGGATAGACCTTGGCTTCAATCCTGCTTTCACTGGAAAGGGTGGCTCTTTACCTGGAAATATTGAAAAAGAACTCTACTGCACACTATTAAAGCCAATTCCAAGTGGATTAAGAATCCAAATATCATTACAGGTTATTCATAAATTAAAGTTCTCAATAAAAAATTTCAAATATCAACACAAAACTTTAAAACTCTTGACTCTTAGAAGATATATTTGAGTGACACTTTATGATCTTGGGCTAAAGGTAAAATTCTTACTCAAGTCACAAGAATTGGTAAGTGTCAAAGAAATTATACACAAATTTGACTGTATGAAAACTCAGAATTATTCACAAAAGTAAAAAATACAAGATACAAATGGAAATTTTTAATTTAATTTTTTTATTTTACATATATTATAACAGGTTATACTCTTTTATCACCTCATCCCTGTCCCCATTACCCTGGGGGTCCTCCTCAGTGTGATTATGGTGTTCACTTTCATGAAGGCCTCAGTCAGTCCCTGTGGGGTAGCTGGAGAACATGTCTCAGGATATTCCCACCCACTCTGTGGCTCTTACAGTCTTTCCACCCCCTCTTATGCAATGTTCCCTGAGCCATGACAGGCCTGTTGGCAGTCTGATTTAGTGTTGAGTTCTCTGTAGCCTCTGGATTTTTGCCTTGGTAGGTTTTGATTGATCACTGTATCTATCACCATTGCAGAACTGGTTGTCAGGCTTGCAGTAAAAGCAGTATTCATGTTGTCCCTTCCTTTGCAATTTCTCCTGGGCCCTCACAGATATGGTAGGGGTGGCACATCTTGTGATGGGCAGTCGACTGTCTTCTATCTTCTCGTTTAATCATTGGATCTTGGCTCTCCTCCATTTTCTCTGCCATCTGTAATATAAAGCAGATCCTCCAAACAAGAGTGAGAGCAACTTATATGCAAATTTATTTGAGGAATATTTTTTGGTGTACAAGCCCACTCTTCTTCTCCAGAGAGCTGTGGGGACATCTTTCTGAAGTATGACTTCCCTGACCATGAGATTCTCACTTGGTTTCCAGTACCAGATATGAGTTCTTTCCCACTGAGTGGGCCTCCTGTCCAATCAGAGAACAATTGGTTACCTGCAGATGATGCATGTCACTGTTGCATAAGGGTGGTCTTCTTGACTGGCCATTGATTTCATAGTCTGCAGGGTCTCCTGCTTATTCATGCTGCTGGTGACCATTGTCCTCCAGTGGCTCCCATAGGGCTTTACAGCACTGTGAGGGCTAGCCAGGTGGAAGCTAGTTTGGGAAAATGTTTTAACTAAGCACATCCAACAAAATGTTTTTAATAAAGTACTTCTATAAATAAAAACCTCAACTTGATAGAAAAACGGACAAAAACAGAAAGAAGTACTTTACAGAACAAGAAAATACATAATACCAAAAAATGCATGAAGAGATGTTAACTTTACCAATTTCAATTATTATGAAGAAAATCATATTTCATCATGAAATGTCAACTTATACTTGGAAAAATGATCAAACTAATGTTAGATAACAGAATCTTATATATAATTCTGGTAGAAATGAAAAACAGTTTGTCATCTTATAAAGTTAAATGTTAGCATTCCCAAAAGGTCTTATAGGTATACTCAAGGTATATATACAAAAAACGTTAAAAAAAGAACATTCTAATATCCACTGAGAGAAGAATGTTCAAGCAAACAACAGTATATTCATAAAATGGAATATTGTACATCATGAAAACAAAAGGGCTGGACTCTTTCATGTGGTTGATTCTACATAGGATCATATTAAATACAAAAAAATAGGTGTGTACCAGAAGGCTGCATCTAACATTTTATATTTTAAATAAAGTATGAAAACTAAGCAAATTTAAACTAAACTAAGCAATAGTGAGCAATATGCATATGTACTGCTGTGCAAAAAGAAAAGTTGTTTGTCTTTGGGGAAGAGATGATAAGATAGAAAGAAAAACATGAAGAGAGCTATAAATTATTGTAATATTCTAGTTTTGGTCTGTTTAGGCAGTAGGCTCAGGAATGCTTTCATGATACTTGGTATTCATGCATAAATAATGTAAAAGATGGCTTTAAGTGGAGACAATACACAGCAATAATTATGATCAATCCATGCTGTGAACCTAAGATCCAATCAGTCAATTAATAGATGAGATATTTTGAATCTATCACAGCTGAATTGGGGGTGTAGAAATATGCCAGCTAGAGAGTCTCTCCCAGAAACAGAAACCATTCTAAAGGTCCCCAAAAGTGTTTCGATGGGGTGCAGGAAGATAGTCTCAGAAAAAAATGTTGGAGAGAAAGACTAAAACTAAGAAATTAATGAGAAATGAGCACATAGCAAAGTGGTCATCTTTACAGTTTTTCTTCTCTTGGACTTCTAGGCCTTGGGGAACATTCAAAGGAACCCAGGCGGATGGAGTTGGATTGTCTCAGGACCATCTAAGTGTGACATTTTCTTCCAGAACTGTTCATAGAATGGCACAGTAGTGTTTGACGTGGCCTGAATATGTTTTTGTATGGCTTACAAAATAGATGAGATATTAGCAGAATTTTCAGGAATATATACAAAACATTTAACCTTAATAATGGTAAATATACAATATTCTTTATAGTAGCCTTACAGATTGTACATTTTTTCAATTTGTCCTGGGTGTACCAGGACCAAAGGTTGGTACTATAGAGCCACTGGATGCCAGTAGAGGCTGCACAATATATTTTTGGCCTCAGGATTTATTTAATGATATCCTGTCACAAGTTAGAAAGGATTCAAAGTTGTTCCCAGTATAAGGAAGTCTTTTGAATTAAGCAACCCTTGGTCAGTCATCCATACTTATTTTTTTTAGACTTGAAAATAACCATTTTGACATCTATGGTTGTTTTTCCTTATTGTAGAATCAGAACTATTAGAGTGGGAGCCAATGTGCCTTAAGGCCTTGTTTGTTTTCCCTTTGAAAAAGCTCTTGTTGTGTTACTTAATAGGCCATTCATATAATATTTGAGGCATCCCTTTGTCTTTGGTTACACATTTTCCCCTGAGTGTTTAAAACCAAGCAGCATTAATTTTTGAGGTCACTAATGGCTCTCCAAAGGAGACTTTAGGGACCAGGGAATAGCTTGATACTGGTGTTATCTGTTAGGATGAATCAGGGCCATTCTGGCCAAGTAGTTTTCCCTTCTTTTGGAAGCCAGGAGGACTGATTTCTCCTCAGTTTTGACTCTGCTTTATAGACTGTACAGCGGTTTTTTGTTGTTGTTGTTGTTTCTGGGTTTCCATATCCTCCTTGATCAGGAAGACAAGTGACTTACCAGAGGGTCAGTGTAGAAGTGTCCCATCATCTCCAGTGGCCTCATAACTGGAAGCAGGGACAAGAATATTGGCTTTTTTAACTCAAGTGAATCCAATTGGTTTAAGCTTCTACATAGGTGATTAGAACACTTAGAAAGGAAGTTACATCAACCTGGATGTATGTACATATATAGCATATTTGATTACTGAAGCAGATCTAGTTAAAGAATTTTTTTCTGTATCAGTTACCTACATACTCAGTGTATAAACAGCCATGTTGGTACCATCATTAGCCTCCTCTCTGTCCTCCCCCCTCCAAATGGACCCTACTCATTGGGGATTGTGGGTCATGCATTGTGGGGGTAGCCATCAGTTATGGGGAAGAGGCAATGTCTCTGTGCATACTGTACCAAGTTGTGGCTTTAACAATCTTTCCGCCCCCTCTTCTGCAAATTTCCCTGAGCCATGATGGGTTCATTTTAGGTCTACTTCAGTGATGAGGTCTTGGGAACATCTGTGTCTCGGGATCTCTGTTTTTGTATGAGTTGAGAGTTCTCTGTGTCTATCTCCTTCACCCTTGTGCTGGTACCAGGTTCACCAAGAAATCAGCACACTTGCCCATTTCTCCAGTTACTCCATGGTTTCAGCTGGGGCCCTGGTGATGTGAAATGGGCTGAATATCTCCTCAGGTTCTGCATCCATCTGAAAAAGAGAAGCAGATTCTCCAATGGAGAGTAAAGTCAGCAATGATTAAATAGGATAACCATTATTATTTTAGAGGGAATTTAATAGGTATAAGCCCTCTTGTAGCCCAAGATTGGTGGGAGCTTGATATTGAAGAGCAGACTTGATTTTTGGATATGGTTCTGACTTATTTCGCAGTTCCAGTTATGGGTTCTGTTCCACTGAGTGAATCCGCTAGTCAACTCAAGAGCAGTTAGTTACCCATCATGGCTGTGTGCCACTATTGCACTTGTGTGAGCATCACGTCAGGTTGTTTGCTGCTGAGTAGCTTAGACCACGAGTTGCTTGGACAGATATTAGTCATTTTCTCCCAGTTTCTCATGTAACACCTTATGGCACTAGACAAGCTAACTGTCTGGGGACTGACTCTCTTCCAGCTTCCAACAAGGTCTCTCCATGTTCTGTACTAATAGCATATGGTGTCGTTGGCAGTAGGGTCTTACCATTAACCTTCAGTGGGTAATTAAATGCTCTGACAGAAATCTGTCTTCTTTTGGGAAACCTTCTAAGTCTCTCTGGTCAACAGCTCATTGTGTATATCAACTGTGTGCTGGTACTGGGAGTTACAGGCCAGCATCAAGGGAAAAGAAGGAAGAAAAAGATAGGTAATATAAAAGAGAAAGAGAGAGAGTGTTTCTTGGAGAAACAAGAGAAAATTAAGGTTAGTCTTCAGTACACCCCCTCCAGGGCCCTTTGATTCAGGTGTTCCCTCTAAAGATCTGATGAAGGTTCAGCCTTTTAGTCTGTCTTTCAGGATATAGGATTTTATAGTACCATTTCCATTTGGGTCCAGTTTTTTGCCTTCCTCACCCTTACCCTTCCCTCCCACCACACCCTCCCTATTGTCCAGTCCCCGAGTTCCCTATCAGGTATGTCAGCAGCTCAGAAGATTCAGGTTACAAGCCACAGATGAGTGAGACCATGCAATGACTGTCTTTCTGTGATTGGGCGAGTTCACTGAGAATGATCTATTCCAAGTTTGACCATTTTTCTTCAAATTTTATTGTGTCATTTTTCCTTACTACTGTGTAGAATTCCATCATGTAGATATACGACATCTTGATTATCCATTCATCTAATGATGAACATCTGGGTTGATTCCAGTTCTTAGCTATTTTGAATTGAGCAGCTACGGTGATGCCTCCAGAGGTGTTTCTTTTGCTGAGGATGTGCTTGGATATCAGTGGCCTTCTGACAGTCCATATGAATTTTGAGATCACTTTTTTCTATCTCTGTGAAGAAAAATGTTCGGATTTTTATTGGTATTGCTTTAAATCTGTATATTGCTTTTGGTAAGATTGCCTTTTTCACAATGTTAATTCTGCCTATCCAGGAACATGGGAAGTCTTTCCATTTTCTCTAATCTTCTTCAACTTCTTTCTTGAGTGTTTTTATTTTTCATTGTATAGGTCTTTCACATCCTTGGTTAATGTTATTCCAAGGTATTTTGTTGTTGTTGTTGTTGCTGTTGCTATTGAAAATGGGAAAATTGGGCTGGAGAGATGGCTTAGTGGTTAAGCACTTGCCTGTGAAGCCTAAGGACCCTGGTTCAAGGCTAGATTCCTCAGGACCCACGTTAGCCAGATGCACAAGGGGCACACACGTCTGGAGTTCATTTGCAGTGGCTGGAAGCCCTGGGGTGCCCATTTCTCTCTCTCTCTCCCTCTTTTTATCTCTGTCTGTCACTCTCAAATAAATAAATAAAATAAACAAAAAAAGTTTAAAAAAAAGAAAATGGGAAAATATCACTAATTTCTTTCTCTATACCTTTATCTTTTGCATATTGAAAGGCAGCTGATTTTTTGTGCATTGGTTTTGTATCCTGCTACTTTGCTGAAGGAGTTAATCACCTTTAAGAGTTTCTCAGGTCACTTATGTATAGAAACATGTCATCTAAGAATAGGGCTAATGTAACTTCTTCCTTTCCAATTTGTATCCCTTTTATTTCTTTCTCCTGTCTTATTGTTTGAGAGTGGACACCCCTGTCTTGCTCCTGATCTCAATGGGAATTCCTTTAGTCCATCCTGATTAAGTATTATTTGGACTTTAGGAGCTTGATATATAACCTTTATTATGTTGAAATATAAACCATACATGCATATTCTCTCCAATGTTTTGATCATGAATTGATGCTGTATTTTGTCAAAGGCCTTTTCTGCATCTATTGAAATGACCATGTGGTTCTTAAACAGCTTATTTATGTGGTGTATTACATTGACAGATTTCCATATGTTGAACCAACCCTGAATTCCTGGGATAAAGCCTACTTGATCAAGGTAGATAATATTTTTGATGTGTAGTTGAATTTGGTTTGCGAGGATTTTGTTCAGGATCTTTGTATCTAAGTTCATCAAGGTAAATAGGCCTATAGTTTTCTTTTCTTGTGGTATCTCTCCCTCGTTTTGGTATTAGGGTGATACTAGCTTCATAACAGAATTTGGGGAGCTTTCCTTGTTCTCCGATTATATGGCACAGATTGAGAAAAATTGGTTTCAGCCATGTGTGGTGGCACACACCTTTAGTCCCAGCACTTGAGAGACAGAGGCAGAGGTAGGAAGATCACTGAGAGTTTGAGGGTACCCTGAGAATACAGAGTGAATGCCAGGTCAGCATGAGCTAGAGTGAAATGCTACCTCACAAAAAATATTGGTTTCAGTTCTTCCATGAAGATTTGATAGAATTCATCTGAGAAGCCATTTAGTCTTGGACTCTTTTGGGGGGGAGGTTTTTGATTACCTTTTCAATCTCAATGAGTGTGATAGGTTTGTTTAGATTAATCTGCTCAGAGTTTAGCTTTGGTAAGTGTTATGTGTCCAGGAATTCATCCATTTCCTCCATTTTATCCAGGTTCATAAAGTAGAGGTTTCTTAAATAAGTCCCAATGATTCTCCCAATTTCAATTATGTCTGTTGTCATCTCTCTTTTTTCACTTCTGATTTTGTTAATTTGAAGCACCTCTTTTTTTTTTTTTTTTTTTTTTTTTTTTTTTGCTTTATCAGATTGGCCAGGGGTTTATCAATCTTGTTTTTATTTTTTTCAAAGAACCAACTCTTTGTTTTGTCAATTGTCCTAATTGTTTCCTTTGTTTCCAGTTCATTGATTTCTGCTCTGATCTTAATTATTTTTCTTTCCATCTGGGGCTTTTTACTTTGGATTCTTCTTCTTTTTTTTTTCTTTTTTTTTTTTTTTTTGCCAATGTGTTTAAGTGGATGGTTAGGTTATTGATTTGGGATCTCTCTGTCTTTGTTATGAAGCATTTAGTGCTATGAATTTCCCCTAAGGATTGTCTTCATTGTGTCCCATAAGTTTTGGTATGATGTGTTCTCATTGTCATTCAATTCTAGAAATTTTGCAGTTTCATTTTTTATTTCATCCACTGCCCATTTATTGTTTAAGTGTGTTGTTCTGTTTCCAGGAGCTGGTGGGATTCTTGGTGCATCTTTTGTTGTTAATTTCTAGCAATATAGCATTGTGATCTGATATCATGCAGGAAATTATGTCCATCTTCCTAAATATATGAGGCAGTGTTTATGGCCCAGTATATGATCTATTTTAGAGAAGGGTCATGGGCTGCTAAGATGAATGTATAATCTGTGGATTTGGGGTAGAATGTTCTGTAAGTGTCCTTTAGGTCTCATTGATCTATGGTGGTGGTGGTGTTGTATGGTGTCTCTTACTTCCCTGTTAATTTCCTGTTTGGATGATCTATCTATTGCTGATAGTGGAATATTGAAGTCACCAACTATGATGGTGTTGGTGGTTATTTCTGTTTTGTTTTATGAATTGTGGTGCACTATGTTTGGTGCATAAAGATTGATGATTGTGATATCCTCTTGTTGGTTTATTCTCTTTATAAGTAGGAAGTGGTCTTCTTTGTCTTTTTTGATTACTTTTGGTTTGAAGTCTATTTTATTTCCATTAGCTTGGAATGTTATTTTCCATCCTTTCACCCTGAGGAGGTGTCTGTCTTTAGTGGTGAAGTGGGTTTCTTGAAGACAGCAGATTGAGGGGTATAATTTTCTGATCCACCCTGTTAGCTTCTATCTCTTGATGGGTGAATTAAGGCCACTAATATTTAGGTTAATAACTGTAAGGTTTGATTTAGTCCCTGCCATATTGTGGTGGATTATGTGGCTTGGTGTTTTCTTGGACTTTGTAGTTTTGTTGTGCCTTCTCTGAGTATGGTTATTGTGATCTGCTTTTTGTAGGCATTTGAGGTTGATTATTTGACTCTTCTGTGTAGACAATTCCCTGAAGTACCCTCTGTAGGTTTGGCTTTGTGTTCATATAGTTGTAAAGCTGAGTTTTATCTTGGAAAGTTTTTCTTCTTTCACCATCTATTATAAGGGATAATTTTACTGGGTAGAATAGCTTGGATTTGGAGCCATAAGTTCTTATACTTTGCAGTGTTCCATTCCAGGCCCTTCTGGCTTTCAGGGTTTCCATTGAGAAGTCTGAGGTAATTTTGATGGGGTTACCTTTATATGTAATGTGTTGTTTCTCCCTGGCTGCTTTTAGTATTCTCTCTTTGTTATCAATGTTTAGTCTTAATGATAATATGTCTTGGAGAATTTCCCCTTTGGTCCAGTCTGTTTGGAGTTCAGCTAGCTTCTTGTAGCTTGATGGGACTTTCTATTCAGAGAGTGGGAAAGTTTTCTTTGATAATTTTGTTGAATAAGTTCTCCATGCCTTGGATCTGAATTTCTTCCCTTCCTGGTATTCCCATGATCTGAATGTTGGGACATTTAAGGGTATCCCATAGTTCTCTCATGTTCTGTTCACAAAATTTTGAACTTATTGAAACTTTTGGACTCACAAACTGTTTCTTCTGTTTCCAGTTCAGTTCTTCCAGTTCTGAGTTTCTATCTTCCACATGGGTGGCTCTATTCTTGAGAGCTTCTATAGAGTTTTGGGCTTGTTCAATTTGGTTTGCATTTTCTATTGATTCTTTATGTATAGTTTCCATCCCTTTGTCAGGTTCTCTTTCCACGTCATTTTCTTAATGCTTCTTGGAATTCATCCTTGCATTTATTTATATCTTCATTGAGCTTAGTCAGCTGGTTGTTGAGGTCCTCTTATTTTTAACTCTCCTTCAGATCATTTAACTGTCTTTGGAACCCTTCCTGGGTATTTTCTATTAGGTCTAATCTAGCGATGACAGCTAGAGTACACCTAATAGAAATAACCAGGATAGGTTCTGATCCTACTGTCTCTTTTATGTTTCGATTAGAGACATCCATTGCAGAACTGAACAATCTTGTTGGATTTACTTGCATTTCATTTTTCATGTTATTTCTTTTGTGCTGTGATCTGCCCATCACAGTGGAGGAATCTTATTTAGTTTAGGAGGAAGCTGTAATTTTACCCTTGAAGTGTCTTCAGTTATTATTCCCTTTTATGTTTGCTTTAATTAGGCTTGTGATGGCAATGGGGCCTGTCTGCTCAGAGGGAAGGAGCCATGAGGCTCTGGTGGGGGCCCAAGTACCAGATGAAGGGGTTTGCTGGTCAGTGGTTCAGAGTATGGGACTGCATGGTCAGGTGTCCTAATGGGACTGGGGGTAGGGAGGAATGGGACAAAGTAGAGTGGTGTTGCAGTTGGGCTGCAGAAGGGGAGAGGATGGGATTGTGTGGTGGTTCTGCAATGCTGAGGTGTGAGGAGATGGGATAGCGGGACTGTTGGAACTGTGTAACAGGGGGTAGATGGGACTAGTGGGTCTGGTGACTAGGTGGGGCAAGGATATAAGACTGCTGCAGATAGGTGTTGCTTGGAGGAGGGATGGGTGGTAGTCCTGTGGAGTGGTGGGAGGGGGGAGGAAGGGGTGAACAATAGCCTGATGGCTTGGGTCTGAGTCGCCTGTAGGAAATGCAAGCGGGGTGGTGGATGGGATGGTGGCCACGTGGAAAAACCAAAGAAAGGAGGGAAGGGGAATGCTATCTTGCTGCTCTGGGTCCACACCCAGAAGGATAGCGAGTGTGAAGGCAGTTTCATGGGAAAACTGAAGAAGGAAGGGACAGGACACACTAGCCTGCTTGGAGGTGGCTGAGACTGTGGCTGGGATGGCTTCTTGACAGGATTGGGGGACTGGTTGGCTACCTGACAGAGCATAGGAATCAGTGGATTCCCTACTTTGCTCCTCTACATGCTCACACTGGAGGTCTACTAGGATCTGCAAACCCCTAAAACCCCAAAGATCTTGCCTTTCCTTCCCCACAAGGTGAGGTGTGGTTAGGCAGATGCCATCTTGACCTTAAAGTCATTTTGACCAACATTTTAAAATTTAGTTTTCCTACGGCAGCATAGGTCATATCTGAAGCATAGAACGTAGGCACATCTTATCCTTTAAATATTTAATAGCTATAAATACAGGCAGAACCTGTTACCAGTCTTTAAAAAATACAAGTCTAAACCAATTAAGTTAACCTAGAAATTGTCAGCAAAAGGGCAAATAAGGCAGAATAAAGTATTGGCACTTGTGTTTGAAAACATCTTTGATTAGTTCAGATACCTGTGTGGGTACCAATTACCCAGGGAACACTGGAAACAGAACCACGGAGCTTGAAATTATTTCTCTAGGATGAGGACTATTGTTTGAGCATGAGGCTGTACCCTAAAGTAGGGAATATGTCTTAAGAGCTAATTTTGTTATAAGCACTGGACTTGAGATGGCAGAAATGAGATGATTATTTTATGTATAATACAGGAGAATCTGGTCATTGTTGAGCCAAAACAGCTAAGCTCTAATACAACCCTTAACAAATCTGTCTTGAAAGAGAAAACACTATGTCACAACCAATGTTTTTAGCTTAATTTTGGATAGCAATTGATCTTATGCATAATAGTAATTTTCATTAACATAAGACAATTTTATTTCTTACCCATGATTACAATTGATAAAGCTTAGGCAATCTATCCCAATATATTTTGCCTAAAGGAGGATAAAAGTTATAGTGACTGAAATTAAATCATTTAAACTTAAGTGATTACAAATTGTGATGACCATTTGATAGAATTAGCATAAATAAGACAGGAGCTATCTTTAAAGTGACAATGCCTTTAGATATGAGTACCTCATCTTTGGAAATTAAATGCTTATACATGAACCTTTACCTTAAGATTCAGTTTCTCCAATAGTTAAAACCTGAACAAACGGAGGAACCTAATTTATGTTACTGAGAGTTTTGAAGCCAGTTTTTGTATCCCTTAAGCCATGAACAAATTCATGTTGTGAACTGCTAGATTCAGTTTCTCTACTGGTAAAAAGCTTGTCATCAAGTAAACATATTTTAGATTTTATCCAATTAAATGTTTCAGTGAGGGGGCCTTTCCTGAACAACCCTTATTACCATTATGATCTCCTGGTGTTGTTTATCCTCTATCTCCCTTTCTGGTACCTTTTTTTTTTTTTTTTTTTTCTTCTTTCTGGTACTTTTCTTTTCTTCTTGGCTTCCATATCCTAATAAACAGAAGTTGTTACCTGGAACAACTGTTTTAGCTCTTCTCTGGTTCAACTACCAATTTTTGTAATTTCTTATGAATATCAGGTGTTGATTGAGTTAAAAAAATCTTTAAGAAAAATTTCTTCCTCCAATGTATCTGGAGTTACATTAGAATGTTTCCCAAATGTCTTCTTAAATCTCTGCAGAAAGTAATGGGTAATTCCTGTTCTCCCTGTATTATCTAAACAAGCCCAGTTTCTCGGGAGACATGCTAGCAGACTTTGGGGTATCTTGGAAGCTGACTGTCCTATCTGAACCAAAATAGAGAAAGAAAATAGAAGAGTCTAGAGTCAGGTTATGCCCCATCCTGTCTTGCATTTTCTTGCTGGAGGAGGGCATCCCTCCAGCCACATTTGGGAGAAGAAATTAGGTGATTTTATTTTCTTGAGGTAGGGTCTCACTTTAGTCCAGGCTGATCTGAAATTTATTCTGTAGTCTCAGGGTGGCCTTGAACTCATGGTGATCCTCCTACCTCAGCCTCCTTGGTGCTGGGATTAAAGGTGTGCACCACCATGCTTGGTTGAAATTAGGGTTTTTTAATCTCCCTGTTTTCTTGCCAATCAAAAGAGGACACAGCATGATCTATGTGCCTTCTGGAGCAAGGAAGGTCCAACATAGAATATCCATGTTCATCCTACAAGGCCAGCTTCCAAACTCAGGTTTCTCTGGACCTTTCCTCTAGCCCCTTGCATGTGCCTTGCATCATAGCATATAAGGAGTGCCATGGGACATTCTAAGCCCAAGTGTGAAGATTTCCACCCTTACTCCTGTCTTTGTAGCTTAGATGCCCTACTCAGGGGATTCCTGGGACCCCTTTCCCTTCTTCCCTCTGTGGGAGCCTGGGATATGGGTCCCATCTCTAGTCTGTGAATGTTTGGGACTAAAGTGTTGTTATTGTTTTGAATGTAATTTCTGGTTTTATTACCTTAAATATAGGCATCCTGCCCTTTCTTGATATTTGAGAGATGAAAGAGATCATTTACTTGATGCCTTTTTTATCATGTCTGGTTTTACCCTGGCAGACACTTTAGGTAAGCCTGATGCTTGTCTTACATAAGGCATTTGTACCTGATCAAATACCTTGACTCAATTTAGCCATTTGACCTTTTTTTGTCTAGTGAGAAGTTTTATCTGGCAGAGATGACTTTAGATGTTTAAAAGAGAGGAACTAAAAAGAGAACCAAACTTCATATTATTTGTTATCACCTTTCCTTGTAAGAAATAATTGGTCATTTTGTCTCTGGATAGGGTCTGGGGGACCCATGGCTTAAACCTGCTTGGGGTCTGAGATAAAGGGGGCCCCATCCCTTTTCCAGAGCCCAGCTTACCATAACTTTGAATAGTATATAACAGTAAGCAAGAGCAAAAGGAAATGACAGAGCAGAGAACTAAGCATTCTGACATTGCTTGTCTTATTTTGAAGTTGTTTGTTTTTACCCAGGAAATTTATTTTACTCATTTGTAGTACACAAGGTGGTAGGGTCTTGTCTATGTCTAACACAGTTAGGCCTCCAAAGAATATGAATTATATCTGTGCTTATGACTTTGTGACCCATCCAGACAGGACATCACATGTGTTTAATGTAAGCTGAATTTAGATTAAGTCTGTATCTCTATATAAACTTTTAGAGCATCCTTAAGAGTCTATAAGTAGTTGAAAAATTCTTAGTTTTAGGCATAATGTCTATGTTTAGCATGAAAATTAGCTTTTTATTCCTTATAAAAGAAAATTAATTTTATGCAAAATTTGGTATTTTTCGATCTCCTATATCCTTTCTACATACACACACCTTCATCCATATATTTTAACATTCTGATGTAAGTTCCACTCAAAAACAGCATTTGTAACAAGCATTCTATATCCAACATTGAAAGATTCTTTCCCAGTTCCTTCAATCATCTCATCTCAACCTATAATTAACCATCTTTCTTACAAGACTATTAATAGAGACTACACCAAATTGATTAATGTTATTGACAAAGAAGTAAGTAAGCGGTCAAGTTTCAAAGAGTTAATTAACCAACTTATGGGAAATTTGTAGAGAAACAGTCTTAGCAGAAAAGTAGAGTCTCCTTATTATTTATGTCATCAAAAATCTCTTATTATATGTACATACACTGTGGTAGTTTGATTAAAGTGTCCCCATAAACTTATGTGTTCTGAATGCTAGGTTCCCAGCTGATGAAAATTTGGGAATTAATGCCTCCTGGAGGCAGTGTATCGTTGGGGGTGGGCTTATGGATATTATAGCCAGTGTCCCCTTGCCAGTGCTTGGCAAACCCTCCTGTTGCTATTGTCCACCTTATGTTGGCCAGGGGATGATGTCCACCCTGTGCTCATGCCGTTATTTTCCCCTGCCATTATGGAACTTCCCCTCAAGACTGTAAGCCAAAATAAACTTTTTTCCCATAAGCTGTTCTTGGTTGGGTGATTTCTTCCAGCAATGCAAACCTGACTGCAAGATATACCTATAAATTTTATATAACTCATTGATTTGAGACATTTTCTGTTAATAAACTCCATGAAATATATTTTTAATAGTTATAAGCCTATGAATACAGTCAAAACATGACAACTGTTTTGGGAATAATCCATATCAATACCTCTAACACACTTGGAAATTATTTTATTAAGAGTAACTAAGGGGCTAGAGAGATGGCTTCATGGTCAAGGCATTTGCCTGCAAAGCCAAAGGATCCCGGTTCAACTCTCCAGGACTCATGTAAGCCGGATGCACAAGAGGGCACAAGCATCTGGAGTTAGTTTGCAGTGGCTGGAGGTCCTGGCGTGCCCATTCTCTCTCTCTCTCTCTCTCTCTCTCTCTCTCTCCCCCCTCAAATAAATAAACAAAATAAAAAAAATTTTTAAAAGAGAAACTAAGGAAATTTTTGTTTCCAGGCTAGCCTGGAACTCAGGACAATTGCTTCCTCCTTTAAAGTAGCAACAAATTTCAAATTTTTAAAATTATTTTATTTTTGAGAGAGAGAGAGAATAAGCATGCCAGGGCCTTTCAGCCACTGTGAATGAACTCCAGATGCATGCACCCCCTTGTGTGCATGTGCAACATTGCATGCTTGCATTACTACTACATCTGGTGACATGGGACCTAGAGATTTGAACATGCATTCTTATGTTTTGCAGGCAAGTGCCTTAGCCACTAAGCCATCTCTCCAAGTCTACAGTCTTCTTAAATATTTGGCAAATTATGAGCCACCACCTCAGAAAGAATTTTGTTGTTTTCAATAATCCTCTATTTAGGTTGAAGTTGACATAGAACATAAACTCAGTAATTATATTTATGATATTATGTAACAAGTTATGGCCTATTTATATAAAATTTTAGCTCTATGTAGGGCTTTAGTTAAATATGACCTATAAAGAAAAAAGTTAAAAAAAAAAACCTTGAAATAAATCAAATGCCAACAAAAACTTTAGGAGAGATCTGTTGGACTGTTTCAATTAGGGAAGCCATACTATAACTTGTCACACATAATAAAGAAACCACAAGGTGTCTATAAATAGCATTTTATTTGTTTAAAGCCTAAATAAAAGGAAAAATATCAGGTACACTTATTAATGAGTTGTTTTCAATCATTAAGTAATTTGGAAAACATCCATTACAATTATGTACTTATTTTTAACAAGGAACTTAAAAGTCCTGTGGTTTTTAAATGTGGGGTCAGGCTATCACATTGGAGCTTTGGATTGGTGATGCTCCCGTTTCAGCTTCATGAGAAACTAGGACAATAGGCCTGTGCCACCAGGCCCAATTCATTTTACTTTTTATAATACCTATATGAAGAAATGATTTAACGTTATGTAAAGATATATTTGTCATAGAACACTTTGGCAGAATATCCCAGCATTTAGCAAGCACTATCAGGTTTGTCTTTCCCCATTGTGTCTCTATATTTCCTAAGGGACAGCATGGTTACCTCCCACACCCAGCTGACACAGCCAGGTCTCAGCTCCATGGCAAGGAGAAGGCATGTGGCCAGGACCCAAGCCTATTAAAGAAAGCTTTCTAGCCAAGTGCCTAGGCCCAGGGCTGGAGCAGTTTCCATCACCCCCTCATTTAGGCAGCCAGAGACCCATGGTCTCAGACTGGCAGCTGACTGTGCTCCAGATGTGTGGCCTCAGGTCTCCAATTGAACTAGGAAGAAGCGGGTACCACAACAGGAGTAGAGCTCTGAGCAGGGGTCAGAGATCCATCCTCCCACCCCCCACAGGCAGCCATCTGTTTTGTGGCTCAGTGCCTTGTAATGGAAAAGGAGAAAAGGGGGAAAAAACATAGAAGCCATTTCAGGCAGCTGCCTTTGATTCCTGAGCCCCCATGTGGCCATAAGACCCCCTCCCTGCTCAGCAGAATAAACTCCCAAGCTCCAGAGTTCAGCCTTGTTGAGTGTGGCTGGGGGTCAGAGGAGCTTAACCAAGTGCATCTCCCTTCAAAAGGTGTCACCTTTTGGGTCTAGATTTGTGTTTCCCGCCCCTTATCTAGACCCAAACAGCAATGATACCATAAAATTCTACTTACTAAAAGACAGACCAAATAGCTGATCCTTCACCAGGCCCTTACAGGGAACACATGAACCACAAAACACTGGAGAGGGTAGGATCAAGACTAACCTTAATCTTCTACATCTTCCCTCCCTCCTTCTCCCTCTCCCTCTCTCTCTCTCTCTCTCTCTCTCTCTCTCTCTCTCTCTCCTCTCTAACTCTTGTATATTAGTTATCTTTTTCCTCATTTTCTTAGTGGGCACTGACCTGTAACTCCCGGTACCAGCATGGGACTATCATCCACAATCAGCTTTTGATCAGAGAGACCTACAAGGTTTCCTAAAAGACAGACAGATTTCTGTCAGAGTACTTGATTACCCACCAAAGGTTAGTGGTAAGACCCTACTGCTGAAGACACCTTATGTGGTTGACAGGCAAAATAGAATGGCATGGCTGGAAGTTGGAAGACAGTCAGTCCCCAGACAGTCAGTGCGTCTAGTGCCAGAAGGTGCTACATAGGTGACTTGGGGAAAATGACCAATATCTGTCCAAGCAACTCATGGTCTAACCTACTTAGCAGCAAATAACTTGTTGTGATGCCCACACAAGTGCAATAGTGGCACACAGCCATGGTGGGGAACCAACTGCTCTCAATTTGGCTGACTGATCTCCTCAGTTGTATGGGACCCATAGCTGGATCAGGGAAACAAGTCAGAACCATATCCAAACATAAGCCCACTCGCCAATATCAAGCTACCATCAATCATGGGCTACAAGAGGGCCTACACCTATTAAATTCTCTATTTAAAAAAGTAAGGTTTATCTCTTTTGTCCTGGTGCTAACTTACTCTCGGTTGGAGAATCTGCTTCTCTTTTTCAGATAGATGTAGATCCTAAGGAGAGAGCCACCCCATCATACCTCAAAAGGGCCCCAGCTGAAACTAAGAAAAATTGGCAAAACAAGCAAGGGTGCGGATTTCCTGATCAACCGGATACCAGCACAAGGGGGAAGGAGATCAACACAGAGAAAAATCAACTCCTACCAAATCAGAGAGCCAGAGCCTCAGAGGCCCCCAACACCTCATCACTGAAGCAGACCAAAAATGAACCCAACATGGCTCAGGGAAATTTTGCCGAAGAGGGGGCAGAAAGAATGTCAGAGCCACATGTTGGGTCATGATATGCAGAGACATTTAGCCTACCCATAACTGTGGGCTAACTCCACAATGCATGACCCATATACCTCAACAAGGAAGGGCCAAGGGGAGGGGGTAGGTCACGGATGAGCCTAATAATGGTACCAAACTGACTGTATTTGATGAATACAAAACTAACTAATAAAGAAAAAAAAAAAAAGGTGTCACCTTTACAAAAGAACCCTGCCTGGTGCCATCCCAGTTTAATCTCAGGAGACAGCATGTATTTCAACAGGGTTCACAATCCCAGCAGGGTGGAGTGGGGTCAGGTTGCCAGAGATGCCATTGTTTGACCTGGCAAGTGGAGGCTGTGGCAGAGAGTCCTCAGTCCAAAGAGAGGCCTGTCTGCCTGCCTGGCCACTGCTAATGCCACACACCATTCATTCCCCTCAGCTAAGTCAGAGATAGTGGATTTTACCCTCCATCATGAAGAGAAAGCAAGCAGTTTTCCCACAAGTGAAGAGAAGCAGATAGTCCCAGTCATGTTCACAGCTGGAATATGTGCTTCTCATTTTTCTCCCATAAAATAATAATCATAATTTTCCTTCTCAAGATAGTCCTAGCAGAATCACCATCTGTAATGAGGGTGCTCAGGGTGCAGGAAAGTCCTTGAACCCCATGCCCTATCATTTCTTTTTTTTTTTTTTTTAATTTTTTAAATTTATTTGAGAGCAACAGACAGAGAAGAGAAAGAGACAGATAGAGAGAGGGAGAATGGGCACGCCAGGGCCTCCAGCCACTGCAAACAAACTCCAGACGCATGTGCCCCCTTGTGCATCTGGCTAACATGGGTCCTGGGGAATCGAGCCTCGAACTGGGGTCCTTAGGCTTCATAGGCAAGCGCTTAACTGCTAAGCCATTTCTCCAGCCCTCATTTCTAATTTTATTCAAAGAATTTAATTTAAAAGACTGAGAAGGAGCTGGACATGGTGGCATATGCCTTTGATTCCAGCACTTGGGAGGCAGAGGTAGGGGGATTGAAAAGAGCTCGAGGCCACCCTGAAACTACATAGTGAATTCCAGGTCAGCCTGAGCTAGAGTGAGACCATACCTTGAAAAAAAAAATTGATGGACTGAAGAGATGGCTTAGTGGTTCAGCGCTTGTTTGTGACACCTAAGGACCCCAGTTCGAGGCTCGATTCCCAGTATCCACATAAGCCAGATGCACAAGTTGGTGCATGCATCTGGAGTTCCTCTCTCAATCTCTCTCTCTCTCTCTGCCACTCTCAAGTAAATAAACAAAAAACAAAAACAAAAAGACTGAGAAGGATAATTATTAAATTATTATATTTATTGAGGGAAGTACAGAGCCAAGGAAAGGCTCCATCTAGCTAGAGATCCCATGTAGAGGGCCTGGAGAAACTGAAAAGAAAAGAGAGAAAAGAAAGTTCAAGGAGCTCCTGTCATGTGGGGAGCTGGAAGGATAAGAACCCATGTGGAGAGTAAGAGCTAGGGGGGCCTCCTCTTGACTCAGAATGGCTGAGCCTAGGAAAAACCCAAGCTGGAAGTTCCCAAGTGGTCAGAGAGTCTATCCTCCTACTGAAAACATTTATAATCTTGTAGTGGCAGGCTGTCTTCCGGCTCATGTAACCAGAAGGACAGCTAGTTGGTTAGGGCTAGGGGCTATCTCAGGAAGAAGCTAGTCCTGACACCCAGTTCCAGGGGCTGAAAAGACCTCCCTCCCAGGAGGGGTCCTGGTTGTTTGTGGAAAAACAGGTCTAGGAAATTAGGCAAGAGGTAAGAGCTCAGATCATCTTTGATTTCTAGCAAGTGTAGACTTTCCTGCCTTTTTTTATTTCCAGGGGTCCAGTCACCCTAACTGTACTCCCTCTCAGAACTAGGAATTTAGTTCTCAAGAGGAGGCTGCTCACTCAAACTTTCAAATAAAAGCAGAGGAAATGTCTGATCAAACAGATATGCATATTGAAACACAGAAACTCAAGAAACATAATAAAATTGAGGCAATATGACTTCTCAAGAGATCATGGTTCTGAATTCAAAGATACTGAAATGACTAAGATGCCAGATAAAGAATTCAAAATGATTAGTGATATCAGAGAGGATACAAACAAGCGAATGAATTAAGAAAATCAATTTAGGGCCAGAATAAGAAATTGAACAATATATGAGAAAGTCAACAACATGGATGAAAAATTCAGCAGGAAAAATGAGATTTGGGGGAAAATGCAAAGAGAAATGTTGGACATAAAAACATAATGGCTGGGCATGGTGGTGCACGCCTTTAATCCCAGCACTCAGGAGGCAGAGGTAGGAGAAACACTGTGAGTTCGAGGCCACCTGAGAATATATAGCAAATTCCAGGTCAGCCTGAGCTAGAGTGAGACCCTACCAAAAAAAAAAAAAAAATCCATAATGAATCAAATAAAAAAATAAATTGTGGAAAATATCACCAGTAGACAAAACCAAGCAGAAGGAAATGTAAGAGCCAGGAAACAAGGCCAAGGAAATGTTATATTAAAAAATCAGGGCTGGAGAGATGGCTTAGCTGTTAAGGCACTTGCCTACAAAGCCTAAGAATTCATGTTCAAATCTCCAGGCCCCATGTAGCCAGACACAAAGATGCAAGTGTTCAATATCACACCATGTGTCACAAGGGGACATACACATCTGGAGTTCTTTCATAGCAGGCTGAAGGTCCTGGCATGCCCATTCTCTCTCTCTCCCCCACCCCTTGAAAAATCATTATAGAAAAATAAATAAATCAGTGAGCATGACAAAAACTTCCAAGATCTCTAACAAATGAATCCATAGGGTATATAAAGGAGATGAGATGCAAACTAAAGCCATAAGAAATAGACTCAATGAAATTATGTCAGAAACAACTTAAAATCTAAAGAAAGAAATGGATATCCAAGCAGTAGAGGCATTTAGAACCTCAAATAAACATGACCAAAGAAGAACCTCTCCACATGCTATAAACACAATGGCAAAAGCACAAAACAACAACAAAATATTAAAAGCATTATGCCCTTCCCCTATATGTATCCTGTATCCTGATTTTTTTCCCTCCTTCTATATTAAAGGTTAGCCCTAAGAATCCTGTGAGCCTAGAAACTGTTAATTGCCTATATATTCTCAGGAAACTTGGGGCCTCACAGCCTAGTGAGAGGCCCCCACAATGGCACATATCCAAAAGATACCATTTCACAACAACTCACCAGCATATTAATACCTAGGTTCTGTAAAGACCTGAACAAAACAGGGGCTGGAAAGAGCGCTTAGCAGTCAAGGTGCTTGCCTGCAGAGCCTAACCATCCAAATTTGATTCCACAGTACCCATGTAAAGCCAGATGAACAAAGTGACACATGCATCTGGAATTTGTTTGCAGTGGCCAAAAGCCCTGGTTCATCCATATTTCTCTCTCTCCTCTCTTCTCTTCTCTTCTCTTTTCCCTCTCTCTCCTTGCAAATATTAAATTTTTAAAATACATTTTTAAAAAGAACTGAAAAGAGTAGACACCAAAAAACAAATCACCTAATTGATAGTGGGCAAATGAGTTGAGCAGTTTTCCTTTTTAACTTTTTGTGTGTGTGTACACGTATGTGTGTGTGTGTGTGTGTGTGTGTGTGTGTGTGTGCAAAGTTATGTTTGGTGTACTATTGTGTGATATATGGTCTATACACACATGTATACAGATATCCCATGCACATGTATGTGGAGGCCAGGAGAAAATTAGGTATACTCTTATTGCTTATCCACATATTTCCTTGAGATGTGGTCTCCTTCAACGTGGAACTAATGGCCAGGAGACAACCCCAGTAATTCTCTGGTTTGTGGCACCCATGAACTGGGGTTACAGATGTGCTTTTGATTCAGGCCCTGGGCAGTCAGCTTGGCACTTTCTGGACCTGGAGGTCCTTATGCATAAACTGCAAACATTCAACTGCTGAGCCATCTCCCCAGACTTTTAACTTTTTCTATTGACAATTTTCATACATGAACCTAATGTATTTTGGTCATGATCCACTCCCATTACCTTCTTTTTCCCCTCTACCCCAGGATCCCTGCTCCATTTGAACTGAGCCTCTTCTTTCCAAATTGTCCCTCTTCTATTTTTTTTAATTTTTTTATTAACAACTTCCATGATTATAAAAAATACCCCATGATAATACCCTCCCTCCCCCCACTTACCCCTTTGAAACTCCACTCTCCATCATACCCACTCCCCATCTCAATCAGTCTCTCTTTTACTTTTGATGTCTTGATCTTTTCCTCCTCTTATGATGGTCTTACACAGGTAGTGTCAGGCACTGTGAGGCTATGGATATCCAGGCCATTTTGTGTCTGGAGGGAGCATGTTGTATGGAGTCCTGCCCTTCCTTTGGCTCTTACATTCTTTCCGCCACCTCTTCCGCATTAGACCATGAGCCTTGGAAGGTGTGATACAGATATTGCAGTACTGAGCCTTGCAGTCATTTTTTTCCATCACCTTGATACCTTCTGAGTCATCCCAAGGTCACTGCCATCTGAAAAGTGAATATTCTCAACCAAAAGTGAGAGTAGCATTAATATAAGGGTGTGAACATTAACAGAAGTGCTTATTGGGCAGTTTCATAAGCATAGTATACATATTTGGCCAGACAACAGCAGACATTACACCCCTAGGGCTCATGACTCCCCCATTTTAAGTTTTCAGTATCAGGGATGTATTCCCTTCCCATGGAGTGGGCCTCCAGTCCAATTAGAGGGCATTTGGTTTCCCCCATAACAGACATGCCACTATTGCACCTGTTGGCTCATTTGGCCTGGCTGGCCAATTATAAGGCTTGCAGTGTCCACTGATGAGTATCTTCACTTGTGATTTCTCTTTTTCCCATTGAACTTCATGCAGAATGGCTTCCTCCAGCTTTCTGTCAGCTGGTCTACATGAAGGAGGTTATCAGCTCAGATCCAGCAAGACTTCTCAGTAGCCTTGCAGCCCAAGTATATGGAGTCTTCAGCAATAGGGTCTTACCATCTATTCCTGGTGGGAAACCAAGGGCCTCGGCAATGGCCTATAATGTTTTGGGGGCATCATGGACCTCCCTGGCCAACAACTCACTGGAAGATTTCCCATCCCTGGCACTGAAAAGTTTCTAGCAACAATCTACAGCGCCTGAGTATTCCATTGTCCAAAAAAGTAGGATTACATATATTTCATTTATATCCTCTTAGATTTTGATTAGCTGTCCCTCCACCTTTCCTTTACTCAATCCTTCCCCAGACCTCATTTTCAGCCTTTTCTCTCCCATTAATCTATCCTTCTACTTACTTATATACAATACCATACTATTAAGTACCCACCTCCCTTCCTTTCTCTTCCCTTTCTATCTCTTTTCTACCTTACTGGCCTTTGCTACTGAGATTTTTCCTTCTCACACAGAAGCCCAGTCATCTCTTGGCTCTCTGGGCCTGGGTTACCTCACTTAGCATAATCCTTTCCAGATCGATCCATTTTCCTGAAACTTCCATAA
Organism: Dipus sagitta; assembly: GCA_036346955.1. Lineage (NCBI taxonomy): Eukaryota > Metazoa > Chordata > Mammalia > Rodentia > Dipodidae > Dipus > Dipus sagitta. The sequence goes on along the minus strand of CM070772.1, from coordinate 80,015,212 downwards.
CTTCATTTTTCTTTACCGCTGAGTAGAACTCCATTGTATAAATGTGCCATATCTTCATTATCCATTCATCAGTTGAGGGACATCTAGGCTGGTTCCATTTCCCAGCTATTGTGAATTGAGCAGCAATAAACATGGTAGAGCATGTACTTCTAAGGAAATGAGATGAGTCCTTAGGATATATGCCTAGGAGTGCTATAGCTGGGTCATATGGTAGATCAATTTTTAGCTGTCTTAGGACCCTCCACACTGATTTCCTCAATGGCTGGACCAGATTGCATTCCCACCAACAGTGTAGAAGGGTTCCTCTTTTTCCACAACCTCGCCAACATTTATGGTCATTTGTTTTCATGATAGTAGCCAATCTGATAGGAGTGAGATGGAATCTCAACGTAGTTTTAATCTGCATTTCCCTGATGACTAGGGATGTAGAACACTTTTTTAGATGCTTAAACACCATTCATATTTCTTCTATTGAGAACTCTCTATTTAGTTCCATAGCCCATTTTTGTCTTGTTTGATTTCTTATTAGTTAATTTTTTGAGTTCTTTCTATATCCTAGATATTAATTCTCTATCAGATGTAAAGCTGGCAAAGATTTTTTCCCATTATGTAGGTTGCCTCTTTGCTGCTTATTCACAGTGTCCTTCACTGTACAATATCTTTGTAATTTCCTGAGGTCCCAGCAGTCAATCTGTGGCTTTATTGCCTGAGCAATTGGGGTTATATTCAGAAAGTCTTTGCCAAGACCAACATGTTGAAGGTTTTCCCCTACTTTTTCCTCTAGCAGTTTCAGAGTTTCAGGTCTGATGTTAAGGTCTTTAATCCATTTGGACTTAATTCTTGTGCATGGAGAGAGAGAAGAATCTATTTTCATCTTTCTACAGATAAATATCCAGTTTTCCCAGCACCATTTGCTGAAGAGGCTGTCTTTTCTCCAATGAGTATTTTTGGCATTTTTATCGAATACCAGGTGGCTATAGCTACCTGGACTTGCATCTGGGTCCTCTATTCTGTTCCATTGATCTACATGTCTGCTTTTGTGCCAGTACCATGCTGTTTCTATTACTATGGCTCTGTAGTATAGGTTAAAATCAGGGATAGTGATACCACCAGCCTCATTTTTGTTGCTCAGTATTATTTTAGATATTCGAGGGTTTTTTGTGATTCCAAATGAATTTTTGGATTGTTTTTTCTATTTCTGTGGAAAATGCCATTGGAATTTTGATGGGGATTGCATTAAATGTGTAGATTGCTTTTGGTAAGATTGCCATTTTCACAATATTGATTCTTCCAATCCAGGAAAAATGGATGTTTTTCCATTTCCTAGTGTCCTCTGCAATTTCTCACTTGAGTGTTTTATAGTTTTCATTGTAGAGATCCTGTACTTCCTTGGTTAGGTTTATTCCAAGGTACTTTATTTTCTTTGATGCAATTGTGAATGGGAGTGATTCCCTGATTTCATCCTCTGTGTGTTTGTTGTTAGCATATGGGAATGCTACTGATTTCTGTGTATTTATTTTGTACCCTGCCACATAGTTGTAGGTGTTTATCAGCTCTAACAGTTTCCTGGTAGAGTCTTTAGGGTCCTTTATATATAGAATCATGTCATCTGCAAATAAGGATAACTTGATCTCTTCCTATCCAATTTGTACCCCTTTTATGTGCATCTCTTGCCTTATTGCTATGGCTAAGACTTCCAGTACTATATTAAATAAAAGTGGGGACAGTGGACACCCTTGTCTTGTTCCTGATTTTAGTGGAAAAGCTTCCAGTTTTTCCCCATTTAGTAATTTGTTGGCTGTAGGCTTGTCATAAACAGCCTTTATTGTATTGAGATAGGATCCTTCTATTCCTAGTCTCTACAGGACTTTTATCATGAAGGGATGTTGGACTTTGTCAAATGCTTTTTCTGCATCTATGACATGATCATATGATTTTTGTCCTTCAGTCCATTTATATAATGTATTACGTTTATTGATTTGTGTATCTTGAACCATCCCTGCATCTCTGGTATAAAGCCTACTTGGTCCGGGTGAATGATCTTTCTGAATATTCTTGTATTCTGTTTGCCAATATTTTGTTGAGAATTTTTGCATCTATGTTCATGAGGGAGATTGGTCTGTAATTTTTGTTGTTGTTGTTGTTCTATCTTTCCCTGGTTTTGGTATCAGGGTGATGCTGGCTACATAGAAGGAGTTTGGTAGGATTCCTTCTTTTTCTATTTTATGGAAAAGCTTAAGAAGCAATGGTGTTAGTTCTTACATGAAGGTCTGGTAAAATTCAACAGTGAATCAATCTGGGCCTGGACTTTTTTTATTTGGGAGATTTTTGATAACTGCTTGGATCTCCATACTTGTTATAGGTCTATTTACGTGATTAATCTCATCTTGATTTAATTTATGTAGGTCATATAAATCAAGGAAATCATCCATTTCTTTCAGATTTTCATACTTTGTGGAGTATACATTTTTATAGTATGTCCCTATGATTTTTTTAGTTTCTCTGGTATCTGATGTGATGTTGCCTTTTCCGTCTCTAATTTTATGAATTTGTGTCTCTTCTCTCTTTCTTTTGGTCAGATTTGCTAAGGGTTTTTCAATCTTGTTTATCCTTTCAAAGAATAAACTCTTTGTTTCACTGATTCTTTGGATTGTTTTTGTTTTTGTTGTTGTTGTTGTTTCTATTTCATTAATTTCTGCCCTAATCTTTATTATTTCTTCCCATCTACTGACTTTTGGTTTGCCTTGTTCTTCTTTTTCCAAGGCTTTAAGGTGAAGCATTAGGTCATTTACTTGCGACCTTTCTAATTTCTTAATATACGCACTTAAAGATATAAATTTACCTCCTAGAACTGCCTTCATTGTGTCCCAGAGATTTTGGTATGTTGTGTTCTCATTATCATTTCACTCTATGAATTTTTTTATTTCCTTCTTGATTTCTTCATTGACCCATTCATCATTTAGTACTGTATTGTTTAGTTTCCATGATTTGTGCATGATCTATAGCTTTTCTTGCTATTTATTTGTAGCTTGATTACATTGTGGTCAGATAGAATGCAAGGAATTATTTCAATTTTCCTGTATTTGTTAAGATATGCTTTGTGTCCTAATATATGGTCTATTTTAGAGAATGTTCCATGTGCTGCTGAAAAGAATGTATATTCTGCAGCATTTGGATGAAATGTCCTGTAGATATGTTAGGTCCATTCCTTCTATGACCTCATTTACTCCAGATGCCTCTCTGTTTATTTTTTCCTGGGATGGCTTGTCAATTGATGAAAGTGGGGTGCTGAAGTCCCCCACTACCACTGTGTTTGGTGTTATCTATGACCTTATTTCTATTAGCGTTTTTTTGATGAATTTAGGGGCCCCCATGTTAGGTGCATATATGTTTAGGATTGTAATGTCCTCCTGTTGGAGTGTGCCCTTAATCAATATAAAGTGACCTTCCTTATCTTTCTTGACTAACGTTGGACTGAAGTCTACCTTGTCAGACACTAGGATAGCAACCCCAGCTTGTTTTCTAGGTCCATTTGCTTGCAACAACATTTTCCAACCTCTCACCCTAAGATAATGTCCATCCTTTGTAGAAAGGTGAGTTTCTTGGAGACAACAAATTGTAGGATCCTCCTATTTAACCCAGTCTGCAAGCCTATGTCTTTTGGTTGGGGCATTGAGGCCGTTGATATTAAGAGATATTTTTGAAAGGTGTGTATTCATCTTTGCCAATTTTTTTTGTAGTTCTGATTCTACCTTTGCTCTCTTGTGTTAACTAGTATTTGAGTATTGTTTGTTTTTTCCAGGTTCCATATATGTGTGCTTTTCCTTCTCTTTGGCATGGAGGATTCTTTAAAGTATTTTCTGTAGACCTAGTTTTGTCTTCAAATACTCCTTTAGCCTGCTTTTGTCGTGGAATGTCCTTATTTCTCCGTCTATTTGGATGGATAGCTTTGCAGGATAAAGTAACCTTGGTTGACAGTTGTTATCTTTCAGAACTTGGAATAAATCACTGTAAGCCCTTCTGGCTTTTAAAGTTTGTGTTGAGTAATCTGATGTAATCCTGATGGGCTTGCCTTTGTAGGTAACTTGATTTTTCTCTCTAACTGCTTTCAATATTTTTTCTTTGGATTGTATGTTTGGTAGTTTGATTATAATATGGCGAGGAGAAGTTCTTTCCAGGTTTTGTCTGGCTGGGGTTCTAAAGGCTTCCTGTATCTGCATTGGCACCTCTTTCCCAATTTGGGGGAAGTTTTCTCCTAGGATTTTGTTGAAGATGCCTACTATGTCTTTGGAGTGAAATTCTTTTCCTTCTACTATGCCCTGAATTCTTATGTTTGATCTTTTCATAGTGTCCCGAATATCTTGAAATTCCCATTCATACTTTTCTATTAGTTTGTCTTTCTCTTTGTGGGACTGCATTAGATCTGCCACCTGGTCTTCTAGCTTAGATATTCTGTCCTCTCCTTCATCCATTCTACTGGTGAGACTTTCTACAGAGTTTTGTATTTCATTAACTGTGTTCTTCATTGCTAGTAATTCTGACTGGTTTTTCTTTATTATTTCTGTTTCCTTATTTATGTCTTGTATTGACTTCTTTATTTCATTAAATTGGTATCCTGTGTCTTCTTTGATTCCTTTGATTTACTCTTTGATTCCTTTGATTTCCTCTTTCATTCCTTTGATTTCTTCTCTGACTTCTTTGAACATATTTACAATCTTTCTCAGGCATTTCCTCTAATTCGTTCTCACTGGAGGTCATTTCTGATACATTAATACTTTTTGGTGAATTTATATTGTCTTGTTTTTTAGTGTTTCTTGTGTTATAATGTATATATTTTTGCATCTTGGATCAAGTTAATGCTTGGATTTTCTAGTTAGCTGGGTATTCTTAGCTGTATCAATCGATCTGATGTTATATGTCTTCAGGGTAGGAGCTTAAGGTGTTAGGTGTGGCTCTTAAGACTCCCAGAGTATCTATAAAGGTGTTCCTAGGGGTTGGGTTTGCCTGCTATGGGAGTATTCACGTAGGCTGAGTGGAACAAAATATATATAGATTCTAAAATTTAACTAAACAATGTACACATTCAATGAAAAACAGCACCGAGTATTTATGCAAGAGTAGGTATTATAACAACCAGGTCCTCTATCAACAAAGAGGTTAAGATTTCTGGTATGTTGAGGGTTCCAAGTCAGTTTGTGGCCAAGTGAGACCCTTCCCTGGTGCAAGCCCAGTTACCTTTTTGGATGATTTTGGTTTCAGTTATGCTGCACTCTGCTTGCTTCCCTCTTTGGTGCCTGTGGGTTCAAGTAGGCTGGCTGGATCGCTGGACCACTGTTTTGTGTTATGGAGCTGAGCACTGGCTTTTCCTGTGGGGCAAGCCGAGCCTGTCAGCTGTGGCCCCACAGACCTGGCACCGCTGCTGCTGAAGCTGCCACTGCTGGATCTACCACTGCTGTAGCCACTGCTGTTGCTGCTGGAGCCGCTGCCGCCACTGCTGCTGCTGCTGCCAGAGCTGGTGCTGCCAGTGCTGGAGCCAGAGCCGCCGCCTCCACTGCCACTGCCACTGCCACTGCCGGAGCTGAAGCCACCACTGCCAGAGCTGGAGCTGGAGCTGCCACTGCTGGAGCCACTTAGGCCTGCCTGTGTGGGCTCTGGATCTCTCCTACTTCTCTGCTGCCATTTTAATTTCTTATACACCTCACTTTTTAGTAAAAGTGTGTGTTTACTGGGTATTCTTTGGCTTTTTCTCCCCTAGGCTGCTTTTGTGTGGTTCCTAAGCCCACGTCTTGACCAGAAGTCCCCCTCTTCTATTTTAACATCTTTTTTTTCTTTCTTTTATGCCCTCCTCCATCATCCATGATATGTTGATAGGCCCAATACTGTACAGGACTTGGGCAGATAGTAACATTTCCTATGAGGTCATAAATGCAATAGCCAATTCGTGTCCACAAAACAGCACTTCAAAGCACTCTTCTCCATCCTTTGGCTAATCCACTTTTTTCTCCTCTTTTGAACAGTTTACAGAAAGACCCCAAAAGTATACTTACATATACATGATAATCCCTCACTATTCAGAATGGCAAGGATATGAAACCAGACTCTATGCCCATGAATAGATGAATTGATCAAAAAAGTGTGAATACACACACACACACACACACACACACACACACACACACACACAATACACACATGAGTTTTATTGAGCAGTAAAGAATAATAAAGACACGTCATTTGCTGGAAAACAAATGGAAATGGAAATCTTGTAAAGTGAAACAATACAGACTCAGAAAGACAAATAGCATATGTTTTCTCTCACATGACATGAAAATAGAATGGGGTCTATTAGGTGAGAGGTGAGGGGTAGGGGGAACAAAAGAGGGTAAGGGGAAGGTGTGGTAGTTTAAATGTATGACTACCGATATATCCAGGATTTTATTAAAGTTTGTAGTTTAGATCTGCAGCCACCTGACTGGAGGAGGTATGTAACAGACAGCTTCTGGTTCACTGAGATGAACTTCCAGACCAGGTACAGTTATGGAGAAAGGGATATTTATTGAAGCCTATAGATCCAGGGGAAGTTCCATAAATGGCAGAAGAAGCTGGCCTGCCTTCACAGGACCAAGCAGAGAGAGAAGTACAAGCCTAAAGGTTAAAAGCCACAGCACACTTCAGGAACACCAGCTAAGCACATTTTGCATATCTTTAGATTGAAATCTGAAACCCACCACCACGCTTTAAGATCCACCCAGTGACACTGCCTCCAGCCAGGTGGCTGCAGATGCAAACTACAAACAATAAAGAACTGAATATATTGGGGGCCATCTATTCAAACAACCACATTCCACCCCTGGCCCCCAATATATTTATAACCATCACACATTGTAAATTGTACTCAGTTCAATTTCAAAGGTCCCCACAGTCTTGACCAATTTAAGATATGAAGACCTGTAAAATCAAACAAGTTAAACATTTCTAACATATAAAGGCACAGAGTAAACATTTTTAACTGCTATAAGGCATATCAAGGAGAGACTAAAACAATGCAAACTCAACCACCATTAAACAAACATCAAACTTCTGCAGTTCAAGGTCAATACAACCAGGGACTGACAGTCTCCAGATTTTCCAATTCTGCCCCTCCAGCTGGGCAGAGTAGCAGGGAACACTTCCATCTCAGGCCAACAGTGTGCTCTATGGTAGTGCTTGCATAGTCCTGGTATATCCAAAACATCTTGAGGTCTTCATGCAAACCACGGTCCATCTTCCAAAGGCTCTTTCAGCCTATCAGGGCATCAGGCCTTGCCTCATGCTGCATCTGAGCAGCAGCTCCTGGAACCATGTGCAATTCATGAACACTCCTCACATTTTTCATGCTTCTGAATCCAATACCAGGTGTACAGGACACAGCCATATTCTTAATTCACAGACAAAATAAATCATAACCTTGGAAAGCAGGTTCCTTCTCCAGTCAACTCTTTCCAAAAGTGTTTGCATTTCTATGATCGTCTTTCCTCAGGCATACTTTCCATGGTAAAGCAATTGGACCATCTTCCTTAAGACTGCTAATGTGTTTGACAATAGCAGATTCAGTAACATAAAACCAGTCTCAGTGCCTGTAATTTTAAGTTGCTTGAGGTTTTCCAGCTTAAAATCTTAAATCTCTCAGTCCAATATCTCTAGCCAAGCACATCAGTCCATTACGAATTTAACCTTGATCAAACTCTCTGGGCCTGGGCAGCAGGATGCAGCCAGCCCTTATGCCAGTAGCACAGTTCCAACAAAGTCCTCTGTAGTCTTTCCTTCGTCTTAGTATCACTGGGCAGATCTTAGGGTCCAGCCCTAAGGTGTGGTGGTGGATTTGGCATTCCAGTATAAAGCTATGCAAAGTGGGCTTGAGAGATGGCTTAGCAGTTAAGCGCTTGCCTGTGAAGCCTAAGGACCCCGGTTCAAGGCTCGATTCCCCAGGACCCACGTTAGCCAGATGCACAAGGGGCCATACGCATCTGGAGTTCATTTGCAGTGGCTGGAAGCCCTGGCATGCCCATTTTCTCTCTCTCTCTCTCTCTCTCTCTCTCTTTCTCTCTCTGTCTGTAGCTCTCAAATAAATAAATAAAAATAAACAAAAAAATTTAAAGATATGCAAAGTGCCTGAGTTCTGCCTGGAGTTGTAGAAGTGTCCTTACTTGCTTGTGTCAGCTTATGGCTTTTCTCTCTCAGCATGGACCTGTGAAAGCAGGCCAGTTTCTTCTACCATTATGGAATTTCCCCTCTATATTTAATAAATATCCTGTCCTCCATAACTGTACCTGGTCTGGAAGTTCATCTCAGCTACCTGAGGCTCTCTACTACAGAAATTGGTACCAGAAGTGGGGTGAAATGAATCTGACCATGTGGATGTTGGTCTTTTGGAACTTCTGTTTTTGAGGAACAGGCATGGGCTTGGTGCTTTCGTGCAACTGAAAATGTGTTCCGGAGCAGTAAGTTAGGTATTATGGACTATTCTCATGAGAGTTTTGAAATGTTAAGTGCACAGCATTGAACTTGGAGGCTTGGCTTATGACCATTACAAGGAGAATGAAAAATGGCAGAAAACCTTGTTGGAACTGGGCTACTGGCCTAAGGGCTGGTTGCATTCTGCTGCTCAGGCTCAGAGAGTTTGATCAAGATTAAATTTGTAATGGACTGATGTGTGTGGATAAAGATACTGGACTGAGAGCTTTAATACTTTAAGCTGGAAAAACTCAAGCAAGTTAAAATTACAGGCCCTGACACTGGTTTTAGGTTACTGGAGCTGGTATTGTCAAAAACATTAGCAATCTTAAGGAAGATGGCCCAACTGCTTTACACTAAAACAATGGAAAGGATGCCTGAGGAAAGACTACGATAGAAATATTATCACTTTTGCAAAGAGTTGACTGAAGAAGGAACTTGCTGTTCAAGGTCATGATTTATTTTGTCCCTGAATTAAGAACATGGCTGTGACCTGAACACCTGATATTGGTTTCAGAAACACGAAAATGTGTGTAATGCAAATGTTTACTCTGTGCCTTTATATGTTGAAAGTATATAAGTTGCTTGATTTTACAGGACTCACAGCTAAGAGACAATCTTTTTTAAAATTAAATTTATTAATTTTTTTACTAATTAGTTTTATACTCAGTGAATACAGTCAAATTGGTACCGTTGTTAGGCTCATCCATGTACTACCCCCTCCCCCTGGTCCCTCCTTGTTGAGGTATATGAGTCATGCATTTTAGAGTTAGTGCACAGTTATGGGTAGGAGAAATGTCTCTGCATATCATGACCCAACATGTGCCTCTGACATTCTCTAAACACCCTCTTCTGTAAAATTTCCCTGAGCCATGTTGGGTTCATTTTTGGTCTGCTTCAGTGATGAGGTGTTGGGGGCCTCTGGATCTCTGGATATCTGATATGGTAGGAGTTGATTTTTCTCTGTGTTGATCTTCACCCTTGTGCTGGTACCCGGTTCATCAGGAAAACAGCACCCTTGCTTGTTTCACCAATTGTCCTTAGTTTTAGCCGGAGCCCCTTTGAGGTATGATGAGGTGGTTCTCTCCTTAGGATCTGCATCTGTCTGAAAAAGAGAAGCAGATTCTCCAATGGAGAGTAAAGTTAGCACCAGACAAATAGGATAATCCTTACCTTTTTAATAGAGAAATTAATACGTGTAGGCCTGCTTGTAGCCCATGACTGGTGATGGCTTGATAATGGAGAGTGAGCTTATGTTTGGATATGGTTTTGACTTGTTTCCCAGATCCAGCTATGGGTCCTGTACCACTGAAGGGATCAGCTAGCCAAATCAAGAGCAGTTGGTTTCCCACCATGGCTGTGCACCACTATTGCACTTGTATGAGCATCACAACAGGTTATTTGCTGCTAAGTAGGTTAGACCATGAGTTGCTTGGACAGATATTGGTCATTTTCCCCCAGTCGTCCATGTAGCACCTTCTGGCACTAGACAAGCTGACTGTCTGGGGACTGACTCTCTTCCAGCTTCTAGCCATGGCATTCCGTTTTATGTGTCAACCGCATATGGTGTCTTCAGCAGTAGGGTCTTACCACTAACCTTTGGTGGGTCATCAAGTACTCTGACAAAAATCTGTCTTTCTTTTAGGAAAACTTGTAGGTCTCTCTGATCAAAAGCTCGTTGTGGATAAGAGCCACATGCTGGCACTGGGACTTACAGGTCAGTGCCCACTAAGAAAAGGAAAAAAAAGATAACTAATACAAAAGAGTTAGGGAGAAGAGAGACTGAAAGAGAGAGGGAGAGAAGCTGTAGAAGATTGAGGTCAGTCTTCATCATACCCTCTCCAGTGTCTTGTGGCTCAGGTTTTCTCTCTAAGGGCCTGGTGAAGGTTCAACCATTTTGTCTGCCTTTTAGGAGGTAGAATTTTATGGTACCATTGCCGTTTGGGTCTAGATTTATGTCTCCCACCCCCTTCCTTGCCCTCCCCTCCATCCCCACCAATCCTATTGTCTAGTCCTCAGGATGCTTGCTGGGTATGTCAGCACCTTGGGTAGATTCAGGTTAGGTGCTGTAAATGAGTGAAACTACGTGGCAATTTTCTTTCTGTGATTGGGTAATTTCACTGAGAATAATCTGTTTCAGGTTTTTTTCCTCAAATTTTTCCTCAAATTTCATTGTGTCATTCTTTCTTGCTGCTGTGTAGAATTCCATTGTGTAGATATACCACATTTTAGTTATCCAGTCTTCTAGTGATGGACATATGGGTTGATTCCAGCTCTTAGCTATTACATATGGAGCCACTACAAACATGGTTGAGCAAATCTCTCTGACCTGTGGTTTGAAGGTTTTAGCGTAGATGCCAAGTAAGGGAATAACTGGGTCTGTTGGTATCTCTATAGTCAGCTTTTTCAGGAGTCTCCATATTGCTTTCCAAAGTGGTTGTACCATCTTACATTCCCACCAACAGTGGATGAGTGTTCCTACTTCTCCACATCCTCACAAGCATTTATTTTCATTTGATTTTTTGATGTTTGCTATCCTTACTGTGGTAAGGTGTAATCTCATAGTTGTTTTAATTTGCATTTCCCTGATGCTTAGGGATGATGAACATTTTCTTAAGTGTGTGTTTGCCATTTATATTTCTTCCTCTGTGAACTGCCTGTCGAGCTCTTTGCCCAATTTTGTGAGTGGGCTGTTTGACTTTTTATTCATTAGGTTTTTGAGTTCTTTGTAGATTCTAGAGATTAGGCCTCTATCAGTTGGATAATCAGTAAATATTTTCTCCCATTCTGTCAGTAGTCTATTGGCTTTGCTTATTGTATGCTTGTCTGTAAAGAAGCTCTTCAGCTTCATGTGACCCCATTGGTTGAATGACTGTTTAAGATTGTGAGCTACTGGCGTTTTGTTCAGGAAGTCTTTTTCCATTCCTATATCATGGAAAGTTCTTCCTATATTTTCTTCCAGTAGTAGTCGAGTTTCTGGTCTTATATTGAGGTCCTTGATCCATTTGGACTTGAGTGTAGTGCATGGCAATATGTGTGGATCAAGTTTCAATTTCCTGCATATAGTTATCCAGTCAGTCCAGCACCATTTGTTGAAGATGCTATCTTTTTTCCAGCCTATATTGTTAGGGCCTTTGTCAAATATCAAGTAGCTATAGTTGCTTGACCCAAAGTCCAGGTCCTCAAGTCTATTCCATTGGTCTATAGTTCTGTTTTTATGCCAGTACCATGCTGTTTTTATTACTATGGCTTTGTAAGATAGCTTTAGATCAGGTATGGTGATGCCTCCAGAGGTATTTCTTTTGCTGAGGATATGCTTGGATATCTGAGGCCTTCTACCTTTCCATATGAAACTTGAGATCATTTTTTTTCTATCTCTGTGAAGAAGAATGTTGGGATTTTAATTGGAATTGTATTAAATCTGTATATTGCCTTTGGTAGGATTGCCATCTTCACAATGTTAATTCTGCCTATCCAGGAGCAAGGAGGTCATCCCATTTTCTCAAGTCCTCCTCCATTTCTTTTTTGAGTGTTTTCATGTTTTCATTGTGTAGATGTTTCACTTCCTTGGTTAATGTTATTCCAAGGATTTTGTTTTTGTTGCTATTGAAAATGGGACCATGTCCCTTATTTCTTTCTCTGTATCTTTGTCATTTGCATATAGACAGGCTACTGATTTTTGTGCATTTATTTTGTATCCTGCTACTTTGCTATAGGTGTTAATTACCTTCAGGAGTTTTGGGATGGAGTCTCTCGGGTCTCTTACATATACGATCATGTCATCAGCAAATAGACAATCTTGCATCTCAGATGACACTTAGGGCTTTGTAACTATCTTAAGTTGGTAAAGACTGTGGGGATCTTTGAAATTGGACTTAACAGAATTTACAATGTGAGCTGGGTATGAATCTACTGGGGGCCAGAGGCAGAACATGGTAGTTTAAATGTATGGCCCCCAATATATTCAGGATTTTATTAAAATTTGTAATTTACATCTGTGGCCACCTGACTGGAAGAGGTGTCACCAGGTAGATCTTAGGGTCCAGCCCTAAGGTGTGGTGATGGATTTGGAATTCCAGTCTAAAGATGCAAAGTGCCTGGGTTCTGCCTGGAGTTCCTGAAGTGTGCTTGCTTCCTTTTGGTTGATTTTGGCTTTTCTCTCTTAGCATGGACCTGTGAAAGCAGGCTAGCTTCTTCTACCATTATGGAACTTCCACTCTATATTTAATAAATATCTCTTCCTCCATAACTGTGCCTGGTCCAGAAATTCATCTCAGCAATATGAGGCTGTCTACCATAGAAGGGAAGACAAAATATCATGTTTTCTCTCATATATATATATAATCTAGATTTAAGTATCTATACTTAATATTTGTCTATCTATGATGCAAAAGTAGAAGGGGAACTTTTTAGAGAAACTACAGGGACCAGCAAGGGGAAGAAAGTAGTGGTGGGGTGAATATGAGGAAAGTTCAGTGATATATGAATGAAAAGGTCATGATAAAATATTATTCTGTACAGCAACTAAAATGTTTAAAACAGGGCTAGAGAGATGGCTTAGTGGTTAAGTAAGCACTTGCCTGTGAAGCCTAAGGACCCCGGTTCAAGGCTCAGTTCCCCAGTACCCAAGTAAGCCAGATGCACAAGGTGGTGCATGCATCTGGAGTTCGTTTGCAGTGACTGGAGGTCCTGTTGCTCCCGTTCTCTCTCTCTCTCTCTCTCTCTCTCTCTCTCTCTCTCTCTCTCTCTCTCTCTTTCCCTGTCACTTTCAAATAAATAAGTAAAACTAAAACAAAAAATGTTAAAAAATGTTTAAAACAAAAAGAAAAACTAAATAAATAAGCAAAACAGGGCTGGAGAGATGGCTTAGCGGTTAAGTGCTTGCCTATGAAACCTAAGGACCTCAGTTTGAGGCTTGATTGGCCAGGACCCATGTAAGCCAGATGCACAAGGGGACATATGCATCTGGAGTTCATTTGCAGTGGATGGAGGCCCTGATACACCTATTCTCTCTCTATCTATCTGTCCCTTTCTCTTTCTGATCTGTTGCATTAAAATAAATAAATAAAAATAAAAATAAATTTTAAAAAATAAGCAAAACAAACAAAAAGCCTGGGATTCATGCCAGATCTAATTGATTTAGAGTCCTGTGTCATAATCACTACCTAATACTGCTCCCATGTGGGAAGAAATAATATTCCTTTTCTTTTCCTAATGCCTAATGACCCAGGTTCAATTCCCCAATACCCACATAAAGCCAGATGCACACAGTGATGCATGCATGTGGAGTTCATTTGCAATGGCTACAGGCCCTAACGCACCCATATCCCCCTTCTCTCCCTTTGCAAATAAATGAGTTAAATATTTTTGAGCCAGGTATGGTGGCACATCCCTTTAATCCCAGCACTCAGGAGGCAGACATAGGAGAATCAATGTGAGTTCAAGGCCACCCTAAGACTACATATGAATTCCAGGTCAGCCTGGGCTAGGGCGAGACCCTACTTCAAAAAAGTAAAAAAAAAAAAAAAAAAAAAAAAAAAGAGGGTGGAGAGATGGCTTAGCAGTTAAGATGCTTGCCAGCGAAGCCTAAGAATTCATGTTCAAATATCCAAGTCCCACATAAGCCAGATGCACAATGATGCAAGTGTGTAATCTCACACATGCACACAAGGCACACACATCTGGAGTTCATTCATAGCGACTGGAGGCCCTGGCACACCCATTCGCTCTCTCTCCTTCTGTCTCTGTCTCTCTCTCTCTCTCTTTCTCAAAACTAAATAAATAAAAAAGTCTTTGGTGAGAGGATGATAATTACCTCAATTTTATATATTTTGTTATTGTTCTTTAGAGGCTAATTTGCAATTTCCTTTGGAATCAAGTAGGGTTAATGACTTGAGATATTTTTTGGCTAGCTAAAGTTGTCTGATATATCTAGAAATCATTTATTTCTAGAAAAATATACCTGTGGGAAGAGTAGCAATTACCAGTCAAGAGAAAATGTGCCAGGGAGTGAGTAGTAGTAGACTGTTGACTTAAGGGTTAGTGAAACATAAAGAACTCTCTAAGTCCTTAATTACCAGTGTTCAGCTGAGGATGTACCTGCCTACTATGATGGCATTGTGGTGTCAGGATAGAGAAATAAAGGTTGCTTCTTCATGGGCATCAGAAGTAACTTTATTTGCGCATCTAGAAGTTCCCACTGCATACTAGAAATAAATAAATAGTGAAAAAAATAAAGATGATGCTTAAACCTAATTTGATTTGGTTTAACACATGTATGTAAATATGCCATTTCTCTGCTAAGCCTTGGAGCTTGCAGAATGTGCAAACTAAAGGGTCAGTGCTTTAAAGAGCAGAGAAAACTATTTTATCTTTCCTTGTATGCTTATTTGGTAGAAGGGTTATTGCTTGAGAAAATGACACATTCCTGCCGAAAGACATAAAACTATTGGCCTCTTCTTTCCCATTTAGCCTCCAGGGAGGTTACTGGAGCTTGATTAAGCAAAGAAAGCCATCACAGTTTCTTCGACAGCTTAGAAATCCCTGAGGTTGAGTTGAGTTTTAGGTTAAGGGTTCATATTGATGCCAAACTGGTTTGCACTATCTCATCACTGTCCACACTTGACAAGACCCATGTTTACACCATACTCACACTGACAGCCAGGGAACAAGCACTTATGCCTGAGACCTGAAGGAAGAACACCTGGCCAGGGCTCCCTGCAAGCACATAGCTTATTATTTTTTCATTAAATAGTTTCATGATGTAGTTCCAGGAGCAGAGGCCTCAAATGAAGCTAAGGTTATAAGTTTATCCCTCTGCCCTTTTTCCCTGGCCTTCCTCTCACCACTCACCTCAAGGACTGGGGCACCAAGGATTCACCCACCCACCCTCCAAGAAATAGTGCACCCAGAAAGGAAGTACAGGGAAGAGAGGCATGACTGCTAAGCTTACTTAAGTAGAGAAATACTGCTTCTCTAATGAGGAAAAAAATAGGCTTACGGGATGAAAAGCACTCTTTGTACATTGGCTATTGGCTATTGGCTGGCAGTAGGGAGGAAAGTCACTAATAGCTGGTATGTGCCTATGGAGGCCTTTATGTTGCCTCTGATTATCTTATCCAGAGCAGGATGGGCTGGTGAGTAGATGGTTACTTAAAGCAGTAAAGATGCCCAGTTATTAAAGACCTGTAGCAAATCTGGAGCATCAGAGAGTGTTGCCAAAACTCACTAGCACAGAAGCTCTATGAGGGCAAGAGATTTTGTTGCTTGGAACTTCTAAGGCCCTCAACAAATTATTAAATGAGTGCATGAAAGCAAATATGGATGAATAATGTGGATGTCTGACAACCCATTTCCATTTGCTGATGTCACTGACAGCAAGGAAAGCAAAAAGCAGGGTAGAAGTGAGCTAAATGTCAGTGATCTTATAAAGGAGCTAACATAACATGCTAGATAAGCATCCAGTGCAAGCTCTTCCTGGTCTTCTAACTACCAAGGAGCCTGAGCACATTGCTCATCACTGAGTTAAAGAAAAAAAGGTACACAGGGATGTGAGTCCTTGGACCAAGGATAGTGTGGAGATGGAAACAACCTTTGCTTAGCCTACTCTCTGGGCCTAGAGCCAAGCTCTCAAAATGTGTGGCAATATTTTCCAGTCTCTTAACTAATTAACGAGCCCATACAATTTTTTAAGAACTGTTATGATCCACATTTTCCATCTAGTGACCCAATGTCTCCAATCATCTTTCTAACAAAATTCCTCAGAATTATTATTTATATAAACTCATTTCTCCTTTCCAGTTCTTTCCTGAACCTTTGGAAATGCCTTTGATGAGATCACCAGTGATCTCTGGATTGCCAGATTCAGTGGTTTGCGTCAGTCCTTGGCCTATGGTCCACACTTGACAGTCCACCATGTTCTCCTTAGGAAGACACTGCCTTCATTTCCTAAGCACCACATTCATTTTCTGATCCCCCTGTCTCCTCACCATCTTTCCAATTCCTTTGACTTCTCAGTGTTGTTCCCACTTCCAGTCTTCAGAATGCTTGTGATGTCTAGGCAACTTTCTCCGCCTCTTTCTCTTTAAAGACAACCACATTATCTCTCTGGGTCTGACCACTTCTGAGTGCCAGTCCAGATTTCCTAATACCCACCCAAGATAACCACTTAACCTATTCAAAACTCAATTTATGGTCATTCCAACCACAGAACCTGCTTCATGTCATCTTCCTTATCTCAGCCAATGTAAATATAACCTGGAAGGTTCTGACTAAATACTATGGTGCCATTCATGGTAGCATTCCTGATGCCTTGATTTCTCTTAGGAAAACCTGTTGGGTCTACCTTCAAAATATTTTGAAATTTTAGCAACACCCTCTTTATTGCTGTAAGCTCCTGTCCTAGTCCAAGCTACCATGTTCTTCAGCTTGACTGACTGACTGATTGACTGACTGGCTGACTGGCCTCCTGCATCCATCCTTGCATGCACCTTATGATCTGTTCTCCAAATGGCACCAGAGTAATGCCACTGAAACCTGAGTCTAACTGTGTCACTACTCTGAAAATATCTAGTGGCTTTCCAGTCAAAGTCCTTACAAGGGTCCACAAGGCCTTTTGTGATCTTGACCACATTATTTCTGTGATCTTTGATCTTTTCTCTTTTGCTCATTCATCTCCAGCTCCACTACCCTCCTTGATTTTCCTAAAAATATCCAACCCACTTCTACCTCAGGGTCTTTGAACTTGCTGTCTCTTCTACTTGAAGTGCTTAGATATCCATGCGATTCACCCAATAACTGTACTTAAGGCCCTATTAGATGATGTTGCCTCAGGGAGGTCTTCCTTGGCCCAAACTCTACTCTTCAGTCTTTGCTCTATCACCTGGTTCTGTCTCTGTCACTGCATGTATACCATATAATATTTTATATATTGATATATTTGTGAGTACTATGAAGGCTGTAATGTTGGGTACGTTTGCCAACTTTTAGAATAGTGCCTGGTGTATAGTAGGTGTTCCATTATTATGTGATGAATACTTTCTGGGAAAGGTGAACTGTAGTGAACAGATAAGAACTAACCAGGCGCGTAAGGATGTAAGGATTCTGATCAAAGGAAACAACTCAAAACCTAACAATGTACAAGTAGCCCTGATAGTTCTAAAGGGACCCCTCTATTAATTTTCATTTCTCTCAAAGAGAGTCCCTTCATCCCCAGTGCTATCAGATTACTGCCTGACTTGCTTTAGGATAAAGCCTTGAAGGATAATATAAGGCTCTTCCCTTCCCAGCTCAGGGACTCCCAAAATATAGGGTGAGAGACACAGGAAAAAAGAGGGAGTGCAGATGAAAGAGTAGGGAGGGACTCTCAGATTAATCCTGTGGGCTCATCACACCGGAAAGGCAGAGCCAGGAAAGCTGTGTTTGGCAGGTAACGGGCCGCTACCTGTGTGACTCAGCTGCCTGTAGCTTGGTATCCTAGCCGATTCAGTGGAAGTAAGCCTACATCCCCAAGGCTTGATGAGTGAGGCTGTAAAAAGCTCACTGAAGCACATGGCAAAACTATTCATCATCCCAGCAAGTTACTTTAAAGGCAGGCTCAGTACTAATCCAAAAAGAGGGTGTCTTGATCCAAGTTCATTATGCATGTGAATAAGTCACCATCATCTGCCAGTAGGCCCTACCTCCATGTAAACTGGAAAACCAACACAATTCCATTGGGTACAGCCCATTAGTAAAGGCTCACTGGTTTTCCAAAGGACCAAGAGTTTAGATATGCAATCTACACCAGGAACCTGCTTCATTCACTGAAGCGTCCCCAAGTGCTTTTCCAGGGTACACTATTAGACCATGGGTGCATGAGGCAAGGAGAAGACAAGTCTTTATTATACCACCCAGCAAGTCAGCTCCTGAAAGCAGAATTGAGAACCAGACCTCCAAGCTCTAATAGTGGCCACTGGATGGCACCCTCCAGGGGAATGGAAGGAGATCAAGGGCCACAGGGCAGGCTTGCATATAAATTGTGGTAGGCAAGAGGGATGGGCAGGCATGGGTGTGGAGCACTGAGAATCTCTCTACCCAGCAAGAAAAACTACTCAAAGTACTCATCCTAGTTGAGGTATACTGATTTTTAAAAAGAAAGAAAGAAAGAAGGAAGGAAGGAAGGGAGAGAGGGAGGGAGGGAGGGAGGAAGGGACATTAATTTGAGATTAATACTGGGATGATCATAAAATGTTCAGTTAGAAGAGGCAGGAAAAACCGTTCTCCAAATTTCATTTCCAAGTGAGCAAATAGAGATCTACAAAGACCAACTCAGCTGCCCAAAATCAGACAACTGGTTTGTAACAGCACAAGGATGGAGATCTCACATCTTAAATATTGAGTCTGTGCTCTTTGAAAATGAGTCACTCCCTGCTCTAAGACACCATCCTGAAACAGAGGAATTGCCCCTTAAAACAATAGGATGTTCCTCCAACCTGCTTTCCTGCCCTGTGCCCTGACATGGCCTAAAGACTCCATGGTGAACTATGAAGATCTGTCACTAAAGACTTAAAACCTTCCATCACGTGGTCTTGGAGATAAAACTGACATGGCCATGAAAGGAAATGCTTGGAAACCTCAGACACTGTTAAGAGAGGCAGCTGCTGGAAGTCTGAAGCCTGGCTTCACTGCCACAGCAAGACCCACTGGGGCACGTACCTAAGGGAAACATGTTGGAAACCATGTTCTTAGGCTTCTGGCCTTTCATCCCACTGAGTGACTGCTACGGCTCTCAGCAGAGGTGGCGGCTGCCAACAGGATTCTCTCCCAGCACTCACCCACCCACCAGGTGTTCTTCCCGTCAGCCACAGCGGCTGGGCAGGGAGTGGCTCAGCCAGGCCACTGGGATGGGCAAGGAGGTGCAGCTTTCTCCCCTGCGGTCCAGGTGTGAACAGACGGGATATGGATCTGCCCCTCCCTTAACAAATAAATGGAACTTTTATAGGCTGACTAATCTCACATGGAGTAAAACAGACTGCTGGTTATTCCAGGTTTTCCAGCCAGCATCAAACTTATTGGATCCTGTCATAGAGCCTGTCAAAGTTTTTGTGAGGGGTGATGTTGGTCCTCCTACCAAATGGTGTTACAAGAAGCCAGGGCTTCCTCTGGCAAATGTCCCACCCCAGGTTCCACAGTCTTTATGCTCGTGGGTCTGCTCAGAGGCAACCAGGTATAGTTGATCCCTCCTGCTCAGCCCTACCAAAGAGCAAAAGTGATGTGGAAATAGCTTCTGAAAGGAGCATGCTCCCTTGCTGGGAGACGCAGCAGCTCAACCAACTTCTCATCTTCCCCCTGACTTCAGTGAAATTCAAGGAGAGACAAACTCTTTGGTCAGCTTCCTTTTCTTCTGACTGCCTTCAGTGCAGGGCATCTGGCAAGACAGGTACCATGGCTGGGTCCTGACAGGTGTAAAGAGGAGACTGACAAGTGCTCACAGACTAGCTCCATCCTTAAGGATAGCAGCCACCAGGGAGAGTGCACAGGACTTGCCTAGGAAGAGCAATGACTAGGAATCAAAAGTACTAGTGTTTGATACACCTATCATGTGTCACTTAACCTTTGTGAAGCTGAGTTTCTGTATCTATGAGGGTAGAAATATCTCCCTGCCCACATGCCTGTGAGTTAGCATAGATGAAGTCTTTCGCAAGCTTGTGAGTACTGTCCAGAAGAAATCCTTACTTTGTTCTGGTGAGCAGGCACGGCACACTGGGGGCTGGGCTGGTTCAGCAACAGCTGCCCATCACCAGGTACTGAAGTAGGCTTCATAGGAAGGCAGGCAGCGTGGGTGAGGCATGGGCTCCCGCCTTCTTTACATGAACATTCTTTAGGCATAGGCACAGCTCAAAGAAGAAAGGGACAGATCCCCCTCTTCAAAAAGAGATAGTAGGAAGACAGTAGAACAATTCCCTGACCCCAGTTTATGACCATGAGATGCCACAAACCGTCATAGCCTTCCACGTGCACCTGGTTGATAAACCCTAACATTGACATTTCTGGGCCTTTAGACCTGAGTAGACTGAACACCAGTTGAGAAGCCAGGGAGCCCAAATCCACCTCCTGTGTGATTACATGCCTTCCATGATCTTCCTGCGTCAGAAGAGCTGAACCTCTGACTTACACAAGAGCTGTTTCTTAGCACAAGGTCACTCTGGGGTCAGCCGTCAGTTCCTAAGCTAGAAAACCTCATCTCTGATTGGAATCTGCAGGGTTTTTTTTTAATCTACCACACAATGAATTGGCATTTTTCTCTGAGGTATGACTCCCTGGGCCTTTTGGAGCTTGCATTAAGCTCTCTGACTTAGTGACGCTCCTGTCTAATGGAAGCAAAAGCCATTTAAGTGGTCACAGCTGCCAGGAACTTTGCTAAAAGAGTGAAACTTTCAAAGCAGGTCAGGCAGTAGCTGCACTAATCTCCGGCCCCACCAGCCTCCCCCGCATGCGGCTCAGGCTTGTTTTGACAGAGCTGGAGCAGGGTCCCACGAGAAGAACGGCAGCGTGCGCCTTTCCCTTTCCACGCTTGCGCGGTTCCAGCCCATCACTCGCCGCAGGGGAAGGAAGAAACAATCAAGCATTGTCTTGTTCCGGACTGGTGTGTCCAGCCCCTTGGAATAAATATTATTTGCCTGGGAGGGGAGCTGGCTGCAAGACAGTGAAGTTAAGAACTGGGGTGGAGGGGAGGCGGTGATGTTTGGGTTTGGTTTTATTATTAGTTTAATCTGTTTCTCCCTGAGTTCTGCAGTTTGTTTTCACTCTTGACAGGCCATTAAGCCTGAAGCCTATGCTGTACCAGGCCTCGGCCAAGAAGAAAACAAAAAGATGTTCTGAAGTGTGCACCCGTGGATTTCTGAGGACCCCCGGTCGCTCCTTATTCTGGCCAACTCTGGGTAAGAAAAAGGTGAGGACACCAGCAAATCTCACAGGATTAAGAGGAACGTTCTACTCACTAGACAGCTCCGCAGCAACCCAGGTGTCTTATTTGATATGGCTGAGAGCTCTGTCCTTTATTCCTTGGATAAGTTTTTTTTTTTTTTTTTTTGAGGTAGGGTCTCACTCTAGCCCAGGCCGACCTGGAATTCACTATGGAGTCCCAGGGTGGCCTCGAACTCACGGCGGTGCTCCTACGTCTGACTCCCGAGTGCTGGGATTAAAGGCGTGCGCCACCACGCCCGGCTTGGATAAATTTTGGAAGGACAGCGCCCTCCGCTGTGAATGGAGGAGCCAGAACCTCGGTATCCCAGCCAGGCAGCATCATTTCATTCCCTGCACTGTAGGCTGCGTTTCACTACTCCTCCGAGTCTTACACCTCCAGAGAGCTGCAAGTCTCCAGCTAATTGGCAGTCACTTAGGGTTCCTCCACAAAGCCCAAGCCCTGATCCTCTTGGATGATGGAGCAGGTAAGAAGCACAGCAGTCTTGTCCCTTGCTGCAGCCGCACAGCACTGGAGCCCAGGACAGGCAGCTGCTGTACAACCAAAAGCCCTCTTCCCAACATTCCCTAACTCTGCCCATCACCCAAAGTCGAGTTGGGAGGTAAGCCTCCTAACCAGCTGCTGTCATGACCACTCATTATGGGCAGGAATTATACTAAACACGTTTCACCCATCACCCCCGTGAACATGTGCAGTAAACCTCCGAGGGGAGGGTCCTAATACTCCCATTCTGTGGAACTGTCAAAATCTTATAATACTGTCTGCTCCTGAAGTCTTACCCCCAGCCCAGAAGCCTTTCCCAGAAGTCTGAGTGAATTTGGGAGACACTCCCACCCTAACATGCCTAGGCCATGTCATTGCTAAGGAAAGAGGTGCAGTATGGCTATGACAGCCCTGAGAAAGTGACACCAAGACTCTGGCTTTGGAGGGGGCTGCTTGGGTCAACCTTCATGTACTAGAGATCCCGGGTTCCCAGAGGGCAGAGACCCTGTCTGTGTACTTAGCTTAATTATTTCTGTATACAAAATAATTCCATGCTGTGCTCAATGCTATGCACAATTAGAGATTTAATACATGCTTTTCTGAAGGTGATAAAGATCTTACCTTCCCAGCCAACAAAATAAACATTGCCTCCCTTCTCCCAAAGGGAAACAAAGAGCTACAGGAGGCCATGGCACCCCAGGCACCTGGCACAGTTGTACAGATGCACAGGCAGGTGAGTCCTGCACACCTGGCTTTGGATCCTGGCTCAGCCACACACTCACTGGCCTCTGTGGAGGCCCTACTGACTTCTGAAAGGCCAAGTTTCCCCAAATGTGGGAGAAGGTCATAGCTCCTATCCTGTAGGATATTGTGAGGATTAGATGAGAAAATGCCCAGAAAGCTCCTGGCAGGTTCTACATTCATTCATTACTCAGCATCCAATCATCTTCTTCCTCTCACAGAGCACTAATCATTCAAAACCCTAACCAAATGATCCCAATGAGAGAGAAAGGACCCAAATTAATAAAATAAATATGAAAAGGGTGTATGTTACAACATATTCCAATGAAATCCAGAGGATCGTTAGGGAATACTTTGAAACTCATATTTCAAAACCACTGGAAAATCTAGAAGATATTAATAAACTCCTAGACTCCTAAGATCTGCCAAAATTAAATGAGAAGGATATAAAGAAGAACCCTTTAAGTCATCATTGGGATGAAGTGGTTTGTTGACCCTGGAGCACTGGCCATGAGAGAGGATCTCCACTTGGGTGGCCTTATCTCTTGGTTCCCCTCTGCAATGGGCACATTCCACCAAATGATGCTACTGACACTTGGCTATGCTGAGTGGCATGCTGCTGCTGTTCTTACGTTCAGACTTAGGTCCCCAGTGGCATAGTGGAGACAGTCTGCGACTTGTAAACAGCATGTGGGATAACACAAGTGGGGAATCATGCCACCAGAAAGCACCATGCAGATGGTTCATAGTGTCACTTCTGTATCATGTGACTTAAACCATAAGCCTCTCTGCCCATCTCCATCTCCATCTGTCCCCAAGGGACCCTTCCAGCCTGCCTAGTGTTCTCAAGGACCAGGCTAGGAGGAAAAAGGCCAAGTGGCCAGAGCTTCTTCCCCATGTACTTCCCCACGCCCAGACAAGCGATGCTCCCTGGAACCTCAAGGGAAAAGGAAGAGGAGGAGAATTTTCCTAGAAGTGTTTGACAGTTCTACTGTCTTACCAGATCCTCATAAAATTTGTCAGGTAGGACCAACATTCCTAATCAGCAAGAGAGGAAGTGTTGGCTTGAAGAGGGCATGTGAATGACGAAGTTCACCGATGGCCTGCAAACAGCAGAGCAAGCTGTCAGGTTCCAGGGCCTCTTTCTGAGCCCAGCTCTTGGTCTCACTGCCCTTGAGTTCAGAATACCAGATACTTTCATTGAGCCTTCTGAGAAATTATCAGGGCTTCCTGTGGGCCAACATGAGGGGGATTTCAGAAAAACACTGAGTTAAAACAGCATTGGCTACCACCAGTCATGAGGTAAGGATACCTGCTATTGTCCCTCTCTGTAAAGTTATAGTCAGGAGACCTGGATTAAAGACTGTGCCACGTGGAGTATTATATGGTCTGAAATCAATTCTCTCAGTGTTTCAGTTTGTTCTTCTGCAAAATGATAAAGAATAAACTGATTTGTGCTGGGGAATGGCTCAGTGGATAAAGTGCTTGCTACATAAGCATAAAGACCAGTTCAGAAACCCAGCACCCACTTAAATAGCAAGTAGACATGGTGACCACCTGTGATGTAATCTCAGCTCTCAGCAGTAGAAACAGAGGACTCCCAGGGCAAGATGGCTAGTTAAGTTAGGTGAATCATCAAGTTCTTGGTTCAAGTGAGAGACCCTGCCTCAGTAAAGTGAAGCACAGCTGAGGAAGGCACCAGACATCAACTTCTGAACTCCACATGTACACATACGTGCATGCCCACATCATGTGAACATGCATCCCTCCACACATGCATGCACACCACACATATACACATGCAAAAAGAGGGAAGTGAATAAACTGGTTAGTATGTATAAAGTCCTTAGCACAGTACATGTAGGTACTAAGTGAGCACCAGCTATTAAAATGAACATGGTTATTCCCTCTCTGTGTTTTGTGAAAAACAAATGAGGTGATGGATATGAAGACATATCATAAGCTGCAAAGGTGAAGTGTGGACACTGGTGTGCTGAGAAGGTAATAGATAAAAAGAAAAACCACCATTTAAATAGCCTCAAACCTCGAAGCTTAGATAGGAAGCACAGAAATACTTCTCCACAGGTGATCCTTTGCCTTCTATTTTCCTTTCAATTTTGTGCCAGATCTTCCATGTATATGACTGTTTGCACTTGTGCATCCTCAGGTACCACACACCACAGACATTGTTAGTGACACACTGAACTAAGCCCCTGGTGTCTCCGCGTGAACAGAGAATACAATTAAGCTCTGTCTCCCTTTTCCAGTTAATCCAGATGCAACCCCTTGAGAAGGTCTCCACTGTGGTGGGGGAGGGAAGGAGAGCTGCTGCCAGCCCACTGGTGGCTAGACGTTCAATCATCCTGCCCTCTCCCACCAAGTATAGAATGTGTCTGACCTGTGTGCTAAACATGGGTGACCAAATGCAACTTTATGTGTTGTACCATACTGGACATAACAAGGTGTGTAAGGAGAATGTCTATGCACAACCCCTACCATACAAGATGGATCTGCCTGATGGAATATGATTAGTGACAGAAAAACAGAGTAAGAATATTCAGCTAGTAATGTACTGAAGGGGGCAAATTCATGGCACAGAATATAGATGTTAACAGAGATGGATATGGATGAACACTAGAGCTGGCAGAGACAGGTTCATGAAAGAAGAGACATTCCAGTGGAACCTTGGTGGGTGTGTAGATGTATTGGTAAGAAGGAGAACTGACATCGCAAGTTGGAGAAACTGCCAGGAGCATCTAGAAAGTCCAGAACAGCAAGGACTTTATAGGGCAAAGAAGAACCTGGTATGACTGTAGTAGAGGAGGGTATCCTGGTTCTCAGCCTGACTCACTGCTTGCAGGGACAGGAAGAGGAATTCCTAACTAGCAAGCAGTAAGATCATTTGAAGCTTGTCTAATTTTGTCTAATTTTGCTTCTCATACCCCCAGCAACCTTAACGATTGCCTCAAATTCAGCCACCTCACCTATACAATGGAGATAGTAACCCATGCTCAGGAGAGTAGCAGAGTGAGGCTAACAGGAACCTTTGTGAAGGCTCTAGGGCTAGTGTTGAAAGACAGGGAAGGGGGACGTTGGTCCTTTTCAAATAAATGCCCCAGCTTGTGACTTAAACTCACACAGAAAAGAAGTATCTCTTCCTTAGGAATCAGTGTCCACCTCTCTTTCTCCCAAAAGGCCTTGGCAGCTGTTTTGCCCACTGCTCCTTCCACTAAGTCTTGAACAGAGAATCAGCAGAGTCCAGGGAGGGGGGGGCGGGGGTGCTGAGTCTTCTGCTATTGGCCTTGATCTAGAGCAGCTGAAGGCGGGATTGCTCAGGCCCACTTTCCAGAAAGCCACACTGGTATCAGAGGACCTAATGAATGCCCTTCAGCTTGGTGACCTGCACGACCAAGGCTTTCTGAATGGAGCAAGCTGTCCTAATGGAGGTGTGTGCTCCTCTTTCACCTCTCCCCCCTCCTTGAGAGAGCAGCGTGGTGAGCATAGTGTGGGAAACTTGCCCAGGGAACACAGGTGGCCTGATAGGGAGATATGCCCAAGATTGTTGGAGCAGGTGAGAGGTTGGACCAAAAAGAAGTGAGCTCACTGACCTCTGAAGTCTCAGATTGGGACTGCATTGGTAGACAGCAGTAGGCTGTTGCTAGGATTGGAAACAAACAAACAACCAACTTAAAATGCTTTAGGAGGAATGAGCCTCTAATCGATCAGCCCCAAGGGACAGCACTGCCTGACAGGGCTCCTCTGCCTGGTTTCAGGCCACTGAGTCCAAGTTTCTGCCACAGATGCAGATTTCCAAAGAGCTCAGTAATTGTTTTCCACTCGTGCCTTGCGTAAAAACCAGAGCACGTGACCATGTGTCCTCTCTTCCTTCCCTTCAGATGGCGCCTAATAATGGTACCAAACTGCTGTACTTGCTGAATACAAAACTAATTAATAAAAAATAAAAATAAAAAAAAAGGATTAGAGGAGGGGAGATGGCTTAGCA
Organism: Dipus sagitta; assembly: GCA_036346955.1. NCBI lineage: Eukaryota > Metazoa > Chordata > Mammalia > Rodentia > Dipodidae > Dipus > Dipus sagitta. The sequence goes on along the minus strand of CM070772.1, from coordinate 79,988,528 downwards.
GTTAAGCGCTTGCCTGTGAAGCCTAAGGACCCCGGTTCGAGGCTCAATTACCCAGGACCCACGTTAGCCAGATGCACAAGGGGGCGCACACGTCTGGAGTTCGTTTGCAGTGGCTTGGAGGCCCTGGCGCGCCCATTCTCTATCTCTCTCTGCCTCTTTCTCTCTCTGTCTGTCACTCTCAAATAAATAAATAAAAATAACAACAAAAAAAATTTTTTAAAAAAGATTAGAGGAATCAGTCCAAAGAGGCTGGGGCTAGAAGGGTAACTCAGTGGGGCTGTTTGGCCAGGGGGCTGTGGCATGGGCATGGGAGGGGGCGAGTGAGACTCACAAGGTAGTGGGTGGCACACCTGGTGGAGACCCTGCACTACACATGCACATCTGCAGAGGACTCACTGCACCACAAGGATCCTACACCACACATGCACATCTGCAGAGGGCTCACTGTGTCTCTGCAGGGACCCTGCACCACACGTGCACATCTGCAGAGGGCTCACTGTGTCTCTGCAGGGACCCTGCACCACACGTGCACATCTGCATAGGGCTCAATGTGCCACCACGGGGACCCCGCACCACACATGCACATCTGCAGAGGACTCACTGCACCGCAAGGATCTTACACCACACATGCACATCTGCAGAGGGCTCACTGCGCTTCAGGGAGCAGTGGCCACGCAGCCATAAGTATGTGGGACTCGGTAGCCCTGTAGAATAAGGCAACCTGCCCACAACCAGAGACAATCCTCCACAGTGACCCCGTGGATTGCACTTGTGAGCAAGGTGTGCCCTTGAGTGTGCATGGGAAAGGGCGTTACAAGTGTGCATGTGAATGTGTGTGTTGTACACAGCCTGGGAAGTGGCACCCTGACAGTACTCTGAGCAGCCCAAGGAGCACAAGAGACTGCTGACTGCCTGGTAGAAACGCCCCTAGAATGCAAGCTCCTGGTGGGGAGAAATTTCTCTTTGTTCATTGCTGTTCCCCATCAGTGTACCTGGTACATAGGGAAGCCATAATTGATAGTTGTTGAGTTAAATAATAATGGCAAGAAGGGCTGGAGATATGGCTTAGCGGTTAAGCACTTGCCTGTAAAGCCTAAGGACCCCGGTTTGAGACTCGATTCCCCAGGACCCACGTTAGCCAGATGCACAAGGGGGCGCATGCGTCTGGAGTTTGTTTGTAGTGGCTGGAAGCCCTGGTGTGCCCATTCTCTGTCTTTTTCTATCTGCCTCTTTCTCTCTCTGTCGCTCTCAAATAAACAAATAAATGAAATGAAAAAATAATAATAATGCCAAGAAGGTGGGGCAATGTGCCTCCCTCCAACATGAAGCTGTCACATATCTAGGCTGTACCACTCTTGCTTCCCTGCTCCTGACACCTTTGCCTGTTGCTTTCTTCCTGAGAGAAAAGGAAGATGGAAACGCGACAGAAGCAGAGATGTGCACATCCAGAGTGGCCAAGGTGCCTCCCACTTCTGGAAGCATACGAGAGGATGAGGTAAGGCTTACACTTTTCCTCCGCTTCCCAACTTGGGAATCTTGGTTTGAGTATAAGCTTCCCCACTTTATAACAGCAGCTGCTCCCTGCGCTTCACTGGGCTCTTTGGGAAAGTCAAGGAGAGGGGAGGTGGACAAGGTCTGGAACCCATAAGTGGTTCTACACAGTTTGAATATTCTCTGTGTGGCAGGAATTGTTTATGATTGGACAATTGCTACCAAAACACCTCTCTCCACTCCCTTCACAAAATGCCTAGAAGGGAATTTTAATGGTTGTTGAAATTACTGGCAAGCTTCATTTCTGAAGTATTCAGATGGTAACGTGCCCTGAGGTGTGTGTTCACCAGGGCCTCCTTACTCTCTGAAGGGGTTTCTTGAGGTGATTAGACAGGTGTGTTGTGACCAACCTCAGTTCCACAGCCCTGACCCTCCTCACATGCTGCTGTCCCAGGTCCCGGTGGAAGACATCAGCAAGTTCTTTCCTTCAGCTGTGGAGGAAGAAGCTGTGGGAGGGAAAACCCAACCCTACTCTGTCAGTAACGTTTATTTTTTCATCATGAAAGAAAGTATCAGATTTCACCCTTCTCAACCAGATTTAAGGACCCACCAGAAATAACAAACATCACAGGATAATTAGAAAATTATCCTCTGACAAATTGGAAGAAGTCTCCCTTTACTTGGGAGGATATAGAAAGGACATTATTTTTCTTTTACCACACTGAAGTGCCTGCAATTACCACACCAGCCGGGGGTCATTGTTCACTTGTGGGTAAGCTGATAGCTTGCTGTTCCAGACACACCTGCCAACACACTCCTGTTACTGCCTCTACAGCCCTTTTTGATGAAAGGAAAATTTAATCATATTTGGATAAAGGGGCTCCTTAAACCTGGCCTGTCAGTACTCTGGATACTCTGGAAATAGATAACTACTCAAGGGATATATATATATATATATATATATATATATATATATATATATGTATACATAGTTCAAAAGGGAGAGTGAGTTTGAGCAGAAGTAACTTGCTGGGGTACTTTCCATTGAAGCCTTGGATTGTTGCAGGCAAATCCCAGTAATAGGGATGTGTCTCTCCGTAGTGAATTGTTGGTCAGGAAGCCCCATGAGGCCCTCAAACAATACAGACTATCACCAATGTTCTTGGTTACTCACAAGAACTAAATGTTAAGAATTGATTGCTGATGACAACACATGCTATGATTTGTCTCAGGACACTGAGAAACCAAGCTGAAACTGAGTTGAAAGTCACATCTCTTCTGGCTAGCTGCCATAGTGCTGGAAAGTGTTATGTAGGATACTAAAGGAGAAAAGTTATCACTGTCTTAAGCAGTGTATCCTACAAGCTACATGATCATCCAGCCAGGCAAAATGTATCCACAGGTTCAATAGGGCCACATGTTATGGTGGTAATCAACTACTTTCTGATTGGATTTAGGCTCACTCAGTGGGAGGGAATTCATGCCTGGTACCATTAGTCTTTGCCCTAAATGGATATGTTGAGCTCATCAAATTGCTTCTAAAACTATATGTTTATCTCCATCAGTTAATGTTTTTCTCACTTTTGCTTAGAGAAATTTCTTTGTACAAATGGTAGTGAATACTGGGGAGCCCAAGACTCACCAAGATGACAAAAAGAGGAGAAATCCTAGCGCTTAGCACTGAATGAATCATCTCTATCACACACCCCAGGGTTCAGGCAACATTGCTGAGTAGGTTGTAGAAAGAATATTAGTGCTACTCTTTCTGCTGGCAAGAAAACCTTCTCTATAGCAATGGCTGTAGATACTGAGGAGACTCAAAACTCAACCAAACCAAAAATAAGAAGATGTTGAGATCTCAGCACTAAAGAAGACATTTTTGGCCGGGCGTGGTGGCTCATGCCTTTAATCCCAGCACTCGGGAGGCAGAGGTAGGAAGGATCACCGTGAGTTCGAGGCCACCCTGAGACTCTATAGTGAATTTCAGGTCAGCCTGGGCTAGAGTGAGACACTACCTCGAAAAACCAAAAAAAAAAAAAAAAAGAAGACATTTTTGTTTTGCCCTCCAAGCTCAGGGAACATTGTAGAAGAGAAGGAATACAGAATGTAGGAAGGAGTACTTTGGGGCACTGTCTTCTGGATACAAGCTGACTGCATATTAATGGCTTCACCGTAGCTCTCATAACCCCCACAAGACCTGCACAATTCTGAGTCCTTCGGCATTTTGACTAAGAGGGTGAAAGAGGACAAAAAGAATGAGACCTCAAAACAGAAGATGAATGGGGAGATGATCAAATTACAGTATGCTTATGTATTGAAATTCCCAATAAAATGTTTAAAAAACACAAAAGGTTTTCAAAACTGGATAGACATGTGTTTGTTTAAAGTGATGAGCTGTGTTCAGTCTGAGCCTGGTCAGTCATGTTTGTGGCTGAACTTATGAGAGATAGCACAAATAGTCTGCAGAAAGCCCAGAAAATCTCAGGGCCCCAGAAAGCACTTGTATTTAATAGCACAGAGAAATCTCTAAATTTATAAATCTTGATCTGCTCTCATTTAAATTTTTTTCCAAAAAGTTGTTGGGAATGTGACCATAATGCCAGTAGTTAAGTTAGAATCACCACTGACATCCTTCCTCCCTTCTGATATATTCCATCTCACAACTCCCCCATTTCACTCCTCCCCCAGCTCCACCTGAGAACACAACATCCCCTGGGCTGGACAAACCTCTTAGATTCATTAAGAAATTCTGGAGATTTCAATATGCTAAAAGAAGTACTAGAAGCTTCATGTGTATGTATACATATATGTATATTTTGGCACTTCTACTTAGCACTTGATAGGTTCCAAGAGCTTTCACAGACAACTTCTCACTTAATACAATCCTTAAAATAACACTATATGACAGGTGTTGTTGCTCTCCCCAATTTCACCAAAGAGGAAACTGAGACTAGACTGAGGAGGTGAGGAGACTTGGGTAACATCATGCCATCAGGGTGTGGAACAGCATGAGTGAGTCTCCCCTCCCAGGTCATTAAAAATGACTGTAGTTTCCTGGGGCTCTGCGTGAAAATGATCTCATAATTAAATTAGTACTCTATTGTAAATCACTGATGACAATTCCATAGGCTGCCCCTTCCAGGTGTATTTTCATTTAAATAAGAAACAATTCATAATTCAAATGAAGAAAGCTCAAGTGATTAAAAAGATCGAGCTCCAATACCAGGCTAAATGAAGTAAACATAAAGGTCGAAGATGAGCTGATGAAGGTACTGACAGTTTTCTGTCTAGGAACCTCCACAAGTCTCCTGAGTGCCTCCCTGCCTCAGTCTGTTGCCTTTACAATCTGCTCTGAATGATGCCAACTGCTTGCTTCAACAGACCTGAACATAAAAGCAGCAGAAGGTATATTCCCAAGTACAGTGGCTACCTAAAGGTGGCCCCAGGACTAACAGCAATGTGCAAATCCTCAGGCCCTGCCCTGGGCCTGCTAAATCGGACATGCTGAGCCAGAGCCCAGCAATCTGGGTCCTAACAGTCTATTATGGTTTGGATCCAGAGGGCCATGTTTTAAAGTCTTGTTCACCAGCTGGAGTTGCAATTGGGGAATTATGGTACCTTTAGACAGTGGGGCCTAGTACGGGTTATGTCATTGAGGAAGTTATGCCCTTGGAGGAGATGTTGGGACCAAGCCCCCTTCTTCTCTCTCTTTTGGCTTTCTGGGCACCATGGGATGAACTCTGTCATGTGCCACCACCATGATGTATAACACTATCACAGGTCCCAAAGGAACCATGAGATGAAGCAACCATGGACTGAAACTATGAACCAAAGTGAACTTTTCTTTTTGTTATTATTGTTTTAATTTTTAAATTTTTTTTAGAGAGAGCAAAGTAGAGACAGAGAGAGAGAGAGAGAGGGAGAGGGAGAGAATTGGCACATCAGGGCTTCAGCTACTGCAATTGAACTCCAGATGCTTGTGCCACCTCTGGGCACATGTGACCTTGCAAGTGCACCTGGCTTACATGGGATCTGGAGAGTCAAGCATGGGTCCTTAGGCTCCTCAGGAAAGTGCCTTAACTGCTAAGCCATCTCTCCAGCCCTCCTTTTGTTTTCTGAAATAGAATATTTTAGGTGTTTTCATCCAATAATGAAAATCTGGCATGTACACAAACCATTCATAGGAGAATGCCCAAATTCCTCCTAAACCTCATAATTGGTCCTACAGCCCAAAATAAACACATTGTTCCTTAAACATTTCCTTTGCATGTCTCTTTGGTTCCCACCCCTCTTGTTTTGAATGCTATCTCCTTCTTCTCTGCCTAGGAAAGTCCTATTTACCATTTAAAGCCCAAAGATCTGCCTCCAGTGACTTCACCTACTTCCTCCAAGCTGAGTTTAATTACTCCTTCTCTATCCCCTACAGTGAGGGCTTTGTGGGCCTTAGCAACTCTGCCACATGGTAATCTTCAGTCTGACTCTGACAGCAGACTGTAATAGTTTGTCTTATTCCTCTTTGATAAGAGTGTACTATGGTACCAAGAATACGGTAGGTGCCTAATGCATATGTATGAAATAAGTGACTAAGTGGATGCATGAGCCCAAGTATTATTATATCATTCCTCACTGAGTAACAGAGGCAGATGGCTGGCCTGCAGGGCCTGAAGACATAGCTAGTTGCTTCAAAGACAGATGTAGCCCTGGGCACCCCGTTCCAGTTTAGAATAGTTAGTAATCATTGGGTTTCTTTCACCCAGACTCCCATGTCTTTAGGTAATATAACTGTTAAGCCTTTTTTTTTTTTTTTTTTGGCTACTTTTGCGACAGACAATTATGCTAAACACACAGCACATGTAAAATTCTCCCCTTTGGGCCATGGGGCTGTGACTTAGTGAGGTCACAGCTTGGTCTCAGTTATCTCTGCATCTCTGTGATCATATTTATTTATACATGGCACCAACCTACTGCAATGGTATCTAGACCAACTATTAAACTATTTGTAATTCCCAGGAACAAATTTGTGGCAGCCAGCAATTAGCTCTATTCATGTTTTTAATTTTTCTCTTTGAACTCTAATAGATGGTTATTATGCTGTAGTCTGCATAGCCTCCAAGGCTGCAGGCACTTTGCTGCCTGGCTACCGCTAGAGAAAATTAGACTCTAGTGGTAACCTACAAATAACCTAATGAACCCGGGTTCATTTCTGAGTCTGCTGCTTTGCCCAGTCTTCTTTCTCTAGGCAGTGAGTATGAAAAGTGATCTAGAATACAACCACTGTTCATTCATTCTTTCATTCATGTGGTACACATTTCGTGAGCCTCAGTATGTTTGAGGACACACAGGAAAAGACATGTATTTCCCATAGAAAAAACTTCTAGACTAATGGAGGGAGGAACCTAGTGGGATGAGCCTGTGGCAAAGGAAGCTGGAAGAGGGAAGAATATCTACAGACAGCTCAAGATAAGGAGTGCTCAGAGCCCCATGGCTAGGCTTATCAAGGTAACCCAGGAGCTGTGTCTGGATGGGATAACTTGAAGAACAGTAAGGCATAAGTATTCCAGATCATGAGACGCTGATAGGAATCACAGTTGGCTGCTAGCACAGGAGGGGACAGCAAGGAAATAATCTCTTAGTACAGTGCCTTCTTTGTGATAGCAAGTCCAGAGTTCTGTCCAAGGCTTTGCCTCAGGGGGATTATTCTTTTAAGCCATTGGCAACTTTGAAGACTGAGGGAGTTATGAAGACAGAGCCATAAGTAAAAGGATTAGAATTCATTATAATTTTCAGCTCTTTCTTTTCTACTTGTGCCTTCCCCAAAACTTAGAAAACATACCAAAAAAAATCTTTAGGGCCTATGGATATAGTTGAGTAAGTAAAGTGTCTGCCTTGCAAACATCAAAACTTGAGTTTGATTCCCAGAGCCAACAGAATAAAACAAGCTGTGTGTGGTGGTGCATACCTGTAATCCCAGTGCTAGGAAGATGGAAACAGAGTCCCTTAGGCTTGCTGGCCAGACATTCTAGCCTAATTGGTGAGCTCTAGGTCAATGAGAGGACCTTTTTCAAAAGTGGTAGATGGCATTCCTGAGGATGACATCTGATGTTGTCCTCTGGCCAACATGTGCACCTGAATACATGCATGTATTTTTTTAAAGAATTTAAAAATCTCATTTATTTTGGGGGAAAAAGGAAATAATCTTAACGAGATATAAGCCTTCTTTCACTCCATTATACATATAAGCGCTCACTTTGTCTCCTTTTACAACCTTTGATAATTTCCTTCAATAACCAGGAAGTTCCTCAAAAAATGGACTCAGGGGCTGGAGAGATGGCTTAGCAGTTAAGCGCTTGCCTATGAAGCCTAAGGACCCCAGTTCAAGGCTCGATTCCCCAGGACCCACGTTAGCCACATGCACAAGGAGCGCACACATCTGGAGTTCGTTTGCAGTGGCTGGAAGCCCTGGCGTGCCCATTCTCTCTCTCTCTCTCTCTCTCTTTCTCTCTCTCTCTCTCTCTCTCTCTCTCTCTCTCTGCCTCTTTCTCTCTCTGTGACTCTCAAATAAATAAATAAAAATGAACAAAAAATGGACTCAGTGTTCCTTTCATTCTTTTCCCATGCACATTTGCACGACTTATGTGTACACTCCACAGAAACATTATGAAAAAGGTTTCCAGTGCCCTCAGTGGCCATATCCAATGTTATCCCTTATTCAACAAAATTTATTATGTTTCCAATTTGAACCGGCCAGCTTCCAGGCACAGGGATTTAGTAGGGCAAAGTCACTCTTGGAATTCACATTGTCATACGCTTTTTTCATTCTTAGATCTCTGTAGCATTTGCTGATGTAGAGCTTCACAATCTGGAAGCATTCTTGCATCCCATAACACTGATATCCCCATGGTTCTACTTCTGTATTCTGTCATTCTTCCTTGTCCTTCTCCTTTGCAGGTTCCTCTTCCTCTTTGTATGTGCTCTAGGTTCTCAACTAGTCCTCCAAGATTTATCTTTCCTCTGATTTTAGTTATATATGTATGTATGTATATATATATATATATATATATATATATATATATATATATATATATAGTTATATATGTATGGATCCATGCAATGTAATCAGTTGCTTCTGATCTTTCCCTGTGGGCAGCCCCTCCCTCAATAGCAACATAGCCAAAAAGGGAGCTAAATGTACTATGACCCCAGGATACCCTTGCTAAATTCCCTGTCTTGGCAAACCCTGCCATGCAATCACGGAAGCTGAGAGTTGTCCTGGACCCATCATGTTTCTACAACTATGATCCCTGTGCCCAACCCTCTGTCCTTATTCAGGCCCTCATTATCCTCCTGGAACACCACTGGGGTCTTCTGCCTCCAGGCTGATCCCATCCAATTTATCAATGCTGCTTCTAATGGAGCCATCTTCCTGAATTGCAAATTTGGTCATATCCCTCCCCAGTATTCTCCATATCCTCTACCACTAGTTCTCAAGTATAGTAGGGAACCCAAGACACTTTCACAAAGCCCAGGAAATCAACTTTATTTTTATCATAAAAAAAATAGGATATATTTACCCTTTTCACTATGTTTAAATTTCAACTGGTAGTGCAAAAGCCATAGTGCATCAAACCTCAGATGATTTAGCATGAAGAAAGGCATGAGACAGAATTGTACCACATGCTTTTTAATTAATTAATTATTATGATACAGAATTGTACCAAATTCTTATCAAATAATATCAAAATAATATCAAAACGAGTATATTTTAATATTATGTATATCAAAATGCGTAGTATCAAGCTGGGCATGGTGGCGTGCACCTTTAATCCCAGCATTCAGGAGGCAGAGGTAGAAGAATCGCTGTGAGTTCAAGGCCACCCTGAGACTACATAGTTAATTCAAGGATAGCCTGAACTACAGTGAAACCCTACCTCGAAAACAAAACAAAACAAAACAAAAAAAAGATGCATAGTATCCCAAAGGAATCTGACTCAGCATACAGCAGAGAGACTTGCGCAGCCATATTCACATTAACCTAGTTACAGAATTAACCTAAATGTCCATCAATAGATGAGTGGATAGATAAAATGCAGCACATATACAATGGAGTTTTAGTCTGCCATAAAAAAAAAATAATCCAGGTTGGTGGTTAACTTGTAATCCCAGCCACTTAGGAGGAGGCAGAAGGATCAGGTGTCCAAGGCCAATTTTCTCTACATAGTGAGTTTATGGCCAGCCTGGACTATAGGAGACCCTGTCTCAAAAGGATAAGTAAAATGAAGAAGGAATAAGACAGAAGGAGGAGGAGGAGAAAGAGGAAGAGATCATATCATTTGCAGAATGGATGGAACTGAGTATCTTCATGTTGAATAAAATATGGTAAACCCAGAAATATAAATAATACATGCTTTCATATGTGTAATCCAGATTTTAAATATGTCTCTATATATGGTCTATATATGTAATGTACATGTATTAGTCAGGGTTTTCTAGAGGAATAGAATATTAGAATGAATATGCATTATAAAGGAGATTTGTTAAATTAGCTTACAGAATACTGACTGAGAAGTCCAACAATAGCTATCTGCAGGCTAGAGAATCAAAGGACCGAGTAGCTGCTTAGTCCACAATGTTAGATGCAGGCTTGATGAGAATATAGTAGCTGCTCAGTCTACGCGACTGGATGCCTCAGCAGTCCCAATCTGGCACTAAAAGTCTGGAAGATTCCTGGAGAGCCACTAGTCTTCAGTCCACACTGGACGGCTGATGAAACTGGGTTCTAACAGCCATGAAGCATAGCTGAGACCAGATAGATATATTCATGAGTGAGCAGAAAGGGCAACCAGGCAAAAGGCACATGCAGACAAGTAGCACAGGCATCCAGGTGAAGGGCTCTGTGTTCTCTCAGACATTCTTTATATATAGTCCACCACCAGAAGGGCTGCCCATCAGTTAGTCCTTCCAAAAAAGGCTCTCACAGACTCTCCCAAGAGGCATGTCTCTTATTTAAAGGGGGACTATTTAAGAAGAGGAATGGGGCCACTGGAAGAGATGGGACAAGAGTGAGTAGTGAGGGTATATATGATCAAAGTACATAATAAACATATATTTAAATGTCAGTTTTTACAATTCCTATAGAGTAATGAAAATGAAAATTACTCAAAGTAATTCTGCTCCATATAAAAGTATAATGACTGTCTCAGGGAGAGCATTTATGCAATCATTTGCACTGCAAGCTCAACCAGTCCCCTCCCCCAACTTCATTTATCCTTGAAGGTATGCCTAACAGATGGCCTCAACACAAACAAGTGTCACCTTGAAATGGCCTTATGATTAATTATATTCAATAACCAGTACAATAGTAAACGTTCCTAGTTTCAATCTTGAATATAACAAATATCACTGGATACAACCCACATACTCACAAAATCCTTAGGTTCCTTATTAAATTGTAGAAGTGTGAAGGAACCTGAAAGCCAAAAGAGAATTGATTACCTACAAAGCCAAGCTTCTTTATACACAAGTAGGGCTGTTCTTTCTTTGTCTGGCAGTACCTTTCCTCCTGACTCCGCACACTGGCTGTCACTATCCTACCCTTAGTACCCCTCCTGCTCACATGGCTCCAAGGCTGGCTCCAGACTCTATGCCTTTGATCACTTTCACCTGGACTGCCCTTTCTGTATCAATTTAGTTTCCCCCTACACCTTTAAAATATGTTTTCATATATTCTATACCTTAAATGTGCAATCCTGGCTCCTGCTTTTATGACCCCTCAACACCCATCTCAAAGAACCTGCAACACCCAATGCTGGTTCTCTTGTGTGACCCTCCAGGCCTCACTCTGGGTTAAACTGGACATAACCTGAATGATAGATGAATGAGTGATCTATGACTAACAAGTCCACCTTAGACAAGCATGTACAGGTCACCATGGGATTCTGTGCACAGATTGTCAAGAGGAAGTTTCTGGAAGGGGAATTACTAGGCCACAGGACTTGTGCATCTTCATCATCACCAAGCCAAGTGGTCTTGCTGATGCATGCCATCATAGCACTGAACTACACCCACCCATCCCTCATTCTTGCCAACACCAGTGTAATCATGCTGATTATTTCCTCTACTCTGAAAACTGTGAAATTGTAATTTTCCTAATTACTGATAAGGTGAATAGCTTTCAGGTTACCTTTTCTGTGAACTGCCTTTTCAAAAATATCCTTTTCCTTTTATGCTTTTGGGTTTTTTTAAAAAAAATTGTAGTCTTTACGTATTCTGTATACTAAACTTAACTTTATTTTGTACTTTGCAGATTGGTCCCTGTGGGTGGCGAGTCCTTAAACATGTGGACTCTTCTATTATACGGAAGCTTTAAATTTTAATGGAGTCATATGTATCAGACTTTTACTTTATGGATTAAATATTTTATATATGGTTTAGGAGATCCTTTCTCATCTCAAGTTCATAAGATTCTGCACATATTTTTATATAAAAATTTGTGTTTTACTTTTATACTGCAGGCCTTTAATCTTTCTGAATATGCTTTTAATAGGATATGAATAAATGATCTGTTTTTATCTTTTCATATATGCATATATATATATATATACGGTATATGAGATATGTATATATATGATCTAAAGCCATTAATTGAATAATTTCATCCTTAATTTGAAATGTCACTTCTGCCCATATATTCTTTGGTTTGTCTGTGAGCCTTTTACTTTAATGAATTAGCTTATTTCAAGGGTCAGAAAACTTGTTCTTTATAGGACCAGACAGTTATTTTAGGGTTTATCTACCCTAGAGTCCAGCAAAGCCATTCAACTTGTTACTATGAAGACAGAAAAAAAAAAAAAAAACAGCAGAGAGGGGCAATATGCCAATAAAATTTTATTTTTAAAACAGTCAGTGGGCCAACTTTGGCTCAAAGGCAGAGTGTGTTGACTCCTAATCTATTTATATGTATATATGTTTGCACCAATATCACACTGCTTTAATTACATGAAGCTTTATAACACCTCTGTGTAGTTGTTAGACTCAACCTCTCCTTCCTTATTTTTCTTTAAAATTATCAAAGCTATCCCTGCCTTTTAGTTTGCTTTAAAAATTCCTTTAAAGTTCCTAATTTTGCTGAGCATGGTGCCACATTCCTATAATTCTAGCACTTGGGATGTTGAAGAAGGAAGATCATGAGTTCAAGTTCTGGGGAATTGAACCAGGGCCAGCAGGCTTTGCAAGCAAGCACCTTTAATGGCTGAGCCATATCTACAGCGTTTTTGGGGAGGACAGGTTCTTGCTATGTTGCCCAGGCTGGCTTCAAAATCATGATCCTCCTGCTCCAGCCTTCTGAGTATTTGGCTATCATACTAGGTTATTTGTTCATACCACGATTATCACTTGTGCAATGTTCTCAGTTTCCCAATGTGAGCATGGGCTTCTCCATTTCCCCTAAATTTTCAGACATTGTTGCTCTCTCTAGATATTGAAGGCAAGATGAGTTCATGCTTTGGGGGTTTCTGATGAATTCTCCCAACAATGCCCACATGGAGCTGAAAAAAATGTCCTCATTTCTTCAATTAAAAAGGTGAAAATGTGGGTCAAAATATACTCTTTCTTTTGGAGACAAAGCCAAGTTACGCATGCCCAGCGACCATGACCTCTTCCCTTACCTGGAAGTTATTACACAAGGCCAGTAAAGGGACAATGCCCAGAACCATATGCCTACAAGTTTAGGATGGGTTCATCTTCCTATAAAATTATTTTTCCTATTAATGTGTTTTAGTTCCTTTAGAAATAACAGGTTTGGGACTGGAGAGATGGCTTAGTAGTTAAGGCACTTGCCTGCAAAGCCAAAAGACCCAGATTCAATTCCCCCAGTTCCCACATAAGCCAGATGAACAAGGGGGCACATCATCTGGAGTTTGCAGTGGCTAGAGGCCCTGGAACACCCATTCTGTCTCTATCCTCTCTCTCTCTCTCCTTGCAAATAAATAAATAAAATAAAGAAAAAGAAAAAAAATTAAAAATAAACAACAGGTGTTTTAAACTTTAAATCTATTTTGGCTCCCAATTTCAGATATGGTTTCCTTTCCACTGATCAGGTCTCTTTGCCAATAAGAGAGCTATTGGTTACCCACCTCGGCTGTGTGCCACATTTGCACAGGTGTGTACATCTTGGCAAGTTGGTTGCTTTCATATAGCAGGATCCCCTTCTTGCTCACAGCATTGTTGGCCATTTTCCCTCAGCAACACATGTAGCACTTTTCAGCACTATTCAGGCTAACCATCTGGGAAGTTGGCTTCTTCCAGATGCAGCTGGATCTTTCAGTGTTCTGTATTACAACCATATGGTATCTTCAGCAATAGGGTCTTACCTTTTACCTCAGGCAGGTAATCAAGTGCTTTGACAGAAGCCTGTCTTTTTGGGGGCTCTCATAAGTCTCTCCAATCAATACTTCAATGTGGGTTGTAACCAATTTCTGGTACTGGGAGTTACAAGCCAGAGTCAATTGTTTAAGGGTTAGACTTCATTCTGTCTTCTCCAGGACCCTTCTTACCAGAAAATCCCTCCATGCTCCTATAGAGGGTTGTATCTTTTAGGCTGCTATCTAGGAGGAAGGGTTCTATGGTATAAATTCATTTTGGGTTGGATTTTGGGTATATTTACCCCACCCTGCTGTTACTCTTCCCCCAAACCCTTCTATTCCTCTTATTTGTCCCTCAAGTTGCTTCTCAGGTATGTGCGCAACCCAGGCTTCTGTGGTTTAGGAACCACAGATGAGGGAGAACATACAGCATTTGTCTTTCTGTGCTTGTGTGAGTTCACTTAGTGTGATCTGTTCCAGGTCCATCCATTTTCCTACAAATTTCATTGCATCGTGTTTCCTTACTGCTGAGTAGAGTTCCATTGCATATATGTACCATGTCTTCATTATCCATTTGTCAAATGATGGGAATCTGGGAACCAAGTCAGAATCTTATGGAGACCAAGATTATGGGCTCCAATGTGAAGCTCCCACTAGTTTTTGGCCCAAAGTGAAGCTACAACCAACAAAATCTGTCTAAATTAACAATGGTTATCCCCTTTAACCTATCTCAACCTCACTCTCCATTGGAGAATCTGTTTTTCTTTTCCAGAAAGCAGTGAGAACTGAGAACAACCAAAATCTATCAACAAGACAAGAACAGATAGATGACTCCCTGGCAGGAGATGAACCATCCCTGGCGCAGCAGCTAGGGTCCAGGCGAAATCACAGAGAAATTGGTGAGATAAGCAAGAGTACTGCTTCCACAGCCAGCCTGACAACCTCTACCAGGGTGATGGAGACAGATACTGAGAATACTAAAAACTCACCAAAACAAAAATTCAGAAGCTTCTAAGAGCTCAAAACCAAAGTAGACTTAAAATCATACCCACCAAGGCTCAGGGAGTTATGCCAAAGAGTTGTTAGAAAGAATGTAAGAGCCACAGGGTGGGAGGGAATATCCAGAGGCATTATCCACCACCCAATGACTTACTGCTCTCTCACAACTCATAACCCACAACCCTATGGTGATTACCAGCAGTCCCACTGAGGAGGACCTCATGGTAGTGGGGGAATGGAGGGAGGAAATTATGGCTCCAACACATGATGTGTCCACGCAAAGTTTCTACTTAATAAAAAGAAAAAGCTTAATATGTTACTTATGCCACCCGCTAGTTAGGTGCAAACCTCCTCCTAAAATTCAAACCTCTTTACCAGAAGTCTGCTGTGTTTCCACTGAACTATATTTTTCCTATATCATCTTGTTGTTATTTAGTAAAATGAATTAATTATAATTTTGAAAATATAAAAGGGGCCTTATTATGATTTTTATGAATTTTCTTTACACGGTTATAGGCATCAGTTATGCAATTAAAAAATGGTTCAGTAACAATATAATAAATCCCACATTTTTTCAGACATATATATAACATACTTTTGTGTGTGATAAAATTTTGTAACCTGCTTTTTATGTAGTAGTTCCAAATAAATTATTTCATTTTGTTTTTACTAAAAAAAAATCTGTTTTGTGTGATATTAAAGAAGTTATATAGCAACTTCAAAAACATTTGTGCCTGGTTTATTTTCCTTCAGCCCATTACTTTTATCTCTCCATGTCATTACAGTTAGTTTTATCTCTAACAAAGTGCATGTAGCAGAAATTGTGATGTGTATGGTGGGATTTTTTGAGTGAAATAATGCTTCACTTTTTCTTTTGGTTTGAACCCATATAGTAAAAACACTTAACTAAGATCCACCAACCGTTAAATTTTTGCTAACCCCCATCTCTCTTCCTCATTCCATCCCTACCTCCTTCCTCTTCCCTCTGTCCTTCTTCCTTCCCTCCCTCCTCATTACACACACATGCATACTTCCTTTTTGCTTTTGGTACATCATTGAAAATAGGCTACACACATCTTAATATTGCATTTCTAAACAGATCAACACATATTTTCAGAGCATTTTTATATAGCTGCACCACTATTACTACACCTTGGAAAGGTGACATTAATTCATTATCTTGTAATATCCTGGGCATATTCAAATGTTTGCAGTTGTTTCATATATGTGCTTTCTAGCTATTTTCCCTTTTTATTTATGATCTGGCTGCAATTTGAGTATTCCCTCTACTTTGCTTTTTTGCTTGCATAAAAGGAAAATTTATTTTTATAATGTCAAATTTATCCTTTCTTTTCTTTTATAGTGTGTTTCTTCAGTAGCTAAAAATATTTGCTAGGTCTAAAAGGACAAAGATATTCTCTTATGTATTCTTTTAGAAGACTTAGGTGTTACATTTATTTTATATATATAACATTTGAAACTTACTGAGGCTTTCTCTCTTTCTCGCTTCTTCTCCCCCCGCCTCTCTCTCTCTCTCTCTCTCTCTCTCTCTCTCTCTTGTGTGTATGTGTGTGTGTGTGTGTGTGTGTGTGTGTGTGTATGCCCTCTTTTAGATAATGGACATTTTGGATATTGGATATTTTGGATATTGTTCTGACTTGTTTCCCAGCTCCAACTATGGGTCTCGTTCCACTGAGTGAATCAGTTAGCCAAGTCAAGAGCAGCTGGTTTCCCACCATGGCTGTGCGCCACTATTGTACTTGTGTGAGAATCACAACCAATTGTTTGCTGTTAAGTAGGTTAGACCATGAGTTGCTTGGACAGATATTGGTCATTTTCCCCCAGTCACCCATGTAGCACCTTCTAGCACTAGATGCGCTGACTGTCTGGGAACTGACTCTCTTCCAGCTTCCAGCCATGTCACTACATGTTATGTGTCAATCACATATGGTGTCATCAGCAGTAGGTTCTTACCACTAACCTTTGGTCATCAAGTACTCTGACAGAAACCTCTCATTCTTTTAGGAAACCTTGTAGGTCTCTCTGATCAAAAGCTCATTGTGGATGATAGCCACCTGCTGGTACTGGGAGTTACAGGTCAGTGCCCACGTAGAGAAGGAAGAAGAAGATAACTAATATAAAAGAGAGAGAAGAGAAGGAGAGAAGCTGTAGAAGATTACAGTCAGTCTTCATTGAACCCTCTCCATGCCTTGTGACTCAGGTGTTCCCTCTAAGGACCTGGTGAAGGTTCAACCATTTGGTCTGCCCTTTAGGATATAGAATTTTATGGTACCATTGCCGTTTGGATCTAGATTTTTGCCCCCTAACCCCACCCTTACCCTCCCCTCCCTCCACACTCACCCTATTGTCCAGTCCTCAAGATACTTATCAGCATCTTGGGTAGATTCAGGTTAGATGCTATAGATGAGTGAGACTATGCGGCAATTATCTTTGTATGATTGTGTACCTTCACTGAGAATGATCTGTTCCAGGTTCAATCATTTTTCTTCAAATTTCATTGTGTCATTTTTTCTTACAGCTGCGTAGAATTCCATTGTGTTCATATACCACATCTTAGTTATCCATTCTTCTAGTGATGGACACCTGGGTTTATTCCAGCTCTTAACTATTACGAATTGAGCTGCTATAAGCATGGTTGAGCAAATCTCTATGGACTGAGGCTTGAAGGTTTTAGGGTACTTTCTTAGTAAAGGAATAACTGGGTCTGCTCGTAACTCTATAGTCAGCTTTTTCAGGAGTCTCCATATTGCTTTCCAAAGTGGTTGTACCATCTTACATTCCCACCAACAGTGGATGAGGGTTCCAATTTCTCCATATCCTCGGCAGCATTTGTTTTCATTTGCTTTTTTGATGTTTGCTATCCTTACTAAGGTAAGGTGGAATCTCATAGTTGTTTTAATTTGCATTTCCCTGATTATTAGGGATGATGAACATTTTCTTAAGTGTGTATTTGCCATTTGTATTTCTTTCTCTGTGAACTGCCTGTCCAGCTCTTTGCCCCATTTTGTGAGTGGGTTGTTTGACTATTTATTGTTTAGGTTTTTGAGTTCTTTGTAGATTCTAGGAGTTAGGCCTCTGTCAGTTGGATATTCAGCAAATATTTTCTCCCATTCTGTGGGTAACCTATTGGCTTTGCTTATTTGGTCTTCAGCTTCATGTGATCCCATTTATTGAGTGATTGTTTAAGTTCCTGTGCTACTGGGGTTTTGTTCAGTAAGTCTTTTTCCATTCCTGTATCATAGAAAGTTCCTCCTATATTTTCTTCCAGTAGTAGCTGAGTTTCCAGTCTTATATTGAGGTCTTTGATCCATTTGAACTTGAGTGTTGTCCATGGCGAGATGTGTGGATCAAGTTTCAGTTTCCTGTATATGGCTATCCGGTTTGTCCAGCACCATTTGTTGAAGATGCTGTCTTTTTTCTAGTCTATGTTGTTAGGGCCTTTGTCAAATATCAAGTAGCTGTAGTTGCTTGACCCAAGGTCCAGGTCCTCGATTCTGTTCCATTGGTCTATACTCCTGTTTATATGCCAGTACCATGATGTTTTTATTACTATGGCTTTGTAATATAGCTTTAGATCAGGTATGGTGATGCCTCCAGAGGTATTTCTTTTGCTGAGGATACACTGGGATATCCGAGGCCTTCTGCCTTTCCCTATGAATTTTGAGATCATTTTTTTCTACCTCTGTGAAGAACAATGTTGGGAATTTAATTGGAATTGCAGTAAATCTGCATATTGCCTTTGGTAGGATTGCCATCTTCACAATGTTAATTCTGCCTATCCAGGAGCATGGGAGGTCTTGCATTTTCTCAAGTCCTCCTCAATTTCTTTTTTGAGCATTTCTATGTTTTCATTGTATAGATCTTTTACGTCCTTGGTTAATGTTATTTCAAGGTTTTTTGTTGTTGTTGCTATTAAAAATGGGAACATGTCCCTTATTTCTTTCTCTGTATCTTTGTCATTTGCATATAGAAAGGCTACTTATTTTTGTGCATTGATTTTGTATCCTGCTACTTTGCTATAGGAGTTAATCACCTTCAAGAGTTTGGGGATGGAGTCTCTAGGGTCTCTTACATATAGAATCATGTCATCAGAAAATAGAGCTAACAACTTCTTCCTTTCCAAATTGTATTCCTTTTATTTCTTCCTCCTGTCTTATTGCTTGAGCTAGGACTTCCAGTACTATATTGGAGAGCAGAGGTGAGAGTGGACACCCCTGTCTTGTTCCTGATCTCAATGGGAATTTCTCCATTTTGTATTATTTGGGTTTTAGGAGCTTTGTGTATAGCCTTTATTATGTTAAGATATGAACCAACCATGCCAATTCTCTCCAATGTTTTGATCATGAAGTGATGTTGTATTTTGTCAAAGGCCTTTTCTGCATCTATCGAAATGATCATGTGGTTTTTATGTTTAACCTTGTTTATATGGTGTATTACATTGACAGATTTCCATATGTTGAACCACCCCTGTGTTCCTGGGATGAAACCCACTTGATCAAGGTGGATAATGCTTTTGATGTGTTGTTGGATTTGGTTTGCGAGGATTTTGTTCAGGATCTTTGCGTCTAAGTTCATCAGGGAATAGGCCTGTAGTTTTCTTTTCTTGTGAAATCTATGCCTTGTTTTGCAATTAGGGTGATACTACCTTCATAGAAGAGGTTGGGGAACTTTCCCTGTTCTCCAATTGTGTGGCACAGTTTGAGAAAGATTGGTTTGAATTCTTCCATGAAGGTTTGATAGAATTCAGCTGAGAAGCCATCTGGTCCTGGAACCTTCTTTTTGTGGAGGTTTTTTTTTATTAACTTTTCAATCTCAATGAGTGTGATAAGTTTGTTTAGGAGATTTATCTGCTCTGAGTTTAGCTTTGATAGATCGTATATGCCCAGAAATTTATCCATTTCCTCCATATTATCCGGTGGAGTAGAGGTTTTTGAAATAAGTCCTGATGATTCTCCTAATTTCACTTATGGCTGTTGTGATCTATCCTTTTTCATTTAGAGTTTTGTTAATTTGAAGTATCTCTTTTTTTTTTGCTTGATCAAATTGGCCAGTGGTTTGTCAATCTTGCTTATTTTTTTTAAAGAACAAGCTCTTTGTTTTGTCAATTGCCTTAATTGTTTTATTAGTTTCCAATTCATTAATTTATGCTCTAATCTTAATTATTTCTTTCCATCTGGAGATTTTTGGGTTGGATTCTTCTTGCTTTTCCAGTGCCTTTAGTTGGATGGTTAGATTATTGATTTGGGATCTCTCTGTCTTTGTTATGAAGGCATTGAGTGCTATGAATTTTCCCCTGAGGACCACCTTAATTGTGTCCCATAAGTTTTGGTATGATGTGTTCTCATTGCCATTCATTTCTAGAAATTTCGCAATTTCATTTTTTATTTCATCCACTACCCATTTATTGTTTAAAAGCATGCTGTTCAGTTTCCAGGAGCCAGTGGGATTTTGGTGGGTCTTTTGTTGTTAATTTCTGGCAATATAGCATTGTGATCTGATATCGTGCAGGGAATTATGTCAATCTTTCTAAATATATGGAGGCAGGCTTTGTGACCCAGTATATGATCTATTTTAGAGAGGGTTCTATGGGCTACTGAGAAGAATGTGTAGTCTATGAATTTGGGATGGAACTCTCTATAGATGTCCATTAGGTCTATATGATCTATGGTTTTGTTGAGCTCTCTTACTTCCTTGTTGAATTTCTGTTGGGATTATCTGTCTATTACTGATAAGGGTGTGTTGAAGTCCCCAACTATGATGGTTATTGGTGGTTATTTCTGTTTTATTGTCAAGTAGGTTTTATGAACTGTGGTGCCCCTGTGTTTGGTGCCTAAAGATTTATGATTGTGATATCCTCTCGATGGATTATTCCCTTGATAAGTAGGAAGTGGCCTTCATTGTCTTTTTTGATTATTTTTGGTTTGAAGTCTATTTTATCTGATATTATTATAGCTACACCTGCTTGTTTCTTATTCCTATTTGCGTGGAATATTGTTTTCTACCCTTTCACCCTGAGTAGGTGTCTACCTTTAATGGTGATTGGTTTTCTTTAAGACAACAGATTGAAGGGTCTAATTTTCTGATCCACCCTGTTAGCTTGTGTCTCTTGATCAGTGAATTAAGGCCATTAATATTTAGGGTAATGACCATGAGGTTTGATTTGATCCCTGCCATATTGTGTTGGTATATGTGGTTTGGTGTTTTCATGGACTTTGAAGTTTTTGTGCCTGCTCTCAGTTTGGTTATTGTAATAATGCTTCTTGTAGGCATTTGAGATTGATTATTTGATTCTTCTGTGTGGAGAATTTTCTGAAATACTCTCTGTAGGTTTGATTTTGTGTTCATATAATTGTAAAGCTGAGTTTTGTCATGGAAAGTTTTTCTTTCACCATCTTAATAGATACTTTTGCAGGGTAAAGTAGTTTGGTTTGGAAGCCATAGGTTCTTAGACTTTGCAGTGTTCCATTCCAGGCCTTTCTGGATTTCAGGGTTTCCACTGAGAAGTCTGAAGTAATTCTGATGGGGGTCATGATATGCAGAGACATTTAGCTTACCCATAACTGTGGGCTAACTCCACAATGCATGACCCGTATACCTCAACAAAGAGGGGCCAAGGGGAGGGGGTAGGTCATGGATGAGCCTAATAATGGTACCAAACTGACTGTAAAAAAAAATAAAATAAAATAAAAAATAAAAATGAAAAAATAAAAATAAAAAATAAAAGTGGTGTGCTGTTTTTCCCTAACTGCTTTTAGGATTTTCTCTTTGGTGTCAATGTTTAGAGTCTTAATGACAATATGTCTTGGAGAGTTTCTCCTTTGATCCAATCTGTTTGGAGTGCTGTTAGCTTCTTGTATTGATGGGCCTTTCTTTTGAGGGAGTGGAAAAGTTTCCTTCAATTATTTTGTTATATAAGTTCTCCATGCCCTTGGTCTCAATTTCTTCCTCTTCTGGTATTCCCATGATCCCGATGTTAGGACATTTAAGTGTATCCCACAATTCCCTCATGTAGTGTTCACAGAAATTTTTGAACTTATTGAAACTTTTGAACTCTTGAACTGTTTCTTTTGTCTTATCTTCCAGATCAGAGTTTCTATCCTCCACATGGCTGACTCTATTCTTGAGAGCTTCTAAAGAGTTTTGGGCTTGTTCAATTAGGTTTGCATTTTCTACTACTTTTCTAAGTATAGTTTTCATCCCTCTGTCAAGCTCCCTTTTCATATCATTTTCTGATTTTCTTGATGCTTCTTGGAATTCATCCTTGCATTTCTTTATTTAGCATGACCAGCTGATTTTTGAGGTCCTCTTTTTGTTCACTCTCCTTCATATCTCTTAACTGTCTTTGAATTCCTTCAATTTTCTTATCTATTAGGTCTAGTCTAGTGATGGCAGCATCCACATGGTTATCCTTTGTTGCTTTTCTGCAAGTTCTACCAGTAGATTGGTCGGGATTGCATTGCTCATAACTTCATTTTGGTGCTCTGATCCTAATGTCTCTTCAATGTTTTGATTAGAGATGTTCATTATAGGACTAGATGATCTTACTGAATTTACTTGCATTTGATTTTTAATGTTATTTCTTTTGTGCTGTGGTATGCCCATCACAGTGTATGGGCAGGGAAAGTCAGACTGTGGTCTTGATGGACAGGGGAAGTGGTGCCTCTTGGGGGAGCTGGCCTGAGCTAGCAGGCGGGCAAGCAGATGGGCAGAGTGGTCCTGAGCTAACATGTGGGTGGGCGGATCAGCCTGAGCTCATGCGTGGTGGGATGCCAAAGCAGCCTGAGCTTGAGCACAGCAAGACACCAGCAGCGGGCAGATGTGCAGGCAGGTGGTGTGGCAGATGGGGGATTGGGCCTGAGCTGGTGCAGGCAAACAGGCAGAGTGAGCCTGAGCTAGCATGGGCAGGTGGAATGGGCCTGCGCTCGCACGTGGATGGGTGGGCGGCCAGAGTAGTAAGCAGGCAAATGAGGAGAGCAGGCTAAGCTAGCACAGGTGGATGGGTGGAGCACATGTGGTGGGTAGAAGGATGGATTGAGCCTGAACTCGAGTGGGCCAGTGGTCAAAGCCTGCCCTACGTCAAGCATGGGTGAGGGCTGCAGGGCGATCACCCCTGGCAAGTGGAACTATGTTGGCCTGGGTCCACTTTCCTACAGTAAGTGCAGAGTATCCTGAGGCTGGGACTATGGCTACACCGGCTGCTTGGGGGGACTAGGGGACTGGTGGGCTACCCCTGAGTGATCATAGGCCTGTCCCACCACCCTCCTTTTTTCCTCTTTCCAAGTTCCCTCTCCATTGAATGCCTTCTTCTTTCCAACCAAGTCTCTCTTCTATTTGATGTCATTCTTTCCTCCTATTATGCAGCTCTGGTGTAAGTTGCATCAGCCACTGTGAGGTAATGAACACAAGCACCCTTTCTATCTGGATGGCAACATTATAAGCAGTCCTCTTTTTCCTTTGGCTCTTATATTTTTTCTGCCACCTCTTCTGCAGTGGTTCCTGAGCCTTGGAGGATGTGATAGAGATGTCTTAGTGCTGAACACTCCACTCTTACTTCTTCTCAGCACTTTATGAGTTTTGAATCACCCAGTGGTCACCTCCATCTTAAAAGATAAGCTTCTCTAACCAAAATTGAGAGTATCATTAATATATGGGCATAAACATAAATATTTAGAGGGCAGTTTGGTGAGCAACAGTAGTAGTTTCCCCCCTAGGACTTATGACCTCTTCAGCCATATGCTTTTAATTAGATTTACAAAGAGCAATTGGTTTTCCCCATAACAGACATGCCAACATTGCACCAGTTGGTACATTTGGTCTGACTGGCCAGCTGTAAAGTTGGCAGGGTCCACTGCTGGTTTTCTCTCCCAGCAGACTGCATAGGTCTTTTCCCCATCCTGACAGCTAATCAACAGGCTTCTAACTCAGCTACAGTTTGACTTCTCTGTGACTTAGGCTTATGTAGTCTTCAGCAATTAGTCTTGACATCTAGTTCTGGTGGGCAACCAAGAGCCTTGGAAATAGTCTATTTGGGGGACATCAGGGGCTTCCCTGAACACCAGCTCACTAGAAGGCATCCCACCCCTAGCACTAAAATTTTTCTAATAACAATCTTTGGCTTTTTGGCACATTACCCACCTGCACAGGAAACTTCTGCCCCAACTTCATCTTTTATTTAAATATGTGTGTGTGTGTGTGTGTGTGTGTGTGTGTACTATAGTATAAAAATAAATATGTGTGTATACTCACAAAGAAGTAGGTTTCCATATGACTTACCTATAAAATCTTAAATATTTTGGCTTTTCATTAACCCACCTCCTAAACCCTCCTCTCCTCCATCCATCACTACTTCTTTTAAAAAAAATAATTATTGCTAGAGGGATGGCTTAGCAGTTAAGATGCTTGCTTGTGAAGCCAAAAGACCCATGTTCAATCCCCCCAGGATCTATGTCAGCCAGATACACAAGGTGGCACAAATACCTATAGTTTGCTTGCAGCAGCTAGAGGCCCTGGCATGACCATTCTCTATCTGTCTTTCTCTCCCTCTCTCTCTCTCTCTCCCTCTCTCTCTCTCTCTCATAAATAAATAAAAATTAAAAATTAAATAATCATCTTTACATCTTGGTTAAAAATCACTCAAATTCATGGGGATAGACAGGTATTTCAGACATGGACTTAGCTTCTTTTTTCAGTAAAGTTGTCACCAGCATTGCTGGTGCTGGACTGAAAGAAAATGTCTGTTCTCGTGACATTCCATGTATCCATTCTTATTTGTTAAATATATTTTTACTTATTTGTGTGCAAGCAGAGACAGAGAATATGGATTGCCAGGGCCTCTTGCCAATGCATACAAACTCCAGATGCATGAACCACTTTGTGCATTTTGCTTTATGTGGGTACTGGGAAAATGAACCCAGGTTATCAGGCTTTACAAACATGCACCTTTAACTGCTGAATGATCTCTCCTGCCCTCCATGTATCTATTGTTATGGAAACAAGCCATTGCTTCCCAATGATAGAGGGTATTTGATTTAACCTACTTGTCATTGCATTGGCTGCTGTCCTTAAATATGGAGCCACTGGGAGGGCTCAGTGTTTTCTGATGTTGACAGGTATCATTCCAAGTGGTAGTCCATCTTTCATAGCAGAATATCTTTGGTGAAGGAAGGTAAATACTGTTGCACCTATTAATACCCAACTTTACCACCAAGGTGACTTTTCTTCCAGTCCACTATGCAAGTAGTAGCAAGGTGACTAAGGAAGGCAGCTAACTGACATTGGCAGGATGGGTCACCTTCTATTTGATTACTGAGTACCTTCTCTGTAGCCAAATGCATTCTGTCTTGTTACTTTGCCAAAGAAAGGAAGATCTATCCTCTTCCACTCTCGTGTATTTCTGTCATCAGTCTTCCAATCTAATCTTTTCCAAGTTTCTGGTCAGTTAGCCAACCTATTAGTAACTGCCCCAAAACCAGTATAGATTCATCTCATTTTTAATAGAACAAAAACTTTATTTACATAATACCCTCTGACCATCCTCCTTTTATCTCCCCTCCACCCCTTTCCATTGACCTCCCACATTTTTCTACTATTCCTTCTTCTGTGTTGTTTTGGTTTTGTTTGTTTTTTCTGGAGGACAGCATTCCAACCACTTCTCCCCAGCCCTTGGCCCTTACATTGTTTTTGCTACCTTTTCCATTATAGTCCCTGAGCCATTGCAGAGTATGATAGAGATGTCTCATTGAGTGCAGAACACTCAAGTGGCACTTCTTCTCAACACTTTGATGAGTTTTGAGTCTCCCCAGCAGGCACTGCCATCTGAAAAGAGAGACTTCTCTAAACCAAAAGTAAGAGTAGCACTAACATATATGCATAAATAAATATTCAGCCGGGCGTGGTGGCGCACTCCTTTAATCCCAGCACTCGGGAGGCAGAGGTAGGAGGATCGCCGTGAGTTCGAGGCCACCCTGAGACTCCATAGTGAATTCCAGGTCAGCCTGGGCTAGAGTGAGACCCTACCTCGAAAAACCAAAAAAAAAATAAATAAATAAATAAATAAATAAATAATAAATAAATATTCAAAGGGTAATTTGGTGGCATAACATATTCACATAGACAAACAACAGTATTAATTTCCTCTCTAGAGTTTGTGGTCTTTCCAACTATAGGCTTTTGACCAGCTTTTCAGTATCAGGCATGAATTCTTTTCCATGAACTGGGCTTGAAATCCAATTAAAAAGCAGTTGGTTGCCCCCACAACAGACATGCCACTATTGCACTAGTGGGAACATTTTGCCTGGTAGACAGTTATTTAGCATGTAAATTCCACTGCTAATTGAGACTTTCAATGACTTTTCTCCAGCAGGCTGTATAGCACTTTCCAGCACTGTGACTGCTAGACTCCAGAGAGGAGGCTTCCACCCCATTTCTACTCTGATTTTTGTATCCTGCAACTGAAGCATGTGGTATCTTCAGCACTATGGTCTTACCATCTAGTTCAGGTGAACAATCAAGAACCTTGACAATAGTTCATATTATTTGGAGGACCACAAAGGTCTCATTATTAGATATTCCAATGTTGGCACTAAATTTTGCAGTGATGATCTATGGCTTCTGAGAGCATTTATGCCCCTGCAGAGTACTCCTGCCCAAACCCTCTTTAAAAAATGTGTTTGTTGGGCTGGAGAGATGGCTTAGCAGCCCAACAAGCTTGCCTGTGAAGCCTAAGGACCCTGGTTTGAGGATCGATTCTCCAGGACCCACGTAAGCTAGATGCACAAGTTGGCTCATGCATCTGGAGTTTGTTTGCAGTGGCTGGAGGCCCTGGCGTACCCATTCTCTCTCTCTCTCTCTTTCTCTCTTCCTCTTTCTCTCTTGCTCTCAAATAAATAAATAAAAATAAACAAAATTATCTTTGTGTCTCTTGTGTCATTACTTTCCTTAAGATTTCCAGTACTATATTGAATAAGTGTAGAGTGGATATCCTTGTCTTTTTCCCAATTTTAGTGAAAATGCTTCAAGTTTCTCCCCATTTAGCATAATGGGTTTCTTGCATACTGTCTTTATTATGTTGAGATATGTTTCTTCTATTTCCACTTTCTTCAGGACTTTTATCATTAAGGGATATTGGATTTTGTCAAGTGCCTTTTATACAACTATTGATATGATCATATGATTTTTGTCCTTGAGCTCATTTATGTAATGTATTTTTATTGTATATATTTATTATTATTAATAAATTACATTTATTAATTTGCATATGTTGAACTATCCCTGGATCTCTGGAATAAAACCCACTTGATCAGGATGAATGATTTCTTGATGTATTCCTATATTCTGTTTGCAAGTATTTTGTTGAGAATTTTTACCTCTGTGTTCATTAGGGAGATCAGTCTGTAACTCTCTTTTTGTAGTGTATTTATCTGATTTTGGTATCAGGGTAATGTTGGCTTCATAGAAGGAATTTGACAGTGTTCCTTCCTTTTCTATTTTATAAAGTAATTTGAGAAGCATTGGTGTTAGTTCCTCTTCAATGGTCTGGTAAATTTCAACAGTGAATCCATTTAGCCCTGTGCTTTTTTCATTTGGGAGATTTCTTATGACATCTTGGATCTCGTTGCTTGTGATAGATCAGTTCAAATCACCAATATCATCTTGACTTTATTTTGCTCGGTCACATATATCTAGAAATTCATCCATTTCTTCAAGATTTTCCTACTTAGTGGAGGATATGTTTTTAACACAGGTCCTTAAGAGTTTTCTGAATTTCACTGCTATCTGTTGCAATGGTTCTCTTTTTATCTCTAATTTTATTAATTTGGACCTTCGTTTTCTTTCTATTAGTTAAATTGCTAAATAAGATCATTAAAATCTTATTTATCCTTTCAAAGAACCAACTTCACTGATTATTTGTATTGATTTGTGGTTCCTATTTAATTAATTTCTGCCCTGATTTTCATTCTTTATTTCCTCCTACCAGTTTTTTAATTTGGCTTGTTCTTTTTTGCAAAGCCTTAGGTTGTATCATTAAATTACTATCTATGTGTTGTATGGTACCATTAATTTAGATGCTTCTCTGTTCCTTTTTTTTCTGGGATGATCTGTCAGTTAATGAAAGTGTGGTATTGGAGTCACCAAGTACTATTATTGTGCTTGGTTGAGTTAATTGGTGGCATTAATCTACTAGTGTATGTTTAATGGAACTGGGTGTATCCATGTTCACTGCATATATGTTTAGAATTTTAATGTCTTCTTGATGGTTTGTTTCCTTAATCAGTACAAAATTACCTTCTTTACCTTTTCTGACTAATGTTCGTTCAAATTCTATCCTTTCAGATATTAGAATAGCAACACTAGCTTTTCTGGGCCTATTGGCTTGAAATACCATTTTCCATCCTTTCACCCTAAGGTAGCATGTGTCTTTTATGGAGATATGAGCTTGTAGAGGCAACAAATAAAAGAATCCTGCCTTTTAACCCATTCTGCTTGTGTGTGTCTTTTGAATGGGAAATTGAGACCATTAGTATTCCCATTTTTTCAAATAGTTTATTTATTTATTTATTTATTTATTTATTTATTTATTTATTGGAGAGAGAGAGAGGCAGATAGAGAGAATGGGCATGGCAGGGCCTCCAACCACTGCAAACGAACTCCAGATGCATGTACCACCTGGCTTACACGGGTCATGGTAAATTGTTCTCTTGGAATTCCTTTAGGAATTGGTTTTCTTCCTTGATTTCCTTGTGCATACTTATAATCATTCTTGTAAAGTCTCTGTTGTGCCTTTTTATTCTAATTCAGTTTCACTAGAGGTCATTACTGTGGGATTCTTTTTTTTTTTTTTTTTTTTTTTTTTTTGAGGAGTTATGTTCCCTTGATTTTTTTTAATTACTGTGTTGAGAATTTCACACCTCAAGTTATTTCATTGCTTGTATTTTCTTTTGATTTGAGCAGCTGTGAAGCCAGTTTCCTCTTTGGCTTGTCTCAGATGGCTGTGCCAATTAGAAGCTTGGATCATCTGGTCCAAATGCTGAGCAAAAGAAAGTGAATGGGATCCCTAGGCTTCTTGATGGTGCACAAGGGAAGGGTTGTCCTGGAATGCTATCTAGTGGCACCCTGAAGCAGCCATCCTATTGCTCTCTTTCCCCAGATTTTTCCAATTCCACAGGGCTGGTGTGAGTGGGAAGAGCCTCCTCCTAGCAATATCCAAGGCTCCTGCTGACTCAAGCAGGGCAGGGCAAGGCAAAGAGTAGATTCATATCTTAAGCCATTTCTCCTTCCACACACAAAGGGAAACTGATGTAGTTTGGTATTTTCCTCCCTTTGAGTGACTTCCCTTCACCAGTCTTTCCTGACTGGGATTACATTGTCATGATGGTGCCATCATCTTTAGCCAGTTCCAGTTCCATACTGTGCAGACCAGTTTTAACACTGGGCTTGTCTGTGATTCCTTTTCCTCTATTAATAAGTGATTAAAATGCTCCATAAATAAGGTCTTCTGAACTCAAAGGGGCTATTGCATTCATGACCTCACAGAAACTGTTGTTACCTCCCCAAAACCTGCACAATAATGGCCCATCAACATTCTATCACTGATGGCGGAGGAGGGGGAAAAAAGCATTAAAGTAGAAGAGGGGCTAATTAGAAAGGAAAAAGGATTTTGGTGGAGGGGAGTGTAGGAAAGAGGACAAGAGAAGGTAATGGGATGGGATTATGATCAAAAAACTTTATATACATATATGAAAATTGTCACTGAATATAAAACTGAAAATGCTCCACAAGGTCATAGTTATACATTCTGCACATGAGGACAGAGAATTAGGTACAATTACCATAAGTGTCTAAGCCATCTGTTTATGTCATTCATTTGTGTATTCTGGACATGCCATAGCTATTTAACATACTGTACATGTCTAGTTTTACTATTTAGTAAACCTGAGAAAACCCTATTTATGATAGATGTTTGAGAACACAGTTACTAGGGTCTTTTGCCAGGCATTTTGTTTCTGCCTGAATGCACTATCAAGCTTTTTGTAGTCATTAGCAGAAGATGATCAGAATTACTCCAAATCCCTAAAGGGTTTCTGCTATGATTCTTACTAGGTCATACTGCAGGATTCCTAAAGCTTCCCTGACTACGAGATACAGTGTAGCTACCATTGGGACTGCTTGTTACATCATCAAGTCTGGTTGCAGAGTAGCTTACATTGTGGCATGGATCTATTTTTTAATTTCTTGCTTTAGGACTCATTTAAAACTGACAACTTTGGCCTAGAGAGATGGCTCACAGTTAGGAAACTTCCTGCACAAGCATGAGGTTAGAAGGAGGTCTGAGACCACGGAGTTCAATTCCCTAGAACCCATATAAATAACTTAGTGTGTCACCCACATCTGTAACCCCAATCAGAGACTCTAAGGCTTGCAACACTGCCAAAATCTCTGGAATTAATGAAGATACTCCATCTCAAGAAAACAAATAGATGAGCAATGAACACCCAATGTTCTCTGACCTTCGTACAAGTGCACAGAGTACCACATCTGCACACACATATGCATGCACCACACTCACACCACATCATACCTACTACACACACATACAATATAAATTATGGACTTCTGTCAAGATGGCAACGGCCTAGCCATGCCGCACCTTCCAGGGAAGGAAAGGAAAGGCATTAAGGGTTCGCTGGGTATTTTAGGGGAGAGCAATCTCTAACAGATCACCAGTGGGAGGGTGCAGAGGGGAAAAAAGGGAATCAACTGATTCCCTCGCTCTCAGCTAGCGCACCAGTCCCCCAGCCCCTCCCCCCCCCAAGCAGCGGCCCTAGCCATAGTCCCAGCCTCAGGATACTCCTGCACTTACTGCAGGAAAGGGGACCAGACCAGCATAGTTCCACTTGCCTCACTGCACAGGGGCCATCACCGTGCTACCCCTGCCCATGTAGAAATAATGTCAGAGCCACACATTGGGTCATGATACACAGAGACATTTCCTTCTACCCATAACTGAGGGCTAACCCCACAATCCACGACTCATATACCTAAACAAGGAGGGGCCAAGGGTAGGGGGGAGGACAGGGAGGAGGCTGACAATGGTACTAATTTGACTATATTCACTGAGTACAAAACTAATTATATATATATTGATAGATAGATAGATAGATAGATAGATAGATAGATAGATATATCCTGAATAACAGACCTAAGTGACACATTTAAATTAAGCATATATTTGCATACACATTTACATACATGATTAAATAAAGCATACATTTGATTGCAAGATCTAAAGAGGCTCATCAAGTACAATAGCTGTTCATGGTGGGTATAAAGACTTGTCTCTCACTTGATAGGAGGATATGCTGTCATATTCTTTGCTCGTAGCCTTTTTGTTGACTTTTCTATTCCCTGACATTTCATGGGGTTTATCTTCCATCTCCTGGCATGTTTGTATATTATTAAGATATTTAAGTTATGTGATACTTCCTGCTCACCAGATATAATTTTCATAATTTCATCATCATAATGTTGCAGAATAAAGCACAGTGGAATATCAAGTTTCTCAAGCTCTCTCTACATACATAAAGACAGATGACAAAAATTTGGCATGCCACTGAAGAGCAACAGTGGAGGTAAAGTGCTGTGTGGAAAGCAAGCTCCTTTTCATCTGTGTCTGGTCATCTTTAATGATGGCAAAACAATAAAGAGTATCTGCTATAATCCTTCAATCAATACATGGGAAAGTGAGTGGACTAGACAGTTCTGAAAACAAGACATTCAAATGGCCCATAAATATATGAAAAAATATTCAATATTCTTAGCCATCAGGAAAATGTAAATTAAAACTACATTGAGATTCCATCTCACCTCAGAATGGCTATCATCAAGAAAACAAATGACAACAAATACTAGTGAGGATATGGAAAAAGAGGAACCCTTATTCACTGAAGATATGTATGCAAATTAGTCTCTTATATATTAGTCCAGCTATTATGGAAACAAGTATGGAGTTCCTCAAAACCAAAAATCAATACACCATATGACTCAGTTATACCACTCCTAGGTACAAATTCAAAGGAGTCTAAGTTAACAAACCACAGAGATACTTGCACATCCATGTTTATTTCAGCACCCTTCCAAGTAGCCAAGAAATGGAGCCACCTAGATGTTCATCAGCAGAATGGAAATATATATATATATATATATATATATATGATGGAGTTTTATTCAGGCATAAAAAAGAATGAACATATGTCATTTGCAGGAAGATGGTTGAAGCTAGAAGTCATTGTATTAAGTGAAGTAACTCCACCACAGAAAGACAAACATCACATGCTTTCTTTCATATGTAGAATCTAAATTTAATATGTATGCATATATATATAAATATATACATAACATGAAAATAGAAATGGGACTGTGAAGAGTGAGGTAAGTCTTAAATGGTAAAGAAACAAGAGAGAATAAAGAGGGAGGAAAAACAATATATTATGAATTCATTCATATGCAAAATGTTTTAACAGCATATGTGTAACATGAAAGCAGACAGTTGGGTGGAGGTGGGAGAGAGTGTGAGCAAATAAAATGATTTATTTGCATGAAAGATAAATTTTTAGAATTTAAATTTAAAAAGAAAAGAAATTATCCAATAGATCCATAAATGCATATTAGGTACCAGGGGTAAATATGCCATGTCCAGGATAGCAGCTTAGATTATAGTTTCCACATGATTAAATTTAAGAAAGTTTGAAGTCATTTTCAAGACCCACAAAGCTTTTTCAAGAATGAAACATGTGAATTAAAGTGAGATGTCATAGTACTCACCCTATCCTGCTTTTAAAAGTTGACGGAGAAAATATATGTAAAATTCCCTTATGGAAGGTCTGTTCCCAAGACTTCTAACCTAACAGCTCTTACTCCATGAATCAGAGAACCAGTAACCATTTGGTTAGACATATCTAAGTTCTGCTTACAGTGTGAAGTAGTGAAATGATAATTGGATAGGTTCTTATTTTTCCAGCCCCACAGTGGGATGGCTTTGAGTCAAGATTCTATTTCCCAACTCTTGTAAGTCCCAAGTAACAAACAAAAATGGTTTTGGTTCATTTTGGAACTCTAGAAACTAGAATCAGCTCAGAGATAGTATCTAACAATACTCTCATTAGTGCTAAGTCCCCCTGAGAAGTGGAGACTTGTTTTTAAGGAGAATATTTGTGGACACATGCATAAAATATGTATTGGGAGGGCCCTTCACCAGCTGTTGTCAACTTCCTTCTCAACCCAGAAACTGCAAGGACTGGCTTGTGTCTGAGATTTGGGTGTGAAGCTGTGACACCCCCACTACAATGCCTTTGGTTTGATTTTTGCCCACCAGACCTCAGTTACCTTAATTGACTCACTTCATTAGTACTTCAGTAGACTGACCTTTCACTCTTTTCCTTTGGACCTTGATCCATTTGTCATTATACACATTCTGCCTTAACCTGGGTTAATATAGCATGATCCCTTGCACTGAGTGAGTTACTGGTAGCAGACATTTATCTCTCACAGTTCTACAGGTCAGGAAGTCTAAGATCAAGGTGTCAGGAGACTAACAAGGACCAAAGTTCATAGATAACACATTCTAGCTATGTCCTTTCATGTGGAAAGGAAAAGGAAACCTGTGGGGCCTCTTTTATAAGGACATTAACACATTACTGAGGGTTCTACCTTTATGGCCTGATCCTCTTCCAAGATTATCTGCCCCCTAATATCAGCATTGAGGAATTAAACATACGAATTTTGGAGTGGCACAGACATTCTGATCATAGCACCTCTCCCAGCAACTTATAATGGTAATTGTGTCCACCCTGTCTTTGTAGGCTAAGCACTACCACCACTGGTCCTCTACCATACTGTGACTCATGATTTCCACTGAAATCAGAGAATCCAATTCTACTGCAACCTCTGCCAGTACAGTGTCTGGCCTGTGGTCAGTAGCTGCATCATGTTCTCAATATGTCTAGCACCTTCCTGAGCAACACAGTCTCTGTGTCTCACTGATATAAGTCTTCCCAGTAGAGTCCCTCTCTTGTCCTTCCTTGAGGCGACTGAGTTGCTCTTATTAACCCTGTACAATTTCCATCTCCTGGGTAAAGGCTCTTTTTCTCTTTTTTACATTATTGGTTATAGGTTTCTGCTACTTGAGGATGAGTCATGATTTTAAACTTGTTTCAAATGTGTAATCCAGGACTGAGAAGATGTCTCAAAGGGGAAGAATACTGGCCATGCAAGTGTGAGGATCCATGTTGGATCTCCAGCACCCACATAAAAAGCTATGCATGGCCTTCATGCTTGTAACCCTAACACTGAGTAGGGCAGTGACAGAAGGATTGCTGGGACTCCCCAATCAGCCAGTCTAACTAAAAACTGTGAGCTCCAGGTTCAATGAGAGATTCTGTCTAAAGGAAACAAGGAAAAATAGAAATAGAACAGTACATCCAACATCCTCTTTTGGCCTCTGCATGTATGTGTACAGGGCATATGTATTTGCACACACACATGTATGCATATTCCACACATGCTACACATAATACACACACACACACACACACACACACACACACAAAGAAATGCATAATCTCAGGAATACCACAGAATATGAAAATAGAACCTGCATTTCCTACATTTTAACAAGAGCAGCAGGTGGTTTCACACATTAAAATATCATTTTTAGGTGTTTCCATCAATATATATATATATATAATCTAGAATTCCAGGTGACTGCTCTAACATCAATAAATTCAGTCTGCTCTAGTCTTCTGTTGTATTCTATTGTTCTGTATCTCACACATTCAGAATCCAGTCCCATACATTCTGTCTTGAGGGAAATAAACACAGCAAAACAGAGCCTAGCAGAGAGGAGCCAGGGCAGAACCACTCTTAAAGTACATAGGATTCTGAGCAGACATTTTTTATAGGTTATTGTCAACATTAACAATTTAACTCACAAATGCATTTCAAAATTTAGAGACAAATATCAAATGAAATAATTTATAATAGATGCATAACTTTTGCCACCTGTTTATATTTAAACCACATAGATTTCCCTACCTCTGCAATTTTCTAAAAGCATTTATTATACAATGCTAGTTATATCATCATGTGGCCCTATGCTTCATCCATCATGCTGCCCTTGAGCACTGGCTCCCAATGACTCTCTCAAAGTTGTTTTTGTCTATCATTTACGGTGACCAGAAGTACAAGTTTACCTAGAGTGTACAGGATATGAATGATTGTGTGTTTTCTGGTCATGTTAAATTTACCATGTAGAATTTGCTAATATAGGCATAAGCTAACACTTGTTCCAGTCATGCATTGAACTCATTAGGTCACAACCCATCACTTCAGCCCTATAAGGTGGCATCTTCAATATTGAGCACACTCCTGCCCTGCACACAGCATCACCAGGAGGAAGAAGAGAAGGTGGTTCCATTTGTGCATAGAACATCTGTCATTCAGTCAAACAGGTTTAAGACTGACCTGATGAGCAATGGCAAATCTTCATTGATGGCTTTCTGTCTCTGCACAGTCACAGGAGCTCAGCTTAATTTCTGGCTCTGTGCTGCACCAGCCCCCACCATGAACCTCCATTGTGGTAGCACCAAGATTTCAGGGACTTTGTTTACTTTGCTCCTTTCTGTTGCCTAAATACTTACAAGTTTATGAGCTTGGCTTTGTTTGAAAACGTCTCAGTTATATGTTGTACAGAATTTCCAAGAACTTATGATAGAGATGAAATGCTGTCTCAGCCTAACAAGTTCCCAGAGCGAGAAGTCCCATTGTGTTTGTTTGTTTGTTTGTTTAAGTAACCCAATTTAATTCATCTCAACTTATCTACTATTTATTGCAAGCCTTAAATGTATCAGTTCATTAATGGACATTGAAGATCAAGAGGTGAGTAAAACCCAGTTCCCATTTTTAAGATCTGTGTGTGTTGTCTTAGCATCAGAGGTGAAAATTCCTGACATTTCTAGAGAAATCCATGTTTTCTTAATTTTCAAAGAATAGTTGAGGCCAGGTGTGGTGGCACACTCCTTTAATCCCAACACTCAGGAGAGGAAAGTAGTAGGATCACCATGTGTTTGAGGCCACCCTGAGAGTACTTAGTGAATTCCAGGTCAGCCTAGGCTAGAGTGAGACTCTACCTGGACAAAACAAAACAACAAAAAAATAGTTG
Organism: Dipus sagitta; assembly: GCA_036346955.1. Taxonomy (NCBI): domain Eukaryota; kingdom Metazoa; phylum Chordata; class Mammalia; order Rodentia; family Dipodidae; genus Dipus; species Dipus sagitta. Next base: position 79,952,444 of record CM070772.1, on the reverse strand, counting down.
AAATTTTTTTAAATGATGAAAAATAAGTCTTCGACTTCTGGTTAAGATGGTGGCATAGGTAACACGCCAAAGCAGCCGGGGGGGGGGGGGAGCCAAAAAAAAAAAAAACAGCAACAAAATACACAATTTTACTAAAAAGTGAGGTGAATAGCAAATTGAAATGGCAGCAGAGAAGTAAGAGAGATCCAGAGCCCACACAGACCAGCAGGAGCAGCTCCGGCAGGTCTGCAAACCACGGTGGTAGCACACCAACTTGAACCGACAGTGGGACCCAAGCAGGAGCAGAGGTAACTGGGATTACACCAGGGAAGGGTCTCACCTGGTCACATGCTGACTTGGAACCCTCAACAGATCAGAACTCTTAACCTCCTTGGTGTCAGGATTAAGGCTGTGGGTGGGGCACCACACACCCTAAGGGACAGTTAGAGGATCTGGTTGTCATAATACCTACTCTTGGATAAATATTCTGAGCTGTTTTTTCATTGAAAGTGTACATTGTTTAATTGAATTTCAGAATCTATCTGTATTTGGTTCTACTCAGCCTACTTGGATACTCTCATAGCAGGCAAACCCAACACCTAGGGTCACTTTTGTACATACTCTGAGAGTCTTGAGACCACACCTAATGCCTTAAGCTCCTATCCTGAAGTTATATAACATCAGATTCACTGATACATCTAATAATACCCAGGTAACTAGAAAATCCTATCATTAAATAATCCAGAATGCAAAAATATATACATTATAACACAAGAAACAACAAAAATCAAGACAATATAAATAAACCAAAATGTATTAATGCATCAGATATGACCTCCACTGACAATGAGTTAGAGGAAATGCAAGAGAAAGATTTCAAAAGAATGATTATAAATATGTTTTAAAAAGTCAAAGAAGAAATCAAAGGAATAAAAGAGGAAATCAAAGGAATCAAAGAAACCACAGGACACCAATTTAATGAAATAAAGAGGTCAATACTAGACATAAATAAGGAAATAGAAATAATAAAGAAAAACCAGTCAGAATTACTAGTAATGAAGAACACAGTTAAGGAAATAAAAAACTCTGTAGAAAATCTCACCAGTAGAATGGATGAAGGAGAGGACAGAATATTTAAACTAAAAGACCAGGTGGCAGATATAATACAGTCCAACAAAAAGAAAGACAAACTAATAGAAAAGTATGAGTGGGAATTTCAAGATATTCGGGACACTATGAAAAGATCAAACATAAGAATTCAGGGCATAGCAGAAGGAGAAGAATTTCACTCCAAAGGCATAGTACATGTCTTCAACAAAATCCTAGAAGAAAACTTCCCCCAAATTGGGAAAGAGGTGCCAATGCAGATACAGGAAGCCTTTAGAACCCGAGCCAGACAAAACCTGGAAAGAACTTCTCCTCACCATATTATAATCAGACTACCAAACACACAATCCAAAGAAAAAATATTGAAAGCAGTTAGAGAGAAAAATCAAGTTACCTACAAAGGCAAGTCCATCAGGATTACAGCAGATTACTCAACACAAACTTTAAAAGCCAGATGGGTATGGAGTGATGTATTCCAAGTCCTGAAAGATAACAACTGTCAACCAAGGTTACTTTATCCTGCAAAACTATCCATTCAAATAGACAGAGAAGTAAGGACATTCCACAACAAGAGCAGGCTAAAGGATTATTTAAAGCAAAACCAGCTCTACAGAAAACACTTGAAAGAATCCTCCATGCTGAAGAAAAAGAAAAGCACACATATAAGGAACTGGGAAAAAACAAACAATACTCAAATACTAATTAGCACAAGAGAGCAAACGTAAAACTGGAAGAACTACAAAAAAATGGCAGAAATGAATACAAACCTTTTAAAATTATCTCTTAATATCAACGGCCTCAATGCACTAACCAAAAGGCATAGGTTCGCAGACTGGGTTGAAAAGCAGGATCCTTCAATTTGTTGCCTCCAAGAAACATACCTTTCTACAAAGGGTGGACACTATCTTAGGGTGAAAGGTTGGAAAACAGTGTTTCAAGCAAATGGACCTAGAAAACAAGCAGGGGTTGCTATCCTAGTGTCTGACAAGGTAGACTTCAGTCCAACATTAGTTAAGAAAGATAAGGAAGGTCACTTTATATTGATTAAAGGCACCCTCCAACAGGAGGACATTACAAACCTAAACATATATTCACGTAACATGGGGACCCCACAAATCATCCAACAAACGCTATTAGAACTAACGTCACAGATAACACCAAACACAGTGGTACTGGGGGACTTCAACACCCCACTTTCATCAATTGACAGGCCATCCCAGGAAAATATAAACAGAGAGGCATCTGGACTAAATGAGGTCATAGAAAGAATGAACCTAACAGATATCTACAGGACATTTCATGCAAATGCTGCAGAATATACATTCTTTTCAGCAGCACAACGAACATTCTCTAAAATAGATCATATATTAGGACACAAAGCAAATCTTTACAAATACAGGAAAATTGAAATAATTCCTTGCATTCTATCTGACCACAATGAATCAAACTGCAAATCAACAGCAAGAAAGGCTATAGAGCATACACAAAATCATGGAAACTAAACAATACACTACTAAATGATGAATGGGTCAATGAAGAAATCAAGAAGGAAATAAAAAAATTTATAGAGTCCAACGATAATGAGAACACAACATACCAAAATCTCTGGGACACAATGAAGGCAGTCCTACGAGGTAAATTTATAGCTTTAAGTGCCTATACTAACAAATTAGGAAGGTCGCAAGTAAACGACCTAATGCTTCACCTTAAAGCCTTGGAAAAAGAAGGACAAGGCAAACCAAAAATCAGTAGATGGAAAGAAATAATAAAGATTAGGGCAGAAATTAATGAAATAGAAACCAAAAAAACAATACAAAGATTCAATGAAACAAAATGTTGGTTCTTTGAAAGGACAAACAAGATTGATAAACCCTTAGCAAATCTGACCAGAAGAAAGAGAGAAGAGACACAAATTAATAAAATTAGAGATGAAAAAGGTATCATCACATCAGATGCCAGAGAAATTCAAAAAATCATAGGATATACTATAAAAGCATATACTCCACTAAGTATGAAAATCTGAAAGAAATGGTTGATTTCCTTGATTTATATGGCCTACCTAAATTAAATCGAGATGAGATTAATCACTTCAATAGATCTATAACAAGCATGGAGATCCAAGCAGTTATCAAAAATCTCCCAACTAAAAAAAGTCCAGGCCCAGATGGATTCACTGCTGAATTTAACCAGACCTTCAGGGAAGAACTAACACCATTGCTTCTTAAGCTTTTCCATAAAATAGAAAAAGAAGGAATACTACCAAATTCCTTCTATGAAGCCAGCATCACCCTGATACCAAAACCAGGCAAAGATAGAACAACAAAAAAAGATTACAGACCAATATCCCTCATGAACGTAGATGCAAAAATTCTCAACAAAATATTGGCAAACAGAATACAAGAATATATCAGAAAGATCATTCACCCTGATCAAGTAGGCTTTATCCCACACATGCAGGGATGGTTCAACATCGATAAATGTAATACATTATATAAATGGACTGAAGGATAAAAACCACATGATCATCTCATTAGACACAGAAAGAGAATTCGACAAAATCCAACATCCCTTCATGATAAAAGTCCTACAGAGACTGGGAATAGGAGGAACATATCTCAATATAATAAAGGCTATTTATGACAAGCCTACAGCCAACAAATTACTAAATGGGGAAAAACTGGAAGCTTTTCCACTAAAATTAGGAACAAGACAAGGGTTTCCACTGTCCCCACTTTTATTTAATATAGTACTGGAAGTCTTCGCCATAGCAATAAGGCAAGAGACGCACATAAAAGGGCTACAAATTGGAAAGGAAGGAATCAAGTTATCATTATTTGCAGATGACATGATTCCATATATAAAGGACCCTAAAGACTCTACCAGCAAACTGTTAGAGCTGATAAACACCTATAGCCATGTAGCAGGATACAAAATAAATACACAGAAATCAGTAGCATTCCTATATGCTAACAACAAACACACAGAGGATGAAATCAGAGAATCACTCCCATTCACAATTGCATGAAAGAGAATAAAGTACCTTGGAATTCATTTAACCAAGGAAGTAAAGAATCTCTAGAATGAAAACTATAAAACACTCAAGTGAGAAATTGCAGAAGACACTAGGAAATGGAAAAACATCCCTTGTTCCTGGATTGGAAGAATCAATATTGTGCAAATGGCAATCTTACCAAAAGCAATCTACACATTTAATGCAATCCCCATCAAAATTCCAAAGGCATTCTTCACGGAAATAGAAAAAACAATCCAAAACTTCATTTGGAATCACAAAAAACCTCGAATATCTAAAATAATACTGCACAACAAAAATAAGGCTGGTGGTATCACCATACCTGATTTTAACCTATACTACAGAGCCATACTAACAAAAACAGCATGGTACTGGCACAAAAGCAGACTTGTAGATCAATGGAACAGAATAGAGGACCCAGATATAAGTCCAGGTAGCTATAGCCACCTGATATTTGATAAAAATGCCAAAAATACTCACTGGAGAAAAGACAGCCTCTTCAGCAAATGGTGCTAGGAAAACTGGATATGTACCTGTGGAAGGATGTAAATAGACTCTTCTCTCTCTCCATGCACAAGAATTAAGTCCAAATGGACTAAAGACCTTAACATCAGACCTGAAACTCTGAAATTGCTAGAGGAAAAAGTGGGGGAAACCCTTCAACATATTGGTCTTGGCAAAGTCTTTCTGAATATAACCCCAATTGCTCAGGCAATAAAACCACAGATTAACCACTGGGACCTCATGAAATTACAAAAATTTTGTACTGCAAAGGACACTGTGAATAAGCAAAGAGGTAACCTACAGAATGGGAAAAAAAAATCTTTGCCAGCTATATATCTGATAGAGAATTAATATCTAGGATATACAAAGAACTCAAAAAGCTAAATAATAAGAAATCAAACAAGCCAATTAAAAAATGGTCCATGAAGCTAAATAGAGAGTTCTCAAAAGAAGACATATGGATGGTGCATAAGCATCTAAAAAAATGTTCTACATCCCTAGTCATCAGGGAAATGCAGATTAAAACTACATTGAGATTCCATCTTACTCCTGTCAGATTGGCTACCATCATGAAAACAAATGATCATAAATTCTGGGGGGATGTGGTAAAAGAGGAACCCTCCTACACTGTTGGTGGGAATGCAATCTGGTCCAGCCATTGTGGAAATCAGTGTGGAGGTTCCTAAGACAGCTAAAAATTGATCTACCATATGACCCAGCTATAGCACTCCTAGGCATATATCCTAAGGACTCATCCCATTTCCTTAGAAGTACATGCTCAACCATGTTTATTGCCACTCAATTCATAATAGCTGGGAAATGGAACCAGCCTGGATGTCCCTCAACTGATGAGTGGATAATGAAGATGTGGCACATTTATACAATGGAGTTCTACTCAGCGGTAAAGAAAAATGAAGTTATGAATTTTGCAGGAACATGGATTGATATGGAAAGGATTATACTAAGTGAGGTAACCCAAGCCCAGAAAGCCAAGTGCCACATGTTTTCCCTCATATGTGGATCCTAGCTACAGATGATGGGATTTCTGTGTGAAAAGGAAAAAAACTCAGTAGCAGAGGCCAGTAAGTTAAAAAGGACATATAAAGGGAAGAGAAAGGAAGGGAGGAGGGTACTTAATAGGTTGGTATTGTATATATGTAAGTTGAAGAATAGATTAACGGGGGTGAAAAGGCCCAAAGTGAGGTCAGGGGAAGAGATTGAGTAAAGGAAAGGTGGAGGGAGGGCTAATCAAAATCTAAGAGGATACAAATAAATCATATGGAATCCTCTGGCTTTGGACAATGGAACACACAGGAGCCATAGATCGTTGTTAGAAAATTGCCAGTGCCAGGGATGGAATACCTGCAGTGTGTTGTTGGCCAGGGAGGTTCCTGATGCCCCCAAAACAATATAGGCCATTGCCGAGGCCCCTGGTTTCCCACCAGGAATAGATGGTAAGACCCTATTGCTGAAGACTCCACATACTTGGGTGGCAAGGCCACTGAGAAATTCTGCTGGAACTGAGCTGATAACCTCCTCCATGTAGACTTTGGAGGCAGGGCATAACGCCCTGATAGGCTGAAAGAGCCTTTGGAAGAAGGACCGTGGTTTGCATGAAGACCTGAAGATGTTTTGTATATACCAGGACTGTGCAAGGGCTACCATCGAGTGCATTGTTGGCCTGAGATGGAAGTGTTCCCCCGCTACTCTGCCCAGCTGGAGGAGCGGAATTGGAAAGTCTGGAGACTGTTAGTCTCTGGATATATTGAACTTGAACTGCAGAAGTTTGATGTTTGTTTGATGGTGGTTGAGTTTGCATTGTTTTAGTCTCTCCTTGCTATGCATTATACCAGTTGAAAACATTTACTCTGTGCCTTTATATGTTAGAGATGTTTAACTTGTTTGATTTTACAGGACTTCATATCTTAAATTGGTCAAGACTATGGGGACCTTTGAAATTGAACTGAGTACAATTTACAATGTGTGATGGTTATAAATCTATTGGGGGCCAGGGGAGGAATATGGTGGTTTGAATAGAATAGATAGCCCCCAATATATTCAGTTGTTTGTTTGTAGTTTGCATCTGCAGCCACCTGGCTGGAGTCAGTGCCATTGTGTGGATCTTAAGGTGTGGTGGTGGGTTTCAGATTTCAATCTAAAGATATGCAAAGTGTGCCTAACTGGAGTTCCTGAAGTGTGCTGTGGCTTTTGACCTTTAGGCTTGTACTTCTCTCACTCTGCTTGGTCCTGTGAAGGCAGTCCAGGTTCCTCTGCCATTTTTGGAACTTCCCTTGGATCTGTAAGCTTCAATAAATATCCCTTCCTCCATAACTGTGCCTCGTCGGGAAGTTCATCTCAGAAAACCTGAATCTGTCTGCTATGGAGGGAGAGGATTTTTTCAGTAGTGTGGCCACTGGTTAGTTGCCCATGCTCCTGTACACAACCCCTAACCCAGACTCATGCAAGCAACCCTAATTAAACTCACTGGGTTAAAAAGAAAGAAAGAAAGGAAGAAAGACATGAAGTAGAAGGACTAGTTGGGAAGAGGATTCAGCAAGAATGGGATAGAGACAAGAGTGGGTAACAGGGATTCATATGATTTTTTTTTTTAATTTTTTTTTGTTTTTTTTTTTATTTATTTATTTGAGAGTGACAGACAGAGAGAGGAAGAGGCAGATAGAGACAGAGAGAGAATGGGCGCGCCAGGGCTTCCAGCCACTGCAAACGAAACTCCAGATGCGTGCGCCCCCTTGTGCATCTGGCTAACGTGGGTCCTGGGGAATTGAGCCTCGAACCAGGGTCCTTAGGCTTCACAGGCAAGCGCTTAACCACTAAGCCATCTCTCCAGCCCAATATGATTTTAAAAATTACATACATATATTAAATTGTCAAAAAATTGATATTTTTTAAAAAATAAGAGCAGGAATATTGAGATGTAGAGGTAAATATTAGGATCACTGTTTCAGGAAACCTGGACAGAAGCACATAAGACAGAAGCAGCCATGGTCTAACCTAACCAGTCTTGCTTACAGCTATGACCATGGTGTAAATGCATTTTTGTGACTCTACCTGCTGATAATTACAAGTAATTCTTGCAAATAAAATAAATGTGGGCCAGGTGTGGTGACACATGCCTTTAATCCCAGCACTAAGGAGGCAGAGGTAGGAGGATTGCCATGAGTTCAAGGCCACCCTGAGACTACATAGTTAATTCCAGGACAGCCTGAGCTACAGATATAGAGAGAATGGGTACTCCAGGGCCTCCAGCCACTGCAAACAAACTCTAGACACATGAGGCCCTGGAGTACCCATTCTCTCTATATCTGTTCTCTCTCTCTCCCTCTCTCCCTCTCTCTCTCTCTCTCTCATAAATAAATAAATAAATATTTTTTTAAGTTTTTAAAAAAGGAAATGAACTAATTTGAAGTAATGTGTTCCCAAGCACACAACTTGAAGATCTTCAACCAACCAACTCAACTAACATCAATACAAGATGAAAGGTATGTTTCTATATTTGGAATGTATATTCATCCCCACAGAATATTTCAAAAACAATATTCATGCTTATTTGAATTGTAATTTTAAGAATAATTTTTATTTTCTTGAAACAGGGTTTCACTACATTGCCTATGCTTGTCTCAAACTCATGGCCTCAAATGGTTCTTTTGCTTTAGCCTCCAGAGTAGATGGAACTATAGTCAATACAGGTTCCTTGCATGAGAGTATTTTTCCACTTTAGAAAAAAAAAAAATGTAGGAGTGGAGAGAAGGATCAGCAGCTGAGGTGCTTGCCTACAAAACCTAAGGATCCAGGCTTGATTCCTCAGTACCCATGTAAAGATAGATGCACAAAGTGGTGCATGCATCTGGACTTCGTTTGCAGTGGCTAGAGGTACTGACATGCCCATTCTCTCTCCCTTTCCCTCTCTCTCTCTCTCTCTCACTCTCTCTCTGTCCCCCCTCTCTGATTGCAAATAAATAAATTAATATTTTTAAAAGTAATTTATTTTCAAGGAAAGAGAGAGAAATAGAAATGAGAGACACAGGGAGTGAGGAAATGGGCACACCAAGGACTCTTGCCACTGCAAACAAACTCTAGATGAATGCGCTACTTCATGTGTCTAGCTCCACAAGGGTACTGGGGAGTTGAGCCTGGGCCATTAGACTTTGCAAGAAAGAGCCTTTAACCACTGATCAACCTCTCCAGCCCTATCTTACTACTTTAACAAAGAAACCGCCGGGCGTGGTGGCGCACGCCTTTAATCCCAGCACTTGGGAGGCAGAGGTAGGAGGATCGCCGTGAGTTCGAGGCCATCCTGAGACTACAGAGTGAATTCCAGGTCAGCCTGGGCTAGAGTGAGACCCTACCTCGAAAAACCAAAAAAGAAAAAAAAAGAAAGAAAGAAAGAAAGAAAGAAAGAAACCTTTATTTGCTATTTATTTTGAGTTAGTTACTTTCTAATGTTTCTGTTATCAAGTGCATATAATAAGTTGAGACCATTTTACTTATTACAATATATAATTTTGTCCCAATATTTTAGTTTAGTTTAAATATTATTAGCCGACTTCTGGCCAAGATGTCGACCACCTAGCTGCACTGCAAATCCCAGGAAAAGAAAGGCAAGACGTTAAGGGTTCACTGGATTTTTTAGGGGAGACCAATCTCCAATCCATTGGGCACAGGGGGGGGGGAAACAGGGAATCGCAGATCCCCTCACGGGCAGGTAGCCCACCCCTCCCCCCAAATAGCCGCCGTGTCCACGGTGCCACCGGTGCCGTGTGCCCATCAATCCCTACATGCCGAAGCTTGGACTGCTCCGCACACTTGCCCACTTACTGCTCCGGACACTGCACGTTCAGTGAGTCCTGGCAATAAAAGGAAATCCCTGATTCCCTCAGGAGCGGGTAGCCCACCCCTCCCCACAAGTAGCCACCGTTTCAACAGCTCAGCTGCACATAGATTGATCCCTGCTTGTGGAAGCTTAGACTGCTCTGCCCACATGCTCACTTACTGCTCCTGGTGCTGCACGTTCAGCGAGACCAGTCCCACAGCCACTGCCACACAAGCTCAGAATGTGTCTCTCGCTTGTGCCAGCTCAGGTGCCATTACCTACCGGTCTGCCACGCTGGCCGTCTGCCATTGTCCTGTGGCAGGGGAGCGCAGACTGCTTCCGGGTCCCAGTGTTCCCAGCCAGAGTTTGGCCTGCTTCAGTGCTTGGTGCCTCAGTGTCACTCCTAGCTGGAACGCAGGTAGCTTTGGCACATTACCACTTGAGAATTCAGGCAAATTTGGCACCCCTGCCAGGCAGTAGATAGGTGGCTTTGGCAAGTGAGAGCCAAAGCCCAGGCTGCTTGGCAACTGCCCCAGGCTGCCTCAGATTCCCATTGTGCTTGAGCCCAGGCTGATCCACCCACCTACGTGCCCATACACTCTTATGGGCAGACCAGAGCGCAAAAGAAATAACATGAAAAATCAAATGCAAGAAAATCCAGTTAGATCACCCAGTCCTACAATGAATATATCTAACCAAAAAAAAAAAAAAAAGCCGGGCGTGGTGGTGCATGCCTTTAGTCCCAGCACTTGGGAGGCAGAGGTAGGAGGATCGCTGTGAGTTCGAGGCCACCCTGAGACTCCATAGTGAATTCCAGGTCAGCCTGGGCTGGAGTGAGACCCTACCTTGAAAAACCAAAAAAAAAAAAAAAAAAAAAAAAAAGAATATATCTAACCAAAATATAGAAGAGTCATAAGGATCAGAACATCAAATTGATGTTATGGGCAATGCAACCCTGACCAGCCTACTTGTAGAACATGCAGGAAAGCAACAAAGGACCGATAATCGTGTGGATGCTGCCATCACTAAACTAGAACTAATAGATAAGAAATTGGATGGAGTTCAAAGAGAGTTAAAAGATTTGAGGGAGAGGGGGACAAAAAGAAGACCTTAAAAATCAGCTGGCCATGCTAAATGAAGGCATAAAGAAATGGAAGGATGAATTCCAAGAATCATCAAGAAAATCAAAAAATGATGTGAAAAGGGAGCTTGACAGAGGGGTGGAAATTATACATAGAAAAGCAGTAGAAAATGCAAACTTAATTGAACAACTCCAAAACTCTCTAGAAGGTCTCAAGAATAGAGTAAGCCAAGTGGAGGATAGAAACTCTGATCTGGAAGACAAGGTGGAAGAAACAGTTCGAGAGTTCAAAAATTTCAGTAAGTTCAAAAATTCCTGTGAACAGAACATGAGGGAATTGTGGGATACACTTAAACGTCCTAATATCAGGACCACTAGAATACCAGAAGGAGAAGAAATTCAGACCAAAGGCATGGAGAACTTATTTAACAAAATAATTGAAGAAAACTTTCCCACTCTCTCAAAAGAAAGGCCCATCAAGATACTGGAAGCCAACAGAACACCAAACAGACTGGACCAAAGGAGAAACTCTCCAAGACATATTGCATTAAGACTCTAAATATTGACACCAAAGAGAAAATCCTAAAAGCAGCTAGGGAAAAACAGCACACCACTTTCAAAGGTAACCCCATCAGAATTACTTCAGACTTCTCAATGGAAACCCTGAAAGCTAGAAGGGCCTGGAATGAAACACTGCAAAGTCTAAGAACCTATGGATTCCAACCCAAACTACTCTATCCACAAAAGTATCCCTCATAATAGACGGTGAAAGAAAAACTTTCCATGACAAAACTCAGCTTTACAATTATATGAACACAAAACCAAACCTACAGAGAGTATTTCAGGAAATTCTCCACAGAGAAGAAACAAATAGTCAAACTCAATTGCCTACAAGAACCAGATCACAATAACGAAACTGAGAGCAGGCACAAAATACTTCAAAGTCCATGAAAACACCAACCCACATTTACCATCACAATATGGCAGGGATCAAATCAAATCTCACAGTCATTATCCTTAATATTAATGGCCTTAATTGACCCATCAAGAGACACAAACTAACAGGATGGATCAAAAACTTAGATCCCTCAATCTGTTGCCTTCAAGAAACCCACCTCACCACTATAGACAGACACCTCCTCAGGGTGAAAGGGTGGAAAACAATATTCCAAGCAAATGGGAATAAGAAACAAGCAGGTGTAGCTGTATTAATATCAGATAAAATAGACTTCAAACCAAAAATAATCAAAAAAGACAAAGAGGGACACTTCCTACTTATCAAGGGGATATTACAATCATAAATCTGTACGCACCAAACACAAGGGCACCACAGTTCATAAAACCAAACCTACTTGACAATAAAACAGAAATAACCACGAACACCATCATAGCTGGGGACTTCAATACACCATTATCAGTAATAGACAGATCATCCCAACAGAAACTCGACAGGGAAGTAAGAGAGCTCAACAAAACCATAGATCATGTAGACCTAACGGACATCAACAGAACTTTCCATCCCAAATCCACAGACTACACATTCTTCTCAGCAGCTCATGGAACATTCTCTAAAATAGACCATATACTGGGTCACAAAGACTGCCTCCACATATTTAGGAAGATTGGCATAATTCCCTGCATGATATCAGATCACAATGCTATATTGCTAGAAATCAACAACAAAAGACCCACCAAGAATCCCAACGGCACCTGGAAACTGAACAGCACACTTTTAACAATAAATGGATAGTGGATGAAATAGAAAATGAAATTGCAAAATTTCTGGAATTGAAAGACAATGAGAACACATCGTACAAAAACTTATGGGACACAATGAAGGCGGTCCTCAGGGGAAATTTCATAGCACTCAATGCCTTCATAAAAAAGACAGAAAGATCCCAAATCAACAACCAAACCATCCACCTAAAGGCAGTGGAAAAAAAACAAGAAAAACCCAACCCAAAGAGCTCCAGAAGGAAAGAAATAATTAAACTCAGAGCAGAAATTAATGAATTGGAAACCAAGGAAACAATTAAGACAATTAACAAAACAAAGAGCTGGTTCTTTGAAAAAATAAACAAGATTGACAAACCCCTGACCAATTTGATCAAGCAAAAAAAGGAGAAGCTTCAAATTAACAAAATTCAAAATGAAAAAGGAGAGATCACAACAGACATAAGTGAAATTGGGAGAATCAACAGGACTTATTTCAAAACTCTCTACTCCACAAAACTGGATATGTGGAGGAGATGGATAAATTCCTGGGCACATACCATCTACCAAAGCTAAACTCAGAGCAGATTAATCACCTCAATGAACGCATCACACTCATGGAGATTGAAAAAGTAATAAAAAACCTCCCCAAAAATAACAGTCCAGGAACACATGGCTTCTCAGCTGAATTCTATGAAACCTTCATGGAAGAACTCAAACCAATTTTCCTCAAACTGTGCCACACATTTGGAGAACAGAGAAAGCTACCAAACTCCTTCTTTGAACCTAGCATCACCCTAATTCCAAAACCAGGTAGAGATGCCCCAAGAAAAGAAAACTACCAGCCTATTTCCCTGATGAACTTAGACGCAAAGATCCTGAACAAAATCCTCCAAACTGAATCCAACAACACATCAAAAGCATTATCCACCTTGACCAAGTGGGATTCATCCCAGGAACACAGGGGTGGTTCAACATACAGAAATCTGTCAATGTAATACACCACATAAACAAGATGAAACATAAAAACCACATGATCATTTTGATAGATGCATAAAAGGCCTTTGATGAGATACAGCATCACTTCATGATCAAAACATTGGAGATAATTGGCATGGTTGGTTCATATCTTAACATAATAAAGGCAATATACAAAGCTCCGAAGGCCCAAATAATACTTAATGGAGAGAGACTGGAGGAATTCCCATTAAGATCAGGAACAAGACAGGGGTGTCCACTCTCACCTCTGCTTTTCAATATATTACTGGAAGCCCTAGCTCAAGCAATAAGACAGGAGAAGGAAATAAAAGAGATACAATTTGGAAAGAAAGAAGTTAAGTTAGCTCTATTCGCTGATGACATGATTGTATATGTAAGAGACCTGAGAGACTCCGTCCGAAAACTCCTGAAGGTTATTAACTCCTATAGCAAAGTAGCAGGATACAAAATCAATGCACAAAAATAAGTAGCCTTTCTATATGCAATGACAAAGATACAGAGAAAGAAATAAGGGACATGGTCCCATTTTCAATAGCAACAACAACAAAAAAATCCTTGGAATAACATTAACCAAGGAAGTGAAATATATATACAATGAAAACACTCAAAAAAGAAATTGAGGAGAACTTGAGAAAATGGAAAGACCTCAAATGCTCCTGGATAGGCAGAATTAACATTGTGAAGATGGCAATCCTACCAAAGGCAATATACAGATTTACTGCAATTCCAATTAAAATCCCTACAGTGTTCTTCACAGAGATAGAAAAATGATCTCAAATTTCATATGGAAGGGAAGAAGGCCTCACATATCCAAACATATCCTCAGCAAAAGAAATACCTCTGGAGGCATCACCATACCTGATCTAAAGCTATCTTACAAAGCCATAGTAATAAAAAAACAGCATGGTACTGGCATAAAAACAGGAGTATAGACCAATGGAATAGACTTGAGGACCTGGACTTTGGGTCAGGCAACTATAGCTACTTGATATTCGACAAATGCCCTTACAATATAGGCTGGAAAAAAGACAGCATCTTCAACAAATGGTGCTGGACAAACTGGATAACAATATGCAGGAAACTGAAGCTTGATCCATACATTTCACCATGCACTACACTCAAGTCCAAATGGATCAAAGACCTCAATATAAGACCAGAAACTCGAATACTACTGGAAGAAAATTTAGGAAGTACTTTCCATGATATAGGAATGGAAAAAGACTTCCTGAACAAAACCCCAGTAGCTCACAATCTTAAACAGTCACTCAACCAATGGGATCACATGAAGCTGAAGAGTTTCTTTACAGACAAGCATACAATAAGCAAAGCCAATCGATTACCCACAAAATGGGAGAAAATATTTGTGGGTTATCCAACTGATAGAGGCCTAATCTCTAGAATCTACAAAGAACTCAAAAACCTAATGAATAAAAAGTCAAACAGCCCACTCACAAAATGGGGCAAAGAGCTGAATAGGCAGTTCACAGAGGAAGAAATACAAATGGCAAACACACACTTAAGAAAATGTTCATCATTCCTAATCATCAGAGAAATGCAAATTAAAACAACTATGATATTCCACCTTACCCCAATAAGGATAGCAAACATCAAAAAATCAAATGAAAACAAATGCTGGCGAGGATGTGGAGAAGTAGGAACACTCATCAACTGTTGGTGGGAATGTAAGATGGTACAACCACTTTGGAAAGCAATATGGAGACTCCTGAAAAAGCTGAGTATAGAGATACCAACAGACCCAGTTATTCCCTTACTGGGCATCTACCCTAAAACCTTCAAACCACAGGCCAGACAGATTTGCTCAACCATGTTTGTAGTGGCTCAGTTCATGATAGCTAAGAGCTGGAATCAACCCAGATGTCCATTACTAGAAGAATGGATAACTAAGATGTGGTATATCAACACAACGGAATTCTATACAGCAGTAAGAAAAAATGACACAGTGAAATTTGAGGAAAAATGGTTGAACCTGGAACAGATCATTCTCAGTGAACTTACCCAATCACAGAAAAAAAGTCGCCACATAGTCTCACTCATCTACAGCACCTAACCTGAATTTACCCAAGATACCTTATATACCCAGCAAGCATCTTGTGGACTAGACACTAGGATGGATGGGGAGGGAGGGCAGGGCATTGAAGGGGTGGGAAACACAACTCTAGACCCTAACGGCAATGATACCATAAAATTCTACTTCCTAAAAGGCAGACCAAATGCCTGAACCATCACCAGGCCCTTACAGGAAACACCTGAACCACAAGACACTGGAGAGGGTAGGATCAAAACTAACCTTAATCTTCTACATCTTCTCTCTCTCTCTCTCTCTCTCTCTCTCTCTCTCTCTCTCTTCTCTCTAACTCTTGTGTATTAGTTATCTTTTTCCTCCTTTTCTTAGTGGGCACTGACCTGTAACTCCCAGTACCACCATGGGGCTATCATCCACAATGAGCTTTTGATCAGAGAGACCTACAAGGTTTCCTAAAAGAATGACAGATTTCTGTCAGAGTACTTGATGACCAACCAAAGGTTACTGGTAAGACCCTACTGCTGAAGACACCTTATGTGGTTGACATGTAAAATGGAATGGCACAGCTGGAAGTTGGAAGAGAGTCAGTCCCCAGACAGTCAGTGTGTCTAGTGCCAGAAGGTGCTACATAGGTGACTGGGGGAAAATGACCAATATCTGCCCAAGCAACTCATGGTCTAACCTACTTAGCAGCTAATAACCTGTTGTAATGCCCACACAAGTGCAATTGTGGCACACAGCCATGGTGGGGAACCAACTGCTCTTGATTTGGCTAACTGATCCCCTCTGTGGTATGGGACCCATAGCTGGAGCTGGGAAACAAGTCAGAACCGTATCCAAACATAAGCCCACTCTCTAATATCAACCTACCATCAATCATGGGCTACAAGAGGGCCTACACCTATTAAATTCTCTATAAAAAAAGTAAGGTTTATCTCTTTTGTCCTGGTGCTAACTTACTCTCGGTTGGAGAATCTGCTTCTCTTTTTCAGATAGATGTAGATCCTAAGGAGAGAGCCACCCCATCATACCTGAAAAGGGCCCCAGCTGAAACTAAGAAAAATTGGCGAAACAAGCAAGGGTGCGGTTTTCCTGATGAACCGGATACCAGCACAAGGGGGAAGGAGATCAACACAGAGAAAAATCAACTCCTACCAAATCAGAGAGCCAGAGCCTCAGAGGCCCCCAACACCTCATTACTGAAGCAGACCAAAAATGAACCCAACATGGCTCAGGGAAATTTTGCCGAAAAGGGGGCGGAAAGAATGTCAGAGCCACATGTTGGGTCATGATATGCAGAGACATATATCTTACCCATAACTGTGGGCTAACTCCACAATGCATGACCCATATACCTCAACAAGGAGGGGCCAAGGGGAGGTGGTATGTCATGGATGAGCCTAATAATGGTACCAAACTGACTGTATTTGCTGAGTACAAAACTAATTAAGAAAAAGAAGAAAAACTTAAAAAAAAATAGTATTAGCCAAACATTTATTATCATATCTTTTTTCTTCTCTACAGAAAACTCTAAAGTTTTTGATATAACCCCATTGAAGAAAACTATTCATTATTTATCATTATGACCAGTAATTGTGCTTGAAATGTACATGAGTAAGTGCTATGAGAAATATGAAGAAACATAAATTGGCAATTCTAACTCTTTCTACATCACAAAATTAGTAACTGTTAGAAATTTGGACTCACTGTCCTGTACAAAGGAAAATGGAGAACAAAAACAACATCAGGGAGGCTCTAATAAGAAATCCTCATCAGGACTGAGTGCCTGGTTGAAGAAGATAAGGAATAGGCAGGAGAGAAGAAGCTAGAATAACTTCTCAGCTTTTTTGTAGGGTTGGTTGCTAAAGGCATCGGGTGATGAGGGGCTTCACTGAGCTTGGTTGAGATTGTTAGAACATTTGAAGTCCAAGGAGACTAGGCAGTTGGCTAGGTTCATTCAGTGCCTAGAGTGTGAAAAGGGGTTTGTTTTGGAGCAGAAGTCTTGAGACATATCAGCAAATAAATGAGTTAGAATCATGGGCATGTTGGTATTTGTTTCCAACTATTTTGGACTTGTTTAAGAGATCTCAAATGTAATAGAAGAGGCTGGTGTTGGAAGCAATGTGGGATCATTATTTTACAGCTTTCTCAGCCTTACCCATTACCTTAGTCATTTTGGCAAACAAAATGTGACATCAAGTTATGGCTTTTAGCCTCTAGAAGTTCCAGACTGACAGAGTTATATTCTGCAAAAAGTAAAGAAGTGCCTTTTGGCTTTACTTTAAATTGAAACCAAAATATAAGTGAAGGGGGGAAATTATCTTCCTTTTCCCACCCTTTTCCTTTAATCAGAACATTTACACATAAACAGAGGGAAATTTACAGAAATAAGTTACATCAACTGGAGAAGTAATACAATATTGATGAGACAAAAAGACAAACAGAACTACTTCATCATATTAATACAAAATAGTAAATGTGCTACGTAAGAATAAATACTTCATCTAATAGTTTTGAAGTGTTGAATACTGGTGATAATGTTCTTATATGAATCCTTTTGAGCTTAGAGTTAAAGGCAAATGCTCTGGCTCAACAAATGAAGACTGAGTCTTAACTCTAATGCTTCCAAGCTATGTGACCTTAGGTGAGCTGTGTAATCCCTCTAAGCTTCAGTTTCCGTATGTGAAAGATGAGTCATCCTTGACTTCTCCCATTCCCCAACTCTCTGCCAGTCATACACTCAACATTTCTTGTAGCTGTTAATGTCTCTCCACCTATTGCCAGTATCCAAGGCTACGGACATCTCTTATATGGACCATTACAACAGCCTGTCTACTTCAATCTCTTGAAATCCATTCTTGGTCACTAGCCAGCAGAATGGCTTGAAATCATAAACCAAATTATGTCACTCTGCTACTTAAAGCTCTAAAATATTTTCCCAAAGCCATTAGACTTCATTATAATTAATACAACTCCACAGTGGAGTGTTTATTGAAAGGGTGTCTGGGCCAGCCTCTAGCCTCTGCATCTTTGAACAAGTTGCAGATAACTTCCAATCCCTCTACTCCATGCACTTTGACCACGTAATCTCCTTTCATTCTTCAAGTCTTAAAAAGTGGCTTTGAGGTCACTTTCTCAGGAAGCACCCTCCAGTCCCTGTTCCCTAATTCCTGGTAAAGTATACCTTGTAGGTGTTCCTATAGAACAATGTACTTTCTTCATGACACACCTCACACTTTTATATGTCTGGCTGTTTACCTGTTTCTTTTTATAATTTTTATTTATTTATTTGAGAAAGAGAGAGAGAAGACAGACAAGGAATGGGCATACCAGGACCTCTAGCCATTGCAAATGAACTCCAGATGCATGCACCACCTTGTGCATCTGGCTTTACGTGGGTCCTGGGGAATCAAACCCAGGTCCTTGGGCTTTGCAGGCAAGACCCTTAACTGCTGAGTCATATCTCTAGCCCCTGTTTACCTGTTTCTATCTGCAACTAGACTATAAGCACCTTAGGAGTAGTGACTATACTTGTTTTGCTCAGTGTTGCATTTTTCACATCTGGCACAGTGCTTGAGAGAGAGCAAACACTCCACAAATGTGTTGCACGGACAAATCAAGGAATCACACTTATGATTTCCTGGGTGTCTAACCTTGTGTAATTTCTCTCCTATTTGTCTACCAGTTTATTGTTACAGATTCATACTCGGTCCTGGTCACATATTTCTGAGCCTAGTCTTATAGCAAACTTAGTGTCATTATTATAGATCCTTCACTGTCCCTATGGTCTGAACATTTTCTAACTGTGGCCACAGACACAATTCTAGCTAAAAGCTGCAATAATATCATAGTAACATGCATGTAAAAATAATAAATACTGAATATATAATAGGGCTATATATTTGATATTTATTTTTAATTTGTACATATATAGGATATATATATACATATATAGGACACATATACATATTATACACATATATAGGACATACACACATATAGTACATAATAGTACATATAAGCATATCTTCATATATTTTACATATTTTATAATTACCCAAACAAATATTTACTATACTTAATTGTTTGTTTTATTGTTAATTGACCAAGTGATACTTTTTAATTCTTCAATTTGACTGTCTTCTTTTGATGGTAGGTTTAGCCCATTTGGTAGCTTATTTTAATCTATGATTTGCATCTTTTTAAAAATAATTTGTAGTAGTGTTTTCATAATTAGTTATAGTATCAGGCAGGATTTTATTAGGAAAATAACAACCATTCTGTTTCCTAAGCATGAAGAATTTAGGATAAGAAAGTAAGATTTCTTCAGAAACTGGAGAAGCAAGGTGGAGGGAGCCACTACTGACTCTGCCTGAAGCACGGAAACAGGGGCCTCAGGAATCCACTGGAAAACTTCAAAGTCTGTGAATGTCTAAGATACTACCACCCGTCTCTGCCAGCTGAACAGTATAGAAAGGTCCCCAAAAGTTCATCTGAATGTCACTCTGGAGTTCACATCTCTCAAGGTATCTGTCCGTAGCTGCCTCTGGAGACCACTGGCCTCTCCCCTTCTCGATTTCTCATATGAGCACCACTGCTCAGATGATCTCCTCTGGACTTTCATAAAGAGGATTTGGTGAAATACAGATATTGGCTCCTCCTCTATAAATCAAAGGTATGTTAGAAAGGGTGTCAGTGATGTTCAGTAACAACAATTAGTTCAACACACTTGTCCTGTGCTCAAGAAAAAGTGATGTTGACAACAGTGATGGGACTGAACATAACACACTTTGTTCAAAGGGCACCACCAATTCCCATGTTCATATAAACTCAAAAACTAAGTGGTGATACCCATTGGGCATGGTTCATACAATTACTACTGCAACTGCAGCTGTTTTCATTACTTGGTATGACTGTTTGGTGGATAATGAGTCACACACATGCTTGTGTCCTACACATATCCATTAAAAGCAACAGGCCTCTACAGACCTGGGAAACAAACAGGGTAGTCTTGCACTGTTAGATTTCATTCCTGGCAAAGGTGCTGTACAAAATGATGTAAACTGGATCAGATTTTCCAGTAGCAATGGAGCCGCATTCATTACAAGCAGCCTGAAGACCAACTTTTTATAGAAAATGACCACACATGCCACAAATAGCTAAACGCAAATTGCACAACCCTGCGCAAGTTAATGTTAAGTTTAAAAAACATGTAGACATCAAATGGGGCAATATGAAAGCCAATAACTAGGGTATCATACTTAATTAAATTGCTAATATATTTTGTTTGATTTAACAAATGAATATATAAAGTGAAACTACATTTATTGAGAAAAGCTTTGAGTACATTCTGAAAGGAATCCGTGAACAAACTTTATGGAAACCTAGGAATTTGTGATGTTTTGTTGTTTAGAAAATTAAATCCAGGGATATCTGCTTGTCAGTGCAAATCTGCTCACAGCCAGCATGTGTACAAAGCACCAAACAATTGGTCACTTCACATTTGAATTCTTGGTGTTACCTTGTACCCTGATCCAGGACTCCCTTGGGATTTGTCTTTAGAGTCTACATGATTCAGGTGATGAATGTTATCTGCTTTACAAACATAACTCCTTGGTCTGCCCTCTTCTGTTCTTCCTTGTCTCTCTCTGTCTCTCTCTCTCTCCTTCCGTTTTTTTTTTTTTTTTTTTTTTGTTGTTGTTGTTGTTGTTGTTGTTTTATGAGAGAGAGAATTGGTGCACCGGGGCCTCCAGCCACTGCAATGGAATTCCAGATGGGAATGCTACCTTGTATACATTTGAGATCTTGAGCGCTTGTATCACCTTGTGCATTTGGCTTACATGGGATCTGGAGAGTTGAACATGGGTCCTTAGTCTTCACAGGCAAGCATCTTAACCATGTAAGCCATCTCTCCAGCCCTTCTCCTTCCATTTTATCTGCTAAATTCCATTTTAACATCCCACATCACCTTCTACTGCTGTCTTCATTTTAAAACCAAGCAAAGAAGAGCTCTGAGCTTTGTAGGTGCTGAGTGGTACCAGGGAACTGGTGGCACCAGCCCACCAAGAAGGGAGCACAGAGCAGAGCATGTTAGCAGGGCATACCTCAGCTGTGTGGTAAGATAGCACTGTGCTGAGAAACATGGCCTTTGTGTTCCAAAAGTCAGCATGCAAGTTTGACCAAGTCTCTGAAAACTTCAGTATTAACACCTGTGAAGTAAGTCCAGCTTATAGTCTCAAGGGGAAGTTTCAGCATGGCAAGGAAAGCATGGCAGGAGCGGACAGGCAGGTGCACATCTCCATATCAGCTGAGAGAAAGCAGAGGAAGTGTGCTAAGTGTGGCAAGCAGAGCTGGGCTATCATTCCAGAGGCCCACCTCCAGTGACACACCTCCTACAGCAATACTGTACCACCCAAAGGCCCCGCCAACTGAGGATTAAGTATGAGGCTAAATCACAAACACATAGGACTATGAGGGACATTTGCATTCAAGCCACCACAGTAACCTGCCTCATCCCTGCTCTAACATTCTACAACAGTAAGATATATATCATGTGCTTACAAAAAGAACAAAGTAGATATCACTTAGTAAATTGCTAAAGTGAAACTAGTACCCAGAGGCCAGGATTAATTTAGGAGGACAGAGCAAATTTAAAATACCCATTTGAATTCTAATGCCATTGGAAAGAAGAGGAGCTTAAGTCTGATTAAACACATGCAAGGAACTTCTCATGGAGAAAATAGAATTTCCACAGGCATCTGGATAACATGAGAAAGGAAGTCAACCTGGCAGTTTCTCAATTCAGTTGGCCAAATACTTTATGGCCCTGGAAAATGCTGGTCCTGGTTACATCAGCTCCCCAACCTGCCTCTGACCTCCACTCTGTACCACCTACCTCACCCTAAGTGGCCATGCTTCTCCCTGTTGACTTCCTAGACTTCCCTCCAGCATGAGGACGCTTCCTACCAAGAGCCTTACCCAAGTATGTGCCTACAGATAGGATGGAAAGTATGTATTTGATTCCATTTTCTTGAAAGTTGCCCAGGACTTTTTCCTACCATTGGACTTAGATTATAAACTCTTAGAAAATATTTTTATTTATTTATTTGTAAGGAGAGAGAGAGAATATGGGCATAGCAGGGCCTCTAGCTACTGCAAATGAATTCCAGAGGCATGTGCCACTTTGTTTATATGGCTTTATGTGGGTACTGGGAAACCAAACCTTTGTCATTTAGGCTTTTCGAATACTATATCTTGAGTTGGAGAGGTGGTTAATGGGTTGAGAGTACTGCTTGCAAAGGCTGCTAGCCCAGGTTCAATTCCCCATTCCCACATAAAGCCAAGTGCACAAAGTGATACATACATCTAGAGTTTCTTTACAGCAGCCCTGCTCACCCATTTATTCTTTCATTCTCTGTAAATAAATAAATAATATAAAATTTAAAAATCAGGGTACCGTATCTGTATGTTTCATATCATTGGGCTCTAAATTCGTGCATCTCATGTTAGATTAACTGCTAAGAGAAAATATTTCCTCAGGCTTAAGAAAAGCTGATCACAGTGTGTATGACATCCAAAATTATGATAATCAAGATGATTTCCACATGCTTTTCCGCCGTAACACTCTGTAAACATACGAGTGACTAAGGTCCCAGAAGGACACATGGGGAATCTCACTACCCAGGGCTGAGTTCCAGGCTGGCCTAGCTGGTCCCCTATTGAACCATTCTTTTTCTCTTCTTCATTTTCTCCATCCCAAGATAGAAAGCATCCTCTAGGGTGGGGGGAAATTTCCTCCTTAGATTTGACTATACCTCAGAGATCCCTTAGGAAGGAAGGACGGATCTATTGTTCCTGGCTGAGAGGCTGAGTCAGCTTCCTTCTTCATGTGTTTACAGACAGAAAACAAGCCAATGTGAGAATCTCTACTTTGCAACTAGAAAGCATGAGGCCAGGAAACACAAAGGAATGCACTCTTAGGTCATAGTCAGTAGTTGATAGAGGTGAAAACAACATGAAGTATCAGCCCCTATGCCACAGCCTGCTGTGAACAGATAGGAGTCAGCAGAAAAGGTATAGACCAAACTCTCAATTCATTTAAAAAAAAATCTAGGACTGGAGAGATGGCTTAATGGTTAAGGCATTTGCCTGCAAAGCCAAAGGATCCAGATTCAACTCTCCACGACCCACGTAAGCCAGATGCATAAGGGGGCACATGCATCTGGAATTCGTTTGCAGTGGCTAGAGGCCCTAGCGTATCTATTCTCTCTCTTTCTGCCTCTTTCTCTCCCTTTCTCTCTCTCTCTCTCTCTCTCTCTCTCTCTCATAAGTAAATAAAATATTTTTTTAAAAAATCTAGAATTTAAAGAAAAATAATAACTTGGTGTTTAATGGTGTAGAAGTCTCATTGTTTAGGTTCAGTATGATCCTTTATGCTCCCCCTCAGTATCGAGGTAGGTGAGTCCTTAAGCAATGGCATTTGTTCCAGAATTCTAAGGGCCAAGGAACAACTAGCAGGACTAGTGTTACCAACCCCACACCCAAATGTATCAACCCCACATACAGAGTGCCAACAAATTATGTAAGCAAGTAAACAAAAAATACATTTCAGCTAAATAAATACCAGAAGATATGTATTTTAAATGCCTAGGCTGATGCAGTTGTAGAATAATCTAGAAGGAAAAAACTAAGCAAAAGAAAATGGTATAAAATAGAAGTAGAATAAAAGAAAAAAAAATCCCAAGTTTTATGTTCTTAAAGATCAGACAAGGGCCTGGAGAAATGGCTTAGTAGTTAAGCCGCTTGCCCTCAAAGGCAAAGGACCAAGGTTCAATTTCCCAGGACCCATGTAAGCCAGATGCACAAGGTGGTGCATGTGTCTGGAGTTCATTTGCAGTGGCTGGAGGCCCTGGTGTGCCCATTCTCTCCCTCTCTCTCTCCTTCCCTCCCTCTCAGATAAACAAAAAAAAAGTTTTTAAAAAGATGAGTAAAAATACATAATTTTTCATTAGTCATGATTATGTGTTTTGCTACTGTCCAGTCAACTGATCCCATTGTTCAAGGAAGCCCAACTCTCAGATAATTTCCCCAGTTTCTAATTCTAATATTGGTGCTCCCAAAAAGCCTCTTCCATAGGATTGCTAGAGGTGCCACTGTCGCAGGAGCATGTGGCATACTCTAGGGTTCTGGAAATGCTCACTGGACAAACGTGAAAGAAGTTTGTAGCAATTCAGGTGTTGATACTATTAGGGCTAGGGCCAGGATGTGAGGGTTGGACTTGTCTCTCTCTCCTCACAATATAAAACAGTATAGCCCCTGATGCTGATGGAAGCCCCACTGACATGACATGACACAGTGGGAGATCTTCTGAAGTTATTCCAGTCATCTCTAGATTCCAGACTGGAAGCAGAAGCTACGGACTCACTCAGCTCATGATGTGTACAGAAGTACCATTTCTCCCTGTCACCTCTTAGGAGGGTGCACTGTTTGACAGAAAGTCACTCTAAGTAGAGAGAGAGAGAGAGAGAAGGCCAGTTCCACTGTTTATAAGCAATCTGGAATCAAGGTCATTCCCTGGTAATTTATAGTGTTTGATTCTCCCTCAGACAGAGGAGTGCTCTGTAAATCAAACCTGCCTTGGTTTGTCAACCTGTGTCAGTGTTTGCTGAGTCCTCAAGTCAGAGGCAAGTTGGAACAGTGTGGAGACCTTGGCAAAGGATTCATTCCCCCTCTCTAGCTTCCCATTTTGATGAAACAATTCTAGGGTGAGGTTGGCCCTAAGAATTATTTCTCTGACTCATCTTCCCTTTGCTCTTTTCACACACTCAGAATGCAACAATTCTGAGCACCTCATAGCCCTGGGCAAAAAGAGAGAGAGGCCAGGGATAGGGCAAAGCCCTACTAGGGCCCACTCCCAAAGCTGAGAAGACAAACAGGGAGGTGTCCCAAGCTGATTTCTTTCATCACCCCTAGCCATTTGGGGACACCATTACCACACACTCCATGAAGAGGCCTCAAACTGGTTCTAGCACTCAAAGATGGGAACAGGTCTATATATACAATGCTGCAGAGATTAAGCCAAGCAAAGAAGGGAGAAGTTGGTTTGATTTTGCTCTTCTTGGTAGGAAGAGAAAAGGGGGATATTGCATCTTCAGAGACTCATACTAGTTGGAAAAGCACAGACCTGGCCCAGAAAAGCATCAGGACTATGCAGGCATCTCATTCTACATTTTCTCTCATTGGCAGTCTGATTCAGCAGCCATTTATTTACTCTGTTTATACAAAGAATGCAAAATGAGAAGGCATAGGACCTAACTTTAAGAAACTCAACTTTGCTATACTTCATAAGTGCTAACACAGAGTTAAACTTACAGCACTATATTTTACTTCCCCAGAACACAGGCAATAGCATATGCACATGCAAGCTCTATGTCATGAGATGCCCCCATACCTAGTTGGGGTCACGGGGATAATTCAGAGAGAGCAAGAAGAGCTATACTGACACAGAGAGGAAAAATTTGAACAAAGGTTGCCTCTTCTAGAGTGACACTCATGCTTTAAATTTTGCAAATCCTAGATCACTCAATATGAAACCAAAAATGCATGTACAAAAGCCTGTAAATGGCACAGCACATGGCCACCACATGGGAGCTATCCTGAGAACAGAGAAGAAAACACAGAATTCCCAAGTTCTCTGCTTAGCACCCCAGCAGGTCTTCTACGGCTTTGAAAAAGCCTCCAACTTTGTATATAGTTGAAATTCTTTGAATAAACTGTAGAATTTAGATTTTATTACTTTATTATTTATATTATTACATGTTATTATATTTAAATTGTATTATTTAGAAAGTGAACTGGAGAAGTACTAAAATGATACAATGTGTGGATAATGAAGATGTGGCACAGTTACACAATGGAGTTCTATTTAGTGCTAAAGAAAAGTGAAATTACGAAATTTGCAGGGAAATGGATGGGCCCAGAAAGACAAGAGGCACATGTTCTCTCTCACATGTGAATCCAAGCTACAAATGTTTGGACTTGTTTGTGAATTCAAAGGAAGGGTAGGACTCCTTACAATGCACTCTTCCAGACCCAAAATGCCCTGGATATCCATGACCTCATAATGCCTGACACTACCTACACAAGACCATCATAATAAAAGGAAAAGATGATGACATCAAAATAAAAGAGAGATTAGTTGAGTGGGGAAGGGAATATGATGGAGAGTAGAGTTGTGAAGGGGAAAATAAGGGAAGGGAATTATCATGGTTTATTGTCTATAATTACGGAAGTTGTCAATAATGAAAAATTAAAAAGATGATATGACTGGTTGGCATTAATTCACTGATTTATTCATTCAAGTCTTTGAATAAAATGTAGAATTTAGGTTTTATTATTTTATTATTTAGATTATTAGATTTAAATTATATTATTTAGAAAGTGAATTGGAGAAGTATTAAGATGATATGGCTGGTTGACATTCATTCACTAATTTATTCATTCATTATGCCTATATTTCACAATTATACTTAGATGTTGCTCTCTATGGTTTGGAGATGGAATGTCTCCAAAAGACCCATGCATAAAAGGTATGGTCTCCAGCCTGTCTATTGGGAGGTGGTGGAAGCTTTAAGAGATGAGGCCTATTAGAAGGTGTTGGTCATTGAAGCACGCTCTTGAATGGATTGTAGAACCCTAGTCTTTTCCTCTTTCTCTTTTGTGTCCCAGACATGAAGTAAAGACTGTGTCCCATCCTATGCAGCCACCATCATGTGCTGCCTCACCATAGAACCAAAGGCACTGAGGCCAATTGATCACAGATTATATCTTCAAAACTCTGAGCCAAAACAAGCAACTTATTTTGTAAGTTAATTATGTCAGGTATTTGTTATAGAAACAGAAAGTTGGCCAACACTATGTGTATTATGTGTTGATAAGTTTATGAAAAAGTTATGTATATGCAAGAGACAAAGATAAGCTCTGTTCTATATGAAGGAGTTTACTCTTGGTATCAGAGATCTGAGTTAACCAATTAACAAAACCTAAAAAGTGAATGATACTCTCTGCTGAAATAAATAGGTGCCAGGTTTTCAATTTTGGGTTTTGTTCATGAGGGGTCTCTCCATCCTATCAAAAACCTAAAAAGACAGAAAAAGTCAACCTTTCTAACGTCTGTAAGAAAAGTGAGTTGCAGGGCAGGGCAAAAAGTCCCTGAAATTGAAGAGACAGACAAGAGACCCAGAGAATCACAATGTACCAAGACAGGAATCTTTTCTGGGAACCAGCCCTTGGCTAAGTGAATCACCGGGTTGGTCTCAGGGTAAAAATCTGTTACTGGGGGACCAGAACTTTGTGAGCTTTGTCTCCAGGAGCTCAACCAGTTTCACACAGTAAATATTTGAGGGGATAAAAACACTCCCTCATTTTTCATTCAGGAAGAATGAGCAAAGAACCATCCCAAAACAAAACAGAACGCTCTGTTCTTATCAAGTTCTGTCCTCTGGCGACAGTTATTAGGAAACCTGCAGGGACTTTGCTAGACTCTTACTATCCTGCAAGAGATCAAAACACCCAACTCAGCACACCCTTGTCCTGCTGTTCCATCTGATCACAGAGGGAAGAGAAGACACACTTGTGAAGTCCACAGTCAGGAAGCACAGGACCACCAAAATAATGCGTGAGTAAAATAACACAGCTCATAAAATAAAAAACATTTTCAAGCCAGGCATAGTGGCCTTTAATCCCAGCACTCAGGAGGCAGAGGTAGGAGGACTGCCATGAGTTTGAGGCCAGCCAGAGACTCACATCAGCCTGGGCTGGAGTGAGACCCTGCCTCAAAAAACAAACAAAAAATGTTTTAAACTAATGAAAATGAAAACACAACTTATCAAAACTTGTGGGAGGGTTGGAAAAATAGTTCAGTGATTAAAGACACTTGCTTGCAAAACCTGAAAGCCCAGGTTTGATTCCCCAGTACCCACATAAACCAGATGCACATAATGGCATAGGCATCTGGAGTTCGTTTGCAATGGCTAGAGGCCCTGATGAGCCCATTCTCTCTCTCTCTCTCTCTCTCTCTCTCTCTCTCTCTCTCTCTCAGAAATAAATATTTTTTAAAAACTTGTGGGATATAGTGGTATTAGTATTGAGAGAGAAAGCATAACAATTAGAGAATAAGAAAAGTTTAAAATTTTAAAAAGCTTAACTTCAACCTTTGGAACTAGAAAAAATAGGAATAAATTAAATTTCAAGAAAACAGAAGATATGATATAGTAAAAATTCAGCAGAAATCAATAAACTTGAAAAAAAATCTGGTCCTTAGAAAAAAATATATAGCCGGGCATGGTGGCACACACCTTTAATCCCAGCAGTCAGGAGGCAGACGTAGGAGGATCGCTGTGTGTTTGAGGCCAGCCTGAGACTATGTAGTGACTTCCAGGTTAGCCTGGACTAGAGTGAGACCCTACCTTGAAAACCCAAAAGAAAAAAATAGACACACACACACATAATCAGCCAGACCTGGGGGCAAAAGCCTGTAATCCCAGCACTTCGGAGGCACTTGGAAGAAAAAGTATTCAAGGCCAGCTTCAACTATATAATGAGTTTGAGTTCAACCTGGGCTATATGAGGGCCCACCTCAAAAAAAATAAAACAATACAATCAATAAACCCTTACCCAGATCTAAGGAAAAAAGAGAAAAAAAAACACAAAATACTTACTGGAAATAAAGAAATGGATAATAGCTGGGCATGGTGGCCCACGCCTTTAATCCCAGCACTCGGGAGGCAGAGGTAGGAGGATCACCGTGAGTTCGAGGCCACCCTGAGACTACAGAGTGAATTCCAGGTCAGCCTGGGCCAGAGTGAGACACTACCTTGAAAAACCAAAAATAAAAAAAAGAAATGGATAATAAAGGAATACTGGGCTGAAGAGATAGCTTAGTGTTTAAGGTGCTTGCGTGTGAAGTTTAAGGACCCATGTTCAATTCCCCAGTACCAGATGCACATTGTAACACATGTACCTGGAGTTCATCTGCAGTGGTTGGAAGCCCTGGTGCACCCATTATCTCTCCCTTTCTCTGCCTCATTCTCTCTCTCTTTCCCAAATAAATAAAAATAATAACTTTAAAAAAATCAAAAGCCTAGTAAGTTATTTTTATATCAATACATTAATTTCAAAGTTTATATGGAGTGAAAACAATACATAAAATTTTTACAGGGCTGGAGAAATGGCTTGGCGGTTAAGTGCTTGCCTATGAAGTCTAAGGACCCTGGTTCAAGGCTCAATTCCCCAGTACTCACGTAAGCAAGATGCACAAGGTGGCTCATGCTTCTGGAGTTCGTTTGCAGTGGCTGGAAGCCATGGGGCGCCCATTCTCTGGCTCTGGCTCCCTCTCTCTGTCTCTCTGTCTCTCTCTCTCTCTCTCTCTCTCTCTCTCTCTCTTTTTCTCTTTCTCTGTCACTCTCAAATAACTAATAAAAATTTTTAAAAAATTTTAAAAATTACAGTTTTGAATGAGAATCACAAAGTTAAAGGCCTGACACCACCTGACTTAGAGACCATACAGCTATTGTAATCAAGACATGTGCTGGTGGCAAAAGAATACAATGGAACAGAATACTGAGTACATAATTCGACCATCATAAATATGGCCAACTGATTTTTGTGTTGTTGTTGTTTTTCTAGGTGGGGTTTCACTTTAGCCCAGGCTGACCTGGAACTCACTATGTAGTCTCAGGGTAGCCTCAAACTCACTGGGATCCTCCTACTCTGCCTCCTGAGTGCTAGGATTAAAGGCATGGGCCACCATGACAGACTCAACTGATCTTTAACAAGGGGACAAATGCAACACAATGGAGAAAAAAATAGACTTTTCAGGAAAAAAAAAAGAAAAGAAACTAGATATAAACTTTACACTCCTTACAAAAATCAATGCAAAAGGGGCCAAAGACAGAAAGCACAAAACTGTAAAACTCCTAGAAGATAGAAATGCTAAAGAAAACATAATAGAAAACAGAAATGCAAGGTTTACTTGCAATACATATGCCTGTAAACAAAATATGAATATTTTCCCCAATATAATATGAAATAAAACCTATGGGAAGTAAAGATACCACCTTATTTTAGACTTGAATTTTGTTCTAATCCATAGATTCTGTGATATTTGATAAATCCTACAACCTAAGCTTCAGGTTCCCTTTCTAATAATAATGATCTGTTGGAAGCATTTAATTTCCTATATTGCTTTGAGCTTCAAATATACATGTAAAACAATTTTAAAAGACACAGCCTATACAAATCAAGTGATGTTATCTTCTAATAAGCTTATCATATTTACATATTCATTACTTAGTCATGAATTATTTTGGTGTCAAAAATATTTGGAATAACTATGAATAAAGATTCAAAGAATAATTTATTCATTTTTCAAACTATGCCTCTATTTGTTTTCTTAAGTACAGTGAAGTGAAAACATGTTTGAGTATATCATAATTGGAATTACACACCTAGACATCCAATGTACTGGAATAAGAAATGTGATTGAAGTCCAAAGGCATAGACAGTTCTTTCTGAATATTCGGTTGTATCATTCTGGTAAAATATATTTTTTGAGACACACACACACTATATACATATATATGTGTGTGTGTGTGTGTATGTGTGTATATAAAACTTCATGTTACTTTTATCTGTGAATTTAAACCTTAATACTACCAATAATGACAGGGAAGGAAGGGATATGGTGCATTAAGAATTAGAACTCTCACAAGCTGCAGTGGTTAAGGCACTTGACTGCAAAGCCTAAGGACTAGGGTTTGATTTCCTACTGCCCACATAAAGCCAGAGGCACAATCTGGAGTTCGTTTGCAATGGCAGGAAGCCCTGGTGTGCCCATCCCCCCCCCTCTCATAAATAAGTTAATTAATAAATATTTTAAAATGAATTATAACTTTCAAATAAGAGTTTCATACTTTTAGTAATAAGGAGATTATGTTTATTTGTGTACTTATAACTTCATAAGCTTAAAATGTAGTTATGCCAGGGATGGTATTGCATGCCTTTAATTCCTTCACTTCTGAAGTTGATCTGGGATGGTCACCATGAATCTAAAGCCAGTCTGGACCACAGAGTGAATTTCATGTCAGCCTTGGCTAGAGTGAGACTATGCCACCAAGAACCAACTCACACACACAGAGTGCAAAGGCAGAGATGCTCCTTGAGGGCTATCTGAAAGTATACTGTGACTGAAATGCCACTGCTTGTTGTTTGCATGTTTGTTTTATTAAAGGGACAGACCATGGAGCAAAAACTCTCATCTGGAGTTTGTTTGTAGTGGCTAAAGGCCCTGGTGCTTGCTCTCTCTCTCTCTCTCTCTCTCTCTCTCTCTCTCTCTCTCTGTCTCTCTCTGTGTGTGTGTGTGTGTGTGTGTCTCTCCTGCCCTCTCCTCTCTCTCTCTTTCTCTCTCTCTCTGTCTGTCTCTCTCTGTCTCTCCCTCTTTCTCTCTGTCTCTTTCAAATAAATAAAAATTTAAAAGAAACAAAAAAGGTAAAATTCAATATGTACTGCCAGGTAGTAAAATACTGCCATACTGATTCAATGACTGAAGACTAAAGCACTTTGTTTAGAAGCACTATTTCAAATGGTTAGCCTATCAAAGCAATATAGAGATTTAATGCAATTCCAATAAAACCTCAGGGACATTCTTCACAGAATTAGATAAAAAAAAAAAGACAAACACTCTCAAAATTCATATGGAAGCAAAAAAGGCCTCAGATAGCTAAAAATATCCTCAGTAGAAGAAGTACTTTGGGTGGAATCACCATACCGAATTTCCAGAGACACTACAAAGCCATAGTTTAAATACAATGACACTGGCACAAAAACAGTTATTTACATCAATGGACTAGAATAGAAGGACCCCCCCCCCATACACTCAATTCAAGCAACTACACAACTACATCTACCTGATCTTTGACAAAGGGTGGGAAATGCACACTGGGGAGAAGATAGCATCTTCAACAAATAGTGACAGAAAAACTGGATAACCACATATAGAAATCTGAACCTAAATCCACTTTTCTTGTCCTACACAAAAGTCAACTCTAAATGGATTAGGGACCTCAATATACAATTTAAATCTCTAAAATAACTGGAAGGAAAAAAGGGAGAAAACTCCATGATATAGGCCTAGGGAAAAACTTCCTACCTAAGACTGCAGTAGCACGGGAAATTAGATCAATATTGAGCTACTGCTACCTCATGAAACTGAAAGTCTATTGTATAGACAAGCAAACCATCAACAGTCAATAGACAACCCAATGAAAGGGAGAAAATCTTCACCAGCTATACCTTCAACAAAGGTCTAATATCTAGAATCTACCAAAAAAAAAACCTCAAAAATCTAATAAAGCCAAACAATACAATAAAAACTGGGTACATAACTGTACAAGGAATTCTCAAAGGAAGAAATACAAATATCCAATACATACTTAAAGAAATGTTCAGCATCTTTAGTCACTAGAGAAATGAAAACCAAAGCAACTTTGAGATTCCATCTTATTCCAGTGAGGATAACCTTCATCACAAAGTGAATGACAACAAATGTTGGCAAGGCTTTTGGGAAAGAGGAACCCTTACCCATGGCTTGTGGAAGTGCAAACTTGTATAATCACCATGGAAATCAGCATAGAGACTCATGAAAAAGATGAAAATAGACATGCCAACTGTTCCAGCTACACCAGTCCTAAGCACATACCCTAAGGACTCCACACTTTACTACAGAGATACTTGCTCAGCCATGTTTTTTACTGCTCAATTCACAATAACTAGGAACTGGAATCAGCCCAGATGCCCATTAACTGATAAATGGATAATGAAGATGTGGTACATATATACAATGGAGTTCTACTCAGTGGTAAGGAAAAATGAAATAATGGAATTCACAGGAAAATGGATGGAGCTGGGGAAAAAGTCATTTTAAGCAAGGTCATTCAGACACAGAAAGACAATTGCTGCATGTACTCATCAGTGGTTCCTTACTGGGATCAGCTGGAGATGAGTGCAGATGGTAGTAATTAAGGAGTATTGGGGGGTGCAGTCCAGACAGAAAGTGGAAAAGCTTAACCTTAAAACCACAGACTCTGACTGGTAAATCCCAGGCCCAGAATTCAGTTGCCCCTCACAGTGAGCTGCTGGCCACAGAGACACATGAGGTCCCCAAAACAATGTAGGCCATTGCCAAAACACTTGATTAACTACCATAGCTAAAAGGTAAGACCCTATTGGTGAAGACACCATAGGCTATGGTCACTTTGGAACACCATGGTGGAATCAAAAGAGAAACTAGCTCCCTCCTGGATAGCCCTCACAGAGCTGGAGAGCCCTTTGGGAACAACAATCACCAACAGCATGAATAAGCAGGGAACTCGGCAAACTATAGTATCAACCAGGCAGACAAGAAGTACACACTTGTGTAATAGTGGCAGGCAGCCTCTGAGGGTAACCAACTGTTCTCTGATTGGACCTGAGGCCTGCTCAATGGGAGAGAACTCTTATCTGGTACACTGGAAGCCAAGTCAGAATCCCATGGTCTCCATTCCTCTCTGGAGAAGAGTAGCTTGCACACCAAAAATCTCAAATAACTTTGCATACCTCCTTTAACCCAAGCTGCTCTCACTCTTGGTTGGAGTAGCTGTTTTATTTTACAGATGACAAAGAAAACAGAGGAGAGCCAAGATCCACTGGTAAGACAAGAAGATATCTGACATCCCACCACGAGATGTGCCACCTCTACCACATCTGACAGGGCCCAGGAGAAATTGCAGAGGTAGCAGCCACATGCTCCTACTGCTAGCCTGACAACCAGATCCAGGGTGATGGTGACAGACATGGTGATCAATAAAAACCTATCAAAGTAGAAATTCGGAGGCTACAAAGAACTCAACACTTAATCAGACTGCCAACAGGCCTGCTAAGACTCAAGGAGTATTGCAGAAGAGGGGGAAGAAAGATTATAAGAGTCACAGGATAGCAATATCCTGAGGCATGCCCCATCCCACTACCCCATAGTGCCTTCATGACCCTATAGTGAATACCATAAGCCCACTGAGGAGGCTCCAAGATAGCAGAAGCCAGGACAAGGGAATATAAGAATATATCCTTTTATAAATAAAATAAAATTTTAAAAAGACACTGTTAAGAGAATGAAAAGATAAACCACAGGCTGGGAGAAAATATGGGCAAAATACAGATTGGATAAAAGACTGCTATTGAAAATACACTTATAGCTCAACAAGAAGAAAACAAGAAACCCAGCCTAAAAGTGGGCCAGCAGGACAGGCATCTAACCAAAGAAAATACACAGGTGGTAAATAAGCATGTAAAAAGATGTTCCACATCATAGGTCATGAGAGAAATGAAATTCAAAACAATGAGATAATACTACACACCTGTCAGAAAGCCCAAAACCAGAATAATGACACCACAGACGCCGACAATAGCAATGGCGAGAAGCACTGGGCTCTAATCCACTGCTAGGAGGTAAAATGAAACAAACAGTTCCAAGACAACTTGTTGCCCCATAAACTAAACATACTTTGACCACCTGACCATACAATTCTGCACTTGTGCTCCATGAGACTTACCCAAAGGGACTGAAAACCTATGTCCACACAAATACCTGTGCATGGATATCTATAGCAATATTATTCATAATTGACAAAACTTAGAAGCAACCAAGTAAGTAAAAAAGGTAAATTATTTTACATCCAAAATGAACAGAATTTCCCAGGTGGAAAAAAGGACTAAAGATAAACTCATGAACAACATGAAGACATAAACAAACATGGTGTGAAAAAAAAAGTATATGTGGATATTAAGCAAATGTAAGTAACAGACAGGACCTTGAGAACTGGAGATGATTATACAATTGGAGAAGGATTGTGAGGTGTGGATGTTTATATTGCTTAAAGACATGAGTGAGGAAATGGAAGCAACAATGACAATAGATGTTTGGGTAAGTGAAAGCAAATTAATATGGACATTTTAACTCAAATGATAAATTAAAGGCAGATTCATGTGGTACATCCACCTAGGAAAAGGGTGTGCAACCATGTTAAGAATTTGATCATTCATATAGCCCATGTCTCAACATTTGCATTTCTTGGAACATAACCAAGAGAAACCAAGTGACACTAACAATGTTGACTATAGTGCTGTCGTAACACCAAAAACTTGGAAATCACCCAAGTTCCTATTGACAGAAGAGTGGATAAATCGGATAAATAAACTGTGACACAGTCACATGGTGACACAATAGAACATTATAGTGCAGTCAAAACAAATGAATTACAGCTCCAAACAGTAATTTGAATAAATCCTAGCATTATTATTAATGAAAAAACGAAATCCTAGAGTCTAATTTCACCATTTTCATAAGGCTATGGCATTTCAAAGTTAAAAGGACAAGGCTGCTTTTTAGGAATCTGTATATTTTAGAAATAGAAACATTTTTAAAGCAAAGGAATAATAAACTCAAAATTCAGGGAGCGGTTCCATGGATGAGAAGAAGAATATGGGTAAATAGAAGTTATTATGACTAGTCTCAACCCATGGTTTTTTATTCATGAGCATATACATGTATGAACAAGAAAAAGCTGGCTATTCACAAACAGATGGCAAAAGTATGTGCTAGTTAACTTTCTGTTACTGAGACAGAATACCTGAAATAAACAGCTTATGTGGAGGACAGGTTTGTTTTCACTCACAGCATCAGTGGTTCTTTTTCCATTAAAATCCCTCCTGTAGCCCATACACAGGCAAGGTCTTTCTGGGTAGACTGCTCAGCCTTATACATGTCTTATGGCCCACAGCAAAGGCCATTCAGTAGCCACCAGAGCCTGCTTATGAGCCTTTCTCATATGTGCAATGTATTCTCTAGTCCACCAGCTGTTCTGGGGGTATCACTCTACAGTGAGACAGACTCCATTCATCAAAGATGTCTGACACTCCATATCACATAGAGGAAGATGGCCATCCTGGGATTCTCCCAAAGACACTCTTCTCTCAGGTCCTATCACCCATCACAGGTAGCAAGCTATGGCACTGCAGCAGGGGGAAAGATGGGCACATATGGATTGCCCATCGACCCTTCACTGTCAGACCATCAGCCAAACTCACATGTCTCATCAGACATCATGGGGGCCATACAATCAGTGCTCCCCAACTTACCTTTGATTGTGTTGAGCCCTGTTTGAGTGTAAACGTGAAGCCTAGCTGGCAGAAATAGCTTACTAGGAGTGGGCTGTTGAAGGCTACTTTTGGTTCCTAGTTCTGGCCTTTCTTTCCTTCCTGCTCTGCTGTGATGGGAACAGCCTCCATTGCATGGTCATGCTGCCACAAAATGAACTGTTCTGCCATGTCCTTCCTGCTGTAATGAAGTGAAACCCTCAGAAACAATGAGACAAGATAAGGCTGTTCTCCTTTATTTCTGTTAAGTATTTTAGTCACAGCAACAAGCAGTGTCACTAACACAAATATCACCTATATGCTTCAAAAGTACATACAGCACCATGACCAGATACATTGTTTGAAACAGACCTATTAATTTAGGTTAGTTGTTAATGTTTTCAGGATGTCTATCTTTTTCATGATTTTTGTTTACTTCTATCAATTGCTGAAAGGAATTTTGCAATAGTCTCTAACCATCATTATTTATCTACCTCTCTTTTCAGTCTCTCAGATCTTATTTAATGTGTTCTGTCATTTGGTACACATGAAAT
The DNA here is from genome assembly GCA_036346955.1 of Dipus sagitta. Lineage (NCBI taxonomy): Eukaryota > Metazoa > Chordata > Mammalia > Rodentia > Dipodidae > Dipus > Dipus sagitta. The sequence continues at coordinate 79,915,376 of CM070772.1, read as the reverse complement.
CTTTCTTCCGTGATAATAGGCCCATCCTGAAATATGCTTTGCTATTATTAATATACCCATCCCTGCACTCTTATGATTGGTGTTTGCCTGTTACATGTTTTTCCATGTTTTGATTACTTGTTTTTGTTATTTTGTTTTTTGAGATATAGTGTCTCTTTGTAGCCCATACTGGCCTATAACTCACAATAAAGTCCACACTGGCCTTGAACTTGCAGCAATCCTCCTGCTTCAGCCTCCCAAATTTTGGGGTTACAAGCATGAGCCACTACACCTCGCCCATGTTTTCACTTTTACTCTTTGTTTCATTGTATCTGGAATACAGTCATTGAAGGTAAGATACAGCTGGGTCTTACTTTTTCTTTTTACTTTTTAAATTAAATACATCATGTGTTGTGTCGGTACCATCTTTTTCCTCCTCCTTGCCCCCATTCTGCAGGGGGCCCTCCTCAGTGGGGTTCCTGGTATCCCCCATAAGGTTGTTGGTTATGCATTGTGGGAGCAGCATTCAGTTATTGGGGGTAGGCAATGACTCTGGGCATGATATCTCAACCCATGGCTCTTACAATCTTTCCACCCCCTCTTCCGCAAAATTCCATGAACTGAAGCAGCCTGACAGGATGTACACACCTGTGCAAAGGTGGCACACAGCCTTGGTGAGTAACCAGTGGCTTTCTAATTGGCTAGGAGATTTACTCAGTGGAAAGGAATCCATATCTGGAACTGGGAACCAGGTCAGAATCCTATGGAAACAAATATTATGCTCTCTAGTGTCAAGCTCTCACTAGTCTTTGGCCAAAAGAGGGGCTATATCCATCAAACTCCCTAATTTATAACACTTATCCTATTCAACCCATACTGACTTTACTCTCCATTAGAGAACCTGTTTTTCTTTTTCAGAAGGTAGCGAGATCCAAGGAGATAAACCACCCCTTGTATCTCAGTCAAGGCCCCCGTGAAGCCACAGAGGAAGTGAGGAAATGAACAAGAGTGCTGCTTCTGTAGTGAGCCTGATAATCAGGGCCAGGGTGAAGGAGACAGATGCTAAGGGTACTCAGCACATACCAAAGCAGAGATCCAGAGGCTCCTAAGAGCTCATCACTGAAGTAGACTTAAAACATACCCACCAAGGCTCAAGGTCTTGCTATTTTAACAAGTCTCTCAACTTGTTTTCTATGCGAATTGCTCAGACCTTTGGTCAGGAGGCCACTGGGGAGAAAAGTTCTTTATCCTAGTACTGATTTGTCTTCCTTGTGACACAACAGTGTTCTTAACATCTATTTTTTATTCTAAGAATTTCTTTACACATGTGCAGGTACATTACCTCAATCTGCACTGATTACTGGAATTTCTCTTTCTGAATGTTCTAAGCCTCAGAAGTCCTTGAGAACATGAGCTGTGGATTTCTCCGGCTCAGAACATCTTAAATCTATCTTGTGCAGAGGAAGAGGTCACAGCCTAGGGTTTCTCAAGCTGAGAAACAGAAAAGCTGGAGATTTTTTTTTTTTACCTCTAGGTCTTATGGTGTTCAGCTCTGAAAATGAGGATGTTGCACCTAAGATCTTCTAAAGCCAGCCTGTGATTCTAAATGCTAAAAACTATTTGGCATTTAACATCTCTTGTCACCCTAGTGATTTTTGGACATGCTATGTCTCACAGGCCTCAGCTATGAAAAAGAAAATGTTGCATCAAAGACTTCCAAGGCCTCTCCAAGCTCCAATCATCTATGATGTTCATTCCTCTTCTGGATCATCATAGGAAACAGGAGGCGATATGAACTACACAGGCTCTGAGAACCAGATAAGAAAAGTTCTAGAGACCCAGCAGAGGGGCTCCTCTGCCCCACTGTGACCTAGGCTGCTTCTTCCTAATGGTCACAGTAGTGGAACATCACTGGGGATTGGGTGGATTGTCCTTAGCCCAGCAGAGCTGTGTACCCTTGTTGAAAACACCATAGCAATGCAAGGGTAGGTTTCTTAGGCTGTAACTAAGGGTACCTTAAAGAAGTCCGGTTACCCAAGAAACTGGAATTGTACTCTTATTTTATTTAGTTGCAAGCAGAGAGATACAGATAGAAAGTGAGTGAGACAAAGACAGAGACAGAGAATGGGTGTGGCAAGGCCTCTAGTCATTGCAAACGGAATTCCAGATGCCTGCAGCACTTTGTGCATCATGCTTACATGGATACTAGGGAATCTAACCCAGGTCATTAGACTTTGAAGGAAAGTGCCTTAACTGCTGAGCCATCCAGCCCAAGAATTGCACAATTCAATATGATAGCAACCTGTCACATTGACCCCTGAATTGTGGCTAGTCTTAACTGAGAAGTTCTGAGATGATGAGAAAATCTAAAGTTAAGAATATGGTTCACTTTATATTTCTGCTCTCTAGAGAAAAGAAATTATACACCTTTTGGTGATGGTAGTAAATCCATTTACCAAAGAGAAATAGACCACAGTGGGTATTCATAGCCCATTATGTAGCTTTAGATAGCCTATCAGTTTCCCTCTCCCCCATAGAATTTCTAAGCCACTTAAGACAAAATGAATTTTTTCACTCTCCTCTCTCCTCTCTTCTCTCTCTCTCATCTCCATCCCTTCTAAGTAAGGATCTCTGGCTAAAATGGTGATCATAGGACACAGTGTTTTAGCCAAGAGTGAGCCTTTGTGTAAACTTGGATTTGTTTGTTTTCTAAAACAACAGGAAAGCACAACCTGGAGTTGGTTGTTTTTTCTAGAAAAGAAATTATAAAAGCACCTGTGTGCAGATATGGCTCCCCCACCTTTGCTGAACCTAAGAACATAAACACACATATTAATTGTCTGTTACATATCCATGTTAGGCAATCTTCCTCCTGGCTGTTTTTTTCTTTATTATCATCACTGATATTGTTCCTACTTTACTTTCTGTCTCTTGCAAACTTGGTGAACCAGACTCTTGTTTCCCTCACACAGCAGTTGGTTCAGAAATAGCAAGAATTACAGGAAAGGAATTTGTAAACTAGATGTACCTCTTGAAGTGTTATAAAAGCTGAGTATGTAGGCAGTGAAGGTGAGGGAGTTCTCTAAGAGTATGTGAGTAGGAAGGACAGAATGAGGGCTTGATCTTCCTATTCTTCCAGCATCATCTTTCACCCTACATTTATCTGGAGCCCCAATGAGACACCTGTGTCTCTGACTCAGGTCCTTTTACTGACATGACTTTCCCAGCATGTTTAGTTCCAATCTTCACACACTTCTTGAGCACTTGCGGTATATTCTAATGGGCCTGAGGCTGCCAAGATGAAAGAGTTAAAGCATCTGGCTGCAAGAAACTCATAGCAGAAGGTCAGTACAGCCAATGTGGAATGAGTGAGAGACAAGAAGCAAAATATGACAACAGAGAAATATCAAGGGGTGCAGATCATATAGGATGTAATAAAGGATCTTGCTATTTCTTTATCTATAACATGAGATAGCATTGGATGAATCTATTTTTAAAAAAGGTTCACTGAATCAAGTGACTTAAATAATTAGTAGATCACACTTACTGATGTGCTGAGACTAGCTGGGGGAAATGGGGCCAATGGTAGTAGAGAATGCATTTAAGAAGGATTTACAACAGGTGTGTGATGGATGGTGATAGTGAGAAGTGGTAGGATTCTGAGTTGTATTTTGATGAATTGAATTTAATATTGTGATAAACTTAGAAGCCAGTGAAGGAATGATCCTAACCTGTTTCCCTGGTAACAATAGAAAGGGAAGAGACACTTTCTCCTGACCAGAGAAACAAAGTCTTCTGGTCCTGGGATCCTGACAATCATTTACCTGGTTAAGATACCACTCCCCACCTACAGACATGCTGAAAAGGTGGGAAGAATAATTGTCCACTTAATGAGATAATGTACTGTATCCCTAGAAGCCCCTCCTTTACTGCAGTTGCTCACAGATGGCGTTGATCTTAAAGCTTTATAATTTTTTGAACAATATGGGTGCTATAGAAGAATCTTTCTTTCTAATATTTTGTCTTTGTTCTAACTAAATGAGACCCCATCTCAAGATAAAAAGTAAAGATCTGGAATTGTATATCTGGAATTGTATCTCTGTTATAAAGCATTTGCCTAGAATCTGTCAATGAGGGAATGGGGATATAGTTCAGTGGTAGAGCACTTACTCACCATATATGAGGCCCTGGGTTCAATCACCAGCAGAAAGAAAGAAAGAAAGAAAGAAAGAAAGAAAGAAAGAAAGAAAGAAAGAAAGAAGAGGAAAAGAAAATAAAGAGGAGGGAGGGAAGAAGGAAGAAAAGGAAAAGAAAGGAAGGAAAAGGAAGAAAGACAGAAAATATGCCCCCAAATTGGTCAAAGATCTTCCCAGAAGAACAATTGGTAATACTAAAGGAATTCCAAGCAAAAGAACATTACCAAACTCACCAGTAAGCCAATAAAATTCAAACAAAAAATTTTTAGTTTCTCAAATTATCCAAGATTGAAAGGCTGAAATCAAGTCTTATATTGGTAAACACCTAGGAAGATGAATATTCATAATCTGTATATGACTAAGACAGCAAAAATATTTTAGAGGGAAACTTTCCAATATTCAGTGCCCTTCATATATGATGCACTTGTAATCATGGTAATATCCATGTCATCAGAATTGTTATTAATGAAGGAGAGGCTGTTGAGCTTTGGCACTTAAGGAAATCCCTATCAGGACCCAGGCTGACTGAAGAGAAAATAGAACAGAAACTTCAGTAATTACACACAAGAAATGCAGACTTAGCCAAAACTACTTTGAAAAGCCCACAGTCTAAATGCCTAAACGTACAAATATAACTGCAAAAGCAATCTCAGAGGAAGAACCAGAGTTTCAGATATATCACATTATAATACATAAACATAGAATCTCAAAAATATTGCAAAGCATACAAAGCAGAAAAACGTGGACCATTCACAGGAAAAGGATAATTCAACAGAAACTATCCCTATAAAGTCTAGACCTTGGAATTATTTAAAATGTTAAATCAAGCTGGGGTGGTGGCACACACCTTTAATTCCAGCACTCAGGAAGCAGAGGTAGGAGGATCCCTGTGAGTTCAAGGCCACCATGAGACTACATAGTGAATTCCAGGTCAGCCTGGGCTACAGCGAGAACCTACCTCGAAAAACCAAAAAAAGAAAAAATAAAAGTTAAATCAAGTGTCCAAAGTATTTTCAATGAAGTAAAGGTAGCCATAAACAGTAAAATAAATGAAATCAGGTAAACAATGTATACAAAAATATGAAAAAAGGGGATAAAAAGTCATCAAAAGAAAATAAAATTCTGGAATTAGAAAGTACAATGACTGAAACAAAAGTTCACTAGAGTGAATGGCAGATTTGAGCTGGCAGGGAAAAGAATCATCATTCTAAAATTAAGGCAATTGAAACTATCTAATCTGAGGAGGGAAAAGATAAAACAATTAAAAACAGAACCCGAGATAGCTGTGGTTGACCATCAAATATACCAATATGTTTAAGGGAGTTCTATAAGGAGAAAAGAGAAATGGGCAAGACATTGAAGAAAATAATGGCTGAGAAATATTCACATTTGATGAAAGATTTGAAAGTCTAATCACTCAAGAAGCTGACTGAACTGCAAACAAGAAAAATTCAATGAGATCACACCAGGCTGCATTATAGTCTTGTTCAAAGACAAACAATGAGAGAATCTTGAGAGCGTTGAGGAGGAAGCAGCTTATAACTAGAAGGGTCCTCAGTAAGGTTAACTGATTATTCCTCATCAGGATTTATGGAAGCCAGAAGGTACTGAAATGATACTTAAATACTGGAAAAACAAAAAATAACTCTCAACCAGGAATTCCAGATCTTCCAAAGCCACCCTTCAAGAACGAAAGAGAAACTAAAACCTTTTCAGGGCTGGAGAGATGACTCTACAGTTACAGCGCTTGCCTGCAAAACCTAAGGACCTGAGTTAAATTCCCCAGTACCTATGTAAAAGTCAGATGCACAAAGTGACTCATGCATCTGAGTTCATTTGCAGTGACTAGAGGCCCTGGCATACTCTCAGTGGTAGATGTAAAAGAAATCCTTCAGGCATCAAAAAGACATCAGGACATAACAAAATAACAAGCCACATAAAGAAAAACAGAGTGTTCACAAAGGTGCTACATAAATAACCACAGAAACCAGTAATTTTTATTACTATATGATTTAAAAGTCACATATATAAAACAATTATAAATCTATATTAGTGGGCATAAGATGCACAGATGCAATAGGTTACAGTGGCAATACAAAGCAAGGAGAAAGATGTTGTAGATTAAAGGTGACAATATGTATACTATTAAAAATATTTTTAGGGGCTGGAGAGATGGCTTAGCAGTTAAGTGCTTGTTTGTGAAGCCTAAAGACCCTGGTTCAAGGCTCAACTCCCCAGGACCCACGTTAGCCAGATGCACAAGGGGGCACATGCGTCTGGAGTTCGTCTGCAGTGGCTGGAGGCCCTGATGTGCCCATTCTCTCTCTATCTGTCTCTCTCTCTCTGTCTGTTGCTCTCAAATAAATAAAAATAAACAAAAAAATTTTAAAAAATATTTTTAACTAGATCATAAGATGGTAATTACAATACTCAAAATAATCACTAAGAACAATCAGAAAAAGAAAGTCAAAATTATATAAGAACATTATGTTTAAATATTAAAATAGAGCATAAATATAGGAACTGAGGGACATTTAAGACATACAGAAAAATAGCTAAAAGTCAGAAGTGAGTGTTTTCTTCATTACTTAAATGTAAGTGTATTAAAAGCATAGATTGGCAGAATTGAGTTTTTAATGATCCAGTTACATACCATCTACATACTGTCATGGGAAGTTCACTTTTGGTTTAAAGGTAGAAATAGTTCAAAATGAAAGAATGGGAAAATGTTCTATGTAACTAGTAACCGAAATACAGCCATTATGGCTAGACAAAGAATAGACAAAATAGATTTTTTAAATTAAAAATTGGCTAGTGGAAAGATCATGACATCAAAATAAGACAGAGACTGATTGAGAGGGGGAGGGCATATGATGGAGAGTGGAGTTTCAAAGGGGAAAGTGGGGGGAGGGAGGGAATTACCATGGGATATTGTTTACAATTATGGAAGTTATAAATAAAAATATATATATTTAGGGCTGGAGAGATGGCTTAGCGGTTAAGGCGTTTGCCTGCAAAGCCTAAGGACCCAGGTTCAATTCTCTCAGACCCACGTTAGCGAGATGCATAAGGGGGCACACGCATCTGGAGTTTGCATTGGCTGGAGGCCCTGGTGTGCCCATTCTCTCCCTCTACCTATTTTTGTACCTACCTATTTCTGTATCTCTGTTTCTCTGTAATAAATAAATAGAAATAAAATATTTTTTAAAATTTTTTTTAAAAATTAAACAATATTTTTTAATTGCCTAGTGGCCCTAGAATGCCCAATTCTATCTGCCCCCAAAAATAAATAAATATATTTTAAAATTGTGATGATTCCGGGCATGGTGGCACACGCCTTTAATTCCAGCACTAGGGAGGTAGAGGTAGGAGGATTTCCATGAGTTCAAGACCACCCTGAGACTCCATAGTGAATTCCAGGTCAGCCTGGGCTAGAGTGAGACCCTACCTTGAAAAACAAAAAAAATTTGTGATATTATATCCTCATAAAGAAGTTAATTCACCAAGAAGACATAATAATTACAAACATATATGTGCAAAACAATTGACACTATTGAAGGGTAACACAGAAAGCTCTACAATAATAGTTGGAAGCTTCACTACCCCTACTAGCAATAATGAATAAAACCACCAGACAGAAAAGCAATACAGAAATAGAGGCCTTGCCACTTTATGGGATGAACTATTAGAATAAACTGTGGGAATGAACTATTAGAATGAAATATGGGCCAGGCATAGTAATGCATGCCTTTAATCCCTGCACTTGGGAGGCAGAGATAGGAGGATCTCCATGAGTTCAAGGCCACCCTGAGACTACATAGTGAACTCCAGGTCAGCCTGAGCTAGAGTGAGACCCTACCTCAAAAAAACAAATAATTATAATTATAATAATAATGGAATATGGGGAAAAACTGGAAGAATATTTCTTATGAACTTTACAAATAACTTTGCTGAGATTATTGCTGTGAGATGCTAAATTCCTTACTTGTAAATTGCCCTAAAGTTAATCTCACAAATATGAAATCCACCCACTTAAAGCAATGTACTGTTTCCTCTGCCCTGGTGTACCATTAGCCTGAACAACACAGAGGATCATTATTGACAAGCAATGTTTAGAGATGCTGACTGATCTTAAACTACACTTTTGCCCAATTTCCTCAGTTGCTTGACTGGACTCTCAACTCAGCAAGCATACATGTGTAAGCAGTACTAACTGTAGTGTGGAAGACAATGAGGTCAGTAACTAGGGCCCACAAATCTGTTGAAGGCAACAGGTTGGCTTAATGTGATTGCTGTTGTGATCAGAGTGCATGTGTGCTCTGGATCAACAGAGTTCAGCAATCATACCCCAAATTCCTTCCTTTAACAAAATATTTAAGGATTATCCAAGGTTGATAGTTCTTTGCCCTTTGCTCGTGCAATGCACTACTTGTTCATGAACTGGTTTGTGACTGTTCAATACAAGTGCCAATGAGCCCTGTATTCAGAGGAGCCCACAGTAACGTTAGCGAAGTGGCAACAACAGATGCAGCAGGTTGACTAATGCTGAAACTAAACTTCTCTTCAGATTCTCTTTTCCTCTGGCTGCTACTAGAGGCAGCTAACCCACTCCTGGATAAAATTCCAGGGGTTAGTCTTCTATAAACTCAGGGCTGCACCCCCTAAATAGAGTATCACATTAACTAGTTAGTCCAACATATATAGTGAGAATGTCACCCAACAATAGCAGAATATTTATTTTTCTCAAGTGCATGTGGAATATCTTTTAGGATGGACTACATTTAAGCCACAAAATAAGAATAATGAATGTTTTTTAAAGATTGAATATTTCCAGACATGGTGATGCACACCTTTAATCTCAGCACTTGAGGAGCCAAGGTAAAATGATCATTGTGAGTTCAAGGCCATCCTGAGACTACATACTGAATTCCAGGTCAGCCTGGGCTAGAGTGAAACCCAACCTCAAAAAAAGATTTGTTTTTGTTTTTGTTTTTGTTTTTGTTTTTGTTTTTGGTTTGAGGTAGGGTCTCACTCTAGCTCAGGCTGACCTGGAATTCACTCTGTAGTCTCAGGGTGGCCTCGAACTCATGGCAATCCTCCTACCTCTGCCTCCCAAGTGCTGGGATTAAAGGCATGCCACCACGCCCGGCCTTCAAAAAAAGATTTAATCAGGAATGGTGTAGCAGTGTGGAAATCTGCTTCTCTTTTTCAGACAGGATCTGGACCTGAGGAGATAAATGACCTACTGCACTCTACCCCGAACCCCAGCTGAAACCACAGAGGAATTGAGGAAATGAGCAAGAGTGCTGCTTTCTTAGTGACTCTGATATCAGCACAAGGGTAAAGGAGATAGACACTGAGGACATTCAACACCTTACCAAACCAAAGATCCAGATGCTCCTAAGTGTCCATCACTGAAGTAGACTTAAAATGCTGCAGGCATGGCTCAGGGAATTTTGCTGAAGAGGGGGTGGAAAGATTGTTAGAGCCACAAGTGGGGACATTTTGTACAGAGACATTGCCTCCCCCCACCATAATAATAAATGACCCACAATCCCCATGGGGTTGACCTGCATCCCCAAGGAGGACGGCCTCTTGAGAAGAGGGGCAGGGAGGAGGGAAAGCATGGTACCAACATGTGCTGTTTACATACTAAGTATGTCCATATCTAATAAAAATTTAAAGAGAAAAAGAAAGATTTAATCATATCAATCATCTTCCTGATAACAATGGATGGAAATTAAGAGAACAACAGAAGGAAAATTAGAAAGTTAACTTGAAACAAATTAAAACAAAATGACAACATACCAAAAGCTAAAGGCTTCAATGGTGAGTTTGATCAAACATTATAAAGGAACCAAGCTAGTGAGATGGCTTAGTGGTTAAGACTCTTGTTTGCAAAGCCTAAGAACACATACTCAAATCTCCAGGTCCCACCTAAGCCAGACACAAAAAGTGATGCAAATGTGCCACAGGAGGTGAACGTGTCTGGAGTTTGTTCACACCAGCAGAAAGGCCCTGATGCACCCATTCTCTCTCTCTCTCTCTCTCTCTCTCTCCCTCTCTCTCTCTCTCTCTTGTGTTCTCTTTCTGCTTCTTTTTCTCTCTGTCTCAAATATAAAATAATTTTAAAAATGAACTAACAATAATTCTCCTCAAATGTTCTAGAAGTTGAAGATAACTATTCTTAACTCATTCTGAAGCCCAAAGAAAAGGCAATATTCCTTATAAGTACTGCTGAAAAAAATCCTCACCAAAATCCTTTATAAAATCAATACAAAAATCCTCAACAAAACACAATCAAGCCAAATTCAGCAACATACCAAAAAGACTGCACATGATGGCCAAAAAGATTTTACTGCCAGAATAAAATGGTGGTTCAAGACATGAAAATCAATCAAAATACTACTACACATTGATAGGATGATATAAAAAACCATGTGATCATGTTGAGTGATTCAGAAAAGTCATTTGACAAAGCTCAATGCCTTTTTACCATGGAAAATATATTCAACAAGGAAATATTCAGGCTAGGGAAGGAAAATGACTGCAACACAATTCAGATCACATATGAAAATGCAACAGCTAGCATAGTATTCAGTGGCGAAACACTGAAAGCTCTAAACTCTGGAATAAGCAAGGAGGCCTGCTTTTGACATTCCTATTAGGAAAGACCAAAAAATAAAAGGCACACAATGTGGAAAGGAATTTTTTAATTATCCTATTTATAGGTGGTAGGATCATATACATAGAAAATCCTAAGTATTAAAGCAAAATAAAATAAAACTGCAGAGGTAATAAATTCAGCAACATTGTATGACATAAAAATCAGCACAACTGGACTTGGGAGATGACTCAGCAGCTGAAGGTACTTGCTTGCAAAAATCATTCCTAGGCTAGGGAGATACACAGCAGTTAAAGGTGCTTGCTTACAAACCCTGCTGGCCCCAGTTCTATTCCCCAGTACCCACATAAAGACAAAAGAAAAAATTCAAAATGGATCCTTCAAGATTAAAATCTTTTGTGTATGAAAGGACAACAATAAGTGAAAAGAAAACGTTTTCACTTTTGTATTCAAATTTGGGGTTTAAGTCATAGGTGATAAGCAGTCAGTATCCAGAATATATAAAGAACTTCTACAATTCAATAACAACAATGTAAATTCAAAAATGGGCAAAGGATGTGAATAAACATGTCTCCAGATAAGCTATGAGTAATGAATGAATACATGAAGAGAAGATGTTCAACATCATTGGTTAAGATATAATCAAAACCACAATGAGTTTTCGCTTCACACATACTAGGGTGGCTATAATTGTTTTTTAAAAAGAAAATAATAAATGTCATGAATAAAAAATTGAAACTTGGACCTGCTACTGGGGAAGTTGTTCAGCTTCAATGGAAAACAATGGCAGTTTCTGTTAAGCACAGGATTAAACTGACAATACCACTCCTAGGAATATACTCAAAATAACTTATAAAACAGGGGTCCAAACAGATACTTATATGCCAATGTTCATGGAAACACTGTTTACACTAGCCAAAAGTTAGAAACTATCTCAATGCCTATCAATCAATCACTGGATAAACAAAATCTGTTACATACATCCTACAAAATAATATTCAGCTCTGAAAAAAATGAGGTTTAAGCACATGCCACAACACGGATGGACCTTGGAAACAGTAGGCTAAGTGAAACAAGCCAGACACAGAAAGCCAAGCATGTGATTCCCCTCATAGGCAGCATGTGCCATAGGGGAACTGATAGAGAGATCAAGGAGTTAGAGAAGCCCAGAGGCTGAGTGAAGGTAGAATTATTGCATTATTGCTTAGTGAGCTCAGGGTTTCTCCTTGGAGTAATGCAAGCTTTGGAAATATGCAAGCTTTGGAGAAATTGTTATACAACATTGTGGTTATTATCATTAAGGCCCTGGAACTATGCATTTTAAATACATTTAAAACACATATTATATATATATATATATATCTTCATGATAATGTAAAAATTAAAGGATGGTCTTCCACAGAAATAAAAGGAATTATGAACACAGTATAACCTGGATAAATCTCAAAAACATAATGCTAACTGGAAAAAGACAGACAAAAGGACATTTGGAGGGAAATAATAATGTGATTTAGGAAAAATATTCCTAGGAAGATGGGAGATAATGAAATGGAAAGGGTCATAGGCAGCTTTTGGAGGTGATGGAAATGATCCATGGTTTGTGGTGGTGGTGGTGTGCCAAGCAGGTGCTCCCCCTGAGCCCTCCCTTGAGCCCTGCCTGTGTGGCTCTTCACGATTATCAGAAATTATTGAGCTATACATATTTGTTAAGATGGTTTTTAATCTATGGAAATAATACTCCAATACACCTAACTTTTAAAGCCCTGTGCAGAAATGCTGCCCTATGCTTTTGGAACTACATGGATCTAGAACATGGCAGGACTCATTTCCAGCTCTAGAATCCTGGCTAATGGAGGACACTGCACTAAGCTGAAGGCACCAGTGGCCTGCCTGTGCTGGGCAGGAAAGAGCAAACCCTCCAACACTCCATGCTCCTTCCCTTTGCACACCCTTCCCAGGAAAAGGGCCGCTCCTGCTTTCTGATAAGCCTGCATCCTGAGACCCTCCGGCTCCTGCTCTCACCAGTCCAGCAGCACTGTGTCCTGGCAGAAGTACTTGTCCCTGGAGGTCTCAGAATAAGTGGGTGCAATTCTGGGACCAGGTCTTCCCTTCAGGATCACCCTTGATGTTGCACCCATATCCTGCCTCGCCACTCTGCAAAAGACACTACCTGCCAAGTCCTGCTGCCTCCCACAGGGACCAGTCGAGGCCTGTCACTTGTTTCCTCTTCTGACCCTAATCCTGCCATCCCAGTAGGGTGCTGGGATCCGGCCTTGGACTCACCCCACCATGGGAAATTGCACTACCCTTGGTGCAAGGCAGGAGAACGTATTGTCTTGGAAGGTTTTGGGCTCAGCTCCCTGTGGGAGCGGCCGTCTCTCCCAGTGCCAATGACTCCCACTTCCAGATGCACCTGGAGACCTGAGTTTGCCTCTGGTGCATACTGAGAAAGGACAGGAGGAAAATGAAACAAACCACTGAGGAGTCCGATACTTTCTATGGAAGACAGAAATGGATGGGAACTTTGCTTAACGTGCTCTGCATACAACACCATAAGATTTAACCCAAGCCAAGCATCCCCACTCCTTCCTAAAACAAGAACAGTCAGAGGGATGGCCTTATTTGCCCAGAGTGTCATCTAGCAGAGGCAGGACTGCAATCAGTTCTCCTGGTATATCACATCTCTCTTTAAAAATCCATCTTTACTCCCAGAGTAAGAACTGAAGTGCTTATGGTGGGCTCTAAAGGCCCACATGACATGTTCCCATTCCCAGAACCTGCCTGATCTTGTTCCTTTTCCCTTGCCCCTCTACTTCACCATATGAACAGCAAGACATCCCTGAGGAGAGAGAGAAGTCACCAGAGGAGATAAACACAGTGGACATGACAAGCCTTAAATTTGGCCAGCCAGGCCAAATGAAACAATGGGTTCAACTGTGGTGTGTCTGTTATGGGGGAAACCAATCACTCTCTAATTGGACTAGAGGCCTGCTCCACAGGAGGGAATACATGCCTGATACTGAAAACCTATGACAAGGAAAGTTATGAGCCTTAGGGGTGTAACGTCTGCTGGTGTCTGACTAAATGTATATACTATGCTCTCCAAACCACCTGGTAAACACTTCTCTTAATGTTCATACCCATATATTAATAATGCTACTCTCACTTTTGGTTAGAGAAACTTCTCTTTTCAGATGGTGGTGACCTTGGCATGACTCAGAAGGCACCTTGGGGCTGGGAAGAAGTGACAGAGGAGTGCTCAGCACTGAAACATCTCTATCACACCTTCCAAGGCTCAAGATCCATTGCAGCAGAAGTAGTGGAAAGAATGTAAGAGCCAAAGGAAGGATTGGACTGCTCATAATGCAATCTTCCAGATACAAAATGGCCTGAATATCCATGACCTCACAGTGCCTGACACTACCTACACAAGACTATCATAATAGGAGGAAAAGATGATGACATCAAAATAAAAGAGAAACTGATTGAGAGGGAGAGGGAATATGATGGAGAGTGGAGTTGTGAAGGGGAAGGTAATAGGGAAGGAATTATCATGGTTTATTGTCTATAATTGTGGAAGTTGTTAATAAAAATAAATAAATATATGTCTTCGGGGCAGGGGGAGAAGAAGAAGTCCCCTGAGCATGACAGATCTCTAAGTTCATCAGGCATGCTCCATTGCTGTGGTTCTACTGAAATTTGTCCCTCAAGGGTTTATATATTGGAAGTTTGGTCCAAGGATGGTATTGGGAAAAGGTAAAAGGACCTTTAAGAGATGAAGGTAGTAGGAGGTGGTGGAGAGCTTGCACTCAGAAGAGACTAAGGTGGTTCGTATGGACCCCTAATTAGCTCTCATCACAAGTTTGTCATTAAAAGAATGAATCTGGCGCTGGAGAGTTGGCTCAGCAGTTAAGGTGTGTAATGACCTGGATTCAGTTCCCCAGTACCCATGTAAGACAGAAGCACAAAGTGGTACATGCTTCTGGAGTTCATTTGCAGTGGCTAGAAGCCCTGGTATACCCATTCTTTCTCTCGCCTTTGCTCTCCTTGCAAATATACAAAATATTTTAAATGCATTACAAAAGAACAAATCTGAGCCCTCCCTTCACTTTCCCCTCCTGTGACTCCCACCACTGTGATGCCATTTGCCATGAGTTCAGTACCAGAGATGAGTTGATGCTGGTATTTTACCTTCTAATCTCCAGGCTTGTAAATTAAGTAAAGCTCTTTGTTTCTTAAAATATTCTTTCAAAATTTGGTTTTAATAAAGGAAACCTGGCTAATACATCTACCTTCTACCCCAGATTTCAGCATTCTCCAGCCTTCTCACTCCTTCAAGTTTTGGCTAAATGTCACATTTAAATAAGACATCAGGCCATCCTATAATACATCAGCCTACCACACCTCTGGCAGCAGTGCCTCTTACCAAACCCCATTTTTTTTCTTTTTTGGTACTTCCCACTTCCTAACATACTCTTAATTTCCTTATTTATGGTGTTTCATGTTCATCTGCCTCTGTTATTTTCTGAGCTCTATTGGGTAAGGGTCCTGTCCTGTTCCCTGCTCAGTTTACAGCATCAAGAGAAAGCCTACCTCAACCAGTGTTTGCTGAATTCATGGTTAAAGGAACCCCATTCTTTGTTTGATTTTTGGTTTGGGGCAATTTTGAGATAGGGTCTCACTATGTAGTTCAGTGTGGCCTCAAATTCTTGGTGATCCTCTTGCTTCAGAATCCCAAGTGGTGGGATTAGGCATGCCACACCTCACCTGGTACAGGAAACTTGAAAATGTACATGAACTATAGCTTTACTTCTCTTTCTAGTTTCCCTCCAGAGGCTTACCATCAAATGCATACAATGAAACATCAGCTTTGAAACTTTACTTTCTGACTCAAGAAGTATCTCAAATCTAGATTCCTCTCCAGAACCTCAGTTGGATGAAGGGATAAGGTATTTTACAGAATCAGAGTTGGTGGAAACAAACTAACCCCTTACCAGGTGACTAGTTTCTCCCTGTCTCATGCTGCTGAGGTCTGGTGGTTTGCGGTGGGTCCCAGGATCCCATTAGAATGGCAAGGATTCTTCTGATGGGACAACATTGTCAATTCATGTGCATCGATACTTGATATTTGGTGAGGTAATCTGATTGGTAGCAGCAGGCTCGGGTAGAAAATTAAACTTACTGAGCCCATGCTTTAGTTGTTACATCCATTACCTCTCTTCATCCTAGCCAACTACCTACCCTCTATTGCAGATGTTTTCTCCACTTTAGGAAATTAAAGCCCAGGGTCACATAGTGCATAGGGACAAAGCAAGAGATTCAAATCCACATTCTCTCTACTACACCAAGCCTCCTTCTGCAAGGAAGTCAAGACATACTTATTACAAGTATGATTAAACACAGGCCCAACAGCCAAACTGAAGGACTGGTGTGGGCAGCTGCAAATTTTAAGAAAATGTAGGGGTCAAAGAAAGGTCACAGCGAAAAGAGCAGGCGTATTTGGGACACAAGGGAGGCACTGGCAGGAGATGCCAAGAATGAGCAGATGGAGAAGGAAAAAGGGAAGGAGTGGGTGCATCCACTGGTTCCCCGACATCTCCCCCACTTCCCATTCCCCCAGCTGCTCCACATGCCTCTGCACTCTGCACAGTGGCTGCTCGTCGCCCATGAGCACTGCCCTCTGTGGCTCCAAGAGACTTTCTCTCCACAGGTTCATAACAGTCTTGAGAAGTGATTCTAGCTTTGACCTCTTCACAGATCAGAGGACTGAGGCTTACTGATACTGGGCCCAAAACCATACAGCTAATTTAATGGGAGATTTGGGGCTCTACCCAAATCCTGTGAGATGCCCCTTCAAACCCAGTATTCTCACCAAATAAAGAGAACCATTGCCTTGTTGCAATAGTTTGTAGCAGCTGAGTAAGAGGGACAGAGGCCCAGGGAACAACAGAAATCTAAGACACCTTTCCATTACCAGCTCTGGGACAAGGTTCAGGACTCTGTAGGAGACCCTCTGCCTGCCTACTCCGCCTGGTACACTTGTGCTGAGGGCCTCTACAGAGCAGCAGCTGAATAACGGGCTCCCTCAGACCTCCACAGTAGGAACTGAGGGCAGTATCCATTCCCTCACCCTGCCTAAAAGGTCCTAGAAACACCCTGCAGCCCAGTAGGGAGCCAGTCCCTGCCAGAATCAGGTACCACAGCTTTTCTAGTACCCTTGATAGCTGAGGAAGAGAGACCCTGAGGGCCACCACTCCAACAAAACTGATACACTCTCATAGCCACATCTCACAGAATGTGACTCAGAAAAAAACATTTGAAATGTACCTGCTCTGTGTCAAATGCAGAGTATGACTATGAATACACACAGACACAAGTGCATGCACATATAAATATGCCACAAGTGGGAAGTCTGGCATGGAAAAAAAACCTATATATCCCCAACAACCTTCCTAAATTCAGACCCACAACCTTTGCCCTTTTCCCCTTGAGCAGAGGGCCTGCTCTTTCCCTACTGCTCTTGGCTACCCAGCATCGCTGTCACAAAGTCCAGGCAACACCTTCCCATGAGTATGCTTGAGAGATGCCAACCACTGATCATGGAGAATATGAGAAACTGAGAGGCAGTAGAACTGGCATTGAGTGCCCCAGTCCCTCGTTGGTAAGATGAAAACATATTGGTTGGTACTCAACCTCCAGCAGTCATGTGATGCCATGAAGCGGGATCGCAAGGGGGCCTGAAGAAAGGGCAGGACCTAACCTGTACAATGAATACATGCTAATGATGAAAAAGAATAGAGGTTAGAAAATTAAAAGGAAAATAAAAAAGCAGTCTCCTGACAATCCTGGGGGGAGAAAAGCAATGGAATCTCAGTGCAGAATCACCCAAGAGCCTACCTGGGTCAGTTCAGCAAGTTCTAGTGAACTTGGACCAAGTGGACCCTCCACTAATAGGACACCAGCCTGCCGAAGGGTGCTTGATTCTGGTTCCTGCCTGTGAAGTGTACAGGCACTCTGTAACCTCTATGGCCTTAGCCTCAGTGACAGCATTGGCTCTTCAAGGCCCCAAGAGAAAGGCATGCACTTTGCCAGTTTTTCTGGTGGGGAAGTGCGGGAAACAGGCCCCCTTGTGGTCAGAGGGTTTGTTGCAGGAGGTTGGGTTTGGAAACTGGATACCACCTGGGAGAATTGAACTCAGATATAACACCAAGTCACATTGATGGCACTCCAATGGGAAGGAAGCCTGTTCTAGCTGTGGACAGTGTGTGGACCTTACTATTGCTGAACATCCTAGATGTGCAACCCCTTGAGGAGCATGAGATCATGCTCAAGATAGACTTTATTTTGCATAATATTTGTGTGTTGTGCATGTATGTATGTGGGTGGGTGCACATGTGTGTGGCAGCCAGAGGATGATGTTGGACATCTTCCTCAGTCACTCTCCACCTTATTTTTTAACTTTTTATCGACATTTTCATACATGGACATATTGCATTTTGATCATGATCATAATCTCCTCCCTTTACTTTCTCTCCCCCACCCGCTCCCACTGAACCCCCTTTTTCCACAACTAATGCTTCTTCTATTTTGTCCTCCTCAATCATCCATGACAGACAATTGGCAGGCCTAATATTGTGCAGGTCTTATGAAAGTAACAGCAATCGCTCTGAGGTCATAAATACAACAATCATCCGTGTCTGGTTCTTACAAATCTTCTTACCCCTTCTTCTACAATGTTACCTGAGCCTTGAAGAGACATCTTGCAGAGATGTCTTATTTAGTGATGAGCACTCAACAATCACTTATTCTCAGAACTCTGGCAAATTTTGAATCTTCCTAGTAGTCACCATTATCTGCAGAAAGGAAGCTACTCTCATCAAAGTCAATCTTATTTTTTGAGACAGAGTCTGTCACTGAACGTGGAGCTCACCAATTCAACTAGACTAGCTCGTCAGCAAGCCCCAGAGATTTTTCTGTCCACACCTCCCCAGGGCTGTGATTATAGGCATAGGGTGCTCAACTTTTATGTGGGTGCTAGGGATCCAAAAAAGTACCAACTGAGTAATCTCCCAGACCCAAGTCCAACTTTTTGGAAAGTCTCAAACCACTCTACCAAGGGCCCAGGTCTCCCAGCCTTGCTATGCCTATACTGGTCAGCCTCAGGAGAGGCCAGGGCGTGGTCACCAGCAGAGGCCCTCAGCCTGGCTCGCCGACAGGCTCTTCCCTCTGACAGGCAGGATGTGTAAGGCTGTCAGCAGGCCCAGCTCCAAGCTCTGCAGGTGTGCGGAGCAGTGCCAGCTCCTGCCCCATCTGTACACACCCACAGCTCCCTGGCTCCTATCATGCCCCGCTTATATCCTTCCTTGCTCTTTGGTTCTGCAACTTCCAAGAGGCTGTAGTGTGCTCAGCACAGTCCATGCTTAGAGTGAACAACCAACAAGAAGGAAGCAGTAGATGAGCAAATGAATGAATGCCGGGCTCTATTTAGGAGCTGGGGACACAAAAGTGAATAAATGCCATCTCTTCTTAAGTAGAGCTCAATGTCAACTTGGGTAGGTAGATAAGTAATAATTATAAGACAATGGAATATGACTCACAAAGAGGCTGTAAGCATGTGATAAAACAGCCATGGCAATGTAACTGGTCAGGCAAGGCCTCTCAGGGTAGATGGCTTGCAGTAGGCTCCAGGCAGAGCTCCCAGCATTTAAAGAGGTACAGAAGCCCACAGTGGAAAAGAGAAGAGCTGGACAGGTGAAGGCCTGGATCTGGCAATGGTGTTAGATGGATCCAGAGTAGGAGCTGGCTGGGGAGGGTAGAAGAACAGAGAGGCTCACAGTAATGGTTTGGAATACCAAGGGCTAGACTGGAGGACAAAGGTCTTTAAGTAGAGTGCATGATGCCTGCAGCTGTTTTTGCAAAAGGATTTCCTTAACATCATTATCACAGAAAAGTGAAGAGGTGAGATCTGGAGGCAGGAGGCTCGGGGAACCCTGAAAACCCATCCCAAGCAAGGGACAAGGTCTGCCTTAGCAGGATGGGGCAGTGGGGCTGGAGTAAGGAGAAGGGATTCAAAAGGTATTTAGAAAAAAAGTCTTAGAGCCCAGAGGTGGTGTAGATAATATGAGGTGATAGAGACATGAGGTAGGGGATCTGTCTGTCACAACCTCTTTCAGAATCCTCACTCCTGAGCTATGTGTCCACAGGGGACAAAGTGCCAACACAGCACACGAGTCATGCTACACCTGTAACTGAGACTCGGTCCAACAAAAAGGACTGTTGTAAAAAACCCTCATATGAGTGAGTGGTCTAGTGTGAAACAGTGATGCAGATGGCATTAGGGTAGAGAGCAATCAGTACTGAACGAGAAAACTGGGAGTGCATGAGTGACTGAATGAGTTCCTTACAACTTATCCTAGGACAGACTGACTGACAGGTCCAAAGAGATACTCCACACCTCCCTCACTGCTTTGAATCCACAGGCATCCAAGCTGCCCAAACTTCCCTAGGATTCATGGTCCTTTATCTGAACTGGCTTCTCTGGGGACTGCAGGCCTGTGACAGAAGTTGATCTGTAGAGCTTGGAAGGCAAAAGGTGAATCTCTGTAGGTTTCTCACTGGTTTGTTATTGCCATGAAAGACACTGGTAAATTATTCCAGCCTTACTAAATGATCTCACCCCTTTGCCTAGAGATGATGGACATGACCCCCAAGCAAAGGCAGATAGCAGCTGAGACCTGAGATTATTGAGATTAATTCTTCTATGCCAAGCAATTTTTCTCTTTTTTGCATAGGCAGCAATTCAATAAATAATTAATGTTTGTTAATCTTTTAGCTATTTCTTCCACTGTAAAAAAAGTTAATTGGTCTTCCATCATCTATTGCATTGTAACCTGGAGGCATTTGGCCCCAGTCCACTGCCTGTTACAACATGCCCCTGCTAGTGCTCACTGCGTGTGTGACACTCAGCAGTCAGGCCCAGCCTCCGGGTTCAGGGCATGTGTGGGAGGATACATCCCTGTGGCAGGCTCTTCTGCAGAGTGATGCACACGCACTGCCTCTGGGCTCACATTGCCCAGGAGAATTTGCAAACATTCATTCTCACATACCTCCTTCCTGGATAAAACCCTAATTTTGTAAAAGAAATAGGGTGAAGTTAATGATGGGATGGACAGTGGCATTTCTTTCTAGGTCTCCAACTGGAAAGAGTGAATGTTCCTAGGGTCTCTTTCTGGCTTTTGCCACTGAACAGTGCCTTGGAAAAAGATTATCACCAGATCCATAAGAAGTGAGATGGGGAGGGTCAGGAAGGATGGAAAGTGTCTGAGGTATCTTTATTCCTCCAGGCCCAGTTAGTATGATTTTCCCTCACTTAAGTCACAAACCAATTGATCCTTCTCCACAAGGTTCTGATACACTAAACCAGCCCAGGCACCTGCTCTAATGCCCAACCTGCCCTTCCTCTTCAGTACCATTTGACAACCAGTGACAAAGTTCCATTGTCCACTTTGACCCCATTGTTTTCCTCCAGTGTGGCTGAAGTCTTGTAGAAGGGACACAGCACAGGGGAAGCACAGCAAGGGGAGATGTTGGTCTGGAACTATCTGCAGACACCATTATGTCCATCTTGGGTGCAGCCTGAATTGCAATTCCCTGGTTGCCATTTCTCTGTATGGCTTCTCGGGAAGTTTAATGATAGAATACCACAGTGTCTGAGTGAAGACAATCCCTTAAAGGTCAGCCAGTGTCTTGTTTTATAAGTGGAAAATAGGTCCAAATACTGCTGTGAATGGTATGGGCTCTCCCAGCTGCTAAGTGCAACTCTGCCTCACCCCAAGCCCCTGATTCTCCTGCTCAGCAGGCGCCTCCTGGTAGGACTTCTATGGCCACTTCTTTGTGGCAGCCTCTCATATAGTCCTCATACCAGCCTGTGAGGTCAACACAATTACCATCCTCATGGGATAGACAAGGTGAACAGAGGCACTGAGCAGATCACAGAGCTAACATTGTTAAAGCCAGACTCTAAATGAATCCAGTCTTCTGCTCTTCATGGCCTGCACATGGTGCATCTGTGCACTATTCTCACGAAGGCCAACTTTCCTATGGAATAAGCTATGCAAAAAAATACCCTACTACCACTGAAGATGAAGGCCATACCCTGTCCTTAGAGGCCTTTGTTTTCCCCTTCCTCACTGTCCTTTACTTCCTTTCTCTCCCTCTTATCTTCCTGAACAGTTCAGGACTGAGCAAAATGGAATTCCATGTATGAGGTGGGGTGCGATGCCCAGAATGGGTTATCAGAGCTCAGGCAAAGTGATAGCATCCTCACAGGGAGTTGCCTGTCACAGGAACGTAGGAGCCCGAGATGGTCTGCAGGGCATCTGAGATAAGATGTGAGAGCCCAGGCAGCCCAAAGACTTCATCCACCCAGGGAAAGACCAGCACAGAATGCTGGGGCAGACCCCAAGAAGAGAGGTTTAACACAAAAATAAGGGAGAGTGTGCACCTGCATGTGGGAAGAGTTGAGGCTCTTCTAGGAGACTGGTAAGAAGGAAGGTGAACGAAACATGAAAGTCTAGTGGGAACCAAGTCTTTCTTTGAAGCAAATGAAGTTAAAACTATAAAAAGGTGCCAGGCATGGTGGTGTATGCCTTTAATCCCAGCACTTGGGAGGGAGAGCTAGGAGGATTGCCATGAGTTTGAGGCCACCCTAAGCCTACAGAGTGAATTCCAGGTCAGCCTGGGCTAGAATGAAGCCCTACCTCAAAAACACACACACAAAAAAAAAAAAAAAAGCTATAAAAAGGTAACTACTGTTCTACTCTCAACTTCTATAAGATCACCTTTGTTAAATTCCACATATGAGTATGACCACGTAATAATTGCTTATCTGTGTCTGGCTTATTTTGCTTAATATAATTGTCTCTAATAACATCCATGTTGTCACAAACAACACATTTCACTTCTGTGACTAAATTCCATTGTGTGTATATATCACCTTTCCTTTACCCGTACATCAGATGATAGACATCTTGGCTGATCACATATTTTGGCCATTGTGGATAGTGCTGCAATAAACATAGGAGTATAGATGTCTCTTTGTTTCATATTAATATATAGACAGTAATATGCTTTCTGGGTCATATGGTAGTTTGCTTTTAATTTTAGAGTAACATACACACTGTTTTCTTAGTGTCTCTACTAATTTACATGTCCACAAAGTGCAAAGGTTCCTTTTTATACACATTCTTACCACCACTTTGTAACACTTATTTTTTGTTTTTTGTTTTGTTTTGTTTTGTTTTGTTTTGTTTTGGTCAGGCCATTTTGACTGCAGTAAGGTGATAATGTAGTGTGGAATGGAAGTTACCCAAGGCTCAGCAGAGAAGGGACAGAGAAGGTTTGACAGTGCTTACTAAGTTAGCTACACAAGAGTGAGAAACACCACATAGTCCAGTGATTTTGATAACAATGGTAAACTATATGTCTAAATCTAGAAGAAAGGGTTTGTATCATAGTAGAACATCATATAACATATATAAACATTATGTTTTATTTGCCAGTTAAAACTAAAAACAAAAAAGTTAATATAGCTACTTCAAGGTAAAAATTAAATTTATTATATAAAATATAATTAACAAATGGACAATACTAGCCACTGCCTCTCCTTTTCTTGAGGCAGGGTCTCGTTCTTGCCCAGGCTGACTGGGAACTTACTCTGTTGTACAGGTTTGCCTTGAACTTCAGGCAATTTTCCTACCTCAACCTCCAAGATACTCAGATTATAGGCATGAGGCACTATGCCCACCTGCCTTTCCTTTTGCCAGCCCAATTTTGCTTATGCATAAGCCTGGAAAGAATAAATGGCACCTCATGGTGATTATTACAATCCTAGTGTTATTGTCCTTCCATCAATTCCTCCTTATTTCACACCCAACATTAGTAACATGACCCACTCCACTTAAAAATAAACAGGCAATTGTTTTGTTATTTTTTTAATTCTATTAAAACAGGAAAAAAAAAATGTTAAAATTAGAAAGCCTGGTGGTTTTGGATATCCATGTGAATTCATGGATTCAATGCATGGCACTTTTGCTTAGAGGAACTGTGGCTGTCTGGGAGAACTGTGCTTCTTTCCTCAAAGTCCTGTGTATTCCAGGAATATGAGAAATCTAAATTCAGGAGAGCTTAACCTGTGTATTAGAGACTTATTGAACAATGAGCCCAGCAGCCAAAGAGAAGAAGCAACACTAGTGCCTCTTCTCAGCCTCGTAACATCCTCCACAGCCCCTTCTCCAGGGCATATCCGCATGTGGGTTCATCAAATCTGCTTGCAGTAGAAGTCACAGGCCAGCCATTTCCCAGTCTGGGTAAACACTGGAATCACCAGTGTTCTAGATGGACCCCAGAGCCACCAGGATCCCCAGGCTTATTATTCATAATGATGTCCTGGTCCATTCTTGTCCAATCAGCCCATGGTATGATTACATTGGAAATCACTAGGTTAGAAAGTGCTGTAGATATCTCATAGCATTCACTTTCTAACCTAGTGAAAAATAGGAAAGGAAGACGGTGAGAGGAGAAAACTGCAAAAACACCAAGAGCCAGTGAAGTCAGCTTGGTGGCTTCAATGTGCATGGTACCTTTTCCAGCAAATCCCACCAAACTTCCTTCAGTGTTCCACAGTGATCACTGCTATTTTACAATTTTTGCCTACAGAACTTCCAAATAATCAAATACATGATTCTGAGATGGCCTGTATGCTTTACTTTCATCATAACTCAAAGAAAGATGAGGAATATGGCCAGGAAGGCAAAGATATGCTCCAATAGAGGCATGGAATTGACTTGGGAGGTTGTGTCCATGAGAGTGCAGGTAGAACATCCATGTTAGCCAAAGAGCAGGCAATGACACAGGACTTGTATCTGCATCTCTGAGGGAGTGTAGAGTGTGGGTCAAGAAGTTACAGGGAAGACACATGTTTGTGCTCCTGGAGGACTGCCATTGCAATACAGCACAAATATCAAAGACAAACTTCATGGTTTCTTACACCTTTATTTTGCCTTCTTTGGGGATTCTTCTGAAAACAGGGCTCCACCTGAAAGAATAAGTCCATGATGGGACAGTAGAAATGCAAAGGACGAGTCAGGCCAGCTTGTCAGCCCCCACGTTCTCATGCACCTGATAATCCCACTAAACACAGGAGCAAAAGAACTGAAGACCCCACATGCCTATGTATCTTGTTGGCTGTGCAGCTTTGGAAGAACACTTGACTTCTGTGAACCTTGACTTCCTCTTCTGGGATCTGGCGACCATAACATCTTACCTCACAGGTTTCTGTGGGTGAGGCAATGCTCGTGGTGCTGTGTCAAGAAGACAGCACTAGGAAAGCACAATGAGTCATTGTCTTTCCTTGACAGAGGCATAGCGTTCATCTGTGTTCTGCCTCTTGCCCTCTGCAGGCTGACCTCCTTTCCTTTGCTCAGCTCTGTGGGCTCCCCCCTGCAGTGTTGACTCACTCCCAAGCACTGTGAGTTAGTTGTCAACTCTCATCAGGGGCTCCTGGTCCAGAACACATGACCCTTTGAGACATTATACAAAAGACACTTCCCCTTGCTCCAAACTGCACAGCCAACTCAACTGTAACAGAAACAAAGTCCTGTTTGGTAAATTTTGTTCTGCCACTGGCTATTGTTTATCCAGCCTATTAAGACTCCATTTTTTTGTAACATACTCCCCTTGTGTTCAATCCAGAACTGATGCCCAGAGCCCAGGACTACTAATGCTAGCGGGGCCAAACCACAGGCTACCTAGATCCAGGGAGAGCCAGTACTACATCCTGTATGCTGAAAGTGAACAGAGTCCCTTCTCATCCATCTCCCTCACAGGTCTCATGCCTGAGTTTCCCTCTTCCTCCAAAACAGAGATCACAGATTGTGAAATACCATGGTGGAAAAACAGCCATGGGGCACCAGCTTAGCAAGATTGTGTCCAAAACCATTATGTCATGAAAAGTTTCTTTCCCCAAGTACATACAGGCTGTTTTCCAGCAATTATCCCAAATCACTTTTTATAGGGAGATGAAGCTAAGGAGGGGGGTGGTTACAGCTCGGAGATGTACAATTCCCCATTCATGTCTCCTGGCCCCATATCATCTCACATCAATAAAGGGGTTCTTCCCCAGCCTGAGGCATTGGGTTCTCCCCCACCTGTCCCTCTTACCAACACCCTTTGCTCATTAAGAGCGCTTTTGACATGTGATTTGCTAAGTTGAAAGCTATCATATTTCACAAAGCCTTACTGAGAGTAAGCACTTTCAAGGAGAGAATAAAAGTAATGTATTTATAGGAAAGATAAGCAATAGACCAAGGTGCCTTGGAATGAGGTAATTCAGCTGGGAGATGGTGATATGCTGGAGTGAGATGAATACCAGTAAGTTATATCATGAAATAACAGGTCATGTTAAGGATCTAGCCCTAACACTGGAATGACTCCCCAAGTCCCATCCACTTGAAAAATCCAGTGGGTCTCTGAAAGGACTGGTTGTGCCACTGTCCACCTTATTCAGCTCTACAGAGTGCCGTTGAGGTATGGTCAAACCTAAAGTGCTTTAGGAGCCAGAGTTCCACTGTTATAGAAGAGAGGTGAGGAAAGTGACTATGGGGCAACATGGAGGGGATCAAAAGAAAGTGGAAAGAAGTAGGTGCAGAGAATGCTGGGAGATGATAATTTTATTGAGGTGATTTGAGAAACAATAGCCCAGAAATTGGTCAACCAATGTAGGATCCAATTCCCATTGCCTGGAATTAGCCAATCAGAAACTCAAGGAAAGGAATGGATCC
Organism: Dipus sagitta; assembly: GCA_036346955.1. Classification (NCBI taxonomy): domain Eukaryota; kingdom Metazoa; phylum Chordata; class Mammalia; order Rodentia; family Dipodidae; genus Dipus; species Dipus sagitta. The sequence goes on along the minus strand of CM070772.1, from coordinate 79,888,737 downwards.
TCAAGCAGGAGGTCACCACCTTCTCACCTATAACAAGGAGGGCCAGTGGCAGCAATGGGTTCTGTGTGAGTTATGAATGGCATGTAGATAGATAGATAGATAGATAGAGATAGATAGATAGATAGATAGATAGTGCTTGGATGTTCCTCCAAGTCAAAGAATCTATAATTTGGTATCACAAATAGATCAGACAATATGTTTTCATTTTGATTGGTTTTATGGCATGAAATCAATATCTGTCCTTCTTATGTCCTTATATAATTGGAAAAATATGAATATTATTCATCCATAAAGAAAAGGGAAATCCTGTCATTTGCAGCCACATGAGTAGAATTAGAAACCAGCCAAACACAGAAAGACAAGCAGCACACATTCCTTCTCAAATATGGAACCTAAAAATAAAACTTTAAAGCTCACCTGATGGGCTAGGGAGATGACTCAGCAGTTAAAAGTGCTTACTTACAAAGCCTGCTGTCCCAGGTTCAGTTCCCCAGTACCCATGTAAAGGCAAATGTGCAAAGTGGCTCATATGGCTGGATTTTGTTTATAGTAGCAGGAGGCCTTGGTGTACCCATTCTCGTTCATTCTCTCCCTTCCTCTCCCCCCATTTCTCCTAGCAAATAACTAAAAATGTTTTTTTTAATCCCACCTGAAAGTAGAATATGGATTATTTAGGATTAGAAGAGGTTTACATAGAGAAGTGAAGATAGGAAGATAGATAAATATGATCAATTTGTATAAATACCATTAATCTGTAATAAAAAATAATACTAAAATAAATTAAGACCAAAAACTTGGGAAAATGAAACAGCAGCTCTGAGTAATTCTGAAGTGTGGAAGAAGCCTCCTTACTGCCTTGCTGACCAATGATTGTCAGATCACAGCCAATTACACCTTAGTCTTGTATTTGATGTGAGGCGATTTTTAAAATCATAAAAGGATTTATAAACCCAGGTGATAATCTAATCACTGAGCATCTATTTACCTGTGTAGGCTATTGTTTTGCTGGCCATGTCCTCCTGGGCAGAGTGCCTGTGGCAGTGGGGAATTCCCATACCTCTGTAGCCTCCTTAAATGATATTAATATTAATGCTTGGGTTGATATGGTACAGATATCACTAATGAGTTTCCTGATTTCAACACTCCAGCAAAAACAGGGAAATTCCCAGGTGCAGAACAAAGTTCAGCTGCATTACTTTCCCCTTTCACATTGATTTCAACTATTTCTTGGCATCCACACCTGGAGAACCAAGGCCTTCCCTAAAGGCCCTCTGAGAAGCTTCCATACAGAGTGAAAGGATGAGCCCTCCTCAAGCTGACCAGAAAGCTGGCAAGAACAGGATCTGAGAGAACTGAGTCAAATATGGGTCACTTCAGTTCCAACATTAGCACTAACATTTGTGTGTGTGTGTGTGTGGTTTAAAACATTTTATTTAAGCCGGGCATGGTGGCGCACGCCTTTAATCCCAGCACTCGGGAGGCAGAGGTAGGAGGATGGCTGTGAGTTTGAGGCCACCCTGAGACTACATAGTGAATTCCAGGTCAGCCTGGGCCAGAGTGAGACCCTACCTCAAAAAACCAAAAGAAAAACAAAAAAAAAACATTTTATTTATTTATTTGTTTATTTGAAAGAAAGAGAAATAGACTGAGAGAGACAGAGAGAGAGAATGTGCACTCCAGGGCCTCCAGCCATGCACCACTTTGTGCATTTGGTTTATGTGGATCAAACCTGGGTCCTTGGGCTTTGTAGGCAAGTGCCTTAACCATTAAGCCATCACTGCAGCCATATATGTACATATATATATATATATATATATATATATATATATATATATATACTTTTTGAACAAGAACATTCTCTAATGTAATAATAATATGGGATAAAAATCAAAAAACTAACCTATATACATTCCTATTACCAAAACATCATGGCCATTCACTTTGTGCTTTTAACTTCCAGAATCTCTATAGTTGTTTTGTCTCATGAAACCTTTTTAATGGGGAACATGCTCTTCATCTGTCCTTGATTTTCATGGTTATAGCACCTTCAAAGATCATGTGTCAGTTATTTTTCAGACTGTTTCTTATGTTTAGATTCAGGTGATTCTTTAGTGGCAGGAGAGCCACTGTGTTCTCTTTGATGGACAGAATTATAATTTGCCTGATGTGAGCCAATGAACATTAATCACCTGATTAACAAGGTGATCTTGCCAAGTTGCTCACTAAAAAGCTACTCTTTTTCCCTTTGCAGGTGTGCAAATGTTTGAGACTAAGAAAATAAGCCAATCCCCATCTAACTTTCATTCATTCATACTAACATCCTTGGTGTCGTTTCCTGGCTGAATTAACAACTATGGTGGCTGTCAAATAGTGATTTCTGAATTTTCTCATTCCTCCTAATTGTATTAGTATAAGGAAAAGCTTTTGTGTCTTTACTTATTTATTCACATGTATTCATATCAATACAGACTCATAGATTCTATTTTATTTAATGGGATAGAACCCGTACTAACATTATTCATTTCTATGGGAAAATGATGACAGGCTTGGTCACTGGGAGCTCCTTCATGCTGGCTTCTACATCCTTCTGCCTCATCTCCATATTCTTTGAGAACTTTAAAAAATAGTTTATTTACTTATTTGAGGAAGACAGAGAAGAAGAGGCAGACAGAGAAAAAAAGAGGGAAAGTATGAGCAGTCAGGGCTTTCTACCACTGCAAACAAACTCCAGATGTATGTACGACTCTATGCATCTGGCTTTACGTGGGAAATGGGGAAGGGAACATGGGCCATCAGGCTCTGCAAGCAAGCACCTTCAGCTGCTGAACCATCTTTCTGGCCCCATACTTTGAGTACTTTCTGAACTTCCTAAAAAAACAACCAAATATTTCAGCCTCTTCTTGAACTTTTTCAATCACACCCATGGGATCAGCCACCTTTCCAAGGAGTCCTGGATGCTTTTAGTGAAGAAGGGAATTTAGAAACTAAAAAGACCTAAGCATTAAGTCTTCTGATCAGTATTGGGATGTTTCTGTCCCCAGTCCTCTCTGTGGAAGGAATGCACACACACAAATATACACACATTAAAGACACATACCAGTACACACACACACACACACACACACACACACCTGTACCTAACCTGCTATGACAGAAAGCAAACCACTGGCTGCCTGGAGATGAGAAATAAGTACATATGGCAAAACTTATCAAAGTTACACACTAAGTATGTACTGCTCATAAGTAAAGCATACCTCAATAAACCTATAAAGGAAAAATTAATCTAGGTAGGATAAAAAACATCCTGGAAGAGTTCAGAGGGAAGAGTTCAGAATATGAAATTCATGTGTAGCTTTTGCTGAGCTTTCTGTCAATGTTCCCCAGTCAAAGGGTCCCCAGGACCACACAAGTTGTTTCACACTTGTTGAGGAAGAACTTCCACCATGAAGATAGTTATGCCAACAAAGAGCTGTCAGAGAGAACTTCCTATAGACATCAGACTCTGACATATGTTTTGGAACAGGGTCAAAAGAAGTAGAAGCTCAACTGAAATTTGGTGCTATCAGAAAGTATGGGTGGGGTAAATGTGGTAACACATGCCTACAAGCCTAGCACTTGGGAAGCTGAGACAGAGAGTGTGTGTTTAAGGCCAACCTGAACTATTTAGCAAGTTCAAGGCTATTGTGGGCTATATAGCAAGACCTTGACTCTAAAAAATCAAGAGAGAGGGAGGAAGGGAACAATACAGGCTTTTTCCAAGGCTCTTGGTTGTCCACCAGAACTAGATGGCAAGGCCCTATTGCTGAAGACATCACACACTTCTGTTTCAGGACACTGAGAAACCCACCTAGAACTGAGCTGGAAGCTCCACCCTGATGACTAGTGGTCATGGTATAGAAAGTGCTGTGCAAACTGCCCAAGGAAAAAAGTCATCATTAGTCTTAACTAGCAGTGGACCCTGAAAGCTGCACAACTGGCCAGCTAGGCAAAATGTGTCCAGTAGCACAATAATGGCTATGCATAACCAACTGCTTGCAGATTGCATTTGAGGCCTGCTCCATAGGAGGAAATTCATGCCTGATATTGAAAACCTCATCAAAAACCTATGGCTAGGAAGGTCATAAGCCCTACAAAGGGGAAACCTAATACTATTGTTTGACTATATACATATATTATTGCCATTAAATTGCCCTCTAAATACTTATCTTTATGGCAATATATTAGTGCTGCTCTTGCTCTTCTCTAGAAAAGTTTCTCTTTTCAGATGGTGGTGACTGCTGAGGAAACCCAAAACTCATCAAAGTACTGAAAAGAAGTGACAGTTGAATGTGCAGCACTCAATAAGACATCTATATTACATCCTCCAGTGGCTCAGGGACTACTGGAGAAGAGGTAGCAGGAAAAAAAATATAACAGTCAAAGGTAAGGTGGAGGGCTGGAGAGATTGCTTAGCGGTTAAGGCATTTGCCTGCAAAGCCAAAGAACCCAGGCTCAACTCCCCAGGACCCATGTAAGCCAGATGTATGCGTCTGGAGTCAGTTTGCAGTGGTTGGAAGCCCTGACGTGCCCATTCTCTATATACCTCTTTCTCTCTCCTTCTCTCTCCTCTCTCTCTCTCTCTCTCTCTCTCTCTCTCAAATAAAAAAAAAAATTTAAGCTAAGGTGGAATGTTTTGGAATGCTACCTTGTGGACACAAAGTGGTTGTTGTATTGAGGACGTCACAACAGCTATCTTTACCTGCATATTGAGCTCATCAACAGGTTGTTGTGGATGATAGAGGAGAAGGCACAAAAGACAACAAAATGGAAGAGGGAATAGTAAAGTAAAAGGGGTTCAGTGTAGAGGGATGTGGGAAGGAGTACAAAGGAGAATGGTGGAAGGGAACTATGTAAAATTTTCTTTAAAAAAAAAAAGAAGAAAGCTTTCAGGTGGGATAAAATGCTAGAACAGTTGTTAGTTAAGCAAATGAGTACTAAGAAAGCAATACCTACTACAAAATCATCAGTATGACAGGGGCTAACTCACATTTTATAATAATAACTCTGAATATTAATGAACTCAAATCCCCAATCAAAAGACATAGACATAGACATCAAAAATAATATCCACCAGGCTGAAGAGATGGCTTAGTGGTTAAACGCTTGCTTGTGAAGCCTAAGGACCCTGGTTCGAGGCTTAGATTCCCCAGGACCCGCGTTAGCCAGATGCACAAGGTGGCACACGTGTCTGGGGTTCATTTGCAGTGGCTGGAAGCCCTGGCGTGTCCATTCTCTCTCTCTCTCTCTCTCTCTCTCTCCCTCACTCACTCATTCTCTATCACTCTCAAATAAATAAATAAAAATAAACAACAAAAAAAAATAATACCCATAGTTTTACTTTCTTCTGGAATCTCACTTCACCATCAAAGATAGATACTACTTGAGGGTAGTAGGATGGAACAAAATATTCCAAGCAAATGAAACCAGGAGAGAAGTAGGTGTGGCTCTTGTAATGTCTGATAAAATAGACTTCAAACCAAAATCAGCTAGAAGAGATAAAAAAGGTCACTTCATGCTGATTAAGGGAACAATCTACCAAAGAGCCATTACAATTTTAAACATACACACACCAAACACAGGTGTACCTAATTTTATAAAACAAATTCTACTAGCTACAAAGTCAGAGATAGATCTCAACACAGTAATAGTAGATGACTTCAATACCCCACTATTACCAATAGACAAGTCATCTGGACAAAAAAACAACACAGAAATACATTTGAGTTAAGTGGTATCATAGATCAAAAGAATTTAACAAATATTTACACATTACTTCCAAATACTGCAGGATACATATTCTTCTCAGTTGCCTATGTAACTTTCTCTAAAACAGATCACATATGAGGACACAAAGCAAGTCTCAACAATATAGGAAAACTGAAATAACATCTTCATTCTATCTGATCACAATGCAATCTAAAACTCAACAAGGAAGACTATAGAAAATACACAAACTCATATAAGTTAAACAATACACTATTAAACAATGAATGAATACCTCAAAAAATCAAGAATGAAACAAAAATTTCCTGGAATCAAATGAAAATGAAAATGCAGCATACCAAAAAAACCTGTGGGAAACAATGCAGTGCTATTTGGGAAGTTTATGGCTATAGGTGCCTATATTACAAAAACAGGGAGATCTCAAGTAAATAACTTAGTGATTCACCTGAAGACCTTAGAAAAACAAGAACAAACCAAACACAAAAGTACTAGATGAAAAGAAATAATTAAGATCCAGGCAGAAATCAATGAAATAGAATGAAGAAAACAATAAAAAGAATCATGAAGCGAGAGTTGATTCTTAGAAAAGATAAACATGATTAACAAACCTGTAGCCATGTAAGCCAATAGGAAGAGGGAGAACACCCAAATCAATTAAATTAGAGATAAAAAGGAGACATTACAACAAATATCAATGAAATCAAGAAAAATAATAAGGACATGCTTTTAAAGTATTTGTGCCACCAAATTGGAAAATGTAAAATAAGTAGATAAATTTCTATATATATATGACCTATCAAAGTTAAACCAAAGACGCGGGAGAGTTCAGTGGCTCGCTCGCTCGCTCGGAGGTGCTCGCGGGCTGTGTTCCATGCGTACCTCGGCTCTCCCTGGAAAGGGCGGGATCCTCGCGACCCAGCCTCCGCCAAGGCAGTCAGCTCCAAGTCGTTAGGACTTCTTTCAAACTTGTGTGCTGAGGAGACTCAGATGTTGGCCTCAGCTCCTAGGCTGAACTCAGCAGATTGGCTCATGAAAACTAATGTATTGAGACAAAGGAAAGGATCTGGCAGAAAGCAACATCTATTATCCTGGGCTTGGCAGCAAGGAAGAGGACAAGTAGTGGAATTCCTGCAATCTGAAAAGCACTCTGAAAGGTGACATAGAAGCTGAACGATGGGTGACGGAGAGAGGTATAACATTCCAGCCCCTCAATCTAGAAACGTTAGTAAGAACCAACAGCAGCTTACTAGACAGAAGACTAAGGATCAGAATTCCCCAGGTGCAGATTGTTCACAAGAGAAAAGAACGAGGACACAGTTACAACTCATCAGCAGCTGCATGGCAGGCCATGCAAAATGGCGGGAAGAACAATTTTTCTAGTAATCCAAGTTGGAACTCTAGCCAATCAAGTCCCTGTTTGCTTTTTAAGTCTCAAGCTAACAAGAACTATGCTGGAGCTAAATTTAGTGAGCCGCCATCACCAAGCGTTCTTCCCAAGCCACCAAGCCACTGGGTTCCAGTTTCATTTAATCCTTCAGATAAGGAAATAATGACATTTCAACTTAAAACCTTACTTAAAGTACAAGTTTAAGATGAAGTACTAATATTTAAATTTAGCACTGCTTACATAGTCATGAATTGGTCTGAACCAAATTGACTTAAGGAGGTAAAACTTATAATTTACAAGTATAATCAAGACTATCTCATTTATTTTATGTGTTGTGTGCATGGTGACATATCAGTGCAATTTAAATAATTGTACTTGATAGGATTGCCAAGAAAGTAAATTCAAGTGAACCATTCAGGTTGATTTGGGGAATAGCTGACTTTTAAAATTGTCTATTGTGGAGACAGTAGTTTACAGTCAGTCAGGTTATAGTTTTTCTAGCTGAAATATACAGGGACTGGAAAATAATGTAGACATTAGGAAATTAAATGTCCTAAATGTCCTAGAGGCACCTAAACTGCCAAAAGAAAATGAACTTTTACTGAAGATCTCATTTTACTAAATTGTACTTACTAATTGGTATATGTGTGAAGGTCAGTCAGGGCTTGCTAGAACAAAGCAGTCTATGTCCAACTGGCCCACTCTAGCCCAGGCTGGCCCTGAACTCAGTGATCCTACCTCAGCCTCCCAAGTGCGCTGGGATTAAAGGTGTGTGCCACCATGCTTGCCTTTGTCCGTTTCTTAAGTATAGTGGATATGCATCTGCCTGCAGACGGACTAATTTTTTTAACTGTTTTAAGTACCTAGTAGCTAGAGAAGAAAGAGCCATGTAAATACATGTAATAAGCTTGTAACATATATAACCTTTTCTTTCATACTACAAAGACTATTTTTAGTATGAATTTGCTGGATGTATGACCATGGACTTTTTTTTTTTTTCTACTAGGGCCTAATTTTAAAGGTCCCCAGTTATTTTAAAGAAGCTTACCCTCATGCTAAAGTGCCAGTGTATGTGCAATTGATTTGGTTTTAAGCTACATATCAAAGTAAAACCTAATATTAAGCTTATATCAAAAGATTTAAGCTGCTAAGACATTTCCTATTTTTGAGATTTAAAATGCAATACAGGACCTCCACCCAATTCCCCAGTCTTTAAACCCAAAGATTCACTTTTGCTTTCACCAATCCTGATGAGACAGTGCTTGGTTCCAGTGGCTCTGATGCTTTTGGTGATTAAGTGCAATTTAGGGAGACTTAGGCAAAAGGTATAATCTCAACCCAAAGGGTAAAAATACTAATAGCTGTTAATGCTACTAATTTGATACCCGTATTTTGCTGTTGACAAGGAAAATTAGCTAAGTTGTAATTTTCCAAATTCTGATGCAATGTGGAAATCTTTTTAAGCAGGGCAAAAGTAGATTAAAGAAATCAAGGAAGACTTCCAAGAGTGGGAGGGGTCCTCAAAAGAAAGGACGGGGTTACTTAATGCATATGATGTGAGTTTGAACCATGAAATTAAAAAAATAAATTCTGCTCAGTAGCTTGCTTTTATTAAATAACTTTAAAAAAGTTAAACCAAGATGAGATAAAGTATTAAGCACACAAAAATGAGTATCCTTCATATATACCAATGTCAAAACATACTGAGGAAGAAATCAGAGAAACAGTCCCATTCACAATAGCCACAAAAAAATTAAATGTCTCAGAATATCTATCCCTAACTAAGGAAGTAAAAGACCTCTGCAAAAACTTCAAAACCCTGAAAAAAATAATTTGTGGAAAACAACAGAAGATGGAAAGATCTCCCAGGATCACGTATTAGAAGAATCAATATTATGAAAATGGCCATTCTACCAACAACAATCTACAGATTCAATGCAATCCCAGTCAAAATTCCAACATTATTCTTCACAAAAATAGAAAAACAATCTTAAAATTCATATAGAAATACAATGGTTTAATGTGCTGATAAAACTGTATATTTACTTGTAGAATAAAGAAACTAGATCCTGTCTCCCACCCTGTACAACAAAAAATCAACTCCAAATGAATAAAATGTAAGACCTGAAACTCTGAAACAGCTAGCAGAAAAAATAAGAGGTATAATACAAGATACAGAAATAGGGAAGAACTTTCTGAATAGGACTCTTGTTGTCTAGTAAATATGTCAAACAATCACCAAAAAGGACCTTATGTAACTAACAAATGAATATACAGCAAAGAAAACTACCAATTGAGTCAAGAGGCACCCTACAGAATAAGAGAAAACCTTTCCCAGCTATGTGTGTGTGTGTGTGTGTGTGTGTGTGTGTGTAACAGAAGATCACTATCTAGAATATACAAAGAATTCAAAAAACTAAATATCAAGAAAATGAACAACCCCATCAAAAAGTGGGCTACAATGGGCTGGAGAGATGGCTTAGCGGATAAACACTTGCCTGTGAAGCCTAAGGACCCCGGTTCAAGGCTGGATTCCCCAGGACCACGTTAGCCAGATGCACAAGGGGGTGCATGCATCTGGAGTTCGTTTGCAGTGGCTAGAAGCCCTGGCATGCCCATTCTCTCTCTCTCTCTCTCTCTCTCTCTCTCTATATATATATATATATATATATATATATACATATATATATATATATATATCTGCCTCTTTCCCTCTCTCTCTCTCTCTCTCTCTGTCACTCTCAAATAAATAAAAATGAACAAAAAAAATTTTTAAAGTGGGCTATGAAACTGAACAGGGAGTTCACAGAAGAAGAAATACAAATGGTTAATAGATAGTTTTTTAAAGTGTTCAACATTCTTTACCATCAGAGAAATACAAATTAAAACTACTTTGAGATTTCATCGTACTCCGGTCAGAATGGCTAGCAAGACAACAAACGACAACAAATGTGAAAAAGAAGGAGGATCCTTATTCACTGTTGGTGGGAGTGCAAACTGGTACAGCCACTATGGAGATCAGTGTGAAGGTTTCTCAAAAAGTTGCAAAACAAACTACCACATGACCCAGTTATACCACTCCCAGGCATATGCCCTAAGGACTCTACACTCTACTACAGAGATACTTGCTCATCCATGTTTGTTGCTGCTCTATCCACAATAGTTAGGAAATGCAGTCAGCCCAGATGTCCATCAATTGATCAATGGATAATGAAGATGTGGCACATATACACAGCTATAAAGAAATTATAATTTTTGCATGAAAATAGATGGAAAATATTATACTAAGTGAGGTAACTCAGGCTCAAAAAAGACAAGCACAGCATGTTCTCTCTTATAAGAAGATCTTAGCTTCAAATTTTTGGGTATATATGTAAGTAGGAGTGAGAATCAGTAGAGGCCAGCAAACTAGAAATGGGTCATGGGGCAAGATGTTGGAAGATGGAGAGAGTTTAAGGGAAAGGAAAGCAGATGTGATATGAAAGTAAGGGCTGTAATACTTAGAGTGGAGAGGTTTAAGTGGGGATAGAGGTAGGAGGAAGAATTGAAGAAGGGGACAGTGATGGGGAAAAGGTTAACCAAAACTTAGGACAAATGAAAAAGTAATAAAACCTGCTTCTTTGTGAGCTAACTAAAAAATGTAATTTTAGCTGGGCATGGTGGTACACACCTTTAATCCCAGCACGTGGGAGGCAGAGATAGAAGGACTGCCATGAGTTTGAGGCCACCATGAGACTACATTGTTAATTCCAGGTGAGCCTGGGCCAGAGTGAGACTTTACCTCCAAAAAAAAAAGTAATTTTAAAAAAGAGTTTGAGCAGAAACATCCCACGTAGGTAGATAATGCTGCACCCAGATGCTATAGGTTGTTATAGGGAAATCCCAATGCCAGGGGTTGAATACCTCCTAGTGAATTTCTGGTAGGGAACCACATGATGCCCTCAAAACAGAACAATATAGTATTTACCACTACTCTTCATTGCCCACCAGAACTAGATGGTGAGTCCCTAATGCTGGAGACACCACCTGCTTTGATTGCAAGACAATGAGTAATCATCCTGAAACTGAGCTGGAAGCCTCTCCTACTGGCTAGCAGTCATACTGCTGGATAGTGTTACACAGGCTTTTGGGGGAAACAAAACCTCAATAGTCTTAACTACAGTGGTCCCTGTGAGCTACACAGCCAACCAGACAGGCAAGATGTGCCATTTATGCAATACTGGTGCGACTGTAATGGGATTAACTAGCTTCTCTCTGATTGGATTAAGACCCCCTCCATGGGAAGAAATTCATGCCTGGTACTGAAAACTAGTGAAAAGCCGATGACTGGGGATGTCATAGGCCCTGGGAGGAAAGCTATTTCTGTTGTTTGGCTAACTGGCTATGCTTTACACATCAAATTGCCTTCTAAGTATTTATTTAATGACATATACTTGTGTTATTCTCACCTTTGGTCAGAGAAGCTTCTTTTTGCAGTCAGTGGTGTCTACTAGGGAAACTCAAGCTCTTTAAAGTGCTGAGAACCAATGACTGAGGAGTGCTCAGAACTAAATAGGACATGTATATCATGTTCTCCAAGGCTCAGGAAGCACTATGAAAGAGAACACAGACGGACTGGCAGAACCAGAAGAAAGCCAGGTATGGAGGCACACATCTTTAATTCCAGCACTTGGAAGGCAGAGGTAGGAGGATTGCTGTGAGTTCAAGGCCACCCGGAGTCTAAATAGTGAATTCCAGGGCACCCTGAGCTAGAGTGAGACCCTACCTCAAAAAGCCAAAAAAAAGAACCAGAAGATAGGGAGGAGTGCTTTGGAACAGTCTTCCAAACATAAAGTAGCCATTGTATTCACCATGGAGAGTTGAACATGGGTCCTTAGGCTTCCCAGGCAAGTGCCTTACACACTAACCATCTCTCCAGCTCTGCAGACACTTTATATTCAAACTGCCACATTCTATCCCTGGTCCCCACAGACCCACGACCATTTTATGATACAAAATTCATTCAATCCAAGTTTATTTCTTATTTTAAAATTTGTTTATTTACTTATAAGCAGAGAGGGGGTGGAATGAGCACATCAGGACCTCTAGCCACTGCATTCAAACTCCAGATACATGGGCCATTTTGTGCATCTGACTTTATATGAGTATTGGAAAATTGAAACCAGTCCATCAGGCTTTTCAAACAAGTGCCTTTAACTATTGACCAACTCTCCAGCCCCAGTCCAACTTTAAAAGTCCCTATAGTTTTTACCAATCTCAACACTTTTCAAAACTCCAAAGTCTTAGGCTAGAGAGATGGTTTAGCTGTTAAGACACTTTCCTGAAAAGCCAAATGACCCAGGTTCAATTCCCCAGGACCCACATAAGCCAGATTCACAAAGTGGTGCATGCATGGAGTTCATTTCCAGCAGCTGGAAGTCCTGGAATGTCCATTCTCATCTCTCTCTCTCTCTCTCTCTCTCTCTCTCTCTCTCTCTCTCTCTCTCAAATTAAAAATTAAGTCCAAAGTCTTATCTGAGACAGCCTCTTGACTATGAGCCTATAAAATCAAATACAAGTTAAGTACTTCTAACATATAATAGCACAGAGTAAACATTCCCACTTCAAACAAAAGAAATTGGGCACAGGAAGGAAAAGTTGGATCAATACAAGATATAAACAAGCAAGGCAAACATCAAATCCTGCAGTTCCAAGTTGACATCTGGCACCCATGATGAAAGTTACAGTTTCCAATACCTCACTCATACACAGCCTTAGCTGCCTGCTTTCTAAGCAGATCCACATAAGCCAGAGTGAGCAGTTTTCCTTAGCAGCCATCTCATAGTCCTGGTGTCTCCAAATTTCTGAGGTCTCCACGGCAACCCATGGTTCATCTTCATAGCTCTATGCTATGGACTCACAAGGTCTCCATGCAGGGATTTCAACCCTGCCCCACATTGACCTGTGCCGTCTCCCAAAACACATGTTGCAAATCCAGTGACCCTCTCTTTCCTACATTTATCACACTTCCAAAACCAGTAACAGGTGGGTAAGGCTGCCAACTCTTTTCCATCTGGGCAAATAAAACTAACTTTGAATAATCAGAAATTCCTTTAGCAATATTTCTCCAGGACCTCCCCTTCAAAAGAGAATCATCCTCCTACTCCTACTGTCCCAGTGAAGAGTAGCCTGCACAATCTCAAATAATTACAGCTGAGCTGGGCTGCAGTCTCCAACCACAAACTTTCATTTCTTTCTGTGCCAAACACACCAGTCCATTACTTTTAAATTCAACTTTGCTTGAGTTCTCAGGACACAGACAGAGCAGTCAGTCTTTCACACAAACTGCTTCTAGCCCAGTTCTGATAAAGTACCTTTTGCCCCCTCTGAAACTTCATAAGCCAGGTCTCTACAGTAGTTTTTTTCTGCATAGGCCTTTCAAACTCTGACCAGAATGGTCTATCAAACTCTGCTTCCAACACTGCAAGGTGTCTCTTAGTCCAAAGTTCCAAATTCCTTCCACCAATCAGCTCTAAAAGATCAAAGAACATGTAGTCAGGCTTCCTGCAGTAACAGCCCCACTCCTTGGTACCAATTTTCTGATGCAATTACTTTCTCATTGCTGGAATAAAATATCCAACCAGAAGCAGCTTGTGGAAAAAAATGGTTTATTTCAGGCTTACAGTTTCAAGAGGAAATTCCATCATGACAGGGAAAGTATGGCACAAGCAGGAAGCTTTCACATTTTCTGGATTGAAGTAGTACAAGTACTGGGCTTGGCACTGGGCTAATAAACTTCAAAGTCAACCTCCAGTGACACTTAGTAGCAAATCTCCACCTCCCAAATTTCCACCAGCTAGAGATTGAGTATGAGGGTTAATCACAAACACATGAGGCTGTGGGGAACATGTAAACTACCATACCCACTATAGCCAGTTTCAATCAACCACTGTGCCATCACTGAGTGCAGCATTAGATGATGTCCTGTGTGAGCTGAACCTCCCACTGCCCACCATTACCTGGCAAGACAGCACCCTCCACAGCCCTGTCATCCTAATGTCATGTATGACAGAACTTCTCTAGGTGTTCTCTAGGACTGTGTGGACACTCCTTGACTAAGGGTTCATTATCCCTGTGCTCAGAGTAGAGAGAATGTGTAAGCAGCTTCCTTCCTTTGAGAGCCCAGGCTGAGTTCTGTCCTAATGACAAGTCACACAGTGCAAGTGAGCATTGGGCAATCACTAAGTCATTCCCATCAGTATGCTCTTCTCCAATGGATCTCCTGAGCTCAAGAAACCTGACCCCAAGTCAGCTAAAATGGAATATGCCCCCAAGACCAAAACTCCCCCTCTACATCATCTTCTTTATATTGCTACTAAAGGACAGGATCTTTACTCCCTTCTCTCTCATCTCTTCTTGTTTCTCTTGCCCTGGGTAAACAATTTTATTGATGACCATTTTTCAATACAATTTGCTTGTTTTAAGACAAGAGCTCATTATGTAGCCCAGGCTGGCCCCAAATTTGTAGTCCTCCTGCATCAGCCTCCAGGGTGCTGGGATTACAGACATGTGCCACCACTTCTGGCCATTGGCAGTTTAGATAGAGAAATACTGATTTAAAGCACAATGGAAGATGCCCCTCCATATCCCCTTACCCAGTCTCCTCCTCTTGCCCCAACTCCCTCCATTTCCCATAGTCATGCTGGGGTCAGCCTCTAACTCCATAGCCATGGCTTCCACGGTACCTACCAGGGTATCTGATACAGGTACTGAGCTTTCTGAAATAAGAAGGCAATTGGACACACAGTGGATGGTCTATTAAAACCTCCATGAGGTTCAATTTTATAACTCACTGCCCTCTTCCTAAGACATTTCTTCTTAGTCACCAATAATTAAAGTTGGTAATGATTGTCTGATGATTTGCTGCTCAGCAATTATTTAACCAAAGCTAAATTTAGCCTTTTTATGTGAGATTATGCTTTGAAGTGTGACCAAACGAAACTGGGATCCACAAGAATGAGACAGGTGCAGCCATGAAGTCAAAGCAGGAATGTTAGGGCAGGACTCATGGGTCCCATGCCCAGTTCTGTCACTATAATCCTTAATCCACCTGCAGAGAGGGTACATGTTAGCCTAATTAGTATATAGGATTAGCAGGGGTGATCATCCCAGAAAAGTGATTTGTCTGAAAGAAAAGCAGCTCCTCTCAACCCTGAAGGCTCTGCTAGTAGCTACCCACTATAAGTACCCTGCATGAAGCCCGATGTGACCTTGGGCAGATTGCACAAGCTCTATGAGATTAATTTCCTCATCTGTTACCTGAGACCACAGCCTTTCATGATGGACAGGTGGTGTGGCTCAGAGGGAACAGCCATGGGCTAGAAGCAGGCAACAGGGAATTTAAAACCAGACTTGTCACCATTAGTGCCATGTGACCTTGACAGAGAAAAGTACTTCACTTGAACCTGTTTCTCTCTCCCTACTAAATAAGAATACTGGAGAAGGAAGAGGGAAAAGATGGGGAAGAGAGAGAAAGGAAGAAAGAAGGGCTAGAAAGTTCCACAATGAGGCCTGGAGAAATTGCTCAGTGGTTAAGGCGCTTGCCTGCAAAGCCTAACAACTTGGGTTCTATTCTCCAGTACCCATGTAAAGCCAGATGCACAAAGTGGTGCATGGGTATGGTGTTTGCAGTGGCTGGAGGCCCTAGTACACCCATTCTCCCTGTCTCTCTCTTCTCTCTCTCTGTCTCTCTCCTCTCTCTCTCTCTCTCTCTCTGTTTCCTTGCAAGTAAATAAATAATATTTTTTTAAAGTTCCACACTGGCCATTATTGCTTCCTTGCCCTTAAACCTGTGAAATCTGACATGACTCCAAGTTCCTTGTCATTTGAGAACCCAAAATTCTTTCCACAATTTTTGTGACAACCTGTGCTTACTTCCTGATGAGCGTATCTCCTGTGAGTAGCTCATCTGTGCATGGTGCCCCACATCAACTCAGATGTCACTCAGCCCCACTCAGACGACCGCAAAAAATTCAGTTATATGCAAACATCTTGTGAACTAAGTGAAACTGAGTATGGTGAAAGTGCCATGGGATATGGTCACTTCATATTCCTCAACGATTTCACCACCTTGCTTGTTTCCCTCCCAGGGACCTCCATAGGATATTTTTTGTTGTTCTGTGTTTGTATGGGGTTCTGTGGTGCTAGGGATGGAACCATGGCTGGAACATGCTAGAAAAATGCTCTGCCACTGAGTCACACTCAACCTTGACCTCCACAGGAGAATGCACACAACCTCTCTAGTTTGTGCGGCATGCTCTGGCTAGGCTTAAATGTCACCTTCTAAGCAAATGTCTTTCTCCAACAAATCATTTCCTACTAAGGGAAATGTCAATTCAAATACTGACAAATGACTGAAACTAAACTTCTCTTCAGATTCTTTTTTCCTCAGGCTGCTGCTAGAGGTAGCTAGCCCACTCCTGGGTAAAATTCCAGGAGTTAGTCTTCTATAAATTCAGAGCATCACATAAACTAGTTAGCCCAACATACTGAGAATGTCACCCAACAATAGCAAAATATTTATTTTTTTAATCAAGTACATACAAAATATTTTCTAGGATGGACTATATTTATGCCAAAAAAAAGTAAATAAATGTTTCTAAAAGATTTGATTATGCCAGGTTGGTGGCACACGCCTTAAATCCCAGCACTTGGGAAGGCAGGGGTAGGATTGCTGTTGAGTTCAAGGCCAGCCTGAGACTACATAGTAAATTCCAGGACAGCCTAAGCTACAGCGAGTCCCTATCTCAAAAAAAAAAAAAAAAAAAAAAGAAAGAAAAAAGAAAAAAAAGAAAAGAAAAGAAAAATTTACTATTAACAGAAGGATGTCCTTACAAGAATGTCCTTGGGGCTGGGGAGATGGCTTAATGGTTAAGCGCTTGCCTGTGAAGCCTAAGGACCTCAGTTCAAGGCTCAATTCCCCAAGACCCATGTTAGCCAGATACACAAGGTGGTGCATCCATCTGGAGTTCATTGGCAGTGGCTGGAGGCCCTGGCACACCCATTCTCTCTCTCTATCTGTCTGCCTCTCAGCCATCTCACTCAATAACCAAGCAACCCTGAGAAGTGTGGTTTTACAGATGGAAAACCTGAGGCTCAGACATGTAGTGACAACATTGCATTCCTTCCAGACTGACTCCAAAGCCTGTACCTTTTCTTCTCCCCCTCTGACTCTGATACTGAGGAGCCCCTCAGGACTGGCTCTAAGGAACCTCTGCTCCCAGGAAGACACCATCTGTCTACTTTTTTTTTTTTTTTTTTTTTTTTTTGGTTTTTCAAGGTAGGGTCTCACTCTGGTCCAGGCTGACCTGGAATTAACTAGGTAGTCTCAGGGTGGCCTCGAACTCACGGTGATCCTCCTACCTTTGCCTCCCGAGTGCTGGGATTAAAGGTGTGCACCACCATGCCTGGCTCATCTGTCACTCTTGACCTACAGCAAGTGCAGAAAACTGCTGATTACCAAGGTATCCGAAGTTTCCTAAATGTCTGTTCCTGGTACAGCAGGACACAGGATATTTAACAGACATTTCATGTTTGGAATGTGTTCTATGATTTTTTCTCCCTGCCACAGCAGTAATGTTGTCTCTCTAATCCTCCATCCCCACCCTGCCTCCACCAGTTCCAAAACTGGATATCTGTGTCCTGATGGTGCATAGACAGAAACAAAAACAAACAGAAAGTAAGCATATTAAAAAGTCCAATATGGCAATACAAAGTAGGGCCAAACAAACAAGGAAGTGACTGGATAGAAACAGTACCCACTATTACATATTCTATATAAAATCATTTTAAAAATTCATCAGCTGGGCTGAGGATGTGGCTCCATGGTAAAACACTTGCCTAGCAAGTGCAAGGCTCCTGGTTTAATCCCCAGCAAACAGAAAACAATTTGTACATGTATTTAGCTGGAAGTGGTAGTGCACAGCTGTAATCCCAGTACTAGGGAGTGAAGGCAGAAGGAATAGTGAATTCCAGACTAACTTGGTAAACATAGAGAGATCACATCTCAACAAAAAATCTAACCGATTCATATGTAACAATGATGATGAGGAAAGAAAGAAGTGGAAATCTATCCCAGCAACAGACACCTTTAGACTCTGGCTTTAGAATTCAGCATGTCTTTTGCAGGGCCTCCAGCAAAATATGACTTAGGCAATCACAAAGTACAATGGTACCCACTCCCACCAACTGACAGTAGAAGGAGGAGCAGAGAATGTGCTGGGATCCAAGAATGTCAGCCTCAGATTAATGATTGGCTGTATAGCATATACATACAAAATGAACACCAGCAAAGGTTTGTGACCATCCTTCCTAAAACCAGAATCCCCTGAGACTGAGGGGAGGAAGTGGTGAAATGACCAACATCCATGAGTTTTATGCTTAGAAAGTCCAGCAAGTGAAGGCTCATTATAGCACCTTACCTTTACACAGTACTTTTCAACACACGCAGCACATTCATGCACATCATTACATTTATATTAGTACTGAGTAAGGCTAGAGTTAAGTACCTCATTTGGAAGGCAGCACTACCTCCCCTTCTGCAAACTTATGAAAATGTCCCCTAAGTCTCAGAACTCCCATCTATACAATGGAGATGCTGATGAGAGGGTCACCCGAGGACCAAATGAGATAGTCATACATTCATTCATCAAAAAGTTTTAAAGCCAGGCGTGGTGGTGCATGCCTTTAATCCCAGCACTCAGGAGGCAGAGGTAGATGAATTGCTGTGAGTTCGAGGCCACTCTGAGACTAAATAGCAAATTCCAGGTCAGCCTGGGCTAGAGCAAGACCCTACCTCAAAAAATAAAAAGTTTTGAGGGGAGGGACCGGGCATGGTGGTTCAGACCTTTATGTCCCAGCACTCAGGAGGCACAAGTAGGAGAATCCATGTGAGTTCAAGGCCGCTCTGAGGTTACAGAGTGAATTCCAGGTCAGTGTGAGTTAGAGGGAGTCCCTATCTCAAAAAACCAAAAAAAAAAAAAAAAAAAAAAAAAAAACGAAAAAAAGAAAGAAAGAGAATAAAAAAGTTTTTTTCTAAAATTTTTTTTAAAGTTATTTATTTGCAAGCAGAGAGAGAGAGATAGAGGCAAGAGAGACAGAGAGAGAATGGGCACACCAGGGCCTCTAGCCACTGCAAACAAACTCGAGATGCATATGACCCTTGTAAATCTAGGTTACATGGGTCCTGGAGAATCAAACCTGGGTCATTTGGCTTCACAGGCAAATGCCTTAACCGCTAAGCCATCTCTGCAGCCCAAGAATAAAAAAAATTTGAGGGGAGACAGGTAAGGGCACAATAAGCAAGTGTGCCCTGTTGTATAAGAACCACAGTTCTGAGGACCTCTGAAGCATCCAACAAATCTTACTGTTACTGCTTCAACCTGAGAGGCAGACCTGCTAGGAGCCTGCAGTTCACTGGTGTGCAGTCAGTAACCTGGGAGGTGCACAGGTGGCAGAGGCTAAGCCAGACCTCACAATCAACTTCTGACTCCCTTCCTAGTGCTCTCTGCTGGCTTCTTCTGTGTTCTGTGAGCTGGGGTGAAATCAGCTTTCATGAAGGACTCGCCACAGAAAAGTTATCACCTCCTCCAAGGCTCAGTGAGCTAGGGAGCTTGCCTGCAGTACATGGTGGGACAGTCGACTACAGGAACAGGGTCAGAAGGCTGTGGGTTCCCAAAGTGCCGGGGTTCTTCGGGGGGATCAGCAGCAGGCATGCCAGCTTATTTTATTGACTCACACTCAGTAATTCTTCCAGGCCTGTGGCAAGGAGATAATGAATGGGGGGCATTAGAGAGGTAGCCCTGGTGCCCAGTCTGGGCAGCGTGGCATGATGTCCAGGGCTGGAGGTGCTAGGCAGAGTGCCAGATCCAGACCCTGAGATACTGCCAGCCCATGCACAGCTGTTTGGTAGCTCCAAAAAAGAACAGACCTCAGGCACACCCTGTTCAAAAGTGAGCTGTCTGCACAGAGCTCCTACAGGCTTAGAAACCAGTGTGGCTTCATTCCCTTTTCAGTTCACAGTGGCCACCTGAGGGGCTTTGCCTCTGAGTGACTACTGTGCTGCTCCTGAGAGCTGCAGAGATCCATTAGCTCCCCATTATCTGCTGAGCCCCACCCTGTCCCAAGCCATCTAAGCACACTGTCGGGAGGCATCCAGTTACCCTGGACTCTGGTATCCTTGATGTCAGATAGCCATGTCCTGCCACCCTGTCCCTGTACTTCTGGCCACTGGTTCTTTACATTCTTCTGATCTTGCTCATCCCTCCAGGGAACCCCAAGTTCTCTAGGACTAGAGCTAGTCTTGCTCTTTCCAGATTTTCATAACATTCCTTCCACACATACACACACACACACAAAAAAAAAAAAAATGAGCAAAGCAGGCTTACAGATGGAAGGCCCTGGCTTCCACTGTTAGCACCATAAGCAAAATAAAATAAGAAATCACTTGTACCAGCTATCAACCCTGTCACTGGAATGGAGGACTCCATGACATCTTAACAAGAAGCTATATACTGCCTGCCATGTCCTTCCCAGGCCTCTGCTGATAGACTGCTAAACTCACCCTTCACTGTCCTAGGGTGGCTGTGCAGAGATCTGCCCAACCTGAGGTTATGCTCTGTCTTGCTGGAGAGCAGTTCCTCTCAAGACTGTAAGGTGTGCTTGCTGCCCTCCTATGACTTGCCCCACATCAGGGAACAGAGCTAAGCAGGTCCCAGCCTGCACCACTGTGGTGGTTTAATGCAGGTGTCCCTCATAAATTTAGGTGGTCTGAATGCTAGGTTCCTAGCTTATGGAGATTTGGGAATTAACACCTCCTGGAGGCAGTGTATTGTTGGGGGCAGGCTTATGGGTGTTATAGCCAGTTTCCCCTTGCAGTGTTTGGTACACTCTCCTGTTGCTATTGTCTACCTTATGTTGGCCAGGGGATGATGTCCACCCTCTGCTCATGCCATTGTTTTCCCTGCCATCATGGAACTCCCCCCTCGAGCCTGTAAGCCAAAATAAAGCTCTTTTTTCCCAGTAGGTGCTATTGGTTGTGTGATTTCCACCAGCAATGTAAACCTGACTGCAATAATCACTCTAGACTGTGACAGCCAACTGATCCCTGCCAGGCCATGTTTGAGCTCTGTGTGAAGGTCAGGGTTTCCCAGATCTTCAGAGCAGGATCGAAATGTACCTACATATTCTGTTTTATAAGTACATTTATCTTTTTTAAAGTATTATTAAGCAATTTAAACAAAACATGCACAATGTAAAAATTAATAGTAGCTCTCTGAAACTCCTCTTCCTTAATATCAATGTCCAGAAGTACCCACTTTTAATAGTTAAGTGCATTTACACACATGTGTGCATGCACACACATACACACCATTCTACACAGAATTTTTTTTTTTTTTTTGGTTTTTTTGAGGTAGGGTCTCACTCTGTTCCAGGCTGACCTGGAATTAACTATGTAGTCTCAGGCTGGCCTCGAACTCTCGGCGATCCTCCTACCTCTGCCTCCCAAGTGCTAGGATTAAAGGCGTGCGCCACCACGCCCGGCTTCAGAATTTTTTACTCATATGGAAACATACACAAATTTCCTTGCACCTTGCTTTAAGGGTTTCTAATGTAGCAAGAACATTTCTCCTCCTCAGGAAATTTCAAAGTAACTCATTGCTTTAATGGCTACTGTAGTTATTCATGGAATCAGTATCCCACAATGTTTAATTGTTCTTACAATTTGTTTCTTACATTTGTTTCCAGCTATTCACTATTAAAATAGCATTGTAATAAACACTTTTGGACATATAGAATTTTGTGCTAATGTTTGAAAATAATAATGATGAAAGTAAGTTATTTTCCTAGAATTCTTGTTATCCCATCTTAATTTGCATCTTTAAAACTATAAGTAAGGTTAAGCATGTATCTATTTGTTGGTTGTTTCTGTATTTTTTCTTTTTTGTTATTTATTTATTTATTTATTTATTTGGCAGCAACAGACAGAGAAAGAGGCAGAGAGAGAGAGAGAGAGAGAGAGGTAATGGGCACATCAGGGCCTCCAGCTACTGCAAACACACGTGCCACCTTCTGCATCTGGCTTACATGGGTACTGGGGAATCAAGCCTCAAACCAGGGCCGTTATGCTTCACAGGCAAGTGTCTAACCACTAAGGCATCTCTCCATCCCTGTTTCTGTAGTTTTCCTATTTTTTTTTTTTGAGGGTCTCACTACATAGTCCAGGCTGACCTCAAACTTGTAATTCTTCTGTGTCAGTCCCCTCCTCCCCACCCCTCCAAATGCTAGAATTTCAGACATGTCCAACCATGCCTCAATTCTTCTGTAAATTTCTTGCCCACGTATTCAGAAGCCTGCTCATTCAGCTACCCATAGTAGAACTGAACTCTATAAGCACTTTATCTCAGCAACATAAATGATCGTCCATTGCATTCACCCAGAGAAGAGAATTATTATGCCTAATTTGTCTCAAATAGAGCTTCAATGAAAGTGTAACCTCCATAAATCTCCAATCAGTGCTGGAGGTTTCTCTGCACCCCCCACACACAGCCACACACACCGTGCATCCCCTTGTGAGCCTATAGAGCTTGGGTATGAGAGGACTCCATTGTTATCTAACTGTACATATGACACACTCTGGAAGGTACAAGGAGTGAGACAAAGAATTAGAGAAGTGTTAGGAATGAGTGATGAGGGAGTCGTCATGACACACTTTGCAAAGCCCTGGGTGATGAGATTTTTGTCCCATCCACCCCCTCCACCAGTTAGCAAAAGGTGGTAAGTAAGCTGAATAAGATGGCCTGCCCTAATTCTGTGATGTCATGTTGCATTGCAGCACTCCCGGAAGCCAGTAGAAAGTGGTTGTCCTGACTGGAGGTATTTGGAATGAGGGGGCCATACCTTGTGGAAACTGAGCTAGCATCACTCTTCCCCTGAGACAGAGATGGCATAAAAGAGCAAGCACTAATCCACTCCCTGTTTCTCAACAGTAAAACATGAGACAACTTCCTACAGAAGAGATGACTCTGCCATACAAGTTGTATGTTATTACTCCACAAAAGCTAAAAACACATAAGGAAACACCCACAGCCCTGCCATACTAGCTTAATCTGGGAGCATTTTGACAACTTCTTCTTTTTTTAACATTTAACTTTTTTATTACATTTTTTTATTAATTAGTTTTGTATTCAGCAAATACAGTCAGTTTGGTGCCATTATTAGGCTCATCCGTGACCTACTCCCTCCCCTTGGCGCCTCCTTGTTGCGGTATATGGGGCATGAATTGTAGAGTTAGCCCACAGTTATGGGTAAGATAAATGTTTCTGCATAGCATGACGCAACATCTGGCTCTGACATTCTTTCCACCCCCCCTTCTGCAAAATTTCCCTGAGCCATGTTGGGTTCATTTTTGGTCTGCTTCAGTGATGAGGTGTTGGGGGCCTCTGAAGCTCTGGCTCTCTGATTGGTAGGAGTTGATTTTTCTCTGTGTTGATCTCCTTCCCCCTTCTGCTGGTATCCAGTTCATCAGGAAAACAGCACCCTTGCTTGTTTCGCCAATTTTTCTTAGTTTCAGCTGGGGCCCTTTCGAGGTATAATGGGGTGGCTCTCTCCTTAGGATCTACATCTATCTGAAAAAGAAAAGCAGATTCTCCAAAGGAGAGTAAGTTAGCACCAGGACAAATGAGATAAACCTTACTTTTTTTAATAGAGAATTTAATAGGTGTAGGCCCTCTTGTAGCCCATGATTGATGGTAGCTTGATATTGGAGAGTGGGCTTATATTTGGATATGGTTCTGACTTGTTTCCCTGATCCAGCTATCAGTCCCGTACCACTGAGGGGACCAGTTAGCCAAATTGAGAGCAGTTGGTTCCCCACCATGGCTGTGTGCCACTATTGTACTTGTGTGGGCATCACAACAAGTTATTTGCTGCTAAGTAGGTTAGACCATGAGTTGCTTGGACAGATATGGTCATTTTCCCCCAGTCGCCCATGTAGCACCTTCTGGCACTAGACGCGCTGACTGTCTGGGGACTGACTGTCTTCCAACTTCCAGCTGTGCCATTCCATTTTGCATGTCAACCACATAAGGTGTCTTCAGAAGTAGGGTCTTACCACTAACCTTTGGTGGGTCATCAAGTACTCTGACAGAAATCTGTCTGTCTTTTAGGAAACCTTGCAGGTCTCTCTGATCAAAACTTCATTGTGGATGATAGCCCCATGCTGGTACTGGGAGTTACAGGTCAGTGCCCACTAAGAAAAGGAGGAAAAAGATAACTAATATACAAGAGATAGAGAGAAGAGAGAGAGATAGAGAGAGGGAAAGGGAGAGGAAGGGAAGAGAGATGTAGAAGATTAAGGTTAGTCTTGATCCTACCCTCTCCAGTGTCTTGTGGTTCAGGTGTTACCTGTAAGGGCCTGGTGAAGGTTCAGCCATTTGGTCTGCCTCTTTGGAAGTAGAATTTTATGGTACCATTGCCATTTGGATCTAGATTTGTGTTTCCCGCCCCTTCGATGCTCTCCCCTCCTTCCCCATCCATCCTAGTGACTAGTCCTCGAGATGCTTGCTGGGTATATAAGGTATCTTGGGTAGATTCTGGTTAGGTGCTGTAGATGAGTGAGACTATGTGGCGATTTTGTTTCTGTGATTGGGTAAGTTCACTGAGAATGATCTGTTCCAGGTTCAACCATTTTTCCTCAAATTTCATTGTGTCATTTTTTCTTACTGCTGTATAGAATTCCATTGTGTAGATATACCACATCTTAGTTATCCATTCTTCTAGTGATGGACATTTGGGTTGATTCCAGCTCTTAGCCATTACAAATTGAGCTGCAACAAACATGGTTGAGCAAATCTCTCTAGCCTGTGGTTTGAAGGTTTTAGGGTAGATGCCCAGTAAGGGAATAACTGGGTCTCTTAGTATCTCTATAGTCAGGTTGTTCAGAAGTCACATATTGCTTTCCAAAGTGGTTGTACCATCCTACATTCCCACCAACAGTGGATGAGTGTTCCAACTTCTCCACATCCTCGCCAGCATTTTTTTTTCAATTGACTTTTTCATGTTCGCTATCCTTATTGGGGTAAGGTAGAATCTCATAGCTGTTTTAATTTGCATTTCTCTGATGATTAGGGATGATGAACATTTTCTTAAGTGTGTGTTTGCCATTTGTATTTCTTCCTCTGTGAACTGCCTGTTCAGCTCTTTGCCCCATTTTGTGAGTGGGGTGTTTGACTTCTTACTGTTTAGATTTTTGAGTTCTTTGTAGATTCTAGAGATTAGGCCTCTATCAGTTGGATAACCCACAAATATTTTCTCCCATTCTGTGGGTAATCTACTGGCTTTGCTTACTTTATGCTTATCTGTAAAGAAACTCTTCAGCTTCATGTGATCCCATTGGTTGAGTGACTGTTTAAGATCGTGAGCTACTAGGGTTTTGTTCAGGAAGTCTTTCTCCATTCTTATATCATGGAAAGTACTTCCTAAATTTTCCTCCAGTAGTATTTGAGTTTCTGGTCTTATATTGAGATCTTTGATCCATTTGGACTTGAGTGTAGTGCATGGTGACATGTGTGGATCAAGTTTCAGTTTCCTGCATATGGTTATCCAGTTTGTCCAGCACCATTTGTTGAAGATGCTGTCTTTTTTCCAGCCTATATTGTTCGGGCCTTTATCGAATATCAAGTAGCTATAGTTGCTTGACCCAAAGTCCGGCTCCTCAAGTCTATTCCATTGGTCTATAGTCCTGTTTTTATGCCAGTACCATGCTGCTTTTATTACTATGGCTTTGTAATATAGCTTTAGGTCAGATATGGTGATGCCTCCAGAGGTATTTCTTTTGCTGAGGATATGTTTGGATATGCGAGGCCTTCTGCCTTTCCATATGAAATTGGAGATCATTTTTTCTATCTCTGTGAAGAACACTGTAGGGATTTTAATTGGAATTGCATTAAATCTGTATATTGCCTTTGGTAGGGTTGTCATCTTCACAATGTTAATTCTGCCTATCCAGGAACATGGGAGGTCTTTCCATTTTCTCAAGTCCTCCTCATTTTCTTTCTGGAGTGTTTTTATGTTTTCGTTGTATAGATCTTTCACTTCCTTGGTTAACGTTATTCCAAGGTATTTTTTTGTTGTTGCTATTGAAAATGGGACTATGTCCCTTATTTCTTTCTCTGTATCTTTGTCATTTGCATATAGAAAGGCTACTGATTTTTGTGCGTTGATTTTGTATCCTGCTACTTTAATATAAGAGTTAATCACCTTCATGAGTTTTGGGATGGAGTCTCTCAGGTCTCTTACAAATACAATCATGTCATCAGTGAATAGAGCTAACTTAACTTCTTCCTTTCCAAATTGTATCCCTTTTATTTCCTTCTCCTGTCTTATTGCTTGAGCTAGGACTTCCAGTACTATATTGAAGAGCAAAGGTGAGAGTGGACAACCCTGTCCTCTTCCTGATCTTAATGGGAATTCCTCCAGTCTCTCTCCATTAAGTATTATTTGGGCCTTTGGAGCTTTGTATATTGCCATTATTATGTTAAGATATGAACCAACCATGCCAATTCTTTCCAATGTTTTGATCATGAAGTGATGTTGTATCTTGTCAAAGGCCTTTTCTGCATCTATCGAAATGATCATATGGTTTTTATGTTTAACCTTGTTTATGTGGTGTATTACATTGACAGATTTCTGTATGTTGAACCACCCCCGTGTTCCTGGGATGAATCCCACTTGGTCAGGATGGATAATGCTTTTGATGTGTTGTTGGATTCAGTTTGCAAGGATTTTGTTCAGGATCTTTGCATCTAAATTCATCAGGGAAATAGGCTGGTAGTTTTCTTTTCTTGGGGCATCTCTGCCTGGTTTTGGAATTAGGGTGATACTAGCTTCATAAAAGGAGTTGGGTAGCTTTCCCTGTTCACCAATTGTGTGGCACAGTTTGAGGAAGATTGGTTTGAGTTCTTCCATGAAGGTTTGATAGAATTCAGCTGAGATGCCATCTGGTCCTGGACTCTTCTTTTTTGGGAGTTTTTTTTTATTACTTTTTCAATCTCCATGAGTGTGATGTGTTTATTGAGGTGATTAATCTGCTCTGAGTTTAGCTTTGGTAGATGGTACACATCCAGGAATTTATCCATCTCCTCCACATTATCCAGTTTTGTGGAGTAGAGGTTTTTGAAATAAGTCCTGATGATTCTCCAAATTTCACTTATGTCTGTTGTGATCTCTCCTTTTTCATTTTGAATTTTGTTAATTTGAAGCTTCTCCTATTTTTGCTTGATCAAATTGGCCAGGGGTTTGTCAATCTTGTTTATTTTTTCAAAGAACCAGCTCTTTGTTTTGTCAATTGTCTTAATTGTTTCCTTGGTTTCCAATTCATTAATTTCTGCTCTAATCTTAATTATTTCTTTCGTTCTGGAGCTCTTTGGGTTGGATTTTTCTTGTTTTTCCAGTGCCTTTAGGTGAAGGGTTAGGTTATTGATTTGGGATCTTTCTGTCTTTTTTATGAAGGCATTGAGTGCTATGAATTTTCTCCTGAGGACCACCTCCATTGTGTCCCATAAGTTTTGGTACGATGTGTTCTCATTGTCATTCAATTCCAGAAATTTTGCAATTTCATTTTTTATTTCATCCACTATCCATTTATTGTTTAAAAGTGTGCTGTTCAATTTCCAGGTGCTGTTGGGATTCTTCGTGAGTCTTTTTTTGTTAATTTCTAGCAGCATATCATTGTGATCTGATATCATGCAGGGAATTATTCCAATCTTCCTAAATATGTGGAGGCAGTCTTTGTGACCCAGTATATGGTCTATTTTAGAGAATGTTCCATGAGCTGCTGAGAAGAATGTGCAGTCTGTGGATTTGGGATGGAAAGTTCTGTAGATGTCCATTAGGTCTAAGTGATCTATGGTTTTGGTGAGCTCTCTTACTTCCCTGTTGAGTTTCTTTTTGGATGATCTGTTGCGGCGAGCCCCCCCGACCAGCGGGAAAGAACAATCACCACACGAGGATCCTTCTTGATCACACTTTAATGGAGAGCTCTTGGTTAACAGGAGAGCGGAAGGAGAAGGACCCGGGGGCGGGATGTGCAGCTACCTTTATAGGGGGATGGGCAATAAGGCACCTACGGATTGGCTGCTTACCCGCTTGTCACCGCCAGGTGCCACGGGATAGGCTCAGGACAGGTTGCGTCAAGCGCATGCGCGTACCTTGAATACGTTTGGCGCGAAAGCACTGTCGTAAAGAAGCTGAACGCCACGAGGTCAGCGCCATCTTTATAAAAGCGGATTACATGTGGTTTCCTGCAGTGCCAGCGACATCTAGTGGTGGGGACTAGATGTGGCTCCCTGCAGTTCCCCCTTTCTATTATAAAGCGCAGCAGGTGAAGGTAGAGGTTTGATCTCTGATAAACAAAAGGACATTGTGAAGACCCCAGGCCAGGAGCCAGGCTGGTGCCTCACCCGTCCGGTACCTTTTCTCAGAGATGGGATGTCGGTACCAACCCATATGCAATCAAACATGCCCTCCATGAGGCTGCTAAGAGCATACCTCATGTGCAGTACTTTGTCTCGCAGCCTGAGCGCCAATGAATGTCGTGTTCCCAACACCAACCCTCTGCCCATCCTTGTGCAATGGGCACTTCAGGCCCTAAGGGTGCAAGGGCCAGGGGAAACTAGGTGCTCTTTAGGGCCGACAGCCAAATCTGGGGGGAGGACCCACACTCCAAAGCGGCAAGTGCTTGAGAAATAACTACCTTGTCCCGCCTGGTCTGGGCTTGCAGGCGACAAATCAACCAGAGGCACAGTGCACAGCCCCCAAGGCAGCAAACTGCAAACATCCCTACCCCTACCCACTCCTTGAAGAAGGAAAAGGCAGAAGAAAGCCAAGAGGTAAAACCCTCAGCCAGGCTAAGGTCCACTCGCGTAGAATTGATCATAACAATAGCTTGTCTTAGTTCTTCCAATTCCGCATCAAAATCTAGGGACCAATTCCCTGCCAAGTACAAGGACAGTTGCTTTGACAAATTTGCTGCCCTTGTAAAGTTTTCATATTGAACACTAGTAATACATAAGGCATTAAGTTTCCATTCACATCCCAACTGAGCGATTTGCCAAAGAACATCAATTTGCTCCTGAACTAGGTCCACCCTTTGATTTAGGATCATAATGCCACCTTTGAGTTGGGAATTTAAATTTGATTGTGTGTCTAAGGCGGCAGCTGTGGAAGAAGCCAAGGTATTTAAGGTAGAGGTGGTTTGAACGGAAGAAGCCATGGCTACACCAGCGGCTGTAGCTGCGGCAGCAGCAGCCGCCACCGCAACAATAACAGCGGCCGTAATTCCAAAATCTCTCTTATGCCTGAACAAAGACAATGTACTAGGAGCCTCTACAGGCACGGGGACCCAACGGGGGACCCTAAGTACCATGGCTCTGTGATAGAGTGTTGCGTCCCAACATTGGGACAAATAACAAGAAGCATTAGAACAATTGCTGAAAGAAAAGTTACTAAGGACAAACATGAATGGTGGATGGACACACACCGGGGTGGGGGCATAAGAGGCATTTTTTCCTAGGTATTCTCCTATCCGGGTGACACCCCCGAGCACTCCCCCAAATCTCCATTCAAGGAATTCGCTCAGGAATAGTAGCTCATGGACTACTCCAGACACATTATTACGGGCAACTGTCCCCCCCCCGTAATAAAACAAAGGGTGTCATATCTGTGCAGCTACCATTAACCCCACACAGAACCCACTTTGAAAATGGGTTCATATTACTATCCTGTAGAAATGGTCCCTCCTTCCACGACAACTGTAAAGGAAAAGGCCCTTTCATATTCGGGGAATAAGTAAAGGTCCGTCCCACATCTGCCCAGCCCACAGTACTGGACTGGCATTCCGTCCATGGCCAAAGGTCCCCTTCATAAGTTCCCATACAGTGAGGTGCCAGGCGTGGTTGAGGCAGAGTCACAGTACCTCTCTGGCCACGAAAAAAGGTACCATTGAGCCATATCACCTCTTCTGAGAAGGGGTAACTATAAGCTTTGTGGGACGAATTCCGAAATGTAGATTCTGGGCCCCATCTCCTGTTCCCCCTAAACCAAGCAAATGCCTGCATCTCCAGTTGTATACAAGAGTCACGTTCACGGGCGAGAGTAAAGCAGAGACTTCCACTTTCCTCGAAGTGTCGAGCCTCCCCCAGGGGGGCAAGGGTCAGGTCTTTAACAACCGTAGGGAGATTGAGACCTTGCTGAGTAGTGAAGAACCGAGGAAGGACTCTCGCCGTGTGGCGAACGGGCAGGGGCTTGGGGAAAACAGACAGGATGCCCCAGCGCAATTCTCCTCTACTAGTCTCCAGGCACATAAGGATCAGCATCCACAGGATCTTTGGCACTCGTACTTGGATGGCCATCCTCGTCCCCTGGACTCTCCTCTGGAGTTGATGTCAGCGTCTTGACTAGCCGGGCCGGGACCCAATGTGGCGATTCCTGGTCCTGTGGAAAGACACAAACAGCTCCCCTGGATCTTACCAAAGCAGGATCCGGTCCCTTCCATTTATTATCCAACACATCCTTCCACATGACCAGTTCCGGATGTGCTTGTGCCCCCTGGTGGCAATGTCTGTCTGCTGCAGACCTATCATGAACATCCAGAACTAAAAAATTAAGGGTATAGAGTGCTAGAGAGACTCTCTCCTTGGGGGTTGCATTCTCCGCTATCCCCCTTCGTTGCTTAAAAAGGATAGCTTTTAAACTTTTATTTGCTCTCTCCACAATACCTTGGCCTTGTGGGTTGTAAGGTAGGCCAGTAGTGTGGGCAACCTGCATCTGGGCACAGAAGGCACGAAAGCCAGAGGAAGCATAAGCAGGGCCATTGTCAGTCTTTAGGCGTCGCGGTTTTCCCCAAGACGCCCAGGCTTCCAAACAATGAGTTTTTACATGAGTAACCTTTTCCCCTGCAAGAGGAGAAGCATGTATGATTCCTGAGCAAGTATCCACCGAGACGTGCAGGTATTTAAGCTTGCCAAATTCCAAGACATGAGTAACATCCATCTGCCAAAGATCACCAGGTCTGAGGCCCCGTGGGTTCACACCCACATGTGGAGAAGGCAGGAAAGTGACACAGGATTGACAAGCCTTAACAATATCACGTGCCTCGGACCTAGAAATGGCAAAGGTCTTTCTTAAGGTGTTAGCAGGAACATGATACAGTCTATGGAACTCGGTGGCCATATCTTTAGGACTACTCATGGCTAACATGGTCATCCGCGTGGCTTTGTCTACCAAGTCATTTGCTTGAGATATAGGTCCTGGTAGCAAGGAGTGAGCACGAACATGAGTAACATAGAAGGGGGAGGAGCGTTGCCAAATGAGAGATTGAATTTGAGAAAGAATGTTTGAGACAGGACTAGCAGAATGAATAGAAGCAGCAATTTCCAGTCCAACAACTGCATTAGCCACATACTGTGAGTCTGTGAACAAATTAAAGGGACTACCAAAAGTCTGAAACACCTCCAAGACAATCATGCATTCCACAATTTGGGGAGAGTCAGGCCTATAGAACTTCACCACAGGTTCTGAGCCCTGAACCATATAAGCTCCGCGACCTGTTTTTGAGCCATCAGTGAAAATGGCAGGGGCTGAGGGCAAAGGGCCCTTTGATGTGACCCGGGGAAAATAGACTAAATTTTTTTCCACGAAGGACAGAATGGGGCTTTTTGGGTAATGGTTATCTATAGGATTTGGAAAAGCACACATAAGAATGCTCCATTCATCAACCGTACCGGATAGAGTCTCTACTTGTTCCTTAGTATAGGGGATGATAAGCTTATCAGGCAACTTTGCAAAATGAGTTAGGCACAATTTCAAACCCAAACAAGCCTGTTGGGCAACCAACTGTGGGAAGTACTGCAGGGTACGAGCTCCCAAGGAATGTCCATGAATCCACAAAAGAGGGCCATCCTGCCATAACACTCCCGTGGGGACATCCCTTGTTTTTAGAATACAAAGAAGAAGCGGACTAGAAGGGTCAAAGCGTTTAAGCTGTGCCTTCATAAGGGCCTTTTCTATTTTGCTTAAGGCTTGACGAGCTGGCTCAGTGAGCACACGAGGAGAGGTAATCTCAGGATCACCCTCCAAAATGGAAAACAATGGTAACAAATCTGCACGTGGGACATGGAGAAAACCTCGCAACCAATTAATGTCCCCCAAAAGTTTTTGAAAATCATTTAATGTATGCAAATGGGAGGTACGGATGCAAATTTTTTGAGGTTTCACA
This sequence comes from Dipus sagitta, assembly GCA_036346955.1. NCBI lineage: Eukaryota > Metazoa > Chordata > Mammalia > Rodentia > Dipodidae > Dipus > Dipus sagitta. The sequence continues at coordinate 79,856,275 of CM070772.1, read as the reverse complement.
GACTGAAGGCCAATGACGGACCCAAGGAAATTTACTGAATCCGTTTGCTGGACCTTCTCTGGGGCAATAAAAAGACCCTTATGTTCCAATGCCTTGACGACCTCCTGAAAGGAGACATGCAAAACATCTAAGGTAGGGGCTGTGAGTAGGATATCATCCATATAGTGGATCATACGTAAAGAGGGGAACTGTTGTCTTACTACAAATAACACTGAGTCTACATAAAGCTGGCACATAGTGGGACTGTTGGACATCCCTTGTGGCAACACACGCCACTGAAAGCGGGCATCAGGCTTCTCATGATTTACAGCTGGTAATGTGAAAGCAAAACGCTCTCTGTCCTGAGGGCAAAGGGGTATGGAGAAAAAACAGTCTTTAATATCTAAAACCATCACTGGCCATTCCCTGGGGAGAGCAGAAAGCGCTGGCAGGCCCCTCTGAACTGGGCCCAGGACCTGCATTTGAGCATTGACAGCCCTCAAATCATGTAATAATCGCCACTTTCCAGAGGACTTTTTAATCACAAATATAGGTGTGTTCCAAGGGGAAATAGAGGGCTCCAGGTGGCCTAACTGCAATTGTTCCTCAATTAACCTCTGGGCTGCTTCCAGTTTTTCCTGTGAGAGGGGCCACTGAGGAACCCACACTGGCTTATAAGTCATCCAGGGTATGGGCACCTGTTCAAAATTGGAAGCAGAATTTTCAGTGGTCCCTAAGAAAAACCCAACCCAAAACGATCCAGCTTCTCCTCCGGGATGATGGGCTGAGGTCGCCCTTGAAGGTGCTTCCCTAGACCTGAGCCTGGAACAAAGCCCTGAATTTTCATCATATTTTTACTAGCTTCTGAATATTCATTAGTCAAGCGGAGATTCATCTGGGTCTGAATATCTCTTCCCCATAAATTAATGGGAACATCCAACACAAAAGGTTGGATTTTTCCCTTTTGACCCTCTGTAGTGGTCCATGTTAACTCCTTTGCACTCATATGTGGTGTTTTAGCAAACCCTAAGCCTTGCAAGATCTGAGCTGATCTCTGCAAGGGCCAGGCTTTTGGCCAAGAATCCAATTTTATTATACTTTTATCTGCCCCAGTGTCCACCAGTCCTGAGAATTCTCTTCCTTCTATGGTCAGGCGCAGAAGGGGTCTTTGATCCAACTCCAAAGACAAGCAGGTCAAGTCCACACCGGTAGACCCAAGGCTCTTGTCACCCCTTTCCTTATCTAGTGCAGGAAATAGAGAATGGTTAGAAGGCAAAATCAGCAATTGGGCAATACGGTCCCCAGGGGCCACTGACACTGCCCCATAGGGGGAATGACAAAGAATTTTAATTACACCTGTATAATCTGGATCGATAACACCGGGGAAGACTATGAGACCCTTTAAAGTAGAGGAGGAGCGCCCCAAAAGAAGGCCCACCGTATCTCTTGCTAGCGGGCCAGACACATCTGTGTCCAGGATTTGCACGCCCATTTCCGGAGTTAAGACCAATCCGGAGGTGGCACAGAGGTCCAGGCCTGCAGAGCCCGATGTTGCTCTCCGGGCTGAGGCAGCGGGGGACCTGGCGCCACAGTCACCGGGACCTGAGGTGTCTGCATTGCCCCATAGATTTGTGGGCCCTGGGGACGTGGGCCCTTCCCCCCGTTTTTTTGGTCCTGATTACTTGAAAGAGGGGGGAGGGGCAAACCATTAACATCCCTCACAGATCTACATTCATTAGCCCAGTGTTTTCCCTTCTTACATCTAGGACAAGTCCCAGGGGGGCGCTGTGCCGGTCCCGCATCTCGGGCAGGGGCTGGGCTATCCGCTTGAGGACATTGGCGTTTAAAATGTCCCAATTGACCACATCGGAAACAGCCCTTTTGAGTCCCTGTCCGTTGAGCCTTAGCGGCAGCTAGAACCGCTGCTGCTAATCCTGCATTAGACAGAGGCCCCCCTATCTCTCGACAGGCTTTGAGCCAGTCATCCAATGTTCCCCTTCTTACTGATTGTATAGCCTTTTTGCACTCCTTAGTGGCCTGTTCAAATATTAGCTGTTGTATAAACGGCATGTTGTGGTCAGCAAGGCCAATTGTCTTTTCTGCCACTTCCAACATTCTAGCTGAGAAATCAGAAAATGGCTCGGTAGGGCCCTGAACAATCTTAGTCAACTGTCCTGCGGCCTCTCCCTTATTGTGGAGCTCCTTCCATGCCTGATAATGAATATTATTAATTTGGATATACACGTCTGGATGAAAATTAAGTTGATCTGTAAGAAAGGGACCAGTCCCCAGAAGCATATCAGAAGTCCAGTCCCAGTCCCCTTTCATAATATTCTGCCTAGCTTGTTCTTGGGCTTTATCAGAAATCAGTGATCTGAAATCCAAATATTGCCCCCTCGTTAGGCAAGCCCGGGCTAAATCTAACCAATCACCAGGAGTAAGGGTGCGCTGCGTGAGTCTGCGAAGCAGCATAAGTGAATAATCAGCAGTGGGTCCAAAGTCTTTGCAGGCCTGAACTAAATCTTTAAGTTCCGTATAGGGGATTGGCTCCCAGCCTCTTTGATTGGTAGTGTTATTCAAAAAAACCGGGAAAGCGGAGGCCAGGCAGGACCACGTCCGCGGCTTAACAAAATGGCTGCGATCCTCGGCTGGGACATGGGGGGGGGAACATGAGGGCGTGGCAGAGCACTAGGCGGTGCTCGGTTTCGAATACCAACTTCCTCTTTTAAGGCACTCCTCCCCCTAACCGCGGGAGGGCAGACACGCCTGCCCACAAACTGAGTATCCTGAGTACAAAGCAAAGCTGCCTCCTCTAAATCCTGTCCCTCTGTCCCACTGGAGTCCTCCTGATCAGAAGCAGAACTACTGCCGTGATCATCTCGTATACTCAGGTGTCGCAGCGGCTGTAGGGAAGGATATAACCCCACAGCCCCCTGCTGCGGCGGGGCCCTAGGGAAGTCCTCACCCCTCCTGTGCATACAGCCGGAGCCCTCATTACTCTCTTCTAACGGGGGTGCCTTCTCCTCTACATGGCAGGGAACCTTTTCCTTGAAATGACTGGCCACATTGGGAACTCCTCCCGGGAACTGACTGGCCCTTTTTTCCTGTACTTCCGTATATAATCTGGGTTTGCTATCCCCACTTGCATCAGATTCTGACAAACTATCCTGATGTTGTCTGAGCCGTCTCCGGCCCTCCTGAAGTGGGTCCGGGTGGCTTCCAGAACGTAAACAAGAATGTATCATCCTCCAGAAAGGGAGGGTACCTCGACCTAAGTGACCCTCCTCCCTAGCCGCCTCAAGGTCTTTACCCAGCTTTTCCCATGAGGGCAATGAGAGATCTCCGGACGCCGCAAACCATGGAGCCGCAGCATCAATGTCCTTAACAATCTTTTTAATAGTGGCATTAGAGACCTTTAGATCACGTTGTTTCAAAACTTCCTTTATAGGCTGAGTAAAATCAATGGGAGAATGCCGGGCACTCGATGTATTGCCCATCACGAGCTGGAAGGCTGGAAATAAAACTAACAGCCAGCCCCACGTTAGCTATCGAGGATTTATCTGACTCGAGGCTCCAAGGACCAGAGCCGCGTTGTCTACCGCGGGTTTAACCGGTCCAGGCTATTAGCAGACTAGGCAGGATAGAAACGAACGCAAAACAATAGAAAGGCCCAGACAAAACAAACAAAAAACAGCAAGAACAGCGAGGCCCTCAGACACGGACATGACTGAGACACAGAAAAGAAAAGAAAAGAAAAAGAAAGAATGACTTACCGGTACCTTCCTCTCCGTGTGTCGAGTTCTGAATCCTCCTTTGGTCCTTCACCTGGTGCCCACAAGGCTCCCAGCGTCCCGGGGATTTCGGCACCACTTTGCGGCGAGCCCCCCCCCCGACCAGCGGGAAAGAACAATCACCACACGAGGATCCTTCTTGATCACACTTTATTGGAGAGCTCTTGGTTAACAGGAGAGCGGAAGGAGAAGGACCCGGGGGCGGGATGTGCAGCTACCTTTATAGGGGGATGGGCAATAAGGCACCTACGGATTGGCTGCTTACCCGCTTGTCACCGCCAGGCGCCACGGGATAGGCTCAGGACAGGTTGCGTCAAGCGCATGCGCGTACCTTGAATACGTTTGGCGCGAAAGCACTGTCGTAAAGAAGCTGAACGCCACGAGGTCAGCGCCATCTTTATAAAAGCGGATTACATGTGGTTTCCTGCAGTGCCAGCGACATCTAGTGGTGGGGACTAGATGTGGCTCCCTGCAATCTGTCTATTACTGATAATGGTGTATTTAAGTCCCCAGCTATGATGGTGTTGGTTGAAGACATATTATCATTAAGACTCTAAACATTGACACCAAAGTGAAAATCCTAAAAGCACCTAGGGAAAAACAGCACACCACTTTCAAAGGTAACCCCATCAGAATTACTTCACCCTTCTCAATGGAAACCCTGAAAGCTAGAAGGGCCTGGAATGAAACACTGCAAACTCTAAGAACCTATGGCTTCCAACCCAAACTACTCTACCCAGCAAAAGTATCCCTCATAATAGATGATGAAAGAAAAACATTCCATGACAAAACTCATCTTTACAATTATATGAACACAAAACCAAACCTACAGAGAGTATTTCAGGAAATTCTCCACAGAGAAGAAACAAATAATCAAACTCAATTGCCTACAAGAAGCAGATCACAATACCCAAACTTAGAGTAGGCACAAAAAACTTCAAAGTCCATGAAAACAACAACCCACATTTACCATCACAATATGGCAGGGATCAAATCAAATCTCACAGTCATTACCCTAAATTAATGGCCTTAGTTCACCCATCAAGAGACACAAGCTAACAGGATGGATCCAAAAATTAGACCCCTCAATCTGTTGCCTTCAAGAAACCCACCTCACCACTAAAGACAGACACCTCCTCAGGGTGAAAGGGTGGAAAACAATATTCCAAGCAAATGGGAATAAGAAACAAGCAGGCGCAGCTATATTAATATTGGATAAAATAGACATCAAACCAAAAATAATTTTAAAAAAAGACAAAGAAAGCCACTTCCTACTTATCAAGGGAACAATCCATCAAGAGGATATTACAATCATAAATCTGTATGCACCAAACACAGGGTTCATAAAACAAAACCTACTTGACAATAAAACAGAAATAAGCACCAACACCATTTTGACAACTTCTATCTGGTCCATTCAGTCTTGTCTCCTCAGAACCTTTCAGAGGCCATTAGATAGACTCTAATGGTATTAGATGACCAGATGTCCTTGGATGGTCCTTGAGGAAGATTCTTGAATGGTTTTGATAATTCTTCCAGTTTTACTTGGGAATTTTCTTACCTAGTAGTATTCTCTTAAGGGCTCAATCTTCAGTGTCCTTTTAGAAAGGAGCAAACAAACTTTGGTATGATGTTTCCCTCTTCTTCAGGGATGGAGCCCTGTTCAGCTTGGCTTACTTCTTTTCCTCCTGTACCCGTCTTTTCTCCATACTTTTCAGTTATCCTAGCTCTGTCGTTGTGGAGTTCTGAAGCTCTGCCTCTATTTCTGTCTTTGGAGTAGCATTTGTTATGTTTCTTATCCTAACTCTACTCCTTCACTGGGTCACACAGAGGCAACATCAGATATCCTACTCAGAAGTCACCACATGCTTGAACAGTGACCTTGGCATTGCTGCTGGGTTGGTGTAGACACAGTTGGGATTGTATGTCCTCATAGCTGACCCTTCATTATCACTCTAGAGTAAGCATATGAATTTTACACATTGAAAATTTACTTTAGGCTGGGCCTGAAACTCAGTGTAGAGCATTTACCTAATATGTACAAGGCCCTGGGTTCGATCCACAACACTAAAACAAAAGCCACTGTAGTTGTATAATGTATCTAAGGAAGAAAATGATTTAATGAATGTTGACAAGCTTTTATGCTCAATCCATATGCTAACCTTCTGTGTTGGGTATGATTGCCATGCCCACTGTCTTTAGGGAACCTGCAGAGAGGGATCATGTGGGTAAATGGGAAGCAGATGAGCCCAGTTCTTCTATACCCTTGTCCACAACACATCCATCACACCTAGTTGATTACACAATCTACTGAGTGACTTCCAGGAGGTAATTAATGAGCAAAACTAATTTATCTTATTTTCCCCATCTCCCGTTCTAATACACAAACATCCCAAGTAGGCAAGGAAGAAGGACTTAGAGACAGGAAGTCATCCCACAGGCTACAGCATCTTGTCCAAGAGGATACACACCAGTGAAAGTGAATAATGCCAATGTGCAGTTGGGATAGAGGAAAAGGAAGTCTGCCCCTCTCTCTCTAGAAAGGAGACACTACCATCCCTCATGTGAGCACCTTTGTCTATCTTACCTTTGGAACTGATGACACCCTAGGGAATTAGGGTATCCAGAAAAAAAGTAAAACAATCCAAACTGAGAAACAAGTTCACAATAAGCCATGCTGAAGCTGGAGCTGTTATGTCCTCAGAGAGGCAGGACTTAAGACCACACTACTATGAGGGCTTCTGGCTACACTTCTCTAGTGTCACAGTGGAGTGGCAGGCAGTGATGTGCTAGGAAGTGTCTAGCAACTTGCTTTTCAGGAAAAATAAAAGCCCTGAGTTTATGAGTATTCCTTTCATTTCCTTGGTATAAATATAACCCCAATGGACAATTTTAAGCTCCAGTGTTATACCACTGGCATCAAGAGCAGCTGGACCAGGACCACCACAGGCTTTGGAAATCTGACAGAAAGGACGCCTTCATGCCCCTTTAGAAGCTGCATTCTTATCTGTCCTTTCCTCTTGGAGCACACCTGTAGGTGGCATTTAAAAACAAGGAGTGAGGAGGATAAAGATTGCGATCTGAATCTTCTCTGATTTTAAAAGTCCTTTTTAATTAGCCATATGTGCTTCATCTCTCATAGCATTTAAATTCACTGTATAGCCGAGACTGACCTGACTTCTGACCCTCCTGCCTCTGCAGTGCTGAGTCTGCAGGGTGCACCATCACTGCCATGTTGTTCTTCAGCTCGTGATAACTGTCTGCTCATTAGCACATTTATTAATGGTTTGGTTTCTTGGCATTTGGCTTTTTGAGTTTTTATATATTCTAGATATCAATTCTCTGTCAGATATATACCAACAAAAGATTTTTTTTCTCATCCTGTAAGCTGTCTCTTCACTCAATTACTTGTTTTCTTTGTAGTGCAGAAATGTTTTAATTTCATGCACTCTTGTTTATCAATTCTTGGAAATATTTCCTGAGCAATTGAAGTCCTTTTCAAAAAGTCATTTACATAACTCTATATCTTTAAGTGCTTTTCTTACTTTTACCTCTAAAGTTTCAGAGTTTCAGGTCTTACATGAAGGTCTTTGGTCCATTTGGAATCATTTGTTGAACACATCAGGAAGATGCAAATTAAAATTACAGTGAAATTCCATTTCACCTGAGTTAGAATTGATATCATGGAGAAAACAACAATAAGTACTGGTGAAGAGGTGGAGCAAAGTTAACCCTTATACACCACTAGTATGAATACAAATTAGTCCAGTTATAAAAGAAATTAGAATGGAATTTCCTCAAAAAATTAAAAATATAAATATCAGCTGGGCATGGTGGCACACACCTTTAATCTCAGCACTCAGGAGGCAGAGGTAGGAGGATCACCATGAGCTTGAAGCCACCCTGAAACTACAGAGTGAATTTCAGGTCAGCTGTGAGCTAGAACAAGACTCTACCTCAGAAAACCAAAAAAGAAAAAAGAAAAAGAAAAGAAATATCACATGACCCAGCAATGGCACTCCTGGGTATTGACCCTAAGGACTCTAAATCAACATGCCATGGAAGTATCTTCACATCCATGTTTATTGCAGTACTATTCACAATAGCTAATTGTGGGATCATCCCAGGTGTCTATCAACAGATGAAGGGTTAAAAAATTGTAGTCTCTGTACACAATTGATTTATTCAGCCAGAAGGAAAATGGAAAATGAATGGAATTGGAGATCCTATTAAGCAAAATAAGTCAGACACAGAAAGACAAATATGGGTCTTCTTTCATTTATGGGTCCTACATTTTTTATATAGGCATGTGCAACTATGCATGCATAGACAACAAAAAAGTAGAAGTGAAACTGTCTAGGGAGATGAAGGAGAGTAATGGGAGAGGGAAGAGAAAGGAGAAGGTAAGGAAGTATGAGGGGAGTATGATCAAAGTATATTATATACTTACATTAAAATGTCCTTATAAAACCTAGAACAATGAATAAATGCCAGTAAAAATTGCTTCTTTTTAAAGAGAATGGTCCTTTCTATTCCATTGTTTTGTCTGCCCTTCATTCCTCCGGACTGACCCAGGGTGAATGTTAAAACCATGAGTTGATAGGCCTCCAACAGCTATCATTGGTCTGATTCCCAGCCCACCCTTCACATGGCTACTGGTCTATCTCTAGTCTCAGCATAGGAATCTGTACAGTGGGAATATCTATCATGTCTCTTTCCTACCTAAGTCCTTTCCTCTCCTCCCTGTCTTTTTATTCACTCAGTGTCTGTTTTTCCCAATGAATGCTAAACTCCCTGGAGGCATGGGCCTTGTCTGTTTTGTTCATTGTGGGATTCTACTGCCTAGGACAGTGGTTGGCATACATGAGCACTCAGTAAATATTTGTGAGATGAATCTCAAACTGATATTCAATAATGTATTCATCAAATATTTTAAGCATGTCGACATGCTGAGAACTGAACGAGGCCCTGGTGATTTAGAAGTCAATAGACATCATTGATGCTGCGGAATGTTTATTCCTCCCTGCACACCCACTAAGCAAAAACAATATCCATAGAGCAAATGTTCCCACCACTCTCCTGGAGGAGCAACCAGGTAAGAAGTGGAAGCAAGATGAAAACTATGGATTCCAGCTATAAATTATACAAATGCCTGGCATTAAAAAATTATTTTAACACATCAAATATTAAGTCATTCGCACACTCCGCAATTACTTTATCTGTCATCAGAACACTCGAGCTATTTGAAGTGGTGACAGATGGGAAGAAGTCCATGCCAATTTTTCCTGCAGGTGTGCATCTGGGCTGCAGGGGAGGGATCTGTACGTGCAGCAAGGGAGGGAAAGGGAAGGGTGACTGAGGTTATGAAACTGGAGCTGATGTGAGAGGCTTGGCAAAAAATAAAAATTACCAATTTGCATCTTGGAGAGCTTCAGGGCACTGCACTCCCTGGGAACTTGAAGTTGGGATTAACTGGGAAGCTCAGGAGAGTTGAACCTACATGCAGCCCACATTACAGAAGGGGGAAATCAAGGCTCAACCAATTGAGACAGAGTTAATAACCAGAGCCAGGGTATCTGGCTCCTCCTACTTTGTTGTGAGCCCTAATCCATTCCAAGGGCAGCAACCTGGAGGAAGTCAGACAATGGATCAGGTGGAGTGAAGGAGGGCTGGTCTCCACCAAGGAAGGGGTGCAGGGAGGATGTGAGGAGAATCCAGCTTCAAAAATCTCTGAACTGGGCTAAAGGGTTTTTCAAAATATGAAGATCATGGGCCTCAAGACCCACTCTGGAAGAGACTGAATGGTAACTTCAAACCCAGTGTGAGGCAGAGCAATCTGGCTAATGTGGCATTCCTGCTAGGGTTTTGGCACATCTGTCCAGATCCACTTGTCCCCACCTCCATATTCCCAGAACTTGAGACTCTGCTCCAGAGCCAGCATCCTTGGCTGCTTCTGACTAGTGGGAAACTGCCGCCTACTCTGGAGGGCTCAGCTTGTCTCTGCTGAGCTCACCAATTCCACCCTCAGCTGCTCTGCCGGCCACCGCCCTCATCCACCTGTACTTCGCCCATCCACATTGATGCCAAGCCATGCTCCCATACCACTCTTCACTAAATTTCATATCATACCTCACCCTTCCTTTCTTCCTCATCCTTCCTCAAATTCTGGACAACTTAAGTGACTGAGCAGGTAGACTGAACATCTCCCATACCCAATCCCAGCCCCACAAATCCACCCTGTGGGCTTCCTTCACTGACGGAATAAACACAAGATAAGACTGGTTTTCTGCCATCTTCTCAGCAGAGAAGAGGGGGGTGAATTAGAGCATAGCATAAAGGAATGGGGGTCATTATGAGGCATAAAGTCCAACCTGTGAAGTTTCAAGGCCTGGGCTTAAAGAAATTCTGAACATGCCTTTTTGTTTAACTGCAGAGGCAGTGTTTCAGGTGAGGAAAGGCTGGGCAGGGCCTTACTGATGGAAGCACAGATGGAGGCCGTGTCTGCCCCACTCCTTCTGCACTTGGACAGGGATCCACCTTACAGAAAGCCAAATGGTCAATGTACTAAGAAACAGCTTACTTTTAACAAACTGGCTTTCACCAAGCTGACAGAGCACCACATAACAATAGCTTATGCAGGGTGATGATTCCAGGGCAAAAAGATTGCCATGGATGAAGACTGAGTAAGCATATGCAAACCCCATTTCTTTTATTTGGCTTACTAACAATATTTGATTTTTTTTAATGTCAATTGTACTAAGGGAAAAAAAGATTATGTTAAATCCTCCAAAAAAAAAAAAAAAAGAAGGTGGCTTTTTAAAAATTGAGAAACTTTACTCTCAAGTGACATGTCTTCAATGGAGCAAAATCTGAATTGAGATCAGCACTTAATTCATCCCTTCATCTCCTCATTCCAGTAAGAAGTAGTCACTTTTTCCTTTTGTGGGCAAAGCCCTCCATGAGGCCCAGGATTATGAAAACAAAGAAGCCTTGGCCCCAGTCTTAATAGGGGAATAATACAATAGTAAGGAGCCAGGATGAGAGCGAGTAATAAATAATTCTCATACAGGCTGACTCTGTGTGCAGAGGGCTATGGGAAGAAGATGGGGGAACTGCTAGGGCTTGGTATGAGTTGGGGAGGTTCACAGAGTCAGGAGGGTCGAAGCAGTTCACAAGGAGCTCAAACAGAAGAGAGTTTGGAACAAACAAAATGTGCAAGAATGTGGTGGTTGAAATGTCATTCATCATGTGTTCAAAATTCACCCAAATGGTTCTTTTCCTGAGTAACAATGAGACAGTGGTGGGAGCTGACCTAAAAATGACGAAGGGTGTTGACGAGGTCATAGGCAGAACTGGATACAAAGCAAGAGTTGCCCTTTTGCTTTGCAACTCACAGGAATCCATTGAGAGTTTTAATTGCAGAGATCTGGGAAGCCCCCTGCAGGACAGAGTGGAGGAGAGCAGGTGTGCAAGGAGGGCACAGGAGACAAGTTAGGAAGCGGTTGCTACCATTCAGATGTCAGAGGGGTCTGTGTGCTGGAATCAGTGTGGGCATGATGACACACACCTTAACTGTCCATGACACTGGGCTATAGTCCATCCTTAGGTTCATGAGATCTCCAATAGAACTCCTACTGGAATATAACATTGAGATGAAAATGCAGAAACTTGGTGGCGGGGGGGGGGGGGAGTGGAGGGAAAAAGCCTCTACAAAACAGATCCACAGAAGAATAAAAAGCAGCTTTAAGAACTCAAGATCTAGGGATATAACCTAGTGGTAGAGTGCTTGCTGAGCATGTGCAAGGCCCTGGATTCAATTCAGGAGGAAAGAGAAAAAGAAAGGAAAGAAAGAGAAAGGAAGAAAGAAGAAGGAAGGAAGGAAGGAAGGAAGGAAGGAAGGAAGGAAGGAAGGAAGGAAGGAAAGAAGGAAAGAAGGGAATTCAAGGGGGAGGCAGAGGTAAAATACCCTTTCATCCATGCAGAGCTTTGATCTGTATACTGGAAGAACACTTTAGGATGCTCCAAGTAGCTGAAAAGCAGAGTTTTCCAGGCCTCTGGTAGAGGGTCTAGTCTCAAGGTCACTTAACACTTTGACTTGTAAATTGCTCTCTTGGGGGTCCCCAGTCTGTGGGGGTTTTGTACAGTGGCTGGCTGCTGACTTCCACGCAGGTCATGAACAGAACTGACCTCCCTGACTCAGCGCCTGACAAGATCTATGCCCCAGGAGGTCAGGCTCCCTGGCAAGCCCCATTGCCACGCCTGATGTCAAGAGAGAATGATGCATGCTCCGGAATGGATGGGCCTGAATGGGGAGACCAAGCCCTTGTCAGTCAAATGCCAACAGGGCAGTTCTGAACCTGCCAGGCTAGATTACTCATAACCTTTATAAAACAAAATGCCCCAATAATTAATTCAGAGCAAATTAATTAAAGGAAGCAGGAGCATTTCAGGGCCCATTATGAACTGGGTGATAATTATTAGCAAACACAGGAAGAGATTGAGTAAGTACCCCTGCCTCCCTGCTTCATTGGCAATGAACTAAGCCCTGAAATCCTAGCGTCAAAGGTCAGGAACAAACAAAGCATTACAGAGCTGAGCCCACCCATCACTGGGACTTCACCCATGTGACTGAAACACCTGGGGACTGCCCACACTCAGTCTGATCATTGTACCCACTTGAGAATTTTCTAGAACTTCGGTCCCTCAGCGAATTATGTCTGCCTTGCCTTGGAAGGAATTGCCAGAGGAGTAACATTTTCATGGAAAAAGTGAAAATAAGAGACTTTAACCCTGTAATAGTGAAACACTGCTTCAGCTTATGCCTTCCCACCTTTTCAAGTAGCACTCCCCAGTCCTGGGGAAATAACCTATCCATGGGGTCCATAGAACCACATTTGTCTGCACCAAATTTGTGACTGAAAATAGTCATTATATCTTACAGCTTATTTTTTATTATTTCTTTACTTATTTGAGAAAGAGACAACAAATAGAGAGACAGAATGGGTGTGCCAGGGCCTCCAGCTGCTGCAAACAAACTCCAGACACGGGCACTACCTTGTGCATCTAGCTTATATAAGTCCTGGGGAATTGAACCTGGGCCCTTTGGCTTCACAGCCAAGTGCCTTAATCGCTAAGTTATTTCTCCAGCCCTCTTACAGCTTCTTAATTTCTATATTTCCTCCTTTACCTTATCATTCACCTTCTAACATAACATACCAATTGCCTTACTATTTGTGGTTCTTCTCTCTGTCTCTCTCCCTCCCTCCCTCCTTGATTCCCTCCCTTGCTTTTCCTCTCTCTTTCTCCCCCCTAGGTCATGAGCAGAATGGATTCCCCCACAGCGGAATGTCTGCCCCAGAAGGTCAGCTCCCTGGCCATCCCAACATCAGGGAGAATGATACAGCCGCCCAATAATCAGGCTGAATTTGTTTAATTTTTATTTATTTATTTACAAGAAAAGAAAGAGAGAGGGGGGAATGGGCACCCAGGGCCTCTAGTCACTGTAAATGAATTCTACATGCATGTGCCACTTTGTGCATCCAGCTTTATGTGAATACAGGGAATTTGAACCCTGGCCCCTAGGTTTTGCAAGCAAACGTCTTTAACTGCTGAGCAATCTCATCAGCCCTTGGGCTGCATTTTAAGTCCTCCAAAAGCATCAAAATGAAAACTGTACAAGAGAGGGGATCTTTGTTTTACTTACATGTGTAGTCCACAAACCTAGAACAGTACCTGACACAGAGTAGACACTGGATAAATATTTTGTTGAATAAGCTAATGAGTAAGATTAGTGCTATCATTTTTTCAGGAATATACTCAGCAAATGCTGAACAGTTCTAGGGGTGAGATAGCACTTCAACAGCAATGATCTCTGTTTCCTACCTTAATTGTGGCACTTGATATAGTAACTGTTGAGCACACAAGGATGGGGACATACCTCCAGGGGCAGGCGACCACAGCAATCTTGGCATAATCCCAGCCTGTGAGATTCTCTGGTGTTCTTGTGAATTTACCAGACCTGTGAGGAGATAAGAATAGATAGTAAGGAGCTGGGCATGGTGGCACACACTTTTAAACCCAGCACTCAGGAGGCAGAAGTAGGAGGATTGCCGTGAATTTGAGGCCACCCTGAGACTACATAGTGAATTCCAGGTTAGCCTGGGCTAGAGCAAGACCCTACCTCCAAAAGAAAGGTAAAGGAATAGACAGTAAGACCTGAGTTTACGACAGTCTCAAGCTCTGGACAATCTTAAGGTTGCAGACCATGTACTCACACCTCCCCTAAGGGTGCCAGACCACATCTCCAGTACACTCAAGTTTGCTTTAGTCCAGGCCCTGGGGTCTCAGAGCAAAGACCAGATAGTCTTGCATTTTGGGGACACCATGAACAGCATGTCCAGCTTCTGACAGAAAACCTTTTATTGAAACCTCAGGCACTGACCGTCTGACAGTGCATGCTTCCTGACCCTACTCTTCTGAAGGCCTATGACCCGCATCTAGGATCGCGCCATGCTTCCTGGCAGAGGCTATAAGGCTAGTTCCGAACTAGGAAAGAATTCTGCTCTTCCAAGTGACCAACTTGCTCTACCACTAACTCTCCCAGAAACAGTTGATCTGCAAAAACTCAACAGATCACAAAAAAGAAGTCTCAATGGAGTTGAGACTTATGCAATGACTCCTGGTGATATACACCATCACATTAATCTGGGTCTCTGGTTAGTGACAAACTGGAGTTTTATCTTTCTTAAATAATGCTGAAAGTGCCAGGGCATTTTACCATGAAGAAATGGAGTCCCCAAGGTGAAGTGGTAGGTCTCTATAGTTGCCTGTCTACACAGGTACTGTGTCTGGGTTAAGAAAGGGAAATAAATCTTTCTCCACATGATCTATATTGTTTGAAGGGAACCCAGCATTGTTATGTGCTTCTTTACCTAATGAAGCTATCGCCTTGAAATTCAGTCTGACCACCTCCTGAACATCTCTTAGTCTCCCTCAATTCTCTTCACACCATCTCTTCCTTAAGTGATTGTAACCATGCTAACTGGTGTCCCTGCCTCACAGTCTTACTCCTTCCAATCTATTTGTCACAATGGCACAAAAGATTTCATTCACCCAGATCCCTTCTTTGAAGATTTCCAAAGGTTATGGTGACCTAAAGGTTGAGTTCAGGTTCCTAAGTTCATCTGTCCTTCCCCAACCCCTCCAGTCCTGTTTTGGCCTCCATTTCTCATTTAGTAAACCATCCATCTTCAACTTCTTCTGTTCCCCATCCACTATGACTCTACCCCCAGCATGCCATTTCCTTTTCGGTGACATCCCCCATCCACTCCTTTCAACCCTCCTTCTTCACTTACTAATTCCTACCTGTCTTTCCAGTCTGTTGCTATCAGATCTCCTTTGACCCCCAGACTAGGTTACATCTCCCTGCTATATATGTAGTTCTCCATCTGAACTCATCCCATCTTAACTCTCATAACACATTATAAGATCCACCCATGGCCCTGCGAGCCTGACTGCACCAGTTTCATCCACCTTACCAACACTTAGCATGTTCTTGGATCAATCAGTGTTAACTGGGTGAAAAAACTGGATTGATTTTCAAATAGCTATGAATTTCCTCTCTATGTACACCTGATCTTCCCTGATTTCAGCCTTCAGCTCGGGTTCATTCTGAACTTGGGATTCTCCTTTGATTCAGTCTCTCTAAACCAGTTTACCTATTCTCTTTTCCCAGTGATGTACCTGCTGTCGTCACTCTTTTTTGTTGTTGTTGTTGTTTTGTTTTGTTTTGTTTTGTTTTGTTTTGTTTTTCAAGGGAGGGTCTCACGCTGGTCCAGGCTGACCTGGAATTAACTATGTAGTCTCAGGATGGCCTCAAACTCTCAGTTATCCTCCTACCACTGCCTCCCAAGTGCTGGGATTAAAGGCGAGCGCCACCACACCCGGCTTGTGGTCACTCTTTCTTACCCCTTCATGAGCTCAACCTCGGATTCTTTCCTTAGATAATTAATTCCATTCCATTTAGGAATTCAGATTCCCAGAAACACTGGAAATGACAAATTGCCCACTTAACTTTTTAAAACTGTAGGGAGGCCTAGCATGCCCCCTAGAGGTAACTATAGTAAAAATGGTCATTTAGAATTGCTCTGCCGAAAAAACCAAAAAAAAAAAGAAAGAAAGAAAAGAAAAAGAAAAAGAAAATAGAATTGCTCTGCCAGGCATCCTCAGCATTAATTGTCAACAAATACAGAAAGACCTTGAATGCCACTTCCATTGACAGATGAAAGCCCAGGGGCACAGGATGTGACACGACTTGACAATGGTTGTAAAGAGAGGGTCTGGAATCTAGCCCAACCCTCTAGGTTTGTTGTAAAACATAAATGTCTGCCCAAATTAGAAATCCATGGGTTTCTCTATAGAATGACAATGTCTCCCTGAAATTCTAGTCAGCTCTGCTCCCTGATGTAAAGGCCCATGATGGGGACATGTCAAGGATGCCCAACTTTCAGGGGATAATGAAGAGGAGAGATGGTGAAAATATTGGTCTGATGCTATTCCTTTTACCTTCTCACCCCTCCTGGAATTCTAAATCTATCCCAGTATAAATTCAAAGACAGTCAATCAAGATGAACGGCTATGGGTGGGCCCAAGAACTGTGACTGTCCCCTTGAGTGTTTTACAGCTAAAGAAACCGAGATCTAAAGTAACCAAATGAGACTGGGAGTCATTTTCATGGAGACATTCAGAAATGCTATTCTTTTTTTATTATTTTTTTAATTTATTTGAGAGAGAGAAAGAGGAAGAGAGAGAGACAGAATGGGCATTCCAGGGCCTCTAGCCACTGCAAACGAACTCCAGATGCTTGTGCCCCCTTGTGCACATGGCTTATGTCCTAGAGAGTTGAACTGGGACAAACATCTTAACCGCTAAGCCATCTCTCCAGCCCCAGAAATTGAACTGCTTTTCTAGAATTAGATACCATGGAATAGAATTGTAAAACCTTACCATTTTTACTCCACATATAAATATGTGTGTGTACTTTGTGTGTGTATATATATATATATATATACACATATATATAATTTAGGCAGACTAAGATATATACCACTTCTAAACATAGACAGAATGTTCTAGGTGATATATAAATAAAATAAAATATAAATATAAAATAAAAATATGTTCAACTATCCAGATCCCACATGAGCCAGACACACAAAGGTGAGGCAGGTACAAGTTTGCACATGCCCACTAGGTGGCACAAGTATCTGGAGTTCAATTTAAGTGGCTGAGGCCCTGGCAGGCCAATTCTCTCTTTTTCCCTCTGTGTGTGTGTGTGTGTCTCTCTCTCTCGCTCGCTCGCTCTCACTCTGGCTCTCTCTCTGTAAAAATTTTAAAAATAAGAAAAGGAAGTGGCACTGTTACTTAAGAATGTTTTTAATGAAACAATTAAAAAGTTAATCTTATTAAATCTGTCCTTTACATACCATTTTAAAATGTCACACTCTAAAGCCAGGCATGGTAGCTCATACTTATAATACCAACACTCAAGAGACTGAGGCAAGAATATCACAAATATGAGGCTCACCCTAGACTAGATAGGGAGCCTATATTGTAAATTAATTAATTAATTAATTAATTAACAAGTAAATAGTCATATATTACCTCAACCACTTTACCCTATGTAGTACAGTGGCTGCCTAGAGGGTAAACAAGGTTGTGATTATTTCAGTTACAAGCTAAACTAGCCATTATTTCTAGAGCACTGATTTTACTTTTGGGATTGCCAAGTAAACTATGCTTATAAGGTCATGGATATATAAAGTCATTTATTAAACATAAATAAATAAAATGAGTTTGAGTCAAGCATGTTAGCACACAGCTTTATTCCCAGTACTTGGAAGGCAGAGGTTGGAGGATGGATGTGAGTTCAAGGCCAGCCTCCAACTATAGAGTGAGTGCCAGGTAAGCCTGGGCTAGAATGAGACCCTACCTCAAAAAAATTTAAAAAAAAAAAAACCAAAAGGGCTAGAGAGATGGCTTAGTGGTTAAGAAGTTTGCCCGCAAAGCCAAAGGATCCCAGTTGGATTCTCCAGGATCTACATAAGCCAGATGCACAAGGGGGCGCATGTGTCTGGAGTTCGTTTGCAGTGGCTAGAGGCCCTGGCATGTCCATTCTCTCTCTCTCTCTCTCTCTCTCTCTCTCTCTCTCTCTCTCCCTCCCTCCCTCCCTCTTTCTCTCTCTCTCTCCCTCTTTCTCTCTCTCAAATAAATAAATAAACATATACTTTAAATATTTTTTATTTATTTATTTGACAGAAAAAGAAGGAGAGAGAGAGAATGGGTGTGTGAAAGCCTAGCCTCTAGCCACTCCAAATGAACTCCCAACGTATGTGCCCCCTTATGCATCTGGCTAACATGGGTCCTGGGGAATCAAACCTGGGTCCTTTGGCTTTGCAGGCAAACTCCTTAACTGCTAAGCCATCCCTCCAGCCCAATAAAATATATTTCCAAAAATAAAATAAAATATTTTTTAAAAAGAATCTGTAGCTTTGATGAAAACTATTTACAAGACCTATTGCCCAAAAACAAATTTTGTAAAATTTGGTATTTCAAGAAAATTTTCCATTTTGTAAAACAACTTTCTACTTTTTCATTTCTGATTTAGTTAATTTGAGACTGTTCTTTTGTTCTTACTTAATCAAAATGAACAGTGATTTATCAAACTTGTTTATTTTTCCAAAGAACCAACTCATTTCATCAAATTTTTAAATTGTTTTTGTAGTTTCCAATTCATTACGTTCTGCTGAGATCCTGATTATTTTTTTTCTTTCTGAAGCTCTTAGGGTTGGATTCTTCTTGTCATTCTAATGCATTTAAATGGAAAGTTAGGTTATTAATTTGGAATCTCTATGTCTTTGTTATGAAGGCATTTAGCACTATGAATTTTAACCTTAGGACTACCTTCATTGTGTCCCATGAGTTTTAGCAAGTTGTGTTTTCATTGTCATTCAATTCTAGGAATTTTACAACTTCTTTTTTAAGTTCTTCTAAAATGCATCCATTATGTGAAAGTGTGTGGTTTAGTCTCCAGGAGCTGGTGGAGTTCCTGATGTGTCTCTTGTTAATTTTTAGCTTTAAAGCATTGTGATCTGATATGATGTAGGAAATTGCTTCAATTTTCCTGAATTTATGAAGGCATGCTTTATAACCTAATATATGGTCTATTTTGAGGAAGGTTTCATGAGATGCTGAAAAGAATGTGTATTCTATAGAATGGTGGTAGAAAGTTCTGTAGATGTCCATTAGGTCTAGTTGATCTATGATGTTGTTGAGCTCTATTATTTCCCTGTTGGTTTTCTGCTTGGACGATCTTGTCTAGTGATGATAGTGGAGTATTAAAGTCTCCGACTATAATTGTATTGGTGTTTGTTTCTGTTTTGTTGACAAGTAGGTCTTGTTTTATAAACTGTGGTGCACCTGTGTTTGCCACATATAGATTTATAATTGTGACGTCCTTGTGTTGGATCATTCCCTTGATAAATAAGAAGTGGCCTTCTTTGTCCTTTTTGATTACTTGTGGTTTGAAGTCTATTTTATCAGATATTAATATAGCAACACCTGCTTGTTTCTTATTTCCATTTGTTTGGAATAACATTTTCCATCCTTTCACCCTGAGGAGGTGTCTGTCTTTAGTAGTGAGGTGGGTTTCTTGAAAAAGCAGATAGAAGGGTAAACTTTTTTGATCCACACTGTTAACTTGTGTCTTTTAATGGGTGAGTTAAGACCATTAATATTTAAGGTTATAACTGTGAGGTTCTATTTAATCCCTGCCATGGTGGGGTGCTTTATGAAGTTTGGTGCTTTCTTGTATTTTGTACTTTTTTAAGCCTGCTCTAGTTTTTTTTTTTTTTTTTTTTTTTTTTGGTTTTTTTGGTTTTTTTGAGGTAGGGTCTCACTCTAGCTCAGGCTGACCTGGAATTCACTATGGAGTCTCAGGGTGGCCTCAAACTCACGGCGATCCTCCTACCTCTGCCTCCCGAGTGCTGGGATTAAAGGCGTGCGCCACCACGCCCGGCTCCTGCTCTAGTTTTTATTGTGCTCTTCTTGTTGTATGTTCTTGATATTGGTTGTTTGACTGTTCGGTGTGCAATATTCCCTGAAGTATCTGATGTAGGTTTTGTGTTATATAATTATAGACTTGACATTTTTATGGAAACTTTTCCTTTAACCATCTATTATGAGGGAGACTTTTGCTGGGTACAGTAGCTTGGCCTGGATGCCATAGTTTCTTAGACTTTGAAGTGTTCCATTCCAGGCCCTTCTGGCTAACAGGGTTTCCATTGAGAAATCTGAGGTAATTCTGAAGGTATTGCATTTGTAAGTGAGTTGTAATCTCTTACTCCTTTTATCATTCTCTCCTTGTTATAATTGCTAAGTGTTTTAACTAGGATGTACCTTGGAGAGTTTCTTTTTTTTTTTTTTTTTCTTCAACATTTTATTTTATTTTATTTTATTTATTTATTTATTTTATTAGTCAGTTCTGTATTCAACAAATACAGTCAGTTTGGTACCATTATTAGGCTCATCCGTGACCTACCCCCTCCCCTTGGCCCCTCCTTGTTGAGGTATACGGGTCATGCATTGTGGAGTTAGCCCACAGTTATGAGTTTCTTTATTGATCCTGTCTGTTCAGTTTTCTGTGAGATTCTTGTATCTGGGTGGGCCTATCTTTTGAGAGACTGGGAAAATTTTCTTCAATAATTTTGTTGAATATGTTCTTTATGCCTCTGGCCTGGATTTCCTCTCCTTCTGGTACATGCATGACCTGGATGTTTGGTTCTTTTAGGGTATCCCATACTCCCCTCATATTCTATTTGCATGATTTTTTGAGTTTAGCAAAGTTTTTGGCCTCCAAATCAATTTCTTCTGTATTGTCCTCCAGCCTAGAGGTACTGTCTTCCACATGAGTAACTCTGTTAGTGAGCGGTTCTAGAGAGGTTTTTTTAAATATATATATACATTGCAGTCAGGTTCGCATTGCTGGTAGAAATCACAAAACCATGAGCAGATTCTGGGAAAAAGAGGTCTGTTTTGGCTTAAAGGCTTGAGGGAAAGGTCCATGATGACAGAGGAAAACGATGGCATGAGCACAGGGTGGACATCACTCCCTGGCCAACATAAGGTGGACAATAGCAACAGGAGAGTGTGCCAAATACTGGCAAGGGGAAACTGGCTATAATACCCATAAGCCCGCCCCCAACGAAACACTGCTTCCTGGAGGTATTAATTCCCAAATCTCCATCAGCTGGGAACCTAGCATTCAGAACACCTAAGTTTATGGGGGACACCTAAATCAAACCACCACATTCCACCCCTGGCCCCCATAAATTGATACCCATACATGATATAAAATACAATGCATTCAGTCCAACTTTAAAAGTTCCCCAGAGTTTTTATCAATCTCAGTGATGTTCAAACATCCCCCTAGTTTAAGATCTTCTAACTGAGCCATAATACCAAAAACTCTCCAAAAAGCCCATAGTGGCACAAAATAAACATTCACACTGCAAAAGATGGCATTGAGATAGCAAAGAAATATCCAACTAATACAATATTTAAAACAACCAGAGCAAACATCAAACTGTAACTCCAAGTCCAACAATGCTAGCCAGTGACAAATCTCAAAGTCCAATAATTCTAACCAGCAACAAGTCTCTGGAATTCCAATTCCACCCCTCCAGCTAGGCTACTCACAGTCCTGGAAAAGTACATCAGGGCTGGCAGCTTTCCTTAGGAGCCATCTCATGGTCCTGGCATCTCCAGTGGGTCTCCACTGCAATCCACGGTTCATCCTCATGGCCCCATGGGGTCTCAATGCAGGCAACCAGCAAACCTGCTTCACATTGCCCATGGCCATTTCCAAAACACAAGACCATGTCACAAACTCAATGACCCTCTTTCCTGAATTTCTTATACTCCACAACACCAGGTAGGGTGATAATTTGTTAATCCAGGGGGGAATAATGCAGACTTTGAAGAACAGGACACTTCTTGAGCACTCAGTCCCCTTCAAAAGAGTCTACATCCTGCATGTTGCCCAGTGCAGGTCAGCTGGCCCAATCTCAATGGTTTTAATCTCTCAAACAATTTGCAGGTGAATGGGCAACAGTTCACACAAAGATTTTTCTTTCTGTTCATTTCTATGCAAAGCAACCCTGCACAACTTCTCAAGACATGGGCATAACAGCAAGCTTCTCACAAACTGCTAGCCAAGCAAAGCTCTTTCTCACCTTTATAAGCCAAACCTCACAGTCCATAGTTGTTACTGCAGGTCTTTCAACTCTGACCAGAATAGTCCACCAAGCTGTACTTACATCACTGCAAGGTATCTCTTAGACCAAGGTTTCAAAACCTTCCACATTCCTCTTGAAAATCAGCTCCAAAAGGCTAAAGCCATACAATCAGGTGTCTAGCAGCAACCCCACTCCTTGGTACAACTTTACTGTTGCAGTCAGGGTCACATTGCTGGTAGAAATCACCTAACCAAGAGGATCTTGTGGGGGAAAGAGGTTTATTTTGGCTTACAGGCTTGGAAAGCTCCATGATGACAGGGAAAATGATGGCATGAACAGAGAGTGGACATCACCCCCTGGCCAACATAAGGTGGACAATAGCAACAGGAGAATGTGCCAAACACTGGCAAGGGGAAACTGGCTATAATACCCATAAGCTTGCCCCCAACGAAACACTGCTTCCTGGAGGTATTAATTCCCAAATCTCCATCAGCTGGGAACCTAGCATTCAGAACACCTAAGTTTATGGGGAACACCTGAATCAAACCACCACTATATATATATATTATTGACAACTTCTATACTTACAGACAACAAACTATGGTATTTCCCTCTCCTCCCCTATTTTCCCCTTCATAACTCTGCTCTCCATCATACCCCTCCCTCTCTCCTTTAGTCTCTCTTTTAATTTGATGTCATCATCTTTTTCTCCTATTATGAGGTTCTTGTATAGGTATTGCTAGGCACCTGTGAGGTCTTGGATATTGAGGCCCATTTCTGTCTGGACAGTTGTACGTAAGGAGTGGTACCCTTCCTTTGGCTTTTACATCCTTTCCGCCACGTCTTCTGCAATGGACCCTGAGCCTTGGAGGGTGTGGTAGAGATGTTTCAGTGCTGGACACTCCTCCATCCTTTCTTCTCAGCACTTTGTTGCCTTTTGGGTCATCCCAAAAGAGAAGCTTCTCTAACCAGAAGTGAGATTAGCATTAATATATGAAGATGAACATCAAGTGTAGTGCATTCAGGGCAATTTGGTGAGAGTAATATATGCATTTATCCAGACAAGAGCAGGCTTTATACCCCTAAGGTTCATGACCTCCCCTGCCATAGGCTTTTGATTAGGGTTTCAGTACCAGGTATGTATTACCTCCCATAAAGCAGGCCTTCAGTCCAATTAGAAAGCAGTTGGTTTCCCCCAGAGCAGACATGCCACTATTGCACTCATTCAGTCATTTGGCCTGTCTGGCCAAACTTGAGGCTTCCAGTGTCCACTGTTTTCACTGCTGATGACTTCTGTCTCTTACTATATGCAGCCTTTTCCAGCTTTCAGTAGGCTGGGCTACCGGAAGAAGGTTTTCTTCTCAGCACCAGCTTGATTTCTCAGTGACTTTGCCACTCAGGCATGTGAAGTCTTCAGCAATAGGGTCTTATCATCTCTTTCTCATGGGAAACCAAGGGACTTGGCAAGAGCCTATAATGTTTTGGAGGCAACAGGGACCTCCCTGCCCAACAACTCATTGGAAGGTATCCCATCCCTGGCACTGAAAATTTTCTAGTAACAATATATGGCTTCTGGATGTGCCATTATTCAAGAAAGTAGATTTTCATATGGCTTATTCAGAATATCTTGAATTTTCATTGACCCTCCCCCAACCCTTCTTTTATACAATCTCTTCCCCTGACCTAGCTTAGGCATTTCCCTAAGCTAGGTTAGGGGAAGAGGTTTTTTAAAGCTGTATTTGATTTTTGTTTTCTGTTGTGTTATTTTGCATTGTGTCCATCTCTTTTTTGAGGTACAATTTCAGTTCAAGGTCTGATTTTCTTGATGCTTCCTGAAATTCATTCTTGCATTTGATCAAATCTTCATTAAGTTTAATCAACTGGTTATTGACATCTTCCATTTGTTGACTCATCTTCAATTCATTTATATTTCTTTTGAGGCTTTTAAGGTTTTCTTCAATTAAGTTAAGCCTAGTGACTAAAGCTGAGTGCTCAAAGAGATGATTCTGCTCAATTTCATTTATGCAGTTGTTGGTTTTTTGATGGCTTGCTTCCAGGGCAGCAATTCTTTTGATCAGGGTCACATTTGTTGTTGTGTTTTCATTGGGGGATTCAATTTCTGTTGATTTCTCTATAACTTCATTGGAGACTTTCATTGTGAGACTAGGCATCCTTCGTAGAGATCTGTCAGTTTTCTGACTTTCATTGGATTTTTGCATTGTGACCTACCCATCTTGGGGAAACATTTTTTTCTCTTGAGGGGGAAGCAAGTATTTGTCCTTATAGGATTTTCAGTGGGTGTTCTGTTTTAAATGTGAACCAGATTGGAGTATGATGGGGTTACGACTGCAGATGCACAAATTGTGGAGATTGCAAGTACACCAAAGGTACCTGGGGAACTGGGAGCTCTGGCCTACTCCTTCCACTTGCACATACTCTTCAGCACATGGGAATCAGGGGTTGGGGAACCAGGATCCAGGAACCTGCAGAGCCAGGGGCAAGAGGGCAGCTTCTACAGTGGCCCATATGGTTGGTTGATTCAGGTGTGCCCCATAAACTTAGGTGTTCTGAATGCTAGGTTCCCAGCTGATGGAGATTTGGGAACTAACACCTCCTGGATTGAGTGTATTCTTGGAATTGGGCTTATGGGTATTATAGCCAGTTTCCCCTTGCCAGTATTTGGCACACTCTCCTGTTTCTGTGGTCCACCTAATGATGGCCAGGAGGTGATGTCCACCCTCTTCATGCCATCATTTTCCCATGTGAAGCAGGTTTGCTGGATACCTGCATGGAAACCTGATGGAGCCATGAGGATGGACCATGGGTTGCAGTGAAGACCCAGTGGAGATGTCGGGACCATTAGATGGTTGCTAAGGAAAGTTGCCAGCCCCAAATGAAGTTTCCCAGAACTGTGAGTAGCCTAGCTGGAGGGGCATATTTGGAACTACAGAGACTTGTTGCTGGTTAGAATTATCAGACTTTGAGATTTGTCACTAACTAGAGTTGTTGGACTTGGAGCCACAGAGGTTGATGTTTGCCCTGTTTAAATCTTGTATATTGGTTGAATATTTCTTTGCTATGCCCAATGCCATCTTTTGCAGTGTGAGTGTTTATTCTGTGCCATTATGGAGTTTGGGGGGGATTTTTTTGGTATTATGGCTCAGTTAAAAGACTTTGGATTATGGAGATGTTTGAACATCATTGGGATTGATAAAAACTATGGGGGCTTTTAAAATTGGACTGAATGCATTGCATTTCACATCATGGATGGTTACCAGCTTATGGGGGCCAGGAGCAGAACATGGTGGGCTGATTCAGGTGTCCCTTATAAACTTAGGTATTCTGAATGTTAGATTCCCAGCTGATGGAAATTTGGGAATTAACACCTCCTGGAGGCAGTGTATTCTTGGGGGCAGGCTTATGGATATTATAGCCAGTTTCCCCTAGCCAGTGTTTGGCACACTCTCCTGTTGTTGTCCACCTGATGTTGGCAAGATGATGATGTCCACCCTCTGCTCATGCCATTGTTTTCCCGTGCCATCATGGAGCTTCCCCTCAAGCCTGTAAGCCAAAATAATTACTTTTTTCCCACAAGCTGAGCTTGGTTGGGTGATTTCTACCAGCAATATGAACCTGAATGCAACACCCATGCACCATCTGCCTCAGGGGGATAAGGACTTGGGTACCCAGAGACCAGTCAATCAGGAAAGTGGAGCAAAAGGCCTGCTTCTGCAGACCCTACTCAGGGATCAGGCCACCGCAAGACAGCAGCAGGGACACTGGGACCAGAGAACTGGGAGCTTTGGCCTACTCACTCCTTATGCACACCCTCCAGTGCAGGGGATCTTTGAGTTGGGGACCCAGGGATACTTCAATCAGGAAGGTAGAGCTTCCACAGCAAACTCGCAGGGTCCAGACAGCCCCAAGCCAACAGCAGGGGAACCAAAAGGGACCAGAGAATTGGGGGGTGGGGAGGAACAGGGAGACATGGCCTACTCACTCTGTGCATGCACCCTCAGTAGCATGAAAAATATTTTTAAGAGAAATTACTGGAGTAGAGAGATGGCTTAGCAGTTAAGGTGCTTGTCTGTGAAGCCTAAGGACCCAGGTTCAGTTCCTCAGAACTCAAGTAAGCCAGATGCAAATGGTAGTGCATGAATCTGTAGTTTGTTTGCAGTGGCTAGAGACCCTGGCATGCCCATATCCTCTGTCTTTCTCTTTCTTACTCTCTCTTATAATAAGTAAATAAAAATATTTTTAATAAAAATACTTTTAAAAAGAAATTACTATAGTTAATTTCTCATGATATCCAGAGCTATTCATTACATGTTTCTCATCTTTACAATGATGTCCATATGTGCAGCCAAGTGAAGGATCATATACAGATTATGTACCCCCACCCAGCTCTATTTTCTTTATTTATTTATTTGAGAGAGAAAGAGGGAGAGAGAGAATGGGCATGCCAGGGCCTCCAGCCACTGCAAATGAACTCCAGATGTATGTGCTTCCTTGTGCATCTGTCTAACGTGGGTCCTAGGGGCTCAAACCTGGGTCCTTTGGCTTTGCAGGCAAACCCCTTAACCACTAATCCATCCCTCCAGCCCCATTCCTTCACTTTTTTATAGTGTTGTTGATTAAATGAAGGGCCTTATGGATGCTAGACTAGCATTCAACCACTGAACTACTTCCATTCCCCTTCCCTTCACTTTTTTTTTCAAGGTAGGTTCTAACTCTTGCCCAAGCTAACCTGGAACACACATGGCAATCTTCCTACCTCTGCCTCCCAAGTCCTAGAATTAAAGGTATGTGCCACCATGCCTGGCTCCCTTCACTTTTACATTTTCAATATTTAACATCTCATTTCAGTTAGTCGACCAACTTTGTCCTACCCTGTTCTTTCTCTTTTTCTTTATAGGTTTTTTTTCCCAAAGAGCACTGGTTGACCTAGCATTTAAGGTCTCCCTGCCTCAACTTCCCAAGTTCTGAGACTTATTTAGGTTACCTGACTGCATTTCTTCACTTCTTCCTGTTTTCAGTCTGTTCTTAGCTGGAGATGCCTGATCGCCATCTTTCTTTTGGTTGTTGTTGTTGCCCACTTCCACATTTCCCTCTTCTATTTTTCCTCTCTTACTCTAATATGAATCACTACGTCTTACTTGTTTATTTCCTTTTCATTACTACCCTTAGTAGTTAATACTTAGTAGTTAATCTATCCTTATTCTTTTATTCCCCTAAAATTATTGAAATTGAAAGTATAATTGCTTTTAGTTGGATATTACTATATCATCACTTAGGTTTCTCCATCAGCTGTACTTGTTTCTACATTTGGTAATTTACTCTCAAAACAGATCGAGCATATGAGCAGAGGGAATAGATACTTAGTTATACCCCCAGTCTAGTGAGGGGAAATGATACCTAAATGCTTCCACTGAAAGAATATGGGTGATTTTTAAAATGCAAACAGTGACATTATCCCAGATGTACAAGTCCCAGTTTTAAAAAGGGGTTGGTGCTGGAGAGATGGTTCAGCAGATAAGGTGCTTACCTTCAAAGCCTAACAACCTAGGTTTGATTCCTCAGTACCCATGTAAAGCCAGATGTACAAAGTGGTGCATGCATCTGGAGTTCATTTGCAGCAGCTGGAGGCCCTGGCATACCCATATTCTCTCCCTCTCTCTCTCTCCTTCTCTCTCTCTCTCTCTCTCTGTGTGTGTGTGTGTGGGTGTGTGTGTGTGTCTTTCTGTCTGTCTGTCTCTTTCTGCTTGAAAAAAAATAAATAATTTAAAATATATATTTAAAAGGGAGAGTTCCAGTAAGATGGTGTCATACTAACCACACCAAAGCAGCCTAGAGAGGGAAATAAGTAGAAGCACAGAAAATATACTCTTCACACTGAAAGGTGAAGGTGCATAAGTTATTATCAACCACAGCAGAGAAACAAGAGAGACCAAGATTTTCCAGAACGGAGGAAACTGGACAAAATCCCACCAAGGCACCTGTGGCCCTGATCCATGCACCTGCTGGCAGGCCAGCAACACAAAGCTACAGGAGTAGAAACCAGGTGAAGGGATTTTCCACTCATATCAGCCTCCTTGCAAAGTCAAGAAACCTGAAGAGGAAGACATCAGGGACCAGCTGAGCAGCTGCTAAAGGAGAAAGCAAACAGGACCAACTGAGCAGCTCCAGTACAACTCCAGGCACCCTGCATAGCCTCCCATCCCCCAACTGTCAGGGCCATGAACCTCCAGAGAACTCATTCACCCCTGTCCACCCAGCACTGAGAGAGATCAAGGTGGGCATTCAGAGTGAGTAATATTGGAAGCCATCCCAAAACGTAACAGGACCTATAGGCCCACACTGAAAGTGCTAATCTGTCTTTCTATATCAGGAAAGTTTATGTATTACATTTAAATGATGTATTCTTAGTTGGCTTTACCCTTCTCAATTAAGCTGTATTTTGGTATTGACTATTATTGCCTTTGATGTATCCTGATTTTTAGGGCCTTTGTCTTTTTCTTCTGTCATTCTTGGGGCAGGGTCTGACTGGCCCCAGGAGCCATTTCAGACTAAAAATCTCAACCTCCTAGTTGGCAAGATTAAGATTGTGGGGCAATACACACCCTTAGGGATTTTGACTTTATTAGATTAGCTGTTTATTTTAATGTGCATGTCTGTATAAATATGCTGTGATGGTTTTAACTGAATGTGTATATTGTTCAGTTGAATTTTAGACTTTGCCAGTAATTTGCTCCACCCAGTCTACTATAATACTTGAATAGCAAGCAAACTTAACACCTAGGGTCACTTCTGCTATTTCTCTTAAAGTATAAGAGCTACACCTGGCACCTTAAACCTCTTCACTGAAGAAATACGAAGTCAGATTTACATGCCTAAGAACACTGAAGATAATTATAAAACCCAAACATCAAATTAATTAAATATGTAAAAACATGTAAAAGGGGGCTGGAGAGATGGTTTAGTTGTTAAGGCACTTGGATATGAAACCTGAGAAGGCTAAGAAGCCTAAGCCAGACACACAAGATGACACAAGTATGCAATGTTGCATACATGCATAAGTGGGAGCTCGAATGCAGTGGCTGGAGGCACTGGCATGCCAAATCTCTCTCTCTCTCTCTCTCTCTCTCTCTCTCTCTCTCACTTGCCCATTCTCTCTCTCACTCTCTCACATAAAAAAGGCAAATCTGTTGGGATTACCTCAAAAAAAATTTTAAGGGCTGGAGAGATATGTTAGCACTGAAGGCACTTGCCTGCAAAGCCTAAGGATCCAGGTTGATCCTCCAGTACCCATGTAAAGCCAGATGCACAAAGTGGCACATGCATCTGGAGTTCATTTACAGTGACTAGAGGCCCTGCAATGCCCTTTCATATTCTGTCTCTCTCTCTCTCTCTCTCTCTCTCTCTCACTTCTTGCAAATAAATAAATTTTAAAAATATATTTTTTTAAAAAATAGGAAGCATGAAAAACTAAGGCAGACTTCTGGGTAAGATGGTGGCACAGGAGCCACGCCAAACCAGCCTAGGGAGGGATTTAAGCAAAACCCCAACAAAATACACCCTTCTTCTGAAAAGTGAAGGAGTGTAGGTTATTCTTACACACAGCAGAGAAGCCGGAGAGACCAAGATCCACCAGAAAGGAAGAAAACGGCCCGATCTGCGCACCCACCCAGTACTGCCCCGCCAGTCACACAAAGTGGCAGCAGCCACAGAGATCAATAAAGGGGCTTTTCAATTTCATCAGCCTCCTTGCAAAGCTAAGAAAACAGAAGTAAAGACAACGAGATCAACCAAAGATTTCCTCAAAAGGATACATGTGGAACTGTGAGAGCAACTGCAGAAGTCTGAACTCCCCCATCCCCCACCATCAGAACCTGGAACCTCTGGCATTCAGCCCCCAGTGGCAGCGCAGACAGCACAGCTGGTCAGAACTCCAGCTCCACAGCACAACACAGAGTGATCAAGGTGGGCACTTAGCATTGCTGAGATTGGAAGCCAGCCCAAAAGGTAACAAGACTGACTGACCAAAAAAAAAAAAAAAACAGGTACATAGGCCTGCATTGGAAGAGCTAATCTCTCTTTCCTTGTCAGGGCAGGTTATGGTTTATATATTCTTGGTTGGCTTTACCATTTACAAATAACCTGTATTTGGGGGTTGAATATTGTTGCCTTTGATGCTTTCATGTTTACAGGGCCTTTGTCTTTTTGCTTCTGTCATTACTGGGGGCAGGGCCTGATCCAGATCCAGGTTGACCTGTAACCCAACTCAGAACAGAAATCTCTACCTCCAAGCTGACAAGGTCGAGGGTGTAGAACAAAATACACCCTGAGGGAGTTTAGTTTTATAAGGCTATCTGTTTGTTTTAATCCCCACAATTGCATATTTTGTGCTGCTTCTTAATGATGGTGTATGTTGCACTGTTGAAGTTTAGAATTTACCAGTAAATTGTTCCACCCAGTCCACTAGAATACTTGCTTAGCAAGCAAACTCAACACCTAGGATTACACCTACGGCTGGATTAGGGTACAAAGGCTACACCTGGCACCTTGAATATATATCCTGAGGATATATAGAGGTGGATTGCCACTTCTGAGAACACTGCAGATAAATAGAAAACCCAAGAATCAAATCAATTCAGGATACAAAAGTCACTATATTATAATACAAAAAAACTCAAAGAATCAAGACAATACAGTCCCATCAAAAATTATAAATCCAACAGAAACGATCACCAATGAGACTGTTTTAGACGAAATGCCTGACAAAGATTTCCAAAAAATGATGGTATCTATGCTTAAAGATATCAGAGAAGAAATGAGGGGAATCAAAGAAGAAAACAAAGGAGTTAAAGGAGAAAAAAAACTTCTGAAAGAGAACACAGGTAACCAGATAAATGACATAAGGAGGTCATTAAAAGATTAAAAGGATTTTAGCCTGGTTTTTCTATTTCCTAGCTCTGAAGAATACAGTCAGTGACATAAAAAACTCTGTGGAAAGTCTCACCAGTAGAATGGATGAAGGAGAGGACAGAATATCTAAACTAGAAGATCGGGCGGCAGACCTAATACAGCCCAACAAAGAGAAAGACAAGCTAACAGCAAGGTATGAATGGGAATTTCAAGATATCCAGGACACTATGAAAAGATCAAACATAAGAATTCAGGGCATAATAGAAGGAGAAGAATTTCAATCAAGAAGTTTAGTAGGTGTTTTCTACCAAACTCCTTCTATGAAGCCAGCATCACATTCACACCAAAACCAGACAAGTACAGAACAAAAAACGAAATTATACATACCAATCTCCTTCATGAACATAGATACAAAAATTCTGAATTAAATATTGGCAAACAGAATACAAGAATATATCAAAAAGATTATCACCCCAAAAAAGTTGGCTTTATCCCAGGGATTCAGGGATGGTTCAACATACACAAATCGATAAATGTAATGCATCATATAAATGGTCTGAAGGACAAAAATCACATGATCATCTCAATAGATGCAGAAAAGGCATTCGACAAAATCCAACATCCTTTCATGGTAAAAGTAGTACAGAAACTGGGAGTAGAAGGAATATATCTCAACATAATAAAAGCTATTTATTACAAACCTACAGCCAACATAATACTGAATGGAGTAAAACTTGAAGCCTTTCCACTGAGTTCAGGAACAAAACAAAGGTATCCACTGTCCCCACTTTTATTTAATATAGTACTGGAAGTCCTAGCTATAGCAATAAGGCAAGAGACACTCATAAAAGGGATACAGGGTTAGCCAGGCGTGGTGGCGCACGCCTTTAATCCCAGCACTCGGGAGGCAGAGGTAGGAGGATCGCCGTGAGTTCGAGGCCACCCTGAGACTCCATAGTGAATTCCAGGTCAGCCTGGGCTAGCGTGAGACCCTACCTCAAAAAACCAAAAAAAAAAAAAAAAAGGGGGATACAGGGCTGGAGAGATGGCTTAGTGGTTAAGTGCTTGCCTGTGAAGCCTAAGGACCCTGGTTCAAGGCTTGATTCCCCAGGACCCACATTAGTCAGATGCACAAGGGGGCACACGCGTCTGGAGTTTGTTTGCAGTGGCTGGAGGCCCTGGTGCGCCCATTCCCTCTCTCTCTGTCTTTATCTGCCTCTTCCTCTCTCTGTCAGTCACTCTCAAATAAATAAATAAAAACAAAAAAAAAATTTTAAAGGGATACAAATTGGAAAGGAAGAGTTTAAATTATCACTATTTGCAGATGATATGATTCTATACATTAAAGACCCTAAAAACTCTACAAGAAAACTATTAGAGCTGATAAACACTTTTATCAACATAGCAAGGATACAAAATAAATACACAGAAATCAGCAACTTTCCTATATACTAACAACAAACATGCAGAGGATGATATCAGGAAATATCTCCCATTCACAATTGCCTCAAAAAATAAATAAATAAAGTACCTTGGAATAAACTTAACCAAGGGAGTGAAGGATCACTGCAATGAGAACTTTAAAACACTCAAGCAAGAAATCACAGAAGACACCAGGAAATGGAAAGACATTCCATGTTCTTGGATTGGAAGAATAAATATTGTGAAAATGTCAATCTTTTTTTTAATTTGTTTTGTTTGTTTATATTTATTTATTTATTTGAGAGTGACAGACAGACAGAAGGAGGCAGAGAGAGAGAGTGAGAGAGAGAGAGAGAGATAGAATGGGTGCACCAGGGCTTCCAGCCACTGCAAATGAACTCCAGATCCATGTGCCCCCTTGTGTGTCTGGCTAACGTTGGTCCTGGGGAATCAAGCCTCAAACCGGGGTCCTTATGCTTCACAGGCAAGCGCTTAACCGCTAAGCCATCTCTCCAGCCCGAAAACGTCAATCTTACCAAAAGCCATCTACACCTTTAATGCAATCCCCATTAAAATTGCGATGGCAGCTGGGCATGGTGGCACATGCCTTTAATTCCAGCACTCAGGAGGCAGAGGTAGGAGGATTGCCATGAGTTTGAGGCCACCCTGAGGCTCCGTAGTGAATTCCAGGTCATCCTGGGCTAGAGTGAGACCCTACCTCGTAAAACCAAAAAACAAAAAAAAAATCCAATGGTATTCTTCACAGAAATAGAAAAAAACAATCCTAAAATTCATTTGGAAGCACAAAAATCCTTGAATACCCAAAACTATTTTAAGCAGCAAAAATAAGGCTGGTGGTATCACCATACCCGATTTTAAGCTATATTACAAAGCCATCTTAATAAAAACAGCATAGTATTGGCACAAAGACAAACATGTAGATCAATGGAACAGAATAGAGGATGCAGATGTTAATCCAGGCAGCTACAGCCATCTGATTTTTGACAAAAATGCCAAAAGTATTCATGGGAGAAAAGACAGCCTCTTCAACAAGTGGTGCTGGGAAAACTGGATATCTATATGTAGAAAGATGAAAATAGATCCTTGTCTTTCTCCATGCACAAGAATCAAATCCAAGTGGATCAGGGACCTTAATATCATACCTGAAACCCTGAAATTGCTAGAGAAAAAGGTAGAGGAAACCCTTCAACATATTGGTATAGGTAATGACTTTCTGAATATAAACCCCAATTGCTCATAAAATAAAACTACTAATCAACTACTGGGATATCATGAAATTACAAAGCTTTTCTACAGCAAAGGGCACTGTAAATAGAGCAAAGAGACACCCTACAGAATGGGAGAAAATCTTGGCCAGCTACACATCTGACAGGGGATTAATATCCAGAATATACAAAGAACTCATAAAAAGAAAACAATAAGAAATAAAACAACCCAATTTAAAAAATGGACTATGGCACTCCTAGGCATATATCCTAAGGACTCATCTCATTACCTTAGAGATACTTGCTCAACCATGTTTATTGCCACTCAATTCACAATAGCTGGGAAATGGAACCAGCCTAGATGTCCATCAACTGCTGAGTGGATAATGAAGATATGGCACATTTATACAATGGAGTTCTACTCGACAGTAAAGAAAAATGAAATTATGAAATTTGCAGAAAAGTGGATGGATCTGGAAAGGATTATACTAAGTGACCCAGGAAGCCAAACATTGCATGTTCTCTCTCATATGTGGATCCTAGCTACAGATGATTGTAATTCTGTGTGAGTAGGAAGAAAACTCACCATCACAGGTCAGTAAGCTAGAAAAGAGATATAAAGGGAAGAGAAAGGAAGGGAGGGGGTACTTAATAGGATGGTTTTGTATATATGTAAGTAGAAGAACAGATTAATGGGGGTGAAAAGGCCCAAGTGAGGTCAGGGAAAGAGATTGAGTAAAGGAAAAGTGGAGGGAGGGTTAATCAAAATCTAAGAGGATATAAATAAATCATATGGAAATCTACTTTTTTGGATAATGCAACACCCAGGAGCCATATATTGTTACTAGAAAATTTTCAGTGCCCGGGATGGTATACCTTCCAGTGAGTTGTTGGCCAGGGAGGTCCCTGATGCCCCCGAAATATTAAAGGCCATTGCCAAAGCCCTTGGTTTCCCACCAAGAATAGATGAGAGGGAATCCTTCATACTGAAAACTTAAACAGGGGTAGCCATGAGCCCTAGGGGTGTAACATCTGCTGCTATCTGGCTAAATGTATATACTACGCTCATCAAACTGCCCAGTAAGCTCTTCTCTTAATGTCCATACCCATATATTTATGCTACTGTCACTTTTGGTAGAGAACCTTCTCTTTTCAGATTGCATTGACCTTGGGATGACTCAGAAGGTATCATGGTGCTGGGAAGAAGTGACAGAGGAGTGCTAGTCACTGCAATATCTCCATCACACCTTCCAAGGCTCAGGGTCCATTGAGGAAGAGGTGGTGGAAAGAATGTAAGAGCCAAAGGAAGGGTATGACTCCTTACAACGTGCTCCTCCAGACACAAAATGGCCTGGATATCCATGACCTCACAGTACCTGACACTACCTACACAAGACCATCATAATAGGAGAAAAAGATCATGATATCAAAATAAAAGAGAGACTGATTGAGACAGGGAAGGGATATTATGGAGAATGGAGTTTCAAAGGGGAAAGTTGGGGGAGGGAGGGCATTATCATGGGATATTGTTTACAATCATCAAAGTTGTTAATAAAAAAATAATAAATAAATTTTTTTAATGGGCTATGGAACTAAATAGAGAGTTCTCATCAGAAGAAATACAGATGGCATATAAACATCTAAAAAAGTGTTCTACATCCTTAGCCATCAGGGAAATGCAAATTAAAACTACCTTGAGATTCCATCTCTCTCCTGTCAGAATGGCTACCATCAAGAAAACAAATGACAATAAATGTTGGCGAGGATGCAGTAAAAGGGGAATACTTCTACACTGTTGGTGGGAATGTAATCTGGTATATCCATTGTGGAAAGTAGTGTGGAGGTTCTTGAGACAGCTAAAAATAGATTTACTATATCATCCAGCTATAACACTCCTAGTCATATATCCTAATGACTCTTCTCAATACCTTAGAGATACTTGCACAATGATGTTTATTGCTGCTCTATTCACAATAGCGAGGAAATGGAACCATCCTAGATGTCCATCCACAGATGAATGGATAATAAAGATGTGGTACATCTACACAATAGAGTTCTATTCAGTGGTAAAGAAAAATGAAATTATGAAATTTGCAAGGAAATGGGTGGATCTGGAAAGGATTATACTAAGTGAGGTAACCCATGCCCAGAAAGCCAAATGTCACATGTTCTGTCTCATATGTGGATACTAGCTACAAATGTATAGACTTGTGTGTGAGCTAGAACCAAAAATCAGCAGTAGGGGCCCATAAGCTAGAAAAAGGTTATAAGGGAGGGAGGAGAGGGAAGGGGGATGGTATTGTATATATGTAAGTAGAAGAACAGATTACAGGAAGGGGAAAGGCCTAAGCTAGGTCAGGGGAAGAAATTGTATAAAAGAAGGGTGGGGGGAGGGTCAATCAAAATTCAAGATGTTCTGAATAAGACATAAGAAAATCTACTTTCTTGAATAATGGCACATCCAGAAGCCATAGATTGTTACTAGAAAATTTTCAGTGCCAGGGATGGCATACCTTCCAGTGAGTTGTTGGGCAGGGAGGTCCCTGTTGCCTCCAAAACATTATAGGCTATTGCCAAGGCCTTTGGTTTTCCATGAGAAAGAGATAGTAAGACCCTATTGCTGAAGACTTCACATGCCTGAGTGGCAAAGTCACTGAGAAATCAAGCTGGTGCTGAGCAGAAAACCTTCTCCCTGTAGCCCAGCCAACTGGAAACTGGAAAAAGCTGCACTGTATGCAGCCTTATGGGAGACAGAAGTCATCAGCAGTGAAAACAGTGAACATTGGAAGCCTCAAGTTTGGCCAGACAGGCCAAATGGCTGAACGAATGCAATTGTGGCATGTCTGCTCTGGGAGAAACTAACTACTCTCGAATTGGACTGAAGGCCCACTCTATGGGAGGTAACACGTGCCTGGCACTGAAACCCTAGTCAAAAGCTTATGGCAGGGGAGGTCATGAAGCTTAGGGGTATAAAGCCTGCTCTTGTCTGGATAAATGCATATATTACTCTCACCAAATTGCCCTGAATGCACTACACTTAATGTTCATCTTCATATATTACTGCTAATCTCACTTCTAGTTAGAGAAGCTTCTCTTTTCAGATGGCAATAACCACTGGGATGACCCAAAAGGCAACACAGTGCTGAGAAGAAGGGATGGAGAAGTGTCCAGCACAGAAACATCTCATACCCTCCAAGGCCCAGGGCCCATTGCGGAAGATGTGACAGAAAGAATGTAAGAGCCAAAGGAAAGGTACCACTCCTTACACACAACTATCCGGACAGAATTTGGCCTCACTATCCAAGACCTCACAGTGCCTAGAAATACCTACACAAGACCCTCACAATAGGAGAAAAAGATGATGACATCAAATTAAAAGAGAGAATAATGGAGAGAGGGAGGGTATACGATGGAGAGCAGAGTTATGAAGGGGAAAGCAGGGGAGAGGAGGGAAATGCCACGGTATGTTGTCTGTAAGTATAGAAGTTGTCAATAAAAATATATGGGGGGCTGGAGAGATGGCTTAGTGGTTAAGCACTTGCCTGTGATACCTAAGGACCACAGTTTAAGGCTCAATTTCCCCAGGACCCACGTTAGCCACATGCACAAGGGGGCGCATGCATCTAGAGTTCGTTTGCAGTGGCTGGAGGCCCTGGTGTGCCCATTCTCTCTCTCTCTCTCTCTCTCTCTCTCTCTCTCTCTCTCTCTCTCTCACTCTCAAATAAATAAAAAAAAATTTTTTAACATATATATTTTTTAAAAAACTAAGGCAATGTGAATTTTCCAAAAATTACTAAGTCAGACTGGAGAGATGGCTTAGCATTTAAGGTACTTGCCTGCAAAGGCTGGGGACCAGGTTAAATTCCCCAGTACCCCCATAAGCAATATGCACAAGGTGGTTCATGCATCTGGAGTCTGTTTGTGGTGGCTGGAGACCCTGGCCTGCCCATTCTCCTCTCTCTCTCTCTCTCCCTCTCTCTTTCTCTCTCTCTCTCCATATGTATGTGTGTGTGTATATATACATATATATATATATATATGTTTTTCTCTCTCTCAAATGATAAAATAAATGTTTTTTAAAAATTACTAACTCTGGCAAGGCCACTGAGAAATTCTGCTGGGACTGAGCTGATAACCTCCTCCATGTAGACCAGCTGAAAGAAAGTTGGAAGAAGCTATTCTACATTTAGTTCAATGGGAGAGAGATATCACCAGTGAAGATACTCAACAGTGGACACTGCAAGCCTTATAATTGGCCAGCCAGGCCAAATGAGCCAATGGGTGCAATAGTTGCATGTCTGTCATGGTGGAAACCAACTGCCCTCCAATTGGACTGGAGGCCCGCTCCATGGGGGGGGAGGGGGGAATACATCCCTGATACTGAAAACTTAAAACAGGGGTAGTCATGAGCCCTAGGGGTGTAACATCTGCTGATGTCTGGAAAAATGTATATACTATGCTTATCAAACTGCCTAGTAAGCACTTCTCTTAATATTTATACCCTTATATTAATGCTACTCTCACTTTGGGTAGAGAATCTTCTCTTTTCAGATGGCAGTGACCTTGGGATCACTCAGAAGGTATCATAGTGCTGGAAAGAAGTGACTGGAGTACTGAGTAACATCTCGATCACACCTTCCGAGGCTCAAGGTCTAATGCGGAAGAGGTGGCAGAAAGAATGTAAGAGCCAAAGGAAGGGTAGGACTCCTTACAACGTCCTCCCTCCAGACATAAAATGGCCTGGATATCCTTGACCTCATAGTGCCTGACACTACCCACACAAGACCATCATAAGAGGAGGAAAAGATCATGACATCAAAATGAAAGAGAGACTGATTGAGATGAGGAGGGGATATGATGGAGAATGGAATTTCAAAGGGGAAAGTGGGGGGAGGGAGGGTAGCACCATGGGATATTTTTTATAATCATGGAAAATGTTAATAAAAATTAAGAAAAAAAATTACTAGCGCCACCTAAATAAACTCTAATGAGAGTTAATTAGAAAAATTCACAAGTTATTCAAAAGAATTAAAAAGATTATACGAATGTTGTTGGGGTTGGAGGGATTGCTCAGCAGTTAGGATGCTTTCCTGATAAGCCTAATGACCTGGTTCTATTCCCCAGCACCCATGGAGAGCCAGATGCACAAAGTGGCTCGTGCATCTGGAATTTGTTTGATGTGGCTAGAGGCCCTAGTGTGCCCATTCCCTCTCTTTCTCTCTCTCCCTCTCTCTCTCTCTCTTCTTGCAAATGAATAAATAAAAGCATATTTTTATATGAACGTTCTCTTTTTTATTCATTTATCTATGTGTGTGTTCATATGTGCATAGTTGCATATCTGTATTCAAGTGCACATGTATATGGAGGCCAGAGGATAACCTTCAGTGTCATTCTCAGGAACTCTGACCACCTCCTTTGAGACAAGGTCTCCATTGGCCTTGACTTCATTAATTAGTCTAAACTGTCTCTACCTCCTCAGTACTGGGATTATAGGCAACATCATGCTCATATTATAGTTAAAATACTATTAAAACAATATATTGGAAACTTCAGGAGAGAAGTACCAAGTTATATATAAAGGCAACTCCATCTCAACAGAAATTTTAAAAGCCCAGAAGAACACAAGCTAAAGAAATGAATGATGACAGAAACTACACAAATTCTAGGATGTGCACTGAAAAAAAAAGGTAAACATGAGGCCACAGGAAAGAGTAAGTCCTGTGAGAACCATAAATAAGCATATGGCAATTAGGAAAGTATCAAGCATTACAAAAATATATAGCTAATAATAATATCTCAATGCATTAATGAGATAGAAATATTAATTAAAAATTCAGTTTTGGCAAGAGTAAGACTCAGACCTGGTGGGATGACACAAGCCTTTAATCCTAGCACTTGGGATGCAGAGGTAGCCTGGGACTATATAGTGAGTTCCAGGTGAGTTTGGGCTACAATGAGACCCTATTTCAAAAAAAAAATATTCTGCTTTTCAAAGTGTGAAGTTGCTATGTTGTATGGTGGTATGAATATGGAAAGATTTTCAAAAGAAGAGGTTGAATAAAAAATAATAAAAAAAACACATACAAAACCTCCTTAAAAATCAGTTTTGTAAGCCGGGCGTGGTTGCGCACGCCTTTAATCCCAGCACTCGGGAGGCAGAGGTAGGAGGATTGCCGTGAGTTCAAGGCCACCCTGAGACTCCATAGTGAATTCCAGGTCAGCCTGGGCTAGAGTGAGACCCTACCTCGAAAAAAAACAAAAAAAAATCAGTTTTGGAAATAAGAAGATAAACACATTCACAGGAAAGAATAAACCTCACTAGCATAGTAAATAAGCAACTGACAATTAAGAAATTACCAAATAGGCAGGCATGGCGGTGCACGCCTTTAATTCCAGCACTCAAGAGGCAGAAGTAGGAGGATTTCTGTGAGTTCAAGGCCACCTGAGATGACAGAGTGAATTCCAGGTCAGCCTGGACTAGTGTGAGACCCTACCTCAAAAAAAAAAAAAAAAGGAAAAAAGGAATTACCAAATAGCAAAATGACAGGAATTAATACATACCATTAAATAATAGCTCCAAACATTAGCAATCTAAATTCTTTCTTGATTTCTCAGGGATCTGCAGCCCAAGTATGTGGAGTCTTCAGCAATAGGGTCTTACCATATAGTTCTGGTGTACAACCAAGAGCCTTAACAATGGCTCATAATGTTTGGGGGGCAACAAGGACCTCCCTGGTGAACAACTCACTGGAAGGTATTCTACCCCTGACACTGAAAATTTTCTAATAACAATCTATGTCATCTGAGCACAATGTTATCTACCTTAAGTCTCCTTAGTGTTGAGCTCTCAGCAGCCTCTACTTTCCTGCTTTGATGAGTTTTGAGTCTCCTCAGTGTCTATAGTCACATCCTTGGAGGAGGGTCTCAGGCTGGCCATGAGAACACCACTCTTCTTTATCTTCCCCTTTCTCTAAAATGCTTCCTAGGCCCTGTTTCCAAATGTGATAGAGATGGCTCATCTCATGCTAGGCAGTCAGCTTTCTTTTCTTGTCATTGCAATGGGTCTTACATCTCCCTGATATTCACCACCATCTGTAAAAAGCAGATCTGTAACCAAGAGTGATAACAACATGGATTAGAGGGAATAAGCATAGACATGTAGTAGACTTTTAATGGGCATAACCCTTCCTTTAGTCAAAGAACAGTGGAAGCTTCTCTCTAAGAAGACACCTGATTTATGACAAAGATGTCAAAAACATACACTGGAAAACATAGCCTCTGCAACAAATAGTGCTACAAATATTAGACTTCCACATGTAGATGAACAAAGCCATTTCTCACCCTGTACCAAAACCAATTCAAAATGGATTAAAAACCTTTAATGCGCCGGGCATGGTGTCACATGACTTCAATCCCAGCACTCGGGAGGCAGAGGTAGGAGGATCACCGTGAGTTTGAGGCCACCCTGAGAATACATAGTGAATTCTAGGTCAGCCTGGGCTAGAGTGAGACCCTACCTCGAAAAAAAAAAAAAAAAACCCTTTAACGTAAGACCTGAAGCTCTGAAACTGCTAGAGGAAAACAGCAAAAACACTTCAAGATATGGCATAAATAAGGACTTTCTGGAAAGGGCTCTAATTGCTTAGGAAATAATACAAAGAACTGAGAAATGGGATTGCATGAAATGAGAAAGCGTCTGCACAGCAAAGGAAACAGTCGAGTGAAGACAGCTTACCAAATGAGAGGACTTCTATCCCTTGCTACACATCTGACAGAGAATTGCTATCTAGAATACACAATGATGTCACAAAAAAAAACTAAACACTAAAAAAATCAAACAATTCAATCAATACATGGGCTAATGAAATGAGCAAGTGTTTCTCAAAATATGAAATCCAAGAAGACCAACAAACATGAAAAAATGTTCAACATCTTCAGCCATTAGGTAAATGAAAGTCAGAGTGGCTGTTAGAAAGAAAATGAGGGCTGGAGAGATGGTTTAGTGATTATGGCACTTGCCTACAAAGCCTAAGGACCCATGTTCGACTATTCAAGTCCCGCAT
Source organism: Dipus sagitta (assembly GCA_036346955.1). Classification (NCBI taxonomy): domain Eukaryota; kingdom Metazoa; phylum Chordata; class Mammalia; order Rodentia; family Dipodidae; genus Dipus; species Dipus sagitta. The sequence goes on along the minus strand of CM070772.1, from coordinate 79,814,576 downwards.
AAGCCAGACACACAAGGTGACACAAACATGCAAGGCCACACATGTGCACAAGGTGGCACACGTGTCTGGAATTCAGTTATAATGACTGGAGGCCCTGGAATGCCAATTCTCTCACTCTCACTCTTGCTCTCACTATCTCACATTAAAAAAAAAAAAAAAAAAAAAAAGAGCAGTCTGGGGGAATTCATGTGGAGGTCAGAGTGAAAGCAGGTGTGAGTAGGGTCCAACTGCAGGAACAATGGCTGCTAAAGTGTTTGAGTCCATAGGCAAATTTGGCCTGGCCTTAGCGGTTGCAGGAGGCGTGGTGAACTCTGCCTTATATAATGTGGATGCTGGGCATAGAGCTGTCATGTTTGACCGATTCCGTGGAGTGCAGGACATTGTGGTAGGGGAAAGGACTCATTTTCTCATCCCTTGGGTGCAGAAACCAATTATCTTTGATTGCCACTCTCGACCACAGAACGTACCAGTCATCACTGGTAGCAAAGATTTGCAGAATGTCAACATCACACTGCGCATCCTCTTCCGGCCTGCCGCCAGCCAGCTTCCTCGAATCTCCACCAGCATTGGAGAGGACTATGATGAGCGGGTGCTGCCGTCCATCACCACGGAGATCCTCAAGTCAGTGGTGGCTCGCTTTGATGCCGGAGAACTGATCACCCGAAGAGAGCTGGTCTCCAGGCAGGTGAGCGATGACCTCACGGAGCGAGCAGCAACCTTTGGGCTCATCCTGGTTGATGTGTCCTTGACACATCTGACTTTCGGGAAGGAGTTCACAGAAGCTGTGGAAGCCAAACAGGTGGCTCAGCAGGAAGCAGAGAGGGCCAGATTTGTGGTGGAAAAGGCGGAGCAGCAGAAGAAGGCAGCCATCATCTCTGCCGAGGGCGACTCCAAGGCAGCCGAGCTGATCGCCAGCTCACCGGCCACCTGCGGGGAACAGCCTCATCGAGCTGCTCAAGCTCGAGGCTGCCGAGGACATCGCGTACCAGCTCTCTCGCTCCAGGAACATCACCTACCTGCCGGCCGGGCAGTCGGTCCTCCTGCAGCTGCCACAGTGAGGCTCGCCCTGATGATTCTGAACACCACCACCGTCCTCCTGTCCCCACCTCAGAAATCACTGTGAGATTTCATGACTGGCTTAAAGTGAAGGAAATAAAATCAAATCACTTCAGGAAGAAAAAAAGAGCAGTCTGTTGTACTTGCCTCAAAAAGAAAAGAAATAACAAAAAATGTTAGAGAAGGTGCAGGGGAAAGAAAATCCTTAGAAATGGCTCAGGGAGCTACCACCTGGCTAGCCCTCATAGTGCTGCAAAGCCCTATGGTGGCCGCAGGAGGACAACAGTCACCAACAGCATGAATAAGCAGGAGATCTTACCAACTATGAAATCAACCAACTGGCCAAACAGCACACACTTGTGCAATAGTGGCACACCTCTGTGGGTAACCAACTGTTCTCTGATTGGACATGAGGCCCACTCAGAAACCAAGTCATTACATTGTGAGGAAACTCACAGACTTCAGAGAGAAGCCCCTGCTACACTCTGGAAGAGAGGGCTTGCACAACAACAAAAAAAATCTCTCAAATTTGCATACCCCCTTTAACTAAAGTTGCTCTCTTATTCAGAGAATCTGCTTTATTTTACAGAGGAAATGGAGAAGAATCAAGGTCCATTGATAAGATGAGAAGTTAGCAAACTGCCCACCATGAGATGTGCCACCTCTACCACATCTTCCAGAGCCCAGGAGAAATTACAGAGTAAGTGATGACATGAATACTGCTCCTACTGCTAGCCTGACAACCAGCTCCAGGTTGATAGTGACACTGTTCAATCAGAACCTATCAAAACAGAAATCCAGAGGCTACAGAGAACTCAACACTAAATTAGACTGCCAATAAGCCTGCCATGGCTCAGGGAACATTGTGGAAGAGAGGGAGGAAAGATTTTAAGAGCCACAGAGTGAGTAGGAATATCCTGAGGCACTACACCACAGGGATTGTCTAAAATCTTCATGACCTCACAGTGAATACCATAACCCCACTGAGTAGAACCTCCAGAGTAATGGGAGCTAGAGCAAGGAAATAAAAGAGAATAACTTGTTATAATTACTATGAAATAAAACTTAATATTAAAAATAAAAATAAATGGCTAATGGAAATGTAAACTGGTCTACTGATACCTGACAATCAAGCAGTCAGCTATGAGGTAACCTCGGAGAAGTGCAGCTGTGTGTGCATAGCTGTGATGGTTTGAAGCCTATGTTCCCCCATAGACTCATATGCTTGAATACTTAATCCTCAGGTGGTGGCAGTTTGGAAGGTGGAGACTTGCTGGAGTTGGTCTGTTGCCAGTTTTGGAGTGTTATACCCCAGCTTCCCCCTTGTTAAAGCTCAGTTCACTCTTGCTATTTTCTACCTGCTACTGTGTCAAGATGTGATGTCCAACCTCTGCTCTACTATCCTTTCCCTGCCATGATGAAGCTTCCCATCAAAACTTTAAACCAAAACAAACCCTGTCCTCCCATCAGCTGCTTTCGGCTATGTGTTTTTGTCCCAGCAATGAAAGAACACCGCTCTTTGGTTAGACTCCTTGAAGCAGCAGTCAGGTTGCTCCAAATGTATAAGAAGCCTCCCAACATGTTCCCACATACATGCACTAACAGAGGTCTGCGCCCTCAAAAGACCCAGACATAATTCTGTCACTTCCATTGTGGTTTTGATGATTTCCTCTTTATGGGCTGTTCTAGAGGGTCATAGAAAGAAACATTCTAAAAGAGAAATCCAGGCCACCATGATTTGGGAGAGAAAAAGTCACCTTACCACATGAGTATACTGCCTACCTCATGAATGTTCATAAAGCTTCTTTAAAATCTGCAGTGCAGAACCCTCAGTGTGCCCCATCCCTTTGGGGCAGATCACTCTACTCTGTCTTTGGATTGTATGTTTTGCTTTGCTAACTAAGCAGTTTAAACTGTCTGCATCTGAATGAACTTGTAACCTTGAGAGGACAGACTTTCAGGATGTTAATCTACTGTCTTCTCAGATTGCTGCTCTGAGTAAAGCAGTTTTAAAGATTCAGTTCCTGTCTCTGCTCATTGTCACAGGAAGTGACAAGCAGAATGAGTGCTAGTAGCCCAGTTACGTAGTCACTATGGAATTCAGTATGAAGGTTTGGCAAAAAAAAAAAAAAAAAAGCTGAAAGTAAAACTACTATATGTCCCAAGTATATCACTGCTAGGTATATAGTTTAACTCAACATACCACATCCATATTTATTGTTGGGCTTTTGACAATAATTATGGAAGCAACCTAGGTATCTATCAACAGATGAATGCAGTATATCCATACAATGGAGTTTTATTCAGCCATTGAAAAAAGAATGAAATTATATTGTTTGCTGGAAAACTGATGCAACTGGAAGTCATTATATTAAGCAAAACAAGCCAGACTCAGAAACACAGGTATCCTAAGTTTTCTCTCATCTGTGGATCTCATGGAGCCCAGGCTGGCTCCAAACACATGGAATCCAAGCCTGGCCTTGAACTCCTGCTCTCCCACCTCCACCTTTCAAGTGTAGGAATTATAGGCATGAGCTTTAATTAAGATTTTTCAATGCCTTGGGTGTCCCAAGTATCACTGAGCTCACGACAGAATGAGCTCACCTCTTCTCAAGCAATGTTCCTTCTTTTGTCAGCATTCTAGTGAGCAACTGTGTATTCAAAGAAAGATGCCTTCCCTCCAAGAACAATAACATCTTACTTCATTTTCTAGATCATTTTACATACCAATGCTACTTGTCACTGGGCACAGGTGGCAAAATATACAGAATTAAATAAAAATAACTGAACCACCAGCTAGTGCTTCTTTAATGTCTATCATTCTTGTGTGGGAGAGGCCCCACAACATAGTGATAAAGGGTGGAATAGTTCATTGACTTAGAAAGTCAACAAAAAGTAAGAACATTTTTTCCAAGCTAGATTGCAGTTTTTTGCCCCAAACCTGTAAAGTAAGTTGCTTTTGTTCTGTGGGTGATGATAGACCAAGGTTCAGAAAGAAAACATAAATGACAGAATCTATACTAGAATTGAGTCAGGGGTGGATCACATGCTAGTTGTGTGTCTCTGGTAAATTAGAACCCCGATAGAGACACTTAATTTTTTTCCCCAATGGAATATGAGCTCTGTGTGGCCAGAGGGACCATTTCATGAGGAGCTACATACCCCGATTTTTATGCAAAAGTCTCCAATTTTTCAATGCTTGCTCACACTTTTTTATTATTATTATTATTTTATTTGTTTTACTAATTAGTTTTGTACTCAGTAAATACAGTCAAGTTGGCACCATTGTTAGGCTCGTCCATGTCCTACCCCCTCCCCCTGGCCCCTCCTTGTTGAGGTATATGGGTCATGCATTGTGGAGTTAGCCCACTGTTATGGGCAGGAGAAATCTCTCTCTCCTCTCTCTCTCTCTCTCTCTCTCTCTCTCTCTCTCTCTATCTCTCTATCTCTCTTTCTGCCTGTCTGCCTCTTCCTCTCAAATAAATGAAATATTTTTTTAAGTCAGCATAGGGCTGGAGAGATGGCTTAGCAGTTAAGCACTTGCCTATGAAGCCTAAGGACCCTGGTTCGAGGCTCTATTCCCCAGGACCCACATACACAAGGTGACACATACATCTGGAGTTTGTTTGCAGTGGCTGGAGGCCCTGGTGTCCTCATTCTCTCTCTCTCTCTCTCTATCTATCTATCTATCTATCTGCCTCTTTCTCTCTCTGTCTGTTGCTCTCAAATAAATAAATAAATAAAAGTAAACAAAAACAATTTTTTTAATTTTTTGTTCATTTTTTATTTATTTGAGAACAATAGACAGAGAGAAAGAGGCAGATAGAGAGAGAATGGGCGTGCCAGGGCCTCCAGCCACTGCAGACGAACTCCAGACACGTGCACCCCCTTGTGCATCTGGCGAACTTGGGTCCTGGGGAATCGAGCCTCAAACCAGGGTCCTTAGGCTTCACAGGCAAGCGCTTAACCGCTAAGCCATCTCTCCAGCCCCAAAAACAATTTTTTAAGTCAGCATAAATACCAAAAGAATTGAAAACAGGTGTGGAAGGTAAGCCTTGCATGAATGCTCACAGCAGTACTAATTCAATCTCACAGAAAGATGGAAACATCCAAACATGCATCAATAGATCAACAAAAAAAGCACAATGAACACAACTGTATGATGGGATATTATATACATTTTTATAATAAGATGGAAAAATGACATCAAAATGGAAGAGATGGGGCAGGAGAGATAGTGGTTAGGCGCTTGCCTGCAAAGACAAAGGACCCAGGTTTGATTCCCCAGGACCCATATAAAGCCAGATGCACAGGGTAGCACGTGTCTGGAGTTTGTTTCCAGTGGCTAGAGGCCCTGGCATGCACGTCCTCCCTCTCCTCCCTGCCTCTTTCTCTCTCTCAAATAAATAAATAAAATATTTTTAAAAGACAAACTAATTGGAAAAAAGAGATTCAATGAAGGGCAGATTTAGGAGGGGGACATAGGGGTAGCGGAAGGAGATTATCATGTTTTATTGTCTATATTTATGTTTTTTTAAAAAAAGAGGCTGGGCATAGTGGTGCACACCTTTAATCCCAGCACTTGGAAGGAGAGGTAGGAGGATCGACATGAGTTCAAGGCCACCCTGAGAGTGCATAGTTAATTCCAGGTCAGCCTGGGCCAGAGTGAAACCCTACCTCAAAAACAACCCACTGGGAAATAAAGCAGACATGGAAGGCCACACACAATTGAATCCATTCATATGAAATATCTAGAATAGGAAAATTCATAGTCAGAAAGAAACGACAGCAATTCTGGGGGCTGAGAGAGGAGAATGAAGACTAACCGCTACAGTATGTGAGGCTGCCAATGGAGGCAAAGAGTATGTTCTTAGAACTTGATAAAATGATGGCCGTGCAACGCTTGAATATAAAGAACAGCACTTTTAAGTGGTTAATTTTATGTTATGTGAATTTTATCCCAAAGTGAAGGGAAGGTAGCTGAGTGTCTTGGTAACTACTGACTGCCTGGTTCTGTGCCAATCAGGTGGCATTGGGCGAGTTGCTTAAAACCTCTCTGTGCCTCAATCTCCTCTTCTTAAATTTCTTCACAGATTATAAGGAGTAAATAAATATTTGTCAGGCCTGTAGGCCAGCATTTTTATATTCTAGATGCCACATAAATATTTTTTCCAGATAAATCAGCTCTATGTAGTCCACTCTACCAGGCTGCGCAAACCCTGGGCTGTTTTCTTAGGTCTTATTTCCACACCTGGGTGAATGGCCTGCTGGGATAGTGCAATGCCAGCTGAAGCATGTGGCAGTCACTTGCTCCTCTCTGGTACTTGCTGACAAGGTCTTTTCAAAGCTTCTCATGCAATGGAAACCAGCAAAAGTTTCCAACCATGACCCCAAATTCTGAAATTTTACAGTGTGGGTCTCTTTTATGGATATGCCCTTGATTTTAAGACTTTGTTAGATTTGTGTGATGAAAAGGAAAATGTATGAACTACTGTGAAGATGTCACTCAAAACCCCAGCCTGAGACATGTGACAACATTTATGACAGCCAGAGGTGCCATGGTGGTCCCGTGAGACCACAGTATAAAATGCCTGCCCCAAACACCATTCTCGCAAACAAATGCACCGCTGCGCCAGTCCTGTGCAAGCACAGACACGCACTTCTGGACAGAATATGACACTCGGAAATGGCAATAAGTGACTCTGTATCTACTTTTAGTCTTCTCAATGATTGCTTTAGAGCTCATTCCTTTTACTTAATTTTTTTTCTTTTGCTGCTGTTTTGTTTTCTTCAACGTAGGGTCTCACTTTAGCCCAGGCTGACCTGGAACTCACTTTGTAGTTTCAGGCTGTGTCGGGAGCTGCAGGGGAGCTGCAGCTGCTCTTTGACTTCAGGAGCTACAGGTGGTCTTTAAAGGAATCGCCACATAGTCTCACTCATCGACAGCACCTAACCTGAATCTACCCAAGATACCTTACATACCCAGCAAGCATCTCCTGGACTAGACACTAGGATGGAAGGGGAGGGAGGGGAGGTCATCAAAGGGGTGGGAAACACAAATCTAGACCCAAATGTCAATGGTACCATAATTTTCTACTTACTAAAAGACAGACCAAATGGCTGATCCTTCACCAGGCCTTTACAGGGAACACTTGAACCACAAGACACTGGAGAGGGTAAGATCAAGACTAACCTTAATCTTCTACATCTTCCCTCCCTCCCTCTCCCTCCCCCCCTCTCTTTCTCTTCTCTCTAACTCTTGTATATTAGTTATCTTTTTCCTCATTTTCTTAGTGGGCACTGACCTGTAACTCCCAGAACCAGCATGGGGCTATCATCCACAATGAGCTTTTGATCAGAGAGACCTACAAGGTTTCCTAAAAGACAGACAGATTTCTGTCAGAGTACTTGATGACCCACCAAAGGTTAGTGGTAAGACCCTACTGCTGAAGACACCTTATGTGGTTGACATGCAAAATAGAATGGCATGGCTGGAAGTTGGAAGAGAGTCAGTCCCCAGACAGTCAGCGGGTCTAGTGCCAGAAGGTGCTACATGGGCAACTGGGGGAAAATGACCAATATCTGTCCAAGCAACGCATGGTCTAACCTACTTAGCAGCAAATAACTTGTTGTGATGCCCACACAAGCGCAGTAGGGGCACACAGCCATGGTGGGGAACCAACTGCTCTCAATTTGGCTAACTGATCCCCTCACTGGTATGGGACCCATAGCTGGAGCTGGGAAACAAGTCAGAACCATATCCAAACATAAGCCCACTTGCCAATATCAAGCTACCATCAATTGTGGGCTACAAGAGGGCCTACACCTATTAAATTCTCTATTAAAAATAGTAAGGGTTATCTCATTTGTCCTGGTGCTAACTTACTCTCCATTGAGAATCTGCTTCTCTTTTTCAGATAGATGTAGATCCTAAGGAGAGAGCCACCCCATCATACCTCAAAAGGGCCCCAGCTGAAACTAAGAAAAATTGGAGAAACAAGCAAGGGTGCTGTTTTCCTGATGAACTGGATACCAGCAGAAGGGGGAAGGAGATCAACACAGAGAAAAATCAACTCCTACCAAATCAGAGAGCCAGAGCCTCAGAGGCCCCCAACACCTCATCACTGAAGCAGACCAAAAATGAACCCAACATGGCTCAGGGAAATTTTGCGGAAAAGGGGGCGGAAAGAATGTCAGAGCCACATGTTAGGTCATGATATGCAGAGACATTTATCTTACCCATAACTGTGGGCTAACTCCACAATGCATGACCCATATACCTCAACAAGGAGGGGCCAAGGGGAGGGGGTAGGTCACAGATGAGCCTAATAATGGTACCAAACTGACTGTATTTGCTGAATACAAAACTAACTAATAAAGAAAAAAAGAAAAATAAATAAATAAATAAAGGCCTTATCCTACAGCCTAGGTAAGAAGGCAGCCCAGGTGAGATGGCGCCAGTTACAAAGGCATTATTTAACATAAAGCACAGGCACCAGATAGAGGGGCGTTACCACGTGGCCCTGGTGAAGCTGACCTTAGGCACGTAGGCATTATCGAGAAAGTACTTAAGTTTGTGTCTGCCTGAATAAACCTGAGCCTTGATCAGAACTTGTCTTGGCTCCATTCCTTGTGTTCTTGTCTCAGATTCATCCCCACTCCCTCCTTCGGGGTCTGTTTCAACCTTCGTGCTGCAGGCCAGCACAAGGCTGGCTTTGAACTCACAGTGATCCTCCTACCTCTGCCTCTAAAGTGCTGGAATTAAAGGTGTGTGCCACCATGCCTGGCTTTTTTTTTTTTTTTTTTTTTTTCTGTTTGTGTCACTCCAGCAGCTTCACTTCACATATCTCATGTTTACCACATGTGCTGATTCACCGAGAGGCCACATGTCTGGCCTGCAGCAACAAGGCAGTGTAAGCACATCCTAGGATGATGGCACTCACACTGCACCAACAGCCCAGTTCTCAGAATCTATCCCCGTCACTACACGATCTGTGACTGAGCTTAGAGGCATAAATTACCCAGGCTGACATTCAATGATCCCCATGCTGAGTCAGATTGCCCTCCAGGCTGGTAGGAGGGCAAGCCCTGAAGGACTAAGCTGTAGGGATACACTGTTCTCAGTTCAAAGCTAAGTAGGGGTGGGGGGAGCAGGTCCAACCCAGTGAGGAAACAAGAAATGTTCTTCACTTCACTCCACCCAAACCTGGCCTGGGCAAAAATCACCTGATCACTGAGTTTGGGTAGAATTATTATTATGTATTGGTTTTGTCTTTTAAAAACATTTTATTTATTTATTTAATTTGAGAGGGAGACAGGTGAGAGAGAGAGAATGGGGGATACCAGGGCCTCCAGCCACTGCAAACGAACTCCAGATGTATGTGCCACCTTGTACATCTCGGCTTACGTGGGTACTGGGGAGTCAAATCCCGGTCCTTAGGCTTCATAAGCAAGCGCCTTAACTGTTACACCATCTCTCCAGTCCTATTTTTGTCTTTTTAAAATATATTTTTATTTCTTTCTTTGCAAGCAGAGAAAGAGAGGAGAGAATAAGTGTGGGTGCATCAGGGCCTCTTGTTCCTGCAAGCAAAATCCAGATGTTTGCACCACTTTGTGCATCTGGCATTACATGAGTACAAGGGAATCAAAAGCCCTGGTTGGCAGCCTTTGCCAGCAAGCCCTGTTAACCACTGAGCAATTTCCTCAGCCCTGGTTTTGTCTTTTCTCTAAAGTCATTTTGTTTTGTTTTGGAATAGGTATTTCACTGGGTCAAAAATTAACACAAGGCCAGGTGTGAAGATGCACACCTTTAGTCCCAGCACTGGGGAGGCAGAGGTAGGAGGATTGCCATGAGTTCAAGGCCATCCTGAGACTACATACTGAACTCCAGGTCAGCCTGGGCTAGAGTGAGACCCTACCTCGAAAAACAAAAACAAAAAAATTAACAAAAAAAGGTAGAGAATGAAGTTGTATTCCCATTCTGTTTATGCTCTCCCCCTTATCTGTGTGCAACACACATTCCTAACCCATTATACTAGTATTTCTTTCCCAGGATCTATTTAAGATCACATGAATAAATGCATATTTTCTATGTCATTTACAGGAGGCCTAACACACTGCTTATACTTAGTGCATCTTAAGGTTTTCTTACCTTCACGTATCTTAGAAATTGGACTCTAAAGAATTTTTTTCTTTTTATTGGCATTATGTATTCATTTCTGTGTATGTGTTTGTATGTATGCATGTGTGTGATGTGTGTATGGGTGCTTGCATGCCATGACAAAAATGTAAAATCAGAGGACAGCCTTGAAGTGCTTCTCTCCTGCTCTTGAGACAAGGTCCCTCTCATTTTGCTGCTTGCAAGCTCCTGGATTCGCATGGCTTCACCTTTCATTGCCATAGGTGTACTGGGATCACAGATGCATGTGCTGCTGTGCACCTAGCCTTTATATGGGCACTGGGGCGGAGCAAACTCCAGGTGGCAGGCTTGGAAGCAAGTGCCTTTAACCACTGAGCCATAGGAAGGAGGGAAGTACAATATTCATTAATTATTGCCCACATTTTGGATATATGGATGGTTTCCATGCATTGACCATGAAAACTAGTGCTCAGATTGTGCACATGTCACTGTGCATATCAGTATTCTATAAGGGAAATTCACAAGAGTGCTATTACTGGTCAAAGGTTACACACCCTTGAAACTATGGCAGATATTGCCAAATTATCCTCCAATTTTCTGCCAATATTAATGTAAAAGAGTTCTATTTCCCACAGATGCAGAGTGCTAGGCTTTGAACTTAATCCAATCTGATTGGTCTCTAGGGTCATTTTCATTTACATTGCTCCCACTGTGAGTGAGCGTGAATCTCACTTTCGTATGCTTAGGAGTCACTTGTATTTTCTCTCCTGTGAACTACCTGATCATATCCGTTCCTCATTCTTTTGGGCTTTTACTAATGGGTATCTGGGCTCTTAATGAGGAAGACTGATGTCTTCTATGATGTGAGCTACAAACACTATCTACTGCATTTGCAAATGGTTTTACCATTCACAATTTTTATATTGCTTAATTCACCAATCACCTCTCGGTTTGTGATTTCTGAATTTTAAATCATGGCTAGAAACACATTACCCACCTCAAGGTTGGAAAGGATTTTATGTGGAAATTCTCACAATTCTCACATCTTCATCTAGTACTTACATGGATTCTTTGGTTCTTTCTTTCTTTCTTTCTTCCTTTCTTTCTTAAATTAAGCTTTGATTCGTTTGGAGTTGTTTGTGACGTTTTCTCCCCCAGGGAGAAGAATTCCTCCACCTCACAGCTCCCCTTTCATCCTACCCTGAACTTGGCCTGGCCCCACATAGACACCACAACAGCTGCCTGCAGTGTGGACTTTAGGAAAAGGCTGTGAACCCTCTGCCTACCTCCCAGACGGCCAGAATCCCCACGTGAATCTGAGCTGTCTGGGATGGAATGAGGCTTGGGGGACAATGCAGAAAAAAACTGAAAGCAAGCCAGTGACAGAGACCCCAAAGATGGTTGCCTCTTTCCCTCAAAATTCTTGGAAGCACTGGATAGGGTCTCTTGGAAAGAGGGAGAAATGGACTTAAAAAGCGATGTCAGGGTTTCACCATGTGCTCTCTGCTGGTCGGATTCAGGGTGAGGATTTGGAGGACCCTGTGGGAGTATCCGTTCACTACTCTCGCCTAATCCTCTCCAAATCGCCCTGGCTCTACAGCTGTTGGTGCACCAGATAAACTATTTGTTCAATTATTCTTGGCCAGGATGGGGCGGCTGGCCTCAAAGGCTGTGGCTTCATAACTCGGGCTACTTCAATCAGCCAGGCCCTCCCTGGGCTGCCTAGGGGAGACAGGGCTGTTTGAAGACAAGGGGCTGGGGTTTTCTTCCCGTCCACCCTTTTTCATCTCCAGCAGACGGCGGGGCGCGGACACCTCCCCGCGGGCCCGGCCCAGAGCAGCGCCAGCCGTGGGACCCGTGCCAACGCACAGAATCAAGGCGATAAAATAATTACAAATGAAAAGGGAGATTAGTGGCCACTGTGGGGACAAATGTTTCAAAAATGGGTCTAGAAATTTCTTCGGCATGTTCTCAAAGGGGACTTCGTTGCAGCTGCTGTCTCCATGGCAATGGGGCAGCTGATGCCCGGGCTGGGAGCTCTCTGGGTACTTGTTAAAACCACCAAACACCAGCCCAGAAAGGGGACAGGCCAGTCATCGTTGCATCCTGGAAATGGACTGGCCGTGAGCACAATATTATTCTCCGAACTTGTTGGCTCTCACCCCTTGTCTTGGCTTCTGCAGAGGCCCACTGGTAAGTGGCTGACGGCTGCTGAGAGACGGTTCCCTTCCGGCAGTTGCCCTGAGGAATATTCTTTTGGGGGTTTGATGCCCCACATGGCTAGAAACTCCTGAGCAGTGTCCATGTCCCCTCTGCAGCCAAGCTGTCCTCTCCACTCCACCCTTCTTCAAACTTTACTTCAGTATCATGTGAGATCCTGAGTCAACACTAACAAGCCTCTGTTTCCACCCCCTGATCTCCATCATTTTCCTAAGACCTCCTCCAACCAACCACATCTCAGCCCCTTGGGTCACACAAGCCAGACTCAAATCTCAGCTCCTCTGTTCACACGTACAATATGCAACATTAAATGGCAAACTCTCTGAGAGCAGAAAGAACACACATGTTTGCAAATCTTCAATGCCTAGCAAGATGCTCAAAGCAAACATTAAAAGAAGAAAGAGGGGTTAGAGAGATGGCACAGCGGTTAAGGAGCTTACCTTACCACCCAAGTTCAATTCCCCAGTAACCATGTAAAGCCCGATGCACAAAGTGGTGCATGCATCTGGAGTCCATTTGCAATAGCTGGAGGCCCTGCACACCCATTCTCTCTGTCTCTCTTCTATCTCTTTCTGCTCGCAAATAAATATTAAAAAAAAAAAAGAAGAAGAAGGAAAGTTGTGTGAAGCAGGGTAGGCACTTCAAACATTTTAGTGTACTCAAAGGAAGTGCATATGAAATATCTATTACAAATACAGAAATACAGACAGTGAAAGGGGGTAAGATTAAATATGAGTCAAGGTTCTAGCATGCCTTTCTGCTGTAATGGACCTTCTTGTCCCTCCTACTCTAGAGACCACGTTGCTGCCCTTGGCCTCAGGTTAAGAGGACTTGAGACACCAGGACTATGCAAGATGTAAACGCCCCAGGTGTCCAAGTGAGTTTCACAAATGAATCAGTTGAAATGCAATGTATTCATGTGCAGTTTTTCAAGAGAAAGTCCAAAGCTTTCACACGAGTCCCAAAGGGATCTGAAACAAAATGAGAGACCAACTTTCTTGAATGGAGAAAAGAATGCAGAGAAAGAAGGGAATATATAGACATAGTTCTGCCCAGTGTCCAAATGCTCCCAGGGGGACTGGGGCCTTGTCTCTGGGGTAGCAATGTTTTCCAACCTCTTTTAATAGTGAACTCCTTTGGAATCCTACATAGAACTCAGGTATATAAAAATAAGTCAAAAAAGAGGATGGTCAATTTGGAGCAGGTTGGATCCCTGGTCACCCCTCCTTCAGGATCCCTATATCTGGCTACAAGTCTCCTTGGCACCGAGCTGGAAGTCCCTGTCAGGGGCATTCTTGAGCCTGTGTTATGAGGGTTCTCCTCCATTTGATCTCCTCCCCAGTCAGTTTACGACTGTTCCCTCTGCTTCCATTGCTATAGTGTAGCTGCTTCTCGGAATTGGACATGCCCATCACCCTCTTTTATCATTTTGTTTGTTTGCTTAGAGGTAGGGACTCACACTAGCCCAGGCTGACCTGGAATTCATTCTGTAGTCCCAAGATGGCCTCTAACTCATGGCAATCCTCCTACCTGTGCCTCATGAGTGCTGGGATTAAAGGCATGAGTCACTATACACGGCAACCATCATCTTCTTGAAGCAGAGAAGCTGGGATGGCTCACAAGAGACTGGCACAAGATCAGAGCCATTAACATTCCATCATGCAGGAGGGAGGGAGGGTGTTCACAAGCTTTCATGAGATCCTCACATAACCCTTCTTCTTCCTCCTCAAGATTATACAAGAAGTAGACAGGGGGATTCTTCAGTACTTCCGTGCTTGTATGTCACCCAAGGGGAGACTGAACCATGATGACTATAGTGGTGTAGCTATCCATAAATTGTCCAAAGGATTTCTCACTGGTGTAGCTGCCTTTGAGTCTCCTATGCTCATGTAAATAACTCCATAGTAAACTTGTTCACCAAGATGGATTTGAACAGACTTCTTTTTTGGTCTTTCAGCACCCCACTATCTTGGATGAATACATTTCTTTACATCTCTCTAGGAAGGTCGCACAAGAGCTACCATCTTCAACTACTTTCCTTCTCTTCCTTAAAGTTCCCATTACTGGCAGCCTCTAATTGTCCCCTACCAAATGTGACCCAAGACCCATGCCACCAGAATCACCTGCTTGCTTGTTTAGATGCCTATTTAAAGACCTGCTGAGCCCAAGGTCCCAATACAAGAAACTTCCCCATATTCTCAGATGACTCCCTAGGCTATTAAGTATGGGGTCCACAAAGGGCTGTGCATTGGGGTGGGGCTGTCACGTACAAGTGCCATCAGAATTCACTCTCTTTTTCTTGAGCCTGCCCCAAAGCTAAAGATAGAGCCAGGAGAAGAAAATCCCAGGACTGTATCCATGGCTCCAACATGGACAATAGCAGGGTGTCTTCTGAGGTGACAATCCTCTTTCTCCGGTCTGGATGCACAGTGTCAGGCATTTCACTATTAGGCTGGGGTTAAATATAGTGGCTTGTGCTTTGAAGACTTCTGGAGGGAGGCAAAAGCAGATTGGAGGAGGGGACTGGACTGGCTTGGAAGTGAGTCTACTGTAGCCATGGTGCTGGACAGGCTTGCCAGACCCAGGGGGAGAGGCCTTGGGAGTACTCACAGTGGCATGCTGGTGTGGAGGTGAGAGCACTCGAGGAAGCCATCTGTACCCAGGTGTAAAAATCACAGCTCAGTTTTCCGTTTTGTGCTTCCTTCTGGATACAAACCAAGTTCTGGTGCTTACAGGAAGCCTTCTCCAGCTCATCCCACGGCCCCCTCCTCTACCAGGGTGACACCCATTCAGAGTGGTGTGCTCCTTAGCACACCTTGTTCTTTACCTGAAGTAGCTGGTCTAAAGTCCACATCTCTGATCACAGACCTTCAAGGGCAGAGATCACGCCTAATCAATCAGTAACTCCCTGGGTAACTGACACAGCAGTGGATCCCAAAGCACCATTGTGCACCTTGGGAATGAACAGACTCCACATCACAGTAGAGGGCTGGGAGAAAAGCAGCGACAATGGTGATGCTCGTGCTGGCTGCGGCCAGCTATACGCCAGCCAGGTGCTGCCGGAGGCTGTCTAACCTGAGTTATCTGCCTCCTATTCGCAGCCACCTCTTGAGGTGAACCGTGTTACAGAAGGGGTGATTTTAATTATAGAAGTGAACTGCTCAGTGGCATGCAGCAACCAGGAGGGAAAGCTAATATTTGGACCTACAGCACCTAGTTCCCAGTCCATACTCTGCCATGCGTCCCAATGCTGCAGAGGGAAAACTGCACTACGGGCAGTGGGAAGTAAATAATGAGGACAAAAAAAACAGAGATCACATATACTTTCCAAACAAAAAGGCCCTCCAACTCTAACACCTTAACTCACAAGGTCCAACCCAGGAAAAATCCTCCCGGTGTAAGGACACTGAGCCTTGTCCTGGTGCCTCAGCTCTGCCTCCAGGCCCACCTGCAGCTCAGCTTCTCCTCTGCCACGCCACCTACACTCTCCCACCTCCCAAAGGTGCACAAATTGGAAAGGGCCATGGCAGACAGAAAATGGTGCATGCCAACAGAGATTAATCTCAGATCACAGAGCCTAGGCTGTCACCTGGGAATTGCCTGTTGGGGTATACTCCCAGCTAAGCCAATGAATCCATCTGACAAAAGTACTCCTTCTTCCCTAGAAAGGGCACCCCCAGATTAAGTTACCTTCACCTTACCTCCTGTGTCCCCCATCACCACTATAGACATTTTTGAAACCCTGCCGTGTTTACTATTGAGAAGACATTTGATATCCTAGGGTCTGTTCTATGAGTACTGCCCAGAGAAGCCAGGTCTACCAGATGTAGGACTGAGCTCTCATCTGTGGCCACCAGAAGTAGGACTCAGCTCTTGGCCATGACAAGGGACAAGGTAATATCCACCACCTGGCAAGACTCGTGTTGTCAGTGTGGTGGAACATGCCTGTAATTCTGGCATTTGGGAGGCTGAAGTAGAAGATCCATGAGTTCACGAGCAGCCTTGGCTACATGGTGAGAACCTGTCTCAAAAAAAGGAAGAATAGGGCTAGAGAGATTGCTTAGCAGTTAAGGCACTTGCCTGCAAAGTCTAAGGACCCAGTTCGACTCTCCAGATCCCACATAAGACAGAAGCACAAAGGTGAAAGGGAGAAAATGTTCCTTTAAAAACTAGTTGGGCATGGTGGCGCACGCTTTTAATCCCAGCACTCAGGAGGCAGAGGTAGGAGGATTGCTGTCAGTTTGGGGCCACTCTGAGACTACATAGTGAATTCCAGGTCAGCCAGGGCTAGAGTTAAACCCTACCTCAAAAAAAAAAAAAAAAGTTGTGACTAGGACTGCAGAGATGGCTCAGCACTTAAGGCACTTGCTTACAAAGCCTGATGACCTGGGTTCAATTCCCCAGTACCCATGTAAAGCCAGATGCACAATGTAGAGCATGCATCTGGAGTTTGTTTGCAGTGGCAAGAGGCCCTGTCATGCCTGTATGCCCATTCTCTCTTGCTCTCATTATCTCTCTCTTCCTCTCTCTTTCTCCTTGCAAATAAATAAATAAAACTATTTTTAAAAATAAAAAATAAAGACTATTTGAAGGATTTTGTATATGAAGTACAAATGAACTTCTGCAAATTCGTATATATAATTGTTCATATATATAATTGACTCAACAAACACCTATGGAATGTGTCTGCTGGGGTTATAGTCCTCCTGTGTGCCAGGGACACAAAGGTGAATGAGCCCTCAAGGAGAGGAGAGTTTATAAGACAGAGCCAGATAAGGAAATAATCATTCGCAGTGAAAATTTCGGATCTGGGGGCAAGTGATTTAAAGGGAAATGAAGGCAGAAAGAGGGAAGAGGTGGATAGACTGTGGGGCTCAGAGGATGTTAAGGGCAGCCAGTGACTCAGAAGCCTTGGGCACTGAGCTTCACCATGCACAAACTGCAGTGAACTACCGGTGACACCGTAGGGCAGGAGGAAAGGAAATGACTGCCAGAGGGGGCACATCGGAGTCAGGTGAGCACAAGGGCTCTTCCATCCCGTCTTAGACTCACATGGAAATGCCAGCTATGGAGGAACCTGGGACCTTTGGAGATGGCCAGGGCTATGACTCAGGAAGGAATAAGTGCCTACTCCTTTTTCCTGCGATCATTTGAAGGACATGTGACTTCTCTGATGAGTTGTATAAAGTTGAACAAATTTGCTGAACTGAGGAAAGGTAGTGTTACTATTTATTGTGTTTCACCTGGCTGCCAGGGTGTACTTGTGACATAATACATGTAGCTTTACCATTCTCGGCAAACTTTAAAGTAGGTTTAACTGTGTATATTTCACAAATGAAAAGGCCACCTGGGTCAATATCACAACTAAGGGTAAGTGGTAGGCCAGGGCTGCAGACTTCGGGGCACTCCACCGAGCTCGACATTCCTCTCACACGCTGGGCTGCTGACAGGGCTTGGGCAGCGAGCAAAAGCTGTCTGAGGAATGAGTTCAGTGACCGTAGTGTGTTCTCTTTCTGCCTTATTTTTTGGTAGTATTTTTATTTGTTTGTTTGTTTGTTTGTTTGTTTGTCTGTTTGTTTTTAGGTAGGGTCTCACTCTAGCCCTGGCTGACCTGGAATTCACTATGTAGTCTCAAGGTGGCCTCGAAACTCACAGCAATCCTCCTACCTCTGCCTCCCGAGTGCTGGGATTAAAGGTGTGTGCCACCTCACCTGGCTCTTTTCTGTTCTTCTTATATCCCCTACAAAAGGGTCAGAAGTTCAGGTAAGATATTCTCTAGAAGAATATCCTACCATGTGCAAAAATATGTGACATTCTTCTTTACAAAGTAAGACATCCACAGAGGACACTGCAGTGGCATGACTACTTATAAGAGATGTCTATAGTCATGAAATTCAAGCAGAAAATAGAATGCTAGGTGCCAGAGGCTTGGAGAGTGGTAAGTTCTAGACATCTGTCTACCTGTAGTGCCTGTAGCTTAAATTTTATTTATTTATTTATTTGCAAGCAGAGAGATACAGAGACAGAGGGAAGGAGGGAAGAAGGGAGGGAGACAGAGAGAACAGGTGCATCAGGGCTTCTAGCCACTGCAAGTGAACTACAGACATATTCGCCACTTTGTGCATCTGGCTTTACATGGGTACTGAGGAATCAAACCTGGGTCCTTAGGCTTTGCTGGCAAGCACCTTAAACACTAAGCCATCTCTCCAGTCCTGTGCCTGTAGTTTAAAATATGACAATAGAGTTGGGTGTGGTGGTTTACGCCTTTAATCCCAGCACTTGGGAGGCTGAGGTAGGAGGATCGTTGTGAGTTTGAGGCTAGCCTGACACTACATAAGGAATTCCAGGTCAGCCTGAGCTAGAGTAAAACCCTACCTCAAAAAAACAAAAAAAAGATAGCATTTTAAAAACTTTTTTATGAAAGAGAGAGAGAACAGGTGAACAGGTGCACCAGGGCCTCTAGCCACTGCAAATGAATTCCAGATGTGTGCACATACATGACCTCATACTTGCGTCACCTTGTACATCTGGCTTACATGGGACCTGGGGAGTAGAACATGGGTCCTTAGGCTTCACAGGCAAGTGCCATAATACATCTCTCCAGCCCAAGATAACATTTTTTAAGATTTCTGTCTATCCAAAATTTCCTTCACTCAAATTGGCCCAATTACTACTATAATCACATCTGAACATAAGTTCAGTGCTGGATGTGGTGGTTTGATTCAGGTGTCCCCCATTAACTTAGGTGTTCTGAAGCTAGGTTCCCAGTTGATAGAGATGTGTGAATTAACACCCCCAGGAGGCAGTGTATTTTGGGGGGCAGGCTTATCGGTATTATAGCCAGTTTCCTCATGCCAGTGTTTGGCACCCTCTCCTGTTCCTGTTGTCCACCCTATGTGGGCCAGGGGGTGATGTCCACCCTCTGTTCATGCCATAATTTTCCCTGCCATCATGGAGCTTCCCCTTGAGCCTATAAGCCAAAATAAATCTCTTTTTCTGACAAGCTGCTCTTGGTTGGGTGATTTCTACCAGCAATGCTGAACCTGGCTGCAACAGTAAAGTGGTACCAAAGAGTGGGATTGCTGCTAGACACCTGACTGTGTGGCTTTGACCTTTTGGAGCTGATTTTCAAGAGGAATGTGGGAGGATTTGAAACCTTGGCTTAAGAGATGCCTTGCAGTGCTATAAGTACAGCTTGATGGACTACTCTGGTCAGAGTTGAAAGACCTGAATGCAGTAAGAACTATGGACTGTGAGGTTTGTCTTATGAGGATGAGGAAGAGCTTTGCTTGGACTGGGATAGCAGGTTGTATGAGAAGCTTGCTGTTAATGCCCATGTCCTGAGAAGTTATGCAGGGTTGCTTTGCATAGAAATGAACTGGTATGTGCACAGGGATATGGCATAGAAAGAAAAACCTCTGGGTGAACTGCAGCCTGTTCAGCTGCATTTGAGAGCTTACAACCTTTGAGATTGGGCCAGTTGACACGCACTGGGGCAACAGGAAAAAATGTAGACTCTTTTGAAGGGGACTGCGTGCTCAAGGAGTGTCCTGTTGTTCATAATCTGCTTTATTCCCCCCAGATTAACAAAGTGGCACCCTACCTGGTATTATGGAGTATAAGAAATGCAGGAAAGAGAGGGTCATTGAGTTTGCAACACGGTCTTGTGTTTTGGAAGTGGCCATGGGCAGTGTGAAGCAAGTTTGCTGGTTGCCCGCAAGGAGACCCCATGGGGCCATGAGGATGAACCTTGGCTTGCAGTGGAGACCTAGTGGAGATGCCAGGACCATGAGATGGCTGCTAAGGAAAGCTGCCAGCTCTGACAGTATTCCAGGACTGTGAGTAGCCTAACTGGTGGGACAGAATTGAAATTCCAGAGACTTGTTGCTGGTTAGAATTGTCGGATTTGGAGATTTGTCACTGGCTAGAGTTGTTGGACTTGAAGCTACAGAGTTTGATGTTTGCCCTGGTTGCTTAAAATCTTGTATTGGTTGAATATTTCTTTGCTATGCCCAACTTCATCTTTTGCACTGTGAATGTTTATTCCGTGCCATTATGGATTTTGGGGGGAATTTTTTGGTCATTATGACTCAGTTAAAAGATCTTGGAATATGGGGATGTTTGAACTTCATTAGGATTGATAAAAACTATGGGGATTTTTAAAGATGGACTGAATGCATTGCACTTTACATCATGGATGGTTATCAGTTTATGGGGGTCAGGGGAGGAAGGCGGTGGTTTGATTCAGGTGTCCCCCATAAACTTAGGTGCTCTGAAGCTAGGTTCCCAGATGATGGAGATGTATGAATTAACACCCCCAGGAGGCAGTGTATTGTTGGGGCAGGCTTATGGTTATTATAGCCAGTTTACCCATGCCAGTGTTTGGCACACTCTCCTGTTCCTGTTGTCCACCTTATGTGGGCCAGGGGGTGATGTCCACCCTCTGCTCATGCCATCATTTTCTCTGCCATTGTGGAGCTTCCCCCTTGAGCCTAAAAGCCACAAGCTGCTCTTGGTTGGGTGATTTCTACCAACAATGCTGAACCTGACTGTAACACTGGATTTTCCCTCTTCCCTCTTGTCCTTGAGAGAAATGAGTTTCCTCATCAATAACCTGTAGAGACAACAGAAAACCTCTAGATAATTCCTGACTTGCAGGTAGAATGGCTTGAATGAGAAGATGCTTGTCAGCCTGTCTCTACTCAGGGATCATGTTAGGAAAAATGTCCTGGATCCAGTGCTCCATGCCACAGGCTTCCAACACCCAGTGAGGACCATGCCGCCTTACCCCACCTAGGTGGACTTATGCAGACTGGTTTCTGTGGCTAACTTATTTCACTTAGCATACTGTTTACCAAGTTCGTCCATCCAAACAAACAGTTTGTGTTGTAATGGCATGTCCACAGAATCCAGCTTCGTGTTAACAGCAGTCACCTGCTGACATCAGAACAAGGCAAGTGCCAGGGTGGATCCAGGAACCCCCATCCATCCTTGTGTCTGGCTGGCTCATAAAGCCCTTCACTGGAGTCTTCACTTTCCATAGCCTGGCATCCTCTCACCTTGGAGTGAAAAGAGCCTAAAGCCGAGACAATACTGTTGTGAAATGACCTTGAAACTGGGGTGTGTAGACTCAAAGAAATATCTCAGAGGACAAGGGGGAAAAAAGGGTTAATAAGTGGTGTGGTAAGTCTGCTCACCTTTACTGTTACAGGGAGCCACACACAAGCTGTAGAAAGTGTCTGATGGTCTAAATTTAGTAAATAAATCTATACACTTAGGAGCCCTGGCTGACTGGGGGCCCAGGGAAATAGGACTGCAGTATGCCACCTAGAGAAAAGAAATAGACTATGACTTTCATTCCTTGCCACTGAGTTAGTTAGTCAGGATCTCTCAGTAGTAATTTTCTCCAGAGACAACACAGCGCCCCCACGTGGCCACATGAGTGAGGGCCTCATTGCAATAGTATGGAAACAGCGCCACCTGCCGGATAATTTGTAACACGTTGCATTGCCAACAAATTTTTCTGTCTTGCTTCAGTTAGCTGCTACTGAATCTGCTTGAAGAGCCCCTGTGAAACTAAAGAAGAAAGTGGAAACACAAGATCTTTTGCTCACTGAAAAATCACGGAACAAAGGAGCTGGACAGCGACTAAGGTACTTGCCTGCAAAGCCTAACGACCCAGGTTCAATTCCCCAGTACCCACGTAAAGCCAGATACACAATGTGGCGCGTGCCTCTAGAGTTTAGTTTGCAGCAGCTAGAGCCCCTGGTGTACTCACTCGCTCTTGCGCTCTCACTCTCTCTTTCTCTCTCCTTACAAATAAATAAAAGGTTTTAAAAAGAGCAAAAACTGGAACAAAAAAGATAATCCAGAGACCCAGAGGCCCCCAACACCTTATCACTGAAGCAGACCAAAAATGAACCCAACATGGCTCAGGGAAATTTTGCGGAAGAGGGGGCAGAAAGAATGTCAGAGCCACATGTTGGGTCATGATATGCAGAGACATTTATCCTACCCATAACTCCAGAATGCATGATCCATATACCTCAACAAGGAGGGGCTAGGGGGAGGGGGTAGGACATGCCAGGTTATTTATGAACCTAACAATGACACCAAATTGACTGTATTTGCTGAGTACAAAACTAATTAATAAAAAAATACATAAAATTTTCTATCATAAAAAAGATAAGTAGCAATCATTTCACTAGTATGTGCTCCCTATCACACAGAAGTGTAACCCTAAGGCAGGCATCATGAGCAGTGAACAAAGCATGAATTTCCCTGTCAGACCACTGAGATCAAATCCCTACTAGCTTTGTGAGCTCTAGGAAGTTACTTCACATCGCAGAGCTTCAGGGCTCCCTATTTGTGAATGGGAACTTATTTATCCTGCAGTATTGTAGCCAAGGTTAAATGAACCAGTGTGCATAAAATAAAAATGAAATGTATGTAAAGCAAATTGTGTGGTACCTATAACAAACTGGCTCTTAATTATAACATTAAACGTTCATATAGAAATTTTTATCTGATTGTTGAAATTGTGAAGTGCTTCTGAAATTAGTTTATAAAATGAAAAAAATGGAATCTCTGGGAGAAATTGATAAACACGACCACGAAGGATTTTTTTATCCCACCAGAGAGCCAATCATTTAACATGTATGAACACAATTGAATACACCTGTCAACATTCTATGTATAATACTGTGAAAATTATATCTCAAGTCATCATACCTCAAAACTACTCCTTACTTTCAAAGTATGCAGAACACAGTTGGAAGTCCAGTGTTGAGCATTTACCTGAGTGAGGAGGGTTGAAATGGTCTTTTCTGGGGCTGAAAAGCAAAATTTCAGAAGTTTTGGGAGTGAAAGCTCAGCACTAGAGTACTTGTGTGCCATGTTCACACCAGGGCCTCCTGTCACTGCAAACGAACTTCAGGTGAATGGGCCACTTTGTGCATCTGGCTCTACGTGGGTACTGGGAGGTCAAATCAAAGTCATCAGGCTTTGCAGGCAAGAGCCTTTAAACACTGGGACATGTCTACAGCCATAAATACTTTTGTTTATGCCCACATATTAATACTACTCTCACTTTTGGTCACTGACCAAAAGCTTCTCTTTTCAGATGGTGATGACCACTGGGATGACCCAAAAGGCAACAACGCTGAGAAGAAGGACGGAGGAGTGTCCAGCACTGAAACATCTCACACCCTCCAAGGCTCAGGGTCCATTGCAGAAGAGGTGGCGGAAAGAATGTAAGAGCCAAAGGAAGGGTACCACTCCTTACAATGAAACTGTCCAGACAGAAATTGGACTTGATATCCATGACCTTGCAGTGCCTAGCAATACCTACACAAGACCCCATAATAGGAGAAAAAGATGACATCAAATTAAAAGAGACTAATGGAGAGAGGGAGGGGATATGATAGAGAGCAGAGTTGTGAAAGGGAAAGTGGGGGAGGGGAGGGAAATATTATGGTTTATTGTCTGTAAGTATAGAAGGTGTCAGTAAAAAACAAAAATTAAAAAAAAAAAACTCACCATACTGCTGAGAAGACATGACAGTGGTGTGTTCAGCACTAGTTGAGACATCTGTATCACGCACTCCAAGGCTCAGGAACCATTGTAAAAACAGTGACAAAAGGACTATAAGAGCCAAAGGAAGGGGAAGACTGCTTCTAATACTGTCTTTCAGACAGAAAATGCCTTGATATTCATGACCTCACAGTGGCTGACACTAGCTACATAAGACCTGAAGAATAGGAGGGGAAAAAATAATGACATCGAAGTAGAAGAGAGAGTAGTTGAGAAGAAGGAATTCAATGGAGGGGGAATTTAGGAGGGGGGAAATTGAAGGTAGTAGGAGAGGATTATGATCATGGTATATTGTTTATATTTGTAGACACTATAAACATAATATTTTTTAAAATATTTTTTACTTATTTATGTGTGTGAGAGAGAGAATTGGCATGCCACGTCCTCTAGCCCCTGCAAATGAACTCCAGACACATGAGACACCATCTGGCTTTTGCATGGGTACTAAGGAATTGAACCTGAGTTCCTAGGTTTTGTAGGCACGTGCCTTAACTGCTGAGCTATCTCTCCAGCCCCAATAAAACATTTTTTAAATAATTCTTCCTAAGTTCAAGAAAATATTTTCTGCTATTTTTTAAAATATTTTAAGGCTGGAGAGATGGCTCAGCAATTAAAGGCACTTGCTTTCAAAGCCTGATGATCCTGGTTCGATTCCCCACTACACACATAAAGCCAGATGCATGTGGTGGTGCATGTATCTGGAGATCATTTACAGTGGCAGGACACCCTGGTATGCTTGTTTTCTCTCTCTATCTCTCACTCTCTCTTTCCCTCTCTGGCTCTTTCTCTCTCATTAATAAATAAAAACAACTCTTTTTAAAAAGTTAGTTTTAAATTTTACACTTAGATCCACATTAAACACATTGATTTGCTGCAAGGGATCAGTTTGTGTGCTGTTGGTTTGATTATATAGATGGACGTCCAGTTGTTCCAACATTATTGTTTATTGCCCCTTCTTGTCCTTCATTTTCCACCCGTATCAAAAATCAATTGACCATATTTATGTAACTCTATTTTGGGACTTTACATTCAACCCACTAACTACGTGTGTGTGTCCCTGTGCAGTGCCACACTGTCTCACGCGTGTCCCTGGGCAGTGCCGCACTGTCTTACGCGTGTCCCTGTGCAGTGCCACACTGTCTCACGCGTGTCCCTGGGCAGTGCCGCACTGTCTCACGCGTGTCCCTGTGCAGTGCCACACTGTCTCACGCGTGTCCCAGGGCAGTGCCACACTGTCTCACGTGTGTCCCTGGGCAGTGCCGCACTGTCTCACGCGTGTCCCTGTGCAGTGCCACACTGTCTCACGCGTGTCCCGGGGCAGTGCCACACTGTCTCACGCGTGTCCCGGGGCAGTGCCACACTGTCTCATGCGTGTCCCTGGGCAGTGCCACACTGTCTTACGCGTGTCCCTGTGCAGTGCCACACTGTCTCACGCGTGTCCCGGGGCAGTGCCACACTGTCTACGCGTGTCCCTGTGCAGTGCCACACTGTCTCACGCGTGTCCCTGTGCAATGCCACACTGTCTCACGCATGTCCCTGTGCAGTGCCGCACTGTCTCACGCGTGTCCCGGGGCAGTGCCGCACTGTCTCACGCGTGTCCCTGTGCAGTGCCGCACTGTCTCACGCGTGTCCCTGTGCAGTGCCGCACTGTCTCACGCGTGTCCCGGGGCAGTGCCGCACTGTCTCACGCGTGTCCCTGGGCAGTGCCGCACTGTCTGCGTGTGTCCCTGTGCAGTGCTGCACTGTCTTACGCATGTCCCTGGGCAACAGCACACTGTCTTATGTGTGTCCCTGGGCAATGCCACACTCTCTTATATGTGTCCCTATGCAATGCCACACTGACTTATGCGTGTCTCCATGAAATTCAACATTGACATGTGTCCCTATGCAATGCCACACAGGCTACGTGTGTACCTATGCAATGTCACACTGACTACATGTGTCCCTATGCAATGCCACACTGACTTATGCGTGTCTCTATGAAATTCAACATTGACATGTGTCCGTATGCAATGCCACACAGGCTACGTGTGTACCTATGCAATGCCACACTGACTACATGTGTCCCTATTCAGTACCACACTGACTACATGTGTACCTATGCAATGACACACTGTCTATGTGCGTCCCTATACAATAACACACTATATTGATTACTACAACTTTATACTATGCATTAAGATTGTATAGCATGATTCCTACGTTATTCTTCAAAATTGTTTCAGCTATGTCTGTTTCTCTTTACTTCTGTGTGAACTTTAGAGCCAGCTTGCCTACAAAATGCTAACAAAACAATAAAATGACCTTGTGACAAGTTTACTAGGATTGTGTTCAGTCAGTCTATACAGTTCATCAGTTTAGGCTGAACTGAGAACTTTTTGTGGTAAGTCTTCTAATTCCTGAGTGTAGTGTGTCTATTTACTTAGGACTTCCTTGAGTTCTTTCACCTGTATTTTGTAACTTTCAGTGAACCCAAGACTATTTCCTCTTTTGAAGTTTTTTGAGTGGCATTTGCTTTTTAATCCCACTTTGCTGGTTGTCGTAGTTAATTGTATGTGTCAGCCTGGTAAAGCCATGTTGCCCAGCTCTGGGTCTAGATGCTGCTATGATGGAGTTGCTCATGTGTGAGCAGTATTTAGATCAGAATGCTTGGTGCAAGTAGATCCCTCCATATAGAGGAACATCATCCAACCAGTTGAAGATCTTAACAGAAAGCACACTGTACGCCTGAGACAGAGGGCATTTCCCCTCCAGGATCCTTCAGACTCCTTGTACAACATCAGCTCATTCCTAGGTCTCCAGTCTGCCTGTGTGCCCTGCAGAACTTGGAATTGACAGCCTTATAACCCCATAAACCTACTTTTCAGTCTCACTCGTCTCTCGTCTTCCTTTCTCCACACCTCATCTACTGGTATAAGGAAGGACCCTCTGCAGACCCCAAAATCCAAGGGTTGTCAAGTTTCTTCTAATAAATGTAGCATTTGCATATAACCCATGCACAGCCTCCCATGTACCTTATCTCTAGGTTACTTTAATACTTGATCCAATATAAATGCTGTGTAAATAGCGCTAGACTGTATTGCTTGAGGGTTATTGATGAGGAAAACTGCCTGAACTTGCTTAATATAAAGGCTTTTGGTCCATGTTGTTTGACTCAAATGGACTTGAATGCAGAACCCATAGAAGTAGAGAGGGAACTGCTATCCACATGCAGGGGTGTGTGTGTGTGTGTGTGTGTGTGTGTGTGTTTTGACATTTTACGTGAAACCTTGTCCAGCTCACCAGTCTAGGAAGGTTTTTGCAGACTCCTAGTGATTCTTGGTACACAATCATGTCCACTGGGAATAAAAGCTGGACTGCCTGGGGCAGGATGCAAAGCCCAAAATAAAAGGACTGTATTTCCCTTGTTATCTTGGAACTTCCCAGACATAAGCATTGTCCCCGGTCCTTGTGAAAAGAATAGCTCCTGAACAGTAGCAGCATAGAACCAGAGTCTTCTCAGTCATGAGGAAACAGAGAATTATCACCCTCATTGGCAAGGACAGGCCTAGACAGTGATACAGAAGGCAGACAGGACACATGAGCGTCATGGATAGGCTAGCCCTTTCCCTCAGCAGGGACAAGCTTTTAAATGAAGCAGGAATCTGCACTTAAATTGAGGCCAGATCCATGCATGGATTTAAGAAAGCCTGGCTTTTGCTAAGAAGTCCTTGGAGTTCATTAGGAGAGGAAGTGAGAAACTTTATAGGCTGGAATTCATCCAGAAGAAATCAGACACAGCAAACTCACCAAGCGCAGAGCTTGGATTATTCTGAACACAACAGAAAAGTTTCACCTGATGTATGTAAGGTTCTGAGACACCAGCCCCTTTGGAATGCCCCTTTCTAATTGTAGCTGCAAGGGGACAGAGGGCTCCATAGGCCCACGGAGTGCAGTAGTGCTGCTGCCCAACAGTAACCAGGATTTATAGGAGCTAATGTCCACATGAGCATACAAAACATTCTCTTGGGGACCCAAGAAACACTGGGCGAAGCCTCTGGATGGACTAGAGACCCTGGAAGATCATGAGGGTGTAACTCATGGTATGCTTTGCCTACACTCCTGTGAAGATAAAACTCAAAAGAGAAGGGGGAGTTCCACCATTATCCCCTAAAACATGTCTGCATGTCTCCACCACCTGTGACAAGATGTCTCCATGGTCTCCACAGCACCGGAGGCTGTGGCACCGACTAACCACATATGAAGTTTCTGAGGATAACAGAATGTCATTGGACTCAACCTTAGGGTGCCCATAGATAGCACACTCCCTCTTTCTGTTGACTTTTCTATTGTCCCATAGAAGACTCCCTATAGCGATCCCCCCAAGTCCTTCCAAGCTATATAAATTCCCCTTTTTTTTACTTGTGTGTATGTATATGTGATATAGTGTGTGGTGGTGGTGTATGCATGTCCGTGAACCCTTGAAGCACCCCCTATACTCATGTAGTGACCTTTAGGAGACTGTCAGGCGTCCTGCTCCATCACTCTTCCACCCATCTTCATTTTGAGCTGATACCAGAGCTTGCTGCTTTTTACAAGCCTGGAAAATTCCATGGTCTTCGATTCCTTTTGCAGAAATGGGATTGTAGGCATGTGTGGTCACACCCAGCTGCTTATGTGGAATCTGGAGATATGAAATTCAGCAATTTCAGACCCCCTCGAGGCCTCATGCTTGCAAAAGGAAGTGCACTTAATCATTGAGCCATCTTTCCAGCCCTATTTTTACAAGGTCACCTAATATTTTAATGATATTCTTGCAAAAAATGCATATCCTATGGGAAGATATCAGACAAACCAAGTTGAGGGACTTTCTACAAAATAACTGACCAGCACTCTTCAAAGATGTTCAGGTCATACCAGTCAGGGAAGGTCTGAGGGACTATCATAGACTAGTAATTAAATACAGTGAGATTGCAGGTAAAAGAACATGCTAGAAATACAAATGAACAAAGGCCCATAATTTAGTTAACAAATGCTAACTTGCATTCACCAATGCTGTTATTTAATTTGTTACTTAAACAATGTATCAAAACACCACTTATGCCACTCATCTCACATCCTTGTCCCCCTCTACACTTTCTTGTTCTGCCTTTTCCTCCAGTTCTCATCAATTGTATATTTCTTCACTCATCTCCCCTTCAGAAGCTTCCCTCCAGCTTACACCCATTCTCCATCCTTCCTCCTCCGACCTTCCCACACTAACAATTAGCACTTCCCAGCAGCCATAGAGGCCCTGGGCCTTCCAAACCCCTTGCAGCTCAATCTCCTGTGACTTCCTGCTGTGTTCCAAGCTCCTAAGAGCCCTGAGCCTCCTTCCTGACAGTGGGACCGGACCCTTCCTGCCTTCATATCACCAAGGTGAACCCAGTATCCTAAGAGTCCCTGAAGGATAAGAACAACTGCAGTGATTTCAGAAGTTCTGTGAGGCAAGGGTCCCAGGACAATGCAGAAGACACAGGGTGGTGGGCATTGTGCTGCCTAGCCAGCTCTGTTTGCACGCATGAATTTCCAAGCCTGGAATGTCTCCTTATGGAAGTCCAGGACATTGATGAAACTTTGGGACAATCCTGACACAAGGTTGCTAAGGCACCTCATTCTTCAATATATAAACACTTTAGAGACACAGAAATAGCTGGTTAAGACTGATTTTATGGACCAGACATGGTGTCCTAAGCCTTTAATCCCAGCACTTGGGAGGCTGAGGTAGGAGAAGGCCAGACTGGGCTACAGAGTGAGTTCCAGATCAAATCAGTGAAACCCTCCCTCAAAACACCAAAAAAAAAAAAAAAAAAAAAAAATACTGACTTCAGGATTCTCATAAAGCTGGCCAGGATCCAAGGCCTGGAAAGTAGCTGAGGACATATTGAGCAAACTAGCTGTCTTAAGGCTTCAGTTTCCAAAACATCTGCATGTGAAGTCAAATCAATCACAACAACATCTTCCTTATTTTCTGAAAGTTTTATAAAACATGCACACAGAAATGAACATAAATTTTCAGCTCAATGAATTTCACAAGATGAACATGACCCCAGATGAAGAGAATACCACCAAAGCCAGGAGCCCTCCTTCAACTTCCAGTCAAGGTTCTCCCAGCCTCAGAATAACCATGCTTCTGACTTCCAACATGGTAGGTTTAAGTTAGTTTTGCCTATTCCTTGACCTTTCTTTGTTGAATCATAGAACACACACACTTTGTGATTGTTAGGTCTTTGGTTGTTTGTCAGAGAACATTCATTCAAACCAGTTCATCCTGGTTTGTAGTTCTAGCTAATCCATTCCAGTATGGTGTCTCACTCACTAAGAATGCCACAAGTAATTCATCTACTCTACTTTGGTATTTGTATACTTTCCAGTCTGGGAATATTAGTGTGGGTGTTTGAATGTGAAATGTCCCCTAGTCTCATGTGTTTTGAATACTTGATCCCCAGATGGTGGCAATTTGGGAAAGTTGTGGAGCCTGTAGAAAGTGGGTCCTTGCTGGAGGAGGTGTGTTGTTGGGGCAGGCTGATAGGTGTTATAGCCAGCTTCCCCTTGCCAGTGTTTGGTACACTGTCCTGCTGCTGCTGCTGTCCACCTGTTGTTGACCAGGATGTGATATGCTGCCTCTGCTCATGTCACATTTTCCCCTGCCATCATGGAGCTTCCCTTTGAGTCTGTAAGTCAAAGTAAACCCTATCCTCCCACAAGCTGCTTTTGATCAGGTGTTTCACCCCATCAACAAAAAGGGAACTGCAACACGAGGTGTGAATATAAAACATGTTTTTCAATAAACTCTGTTGGGCACTGTCTTAATTACTTTCTCATTGCTGTGAGCAAACACTTGACCAGAAACAACTTCAGAAAAGAGAGGGTTTAATTCGGCTCACAGTTCCAAGGGGATTCATTCAGTCCCAGCAGGGAAGGCAGCAGGAGCATGAAGCAGCTGGCCACATTCAGCAGTCAGGAAGCAGAGACAGCAGGAAGTGGGTTCCCGATACAAAACCACAAGGCCCTCCCCCAGTGGGCCACTTCCTCCAGCAAGCTTCCACCTGCCACAGGTTCTACAGCCTTCCCAAGCAGTGCTACCAGCTAGGGACTAAGTGCTCAAACACATGAGCCTATCAGGGACATTTCAAATTCAAACCACAACAGAAGCAGGCATGTATCTTGAAATGGGATTGTAATTTTCAGAAACATATTCAAAGAAAAAATGACTATGTTTTAACCCTTTCAGACACAGATTCTGTGATTGTGATAAGCCCCAGCTGGGATGAACAAGGGACAGTTTCATGCTGCTTAGGACAAACATAATGTTGAGAGCTATGTGTGCATCCCAAGCAGACTGTTCAGAGAGGTGCCAGGTCTGCAGAAAATTATGAGAAATAGCTCTAAATAAAGGTCATAGAAGCACTCAGATAAATAGGCTGATGCTGAGGCCAAAGTTGCCTTCAGAGTGAAGGAGATAAAAAGGAGTGGGGAGAGCATGATATCTGCATATGGGCCCTTCAAAATCTGCTTTGGGAGTCTGGAGGGATTGCTCAGTGGTTAAAGGCACTTGGTTACAAAGCCTGCCAGTACAGGTTCAATTTCCCAGCCACCCACAGAAACTAAGAGGCAAAATGTGACATTCAGTTGAGGTGGTCAGAGACCCTTGCACATGTGCACATGTGTACACACACACACACACACGGGAACAAATAAGTAAAAAAAAAATTAAAATATATGCTTTGGGTGTTTTTAAGAGTCCTGGATGGAGTTAAGGGGACAGGTATGATCCTGTGACTTTAAGGAAACAAGACCCCCACATCACTGTTCCTTGTCCTAGGCCTGTATACTAGTTGTAAGGAAAATAAATTAATTCCGGTTATCCTCAGTGACATGTGCCAAGTTTTTGTGGACAATTCCACTTCATTCCCACTATAATGAAAATTAATTTCCTCATTTTAAAAATAGCAAAGCAGATTCCCAGTGGAGTCTGCATTGTCTGGTTATAGTCATCCATCTGGAAGTTCTATCCTAGAAACAAGTGACCCAGCCTGGAGCAGTATAAATGAAGCTACAGCGCCATCTTGTGCTCATGGTGGAATTACAGTGTTCCTCTACACAGGTTTTTTTTGGAGGGGGTTAATTTTTTTAATTTATTTGAGAGCGACAGACAGAGAGAGAAAGAGGCATATAGATAGAGAGAAAATGGGTGTGCCAGGGCCTCCAGCCACTGCAAAAGAACTCCAGATGTACGTGCCCCCTTGTGCATCTGGCTCACGTGGGTCCTGGGGAATCAAGGCTCAAACCGGGGTCCTTAGGCTTCACAGGCTTAACGGCTAAGCCATCTCTCCAGCCCTCTACACAGGTTTGTTACCACCAGTCATTCAACACTGAGCAGAATGCCTCCTGATATTAGGTACAGGGCATTCAGAGATTAATAAGACAGTTAGATTTTAAATCCTTTTTTAAGTAAAGCAAGGGAAATTTGCTGAGGAAAGATGAAAAGGCTTTGGAATGTCAGGATAAACAGGCTTGGTCTTTCATTGGCATCCAAAGAAAACACAGAAAGGGGGAAAGGAAAGGTTAAAGTTATTGAGTTAGACCTCAAAAAGAAACAATTGAAAATATTTTTTTAAAAAAAATTTAGGGGCTGGAGAGATGAGTTAGCAGTTAAGGTGCTTGCCTGCAAAGTCTAAGGACCCAGGTTCTATTCCCCAGCACCCATGTAAGCCAGATGTAAAAGTGGCACGTGTCTGGAGATTGTTTGCTGCGGCTAGAGGCCTGGCAAGTCCAAGTCCATATACATTCTCTCTCCCTCTCTCTCTCTCTCTCTCTCTCTCTCTCTCTCTCTCTCTCTCTCTCCTTTCTGTCTCTCTCAAAATTAAACTGCTTTGAAAGTTTTTAATGGCCCTGGTGCGATTACACCCTACGCGTTTTGTGCGAGGCACTGTAGTTAGTTGTCACTGTCGGTCTCCTCACACCCCAAGTGCATGCCACCCCTATGGAAGATTCGATGGATATGGACATGAGCCCGCTGAGGCCTCAGAACTCCCGTTTCAGTTGTGAACTAAAGGCTGACAAAGATTAGCACGCTAAGGTGGATAATGATGAAAATGAGAGGCACCAGTTATCATTAAGAACGGTCAGTTTAGGGGCTGGGGCAAAAGATGAACTGCACATCAATGGGGCAGAGGCAATGAATTATGAAGGCGGTCCAATTAAAGTAACACTGGCAACTTTGAAAATATCTGTACAGGGACGGAGAGATGGCTTAGTGGTTAAGTGCTTGCCTGTGAAACCTAAGGACCCCGGTTCGAGGCTCAACTCCCCAGGACCCACGTTAGCCAGATGCACAAGGGGGCGCACGCATCTGGAGTTCGTTTGCAGTGGCTGGAGGCCCTGGCGCGCCCATTCTCTCTCTCTCTGCCCCTTTCTCTGTTGCTCTTGAATAAATAAATAAAAATAAACAAAATTTTAAAAGAAAATATCTGTACAACCAACAGTTTCTCTTGGGGGCTTTGAAATTACACCACCTCTGGTCTTAAGGTTGAAGTGTGGTTCAGGGCCTGTGCATATTAGTAAACAGCACTTAGTAGTTGTGGAGAAAGATGCAGAATCAGAAGATGAAGAGGAGGAGGATGTAAAACTCTTAAGTATGTCCGGAAAGTGATCTGCACCTGGAGGTGGAAACAAAGTTCCACAGAGAAAAGTAAAACTTGTTGCTGATGAAGATGATGAGGATGATGAAGATAATGATGATGATGAAGCTGAAGAAAAAGTTCCAGTGAAGAAATCTATACAAGATATTCCAGCCAAAAAAAAAAAAATGCACAAAAATCAAACCAAAGTGAGGTTAAGAAGCCTTCAAAAAACAGGAAAAAAACTCCTAAAACACCAAAAGGACCTAGTTCTGTTGAAGACATTAAAGCAAAAATGCAAGTATAGAAAAGGCATATTGAACAGTCCTGAGCACTACTGGTAAATAAAGCCCAAAGAGGGGGAAAGAGGAAAAGGAGAAACAAATCAGTCCAAACTGAGTATCCTCAACGATCCAGACTGAAGTCTTCTATTTTAACCTCATTCCCCTTTCCACATTCCCTTGCAGAATGTAGCCTCTCACTTAACAAAAACGTTTTTCTTTGACTCAATGAGATTCAGTAAGCTTACTGCTTACTCCTACTGTGCATATGCCTCATGCATAACCATGTTTTAATTACCTTTGTATCCACTTAGCTGTTCAATAAATGTTTGAATGAACCAAAAAAATAAAAATGACCATAAAAAATTTTTAATTATATTCTTCTTTCAACTCATATATAAAACATAAAAATTGGTCTGGAGAGATAACTCAGGTTCAATTCCCCAGTACCCACGTAAAACCAGAGACACAAAGTGGTGCATGCATCTGGAGGTTGTTTGCAGGGGCTGAAGGCTAAGAAGTGTATGAGGAAAATGCTCAGCATCACAAACCATCAGAGAAAAGCAAACCACAAAGAGATATCATCTCATTGCATTAAGAATAGTCAGCAAACCAGGCGTGGTGGTGCACGCCTTTAGTCCCTGCACTCGGGAGGCAGAGGTAGATGGATCTCCATGAGTTCGAGGCCACCCTGAGACTACATAGTTAATTCCAGGTCAGCCTGGACCAGAGAGAGACCCTACCTCGGAAAAAAAAAAAAAAAGACTAATCATCAAGACCAATAAAAACAAGTGCTATGGATGAAGAAAAGGGAACCCTGGCACACTGTTAATGGGAATGTACAACCATTTTAGAAAAGAGCATGGAGAATACTCAAAAAACTAAAATAGAACTACCATGTGATACAGCAATCCCAGTCCTGGGATTACATCCAAGAGAAGTGAAATCAGTATGTCAAAAAGTATCTGCTTGCACATATTCACTGCAGCCCTAGCGGTTTAAGGCACTTGCCTGCAAAGGCAAAGGACCCAGGTTTGATTCCCTAGAACGCAGGCCCTGGTGCAGTCTCCCTCCTTCCCTCCCTCCCTCTCTCTCTCATTCATAAATTTTTTTAAATGGCTTTTTTCCACGCTACCCACGTAGGGGTCCATAGGGCACTGTCCTTGATTGCCGACGTAACTTAAAAGGGGAAGCTAACAGTGTCCGGAGCCCTCGACGTCCTGCAGATGAATACGAAGGAGGACGATGTCCTCAGAGTCCTTGCAGCAGGAACCCACCTAGGTGGCACCAGCCTTGATTTCCAGATGGAGCAGTCCATCGACAAGAGGCAGAGTGCTGGCCTCTGCATCATCAATCTGAAGAGGACGTGGGCAAAGCTGCTGCGGGCACCATCGAGAACCGCGCTGATGTCTGCGTCACCTCCTCCAGGAACACGCGGGAGCCGCTCCCGTCGCTGGCCGCTTCGCTCCTGGGACCGTCACTGAGCACATGCAGATCCAGGCAGTCTTCCAGAAGTCTTCTGATGGTGACTGACCCCGGGCTGACCACCAGCCTCTCACGGAGGCGTCCTACGTAACCTGCTCTGTGTAACACTGACTGTCCCCTGCGCCACGTGTCCACCGCCATCCCACGTAACGAGGGAGCTCCCTCGGCGGGTCTCGGGTGGTGGACTGGCCCGGGAAGTCCTGCGCATGCGCGGCACCATCTCCCGGGAGCACCCCTGGGAGGTCATGCCCGGTCTGTCCTTCTACAGGACCCGGGAGAAGGAGGAGCAGGCCGCCGCTGAGAAGGCCGTGACCAAAGAGCTCCAGGGAGAATGGACCGCGACCGCTCCCGAGTACACTGCTACCCAGCGCGAGATGGCAGACTGGTCGGAAGGTGTGTAGGTGCCCTCTGTGTCTTCCAGCAGCTCCCGATGGACGACTGGAGTGCCCAGACCGAGGACTGGCCCGCAACTCCCACCGCTCAGGCCACGGAGTGCGTGGGGACGTCCCCTGAGTGGTCCTAAACTGTCTGTAGACTCAGGAAAAGTGGCAATTCTAAAAGATGGGGAAAAAATGTTTTTGGTTTTTGATTTTTGACATAAGGATCTCACTGTATCAGCCAGATTGGTCTCAAATTCCTGGGCTCAAGCAATCTTCTAGCCTCAGCCTCCTGAATAGCTGGGACTGCAGGCAAAGCCTGGCTTAGAAGTCTGGTCTCAATTGCCACATGGCTTTGGGAATTTATTTGGCCTTTTGCCACAATATTTCCTAAACCTGTATGAAAGTTAAGGTTTCTCAGAAAAATGTAGAAGGCTGCAACATCAAACATATAACATTTCCCACTTGATAACACATGGTAAACACAAGGCAAGCTCCCTGCAAAAGGCAGACCTGTAAATGAACACAAGATACATGATAAAGCCGGGCGTGGTGCCGCACACCTTTAAATCCCAGCACTCGGGAGGCAGACGTAGGAGGATTGCCATGGGTTCAAGGCCACCCTGAGACTACATAGTGAATTCCAGGTCAGCCTGAGCTAAAGTGAGATCCTACCTCGAACGCCCCCCCCCCAAAAAAAAAAGTACATGAAAAATGGAAATTTAAGTGGGTCAGCTAGTTCAGCCTGAGCTAGAGTGAAACCATATATATATAGCTCTCACTAGCCTTTGGCTAAAACAGGGGTTACATACATCAAATTCTCCCTAACTTAATAATGCTTATCCCATTTAAACTATGCTGATTTCACTCTCCATTGGAGAATCCACTCTTCTTTTACAGAAGGTAGTGAGACTGGAGGAGATAAACTAACCTTCCCACTTCAGCCAAGCCACAGCTGAATCCACAGAGGAATGGGGAGATGAGCAAGAGTGCTGCTTCCATGCTGAACCTGATAATCAGTGCCAGGGTGTAGGAGACAGACCCTGAGGATACTCAACACCTACCAAAGTAGAGATCCAGAGGCTCCTAACAGTTCATCACTGAAGTAGACTTAAAACTCACCCACCACAGCTCAGGGAATTTTTTGGAAGATAGGGCGGAAAGATTGTAAGAGACACAAGCTGAGACATAATGCCCAGAGGCATTCCCTCCCTCAAAAAATGACTGCTGCTCCCACAACGCATAAACTACAACCCCATGGGGAATACCTGCAACCCTACTGAGAAGCGTCCCCAACAGAATGGGGGCAGGGACTAGGGAAAAGAGGGTACCAACACATGATGTATCCATACAAAACATCTTGTTAATAATAATAATAAATGAAATAAATAACTAAATAAAGTAGCAAAAAAAAAAACCAGTCATGCCAGGCATAGTGGCACATGCCTTTAATCCCAGCACTTGGGAGGCAGAGGTAGGAGGTTCTCTGTGAGTTCAGGACCAGCCTGAGACTACATAATGAATTCCAGATCAGCCTGGGCTACAGCGAGACCCTACCTCAAAAAAAAAAAAAAAAAAAAAAGTAGTGCTGGAAAGAAGTGACTGGAGCACTGAGTAACATCTCTATCACACCTTCCAAGGCTCAGGGTCTAATGCGGAAGAGGTGGCGGAAAGAATGTAAGAGCCAAAGGAAGGGTAGGACTCCTTACAACATCCTCCCTCCAGACATAAAATGGCCTGGATATCCATGACCTCACAGTGTCTGACACTACCTACACAAGACCATCATAAGAGGAGGAAAAGATCATGACATCAAAATGAAAGAGAGACTGATTGAGATGGGGAGGGGATATGATGGAGAATGGAATTTCAAAGGGGAAAGTGGGGGGAGGAAGGGCAGCACCATGGGATATTTTTTATAATCATGGAAAATGTTAATAAAAATTAAGAAAAAAAAGGCCATTTGTGTATCCAAATAACCTACACATATAGGTAGTAAGCATCCTAGCATTGTTACATTCCCATTACATTTAGCACACTTTCGTTGTTCTCTTCATGCATATTAACATTTCAGAAATGTGTTTGAGTTATAGTAAGTATTCTCTAAGATCAGTAACATTCAAGGGCTAATATCAAAGAATATTGTAGAGGGCTGGAGAGATGGATCAGCTATAAAGGCTTATGCTTTCAAAGCCTGATGACCCAGGTTCGATCCACAGTGATCACATAAAGCCAAATGCACTAAAGTGATGGATGTGTCTGGAGTTTGTTTGCAGTGGCAGAGATCCTGGTGTCCCCATTCATTCTCTCTCTCTCCCTCACCCTCCCTCCCTCTCTCTCTCTCTCTTTTTCTCTCTCTCTCTCAGTAAATAAATCCAAAAAAGAATATCGTAGAAAAAAATCATTGTATATAAACAAAATAGCACAACCAGCTGGCTTAAGCCTACCCTAGGAAAGAGGGAAATCCCATCTTCCTCCTAAACCTCACCCTTTTTGTCATTGGTCCTAGGTGGTCCAAAAATGATCCCTCATCTCTAGACTCTATCAACAAATTTTTCTGCAAGTAACTCCAAGGGAAGTTTTCAACTGGCTATGTAGTTGTGTGAGTGTGTGTGTGTGTGTGTGTGTGTGTGTGTGTGTGTGCAGGTGTGTGTCATTGTGACTATGTATTCTAATGAGATTAATTATCCTTTATAACTTCAGAAAAGATCATTACAATATCAAATGTGCTAAATTGGCTCCTCTCAGTGTGAAAATTGCTCTCCTTTCTCTTGGTTCACGTTACTGACACTGAACCCCATCCTCATCGCCAGTGAGGCCAATGAGAATGGGGCCCCAGCTATCTAGATCTCTTACCTCAGACACCCCTGTTGCTGGACTGAGCCTCAGCCTGGGGTGGGGATTGGAGGCTATGGGTTCCAGGGAAGGGCCAGCTTGCTTGCTTTCCTTTCTGCAGCCACAAGAGGGCGCGTCATGCCAGCTTCTCCAGCATGCGTACTAAGTCACTTCTTCACTTCTAGGTGCATCGCCCAACAAGATAAAACCCACAACGATGTGATGAACATTTTTAAAAATTAGGAGTTATTCAGAAATTCAGGAAAATATGGCTCGCAGTAAAAAGTAAAGTAAGCATGCCGGGCGTGGTGGCACACGCCTTTAATCCCAGCACTCGGGAGGCAGAGGTAGGAGGATTGCCGTGAGTTCAAGGCCACCCTGAGACTACAGAGTGAATTCCAGGTCAGTCTGGGCTAGAGTGAAACCCTACCTTGGAAAACCAAAAAAAAAAAAAAAAAAAGTAAAGTAAGCATGAAGAAATGACCGGAGTTGTGGAGTTAGGCAGCAAGGGTACCAAAACAGTTACTGTAATGGTGTGCTATGGATTTCAGAAGCCAAAGGAAATGACTGTGCCTGTTGATCGAGAAATGGAAAATATTTCTCAGAAACATTCAAATTGAAGGCTAGGGGTATTGCCTAGCATGAACAAGGCACTGATTTTGATTCCCATCACAGCAAAACATTTTAAGAAATTGAGCCAGGTGTGGTGGTTCACTCCTATAACCCTGAACACACAAGAAGCTGAGGCAGAAGGATCAGGAATTCAAGGCTAATCTCTAAATAAATTTTAAAAATTCAAATTGAACTTGTGACACCAAAACCACAATGTCTAAAAGAAAAACTACAACGTCTGATCTCATCTGCTGACCAATGCATTGTTTTCACAGGATGTGCTAAAAATTGTTTAGATCTAACAAAAGGAAATTGTATGTGACACAGGGAAGATGGGGTTTCATCAGTTTTGATCTGCTTACTGATTTCCTGGCTGCTTGGACATATAGGCTCCAAGGCCGCTTTCCTTGTTTTCCTACCATTTAATCTTTTAACAATAACTTTGCTGTTGCAAAGAGTGTGCTCAAACGTGTACAGCTATGTACTGAAGGATTCCTCTGCCAGTAATAAGCCTTGCTGAAGGTCAGCTAGACACACAGTACCAGGATGCTGTCATTCTTAGGGAGCAGATCTTAGAGATATGAATGATAAGTAACAATGGGGAATGATGGCGCAGGTGGAGAGGGCATAATATTCCATAGTATGGGGGTACTTTTGTGTTCCATGCTATGGAAACACTTTTGTCCTGCACATTGTAGAACAGTGTCTGCACTGTTACTAATAGCTTAGCATGCACACACTATTGATGGTTCATTTGCTCTGAGTTCATCTCCAGCACAATTGGTTCTTGAAGGAGTACAGTGTTGATACAGGCAGACACTAACTACACTCTGCATTCCAAGAAGTGCCTGAGCCCACACAGTGAGGCAGGATGAGAGGCAGAGTCTCAGCGGTGTGGCTGACCATCTGACCAGAGGGGCAAGTCTCAGCTCCAGGAGACTTGGCTG
Organism: Dipus sagitta; assembly: GCA_036346955.1. Taxonomy (NCBI): domain Eukaryota; kingdom Metazoa; phylum Chordata; class Mammalia; order Rodentia; family Dipodidae; genus Dipus; species Dipus sagitta. The sequence continues at coordinate 79,774,391 of CM070772.1, read as the reverse complement.
CCTTTGCTCCCCTTCCTATAATACCTGCTGGCTGGGACAGGAGATGTTAAGACAGGACTTTGTTTGGTTTAGCTTTAGGGTGTTGCCTGCTGCCTTCTATGACTGCCATCTCCCAAAATAAAATACAACTTAAAGATTCAATTCCTGTCACTACTCATTGGCTTTTGTAGTGGCAGACACCATGAGCTCCAACATTATGATCACAAAATTCATCCTAAGTAATTGTATTCTAAACAAACCCCAAAGTACCTGAAAGAATTCAAAACACCCAGGGCCCCAAAACACAGAAGGTACAATGTCTGGAGTGAATTGAAACATAACAAGGTATGAAAATAAGGAGAAGCAAGTGACCCAGAACTAAAAAAGAAAAAAAAATCAGCCCATTGAGTCGTACATGACACAGATGTAAGAATTTGTACACAAAGATATCAAAACTGTGATTATAAATGCAGACCACATGTTCAAGAAGGTACAGAAAAGAAGGCCAGCCTGAAACAACATAGTGAATTCCAGGTCAGCCTGAGCAAGAGTGAGACCCTACCTCAAAAAACAAAAAAAAAAAAAAATAAGAAGAAGAAGATGCACGAAAGCAAAAGCACAGAATGGTCAGGAGAGAAATGAAATATGTAAAATAAAGAAACTAACCTAGTCACAGAATTCAATATCTGAAATGAAAATTCACTGCCAGTATTAACAACATATTAAATGCTGTAGGAAAAAAAACAGTGAACTTGAAGGATTACTGTGGTAGCTTGATTCAGGTGTCCCCCATAAACTTAGGAGTTCTGAATGCTAGGTTCACAGGTGATGGAGATTTGGGAACTAACGTCTCCAGGAGGCAGTGTATTGTTGGGGGCAGGTTTATGGGTGTTATAGCCATTTTCCCCTTGCCAGTGTTTGGCACACCTCCTGTTGTGGTTGTCCACCTGATGTTGGTCAGGAGGTGATGTCCACCCTCGGCTCATGCCATTGTTTTCCCTGCCATCATGGAGCTTCCCCTTGAGCCTGTAAGTCGAAATAAACCTTTTCTCCCACAAGCTGTTCTTGGTCGGGTGATTTCTGCCAGCACTGTGAACCTGACTGCAACAGTTACCAATAGGGGCTATCAAAACTGAAATACTGAGAGAAAAATTTTAGAAAAGAAAGGTATGAAAAAATGCCAATGTAAGTAACCTAATTTATATGTAACTACACAATACCCAGACCAAAGAAGAAAAAATATTTAAAAGAAATAGCTGTTGGGCTAGAGAGATAGCTTAGCACTTAAAGCACTTGCCTGCAAAGCCTAAGACCTCCTGTTCAAATCTCCAGGTCCCACATAAGCCAGACAGTGACACAAACACACAATATCACACATGCACACAAGGGGGTGCACACATCTGGAGTTTGTTCCCAGTTGCTGATGGCCCTGGCATGCCCATTCTCTCTCTCTGCCTCTGCCTCTTTCTCTCTCTCTCTCTCTCTCTCTCTCAAATAAATTTTTAAAATTAAAAAAAAGAAATGTCTGAATTTTTTTTGAAATTTAATGAAAATTGTTAATTAGCATGTAATAGTCAGGGTTCTCCAAGGAAACCGAATGAATAGGACATATATTATATTTACATTACTAATACACATATATTTCAAATATATTTACAATAGCTACATCATATGTATGGGGAGCATATGTTGTAGCTCATGTCTGTATTTGTAGCACTTGGGAGGCTCAGACAGGAGGACTGCAAGTTCAAGGCCAGATTAAAATACAGAGACTATCTTGAAAGTGAGTGAATATACAAATAACTAAATAAATCAATAAAATGTGAGAAGGAGAGAGAGAGATTAATTACTATGAGGAATTACTAGTTACTATGATTAATTACTATGAGGAATCAGTTCATGTAATTACAGAGGCCGAGAAGCACCCTGACCTGTCATCTACAAGCCAGAGACCCAGAAGAGCCAAGGGTTTAATTTAGCTGCAATCTGAGGGTCTGAGGGTCTGAGAGCCAGGGGAGCCAATAGCATAAAGCCCAAGTCTGAAGCAGCAGAAAATTAAACTAGATGTCCCCACCCAGCCAGTGATACAGGAAGAAGAAAGGGTAAATGCCTCCTTTCTTCACCTTTTGTTCTATTCAGATGTTGCTCAACAGGTTGTATGATGCCTACCCACATTCTACAGGAAGATCTATTTCACTGAATCCACCAATCCAGATACTAAACTCATGAGAAACACACACCCAGAATGTTTAATGTTTAACCTGACCCAGTCAAGTTGACACATAAATAACTAAAGCAAGTCCACCCCTTGCCAAGTTGGCACCTGTACAAATCTACTTACATCATACATATTTGCCCTCCAAATAAGGGTAAAAATGACATCATAATTCCATCGGACTTGATATGACTGCCTCATGTACATCTGAAAGTATAAAAACCTCTTCTCCAGTAAAGGAGGTAAAGTTCTTGAGTGATATCTCATCCTTCTTGATATCCCATAACTTAATACTATGATATCAAGTCAACAATGCTTACTGTGACATAAAATTGGTACATTGGAAAGGGAAGTCATTTTCAGGGTGTATCCACTGGACAATTACAATGTTCCAGTAAATATCATTCCCCATACACACATACGCACTCATGCTCAATCAAACAACCTTAATTAAACTGAGTAAGTCACAAAAAAGGACATTAAAGTGGAGGGGAGCTTATTGGAAAGAGGAGGGACTTTAGTGGGAGTAGAACAGGGAAAGGAAAGGGTAATGCCTCTCTCTCTCTCTCTCTCTCTCTCTAATAAATAAATATTTAAAAAACACACACCAAGGAGACTTCTGGGTAAGATGCCAGCATAGGAGCCACACCAAACCAGCCTAAGGAGGGATTTAAGCAAAACCCCAGCAAAATACACTCTTCTTCTGAAAAGTGAAGGAGTGTAGGTTATTCTTTTACACAGTAGAGAAGCCGGAGAGACCAAGATCCACCAGAAAGGAAGAAAACGGCCCGATCTGCGCACCCACCCAGCACTGTCCCACCAGGCACACCTAGTGGCGGTGACAGCAGAGAACAAACAAGGGGCTTTTTCAATTTCATCAGCCTCCTTGCAAAGTTAAGAAAACAGAAGTAAAGACCTCTGAGATCAACCAAAGATCTACTGAAAGGGATACAGGTAAAACAGCATGAGCAACTGCAGAAGTGTGAACTCCTCCATCCCCCAGCATCAGAACCAGGAACCTCTGGCATTCAGTCCCCAGTGGCAGCGCAGCTGATCAGAACTCCAGCTCCACAACATGGAGGGATCAAGGCAGGCACTCAGCATTACTGAGATTGGACGCCATCCCAAAAGGTGACGAGGCCGACTAACAAAAAAAAAAGGTACATAGGCCTGCATTGGAAGACCTAACCTCTCTTGCCTTCTCAGGGTAGCTTATGGGTTATATATTCTTGATTGGCTTTACCATTTTCAAATAGCCTGTATTTGAGGGTTGAATATTGTTGTCATTGATGCTCTCATATTTACAGGGCCTTTGTCTTTTGCTTCTGTCATTACTGGGGGCAGGGACTGATCCAGATCCAGGCTGACCTGGAATCCAATTCAGTACAGAAATCTCTACCTCCCAGCTGACAAGATTAAGGGTGTAGAACAATACACACCCATAGGGTTTATAAGACTGTTTGTTTTAATCCCCACAATTGCATACTTTATGCTTGTTTTTATTAATTGCACATGTTGCTCAGTTGAAGTTTAGAATTTACCAGTAAATTGTTTCACCCAGTCCACTAGAATACTTGCTTAGCAAGCAAACTCAACCTAGGATTACTTCTGCAGCTGGACTGGGGTACAAGAGCTACACCTGGCACCTTGAACTCATATCCTGAGGGTATTTTGAGGTAGAGTGCCACCTGTGGAACACTGCAGATAAGTAGAAAACCCAAGCATTAAATCAATTCAGGATGCAAAAGTCGCTACATTATAATACAAGAAACTCCAAGAATCAAGACAATACAGTCCCATCAAAAATTATAAATCCGGGCTGGAGACTAGAGAGATGGCTTAGCAGTTAAGTGCTTACCTGTGAAGCCTAAGGACCCTGGTCCAAGATTCCATTCCCCAGGACACATGTTAGCCAGAAGCACAAGGGGGCGCATGTGTCTGGAGTTCATCTGCAGTGGCAGGAGACCCGGGCATGCCCATTGTTTCTCTCCCCCGCCCCAAATAAATAAAAAATTAAAAAAAAAAAAAGAAATTAGAGAGTTCACACATAAACAATTTATTGCTTCATCTTAACACCTTGGAAGAAAAAGAACAAGCCAAACCAAAAATTGGTAGGTGAGAACAAATAATAAAGATTAGGGCAGAAATTAATGAAATAGAAACAAAAAAAAAATCCAAAGAATCAATGAAATGAAGAGTTAGTTCTTTGAAAGGATAAAAAAGATTGATAAACCCTTAGCAAATTTGACCAGAAGAAAGAGAAGAGAAAAAAATTAATAGGATTAGTGATGAAAAGGGCACCATTACAACAGATACCAAAGAAATTCAAAAAATTATAATGACATACTTTAAAAATATATATGCCTCTAAGTTTGAAAATCTGAAAGAAGTGGATGATTTCCTTGATTCATATGACCTACCAAAATTAAATCAAGATGAGATAAACCATTGGAATGGATCTACAACAAGTACGGAGATCCAAGCAGTTATAAAAAGTCTCCCAACTAAAAAAAGTCCTGGCCTAGATACATTTATGGTGAATTTTACCAGACCTTCATGGAAGAACTAACACCAATGCTTCTCAAATGTTTCCATAAAATAGAAGAGGAAGGAATTCTACGGAACTCCTTCTATGAAGCCAGTATCACCCTCATACCAAAACCAGACAAAGAACAAAAAAGGAAATTACAGACCAATGTTCCTCATGAACATAGATGCAAAAATTCTCAACAAAATATTGGCAAACATAATACAAGAATATATCAAAAAGATTATTCACCCTAACCAAGTTGGCTTTATCCCAGGGATGCAGGGATGGTTCAACACACACAAATCGATAAATGTAATACATCATATAAATGGTCTGGAGGACAAAAATCACATTATCATCTCAATAGATGCAGAAAGGGAATTTGACAAAATCCAACATCCTTTCATGGTAAAAGTATTACAGAAACTTGGAATAGAAGAAACATATCTCAAAATTATAAAAGCTATTTATGTCAAACCTACAGCTAGCATATTACTAAATGGAGAAAAACTTGAAACTTTTCCACTAAATTCAGGAACAAAACAAGGGTGTCCACTCTCCCCACTTTTATTTAATATTGTACTGGAAATCTTAGTTATAGCAATAAGGCAAGAGACACTCATAAAAGGAATACAAATTGGATAGGAAGAGATCAAATTATCACTATTTGCAGATGATATGATTCTATACATAAGAGACCCTAAAAACTCTACCAGCAAACTGTTAGAGCTAATAAACACTTTTATGAATGTAGCAGGATAAAAAATAAATACGCAGAAATCAGTAGCTTTCCTATATACTAACGGCAAACACGTGGAGGATGAAATCAGGAAATCCCTCCCATTCATAATTGCCTCAAAAAAAAAAAAGCTACCTTGAAATAAACTTAACCAAAGAAGTGAAGGATCTCTACAATAAGAATTTTAAAACACACAAGTGAGAAATTTTAGAAGACACAAGGAAATGGAAAGACATCCCATGCTCTTGGATCGGAATAATCAATATTGTGAAAATGTCAATCTTACCAAAAGCAATCTACATGTTAAATGCAATTCCCATTAAAATTCCAATGGCATTCTTCACAGGAATAGAGAAAACAATCCTAAAATTCATTTGGAAGCACATAAAACCTCGAATAGCCAAAACGATTTTGAGCAACAAAAATAAGGCTGGTGGCATCACCATACCTGATTTTAAGCTATATTTCAGAGTCATACTAACAAAAACAGGATAATACTGGCACAAAGACAGACACATAGCTCAGTGGAACAGAATAGAGGATCCAGATGTTAATCCAGGCACCTATAGCCATCTGATTTTTTGACAAAAATGCCAAAACTATTCATTGGAGAAAAGAGAGCTTCTTGAACAAGTGGTGCTGGGAAAACTGGATATCTATATGTAGAAAGATGAAAATAGATCCTTGTCTTTCTGCATGCACAAGAATCCAATCCAAGTGGATCAGGAAACTTAATATCAGACCTAAAACTCTGAAATTATTCGAGGAAAAGGTAGGGGAAACCCTTCAAAATTCTGGCATAGGTAATGACTTTCTGAACATAACCCCAATTGCTCAGAAGATAAAACTGCAAATCAACCACTGGGATCTCACGAACTCACAAAGCTTTTGTTCAGCAAAGGACACTGTGAATAGAGCAAAGAGACAACCTACAGAATGGGAGAAAATCTTTGCCAGCTACACATCTGACAGGGGATTAATATCCAAAATATACAAAAAACTCAAAAGAACAATTAGAAATCAAACAACCCAATTACAAAATGGGCTATGGAACTAAATAGAGAGTTCTCCTCAGAAGAAATACAGATGGCATATAAACATCTGAAAATGTGTTCTACATCCTTAGCCATCATGGAGATGCAAATTAAAACTACCTTGAGATTCCATCTCTCTCCTGTCAGAATGGCTACTATCAAGAAAACAAATGACAATAAATGTTGGCGAGGATGCAGTAAAAGGGGAACACTTCTACACTGTTGGTGGGAATGTAATCTGGTACAGCCATTGTGGAAAGCAGTGTGGAGGTTCTTGAGACAGCTAAAAATAGATTTACCATATGATCCAGGTATACCACTTTATCTTTACTCTTCTCACTACCTTAGAGATACTTGCCCAACCATGTTTATTGCTGCTCTATTCACAATAGCTAGGAAGTGAAACCAGCCTAGATGTCCATCCACAGATGAATAAATAATAATGTCATACATTTACACAGGAGTTCTATTCAGTGGTAAAGAAAAATTAAATTATGAAATTTGCAGGGAAGTGGATGGATCTGGAAAGAATTATACTAAGTGAGGTAACCTATCTCCAGAAAGCCAAATGTCAAATGTTCTCTCATATGTGGATCCTAGCTACAAATGTATAGACTTGTGTGTGAGGTGGAACCGAAAATCAGTAGCAGAGGCTCATAAGCTAGAAAAAGGCTATAAGGAAGGGAGGACAGGGAAGGACTTTAGGGAATGGTATTGTATATATGTAAATAGAAGGACAGATTACAGGGAGAGGAAAGGCGTAAGTTAGGTCAGGGGAAGAGATTGTCTAAAATAAGGGTGGAAGCTGGGCGTGGTGGTGCATGCCTTTAAACCCAGCACTCAGGAAGCAGAGGTAGGAGGATCGCTGAGAGTTTGAGGCCACCCTGAGACTACATAGTGAATTTCAGGTCAGCCTGGGCTAGAGTGAAACCCTACCTCGAAAAAAATAAGTAAGTAAGGGGGGGGGGATCAATCAAAATTCAAGATATTCTGAATAAGACATATGAAAATCTACTTTCTTAAATAATGGCACATCCAGAAGCCATAGATTGTTACTAGAAAATTTTCAGTGCCAGAGATGGGATACCTTCCAGTGAGTTGTTGGCCAGGGGGTCCCTGTTGGCTCCAAAACACTATAGGCCTTTGCCAAGGCCCTTGGTTTCCTATGAGAAAGAAATAATAAGACCCTATTGCTGAAGACTCCACATGCCTGAGCAGCAACGTCACTGAAAAATCAAGCTGGTTCTTAGCAGAAAATCTTCTCCCTGTAGCCCATCCAACATAAAGTTGGAAAAAGATGCACTGTAGGTAGCCTTATGGGCAACAGAAGTCATCAGTGGCAAAAACAGTGGACACTGGAAGCCTCAAGTTTGGCCAAACAAGCCGAATGACTGAATGAGAGCAATAGTGACATGTCTGCTCTGGGGGAAACCAACTACTCTCTAAGTAGACTGAAGGCCTGTTCTATGGGAGGGAATGCATGCCTGGTACTGAAAACCTAATCAAAAGCCTACAGCAGGGGAAGTCATGAGCCTATGAGCCTTAGGGCTATAAAGCCTGCTCTTGTCTGAATAAATGCATATATTACTCTCACCAAATTGCCCTAAAAGCACTACACTTAATGTTCATCTTCATGTATTAATGCTAATCTCACTTCTGGTTAGAGAAGCTTCTCTTTTCAGATGGTGATGACCACTGGGATGACTCGAAAGGCAACATAGTGCTGAGAAGAAGGGATGGAGGAGTGTCCAGCACTGAAACATCTCATACTCTCCAAGGCTCAGGGTCTATTGTGGAAGAGGTGGTGGAAAGAATGTAAGAGCCAAAGGAAGGGTACCACTCCCTTCATAGAACTGTCCAGACAGAAATTGCCCTCCATATACAAGATACCTACACAAAACCCTCATAATAGGAGAAAAAGATGATGACATCAAATTAAAAGAGATACTAATGGAGAGAGGGAGGGGATATGACAGAGAGCAGAGTTATGAAGGGGAAAGCTGGGGAGGGGATGGAAATACCATGCTTTGCTATCTGTAAGTATAGAAGTTGTCTGTTTTTTTTTTTAAACACACACCTAGAAGAGAAAATATTTAAAGAAAACTCATTTGAAAGTTAAGTACTTGTTAGCATTTTCCTGTGTGAGCTTGAATGCACATTCTTGAGCAAAGATATAGCACTTTGGATTATGTCCAACCATGGCATAGTGGTGTGCATATCTGCTTTTCAAAACTATGGATGAAGCCAGGTGTGGTAGTGCATGCTTTTAAGCCCAGCACTTTGGAGGCAGAGGTAGGAGAATTGCTGTGAGTTTGAGGCCACCCTGAGACTGACTACCTACTGAATTCCAGGTCAACCTGGACTAGAGCAAGACCCTTCCTTGACAAACCACAATATATATATATATATATATATATATATATATATATATATATACACACACACACACACACATAAATGCCAAAAGACAAAATAGCCATGGCTAGAATATGGTAGAAAGTGTAACAACTGACAAAACTGTCTAGTAGTTTTCTTCTTAAAGGTGATAGTCACAACAAAATTTGGAATACATGAGAACTAGCCTGGAAAAGTCACTAACAGCTCAAGTGAGAGGAACATTAGCTTGGTAAGTACCCATTCTTGGAGGTATATATGCTTAAATACATTCAACATACAAAGAAACGAGAAAAAAAAAAAAAAACAATAGCATATAGCTACATAGAACTCAATGTAGAAATCAAGTTTCTACTTTTACAGCAAAGTTTAGAATCCTTTACTCATTAAAATAATAGGTTTAAAGCACTGGCAAAACTCAAAACTTTAAACCTCTTAAAAAATTAAGGAATGGTGTTAGTGACCACAAACATATTTTCTTTTTTAATTTTTTTTATGAGAGGGAGACAGAGAAAGATAATTGGCATGCCAATGCCCCCAGGCACTGCAATCAAACCCCAGATGCATGCACCACCTTGTGCACATGTATGACCTTGTATGCTTGTGTCACCTTGTGTGTCTGGCTTAGGTGGGATCTGGAGAGTCAAACATGAGCCCTTAGCTTTGGCAGGCAAGTACTTTAACTGCTAAGTCATCTCTCAAGCCCCATTTATTGATAATTTTTTATCATTATTTTCTTCCTATTATGCAAATCTTGTGTAGATAGCATTAGCCACTATGAGATCATGAATATCAAAACTACTTTGTGTGGAGCTAGAGAGATGGCTTATATCATGGAGGTGGGGGAAACTCTCCATGATATGAGAGTGGGAAAAGACTTCCTGAACAATATCCCAGTAGCCCAGGAAATAAAACAATCACTCAACCAGTAGGATCTCATGAAGCTCAAAAGCTTTTGTACAGACAAACACACCATAAACAGATCCAACAGATTACCACAGAATGGGAGAAAATATTTGCCACCTACACCACTGGCAGGGGCTTAATATATAGAATCTACAAAGAACTAAAAAAAAAAAAAAACTAAGCAAAAAAAATTGAGACTTCTGGTTAAAATGTCTGCCAAAGCATCCTATGGGGGAAAATAAGCAAAATAAAAACAGCAAGCTGGGTGTAGTGGCGCATGCCTTTAATCCCAGCACTTGGGAGGCAGAGGTAGGAGGATTGCTGTGAGTTCAAGCCACCCTGAGACTACCTAGTGAATTCCAGGTCAGCCTCGACTAAGAGTAAAACCCTACCTCAAAAAAAAAAAAAAAAAAAAGAAAAGAAAAACAGCAAAATATACTCCTCTACCTAAAAGTGAAGGTGTATAAAGAATTATCAACCTCAGTAGAGAAGCAGGAGCTTCTAGCAACCACAAAACCAGCTAGAATTGGCTCCCACTGCAGTGCTGGTCCAAGTGGCCACCAGGCTCTTGCTGAGCTGAAATAAAAGCAGGTGAAGGGATTTTCCACTCACATCAGCCTCCTCACAAACTCAAGAAACCTGAAGGGGAAGGCAGCAAGGACTGGCTGAGCAGCTTGTGAGGAAGAGGTTCACAGGGACCAGCTACGCAGCTCCAGTACAACTTCAGGCCACAGCATCCCCTCCCCCAACCTCCAGCACTGGCAACCACTAGACCTTGGGAAGGGAACTCAGCTATACAGAAGCCAGCACAGGCAATCAGAGCATCAGACTCACTGACCTAGCCAGTCTTGCCAAGTCCACAGAAAAGTAAAGAGGGACCCAAGTGATCACACAGCATAGGTGAGACCAAAGCCATCCCAAAAGGTTGAATAGGGCCTACTTACACTGGGTCAGTACTGGCCACAAAGCCTAGTATATAGGCCTACATTGGAAGTGCTAATCATACCTCTCATGACAGGGCAGGTTATGTGTTAGATTTGATTAATGGTCAGCTTTGCCATTCTTAAATAAGCTGTATTTTTGGGTTGTCCTTTGTTGCTTCCTGATTTATAGTGCCTTTGTCTCCTTCTGTCATTCCTGAGGGCAGAGTCTCACTTGGTCCCAGGCTGACCTGGAACCCTATACAAACCAGAAATCTCAGCCTCCCAGTTAACAGGATTAAGGGTGTGGGGCAACAGACAGCCTTAGGGACTTTGGCTTTGTTAGATGATCTGTTTGTTTTAATACCCACTCTCATGTAAATATTCTGTGCTGGATTTGATTGAATGTGTATATAGATCAGTTGAATATTAGAATTTGCCTGTGTTTTGCTCCACCCAGACTACTAGAATACTTGTATAGAAGGCAAACGCAACACCTAGGGTCACTTCTGTTGTTACTCTGGAAGTCATATAAGAGCCACACCTGGCACCTTAAGATCTTGCCCTGAAGATATAAAACTTCAGATTTACATGTTTAAGAATACTGCAGATAATTAGAAAACCCAAGCATCAAACTAACCCAAGATGCAAAAATCTCTACATTATAATACAAGAAACACAAAAAAATCAAGACAATATAATTCACCAAAAATAATAAATTCATCAAAAATGACCTCCAATGGAACTGGTTTAGATGTAATGCCTGACAAAGATTCCAAAAGAATGATTACAACTATGTTCAAAGAAATAAAAGGAATCAAAGAATAAAACGAACTCCAGAAGGAGAACACAGGAAACCACCTTAATGAAATAAGGAGGTCAGTACAAGAAATGAGTAAGGAACTAGAAATACTAAAGAAAACCAATCAGAAATACTAGAAATGAAAAACACAGTAAGTCAAATAAAAAACTTTGTAGAAAGTTTCAACAATAGAATGCATGAAGGAGAGAATAATAATATCTAAACTTTAGACACAGTGGAAGGCCTAATACAGTCCAACAAAGAGAAAGGCAAACTAATAGGAAAATATGAATGGAAATTTCAAGACATTCAGGACAGTATGAAAAGATCAAACATAAGAATTCAGGGTATAATAGATGAAGAAGAATTTCACTCCAAAGGCATAGTAGGCATTTTCAAAAAATTATAGAAGAAAGATTCCCCCAAATTGGGAAATAGATGCCAATACAGATACAGGAAGCTTATAAAACACCAAACAGACAAAACCAGGAAAGAACCTCTCCTCACCATATTATAATTAAACTTCTAAACACACAAACCAAAGAAAATATATTGAAAGTAGCTAGAGAGAAACAGTAAGTCACTTTTAAAGGCAAGCCCATCAGGATCACAGCAGATTACTCAACGCAAACTTTAAAAGCCAGAAGGACTTTGAATGACGTATTCTAAATTCTGAACGATAACAACTGTCAACCAAGATTACTTTATCCTGCAAAGCTATACATCCAAAATGATGGAGAAATAAGGACATTCCACAACAAAAACAGGCTAAAGGACTATATGACCACTAAACCAGCTCTACAGAAAATTCTTGAAGGGAAACTTCACATTGAAGAGAAAGGAAAGCAAACAGATGAGGAAACAGAAGAAAATAACTCATACTCAAAATATAGTTAATACAAGAGAGTAAAAGAAAAACTGGAAGCACTACAAAACAAGAATGGCCAGAATAAATACATACCTTTCAATTATAACTCTTAATATCAATGGCCTCAGTGCCCCAACCAAAAGACACAGGCTTGCAGACTGCATTAAAAGGCATGATCCTTCTGTTCGTTGCCTCCAAGAAACTCACCTCTCCATAAAAGACAGACAGTATTAGGGTGAAAGGATGGAAAATGGTTTTTTAAGCAAATGGGCCTAGAAAACAAGCAGGTGTTGTTATTCTAATATCTGATAGGGTAGACTAAACCAACATTAGTTAGAAAAGGTAAAGAAGCTCACTTTATATTGATTAAAGGAGCAATTCAACAGAAAGACATTACAGTTCTAAACATATATTCTAACATGGTGCTCCCAATTTCATCAAAAAGTATTAGACTTAAGGTCACAGATAACACCAAGCACAGTTGTAGTTGGTGACTTCAATACCCCACTCTCATCAATTGACAGGGCATCCTGGCAAAAAGCAAACAGATAGACATCTGAACTAAATGATGTCTTAGAACAAATGGATATCTACAGAACATTCCATCCAAATGCTTCAGAATACACATTCTTCTCAGTAGCACATGGAACATTCTCCAAAATAGACAACATATTAGGACACAAAGCAAATCTTAACAAATACAGGAAAATTGAAATAATTCCTTGTATTCTAGCTGATCACAATGGAATTAAACTACAAATCAGAAAAAAAAAAACATAGAACATACACAAAATCGTGGAAACTAAGCAGTACATTATTGAATGATTAATGGGTCATTGAGGAAATCAAAAAGGAAATCAAGGGCTGGAGGGATAGCTTAGCAGTTAAGACATTTGCCTGCAAAGCCAAAGGACCCTGGTTTGATTCCCAAAGACCCATGTTAGCCAGATGCATAAGGGGGTACACACATCTGGAGCTCATTTGCAGTAGCTGGAGGCCCTGGTGTACCCATTCTCTCTCTCTCTCTCTCTCTCTCTCTCTCCATCCCTCTTTCTCTGTCAAATAAATAAATAAATAAATATAAAATATTTTTTAAAAGAAAAATTTATAGAATCAGGCCTGGAGAGAAGTCTTAGCAGTTAAGGCATTTGCTTGCAAAGCCAAAGGACCTCAGTTCACTTCTCCGGGACCCACATAAGTAAGATGCACAAGGTGGCACATGCTTCTGGAGTTCATTTGCAGTGACTGGATGCCCTGGAGCACCTATTCTCTGTCTATCCCTCTCTGTCTGCCTCTTTCTTTCTCTATCTCAAATAAATAATAAAATATATTTTTAATTTATAGAATCAAATGATAATGATAACACAACATACCACACCTTTGGGACACAATGAAGGAATCCTAAGAGGGAAATTTATAGCTTTAAGTGCCTGTGTTAATAAATTAGAAAAGGGATGGAGAGATAACTTTGCAGTTAAAGCACTTGCCTGCAAACCCTACAGACCCAGGTTTGATTCTCCAGGTCCCATGTATTCCAGATGCATGTGGTGGCTCATGCATCTGGAGTTCATTTGCAGTGGCTAGAGGCCCTGGTATACCCTTTCTCTTTCTCTTTTCAATCTCGATGAGTGTGACAGGTTTGTTTAGGAGATTAATCTGCTCTGAGGTTAGCTTTGGTAGATGATATGTGTCCAGGAATTTATCCATTTCCTCTATATTATCCAGTTTTGTGGAGTAGAGGTTTTTGAAATAAGTCCTGATGACTCTCCCAATTTCACTTATGTCTGTTGTGATCTCTCCTTTTTCATCTCAAATTTTGTTAATTTGAAGCATCTCTTTGTTTTGCTTGATCAAATTGGTCAGGGGTTTGTCAATCCTGTTTATTTTTTCGAAGAACTAGCTAACTCATGAAGTTTCAGAAGGGACCAAGGAGATCTTGTGAAACCACTGTGTGAAACTATAAAAATGACCTTAAATTGAAATTGGAGATCTCAGATTTAGGGATTTTAGGATCATGGGACATTTGCCAAGAAAATCTGTGAGCTCACAGTGCATCTGGCCCATGTTAGCGGTTCCAGTCCAGCTGTAAAGGTGGAGCTACCCAAGTCTTTTGGTGTCCAGAGAATTTCATCATGAGTCCTACATACCAAACATGGAGTTACAGGGTTTAGTGTTTGACCTTCTTGGCTGTACTACTTTGCATTCCTACCAACAGTAGATGAGAGCTCCTGTTTGCCAGTTTTCATGATGATAACCATTCTGGCTGGGGTAAGATGACATCTCAAAGTTGTTTTGATTTGCATTTATCTGATGGCTAGGGATGTTGAACATTTTAAAAGTGCTTATTGGCCATTTGTGTTTCTTATTTTGTGAACTACCTGTTCATTTATTCAGCTCATATGGTGACTGGCAGATCTATTTCTTTGGTATTTAATTTTTGCAGCCCACATTTTTCTCAACCTTCTAGCCTTCCAAGCTCCCACCAAAATTGTCCATTAACCTCTGATTACAGCATTGTAAAGTTTCTCTAGTCCAAAGTTCCAAATCCTTCCACATTTCTCCAAAAACCAGTTCTAAAAGACTCAGAATCATGTGATAAGGTTTATTGCAGCAATGGCCCCACTCCTGGCACCAATTTCTATATCAGTTACTTTCTCATCTCTATGAATAAATACATGATCAAAAACACTTAAGGGAAGAATTTAGTTCAGCTTACAGTTCCAGAGGTTAGAGTCCATTGTGGGGGGCAGGAAGCATGGCAGGAACAGGAAGCTGGTATTTCATTGTCACATCAGCAGGGAGGAAATATATATAGAGAGATGACAGAAAGCAGGGTTGGGCTGTGACAACTCAAGGCCTGCCTCCAGTGACACACATCCTCCAGCAAGGCTTCACTTCATAAAGGTTCCACGACTTTCCCAAATAGTGCCACTTTCCTGGAGACAAAGTGTTCAAACATGAGTCCATTGGGGGGCAGGGGGGTGCATGACTTTCAAACTGCCACAGAAACTATTCCTTCACAACTGCTCTTTAAAACTGCCCCAGAAAGGGGCTACAGCCATCCACTTTTGAATGGTTTTTTTCATATTATGTAGAACCCTTTGTAAACCATGTATTTATGAACCATAATTCTTGACAGAAGTGCAGTTTCACTAGTCTACAAATTTGAAGTCCAAGATCAAAGTGTCTGCAAGATCCTTCTTCAGGTGATGAAGGATATGTGATCACATGCTTCTCTCTGAGCTTCTGGTGTTTTGCAGGCAAGCTTTGGAATTCCTAAGCTTCAACTTTTTTTTTTTAATTTCTTATATTCATCTATACTTCTTGTGAAAGTTTGATTGAATGTCTCCCAATTGATTCAGGATTCATTAAAGCTTGTAATTTATATCTCCAGCTGGAGGTGTCACAGTGGACAGATCCTCAGGTCCAGCCCTAAAGTGTGGGGGTGGACCTGGAATTCCAGTCTAAAGATATGCAGAGTGCCTGAGTTCTGCCTGAGTTCCTGAGTGTGCTTTCTTGTGCTGGTGGTGTTGGTATTTCTCTGCATGGACCTGTGAAAGTGGGCCAACTTCTTCACCATTATGGAACTTCCCCCAAATCAGTAAGCTTAAATAAATTCCCTTCCTCCCATAACTGCGACTGGTCTGGAGGTTCATCCCAGCACGTGGAATCTGACTGCAACACTCCTCTTTCTTTAGGTATTGTTCTCTTGCCATAACTCCCCCTCTGAGAGGTCCCTAATATCTTTTGGGGGAGATGAAGGGTATCGATAATCAGTCTTCTGTTGCTTCTTACATGCTGTGAACGTTAAATTTGTTGTCAACTTGATCATAGGAATCAAGGGAGACTGGCTTCTTGCTTCCTGGGCAGGTCTATGAGGGTGTCTCCAGGAAGAACTAACTAAGCAAGGACGTCTTTCCTCCAGAGTAGTAGGGGACTGTATATAAGGACAATGCAGGGCTTTGCTTTTGTCCTACTGTCCATTTTTGTCAAGCCGCTATTTGCCTGGCTCCCCTTGCTACTCAGTTGTTCATGTGTCTAACATTCAGCTATCCTTTGAGGACATTGGAACACAGCCTGCATCCATATCCATGTACCAACCTTTGACTCTCCAGCCTACATCTAGCCTCATGGATGGAGCAGCTACAGGGTTCTCTGGCTCTCCAGAAAGCTACCATTGGACTGCCCAGCCCAGATCTTGGAAACTAATCCAATAAATACACTTCCTAGTACATATCATTCTATCAGTTCTGTTCCTCTAGAGAACCCTAACTAACACACATGTGAATGAGGGATATATCCCTTTGTAAGAGGGACTGCAAACTCTCTCCCTACATTATTGGTGAAAGAAGAAAGTTTGAAATTTTTGGAGTATGAGTTGGCTGGAATCCCTGCATCATAGGAGTTTAGTTTGAAATTGTCATATATCCTAGAGGAGGCAAAGAGTAAAATAAATGGTTTAAGCAAGAAAAACATGATTATGCTAACTGACGTCCTCAGACAGGGTAAGAGCCAAGAAAGCCATAGCCACACTTGTCCTAGAAGATCCATCCTTATATAGTTTGCTCTGGGGGTGTGATCCCTCAGACTGTTAACAAAAAAAAAAAAAAAAAAAAAAACAGTGATGGTTGTATATTAGGAACGTAATGACTGAAAGAAAAACTTTCCATGACAAAACTCAGCTTTACAATTATATGAACACAAAACCAAACCTACAGAGAGTATTTCAGGAAATTCTCCACACAGAAGAATCAAACAATCTATGTCAAATGCCTATAAGAAGCAGATCACAATAACCAAACTCAGAGAAGGCACAAAAAAATTTCAAAGTCCATGAAAATACCAAACCACATATACCAACACAATATGGCAGGGATCAAATCAAACCTCAGAATCATTACCCTAAATATTAATGGCCTTAATTCTCCCATCAAGAGACACAAGCTGCCAGGCATGGTGGTGCACACCTTTAATCCCAGTACTTGGGAGGCAGAGGTAGGAGAATTGCCATGAGTTCAAGGCCACCCTGAGACTACATAGTGAATTCCAGGTCAGCCTGAGCTAGAGTGAAACCCTACCTCAGGGAAAAAAAAAAAGAGAGAGAGAGAGAGAGAGACAAGCTAACAGGGTGAATCAGAAAATTAGACCCCTCAATCTGTTGTCTTCAAGAAACTCACCACTAAAGACAGACACCTCCTCAGGAAAATGATATTCCAAGCAAATGGGAATAAGAAACAAGCAGGTGTAGCTATACTAATATTGGATAAAATAGACTTCAAACCAAAAATAACCAAAAAAGACAAAGAAGGCCACTTCCTACTAATGAAGGGAACAATCCGTCAAGATATCACAATCAAAAATCTTTATGCACCAAACACAAGGGCACCACAGTTCATAAAACAAAACCTGTTTGTCAATAAAACAGAAATAACCACCAACACCATCTGTGGTGGTTTGAATAGATGGCCCCAAATATATTCTGTTTTTTTATTTGTTTATAGTTTGCATCTGTAGCCACCTGGCTGGAGGCAGTGTCACTGGGCAGATCTTAAGGTGTGGTGGTAGGTTTGAGACTTCAATCTAAAGATGTGCAAAGTGCGCCTAGCTGGAGTTCCTGAAGTGTGTTGTGGCCTTTGGCTTTTAGGCTTGTGGTTCTCTCTCTCTGCTTAGTCCTGTGAAGGCAGGCCAGCTTCTTCTGCCATTATGGAACTTCCTCTGGATCTGTAAGCATCAATAAATATCCCTTCCTCCATAACTGTGCCTGGTCTGGAAGTTCATTTCAGCAAACCTGAAGCTGTCTGCTACAGAACTTGGTACAAAGGAGTGGGCTGAGATGAACCTGACCATGTGGATGTTGATCTTTTGGAACCTTTGTTTTGGAGGAATAGGCATGTTTTTGGTGCTTGCAACCAAAGATGAAACCAAACTTGAAGATGCCTTCTGGAGTGGTAAGCCAAGTTTTATGGCTTATTCTGATGACAGTTTGAGAATGCTAAGTGAAGACAGTATTGAGCTTTCTAAGGAGAAGAAAAGACTACAGAGGACTTTATTGGAACTGGGATACTGGCATAAAGGCTGGCTGCATTCTGCTGCTGAGGCCCAGAGAGTTTGATCAAGGTTACATTTGTTATGGACTGATGTGCTTGGCTAGAGATATTGGACTGAGAGAGTTAAGATTTTTAAGCTGGAAAACTTTAAGCAAGTTAAATAAATTTACTGGCACAGAGACTGGTTTGGGGTTACTGAAGCTGCTATTGTCAACACATTAGCAATCTTAAGGAAGATGGTCCAATTGCCTTACATTAAAACAATGGAAAGGATGCCCAAGGAAAGACTATCATAGAAATGCAAAATCTTGGAGAGACTTGACTGGCGAAGGAACCTGCTTTTCAAGGCTATGATTTGTTTAGTCCCTGAATGAAGAATATGGCTGTGTCATGCACATCTGGTATTGGTTTCAGAAGCATGAAAAATGTGAGGAGTGGTCATGAATTGCACACAGTTCCAGAAGCCACTACTGAGATGAAGCATGAGGAAGGGCATGATGCCCTGACAGGCTGAAAGAGCCTTTGAAAGATAGACGGTGGTTTTAATGAAGACTTGAAGATGTTTTGGATATACCAGGACTATACAAGGGCTACCATAGAGCACACTGTTGCCCTGGGATGGAAGTGTTCCCTGGCTACTCTGCCCAGCTGGAGTGGTGGAATTGGAAAATCTGGAGACTATTAGTGTCCAGTTGTATTGAACTCAAACTGCAGAAGTTTGATGTTTGTTTGATGGTGGTTGAGTTTGCATTGTTTCAGTCTCTCCTTGCTATGCATTATACCAGTTGAAAATGTTTACTCTGTGCCTTTATATGTTAGAAGTGTTTAACTTGTTTGATTTTACAGGTCTTAATATCTTAAATTGGTCAAGACTGTGGGGACCTTAGAAATTGAACTGAGCACAATTTACAATGTGTGATGGCTATAAATCTATTGGGGCCAGGGGCTGAATATGGTGGTTTGAATAGATGGCCCCAAATATATTCAGTTTCTTATTTGTTTGTAGTTTGCATCTGTAGCCACCTGGCTGGAGGCAGTGTCACTGGGCAGATCTTAAGGTGTGGTGGTAGGTTTGAGACTTCAATCTAACGATATGCAAAGTGCGCCTAGCTGGAGTTCCTGAAGTGTGTTGTGGCCTTTTATGGTTGTGGTTCTCTCTCTCTGCTTGGTCCTGTGAAGGCAGGCCAGCTTCTTCTGCCATTATGGAACTTCCTCTGGATCTGTAAGCTTCAATAAATATCCCTTCCTCCATAACTGTGCCTGGTCTGGAAGTTCATCTCAGCAAACATGAAGCTGTCTGCTACATCATCATAGTTGGGGACTTCAATATACCATTATCAGTAATTAGATAGGTCATCCAAACAGAAACTCAACAGGGAAGTAAGAGAGCTCAACAAAACCATAGATCACTTAGACCTAATGGACATCTACAGAATATTCCATCCCAAAACCACAGACTACACATTATTTTCAGCAGCCCATGGAACATTCTCTAAAATAGATCATATGCTGGGTCACAAAGCCTGCCTCCATATATTTAGGAAGATTGACATAATTCCCTGCATGATGTCAGATCACAATGCTATATTATGAGAAATTAACAACAAAAGACCCATCAAGAATCCCATTGGCTCCTGGAAACTGAACAGCACACTTTTAAACAATAAATGGGTAGTGGATGAAATAAAAAATGAAATTGTGAAATTTCTAGAAATGAATGACGATGAGAAGACATCTTACCAAAACTTATGGGACACAATGAAGGTGGTCCTCAGGGGAAAATCCATAGCACTAAATGCCTTCATAACAAAGAGAGATCCCAAATCAATAACCTAACCATCCACCTAAAGGCACTGGAAAAGCAAGAAGAATCCAACCCAAAAAGCTCCAGATGGAAAGAACTAATTAAGATGAGAACAGAAATTAATGAATTGGAAACTAACAAAACAATTAAGACAATTGACAAAACAAAGAGCTAGTTCTTTGAAAAAATAAACAAGATTGACAAACCCCCGACCAATTTGATCAAGCAGAAAAAAAGAGATGCTTCAAATTAACAAAATTTGAAATGAAAAAGGAGAGAACACAACAGACATAAGTGAAATTGGGAGAATCATCAGGACTTATTTCAAAAACCTCTACTCCACAAAACTGGATAACATGGAAGAAATGGATAAATTCCTGGACACATACCATCTACCAAAGCTAAACTCAGAGCAGATAAATCTCCTAAACAAACCTATCACACTCATTGAGATTAAAAAGGTAATAAAAAAAAAAAAACCTCCCCAAAAAGAAGAGTCCAGGACCAGATGGGTTCTCAGCTGAATTCTATCAAACCTTCATGGAAGAATTCAAACCAATCTTTCTCAAACTGTGCCATACAATTGGAGAACAGGGAAAGCTCCCCAACCCCTCCTATGAAGCTAGTATCACCCTAATTCCAAAACCAGGCAGAGATGCCACAAGAAAAGAAAACTACAGGCCTATTTCCCTGACAAACTTAGACACAAAGATCCTGAACAAAATCCTTGCAAACTGAACAACACATCAAAAGCATTATCCACCTTGATCACGTGGGATTCATCCCTGGAATGCAGGGGTGGTTCAACATATGGAAATCTGTCAATGCAATACACCATATAAACAAGGTGAAACACAAAAACCACATGATCATTTTGATAGATGCAGAAAAGGCCTTTTGTCCCGTCCAGCAGGACTCAGTTATTCGGGGAGCGCGAGGGGGACCAGGCCTGTGAAAAGATGGGTGAGAAAGAAGGAACGAGACCAAGCAAAGAGTTGTCAAGGTCTCTAACTTTATTTTTTACACAGTGGTTATATAGGGGAAGAAAAGGGGGGAGTAAGCTGCCTGACGTGATTTAGGGCCGAAATTATTAGGAAACTAAGAGGAGGTGTAACTGGGTGTTTATCTAATCTTAGGGAACCTAGAGGAGATGTATCCAGGTGTTTTCCTAATCTTGCCTTAACGGCTTGACATCCTGATCATAAACTGGCCTTTTGCAAATGATAAGATTCTGCAGACCACATTCCTAACTGCAAGCTGGATGGACCAGCTTTCTGGTGAATGAGTCAACTTAAGAACAGGCCCAGGCAAAATGGAGAGGCTTTTGCTTTATGGCTCCCGACAGTCTTTCACAAAATACAACATCACTTCATTATCAAAACATTGGAGAGAATTGGCATGGTCGGTTCATATCTTAACATAATAAAGGCTATATACAAAGGTCCTAAAGCCCAAATAATACTTAATGGAGAGAGACTGGAGGAATTCCCATTGAGATCAGGAACAAGACAGGGTTGTCCACTCTCACCTTTGCTCTTCAATATAGTACTGGAAGTCCTAGCTCAAGCAATAAGACAGGAGGAAGAAATAAAAGGGATACAATTTGAAAAGGAAGAAGTTAACTTAGCTCTATTTGCTGATGACATGATTCTATACGTAAGAGACCCAAGAGACTCCATCCCAAAACTCTTGAAGGTGATTAACTCCTACAGCAAAGTAGCAGGATACAAAATCAATGCACAAAATCAGTAGCCTTTCTATATGCAAATGACAAAGATACAGAAAAATAAATAAGGGACATGGTCTCATTTTCAATAGCAACAAAAATAAAATAAAATACCTTGGAATAACATTAACCAAGGAAATGAAAGATCTATACAATGAAAACATAAAAACACTCAAAAAAGAAATTGAGGAGGACTTGAGAAAATGGAACAACCTCCCATGCTCCTGGGTAGGCAGAATTAACATTGTGAAAATGGCAATCCTACCAAAGGCAATATACAGATTTAATGCAATTCCAATTAAAATCCCAACATTGTTCTTCACAGAGATAGAAAAAAATGATCTCAAAATTCATATGGAAAGGCAGAAGGTCTCACATATCCAAGCATATCCTCAGCCAAAAGAATACCTCTGGAGACATCACCATACCTGATCTAAAGCTATATTACAAAGCTATAGTAATAAAAACATCCCGGTACTGGCATAAAAACATATAGGCCAATGGAATAGAATCAATGACCCAACTTTGGGGAAAGCAACTACAGCTACTTGATACTTGACAAAAGCCCTAACAATATAGGCTGGAAAAAAAGACAGCATCTTCAACCAATGGTGCTGGACAAAATGGATAACCATATGCAGGAAATTGAAACTTGATCCACACATCTCACCATGCACAACACTCAACTCCAAATGGATCAAAGACCTCAATATAAGACCGGAAACTTGGCTACTACTGGAAGAAATATAGCAGGAACTTTCCATAATACAAGAATCAAAAAAGACTTCCTGAAGAAAACCCCAGTAGCACAGGATCTTAAATATTCACTCAACCAATGGGATCACATGAAGCTGAAGAGTTTCTTCACAGACAAACATACAATAAGCAAAGCCAATAGATTAACCACAAAATGGGAGAAAATATTTGCTCAATATCCAACTGACAGATGCCTAACCTATAGAATCTACAAAGAACTCAAAAAACCTAAACAATAAAAAGTCAAACAACCCATTCACAAAATGGGGCAAAGAACTGGACAGGCAGTTCACAGAAAAAGAAATACAAATGGCAAACACATACTCAAGAAAATGTTTATCATCCCTAATCATCAGGGAAATGCAAATTAAAACAACAATGAGATTCCACCTTACCCCAGTAAGGATAGCAAACATTAAAAAAAAAAAAAATCAAATGAAAATAAATGCTATGCGAGGATGTGGAGAATTAGGAACCCTCATCCACTGTTGGTGGGAATGTAAGATGGTACAACCACTTTGGAAAGCAATATGGAGACTGCTAGAAAAGCTGACTATAGAGTTACCAACAGACCCAGTTATTCCCTTACTGGGCATCTACCATAAAACCTCCAAGCCTCAGTCCAGAGAGATTTGCTCAACCATGTTTATAGCTGCTCAATTTGTAATAGCCAAGAGCTGGAATCAACCCAGATGTCCATCACTAGATGAATGGATAACTAAGATTTGTTATATCTACACAACGGAATTCTACACAGCAGAAAAGAAAAAAAAACACACACACAATAAAGTTTGAAGAAAAGTTGTTGAACCTGGAACAGATCATACTCAATGAAGTCACCCAATCACAGAAAGATAATCACCACATAGTCTCACTCATCTACAGCACCTAAACTGAATCTACCCAGGAAACCAACATACCCAGCCAGCATCCCAAGGACTGGACAATAGTGTGGGTGGGGATGGGGGGGAGGGCAAGGGAGGTGTGAGGACACAAATATGGACCCAAACGGCAATGGTACCATAAATTTTTACATCCTAAAAGACAGACCAAATAGTTGAACCTTCACCAGGTCCTTAGAGGGAACACCTGAGTCACAAGGCCCTGGAGAGGGTATGATGAAGACTGACCTTACTCCTCTACTGCTTCTCTCTCTCTCTCTCTCTCTCTCTCTCTCTCTCTCTCTCTCTCTCCATCTTATTTCTAACTCTTTTATATTACTTATTTTTTTCATCCTTCTCTTTATGGGCACTGACCTGTAACTCCCAGTACCAGCATGTGGCTATCATCCACAATGAGCTTTTGATCAGAGAGACCTACAAGTTTTCCTAAAAGAAAGACAGATTTCTGTCAGAGTACTTGATGACCCACCAAAGCTGAGTGGTAAGACCCTACTGCTGAAGACACCATATGCGGTTGACACATAAAATGGAATGCCATGGCTGGAAGCTGGAAGAGAGTCAGTCCCCAGACAGTCAGCGCGTCTAGTGCCAGAAGGTGCTACATGGGCGACTGGGGGAAAATGACCAATGTCTGTCAAAGCAACTCATGGTCTAACCTACTTAGCAGCAAATAACCTGTTGTGATTCTCACACAAGTATAATAGTGGTGCACAAACATGGTGGGAAACCAGCTTCTCTTGATTTGGCTAACTGATCCGCTCAGTGGAACAGAACCCATAGCTGGAACTGGGAAACAAGTCAGAACCAGATCCAAAAATGAGCCTACTCTCCATTATCAAGCTACCACCAATCATGGGCTACAAGAAGGCCTACACCTATTAAATTCTCTCTAAAAAAATAATGGTTATCCCATTGATCTGGTGCTGAGTTTACTCTCTGTTGGAGAATCTGCTTCTGTTTTTCAGATAGACACAGATCCTAAACAGAGAACCACTCTGTCATATTTCAAAAGGGCCCCAGCTGAAACTAAGAATAATTGGAGAAACAAGCAAGTGTGCTGTTTTCTTGGCGAACCTGGTACCAGCACAAGGGTGAAGGAGATTGACACAGAGAACAATCAACTCCTACCAAATCAGATATCCAGAGATACAGAGGCTCTCAAGACTTCATCACTGAAGTAGACCTAAAATGAACCCAACATGGCTCAGGGAAATTTTGTGGAAGAGGAGGTGGAAAGTATGTCAGAGCTACATGTTGGGTCATGATACACAGAGACATTTCCTCCTACCCATAACTGAGGGCTAACCCCACAATGCATGATCCATATACCCCAACAAGGAGGGGTCAGGGGGAGGAGAGAGGACAATGAGGAGGCTAACAATGGTACCAACTTGACTGTTTTCACTGAGTACAAAACTAATTAAAAAAAAAAAAGAATGTAGTGAGCCAGGCATGGTGGTGCATGCCTTCAATCCCAGCACTTGGGAGGCAGAGGTAGGAGGATCACCATGAGTTGGAGGCCATCCTGAAAATACACAGTAAATTCCAGGTCAGCCTGAGCTAGAATGAGACCCTGACTTGAAAAAAAAAATGTAGCAAGATACCAAAGAACATTTTTTAAAGATTTATTTTTATTTATTTGAGACACAGGAGAAAGTGAGAATGGGCATGCCATGGCCTCTATCTGCTGCAAATGAACTCCAGACATATGTGCCACCATGTGCATCTGGCTTACATGGGACCTGGATAATCGAACCTCGGTCCTTAGGCTTCACAGACATGCACCTTAACCACTAAACCATCTCTCCAGCCCCCAAAGAACAATTTTTGAAAGGAATCTAATGATGGAGTAGGTTAGAAGGAAGATAACATGAGGTTGTAACCATTGAGACCAACAATGCTGAAAGAAAAATAATGAAGATAACCAAAATACAGATGCTACAACTACTGATAGATTTACAGATAGAACTTACTTTGTATTATAGCTGAGATGTTTGTGATTGTCCTACCTGGGATGTCAGTACTCCATACTCAGGGTATAATAAGGAAGCCTGTATGGCCCAAACCACTGTTTGTCCCTTCTTAAAGTCTAACCTAGTTTTTGTTGCTGCTCCTGTTGCTTTTGCTTTTATATTATTACAAGTCATTTCATTCTTTACTGCTGGGTGTTTAAGACCATGCAGGGGTCCCAAAATTAACCATTTTTATAGTTAAGGTAGTGTCCTTCTACCAGTTGTGCCAGCTGATGGGATGAGTCAGGGTCTTGCTAACCACAGCTTCCCTGGAGTCTTTGAGCTATTTCCCTGTATGCTGACTTTCTTTTTGTAAGATGTATGCTGGTTTGAGTCCAACCTCTCTGCTCAAGAGAACAGGTTATATCCTGGAGTTATAGGTCACTTTCAGAGGTGTCCTGTCATCTTCTGGAACCTATCTGACCTGGAGTTAAGCTCCAAAGTATGGTCTGTCCTTTTAGCCCCCATATCCTCATTGGCTTTGGCCTCCAAGTCTGGTTATTGAACACCCAGAGAGTCAGCTACACTAGTATTGAAGAACAAATTGTGGTTCAAATTATAGCTGCTGTACAGTACTTAGATGACACTTGACAAGGACAGATTTTTTTAAAGTTTTTTTTACATATTTTATTTATTTATTTGTTTGTTTGTTTGTTTGTTTGAGAGAGTGAGAGAGAAAGACAGAGGAAGAGGCAGGTAGAGAGAATGGGTGCACCAGGGCCTCTAGCCACTGCAAATGAACTCCAGACACATGCACCACCTTGTGCATCTGGCTTACATGAGTCCTGGAGAATCAAACATGGGTCCTTAGCTTCTTAGGCAAGTGCCTTAACCACTAAGCTATTCTCCAGCCCAAATGACAGATATTTAAATAAATTCTGACTCTGTTAAGATTCGTTTCCTAATTAGAAACATCACAGTAGAAACTATAAGCAATTATCTTGATTGACCTTGATAAAACATAAAACCGTTTCTGTTTAAGCAAATTAATTACTCAAGGAATGCTGAAAGCAGAGATAAGTCACCTCCTCACTCCTTGCAACATCAAGCCAGAAGGATTACCATCTTGAGATGAGACAATCACCCAGAAGGGCAAAACTGTGCCTTAGGCAGGAAAGTATCCTGAAAGCCAGTGCATTCTCCCAAGCAATGGGAACTCCTTGAACCATGTGTGGAACCAAAACTGAGACAATGACCAGCCAAATTACACATCTACTAAGACTTTTTAATTATATACTTTTCATCCTCTGTTTGAAAATTTAGTATGAATAAAAATAATTTAAGCTACCTTGACAGTCTTAATTTATATGACCATTTATTTATAAGCCAATTTAGTGTCTTACAAACAATATAAAAACATAAGCTCATGTTGACAGTATATATGCACATAGTCATATACAGATAGAGATTTAAAAAAAAAAAACAAGGATTGTTTAACTTTAATTTGGCTCTTTCACTGGTCCATTTTAAGTTAGACCATTCTTCTTCTTGTTTCTTCCATAGCATTAACCAATCCCTGATCCAAATTCTGTCCTTTCAGAGATGACTCTCAATGTAGGTAAGGTAGAAGACTTTATATCTCAGGAAATGCAGCCTAACCCAGTCACTGATGTGGTTTTAGGCAGGTGGAGCAGCATTAACAGCTTGATTTTAAAATGACTTTTGGGCTGGAGAGATGGCTTAGTGGTTAAGGTACTTGCCTGCAAAGCCTAAGGACCCATATTTGACTCTCCAGATCCCACATTAGCTAGACACACAAAAGTGAGGCAAGCACAAGGTCTCACATGCCCACTAGGTAGCATAAGCATCTGGAGTTTGATTGCAGTGGCTAAGGCCCTGGCATGCCAATTCTCTCTCTCCCCCTTTATCTCTCCCTCACTCCCTCTCTAAAATAAAAAATAAAAAATTAATTAATTAATTAAAATGACTTTTCTCCAGTGCCCATGTAAACCAGATGCACATGATAACACATGCATCTAGAATTCATTTTCAGTGGCTGGATGCCCTGGCATACTCATTCTCTCTCTCTCTCTCTCTCTCTCTCTCTCTCTCTCTCTAGCTATCTGCCTCTCTCCCTCACTTTCTCTCTCAAAAATGGATAAATAAAAATAAATGACTTTTTTCTAGCTTAAATTGGGCAAGTTAAAAACCTTGAAAGACCTGTTTTTGAAATATAAGAGTAAGTAGATAGGCAATCATTTTTATAACTTACTATTATGACTGTAAGTTAAAATTTATCTTCAATATGTAAGATTATTTCTTAAGACTTAGCAACATACCCATTTTCATTACATACAAGGTAAGCTTACCAAGATTCTAAATGTTAGTACTTGTTTGGGTTATATCTAGTATAATTTTTATTATGAAAAGAATTTTAACATAAAGATCTTTGATAAGGATGTATATCTTTTTACATGTGTGTCACAGCCTTAATACAAATCTTGCATTTACTGCTTATACATTAAGAATATTCCTGAAGAAGAGCCGGGCGTGGTGGCGCACGCCTTTAATCCCAGCACTCAGGAGGCAGAGGTAGGAGGATCGCCATGAGTTCAAGGCCACCCTGAGACTCCATAGTGAATTCCAGGTCAGCCTGGGCTAGAGTGAGACCCTACCTCAAAAAACAAAAAAAAAACAAACAAACAAACAAAAAAGAATATTCCTGAAGAGAGAAATCTATAGCAATTTATCTAAAACAAATATTTCTAATGTTTATTCATTAGAGGTATTTTGACTACATTTTTTAAAATTTTTTTTGTTTGTTTATTTATTTATTTGAGAGTGACAGAGAGAAGGAGGCAGAGAGAGAGAGAGAGAGAGAGAGAATGGGCGTGCCAGAGCTTCAGCCTCTGTAAACGAACTCCAGATGCGTGCTCCCCCTTGTGCATCTGGCTAACATGGATCCTGGGGAATTGAGCCTTGAACCGGGGTCCTTAGGCTTCACAGGCAAGCGCTTAACCGCTAAGCCATCTCTCCAGCCCTTGACTACATTTTTAAGTTATTTATTTATTTATATGCAAGGAGAGAGAGAATGAATGGGCATTCCAGGGCCTCTAGCTACTTCAGACAAACGCCAGATGTATGTACCACTTTGGGCATCTGGCTTTAAGGGGTACTGGGGAAATTGAACCCAGGTTGTTAGACTTTGCAGTCAAGATCCTTAACCACTGAGAAATCTCTCCAGTCCTTGATTAACATTTTTAAGTTTTATCATTTCCTGTTATGCTTGACTTTATAAAAAGAAATAAAATTTTAATTAATTTTCCAGAACCTGTTCTGGAACAAAGTCATTATCAAAATTTATATATCCAATGCTAAATCTCATACCTTTATGAAATGTTTATCTTATGACACCAATGAATATTATTTCATATAAATAAGTAACATTTTTAAAGTTTTGTAAAACATTTAACAGAACAAAATTACCATCTTAATAGGTTTTAAGAGATTGAGTGTCTCAATTTATAAGTCAGTATGCATTTGTCAGACCTTTGTGTGTGTATGTGTATACAAATGTTCATATGTATATGTGCACGTTTGTGCACAATTGTTCCCCAATTTTATTCTTTGAGACAGGGTCTTTCACTGAACCTAGAACTTACTGATTCTGATAGACTGACCAGCCAGCCAACCCCAGGGATTTCCTATCTCTACCTCCCTAGCACCGCGATTACAGACAAATGCCTCAATGCCTGGCATTTTACATGGCCCCTGAGGATGTGAACTCAGGTCTTCATGCTTCTATAGCCAGAATAGTATCCCTTGAGCCATGTCCCCAGCCCCTTATCCAGCCTTTTAATATAGCACCCAAGCATGCACATTCACACATATGCACATGTGAGTCTCAGTTAGATATGCCAAAAAACAAAAATATTTATAATTCTAAACCAGGCATGATGACACATGCCTCTAATCCCAGCACTCAGGAAGCAGAGGTAGGAGGATTGCCTTGAGTTTGAGACCAGCCTGACACTAGGATAAATGCCAGGTCAGCCTGGGCTACAGTAAAACCCTACCTTGAAAAATCAAAAATCAAAACAAAACAAAAAAAAATATATATATATGCATATAACTCACTATGTAGTCTCAGAGTGGCCTCAAACTCACAGCAAGGCAACCCTCCTACCTCCTACCTCTCTCTCTCTCTCTCTCTCTCTCTCTCTATATATATATATATATATATATATATATATATATATATATTGCATGTAATAAAAAGGAATTAAAAAAATGAAGTGGTCACACGTTTGGTCACTCAACCACTCAACTATTTTGGAGACCTCTAGGGCAGATTGAGTTTTGCTCTATACTGTCTTAACATATAATGACATATAGTTACATGAAAACAATTATGAACACGTATAACCCAATTATCTTAAAAAAGTAAAAAAAAAAAATTGTTCTATCTTTGGAAAGAACAATGTTAAATATTGGGGATCTAGAAGGCTGGCTTTGTTTTTCTGTCTGCAAGTCTATTTTATTGGGTGGCTTCAGTCCTGTAGGGTGGCCATGTCAAAGATTGGCCCTTTCGTTTCTAGGAATAAAGAAAATACACCTGCAGAACAAGGAAAATAACAGAATAAAAAAGTAATCTACAAAATATGGGGAAATACCTGCAAACTAGGTTGCTGTAAGCAGTTAATAACTAAAGTATCTATGGATATTTCTTCAGCTTTGATTTCTGTAATTTAAAAACTCCATGCTGACATGTTGGATTCAAGGCATCTATCCTGTTTACATTTATGGATTTTTTTGATGTCTGATGTTCATTCAGGGAAGTTCCCAATTATTATTATTTTGCTTTTTTTAAACTTTTTCTTCCCATTCTTATATAGGCATGCTAAACTTTGTGTAGTTACTCTAGCTTATTTCTCTAGTCATTTTTTTCTGTTGACCTTTCACTTCTGTGGAGGACAGTGTTGTGATATCTTGCAGCTCAGGATTCCCCTCTCTGTGCTCCCCTTGCTCACCTGTTCTCTCATACTGCCCACTCTACCCACGAGAAGGTTTAGCATCTCCCCCTCCCCCTTCCCTGTACTAGAGAAGGCACCAGGCCCCGTGCACAGGAGGAGTGCTGTTATCATCACCTCAGTTACAATTGTTTTAAACTGCTGGTCTGAAAATACCAATATCCTTGCTATTTCTGACTTGTTTTTGGATGGGGCGGGTTTCGAGGTAGGATCTCACTCTAGCTCAGGACGATCTGGAATTCACTATGTAGTCTCAGCATGGCCTCAAACTCACGGCAAGGCAATCCTCCTACCTCTGCCTCCCCCCACCCCCAAGTGCTGGGATTAAAGGCATGAGCCACCACGCCCGGCTTTATTTCTGAATTTTAATCTGAGGTTTGCTCTGTCTCTTCAAACTGCAATTTTTAAAACTTTATTGACACTTTCTTAAATATAGACACTAAACCATGATCATAATTCCCTCCCACCACCGTACAATTTCCCCTTCCTGAATTATTCCTTCACTGAATACCATTTTTGCATGAAGTGCATCTGAAAAACTTACGGTTGATTAGGTTGGGTTTTTTTGTTTTTGTTTTTGTTTTTTATTGTTTATTTTTATTTATTTATTTGAGAGCGACAGAGAGAGAGAGAAAGTGGGAGAGAGAGAGACAGAGAGAGAGAATGGGCGCACCAGGGCCTCCAGCCACTGCCAATGAACTCCAGACACGTGCGCCCCCTTGGGCATCTGCCTAACGTGGGTCCTGGGGAATGGAGCCTTGAACAAGGGTCCTTAGGCTTCATAGGCAAGCGCTTAACCACTAAGCCATCTCTCCAGCCCCAAGGTTTTTTTGTTTTTTTGTGGGTTTTTTGGGGGGTAGGGAGTTGTGTGTGTTTTGTTTTGTTTTTCTCCTGATAAGCTTTTACTGGGTAAAAGGAGGAGCAGTGAAAGGTGGTCTGGGAGGAGAAGTAGCTGTTGTCTCATGGCTTGATCTCAGTATTTTAGTAAGCATATGCTCTGGATCTTTGTGGTTTGTTTGTTTGTCTGTTTGTATTGTTGTTTTTTGAGGTAAAGTCTGCTCTAGCCCAGGCTGACCTGGAAGTCACGCTGCAGTCTCAGGGTGGCCTGGATTCACAGTGATCCTCCTACCTCCGCCTCCTGAGTGCTGGGATTGCAGGTGTGTGCCACCACACCCAGATTTTTGCTTCTGGATCTTGAATTTCAAATTTGTTCCTCCATCCTTCTCATTTATTTGAGATGAGATGGGGGGGGGGTTGTTTGTTGTTTTGTTTTGTTTTTTACTTTTTCTTATCAACAACTTCCATAATTATAGACAATAAACCATGACAATACCCTCCCTCCCCACTTTCCCCGTCACAAATCTGCCCTCCATCATATCCCTTCCCCCTCTCAATTAGTATCTCTTTTATTTTGATGTCATCACCTTTTCCTCCTATTATGAGGGTCTTGTGTAGGTAGTACCAGGCACTGAGAGGTCATGGGTATCCAGGCCATTTTGTGTCTGGAAGATTGAATTTTAAGCAGTCCTATCCTTCCTTTCACTCTTACATTCTTTCCATCGCCTCTTCCTCAATGGGCCCTGAGCCTTGAAAGCTGTGATAGAGATGTCTCAGTGCTGAACACTCCACTGCCACTTCTCAGGACTATGGTGCCCTTTGCGTCATCCCAGTGGTCACTGCCATCTGAAAAGAGAAGCTTCTCTAACCAAAAGTGAGAGTAGCATTAATATATGGGTATGAACATTAAGAAAAGTGCTTACAGGGCAGTTTGGTGGGCATAATATATGCATTTAACCAAACAACGACAGGCTTTACTTCCCTAGGGTTTATGACCTTCCCGACCATACGCTTTTGACCTCCAGTCCAACTAGAGAGTGACTAGTTTCCCCATAACAGACATGCACCCATTGGCACATTTGGCCTGGCTTGGCCAAACTTAAGACTTGCAATGTCCACTGCTATTTATCACTACTGATGATTTCTTTCTCCCATAGGGCTGCGTGCAGCATGGCTTTTTCTAGATTTCTGTCAGCTGGTCCACAGGGAGGAGGTTTTCAGCCCAGCTCCAGCAGGATTTCTCAGTGATCTTTCAGCCCAAGCATGTGGAATCTTCAGCAATAGGATCTCACCATCTAGTTCTGGTGGGAAACCAATAGCCTTGGCAATGGCCTGTAATGTTTGGGGGAGCAGCAGGGACCTCCCTGGCCAACAATTCACTAGAAGGTATCCTGGGGTGGGACGGTTATAAAGCTGAAGTTGAGTATTCTCCTCCTCCCATATGGAAGACTAAAGGGGTTTTAGTAAAGGTATTTTTACTTCCCATTGTCAGTTAGGTTCTAATAAATCCTAGCAGATTAGATTCTCATTAAATAATTTAAGCATGTCACAAAAGGTCTAAGTTTCATGAAGGCTTGTGGTAGATAATACTTCAAAAAACACTGAGATATGGTATACATCTTTAAGTTTACTATAATCAAAGATTTTTAAGCATCCTAAGTTCAGATGTTGCTAGATACTTATTAGCCAATCTGCTCCAGACAGTAGGAGAAAGCTTCAGACATTTCAGGTTAACTTTTAAATTTGACTTTTGGAGTTCCCTACAAGAGAGACAGTCAATCCAAAAGACCCAAGGGAAAAGATTACAAATATGTACACAAGCCCTGTTAACACAATAGCTTTACCCCTGGGGAATGATGACTTTTGCTACCTCAGAAAAAAAAAAAAAAAAAAAGCAGGCTAAAAAGAGGATTTCAAAATGACTGAAGAATAACTCAGCTGAGTTCTGAAATAACAGGGCTTTAAAGAGGCAAACCACTTAAAGAGATGTTCTACCCTCTGATGGAGAATGACCCTCAGTATCAGTAACTGCTGCCCTGATGATGCCACCTAAGGATTGCCATGAGTTTGAGGCTACTCTGAGACTGCATAGTGAATTCCAGGTCAGCCTACATTGAAAAAGCAATGTATATATCTTAAAATCCCTTTCCAAAAATAAGTATAAACCCATGTTGTTTTTTTTAAAGGTTGGGGGTGGGGGCTGGAGAGATTGCTCAAAAGTTAAAGGCACTTTCTTGCAAAGCCCAGTGCTCTGGGTTGGCCCAGGATCAGTTCCCCAGTAAACACATAAAGCCAGATGAACAAAAAGGTACATGTGTCTGGAATTCGTTTGCAGCAGCAAGAGGCCCTGGCTCTCTCTCTTGTTCTCTCTCTCTCTCCCCCTCGCTCCCTTTCTCTTGCTCTCTTTCCTTGCAAATAAATAAAAATGTTTCAAATTTTAAAAAAATGGGCCACTCAGTGAGAATCTAGCTAATAGAATCAATAAATATACATTGTCCTAAACAAATAAAAAATATTAAGGGACTTCATGACTAATGTCACCTAGAAAGACAGATATTAACTACAAAAGGAGGGAAAAGGACTACAAAAATCTTACAGACTATAAAAACTCAAGAGGTAGAACTAAGTCACCCCTCCCTTAACCTAGTATGAGGGACAGACACATTAAAAACAAAACTAACAGGGGCTGAAGGGATAGCTTTGCAGTTAAGGTGCTTGCCAGCAAAGCCAAAGAACCCAGGTTCAATTCCCCAGAACCCTCGTAAGCCAGATGTACAAGGTGACGCATGCATCTGGAGTTCATTTGCAGTTGCTGGAGGCTCTGGCTTGCCTAGTCTCTCTCTCTCTCATTCTTTCTCTCAAATAAATAAATAAATAAAAGTAAAAATAAGATATTTTTTTAAAGTAACCATTAGATTCTTCTCAAGCTCATAAATATTTTCTGATCTTTGCTGGCACCTCCTCAGGATGGACAAAGCTGTCTCTCAACCTAACTAAAAGAACTCAAGCAGTTATTCTAAATACAAAGGTAAGTTCCAGTTAGGAGTCTGTCAGTAATTGTAACCTTGTGTTGTGTTTTGGTTTTAAGGCTATTAACTTTTCAACACTGGATTCTTTTCTGTTCACCAGTATATAACTACTATCAATATGTTCGGTATATTTTTGTAGTCCATGGGATCGCACACCTACATTCAAAAGTTAAGATGATGGGCTGGAGAGATGGCTTAGTAGTTAAGATGCTTGCCTGCAAAGCCAAAGGACTCAGGTTCAATTGCCCCAGGACCCACGTAAGCCAGACACACAAGGTGTCACATGTGTCTGGAGTTTGTTTACAGTGGCTGGAGGCCCTGGTATGCCTATTCTCTCTCTCTTTCTATCTGCCTCTTTTTCTCTCTCTCAAATAAATAAAAATAAAATATTAAAAAATTAACAGTTAAGATGATGACAACTATTTTGCAAAATCTAAGGGCTCCCGGTAGGAACCTGCACCATTATTAAATTTTCTTTCAGGGACTGGAGAGGTGGCTTAGCAGTTAAGATACTTGCTTGAAAAACCGAAGGACCCATATGACCCAGCTATAGCACTCCTAGGCATATATCCTAAGGACTCATCTCATTTCCTTAGAAGTACGTGCTCAACCATGTTTATTGCTGCTCAATTTATAATAGCTGGGAAATGGAACCAGCCTAGATGTCCCTCAACTGATGAGTGGATAATGAAGATATGGCACATTTATACAATGGAGTTTTACTCAGCGGTAAAGAAAAATGAAGTTATGAAATTTGCAGAAAAGTGGATGGATCTGGAAAGGATTATACTAAGTGAGGTAACCCAGGCCCAGAAAGCCAAGCATTGCATGTTCTCTCTCATATGTGGATCCTAGCTACAGATGATTGGGCTTCTGTGTGAGAAGGAAAAAACTCAGTAGCAGAGGCCAGTAAGTTACAAAGGAGATAGAAAGGGAAGAGAAAGGAAGGGAGGAGGGCATTTATTAGGTTGGTATTGTATATATGTAAGTAGAAAGATTGAGATGGGGAGGGGATATGATGGAGAATGGAATTTCCAAGGGGAAAGTGGGGGGGAGGGTACTACCATGGGATATTTTTTTAATCATGGAAAATATTAATAAAAATTGAGAAAATAAAAAAAAAGAAAAAGAAAAACCGAAGGACCCAGATTTGCTTCCCTAGTAACCACGTAAAGCTACATGCACAAGGTGGCGCACATGTCCAGAGTTCCTTTGCGGTGGCTAGAGGCCCTGCTGAGCCCATTCTCTCTGTTTCTCATTCTCTCTCTCTCTCTCTCTCTCTCTCTCTCTGTCCCATAAATAAATAAATAAATATTATTTTTAAATTTTTCTTTCAATTGAGGACCTGACATTCTCTGGGCTCTGATTTCTCATGTTCCACTTAAATAAGCTTAGCACAGATAGGTTGAGATTTTTGATCCCTGGTTAGGCAAGGCCTGCACCCCTGATCAGCTCTGAAGCTATAGAAGTTGATTCATCTTCAACCTTCTGCAACCCTTAAGATTAAGGGATCAACATTTCATAGGGGAAACAGAGGCAGGATAGAAAGACAGGAAAAATTATGGAAACATGGGAAGGGAGAGGAGCCCCTCACCTAGGAGACTGAATAAAACTCCTCACCAACAAAACGCAAGAATTCCAGCACAATTAAGCACAATTGTTTAAGGCCTTTCTCCCATCCCAGCCATAAATCTGCAGTTTTATAATAATACCACCAAAGGGGCTGGAGAGATGGCTTAGCAGTTAAGGCATTTGCCTGCAAGGCCAAAAGATCCCGGTTTGATTCTCTAGAACCCACATAAGCTAGATGCACAAGATGGCACATGCATCTGGAGTTCGTTTGCAGTAGCTGGAGGCCCTGGTGCTCTCTTGTTCACTTGCGCTCTCTCTCTCTCTCTCTCTCTCTCTCTCTCTATCTATCTATCTCTCTCCCTCCCTCCCTCTTTCTCTCTCTAAAAAAAATAAATAAATAAATAAAATATTTTTTAAAAAAGAATCCTACCAGAAACACCATTTATGATAGAGGACATGTTCTAAACTCCTTGAGCAACCCTAGTGGTTCCTGGTTCTACCTTATCTACCTTATCAGATTGTAACTCCATCCAAGACACCTCCAGAGCCACCTAATAATTTTACTTAAAAAAGAGAGTGTGGCTGGGCGTGGTGGCACATGCCTTTAATCTCAGCACTCAGGAGGCAGAGGTAGGAGGATCACCCTGAGACTACATAGTGAATTCCAAGTCAGCCTGGGCTAGAGTGAAACTCTACCTCAAAAAAACTAAAAAATTAAATAAATAAATAAAAATTCAATTGAGCCTGAGAAATGACACCCACGGTTTTCTGGTCTCCACATGGGTGACAATGTGGAACTGTGTCTCTGTCCTCTCACTTCTGAAAATCACAGCACTAAGGAGGCTTAGACAGGAGGATTCTAATTAGAAGCCAGCCTTGGAGTTCCAGGCAGCCTGGGCTTTTTAGTGAGGAAACAACCAAGATGTCCTTTAGTAGTTAAATAGAGAAACAAACCATGGTGCATCTAGACAATAGAATATTATTCAGCACTAAAAAGAAATGAGCTACCAGACCATGGAGAGACACAAAACTTACATGCATATTTCTAATTGAAACAAGCCAGTATGAAAAGACTACATTCTGGAAAATGCAAAGCCAGAGATGATAAAAAATAAGCTGAGCAGAGAATCAGCCCATCGTACCTCACCAGGGCTGCAGCTGAAACCAAGAGTAATTGGGGAATGAGCGAGAGTGCTGCTTTCTTGGTGAACCTGGTACCAGCACAAGGGTGAAGGAGATAGACACAGAGAACACTCAACTCCTACCAAACCAGAGATCCAGAGACACAGAGGCTTCTAAGACCTCATCACTTAAGTAGACCTTAAATGAACCCAACATGGCTCAGGGAAATTTGTGGAAGAGGGGGTGGAAAGAATGTCAGAGCCACATGTTGGGTCATGATACACAGAGTCATTACCTCCTAGCCTTAACTGATGACTAACCCCACAATGCATGACCCACATTCCCCAATGAGGAGGGTTCCTGCAGAGGGGGAAGGACAGGGAGGAGGCTAAAGATGGTACCAACATGGCTGTATAAACACTGTGTACATAACTAATTAAAAAAAGATTTTTTTTTTTTTTTTACCAAGGGTTGCCTTAAAAGAGGTATGAACAGGCAGAGCTTACAGGATTCTTCATGGTGATGAATCTGCTCTGTATAACAGTGGATATATGCTGTTACATTTTCTCAAATCCATAGAATGTACAACTCAAAAAAAAAAAAAAGCTTATGGTGGGGGAGGTCTTGAGCATCAGGAGTATATAATACTTGCTCTTGTCTGGCTAAATGAATATATTATGCTAACCAAACTACCCTGTAAACACTTTACTTAATGTTCATACCCATATACTAATGATACTCTCATTTTTGGTTAGAGAAGCTTCTCTTTCCAGATGGCAGTGACTACTGGGATGACCCAAAAGGCACCAAACTGCTAAGAAGACATGATGGAGGAATGTTCAGCACTGAAACATCTCTATCACACCTTCCAAGGCTCAGGGTCTATTGTGGAAAAGGTGGTGGAAAGAATGTAGAGCTAAAGGAAGGGTAGGACTACTTACAATGCAACTGACCAGACAGAAACTGGCCTCAATATCCATGACTTTGCAGTGCCTAGCACTATCTTCACAAGACCCTCATAATAGGAGGAAAATATGGTGGCATCAAAATAAAAGAGAGACTTCCAGTTAAGATGGCAGTGTAGGAACCATGCCAAAGCAGCCTAGGAGAGAAAAAACAAAAAACAAAAAACAAAAAACAAAAAAAAAACAGCAAAATACACACTTTTACTAAAAAGTGAGGTGTATAAGAAATTAAAACAGCAGCAGAAAAGTAGGAGAGATCCAGAGCATCCAGAGCCCGCACAGGCAGGCAGAAGCAGCTGCAGAAGTGGCTGCAGAAGTGGCTCCAGCAGTGACCAGGCTCGGCTTGAGCCACAGGAAAATCCAGGTGAGGGATTTTCCACTCACACCGGAGCTCTCCTCAAACTCAAGAAATGTGAAGGTAGAATGGCAGTGAACAACAGAGGAGCAGATCATGAGGTAGAGGATCACGGGGACCAGCGAGACTGGAGCCACCATCAAAGGCTCCCCTCCCCCATGCCAGTGACCAGTTCCAGCGAACAGAACAGTGGTCCAGCGACCCAGCCAGCCTACCTGAACCCACAGCGCACCAAAGAGGGACCCAAGAAGGAGCGCAGCATAACTGAGACCAAAATCATCCCAAAAGGTAACTGGGATTACACCAGGTAAGTACCCGCCTAATAAACCTGGTACATGGCCCTGAACTGGAAGTGCTAATTGCACCTCCCATATCAGGATAAATTATATGTTAAATCTGATGGATGGTCAGGTTTGACATTCTTCAATAAGCTATATTTTGGGCTTGTTATTTGTTGCTGCTTGATTTATAGTGGCTTTGCTTCCTCTTCTGTTATACATTAGGGAAGGGTCTCACCTGGTCACAAGCTGACTTGAAACCCTCAACAGATCAGAAATCTTAACCTCCTTGTCATCAGAATTAAGGGTGTAGGTGGGGCACCACACACACTAAAGGACAGTGACTTTGTTACAGGATCTGGTTGTCATAATACCTACTCTTGCATAAATACTCTCTGTTGTTTTTCATTGAATGTGTACATTATTTAGTTAAATTTTAGAATCTACCTGTATTTTGTTCCACTCAGCCTACTTGAATACGCTCACAGCAGGCAAACCCAACACCTAGATTCACTTTTGTAAATACTTTGAGAGTCTTAAGAGCCACACCTAGCACATTAAGCTCCAACCCTGAAGATATATAACATCAGATTGATTGATACATCTAATAATACCCAGCTAACTAGAAAATCCAAGCATTAAATTAATCCAAGATGCAAAAATATATACATTATAACACAAGAAACACCAAAAATCAAGACAATATAAGTCCAGCAAAAAGTATTAATGCATTAGAAATAGCCTCCAGTGAGAATGAGTTAGAGGAAATGTATGAGAAATATTTCAAAAGAACGATTATAAATATGTTCAAAGAAGTCAAAGAAGAAATCAAAGGAATCAAAGAGGAAATCAAAGGAATCAAAGAAGACACAGGACATCAATTTAAAGAAATAAAGAGGTCAACAAAAGACATAAATAAGGAAATAGAAATAATAAAGAAAAACCAATCAGAATTACTAGCAATGGAGAACACAGTTAATGAAATTAAAGAAAAAAAAACTCTGTAAAAAGCCTCACCACTAGAATAGATGAAGGGGAGGACAGAATATCTAAACTAAAAGACCAGGTGGTAGATATAATACAGTCCAACAAAGAGAAAGACAAACTAATA
Source organism: Dipus sagitta (assembly GCA_036346955.1). Lineage (NCBI taxonomy): Eukaryota > Metazoa > Chordata > Mammalia > Rodentia > Dipodidae > Dipus > Dipus sagitta. The sequence goes on along the minus strand of CM070772.1, from coordinate 79,734,518 downwards.
GAAAAGTATGAATTGGAATTTCAAGATATTCGAGACACTATGAAAATATCAAACATAAGAATTCAGGATATATGAGAAGGAGAAAAATTTCACTCCAAAGGCATAGTAGGTGTCTTCAACAAAATCATAGAAGAAAACTTCCCCAAAATTGGGAAAGAGGTGCCAATGGAGATATAGGAATCCTTTAGAACAACAACCAGACAAAACCTGGAAAGAACCTCTCCTTGCCATATTATAATCAAACTACCAAACACACAAACCAAAGAAAAAATGTTGAAAGCAGTTAGAGAGACAAATAAGTTACCTACAAAGGCAAGCCCATCAGGATCACAACAGATTACTCAACACAAACTTTAAAAACCGCAAGAGCTTGGAGTGATGTATTCAAAGTTCTGAAAGATAACAACTGTCAACCAAGGTTGCTTTATCCTACAAAGCTATCCATTCAAATAGATGGAGAAATAAGGACATTCCATGACAAAAGCTGGCTAAAGGAGTATTTGAAGACAAAAGCAGCTCTATAGAAAATACTTGAAAGAATCCTCCAGGCTGAAGAAAAAGAAAAGCACACATATAAGGAACCTGGAAAAAACAAACAATACTCAAATACTAATTAACACAAAAGAGCAAAGGTAAAACTGGAAGAACTACAAAAAATGGCTAAAATAAATACACACCTTTCAATAATATCTCTTAATGTCAATGACTACAATGCCACAACCAAAAGACATAGGTTTGCAGATGGGTTAAAAAGCAGGATCCTTCAATTTGTTCCCTCCAAGAAACCCACCTTTCTACAAAGGATGGACACTATCTCAGGTGGGAAAATGGTGTTTCAAGCAAATGGGTCTAGAAAACAAGCAGTGGTTGCTATTCTAATATATGACAAGGTAGACTTCAGTCCAACATTAGTTAAGAAAGATAAGGAAGGTTACTTTATATTGATTAAAGGCAAACTCCAACAGGAGAACATTACAATCCTAAACATATATGCACCTAACATGGGGGCCCCCAAATTCATCAAACAAATGCTATTAGAACTAAGGTCACAGATAACACCAAACACAGTGGTAGTGAGGGACTTCAACACCCCACTATCATCAACTGACAGGTCATCCCAGGAAAAAATAAAGAGAGAGGCATCTGGACTAAATGAGGTCACAGAAGAAATGGACCTAATAGATATATACAGGACATTTCATCCAAATGCTGTAGAATAGACATTGCTTTCAGCAGCACATAGAACATTCTCTAAAATAGACCATATATTAGGACACAAAGCAAATCTTAACAAATACAGGAAAATTGAAATAATTCCTTGCATTCTATCTGACCACAATGGAATCAAACTACAAATCAATAGCAAGAAAAGCTTTAGAGCATACACAAAATCATGGAAATTAAACAACACACTAATCAATGATGAATGGGTCAATGAATAAATTAAGAAGGAAATCAAAAAATTTATAGAGTCCAACGATAATGAGAACACAACATACCAAAATCTCTGGGACACAATGAAGGTGGTCCTAAGAGGTAAATTTATATCTCTAAGTGCCTATATTAAGAAATTAGAAAGGTTGCAAGTAAAAGACCTAATGCTTCAGCTTAAAACCTTGGAAAAAGAAGAACAAGGCAAACCAAAAATCAGTAGATGGGAAGAAATAATAAAGATTAGGGCAGAAATTAATGAAATAGAAACCAAAAAAAAAAAAAATCCAAAGAATCAATGAAACAAAGAGTTTATTCTTTGAAAGGATAAACAAGATTGATAAACCCTTAGCAAATCTGACCAAAAGAAAGAGAGAAGAGACACAAATTAATAAAATTAGAGATGAAAAAAGCAACATCACAACAGATGCCAGAGAAATTCAAAAAATCATAGTGACATATTATAAAAACATATACTCCACTAAGTATGAAAATCTGAAAGAAATGGATGATATGCTTGATTTATATGACCTACCTAAATTAAGTCAAGATGAGATTAATCACTTAAATAGACCTATAACAAGTATGGAGATCCAAGCAGCTATCGAAAATCTCCTAACTAAAAAATGTCCAGGCCCAGATGGATTCACTGCTGAATTTTACCAGCCCTTCAGAGAAGAACTAATGCCATTGCTTCTTAAGCTTTCCATAAAATAGAAAAAGAAGGAATACTACCAAACTCCTTCTATGAAGCCAGCATTACCCTGATAGCAAACCAGGCAAAGATAGAACAAAAAAAGAAAATTACAGACCAATCTCCCTCATGAACATAGATGCAAAAATTCTCAACAAAATATTGGCAAACAGAATACAAGAATATATCACAAAGATCATTCACCCTGACCAAGTAGGCTTTATCCCAGAGATGCAGGGGTGGTTCAACATACAAAAATCGATAAATGTAATACATTATATAAATGGACTGAAGGATAAAAACCACATGATCATCTCATTAGATGCAGAGAAAGCATTTGACAAAATCCAACATCCCTTCATGATAAAAGTTCTACAGAGACTGGGAATAGAAGGAACATATCTCAATATAATAAAGGCTATTTATGACAAGCCTACAGCCAACATATTACTAAATGGGGAAAAAACTGGAAGCTTTTCCACTAAAATCAAGAGCAAGACAAGGGTCTCCACTCTCCCCACTTTTATTTAATATAGTACTGGAAATTTTAGCTATAGCAATAAGGCAAGAGACACACATAAAAAGGATACAAATTGGAAAGGAAGAGATAAAATTATCATTATATGCAGATGACATAATCATGGGCTGGAGAAATGGCTTAGCAGTTAAGTGCTTGCCTGTGAAGCCTAATGACCGCAGGTTGAGGCTCGACTCCCCAGGACCCATGTTAGCCACATGCACAAGGGGGCGCATGTGTCTGGAGTTTGTTTGCAGTGGCTGGAGGCCCTGGCACACCTATTCTCTCTCTCTCTCTCTCTCTCTATCTGCCTCTTTCTCTGTCTGTCACTGTCAAATAAATAAATGAAAATAACAAACAAAAAAAAAAAGAATCCTAAAGACTCTACCAGCAAACTGTTAGAGCTGATAAACACCTACCGTCATGTAGCAGGATGCAAAATAAATACACAGAAGTCAGTAGCCTTCTTATATGCTAACAACAAACACACAGAGGATGAAATCAGAGAATTACTCCCATTCACAATTGCATCAAAGAAAATAAAGTACCTTGGAATAAACCTAACCAAGGAAGTGAAGGTTCTCTACAATAAAAACTTTAAAGCACTCAAACGAGAAATTGAAGAAGACACTAGGAAATGGAAAAACATCCCTTGTTCCTGGATTGGAAGAATCAATATTGTGATAATGGCAATCTTACCAAAAGCCACCAACACATTTAATGCAATCCCAATCAAAATTCCAATGGCATTCTTCATAGAAATGGAAAAAAAACAATCCAAAAATTCATTTGGAATCACAGAAAAACCTTGAATATCGAAAATAATACTGAGCAACAAAAATAAAGCTGGTGGTATCAGCATACCTGATTTTAACCTATACTACAGAGCCATAGTATCAAAAACAGCATGGTACTGGCACAAAAGCAGACATGTAGATCAATGGAACAGAATAGAGGACTCAAATGTAAGTCCAGGTAGCTATAGCCACCTGATATTCGATAAAAATGCCAAAAATACTCATTGGAGAAAAGACAGCCTCTTCAGCAAATGGTGCTAGGAAAACTGGATATGTATCTGTAGAAGGATGAAAATAGATTCTTCTCTCTCTCCATGTACAAGAATTAAGTCCAAATGGATTAAACACCTTAACATCAGACCTGAAACTCTGAAACTGCTAGAGGAAAAGTAGGGGAAACCCTTCAACATATTGGTCTTGGCAAAGACTTTCTGAATATAACCCCAATTGCTCAGGCAATAAAACCACAAATTAACCACTGGGTTATTTTGTATGGCAAAGGACACTGTGAATAAAGCAAAGAGCCAACCCACAGAATGGGAAAAAATCTTTGCCAGCTATACATCTGATAGAGGATTAATATCTAGGTTATACAAAGAACTCAAAAAAATTAAATAATAAGAAATCAAACAAGCCAATTAAAAGCGGGCTATGAAACTAAATAGAGAGTTCTCAAAAGAAGAAATATGGATGGCATATAAGCATCTGAAAAAATGTTCTACATCTCTAGTCATCAGGGAAATGCAGATTAAAACTATGTTGAGAATCCATCTCACTCCTGTCAGATTGGCTACCATCATGAAAACAAATGACCATGAATGCTGGTGAGGATGTGGAAAAAGAGGAACCCTTCTACATTGTTGGTGGGAATGCAATCTGGTCCAGCCATTGTGGAAATCAGTGTGGAGGTTCCTAAGACAGCTAAAAATTGATCTACCATATGACCCAGCTATAGCACTCCTAGGCATATATCCTAAGGACTCATCTCATTACCTTAGACATACTTGCTCAACCATGTTTATTGCCTCTCTATTCACAATAGCTGGGAAATGGAACCAGCCTAGATGTCCCTCAACTTATGAGTGGATAATGAAGATATGGCACATTTATACAATGGAGTTCTACTCAGCAGTAGAGAAAAAAGAAGTTATGAAATTTGCTAGAAAATGGATGGATCTGGAAAGGATTATACTAAGTGAGGTAACCCAGGCCCAGAAAGCCAAGCATTGCATGTTCTCTCTCATATGTGGATCCTAGCTACAGATTATTGGACTTCTGTATAAGTAGGAAGAAAACTCAGTAGCAGAGGCCAGTAAGCTAGAAAAGAGGTATAAAGGGAATAGGAAGGAAGGGAAGGGTACTTAATGAGATGGTATTGTATATATGTAAGTAGAAGAATAGATTAATGGGGGTGAAAAGGCCCCAATGAGGTCAGGGGAAGAGATTGAGTAAAGGAAAGGTGGAGAGAGGGCTAATCAAAATCTAAGAGGATATAAATAAATCATATGGAAACCTAATTTTTTTGGACAATGGGACACTCGGGAGCCATAGATTGTTACTAGAAAATTTTCAGTGCCAGGGATGGGATACTTTCCTTTGAGTTGTTGGTCAAGGAGGTCCTTGATGCCCCCAAAACATTATAGGCCATTGCCAAGTCCCTTGGTTTCCCACCAGGAATAGATGGTAAGACCCTATTGCTGAAGATTCCACATACTTGGGCTGCAACACCACTGAGAAATCCTGCTGTAACTGAGCTTATAACCTCCTCCATGTATACCAGCTGACAGAAAGCTGAAAGAAGCTATTCTGCATGCAGTTCAATGGGAGAAAGAGAAAACACCAGTGAAGATACTCAACAATGGACACTGCAAGCCTTATATTTGGCCAGCCAGGCCAAATGAACCAATGGGTGCAATACTGGCATGTCTGTCATGGTGGAAACCAACTGCTCTCTAATTGGACTGGCGGCCCACTCCATGGGAGAGAATACATCCCTGATACTGAAAATTTAAAACAGGGGTAGTCATGAGCCCTAGAGTTATAACATCTGCTGCTGTCTGGCTAAATGTATATACTATGCTTATCAAACTGCCCAGTAAGCACTTCTCTTAATGTTCACACCCTTATATTAATGCTACTCTCACTTTAGGTAGAGAATTTTCTCTTTTCAGATGGCAGTGACCTTGGGATGACTCAGAAGGTATCATAGTGCTGGAAAGAAGTGACCAGAGTGCTCAGTACTGCAATATCTCTATCACACCTTCCAAGGCTCAGGGTCTATTGCAGAAGACGTGGCAGAAAGAATGTAAGAGCCAAAGGAAGGGCAGGACTCCTTACAATGTGCTCCCCCCAGACACAAAATGGCCTGATTATTCATGACCTCACAGTGCCTGACACTACCTACACAAGACCATCATAAGAGGAGGAAAAGGGCTGGAGAGATGGCTTAGCGGTTGAGCGCTTGCCTGTGAAGCCTAAGGACCCCGGTTCGAGGCTTGATTCCCCAGGACCCATGTTAGCCAGATGCACGAGCACAAGGGGGCGCACGCATCTGGAGTTCGTTTGCAGTGGCTGGAGGCCCTGGTGTGCCCATCCTCTCTCTCTCTCTCTCTCTCTCACTCTCAAATAAATAAATAAACAAAAAAAAAATTTTTAAAGAGGAGGAAAAGATCATGACATCAAAATAAAAGAGAGACTGAGCCGGGCGTGGTGGCGCACGCCTTTAATCCCAGCACTTGGGAGGCAGAGATAGGAGGATCGCCTTGAGTTCGAGGCCACCCTGAGACTCCATAGTGAATTCCAGGTCAGCCTGAGCTAGAGTGAGACCCTACCTCGAAAAACCAAAAAAAAAAAAAAAAAAAAAAAAAAAAGAGAGAGAGACTGATTGAGATGGGGAGGGGACATGATGGAGAATGGAGTTTCAAAGGGGAAAGTGGGGGGAGGGAGAGTATTACCATGGGATATTTTTTATAATCATGGAAGTTGTTAATAAAAAAAATTGAAAAAAAATGAGAGTCATGCATGGTGGCACATGCCTTTAATCCCAGCACTCAGTGAAGCAGAGGTAGGAGGACCACCATGAGTTCGAGACCACCCTGAGACTACATAGTGAATTCCAGGTCAGCCTGAACTAGAGTGAGACCCCACCTCGAAAAAAAAAAAAAAATGAGGCTGGGCATGGGTACCTTTAATCCCAGCACTCAGGAAGCAGAGCTAGGAGAATCTGAGACTAACATAATGAATTCCAGGTCATCCTGGGCTAGAGCAAGACCCTACCTCAGAAAAAGAAAAATGATAGGAAAAGTTCTATCACAAGGACATAACAACCCTACATGTACATGCTTGTAATAACAAAGCTTCAAAATTAATATAGCAAAAACTGACAGTACAGAAAGGAGAAACAGACAAATTCTTAATCATAATTTGAATTTTCACAATACCTATCTGAACATTTGGAGAATAATAATAAAGCACAAAAATTAAATAATACAAATAAAATACCTTATTTCTATAAAACACTCTTCTGAAACAATAGAATACACATTCTTTTCTTGTGCCCAAGGAACATTTGTCAAGATAAACCATACTGTGGGCCATAAGATATATCTCAATAAATATAAAGCGGAGACAGATATATAAATATACAATCATTTGATTCATAATATGTTCTCTGACCATAGTAGAACCAAATTAGAATCAGTATCAATAAAATACACAAAATCCTCTGAGATATTTGTAAATTTAAATTAAAAAAAAATAAAAGGGTTGGGGTGATGGCCCAATGGTTAACAGCACTTCCCACTTAAGCATCAGGGCTTCTTGGACCAGAAGCCAAGTTTGACTCCCCAGAGCTCATGTAAAACGCTGGGTATGGCACATACATCTGTAACCCCAGTCCACAGAGGCTGGAGATCAGAGAATGGTTGGGGTTCACAGACAGACAGCAGCCCCAGGTTGAGGGATAGATCAAGCAGAGATGCAGATAAGCAATGAGACAGACATTTGGACATTTGCCATTCTCCTCTAGTCTCTGCACACATACATGGGGACCCATATCTGCAAACTTATATGCATACACCACACATCATACACACCACAGTATACATATACTTTACTCACACACACATGCATTGTAAAAAAAAAAAAGAAGAACCAACATCATATAAAATTATGAAATGCTAATTCCAATTCTAGTAAAATTGGGTGTAAGACAACAATGCCTGTTATTACTAACTGTATTTTTTTTAGAGGATCTAACTAATGCAGTAAAGTAAGAAAATCAAATAAACAATATAAACATTGGAGACTACATTTCCATTACTGTTATCATAAGATTGAATAGCTTAAATCTATACTTTATCTCATTAATAAGGCACCCTGGCTTATGTGGATACTTTTGATGGCTTTAGCTGAAATACATTGAGGTGAAGTTACTGCAATGTTTTCTGTGTTAACACTGCTAAGCACATGTACATTATATCATTTGTCTGGTCGGCTTCACTTGCTTGATTCCTCATAATGCATAGCTTAATAGCTTCCTGAGTAATTTCCTTTGATTGTAATTGGGCTTGGAAAGTTTGCTCCTCTTTCTTGGGGTGGGGAGGAATAACTTGAATGGTTTTGTTTGCTGAATATTTTCAACATACCTTTTCAATGCACATAAAGAATATAATGTGACTTTCAGCAGTTGATTTTGTGGTTCAGCAAGTTGGTTGATGAGAAATGCTGTTGTATACCTGGAATGTCTTTGCTCCACTCTTCATTCCAGGGGAGTACATTCAACAGCACATTCAGCTCATTTTAGTAGACTTCACACTCTTGCCTCAATGAAACTTCCTCTTTTAAATTTTTATTTTATTTATTTGTTTGCAAGCAAAGAGAGACCAAGAGAAGAGAGACAGAGAGAATGGGTGTGCCAGGGCTTCTAGCCACTGCCAATGAACTACAAATGCATGTGCCACCTTGTGCATCTGGCTCTACGTGGGTACTGGAGAACTGAATCCAGCTCTTTAGGCTTTGCAGGCAAACACCTTAACTGCTAAGCCATCTCTCCATCCCCCTCACTGAAAGTTCTGAAAGCAGATGCTGGGTCAAAAAATTATACAACGTGCTGGGTATGGTGGTACATGCCTTTAATCCCAGCAATTGGGAGACAGAGACAGGATTGCCATGAGTTCAAAGCCTCCCTAAGACTACATAGTGAATTCTAGGTCAGACAGGACTAGAGCCGGACCCTACCTCAAAAAACCAAACATTGTTTTAAAAAATTATATAACTGGAATATTTCCTGTCCTGAATCTTGATGCTAATAAACCAGAAAGGTTTTAAGAAGAAATGAAAATGAAAAGAAAAATGACACAGTACTTCCTCTGATTCCTAATCTTCAAAATATCAAACCCAAATTCACTCCTGACTCTCCCCATCTTTCCTTCATTCAGTGATTTATTCCTCCTTTCTCTTTCAGAATTATATTCCTGTGTGTATTTTTTGTGTGGGTGCGGGGGGGGGTGCTATTTGAATTAGGGTCTTACTCTAGCCCAGGCTGACCTAGAATTCACTATGTAGTCTCAGGCTGACCTCAAATTCTCAGCAATCCTCCTATCTTGGTATTGAGTGCTGGGATTAAAGGATGTACCACCACACCCAGATTCCTGTGTATATATTTTATTTATTTATTTGTTTGTTTATTTATTTATTTATTTATTTATTTATTTATTTATTGGGGGCAGATAGGGAGAGAATGGGCTTGCTAAAACCTCTAGCCACTGCAAACCAACTCCAGACACATGTGCCACCTTGTGCATCTGGGTTATATGAATCCTGGGGAATCAAACCTGGGTATATTTTTCATAAAAACATTTCAAACACAAGGAATTCAAAAAGCCACATTTATACCAATGATGCACATCCACTATTAAGCATATGTGACCACTTAAGTCATTTTTACTTTGACCACCACAGCAGGGAACATTTTTAACATTCTTCTTATATACTGAATACAATAGGTGCCACATACATGTGTATATGTTCTCATATGAAATACATATGTTTTGATGATGACATCAGCCCTATGTGGTAGATAGCAGCATTTCTATTGTGTTTTTGTTTTACACTTTTTAAAAATTTTTTTAATTAATTTATTTGTTTATTTTAAAGTGACAGAGAGAGAAAGAGGCAGATAGAGAGAAAGAGAGAGAATGGGCACGCCAGGGCCTCCAGCCACTGCAAACGAACTCCAGATGCGTGTGCCCCCTCGTGCTCGTGCATCTGGCTAACGTGGGTCCTGGGGAATCGAGCCTCGAAAAGGGGTCCTTAGGCTTCACAGGCAAGCGCTCAACCACTAAGCCATCTCTCCAGCCCTTGTTTTACACTTTTGTTTTTGGCTTTTCTCTCACTCTACCCCAGGCTGACCTGGAATTCACTATGGAGTCACAGGGTGGCCTCGAACTCATGGCGATCCTCCTACCTCTGCCTCCCGAGTGCTGGGATTAAAGGAGTGCGCCACCATGCCCGGCTTTGTTTTAGGCTTTTTGAGGTAGGGTATCACTCCAGCCCAGGCTCACTTGGAATTCACTATGTAGTCTCAGACTGGCCTTGAACTCACAGTGATCCTCCCACCCCTGCCTCCCAAGTGCTGGGATTAAAGGCGTGCACCACCACTCCTGCTAGCATTTCTATTTTACACATGGAGAAGCTGAGGTATGCAGAAGCTTGTTACATAGATGGTCACCGGATCTCTCTGGCAGATTTCAAATTTGAACCTAGATAATTTACCTGCTAAGGCTCATGATTTTAACCTCTGTATTATAGGATACTCTGACTAATGGAATGACTAAAAGAAATATTGTCCTTTGAAAAGAACTAAAACTATGCAGCTATAATTGATGTCCACTCTGTACTCTCCTTCCTGCAAAGGAAGCACTAACCTGAAGGATATGGACATTTCTGACACCTGATCTCACCTTTCCTTCCCATCTTCGGAGCTCAAATGAAGGGAGGGAATGAATCATATTCTCCAGTTTTTAGCACAGAATCTATCTTGGTCCCCATATCATCTCCACCTGGGTTTTGTAAGTTACTTGATGGATACCTTCCTATTCTGCTGTCAATTCCCATGCCCTCATACCCCCACCCTTCACTTCTATAATCAACCAGTCTAATGTGCTTTTAAAGTACTTTTAAAATTTCCATGTTTCATCATGGAAAAATGTTAATAAAAATTAAGAAAAATTTTTAAAAATTTCCATGTTTCTCTGTAAAAATCCATACCTATAGTGATGATGATGCAGTGTATGTGTCGTGTGAATTTTCAGAAGAGGCATCTAACTACACAGCCCTTGATCTTAAAATTTTTCTTAGTTGTATACATTTCACTGCTATCTTTAATGTTGCACTGCCTGCCAGAGTACATCATCAGCCACATGTGTATTGTTCCTTATTCAAATTAGAATTACAAATAGAACACCATTTGTGTGAGAATTTCCTAAGAATATATTAATGCTTTTTTTGGTAATGCCTGGAGCTGAACAATGCAATGCATAATTTAAATTTAAATAATTTAACTTAATATCCAAAGAAAACTATACTAAGGGGCTGAGGCTATGACTCGGCAGTTAAAGGCACTTGCTTACAAAGCCTGCTTGCCATCATTCCCCAGCCATCCTTGTAAAACTGTATGGTATGTATGTTCGTTTGCAGCAGCAAGAAACTCTGGCACATGCGTGCACACACAGAGATAAATTTTAATTTTTTCTTTAAAAAAGTAAAGAAGACTATACTAATGAAAATTCAGCAGACTAAGTGAGACATCTATATCACACCTTCCAAGGCTCTGGCACCATTGCATAAGAGGTAGCCTAGAGAGCCGAGCCTAGCATGGGGGGAGGCGCACCTTCAATCCCAGCACTGGGGAGCAGAAGTAAGAAGATCACTGTGAGTCCCAGGCCAGCCTGACACTACAGAGTGCATTCTAGGTCAGCTTGGACTAGAGTGAGACACTAGCTTGAAAAATAAAAATTAAAAATAAAGCAGAATGTAACAGCCAAAGGAAGGGGAGGACTGCTTACAATACTGTCTTCTAGACACAAAGTGACCTAGATATTCATGATCTCACAATGACTGATGCTACCTACACAAGACCTGCATAATAGTAAGAAAGAAAAATAATGACATTAAAATAGAAGACTAGTTGTAAAGGGATTCAGTAGAGGGAGGAATTTGCAGGGGGAAGGGAAGGTGGTGGGAGATTATGATCATAGTATATATTTATATTCAGACAAGTTGTCCAAAAAAATTTTTTAAAAATAAAAATATCTTCAGGCTAGAGAGATGGCTCAGCAGTTAAAGGCTTTCACTTGCAAAGCCTAATTGCCCAAGTTCAACTGTCCGGTACCCATGTAAAGCCAGATGCACAAAGTGGTGCATGCACCTGGGGTTTATGGTTTATTTGTAGAGTGGCAGGAGGTTCTTGCATGCCCATAGTATCTCTCTATCTATCTATCTATCTATCTATCTATCTATCTATCTCTCTCTTTCATAAATAAAATGTTTTTAAAAAGTTAAAATAAAAAAAAAGGGCTGGAGAGATGGCTTAGCAGTTAAGTGCTTGCCTGTGAAGCCTAAGGACCCCGGTTCGAGGCTTGATTCCCCAGGGCTCACGTAAGCCAGATGCACAAGGTGGCCCATGCATCTGGAGTTTGTTTGCAGTGGCTGGAGGCCCTGGTGTGCCCATTCTCTGTCTGCCTCTTTCTCTCTCTGTCTGTCACTCTCAAATAAAAAATAATAATAATAATAAATTTTAAAAAAATTTTAAGTTTAAAAGTAACTCCTTTGGTAATTCAGGAGGGTTCCTATTTTTCCCTCATCTCTGCAGTTGTTATTGTCCAATATCCAATTTTTTAATCTGGTCTAGTTTTTAACATACTATTCATTTTTCTAATTACTAATGAGTTGAAATATGCCTTGATGCATTTTCCATTTGGGTTTCTGTACTTGGAAATTTCCTGTTTATATCATTTGCCAAGATTTTTGTCACATTTCTCATTGCTGATTCAAGAGTTGCTCATATGTTCTAGTATGAGTCTCTTTCAGTCTTAGATATTGCAAGTACATTCTCTCAAGTGTGAAATTACTGAAGATCATTAAATTGCATAGTTAAAATGAGTTAACTGGTATGTGGGTCACACTTTATTAAAGGTATTAAAAACCATAACCAGTGATGGTAAGCAATGGTTAGAAAAGTATAGGTGAAACAAATTATGAAGCTGGGTCATAAAAGTTCATTTTGTACTTTCTTCTACCTCTGTTTAGGTTAAAAAGTTTCACTATAGCCGGGTGTGGTGGCACACGCCTTTAATTCCAGCACTTGGGAGGCAGAAGGAGGATTGCCAACAGTTCAAGGCCACCCTGTCTACATAGTTAATTCCAGGTCAGTCTGGGCTAAAGTGAGACCCTACCTCGGAAAAAAAAAAGTTTCACTATAAACTATAGTTAAAATTGGAAACCAAAAACCAAAGCCAGGAGTTGATGGTGCACGCCTTTAATCCCAGTACTTGGGAGGCAGAGGTAGGAGGATCGCCATGAGTTCCAGGCCACTCTGAGGACACAGAATGAATTCCAGGTCAACCTGGACTAGAGTGAGACATTACCTCAAAAAAAAAAAAATTGGAAACCAGACTATTACATCTGAAAAAAGTTGGAAGGATTTACACTGCCCAGTTTTAAAGTTTGATATAGTAACCAAGAATGTGGAACTGATATAAAGATAAACATGTAGGTCAACATAAAAGAATTGAGACTCCAGAAATGAAGAGCTTTTAGATGAGGGCAATTCAATGGGGATTTTAAAAAGCAGTCTAACAGAACAAAGAGTTCAGTGCTTTGTAGAAACCCTATATATGATAAGGCACAGGTCACAAAACCAGTATTTACTAGATAAAATTAGAAAAAAACTCAGTTCATATACAGGGGAAAAATGGGATTCCTATTTTACTTGTGAAGTTGGACTACAGATAAAGACCTAAAAATACATATTTTAAAGCTTACATGAGAATATCTTTGTGAGTACTTAAGACCCTCCCAAAGCATAAAGTATGTAGCAAGAAAAATAAATCAATGCTGTTCTAAACAACTTCCTACTACTGTGACAAAGTACCAGAGATAATCAACTTACAAGGAAGAAAGGTTTACTTTGTCTTACAGTTTCAGAGGTTTCAGTGCTCTGTTGCTTGACCCTATACTCAGTGGTGACAGGGTCTCTCAAGGAAGAAATGTGTATTAGGAAAGCCCATTATTATGTGGTAGGCAAAAAGTAAAAACCAAAGAGGAAGGGCCCAAGTCTCAATACCTCCTTCAAGGGCTCGCTCACAATGACCTGTTTCATTCCACTAGAAATTCCTAGAAGAGGTAATGCTTTTTGTGTATTAATTTTGTATCCTGCTTGTTGTAGCTACCTTCTCCTTGCAGGGACAAAACACCTGACTAGAAGCAGTTTCCAGGGGAAGCTTCATGGTGGTGAAGGAAGCTGGCCCATTTCATCATGCATCAGCAACAAAAAGAGAATAGCAGTACAAGCTGGCTCTGACTCCACCCCAGGATCTGCCCCTGGTGACACACTTACTCCAGCAAGGCTCCCAAAGGCTCCACCAGGTGTGGTCTAAGCAGAAACCTGAGGGTTATGGGAACATTTACATTCAAACCACCACCCTGCTACTTTGCTGAAAGTCTTTATCAGATCTAAGAATTTTCTGGTAGAGTCTTTAGGGTGTTTCAAGTATAGGATTATATGTCTGATAATAGGGACAATTTGACTTCTTCCTTCCCATTTATTTCTTTCTCAATGTTTTTATTTATGTATTTGCAAACAGAGAGACAGAGAGAATGGACACACCAGGGACTCCAGCCACTGCAAATGAACTCCAGATATATGCAACACTTTGTGGATCTGGCTTTATGTGGGTACTGAGGAATTGAACTTGGATTGTTGGCCTTTTCATGTAAGCTCCTTAACCATGCCTTAACTGCTAAGCCATCTTTACAGCCCTCTCTTATTTCTTTCTCTTACCTTATTGCTTGAGCTAAGACTTCAAGCACAATACACTGAATTGAAATGGAGAGAGTATATACCTTGTCTTGTTCCTGATCTTGATGAAAATCCTTTGAGTTTTTTTTCCATTTAGCATGATGCTGACTATAGATTTGTTATATATATGTGTGTGTATATATATATATATCCCCTACTCCTATATTTTCAAAGCTTTTATCATGAAGAGATGTTAAATTTTGTCAAAGGTCTTTCCTGCATCTATTGAGATGATCATGTGATTTATGTCCTTGAGTCAATTTATGTGATATATTACACTTATTGATTTGTATATGTTGCACTCAGGTTCACATTGCTGGCAGAAATCACCTGACCAAGAGCATCTTTTGGGGAAAAAAAGGGTAAATTATTTTGCTTTATAGACTCAAGGGGAAGCTCCATGATGGCAGGGGACAATGATGGCATGAGCAGAGGGTAGACATCACCCACTGGCCAACATAAGGTGGACAATAGCAACAGGAGAGTGTGCCAAACACTGGCATGGGGAAACTGGCTATAATACCCATAAGCCTGCTCCCAAGAATACACTGCCTCCATCCAGGAGGCATTAGTTCCCAAATATCCATCAGCTGGGAACCTAGCATTCAGAACACAGAGATATCTAGCCAATAAGACCATCAGAAGGCAGGCCCCTTCACTGGCCTGCAGACCTGGCTGGTCAACAAGAACCCCAGCCAGTGAGACATTGGTAAGCTGCACCCAGGATCACAAGTGTAATACAAAAGGGTATTATATCTGGGCATAACTAGATCAGCTGATAAAGAAGAAGTGAATACTGCTGTGACTCAAGAAACATAATCAATGGTGCAGGGGCCTGGGGAGAAAAAATAAGATACCAGATTTGGGAGAGACATTTCATGCTCCTTGACTGACAGAGTCAATATTGTGAAAATGGCTGTATTGCCAAAGTAATCTACACATTCAGTGCAATCCTCACCAAAGTTCTCAGAGCCAGAAGGAATAATCCAACAATTCATATGAACATGCAAAAGCCCACACATAGCTAAAGCAAGCCCAAGTAAAATAACACTGCTAGAGGCACCACAATACCAGATCAAAATTTTACGTTAGGGCTCAGGAGATGTCTCAGTGGTTAAAAGCACTTGCTTGCAAAGCCTAACAGCCTAGGTTCAATTCCCCAGGACTCACATAAAGTCAGATGCAGAAAGTAGCACATGCATCTGGAGTTTATTTGCAGTGGCAAGAGCCCTAACATGCCAGTACCATGTTATCTTTATCACTATGGCTCTAAAGTAAAATTTAAATATATTTTTAATATTTATTTAGTTAGTTACTTAAGAGAGAGGGGTGTGCCAGGGCCTCTAGCCACTGCAAATGAACTCCAGACGCATGCGCCACCATATACATCTGGCTTACATGGGCACTGGGGAATTGAACTTGGGTCCATAGGCTCAGCAGGCAACCACCTTAACCACTAAGCCATCCTCCAGCCCCTAAATATTTTTATTTGTGTCTATTGTTGCTCTATTCACAGTAGCTAGGAAATGGGACCAGCCTAGATGTCCCTCAACTGATGAATGGATAATGAAGATGTGGTACATTTATACAATGGAATTCTATTCAGCGGTAAAGAAAAACAAAATTATGAAATTTGCAGGGAAATGGATGGATCTCAAAAGGATTATACTAAGTGAGGTAACCCAGGCCCAGAAAACCAAATGTTGCATGTTCTTTCTCATATGTGGATCCTAGTTACAAATGTTCAGACTTTGTGTGTGAGTTTGAATAAAATTGGTAGCAGAGGCCAATAAGCTACAAAACGGCTATAAGGGAGGGAGGAGAAGGGTGGAGTTAAGGGGGTGGCATTGTATATGTAAGTAGATGGACAGATTAATGCAGATGGAATGGCATAAGTGAGGTCAGGAAGAGAAGGGTAGGGGGAGGGTTAATCAAAACTCAGGATGTTGTGAATAAGCCATATAATAACCTACATATTTGGATAATGGCACACCCAGAAGCCACAGACTGTTACTAGAAAAATTTCAGTGCCAGGGATGGGATACCTTCCAGTGAGTTGTTGGCCATGGAGATCCCCAATGTCCCAAAAACATTACAAGCTATTGCCAAGGCTCTTGGTTGCCCACCAGGAATAGATAATAAGACCCTAAAGCTTAAGACTCCATAGCCTGGAATGCAAGGTCATTGAGAATTAAACAGGGGATGAGCTGAAAACCTACTCCCTATAGACCAGCTGAAAGGAAGCTAGAAAAATCTGCACTGCATGCAGCTTTATGGGAGATAAGCCATCAGTGGTGAATGCAGCAGACACTGCAAGCGTCAAGTTTGGCCAGCCAGGCCAAATGAGCCAACAGGTGCAATAGTGGCATGTCTGTTATGGGGAAACCAACTGCTCTCTAATTGGACTGAGACTTGCTCTATGAGAGGGAATACATGCCTAGTACTGAAAACCTTTAAAACAAGCCTATAGTGGGGGAGGTTATGAGCTTTAGCAGTATAATGCCTGCTCTTGTCTGGCTAAATGCATATATTATTCTCACCAAACTGCCCTGTAAGCACTTTACTTAATGTTCATCCCCATATATACTATATATATATATATATATATATATATATATATATATATATATATATTTGGTTTTTCGAGGTAGGGTCTAACTCTAGCCCAGGCTGACCTGGAACTCACTATGGAGTCTCAGGGTGGCCTCGAACTCACGGCTATCCTCCTACCTCTGCCTCCCGAGTGCTGGGATTAAAGGCGTGAGCCACCATGCCCAGCTTTTTCATACCCATATATTAATGCTACTCTCACTTTTGGTTAGAGAAGCTTCTCTTTCCAGATGGCCGTGACCACTGGGATGACCCAAAAGGCACCACAGTGCTGAGAAGATGTGATGGAGAAGTGCTGAGCACTGAAACATCTCTATCACACCTTCCAAGGCTCAGGGTCCATTGCCAAAGAGGTGGTGGGAAGAATATAGGAGCTAAAGGAAAGGAAGGACTGCTTACAATGCAATCGCCCAGACAGAAAGTGGCCTTGATATCCATGACCTCGCAGTGCCTAACACTACCTTCACAAGACCCTCATAATAGGAAGAAAAGATGATGACATCAAAATAAAAGAGAGACTAATGGAGGGAGGGGATATGATGGAGTGTGGATTTGAGAAGGGGAAGTGGGGGAGGGGAAGGAATTATCATGGATTATTGTCTGTAAGTATGGAAGCTGTCAATAAAAAAATTAAAATAAAAAAATTAAATATTTATTATTTATTTGAGAAAGAGAGAGAGAGAGTTAGCATTGTGCCCTAAAGTAAAATCAAACTCGGGTCATTAGGCTTTATAGGCAAGTGCCTTCACTGCTGAACCATCTCTCTAGCCCCATTCTTATTTTTTAATATTTTATTTGTTTATGAGTGAGAGAGAGATAGAATGGGCACACCAGGGCCTCTAGCCACTTCAACCAAACTCCAGACACATATCTGCACCACCCTTGTGCATCTAGGTTTAGGTAGGTACTGAGGAATTGAATCCAGGTCTTTAGGCTTTGTAGGAAAGTGCCTTAACCACTGAGCAATCTCTCTAGAACCCCATTTTTCTTGTTGAGGCAAGTCCGACAGACTGCCTTTTTTATGCGCAAGTGAGAGAATGAGTAAGAGAGAGAGAGAATTGGCACGCCAGGGCCTCCAGCAACTGCAATCAAACTCCAGATGCCTGCATCCCTTGTGTGCATGTGTGATCTTGCACAGTTGACTCTGTGAGTGTGATAGTTAAGGTGTTGTCAACTTGATCTGTTTAGTAATCCATAGGTTGCTTCTAGGAAGGATCTAGTAAAGGAGGAAGTCTTTCCCCCAGGGTGAGCCCTTCCCCCAGAATGGGCAGCCCTACCCAGAGGGAGACTTGATACAAGGAAGCTCTGGGTAAAAAGAGTCCCTTCCTCCCTTCCTGCCTTCCTTCCATTTGGCTGCCGGAGCTGCTTGCTACCTTCCAGTGTGGATTGAAGACCAGTGCGGACGAAAGACCAGCATCAACTGAAGACCCCCGTGGATTGAAACCCAGCGGCTCCTGAGGAAGCCTCCAGGCTTTCCAGCACCATCTGCAGTGCCGGGACTGCTGAGGCATCTGGCCACGAGGACTGAGCAACTACCAGGTTCGGTGATTCTCGGGCCTGCAACTGCTATTGGACTACTGTAAGCTGATCCAATAAATCCCCTTTTAAAATAATTCTGTTCCTCTAGAGAACCCTGACTAATACAGTGAGTCTGGCTTACATGGGACCTAGAGAGTCAAACATGAGTCCTTAGGCTTTGCAGGCAATCACTTTAACCATTCAGCCATCTCTCCAGCCCCCCCCCCCATTCTTATTTTTATTGGGGCATTTATAGCTAAAAATTTCCCTCTTAGAACTGCTTTTGCTGTATCTCACCCCCTGACAATGTGCTGTTTTCATTTCTTTTGGATTCTAGGAAGTTTTTAATTTTATCTAATTTCTTCAATACAGTAATCTTTTAGAAAAAGAAGAATATAAGGTCATTGAAAAATCAGGAAGAAAATTTAAAAATCACTACCAACAAAAGAAAATGATAGTGCAAGTTTCTTTGGGACACAGCTCAGGAGTCTAAATGAGAGTTTGCAGCTGTAAATGCTCATATTAAAAATCAGAGAGATTTTAAAAATAAAGAACCTAACAGTTTGCCTTAAGACTCTAGAAAAACAAGAAGCCAATCCCAAGCCCAGTAGGAATTAAGGACTAAGAATTAGGGCAGAAATTAATGGCATATGGACTAAAAAAAATGCATAGATTCTATCAAGTGAAGAGTTTGTTCTTTGAGAAAGTTAGCAGGATTGATAAACCCTTAGCCAAGCTAACAAAAAGAGAAGACCCCATTTCACAAAATAAAAGATGTTACAAAAGATTCCAATGGCATCCAGAATATCATTCACAATAGCAAAAAAAAAAAAAAATGCCTAAATACCTATCAACTATATGGATAATGAAAATGCATATGTACACAATGAAATTTTACTCAGCAATAAAGAAAAACAAAATTGGGAAATTTGCAGGAAAATGTTTGGTCTGAAACAGTTATATTAAACATTCAGTTGAGAAGAATAAATATTTTGAATGTTATGTTGTTGCTTTGATTGAAAAATTAAAATACATATATGAGCACATATATAAAGTCATTTGTAAGTCTCACATCAATAGTAACTATTTCCTCATACAAGAAATAGCTTGTTAGTATATGCAACAAAATACTCATATAACTATCAAAGTCATCTGACATTTAAGAAGAAGGAAAAAATATGCTCTTACACAACCAGTGGATTACATTAATACACAGCCTGATCTGAGTTGACTCCTCCCTCCTTTAAAGTCCCTTGGGCCCAGAAGAGGGAGGGTGAGGTAGCAGCTGAGGTGACTAAGGCTAAAGTCACCAAGCCTGGACATGGGTGTCAAGAAAATTATTGAGAACATCCCAGCCACAATCATTGTTTGAGGATGACTTTCCATGACATCTCCCCTCAATGTCCAACATGTCCCAGAAACATATCCTCAGTTTCTACAGGAGAGGATGGTAGAAGTCCCAGTGGACATTGTTTAATGGTTGCTGACAAGAAGTACGCTACTGTTCTGGGTTGGAGAAGGGTTACTTAATGGTGGTGAGGGAAGGTTCAGATGTGAATCAGTCTGTCATCAGATGTTCATCTTTATGGAGGTTAGGAATCAAATTAAACTCCAGGATAAACATATTTTAGTAATGATTTTCTTCTCTAGGCAATAACCAAATTTGTAAATTCCAATATGATAAACACACTTATTTTACCTATGAACAAAGACAGTGAAGATTTTTTGTTTGTTTGTTTGTTTTGAGGTAGGGTCTCACTCTAGCCCAGGTTGACCTGGAATTCACTATGGAGTCTCAGGGTGGCCTCAAACTCACGACAATCCTCCTACCTCTGCCTCCCAAGTGCTGGGATTAAAGGCCTGTGCCACCATGCCCGGCTAAGAAATATTTTAAATTATAAAAAATGTAGGAAAAAAAACAGAAAAAAAAATGTAGGGCTGGAAGGATGGCTTAGCAGCTAAAGGCATTTGCCTGCAAAGCCAAAGGACCCAGGTTCGATTCCCCAGGACCCACATAAGCCAGATGCACAAGGGGTGTATGCATCTGGAGTTTGTTTGCACTGGCTGGAGGCCCTGGCGTGCCCATTCTCTCTCTCTCTCTGTCCTCTGTCTCAAATAAAAATAAATAAATAAAATAAAAAAATAGGGCTGGAGAGATGGGTTGGTGGTTAAAGCACTTGCCTATAAAGCCTAAGGACCCAGATTTCACTCCCCAGAACCCATGTAAGGCAGACGCACAATGTGATGCATGCACACAAAGTGGTCCATGCGTCTGGAGTTCAAGTGCAGTGACTAGAGACCCTGATGTGCCAATTCTTTTTCACACTCTTTCACTCTCTCTTATAAAAAATGAAACAAATTTAATTATAAAAAATATGCTTGGTCTCAAAAAAAAAGCCCTCAATACGCCTTTCCTACTGGAAATGTCCTGGAATCAGTGGATCCTGAGATTGTTCCAACAGTGAGCGCATTTCATGACAGGCCCAGCTGTGCACAGCTATGGGGCTCTTAGTACAGGTCATTGGAGTTTTCCTTTTAGCCAAAGTCTTTTAAGATTGCTTTTCTGTATCATACTTTTTAGAATGCTCTTAAAATCTTGAATTTTTAAATTGTGCCCCCTGGGAAATCAAGATTACATTAAAATCACTTTAGATATACACTTCACCAAGCTCTAATGCTTCTTTTGAGAGTCAAATGCTAGCCTTTCTTTCAAAGTGTCCATTGTCCTGTTGAAACAGATTTTGTCTGTAACCAGGATGTCCCATTTTCCATACTGCCAAGCTTGACACCTGGTTGAGCACAGGACACCCTCCTCCCAGCCCTGTTGAGTTTTTCACTTGGGTCCTTTAGCGGAGATGATCACAAAACCTTGTGTGACTTGTGTGTGGTTCGGTTTCCTGTTTAGTCTGCTCTTGTTCCTTGTACTGATCATCTCCCATAACAAGCCTGAGCTGCTATCCTCTCGGAGGGAGCCACGTGTGTTAATAAGGGCTGCCTGCCGCATGTACTTTTTAAGTTGGGCTCATCACTGAATGTTTTATGAACCTACATGAAGAATTGTAAAAGCCTGCTCCCCGAAGAAGTGTGGCCTTTGTGTGCATTAAACCATGTCATCCATGTTATCAAAAAAAAAAAAAAAACTGGGAATACTTGCTTTCTTCCCCTTCATCCAATCAGCTGTGCTTGCAGGTGACAAAGGTCACTTTGTGATGAAGTCCCTGTTACAATAAATGTAATGAATTAACGGAAAAAAATATATATGGTTCATTAAAAAAAGAAACTATAATAGAGTTTAGAAGTTACTTAGAGATGATTAAAATGAGGACATAGGGGCTGAAAAGACAGCCCAGCAGTTAAAGGCACTTGCTTGCAAATATAATAATCTAGATAACATAGACAACTACCTAGAAAAACAGAGCAAAAATGAAGTGGGGAAGGGAGATCATACAAGCCTTCACCCCTCTGTGAGGATGCAGAAACAGTTAATGCTTGCTGGGGGGAGGGAGAGACATTTTCTTCAGTTGTATAACCACTGGAAGGTTCCCAAGTCCCATACATAACTTCCCACCATGTGTTGTTGTTGTTGTTGTTTGTTTGTTTATTTATTTTTGGTTTTTTAAGTAGGGTCTTGCTCTAACCCAGACTGACCTGGAATTCACTATGTAGACTATGTAGTCTCAGGCTGGCCTTGAACTCAGTGATCTTCCTACCTCTGCCTCCAAAGACTGGGATTAAAGGTGTGCTCCAACACGCCTGGCACAAGTGCTATTTTTCCATCTTACCTTTTAGCTAGGAGTATTAGATGACTAAGTTGAGGCCAATGGACTGAGGTTTCAAGTGAGACAAACAACTTCTAGCACATGTTCTGACAGGAAGGAGATGTGCCTGTCTTCTCTCCTTTCCCTCTCCTGGGATATGGCAGCAAACCCATCTTGGACTACAGTGGCGAGTCATCATGGGCCAAGAGTAGAGCACATGCATGGAGGGAGCCCAGGTTCTACTGGGCCATCTCTCCAACCCCGAAGAATCATTCCCTTTTTTTTCCTCCTCTTCCTCCTTCTCTTCTTTTTGAGGCAGTCTTACACACTCATGTAGTCTACTTTGGCTTTTAACTCATGATATAGCTGATGCCTTTGAATGGCTTTTGATTCTTAGTTTATTGAATGTTCTTATGAAAGTGTTGTTTTTTGTTTTGCATTTTATTACAATATATGAATTATGCATAATGGATTTCATTATAATGTCTTAGTTTTTAGAGAGACAGAGAGAGAGGGGGATTGAGAATTGATATGCCAGGTCCTCAGCCACTGCAATTGAACTCTAGATGCTTCTGCCACCTAGTGGTCATGTGCCACGTTGCGCTTGCCTCACCTTTGTGCTTCTGGCTTATGTGGTATTTATCTGGAGGGTCAAACATGTGTCCTTACGCTTTGCAGGCAAGTGCCTTAACCACTAAGCCATCTCGCCAGTCCCATTATGATATTTTCATGCATATATTGTAGTTTGTTCATATTGATCCCCCATTACCCTCTCTCACTCCTGATGATTCCCTTTCTCTTCCTGACAGTCCCCCCCTTCATTGTCATGTTTTCTCTTTCTGGAGTTTCTTACAGAAGCACAGTGATACCAGGCATAGTGGTGCACGCCTTTAATCCCAGCCTTCGGAGGCAGAGGTAGGAGGATCAGTGAGTTCAAGGCCACCCTGAGACTACAGAGTGAATTCCAGATCAGCCTGGGCTAGAGTGAAACCTACTTTGAAAAAAAGAGAGAGCGAGCAAGAGAAAGAAAGAAAGAAAGAAAGAAAGAAAGAAAGAAAGAAAGAAAGAAAGAAAGAAAGAAAGCAAGCACTTGTGCATCCTTATGCTCAGCTGATAGCATGATGGCCAAGAGCAGACAAGAAAACAATCAACTTGTTGGGTTGGAGAGATGGCTCAGCATTTAAGGCACTTGCCTGCAAAGCCTAACAACCTGGGTTTGACTTCCCAGTACCCATGTAAAGCCATGTAAAGTGGCACATGCATCTGGAGTTAGTTTGCTAGAGGCCCTGCGACCCATTCTCAATCTCTCTCTCTCTCTCTCTCTCTCTCTCTCTCTCTCTCTCTCTCTCCCCTACAAAGGAAGGAAGGAAGGAAGGAAGGAAGGAAGGAAGGAAGGAAGGAAGGAAGGAAGGAAGGAACTTGTGAGCTGAGCACTCCTAGGGTCTGAGGCAGAGCCTTAGCTTTGGTACGCTCCTGATGTCTTCAGGGAATAAGGAGTGACATACAAGATAGCAGAGCAAGGGCAAAAGTACCGCATAAGACTCGTAGCATCTTAGATGCCACAAAGAAAATTATTCTTTCTTAGGTAGGAAGTGAACTCCCCTGAGCCTCTAGAACTGCACTCATCTGTTGGATCTGTTATCAGAAAAGCACATAGCAGGTTTGAGGGATGGATGGATGGATGGATGGATGGAGTGAACTATGTGACACCCTAGCGCCAAGAAAGAAAGAGGATTTGTTCTACTGTGTGTACTGCTGGAACCGTCCCTAGTGGGAAGGTGATGGTGTTGATTTCTTCAGTGTGCTCGCCATGGTTCCTTGGTTCAGATCTGCAACCTCTCAGAATATTCCCCGCCTCCCGGGCTCTGTGATTGCTTTGCATGCGGTCAGGAAAAGGTCGCAGTCCACCTGGAAGACCGGAGAGAAACCTGCCACTACTGCAGCACACGCCTTAGGGAGTGCCCGGGCAAGGGACGTCTCTGAGGAAGAGTCCACCCAGAGGGAAGTGCGGGCGGGCTCTCGGGGCCCAGCTCGTTGACAGGGACTGGGAGTGGCGGTCAAGGGTTGCCAGGGCCGGGCGGGGCGGCCGGGGACGCCTGCACCTGCGGGACACGGACCGCGCACCTGCTGGCGTCGCGGCGATACTCGGCAGCAGCGGCGGCGGCGACGGCACCCCAGAGGCTCTCGGCGCAGGTCCCGTGCGGGCTGCGGGCGGGCTGCGGGCCGGCGGGGGCTCGACCTTGGAGGGAGGGACCGGCTCAGTGCGGTGACTCGGCTAGGAGGGGGCCTGGGCCGACCGAGCGCTCAGCTCTGGGGCGACTCGAGCTGAAATGGAGAAGGGCGCTGGGATGGAGAGGGGCCCTGGTGTCCCAGCCTCCGGGCGCCCCCTCGAGGCGCGGGAGCGGACGTGCCCGCCGAGGCCGGGGAATGAGGACCACTCTGCCGGCCCGGCAGGTGAACCCGGCCTCCATCCCGCCGCAGGTGCTAGCAGGACCCGCCCGCGGAGGCCTATTTGTACCCCCCCCCCCCCCACTGTCGCTTCTTGTGAGCTCTGATCTGCTATCCGGACGCGACCCACACACGTCCCCTAGAAATGAAGTCTGCCCTGGGATCCTGCGAGGGCACTGACATGGCCCTCTGCTCCCAGAACCTGGAAGGGGCGGAAAGACAGGCCCTGGGGTAGGGGGGAGCTTGGAGCCAGAGATGGCCCTGGAGATACCCCACCCTAAACGGCAGAAAGATTTGTCCTTCATTGGAGGAAATGGAGCGCTTTATAAAATGGAAATCACTAAATTTTGAGGGCAGGCCCCTCTCGCACAGGTCACAGCAACCGCCATTTCTCTTGTGTTCTCTTCCGGGGCCTGTCATTTCCCCTGGCCAGGCACCGCTTCCTCGTGGCCCCACCCTAGCCTCTGTTTGACTCCTGAATTGCCATAACTTTCTAGGCTCCTTAGCAGCCAGCATTTACTCGAATCCATGCACTCATTTTAATAGGTAGTATCTTCACAAGAAGTGTGTTTTGGTTTTAACGAGGTGTGTTTTGAACCATGCGGACCAATAAGGTGGAGAATCCCAGCACACGTGAGTCTGAGGCTCAGGGACACCTCAGCCCTTCCTCATAGTTTGTTGGCTTAACCATGTGGTCACCTTAGGTTCTTATAACTTCTGGTGAAGAACAGAATTGATATTAAGGCTCCATTGACTATGGCCCCTTGGTTTTAAGAGAGGGGGCGTGCCGGTGAAAAGCAGGCATTCCCTTTGGTTACACATCATTTGTATTCTAGGGGATAACCATTCTTTTCCTTTTTTCTGAAGAGCTTTGAGATGCCCTCAGTTCTCCCACAGAAAGTGGAGATAGCAGCATTTATCTTTAGACTTTCCTACCCTTTCTGCACATGTTGGCTGTGCCAAGGTGAAGCGATTCTATTCTGGGTCATCCCTGCCATACTCTTGGCTATGGATTATATTGGTAAATGGCACTTTAAGGTAGAAGTTGACAAAACTGCAGAGAAAAGAGGTAAAGAAAAAGACTTATGTTTCTTATCTCCTCATCACTTCATGATGACAACCTGCTGCATTGCTTAATTGTTCAAAGTACAGATGTCATCAGTGTTGTGTCTAATCAAAAGTACAGGTGACTTCTATGTTGGGTCTAATCAAAAGGTTGTTTCTTTTGCTTGTTGAAGAGCAGTTTTATGACATGTAAAGCCACTCCCATAGCCAAAGAGTCTGAAATTGCAAAACTTTTTTAAAAAACTTTTTTATTTTTATTTATTAGAAAGAAAGAAAGAAAGGGAGGGAGGAAGAGAAGGGGGCTGGACAGATGGCTTAGCAGTTAAGGCACTTGCATGCAAAGCCTAAGGACCCAGGTTCGATTCTCCTGGTCCCATGTAAGCCAGATGCACAAGGTGGCACATGCATCTGGAGTTCATTTGCAGTGATTAGAGGCCGTGGACCTCCCATTCTCTGTTCTCTCTCTCTCTATCTCTCTCTCCCTCTCCCTCCCTCCCTCCATCTGTCTCTAATAAATAAATAAGAGAGAGAGAGAGAATGGACACATCAGGGCTTCTAGCCACTGCAAATGAACTTCAGAGGCATGCACCACCATATATATTTGGCTTACATGGGTTCTGAGGAATCAAATCTGGGTCCTTAGGTTTCACAGCCAAGTGCTGTAACCACTAAACCATCTCTCCAGCCCTATAAAACTTTTTAATTGTAAGAAGTTTTAAAGTCACGTGTGTGTCATCAGCAAATAGATGTCTATGTAGACACGTTTTCTTTCTGTATTTCCTTCTGCAGTCAGCCCATAATACAAACACTAGATCTCACAGTGTGTGACCACATTGAATGGGCACAATCAGAGGTGACACACAAGGGCTGTGATCCTCACACTTCATCTAAACTCTGAGTATCTGCCCAGCTGGCTCTCTCCAGATCTTCACTGCAACTGGAAACAAACACAAACAGATATTTAAAGTTTAGTGACCTTGATTTCTTTTAGCTGTCCTCTTCTATAAAATTTAGACAAGCACAAAGCACATTACAGAAGCCAGAAAGAAACACCAAAGGTCTGTTTGCTCCTATATTCGATGCAGAGTTCCTCTGTAGATATCAGGACTGTCTATGGCATCCTTTGCCAGGAGTTAAGATGATAAGCCACCATTATCATATCTTGTTGGCAGACAAAGTATAATGGAGCTTTGTGGAGGGCACAGAGATTTCGGCAGGCAGCACCGTGAGATAAGAGCAGTGGTTCTAGCTCTTACACAAAGAAACTGAAACCAAGCCATGTGTACTGGTCCAGGGTTGTTCAATTATTAAATGGCAAACCAAGAACTGCAGCCAGAATTTCTTCCAGATTACTATATATAGCAGGCATGATGGCACATGCCTTTAGTCCCAGCACTTGGGAGGTTGAGGTAGAAAGATCGCCATGAGTTCAAGGCCACCCTGAGACTACATAGTGAGTTCCAGGTCAGCCTGGACTAGAGTCAAACCCTACCTCAAATATCCAAAAAAAAAAAAAAATTAAGCAACAGAATATTTCTAAGTGCGTTTGTTATTATTTATTGTTATTTGTTTAATTTTGTGATGGAAGTTAATAATTTGTTTCTCCAAAACATTCCACTGATTTATTTGTTGGTTTGTTTCTGAGACAAGGTCTGGCTATTCAGTCCAGTCTTCACTCAAACTTTCAGTACACCAGGCACTGGATTAAAGGAAACACCACTATACTTGGTTTTCTACTGAATGTTTATTCTTTTTAATTTTTAATTAATTAATTAATTTTATTTTATTGATTTTTTGAGAAAGGGTCTCACTCTAGCCCAGGCTGACCTGGAATTCTCTATGTAGTCTCAGGGTGGCCTCAAATTCATGGCAGTGCTCCTACCTCTGCCTCCCGAGTACTGGGATTAAAGGTATGCACCACCATGCATGGCTCTAATTTTTTTTCTTAAATTAGCTATTTTGAAAACCACATAGTTAACAGTGATAAATTCTAGCCTATAAAAGAAAGCCACTTACATTCAGAGAAAAGTTGGTATTAGAAATTAGTCATTTTGAAAGTCCTTATGAAATCATTGACTCATATAAAAATATTCAATGTATCATAAACTTATTTGTTGGAAGTTTGATGTAAGCTTGTTAATGGAATGTTGGCCATTTACTCTTGCCTTAAAGTATTAGAACTTATATTTAGAGACACTTTAGTCTATTTCATGCTCGTCTTTGCTCAATGTGATAATAAGAATATTTTGAGCTGTTTATAATCTTAAAGATTATCATACCCAATCATCTTGTTTTTAAAAGAAGAAAACTAGGCTCAGGAAAAGTCAAACAAGTACCCCACATTGTCTCCCCAAACCTACTTCATTAAAGAATTGCAAGCACAGCCTGCGTCTCATGAACTTCACACTTTTGATATTTCCAGCATGTAATTCTTTGACTGTTTCCTAAATAAGTAAAGCAAGTGATTTATTCTACCTTGATATATTCTGTTGGTTTGAGGTCTGCAGTAGCAAGCATATCCTCCTTGAACTTTGGACTTAAATGTAGATGTTTCTTGACTTGGGATGGGTTATGTGTCCTGATAGACACATTGTAAACTGAAAATTTTATAAGTTAAACATGCATTTACACACCTTGCTTAACAGCATAAAACACTGTAGAGTATGGGTTTTTCCATCTTGTGATTACATGGATGACTGGTAGCTGTAACTTGCTATTGCTCCCCAGCAATGCAGGAGAGGATCATACTACACGCATTTGGCTAGCCCAAGAGATCAATATTCAAAATCTAAAGCCTGAGCCAGGCGTGGTGGTGCACGCCTTTAATCCCAGCACTCGGGAGGCAGAGGTAGGAGGATCGCCATGAGTTCGAGGCCACCCTGAGACTCCATAGTGAATTCCAGGTCAGCCCGGGCTAGAGTAAGACCCTACATTGAAAAATCAAAAAAAAAAAAATCTAAAGTCTGATGTCTGCTGAATTCTTTCACACCATCATGAAGTCAAAAACTTTGAAGTCCAGAGTAAGACCCTATCTCTCAAAAAATAAAAACCCCTGTGTCAAACTGTTATCAATCAGCTGGTTTGGGGTCCTTTCACTTAACTTGATAGGAACTGTGGGTAGATAAGTTCTTCCAGGACTGGTAGTCCTGGGCTCTTGACTGCTCCAGACCTAGGGGCTAGACTTGTGGACCTAGAATTTAACACCAAACCCTGAGAGGTAGAGGTGGCTTCTAAAGCCAGAGACAGGCTGGAGAGATGGTTTAGTGGTTAAGGCACTTGTCTGCAAAGTCTAAGGGCCCAGGTTTGATTCCTTAGAACCCATGTAAGCCAGATGCACACGATGGCACATGCATCTGGAGTTTGTTTGCAGTGGCTAGAGGCCCTGGTACCCCCCCTCTCTCTCTAATAAATAAAAATAAAATACTAAATCCAGAGACTCAGAGTTCTAGGCACTCAGGTTGGAGGCTTACTTCTCTGGTCTTTAACAAACAGTGGCCTCAGCATTCGATGGCATTCAATGGCTATTGTAATATTTTACTTACTTAATATTTTACTTTCAGTAGCAGTGGCAATAGACAACACTTTCTAGAATTACAGCACTTGGATGCTGGGACCCTCAGCTGTGCAATGACACATTATAACTCTCAGTCGCAGAGTACTGGGATCCCCAACCCATGGCAACAGCTAGTATTACAGTTCTTAAACCCAAGTGTCTGAGGTCCTTAGTCCTCAAGGTATGATAGCTCTCAGAAATTCCTCCAGTGACCAGAGCCCATAGCTTCCCTTCTTTAGCCATACATAGTCCTCATCTTCATAAGCTCTGCTTCTTGTCATTTCAGCTCCAGCCACCCTCTAGAGAGCACTGTGGTAGGAATCAGTACTCCACTGTACTCGTCAGTACTCCACTGTCGCTGCTGCTACTCACACACCACCACTACTGCCTCCTTTCTCCATGTTACCAGCTCAGACCACTAGAGAAAATACTTTGGGTGGGGGTCTAATGATGCAACACTAGAGGGAAGCACAGGTGGGTATCTGACAAAGTGAGCAGAACAACCCTCTTATAAAGCCACAAAGGGGGTGAGGTAAGGGTATCTGCAGTAATCATGACATAACTTCATGCAAATGAACAACTGTGTTGGCATTGATCATGACGCTGTCCCTCAGGCAAATGAAGGACCCCACTTGCAACAATCACAGTCTTTCTGCTGTGCTGCCAGGGAATGTAGTCCCCCTCTGACTTGGGTGAAAATGTCGGCAGGATAAGCAGGGCCAGCTAGAGTTCACAAGGTTTATGTTAGCAAAACATCACCAGCTGTCTGAACTAGCTGTAACAGTGCCTTGACTCCAGAGATGTGCTCTGGCAATAAGCAACTGTTTACAATATAGCTTCCACAAGATGCCCATGGAGGCCAGTGCTAACATGACAGCAATCCAACTAGCTGCTTGGCACTCAAAGCAGAGCATCAGGAAGAGCTCTACCAATTGTCAATTAGGGAATGAAGTTCCCCTAGCCCCCAACATCCTATCTATCTGAAGGAAAAATAAACATGAAATTGGATACTTGCCATAAAGGCTTACCATTAGTGTTAACAATGCCGTACTGATATTTAACATTGTCCTAACAATGCTTAACTTCTATCCCCAATGCCCAAGAGGTGAGTTAACCTAATCTGTCTCAGGTTTTCTGTGTTTTGTGACTCTATATTCATGTTTGATTCCTACCACAGTGTTCATAGTGTGCACTAAGTGTGTTCAATATGTGTTTTATGTGTATTGTAGCATGTGTGGCATGGTATTGTGGTGTGTGCACATTTGTGCACCATGAGCATGCATGCAGACACCAGAGGAGGATGTCAGGTGTTCTCTGTCGCTCTTCTGCCTTATTTCCTTGAGGCAGAGGTCTCTCACTGACTGTGGAGCTCTTGTTTTTTTTACTACATTGGTTGACCAGCAAACTAAATGATCCTCCTATCTGCCCTCAGCACTTGGATTACAGGTGTGCATAGCCACATTCATTTCTTTATGTGGATATGGGGATCAAACTCAGATCCTCATGCTTGCCTACCAAGTGTTCTCATCTACTGAGCCATCTCTCCAGCCCCAGTATATGTTAAATAAATGTTTGAACAAGTATGAGATAACATTAAAATTTCATTTAGCTATACAAGACAGTAAACCTTTCTGGGGTGCCTTAAACACATAAGTAATTTGTTTTTCTCAGTTAACTAGAAGCCTGTGGGTAAGCTTGGGGCTGGAAAAGGTATTCCAGAATATCACCTTGAACAGGTCCTTTGTCTGCACTGCTGTTTGCAGAGTGTAGGTCTCACGTGGGCCTTACTGAGGCACTTATCTCTTCTGCATTCAAGCAGAAAGAAATACAAAAGGCATGTACCAGCTGAGTCTATCCTGTCTGATATTTATTAAAATAGCTTTTGTGGAAGCCTTACCCAGTAGTGTGCTTATATCTCATTGGCCAGGACCATGTCACATAGACATATCAACTGTAAGGGAACCTGAGAAAATCTTGTGTTTTACTTAGACATGTTGCCAGTACAACAAAATGGGAATTCTGTTCACGAGGAAGTGGAGAGAGTAAATATCAGGTAGGCATCTAGCAATATCACCCCTCACATGCTTTGCAAGTCACAGTCTCTGTTTCTTAACAAGTTATTTTTGTTTGTTTTACAAAAAAGTAACAAATAATGTGGTGAGTATAATTTTAGAAGTGTACATTTGGAGGACTAACACAAAAAAATGCTGATTATGACAGACTTTTCTATCTGGGGGTTCCATACCCACACATTGAAAACAACATCAAATAAAAAACCTCAAAAATAGTAAATATACTAAACATGTACAAATTTTCCCCTTGCCATTATTCCCTCAAACACAGCAGCATGACAACCATTTATCTAGCATTTCACTTGTATTAAGTTTTATTCAGTAAGGTAGAGGTGATTTAAAGTATGAAAGAAGATGTTGCAAGTTCTATGGAAATACTAAACCATTTCACATGAGAGACTTGAGGCTGTGCAGATTTTAGTATCTATGTAGTATTCTGGAACTAATTCCCATGGTTTCTGAGGGAAGACTGCACTTAGGTCTGAGACAAATGTATAAATCTGAATTACCAATGGCATTTCAAGTCTTTCATTTTTTTTTGTTTGTTTTTTGTTTTTTGAGGTAGGGTCTTGCTCTAGCCTAGGCTGACCTGGAATTAGTCTCAGTCTGGCCTCGAACTCACAGTGATCCTCCTACCTCAGCCCCTCCCAAGTGCTGAGAATAAAGGCATGTGCCACCATGCCCAGGTTCAAGTAATTTGAATGCAGGTAGTCGCGGGACCACATTTTGAGACACACTGACTTTTGGGTAGTTTAGCAAAGGTGCCTTTGATGCATTTTCAGCAGCTTTTGGCCTCACTCCTCTTGAGGTTATTCCTTTCTTTTTAATTTTTATACGTTGGCTTATGTAAACCAATGTGTAGTCTTAGGAATAGCTAACTCTGAGGTGCACTGAATTGCCTCTCCTTGCAAGGCTCTTGGGTGAGTTCTTATATTTATCACCACAGTTCTAAATAACATGCTACTACTGCTCGTTTCATTTTCATTTTTCCAATCCAGGTGACATTCATTTTTGCAGTCAGCTTTGAATTGCTGTCAGAAAACACCTGACCAAGAGCAGCTTGTGGGAGGAAAGGGTTTATTTTGGCTTAGTCTTAAGGGGAAAACAATGACATGAGCAGAGGGTGGACATCACCTCCTGGCCAACATCAGTTGGACAACAGCAACAGGAGAGTGTACCAAACACTTGCAAGGGAAACACCCGTAAGCCACCCCCAATAATACACTGTCCCCAGGAGGCTCCAATTCCCAAATTACCACCAGCTGAGGACCTAGCATTCAGAACACATAATTTTTTTTTTTTTTTTTTTTTTTTGGTTTTTCGAGGTAGGGTCTCACTCTAGCCCAGGCTGGCCTGGAACTCACTATGGAGTCTCAGAGTGGCCTTGAACTCACGGCGATCATCCTACCTCTGCCTCCCGAGTGCTGGGATTAAAGGCGTGCGCCACCACACCCGGCTCAGAACACATAATTTTATGGGAGAGACCTGAATCAAACCAACACATCCATTGACATGCTACCTTGGAGGATGAGGGTTGAGCTCTTTTACACTCCCAGAATGCCATCTCATAGTCACTAACCTTTCAGAAGCTCATAATATAATTTAATGTGTCAATGACTAATGTAATAATGATTATGACTAATAACTACCTATAATGACTATAACATAATGACTATTGTTCACAACAAAGGCACATAATATACTCTGATCTCTGCCCTTCCTTTCTTCATGAACCTTTTGCTTCTTCTGGAGCTAGTAGTTCTAAAGTTTCTTCACTTATTTAGTGTGTTGAGTATTCATCACTGATTCTTGCTCAAACATTGACATAATAATAAAATTCATTCCAATAAGGGCTGGAGAGATGGCTCAGCAGTTAAGGCACTTGCCTGCAAAGCCTAAAGACCTGGGTTTGATTCCCTAGTACCTATGTAAAGCCAGCTGCATAGTGGCACATGTATCTGGAGTTCATTTGCAGCAGCTGGAGGTCCTGGAATGCCCTCTCCCTCTCTCTTTCTCTCTTCCCTCTATCTCTCTCTGCTTACAAATAAATAAATAATTTTTTTTAAAATACCTTTTAAGTTCTTTTTGTATTTTTTTAAATTTTTTTGTTTTTATTTTTTATGTATTTATTTGAGAGCAACAGACAGAGAGAGAAAGAGACAGATAGAGAGAGAGAATGGGCGCGCCAGGGCCTCCAGCCACTGCAAATGAGCTCCAGACACATGCGCCCCTTTGTGCATCTGGCTAATGTGGGTCCTGGGGAATCGAGCCTCGAACCGGGGTCCTTAGGCTTCATAGGCAAGCGCTTAACCGCTAAGCCATTTCTCCAGCCCATAAATAATTTTTAATATGACAACAACTCATAAAAATTTATTTCAATAAAGTTAGGTATCAAGTTAATAATTTTTATTTTACTTTATTTTCTGATAAGCATTCCTGTTTATACTTCCATTCTCTGGGACTAGTTCCTCTTGGGTCTCACCTTGTCAGCCTGGAAATTGTGCTGGGTTCCCCTCTTGTTTGAACATGGTTTCTGAGAAAGAGCAAGTGAAACAGAAGCAAACATACACTGAAGTCAGGGAGCTCATGGGTGCTGTGAGCTGTTTCCATTTGTGCAGCAGAGGAGAAGAGCCTGGTGGCCACCAAGAAGCATTTGGGTAAATTTTCTAAAGGGGTCTTAATGGGTATTGGGGACTGAACCCAGGTCATTAGGTTTTGCAAGCAAGTGCCTTAACCATTGGGCTATCTCTCCAGCCCCTCCCTCAATTTTTTGTTCCTTCCTTTTTCATAAAGAGGACTCACACAATGACATAAGACTCAAGACCCACAACACCTCACTGCTATTTGAAAACGTGAACAGCTGTCACATTTTCTTCCTTTACACTGATTTATACTTTGGGATATTAAGAAATAATCTCTCTGAATTTCTAAGACATTGCTACATTTTCTTCTACTTTCTTATGGTACTATTGAGAAATTAACACCATTCTTTTTTTTTTTTTTGGTTTTTCGAGGTAGGGTCTCACTGTAGCTCAGGCTGACCTGGAATTCACTCTGGAGTCTCAGGGTGGCCTTGAACTCACAGCAATCCTCCTACCTCTGCCTCCCAAGTGCTGGGATTAAAGGCGTGCGCCACCACGCCCGGCAAATTAACACCATTCTAACTCTGGATCCCTTGTATTTTGTTTTAACCTATAGAAGTTTTTAGGATTTTCTTGTCTTTATTCTTCATATTTTGTTATTTCATGATGTTATTAGTTGGGGCATCTGTCACTGTTCTAGGTACTTTATAGGCATTTCCAATTTAAACAGTATATTCTTTAGTTCTTGGCAGTTCCCTTCTATTACATAATTTCTTAGATGTTAAGTCTCTTGGATCCATCCTGTTGTAGTTACCTTCTTGTAGCTGGGATAAAGCACACAACTAAAAGCAGCTGGTGGGAAAAAAGTTATTTTTTAACTTTTACTTATTTATTTGTGAGCAGAGAGAGAACATGAATAATGAATGGGCACCAGGGCTTCTTGCTGCTGCAGACAAATTCCAGATGTATGCACCACTTTGTTCATCTGGCTTTATGTGGATACTAGGGAATTAAACCCAGGCTGGCAGGCTTTGCAAGCAAGTGCCTTTAGCCACTGAGCCACCTCCCCAGCCAAGGAGGAAAGTTTCTTATTTGGCCTATAGTCTTGAGTAGAAGCTTCTAAAAAGAAGGCTAGGAAAAGATGGTGCAGTAGAGGCTGGACATTACCCCCTTGCCTACATCAGGTGGACAACAGCAGCAGGAGAATGAATTGACTAACACTGACAAACTAGGAGCTAATCAACCTCAAGGTCCACCCCCAACAACACATCTCCACCAGCAGGGCTCTACCTCCCAAATTGCCACCAGCTTGGAACCAAGCATTGAGAACACAGGAGTTTATGAGGGACATCTGATTCAAACCACCACACATCCTCGAATTTCATTGCTTTTATTTTATTTGGGGGAAGGGGTTTGGGGTGTTTTTTTGCTTTTTTTTTATTTTTACTTATTTATTTGAGAGCAACAGACAGAGAGAGAAAGAGGCAGAGAGAGAGAGAGAATGGGCACGCCAGGGCCTCCAGCCACTGCAAACGAACTCCAGATGCGTGCGCCCCCTTGTGCATCTGGCTATCGTGGGTCCAACAGACAGGCATCTTTTTAATATGAGAGAACGAGAGTGGGAGCAAGAGTGAGAGAAAGAGAGAATCGGAACACCAAAGCTTCCAGTCACTGTAATTGAACTCCAGGTGCATGCACCACCTAGTGCTCAAATGCAACCTTGTGCACTTGTGTCACCTTGCATCTGGCTTACGTGGGACCTGGAGAGTCAAACATGGGTCCTTAGGCTTTGCAGGCAAGTGCCTTAACCACTAAGCTATCTCTCCAGCCTGGTTTGGGGTTTTTTGAGGAAGGGTTCACTCTAGCCCAGGCTGACCTGGAATTCACTATGTACTGTCTGACTGGCCTCAAACTCACAGTGCTCCTCCTATCTCTGCCTACTGAGTGCTGGAATTAAAGGCATACACAACCATGTGTAGCTTATTGCATATTTTTTTACTTTTTTTAGGGCTGGGGAAATGGCTCAGTGGTTAAAAGCACTTGCTTGCCAAGCCTGATGGCCAGGGTTAAATTCCCAAGCACCCACATAAAGCCAGATGCACAAAATGGCTTATGTATCTGGAGTTAATTTACAGTGGTAAGAGACCCTGGAATGTCCATTCTTATTCTCTTTCCCTCTCTCTCTCTCCCCTTGCAAATCAAATAATAAAAAATTAATATTGAGTCTCGCGGCAGCCATTGAAGGGGAAGGAACTGCGGGTGTGTGTGTGTGTGCACACATGTGTGCATGCGTGGTGTGTGAACAAGGAGGAGGTGGTGGTGGTGGTGGGTGTTGGGGGGGAGCCAAGTGAAGAGTCCCAACTCCTTGGGCTCCATTTCTTCTCTTCCCCACACCTTTTGGTGGTCATGGGCATTTATATTGGCGTTTCTTTTCATTCATTACCAAATCTTTAAATTTTTTTTTGGTAGGGTTAAGGGGTGAGGTGGGGAAAAATTAATATTGAAATTTTAATATGTTTATTGAAATAATAAATAATAGGGTTAATATCAAAATTATATATATATATATATACATATATATATAGTTTTTCAATTCTAGCAAACCTGCCAACTTCTCTATTATTTTTTTACATTTAAATTATCTCCTTTTTTACTATATGAACATAATGCATATTGGTTATATTCCCACCAGATTATACTTGTATGTCCCTCTCCCCCACCCCTGTTCCCCTGAAGGCCCTGCTCAGTTAAG
Source organism: Dipus sagitta (assembly GCA_036346955.1). Taxonomy (NCBI): domain Eukaryota; kingdom Metazoa; phylum Chordata; class Mammalia; order Rodentia; family Dipodidae; genus Dipus; species Dipus sagitta. Next base: position 79,697,641 of record CM070772.1, on the reverse strand, counting down.
GTGGGTCTTCTCACCTCATAATTAACCTAATCAAAAATCCCTCTAAGGCATACCCAGAGGCTAACCTAATCTAGATAATTTCTCACAAGTGATTATAGGTCCAGTCAAGCTGACAATATAAACCATCACACCTTACAAGGTTATTTCTCAGGTTCTCACTAATCACCTTCCACAAGCTTCTATAATTAGCCACAGTTCTACTAGGATTCTTGTCCTGCCTCAACTTCAATGTCTGGGCAGTGGTGCCCTTTACTTCCTTCTACTCTTTCTAATCCAAACTTCTCTTTTATCTGTTGTAATGTTGTTTTTCAGCCTTCTCACCCCAACATTCATCTGCCATCTGATATATTTTATACAAAGCATAGTATTGCTCAAATTTTAGAATACCTTCCCTGCCAATCATGCACACATCTTTCCAGACCTAACTCACACAATGCTTACTCCTGCTGTGGTCCCAGTGGACTGTTTACTTGATATGGAGGGTCTAGAACAATAGCCACAGTCAATTAGTTATCTGCAGTAAGTGTCTTACAATCATCACTACTAGCAACAGAAGTTGTACTATCAAGATCATGGAGATGGCTGAGTATAGTCTGACATAAACCAAAATCTCTCTTAATGCTCAATTTTTGCTTGCCCATAATTCATCTGTCTCTGTTTCTCTTTAAGAATGATTTCCCAAAACTTATTTAGGTATTGCATAATGATGTACTATATTAGTCCTATAATTTTGAGGCAGGAATTGGGGTTCCTCTGCCAATGCACCAATATGATACTGGAATTTTGGAGTGTCTCTGGATTCTTTCTTATCAGTTTGAAGAACTGACATCCACAGACCAGAGTGTAAAGTCTGCAGGTTTTATTGCATTATAGATAGAACTTAAGAGAAGGAAGGAGATAGTTCATGCCCAGTAGGGGGCATGAATGGGGTTCTCTGAAATGGGGAAGTCCAGAACATAAGAAATGCAGAGCTTTTGCCTAAGGAAACAAGAGGGGGTTTGAGAAGTCATCTAGAGAGCCAGATTGGACATTTTTCTAGACTTTTCGGGGTGTTATATCAGAATTCTCAGTATTTTCATGAAGAGTGTAGCATTCTGGGAAGGCAGCAATTATTTTTTCTAGGGAGGAATTCCTTTCTAGGAAGGTACTCTGGTTGAGTCCAAGGACAAACTGATCTAGGGAAGGAACTCCATACTGCAAGGACAGGCTCAGGACATTATATTTCCAGTTTTTACTTTTCATGCTGAATAGCTTCAATATCTGATATCCTTTACAGGTGAGAGGGTCTCCGCTCCTATTGTGTAGCTTGTGCTAGGAAGATATGAGGAAATGTCTCTTTACCCAGATATTGGCACCAATAACAAACAAAAGACACAACTCCACCTAAGTCCCACTTAGTGAACCAGTGAATGTATTGGAATAATAGGAGCAAGGGTGACTCAAAGGCATCACTAACAAGCCCATTTCAGCATGGGTGAAGACTCATGAAACCTACATCCCTAGAGGAAGTTAGGCTGGCTGGAGCATCTCCTCTCTCCAGCAGTTGTTACTGCATGTATAACTTTGGGAAGGGGCCTTGTGATCTTGTAACTGTGAGTTTCCTGAGCCTGGGACATTGAATGAGCTTCTTGGGGTTTATTAGTCACATGAGCCTCTCTCTTCCCTCTAGACGGGGATATTTCAAATGAGAAGACATGGCTACATAAAGCCCACACACCAATCTATAAGTCACAGATAATGAAAGGACTCAATGATCTCTACAAATTACACAAGAAAGTGCATCTACAACTTCACCAGTATCTAGATTTAGGAAATGATGTCCTCATGACTCAAAATTAAGGCTAACTTGCACAAGTTTGGTTCATTTCAGGAAGTAAATAAAGTCTCTGTTCTTAAGGAGCATATAGCATAATGGCTATACATACTTATGCCAGACATGCTCAAGGATATAATTTCAATATGACATAGTACATTGATTCATTTTATTACTATAACATTCCTGAAGCTGGCAATCTTATAAGTAAAAGTGTTTGTTTTTTTTAGCCCACAATTCTGAAAGTTTAAGGACATGACACTGGTAACAGCTGGACTTTGGTGAGGACACCTTGGTGGATGGCATCACTAAGGCAGAAAAGGTAACCAGAGTGGGACAAAGGCCAAATAATGACCTCCCACTGAGCCCTACCTTTGAAAGGTCCCACTACCTCTTAACATGGCCAACTGGAGACCAAACTCACAATACATGAACCTTTGAAAGACATATCCAAGCCATACCCCAAACACAAGCTGCTACTGTCAGCTCCAGCCAGCACTGCAGGGTTCAGGTCCTAAAAGGGGGATGGCAATGCAATGGCAAAGAAACTCACAACACTCAATCTGATATGCAAAAGGGGCAATTGGAGAGATGGTTTAGGCACTTAAGGTTCAGTTCCCCAGGACCCACATAAGCCAGATGCACAGGTGGAGTTTGTTTTCAGTGGCTAGAGGCCCTGGCATGCCCATGTGTTCTCTCTCTCTCTCTCTCTCGTAAATAAAGTACTAATAAAAAAAAAATTTTTAAAGAAATACAAAAGTGGGGGAGCCAGCGGCCTCTCTGTCCCAACTGGGATCAGAGGCCTAGAGGCTTGGTCCATATCTTACACATGTATTACAAATAGCTTATGCATCACAAGTAATGACCTTGACATAATAAAGACCTTCTTGAAAGAAGTTCCTTGATTTTATGCCATGGGGTTTTAAGATAACAGCTTTGTTTTCTAGGAAGGAATTTGGCTAGGGTAAACAGAGCATAGGGCCTGTGATTAAGATTTAACTCTAGGACTGGAGAGATGGCTTAGTGGTTAAGCGCTTGCCTATGAAGCCTAAGGACCCTGGTTCGAGGCTCAACTCCCCAGGACCCACGTTAGCCAGATGCACAAGGGGGCGCACGCGTCTGGAGTTCGTTTGCAGTGGCTGGAGGCCCTGGCGCGCCCATTCTCTCTGTGTCTCTCTCTCTGCCTCTTTCCCACTCTGTCTGTCGCTCTCAAAATAAATAAATAAAAAACAAAAAAAAATTTTAAAAAAAGATTTAACTCTAGCTAATTTGGGTTAAGAGTGACTGCATTCCTTTATCTGTCTCTGCACACATATCTACACGACTCCTGGCATATAGGCATTTGTGATGGTTTGATTAGGTGTTTGGAATGCTAGGTTCCCAGCTGATGGCAATTTGCGAATTAAAGCCTCCTGGAGGCAGTGTATTGTTGGGGGTGGACTTATGGGTGTTATAGCCAGCTTCCTCTTACTAGTGTTTGGCACACTCTCCTGTTGCTGTTGTCCATCTGATGTTGGCCAGGACGTGATGTCCACCCTCTGCTCATGCCATCAATTTCCCAGCCATCATGGAGCTTCCCCTTGAGTCTGTAAGCCAAAATAAGCCTTTTATTCCCACAAGCTGCTCTTGGTCAGGTGTTTTCTGCCAGCAATGCATGTCTGACTGCAACAACATTCTTGTTTTTTTTTTTAATATTTTTATTTATTTATTTGACAAAGAAAGAGGGACAGAGAGAGAAAGAGAGAATGGGCACACCTGGGCCTTCAGTCACTGCAAATGAACTCTAGATGCATGCATCCCATTTGTGCATCTAGCTAACGTGGGTCCTGGGGAATCAAACCTGGGTCCTTTGGCTTTGCAGGCAAATGCCTTAACCACTAAGCAATCCCTCCAGCCCTGCAACAGCATTCTTAATGTGGTGTGGTGTGCTGTGCACATGATCAAGCATGCAGGAGTAGTTGAGGCATGACAGTGGTTTCCAACAATAAACCACATTGATAAAAAGCAAGGTAAGGGCTAGAGAGATGGCTCAGTGTTTTAAGTCACTTGCTTAGAAAATCTGACAGTCCAGGTTCAGTTCCCCAGTACTCACACAAAGCCAAATGCACAAAGTGTCACATGTATCTGGAATTCATTTGCAGTGGCAAAAGGGAGTAACAAAAAGGTATAGGGCACAATTCATGGTGGAGAGAGGTGGAAGATGAATCTGGAAAACAGCCCTATCCTGGATGCATGCAATGAGAAGTGTTATCATGAGACAGATTATAAATGCACTAATTTATATTGAATTACAGTATAATCTGATTTACATTGTAGGTGGTGGCTGGGTGGAAGGAGGATTTATGGGCAGTAGGACTAGAGTATTATAATAATCTGCTACCACCACCAAAAACAAAAAACAGTAAAAGCCTATATGATGATATTTTTCAAAACAGAAAGGAAAGAGAATGGCAGAATATTTGGGAAAATAAAACACATTTTGAGCGTCTAGGGGACTTGGGACACTGCATGGAATTGTGAAAGGAGAAGGAAAAGTCCAGGATGACTCCCAGGATCCTGGCTTTATGAGTTGCTGAGTTTGGGATATGGAAAGCGAAGCAAATTTGGTAGTTAGGGAAGATGGTGAATTCAGTTTGGGACATGTTAACACAAGTGTCGAGGAAACATTTACGTGATTTTTAAAATTTTTTAATGTATTCATTTAAGAGAGAATGGGCATGCCAGGGCCTCTAGCCACTGCAAACGAACACTAAACACATGCACCACCTCGTGCATCTAGCTTTATGTGGGTACTGAGGAATTGAACCTAGATTCTTTCACTTTGTAGGCAAGTCCCTTAACTGATAAGCCATATCTCCAGTCCCATTTATGTGATTTTGTTTATCAATTCAGCAGATTGTCAAATATATGAGTCTAAACTTTAGGGATAAGATCAAAACTGAAGATAAAATTGTGGAATGAGGTTGGAGAAATGGCTAAACAATTAAAGGCACTGATGGCCCAAGTTCAATTCCCAAGAACCCACATAAAGCCAGATGCACAAAGTGGCACATATTTCTGGAGTTTTTGCTGTGGCAAGAGGCCCTGGAGTGGCCATGATCTGTCTATGTCTTGTTCTCTCACTTTTTGTCTCCTTGCAAATAAATAAAACATTTTTTAAAAATGTGAGAATCATTGGCATGAAATGGTCATCTATGTTCTCAGGAGAACAGGCAATAGAAGTAAGAGCTTGCACATGATAAGAGCTGCTGTTGAGTAAAAAGACCACCTGCAGAATGAGAGTAACCCCCTGCCAACTATTCATCTGACAAGGAGTTAATATCCAGCATATAAAAGAATTCATAAAAGCTGACACCAGGTCTGGGGGATATGCCTGTAATTCCAAGAGGCAGGAGGAACACCACAAACTCAAGACCAACCTTGCCTACATAGCAAGTTCCAGAGCAGCTGGACTACATGGCAAGACTGTCTCAAAAAAGACCTAAAAGGTATGGGCTGAGAGATTGCTTAGTGGTTAAGGCACTTGCCTGCAAAGCCAAAGGACACTGGTTCAATTCCCCAGGACCCACATAAGCCAGATGCACAAGGTGGCACATGCATCTGAAGTTTGTTTACAGTAGCTGGAGTCCCCTGGTGCCCCCATTCTCTCTATGTCTGCCTCTCTTTCTCTCTCTGCTTCTTTCTCTCAAATAACAATAGTAGTAAGGGCTGGAGAGATGGCTTAGCTGTTAAGCGCTTGCCTGTGAAGCCTAAGGACCCCCATTTGAGGCTTGATTCTCCAGGACCCATGTTAACCAGATGCACACAGGGTCGCACATGTCTGGAGTTTGTTTGCAGTGGCCGGAGGCCCTGGCGCACTCATTCTCTCTCTCTATCTGCCTCTCTCTCTCTCTCTGCATCTGTCACTTTCAAATAAATAAATAAAAATAAAAATAAATTTTAAATAAAAATAGTAGTTTTAAAAAAGACTAAAAAGTAAAACTCAAAACCAAAAAGAAATAATAAAATAGACAAATGGACAGAATAGACATTTCTCAAAAGAAAATGTAACACTGGACCTTGTGGTTCATACCTATAATCCTAGCACACTCAGTAGACTAGAACAGGCAGATCTCCATGAGTTCAAGACCAGCCTGGTTTATGTAGTGAGTTCAAGACAGGGCTATAGCAATGGCCAATAAATACATGAAAAAATATTCAACATATTTAGTCATCAGAGAAATGCAAATTACAGCTATACTGATATTTCATCTCACTCTAGTCAAAATGACTTTCACTAAGAAAACAACAATAGGGCTGGGAAGTGACTCAGAAGTTAAAGGCACTTGCTTATAAAGCCAGATGCACAAGTGGCAAATGCATCTAGAGTTCATTTGCAGCAGTAAGGCCCTGGCACCCCCATTCTCTCTTTATCTCTTTCTCTCTTCTTTTTCTCTCTTTCTCTCTTCCTCCTTCACTCCTTCAATTCCTCCCTCTCCCTCTCTCTAATAAATAAATAAAAATTTTTAAAAAGGCCAAGCATGGTGGCACACAGCTTTAATCCCAGCACTTGGGAGGCTGAGGTAGGAGGATTGCTGTGAGTTCAAGGCCAGCCTGAAACTACATAGTAAATTTCAGGTCAGCCTGGGCTAGAGCAAGACCCTACCTCAAAAAAAAAAAAAAAATTAAAAGAAAACACCAATAAACCCAAGCAAGGATGTAGAGAAAAAGAAAATTGTCATATACTTCAGGTGGAAAAAAAAAAAAAAAAACTAGTGTAGCCACTATGGAAATCAGAATGGGAGTTCCTCAAAAGCCTAAAAATAAGATCCAACTGTAGTATTCCTGGGTATACTGAAAATGTAAGTCAACTTAGAAATAACCTGTACATCCATGTTTAATGCATATATTCACAAAAACCAAGTTATGTAGGTATCCATCAACAAGTATATGGTGAAAGAAAATGTAGTATTTATGTGCAATGAAGTTTTAGCAAGGTGAAATTATGTCATTTGCAAGAAAATAGATAGAACTGGAAGTGATTATATTAAACAAAATAATCAGGCTGGAGAGATGGCTTAGCAGTTAAGGCAATTGCCTGCAAAGCTAAAGGACCCAAGTTCAGTTTCCTAGTACCCACATAATGCCAGCTTCACAAGGTGGTGCATGTGTCTGGAGTTTGTTTGCAGTGGCTAGAGGCCCTGGTGTGCTCATTCTCTCTATCTGCCTCCACTCTCTTTCTCTCAAATAAATAAATAAATAAAATATTTAAAAGTTGTTAATAACCCAGGCTTATAACAATAGATATTGTTTCCTCTAATAGGCAGAATCTATTTCTTTAAAAAAAAAAAAAGAGGGCTTAAAAGAAAGCTCAATCAGTGAAATACTTGCCTCACAAGCATGAGAGCCTGAGTTCTTGTCCCAAGAACCCCTGTAGAAATGCCAGGCACGGTACCACAATCCTGTTTGGAAAGCAGGGAGGATGGACCCCTGGGTTCACTGGCCAGCTAGTTTCACCCTCCTTGCTTACTGTAGTTCTGCTCTCACTCCTTCCAATTTTGTTGGTTCTAAGTACCATGGATAGACAACACAACAGTCAGTAGTAACTGCCTAATTTGAAAAAGGACAATGCACTCCAGACATATGTGGGTGTCTCAGATCAATAGGAAAGGAGGGAGGGGCCTTAGCAAATTTCAGGGTCATGCCACATTCATTTCACAGCTGTGATCAGGAGATTTTACACAGCACAAAAAAGAAAAATAATTAGGAGCTAGAGAGATTAATTGCCCAGTGTTAAAGGTGCTTGCTTACAAACCTTGAAAGCTGAGGTGCAATTCTCCCGTCTCACATAAAGCCAGATACACAAAGTGGGGCATGTATCTAGAGTTCATTTACAATGGCAAGAGGCCCTGGTATGCCCTTTCTCCTCTGGTGTGCCTTTTCTCCCCCCCCCCCCTCCTCAAATAAATAAAGAAAAATGTTTTTAAGGGCTAGAGAGATGGCTCAGCAGTTAAGGCACTTACCTTAGCCCAAGAACCTGGGTTCATTTCCCCAATATCCACATAAAGCCAGATGCACAAGGTGGTGCATGCATCCCGAGTTCATTTGCAGTAGCTAGAGACCCTGGTATTAGCCATTCTCTCTGTCTGTCTCTATCTCTCTGCTTGCAAATAAATAAATTATTTTTTGAATACATTTTAAAATTTTCTGTGCATAAGGGAACCACCAAGAAAGTGAAAACACATCTTCCAAGACTCAGGGTCCACTGCTGAAGAGGTGGCAGAAAGAATGTAAGAGCCAAAGGAAGTGTAGGACTACTTACAATGCAATCTTCCAGTCACAAAATGGCCTGGATATCCATGACCTTGCAGTGCCTAGTACTACCTACACACGACCCTCATAATAGGAGGAAAAGATCATGACATCAAAATAAAAGAGAGACTAATTGAGACTGGGAGGGGATATGATGGAGGGTAGATTTGTGAAGGAGGAAACAGGGGAGGGAATTATCATGGTTTATTGTCTGCAATTATTGAATTTTTCAACAAAAAAGTTAAAGAGGGGCTGGAGAGATGGTATAGCAGTTAAGGCACTTGCATGTGAAGCCTAAGGATGAATGTTGATTCCCCAGTACCCATGTAAGCCAGGTGCATGCATCTGCAGTTTGTTTACAGTTGCTAAAGGCCCTGCCATTCCAATTCTCTCTCTCCCTCTCTCTATCTCTATCTGCCTCTGTTAAATAAATGAATAAAATGTTTTAAAATATTTAAAAAATGAAAATGCAATTTACAAAATAGGAGAAAAATATTTTGTAAATCATCTGATAAGGGCATGTATGTCTAGAATATATTCATCAATATTCAGTCTCAGTAATGGGGCTGGAAAGATGGCTTAGCAGTTAAGGCACTTGGCTGCAAAGCCTATGGACCCAGGTTCAATTCTCCAAATCCCACGTAAGCCAGATTGACAAGGTGGTGCATGGGTCTGGAGTTCGTTTGCAGTGGCTGGAGGCCCTGGCACACCCATTCTCTCCGTCTCCCTTTTTCTCTCCCTCTTTTTGTCTCTAATGAATAAAATTTTCAATGAAAAAAAGTAAGACTAATAATCCAACTAAAAATGGACAATGGGGGGAGGTGCTGAAGTGATGGCTTAGCAGTAAGGCCTATGAAACCTAAAGACCCAGGTTTGATTCTCCAGTGCCCACATAAGCCAGATGCACAAGGTAGTACATGCATCTAGAGTTTGTGTCCAGTGACTTGAGGCCCTGGAATGCCCATACACACACACACTCTCTCTCTCTCTCTTTCTCTATCACAAATAAATAAATAGACAATGAAAGGGCTGGAGAGATGCCTCAGTCAGTAAACTGTTTCATGAACAAGGATAAACACCCGAGTTTGAATCTCCAGTACCCACATAAATGTTATGTGGTATAATCCCAGCACTTGAGAGGTAGAGACAGGATCCCCTGAGCAAACTGGCTACCTAAACTAGCTGAATTGGCAAGCTCTAGATTCAGAAAATGAAACAGAGATGGTCAATATCAACCTCTGACCTGTACATACATGCACACAAATGTGCATGTACTCACCCACACACATACATGCACACTGCACACAAAACAATAATAGTAGTAATGGATAAGCACATGAAAAAGATCCTCAGTATCACTGTTCATTAGAAAAATAAAGTAAAACAGTGAGGTGCAATCACACACTCTTTAGAATGGCTGAAAGTTAGAAAAAAAAAGCATAAGTGTTGGCAAGGATGTGGAGACACAGGAAACCTCATATATTGCTGGCAGGATTGTAAAATGGTAAAGCCATTTTGGAAGGCTGGCAGTTCCTCAAAGTGCTAAGCATAATGCTGAGGATGCAGCTCAGAGGTAGGATGTTTCCCTAGCTTGCTCAAAGCCTGAGTTCCCCAGCACTGCCCAAACAAGACCATATTGTGAGGTCCCTGGATCCTCAGGGTGCTGTTGCACAGTGGCTCCCCAAAGGCATCCAGGCAACTGTGCAGCAGGGTCTTGAGTGGCCATGAGTGTGACGGGAACTAAGGTCTACCACTGGCCTGTCCTCAGGACTCTCCTCATCAGAGTCATCATCTGATTTTTGAGTGGAGGTGGTCTTAGGGGGGCTAATACATTGCCTAACAGCTGCTATGATTGCTAGAAAAGGGGGGTTCTCTTTCTGAACCTCCCATCTCCTGCCTAGATAAGCTATGCAGGTCCATGTGTCTAGGTTATATGGATCCCCAGAAATCATCCAGGGGGCGATCTGGAGGACTTCTTCCCAGAAGGAGATAGCCTCTCTCTGGGAGAGCTTAATTCCCCTGACTTTCAGGAGAGCCCTTAATCCATGAATCTGTGGTTCCTTTTGGTGTGGGCAATATTGCCCATGATAGAAAAAGAGTGGAAACTCCAGGTCCAGAGGGCAACATTCCCAAGGGCTGAATAGCACTGTGGGAGTTTCACCAGTGGTCCGGATGCAAGCCTGTCCACAAATTTAAGAGACTGACAACCTTTCGTACAGGCTTTTTTTGTTTGTTTGTTTATTTATTTATTTGAGAGCGACACAGAGAAGGAGGCAGAGAGAGAGACAGAAAGAGAGAGAGACAGAGAGAGAATGGGCATGCCAGAGCTTCCAGCCTCTGTAAACGAACTCCAGATGTGTGCGCCCCCTTGTGCATCTGGCTAACTTGGGTCCTGGAGAATTGAGCCTCGAACCAGGGTCCGTAGGCTTCATAGGCAAGCGCTTAACTGCTAAGCCATCTCTCCAGGCCCCGTACAGGCTTTTAAGAGGTCAACACATTACTGGCTTTTTGTATTGGAGAGAAATAGATAGAAGGTTTTTGCCAATGCCCAAATGGCTGTTGGGGTCCAGGCAGAGGATTAGTAGCCTTCAGTCAATGCCGAAGAGTGGCCTTGGCCAAGAGACACCAGTTGCCAGTTCGTCATGTCCAGTCCCTTGCAATGGCACAAACCAAAAGGGGGAAAGAGAGAAACCTGCCAGCCCTCAGAATGTGGAGGCAAGGCCACAGGGGGCTGATATCCCTCAGGAGGATGATGTCACTCCAGGGGAGCACTCACCTACCCTGGTGCATCTCAGAGGGTCTCTGTTCAGGTGCCAGCTGTGGGTCCCTGGTTCCACAGGGTACCATTGCGCACCAGCTCCCCAAAGCCATCCAGGCAACTTTGGAGCAGGGACTTGAGTGGCTATGAGTGTGACGGGAAGAAACACCCAGGAAACAGCTTCAGAAAACAGCTCATTTATTTGTCAGGGGGCTGAGTTTTTATAAGCAGTTGAGAGAGTGAGAAGAGGGTCCTAAGGGGATTGGTGGGTTCAAAGGTTGCTTGCCAATGCCTAGGGACGTTCATTCCAGCACGTAGGGAGAGAGTTAGGTGATCTATGTAGTGGTAGGGAAAGGTACAGAGTACGAGTTGCAGGGGGATGGGCTGTGTGAAGGCTGCTGGCTAATACCATATAAGGAGTTTCCTAGGCAACAGGCCAAAGGTCACAGGGCTATGAGCAAAACCTAAGTCTTATCAGGATGTCCAGGTGTCTTGGGCTGGAAAGGAAGTGGCCCTACTTCCTGCTGATCTTGGGGCCCAAGACTTTTGTCTGGGGGTCCAGGCTCACTGCAACCCCTGAAAATGTGGGAAGAGCCTCCCTTCCAGTCTGGGACCCGAGATGTGTGGAGCAGTTCAGGCTGCTATGACCTCTCCATTGCCTGGGGCCCTTAGTCATGCCTGACAGCTTAGGCTTGCTTTAACCTGGGGCCCTGTCTGTGTCCGACACCATGCCTTAGTGTCCACCAACTGATAAGCAAAAAACAACATATTGGAAGCAACATTGGAATATTGCTTGTCAATAAAAAGCAATCCCAGTACTCAGGAGGCAGAGGTAGGAGGATCACCATGAGTTCAAAGCCACCCTGAGACTACATAGTAAATTCCAGGTTAGCCTGAGCTAGAGTGAGACCCTACCTCAAAAGAACAAACAAACAAAAAAAAAAAAAAAAAGATAGAAAGAAAGAAAAGAAAAAAGCAATGACAGGGGCTAGAGAAGTGACATAGTGATTAAGGCACTCACATAAAGCCATATGCATCATGTGGTTCATGCATCTGGAGTTCATTTGCAGTAGCTGGAGGCCCTGGCATGCTCATTCTCTCTGTCTTTTTCTATCTTTCTCTGCTTGAAAATAAATAAATATTAAAAGAAGGCTTGAGAGATGCTCAGTGGTTAAGGCACCTGTCTGCAAAGCCAAAGGACCCAGGTTCAATTCCCCAGGACCCATGTAAACCAGATGCACAAGGTGGCGCATGTGTCTGGAGTGCATTTGCAGTGGCTGGAAGCCCTGGCATGCCCATTTTCTCTATCTGTCTGTCTGTCTGTCTATCTATCTATCTATCTATCTCTATCTGCCTCTCTCTCTCTCTCTCTCAAAAATATAAATAATTTAATAATTTTTTAAAAAAAATAAAAGAATGACAACTGGGAATAGTGGTGCCCACCTTTAATCCCAGCATTCAGGAGGCAGAGGTAAGAGAATTGTGAGTTCAAGGCCAGCTTGGGACTACAGAGCTAGAGTGGGCTAGAGTGAAACCCTACCTCAAAAAACTTAGCTAATTAATAAAATAAAAACGAATTACATATTATATATGCTACAACATGGATGGACCATAAAATTATGCTCTGTGAAAGAGGCTACATTTTGCATGATTCCATTTACATGAAATGTCTAGAACAAGGAAACTCACAGAGACAGAAAGTATACTAATGTTTGGGAAGGAAATAATTAGAAATCACCACTAACATGCATGAAACTTCTTGTGGGGATAACAAACATGTCCCAAGATTGTATCATTGCAATTTATCTAAAATTAGATAGTGGAATGATTGCACATCTGTATATATCAGATGCCATTGAATTATAGACTTTAAAAATTTATTTATTCATTTATTTATTTATTTATTTATTTGAAAGGAGAGAGAGAGGAGAATGGACACACCAGAGCCTTTTGCCACTGCAAATGAACTACAGATGCATGTGCCACTTGTGTATCTGGCTTTATGTGGGTACTAGGGAATCAGACCCAGGCTGATATTAGGCTTTGCAAGCAAGCACCTCTAACTGCTGAGCCATCTCTCCAGCCCAAATTATATGCTGTAAGAATGAATTTTATGAAATGTGAGTTATAACTCAATAAGGATTTGTTTGATGGTTTTGTTATGCTGTTGCTTTGAAGTAAAAGAGTAATTGCAAGAAAGCACTGAAGAAATAAAAATCAAATTGAATAAAAGAAAAAGCACTGAGGTTTCTACAACCATGTGAGGCTGATTTCCACAGCTATCAGACTGTGAATTGAACAGGTGGGTCCCAGGGCAAGCTGGCTTCAGTGAGCTCTGGGTTTGATGAGAGACCCTGATCAATACATAAGGTAGAAAACAACTGAGGAAGACATCTGATGTCAACCTCTGGCCTCCATACTCACATGCACACATGCCTGTACCCACACATATAAAAACATGCATATGCACATGCATGCACACCACACACACATAAATGTGCAAGAGAAGGGTCACTAGGATACTAATACAAAAAGACTGGTGTCCTTGTAAAAAGTGAAATGGTAAGCTATGCATGGTGGTTCATGCATGTAATCCCAGTACCCAAGCATTTGGAAGCCTAAACCAGGAGTTCAAAAATCACCTGGGCTACATAGTAAGTTCCAAGATAGTTTGAGCTATAAAATGAGATTATTCCTCAAAAAGGGGGTTGTTCAGACAGACACACACAGAGGAAAGGTGTAGTAAGGGTGCAAGAAGACAGCCATTTGCTAGCCAAGAAGACCAGCCATAGGAAGCTGACCCTTCCAACAATGTTTTTATTTTAAAAAATAAAATAAAATTTCTTTTTGAGCTGGGAGTGGTGGCACATGCCTTTAATCCCAGAACTCGGGAGGCAGAGGTAGGAGGATTGCTATGAGTTCAAGGCCACCCTGAGACTACATAGTAAATTCCAGGTCAGCCTGAGCTAGAGTGAGACCCTAACCTTGGAAAACCTATATATATATATATATATATATATATATATATATATATATATATATATATATATATATAGTTCTTTTTGTTTGTTTCAGGTAGCGTCTCACTCCAGTTCACACTGGCCTGGAATTCACTATGTAGTCTCAGGCTGGCCTTGAACTCACAGAATTTCTCCTATCTCAGCCTCCCCAAGTGCTGGGACTAAAGGTATGCATGACCACTATGCCCAACAGAGACAGAGAGAGAGAGAGATAATGGGTGCACCATGGCCTCTAGCCACTGCAAATGAACTCCAGATTCATGTACCACTTTGTGCATTTGGCTTTGATATGGAAACTGGAGAATGAAACTTGGATCATTAGGTTTTACAGGCAAATGTCTTAATTGCTGAGCCAGCTTTCCAGCCCTATTCTGGTATTTTTTTAACTTTTTTTTTTTTTGACAGCTTCCATACTTACAGACAATAAACCATGATAATTCCCTCCCTGCCTCACTTTCCCCTTCACAAATCCACACCCCATCATATCCCTTCCCTCTCTCCATTAGTCCCTCTTTTATTTTGATATCATCACCTTTCCCTCCTATCATGAGGGTCTTGTGAAGGTAGTGCTAGGCACTATGAGGTTATGGATATCAAGGCCAGTTTTTGTCTATATGATTGCATTGTAAGCTGTCCTACCCTTCCTTTGGCTCTTACATTCTATCACCTCTTCCACAATGGATCCTGAGCCTTGGAGTGTATGATAGAGATGTTTCAGTGCTGAACATTCCTCTGTCACTTCTCAGCACTATCATGACTTTTGCATAATCCAATTGTCACCACCATCTGAAAAGAGAAGCTTCTCTAACCAAAAGTGAGAGTAGCATTAATATATGGGTATGAACTGTACATAAAGTGCTTACAGGGCAGTTTGGTGAGCATAATATATGCATTTAGCCAGACAAGAGCAGGCATTACACTCCTAATGCTCATGACCTCCCCCACCATAGGCTTTTGATTAGGTTTTCAATACAGGCATGTATTCCCTCCCATAGAGCCAGCCTCCAGTCCAATTAGAGAGCAGCTGGTTTCCCTCATAACAGACATGCCACTCTTGCATCCATTGGCTCATTTGGCCTGGCTGGCCAAATTTGAGGCTTGCAGTGTCCACTGTTTTCACCACTGATGACTTCTGTCTCCCATAGGACTGCATGCAGTGCAACTTTTTCCAGCTTCCTGTCAGCTGGTCTAAACAGAGGAGGTTTTCAGCTCAGCCCCAGTTTGATTTCTCTGTGACTTTGCAGGTCAGGCATGTGGAGCCTTCAGCAATAGGGTCTTATTATATATTCCTGGTGGGAAACCAATAATTGTTTTGTGAGCATAAGGGAGCTTCCTGACCAACAAGTCACTGAAAGGTATTACACCCTTGGCACTGAAATTTTTCTAATAACAGTCTATTGCTTCTGGGTGTGCCACTATCCAAAACAATAGGTTAACATATGGCTTAGTCACAATATCCTTAATTTTTGTTTTTGTTTTTGGTTTTGGTTTTCAAGGTAGGGTCTCACTTTAGCTCAGGCTGACCTGGAATTGACTATGTCGTCTCAGGGTGGCCTTGAACTCACAGTGATCCTCCTATCTCTGCCTCCCAAGTGCTGGGATTAAAGGTGTGCGCCACCACACCCAGCTTAATATCCTCAGTTTTTAATATTTTTTTATTTATTTATTTGAGAGCAACAGACAGAGAGAGAAAGAGGCAGAGAGAGAGAGAGAGAGAGAGAGAGAGAGAGAGAGAGAGAGAATGGGCATGCCAGGGCCTCCAGCCACTGCAAACGAATTCCAGACGTGTGCGCCCCCTTCTGCATCTGGCTAACGTGGGTCCTGGGGAATCGAGCCTTGAACCGTGGTCCTTAGGCTTCACAGGCAAGCACTTAACCACTAAGCCATCTCTCCAGCCCAATATCCTCAATTTTTGATTAAGCCTCCCCTCAAACTTCTTTTGCTCGATCTCTTCCCCTGACCTCCCTTAAGCCATTCCATCCCAAGTAATCTGTTCATCTACTTACATGTATATAATACCATCATCTTAAGTCCTCCCCTCTTCTCCCTCCCTTATAGCCAGTCTCTAGCTTGCTGGCCTCTGCTACCTATTTTTACTCCAACTCACACACAAGTCTGAACACTTCTAGCTAGGATCCACATATGAGAAAGAACATGCAGTGTTTGGCTTTCTGGGCCTGGGATACCTCACTTAGTATAATCCTTTCCAGATCCATCCATTTCCCAGCAAATTTCATAATTTCAGTTTTCTTTACCGCTGAATAGAACTCCATTACATAAATGGGCCACATCTTCATTATCCATTCACCAGTTGAGGGACATCTAGACTGGTTCCATTTCCTAGCTACTATGAATAGAGTGGCAATAAACATGGTTGTGCAAGTATCTCTAAGGTAGTGAGACAAGTCCTTAGGATATATGCCTGGGAGTAGTATAGCTGAGTCATATGGCAGATCTATTTTTAGCTGTCTCAGGAACCTCCACACTGATTTCCACAATGACTATACCAGATTACATTCCCACAAACAGTGTAGAAGGGTTCCTCTTTCTCTGCATCCTCACCAACATTTGAGTTTTTTTTTTTTTTTTTTGAGGTAGGGTCTCACTGTAGCTGAGGCTGACCTGGAATTCACTCTGTAGTCTCAGGGTGGCCTCAAGCTCATGGCAATCCTCCTACCTCTGCCTCTCAAGTGCTACGATTAAAGGCATGCGCCACCATACCTGGCTTGTCATTTGTTTTCTTGATGATAGCCATTCTGACAGGAGTGAGATAGAGGTAGTTTTAATTTGCATTTCCCTGATGGCTAAGGATGTAGAACATTTTTTTAGATGTTTATATGCCATCTGTATTTCTTCTTTTGAGAACTCTCTATTTAGTTCCATAGCCCATTTTTAGTTGTGTTGTTTGATTTCTTATTATTTAGTTTTTTGAGTTCTTTTTATATCCTGGATATTAATCCTTTGTCAGATATATAGCTGGCAAAGATTTTCTCCCTTTCTGTAGGTTGCCTCTTTCCTCTATTTATAGTGTCCTTTGCTGTACAAAACCTTTTTAATTTCATGAGGTCTTAGTAGATGATTAGTGGTTTTATTTCCTGAGCAACTGGATCAGAAAATTATTGCCTATGAAAATATGTTGAAGGGTTCCCCTACTTTTTCCTCTAGGAGTTTAAGAGTTTTAGGTCTGATATTAAGGTCTTTGACCCATTTGGACTTGATTCTTGTGGAGAGAGATAAGGGTCTATTTTCACCCTTCTACATACAGATATCCAGTTTTCCCATTACCACTTAAAGAAGAGGCTATCTTTCATCCAATGAATATTTTTGGTATTTTTATTGAAATTCAAATGGCTGTAGATGCCTGGATTTACATCTGGGTCCTCTATTCTGTTCCATTGATCTATGTTTCTGTCTTTGTACTAGTACCATGCTGTTTTTGTTACTATGGCTCTGTAATATAGTTTAAAATCAGGTATGGTGATACCACCAGCCTTACTTTTGTTGCTTAAATTTGTACTGGTTATTTGAGGTTTTTTTGGTGCTTCCAAATGAATTTTAGGATTGTTTTTTCTATTTCTGTGAAAAATGCCATTGGAATTTTGATGGGGACTGCATTAAATGTGTAGGTTGCTTTTGGTAAATGTGTAGATTGACATTTTCATTGGTTCTTCTAATCCAAGAATATTGGATGTCTTTCCATTTCCTAATGTCTTCTACAACATCTTGCTTGATTGTCTTAAAGTTTGCATTGTAGAAATCCTTCACTTCTTTGGTTAGGCTTATTCCAAGGTACTTTATTTTTATTTTTATTTTTTTGATGCAATTGTGAATGGGAGTGATTCCCTGATTTCATCCTCAGTGTGTTTATTGTTAGTATATAGGAAAGCTACTGATTTCCGTGTATTTATTTTGTACTGTTTATCAGCTCTAACAGATTGCCGGTAGTTTGTAGGGTCCTTGACATATAGATTCATATCATCTGCAAATGATGATGATTTTATCTCTTCCTTTCCTATTTTTATGCTTCTTATGAGTGTCTCTTGCCTTATTGCTATGGCTAAGAGTTCTAGCACTATATTAAATAAAAGTGGGGACAGTGGACACCCTTGTCTTATTCCTGATTTTAGTGTAAAAGCTTCAATTTTTGCCCCATTTAGTATTATGTTGGCTGTAGGTTTGTCATAAATAGCCATATTATGTTGAGATATATTCCTTCTATTCCCAGTTTCTGTAGGACTTTTACCATGAAGGGATGTTGGATTTTGTCAAATGCTTTTACTGAATCAATTGAGATGACCATGTGATTTTTGTCCTTCAGTCAAGTTTATACAGATTATTACATTTATTGGTTTACACATGTTGAACCATCCCTAAATCTCTGGAATAAAGCCTACTTCAGTAGGGATGAATAATCTTTTTGATGTATTCTTGTATTCTATTTGCCAATATTTTGTTGAGAATTTCTGCATCTATATTCATGAGGGACATTGGTCTGTAATTTTCTTTTTCTTTTCTTTCTTTTTTTTTTTTTTGACAGCACGTTTCCTGGTTTTATTTAAGTACAAATATAAGATGTACATAAACTGTTTATTCATTTTCTTCACTGCGCAGCCTGGCGTTGGGATTGGTGACTCTAATAGCCAACTGGGCCACTCCTTCCACAATGGCTTTGCGGTTCTTCGAAGAAACATTGTGAGCAATCTCAGCACAGTAATATTTGTTGCACATTAGGAGCACTTCCAGCTCCTTGACGTTGTGGACCAGGATCTTCCAGAAGCCACTGGGCAGCATGTGCTTTGTTTTCTTGTTGCTCCCATAACCAATGTTGGGCATTAGAATTTGGCCTTTGAATCTTCTCCGCACCCTGTTGTCAATACCTCTGGGTTTCCGCCAGTTACGCTTAATTTTGACATATTGGTCTGACTGATGCTGGATGAACTTCTTGGTCCTCTTTTTGACAATCTTGGGCTTCACCAGAGGTCTAAGGGCAGCCATGATGCCAAGCAGAAGATGGCAGCTACCTCCGCAGGCAGCGCCGAAGAAGAGCTCTTTTTCTTTTCTTTTTTTTTTTTTTTTGCATTTTCAAGGTAGGGTCTCACTCTAGCTCAGGCTGATGTGGAATGTAGTCTCAAGGTGACCTCAAACTCATGGTGATCCTCCCACCTCTGCCTCCCAAGTGCTGGGATTAAAGGCATACACCACCAAGCACAGCTGTAATTTTCTTTTTATGTTATATCTTTGTCTGGTTTTGGTATCAGGGTGATGCTGGCTTCGTAGAAATAGTTCAGTAGTTTTCCTTACTTTTCTATTTTATGGAAAATTTTGACAAGTGTTAGTTCTTTCATGAAGGTCTAGTAAAATTTACAGGTGAATCAATCTGAGCCTGGGCTTTTCTTAGTTGTAAGATTTTTTTTTATATTTTCCATTGACAACTTAGATAATTATGGTAATTTTTTGCCCCCCCCCATTTCCCTTTGCAACTATACTCTCCATCATACCTCTTCCCCCTCTCAATCATTCTCTCTTCTCTTGATGTCATGATCTTTTCCTCCTATTATGATGGTCTTATGTAAGTAGTGTCAGGTACTGTGAAGTCATGGATATGCAGGCCACTTTGTTTCCAGAAGAGTGCATTTTAGGGAGTCCTACCCTTCCTTTGGCTATTACACATTTTTTCTGCCACCTCTTCCACAATAGACCCTGAGCCATGGAAGTTGTGATAAAGATGTTTCAGTGTTGAGCACTCCTCTGTCACTTCATCTCAGCAATATGGTACCTTTTGAGTCATCCCAAGGTCACTGCCATCGGAAAAGAGAAGCTTCTCTAACCAAAAGTGAGAATAACATTAATACATGAGTATGAACATTAAGAGAAGTGAGGCAGTTTGGTGAGCATAATATATATATTTAGCCAGACCAGCAGGTGTTACACCCCTACGGCTCATGACTACCCATTGTAGGTTTTCAGTATCAAGGATGTATTCTCTCCCATGGAACAGGCCTCCAGTCCAATTAAAAAGTGGTTGGTTTCCCCTTAACAGACATGCCACTATTGCACCCATTGGCTCATTTGGCCTGGCTGGCCGAATTTACAGCTTGCAGTGTCCACTGTTGTTTATCTCCACTGGAGAGTTTTCTCTCCCATGGAACTGCATGCACTGTAGCTTTTTCCAGCTTTCTATCACCTGGTCTACACAGAGGAGGTTTTCATCTCAGCTCCAGCTTGATTTCTCAGTGACCTTGCAGCCCAAGTATGTGGAGTCTTCAGCAATGGAGTCTTACCATCTATTCCTGGTGGGAAACAAAGAGCCTCAGCAATGGCCTGTAATGTTTAGACCTCTCCCCACCTTTCCTTCACTTACTATCTTCCCCTAACCTCAGTTAGGCCTTTCCACCCCCATTAATCTGTTCTTCTACATACATACATATATATATATATATATATGTGTGTGTGTGTGTGTATACACATACATACATACATATATATGTTTGTGTGTGTGTGTATGTATATTCAATACCACCCTCTTAAGTACCCCCTCATCCCTTCCTTTCTATTCCCTTTATATCCACTTTATGGCTTACTGGCCTCTGCTACTGAGTTTATTCCAACTGACATAGAAATCCAATCATTTGTAGCTAGGATTCACATATGAGAGAAAACATGATGTTTGGCTTTCTGGGTCTTAGTTACTCACTAAGTATAATCCTTTCCAGATCCATCCATTTTCCTGCAAATTTCACAACTTCATTTTTCTTTACAGCTGAATAGAACTCCATTATATAAATGTGCCACATCTTCATTATCCACTCATCAGTTGAGGGATATATAGGCTGTTTCCATTTCCTAGCTATTATGAATAGAGCGGCAATAAACATGGTTGAGCAAATATCTCTAAGATAGTGAGATAAGCCTTAGGACACATGCCTAGGAGTGCTATAGCTGGGTCATAGGGTAAATCTATTTTTAGCTGTCTCAGGAACCACCACACTGATTTCCGCAATGGCTGGACCACACTGCATTCCCACCAACAGTGTAGAAGGATTTCTCTTTTTCCACATCCTCACCAGTATTGATGGTCACTTGTTTTCATGATGGTAGCCATTCTGACAGGAGTGAGATGGACTCTCAACATAGTTTTAATTTGCATTTCCCTGATGGCTAAGGTTGTAACATTTTTTTAGATGTTCTTATGCCATCTGTATTTCTTCTTTTCAGAACTCTATTTAGTTCTATAGCTCACTTTTAATTGGGTTGTTTGATTTCTTATTATTTAGTTATTTGAGTTTTTTGTATAACCCAGATATTAATCCTCTCCCATTCTGCAGGTTGCCTCTTGCTTCTATGCAGTGTCCTTTGCTGTACAAAAGCTTTATAATTTCATGATGGCCCAGTGGTTGATCAGTGGTTTTATTTTCTGAGCAAATGAGGTTATATTCAGAAAGTCTTGCCAGGTATGGAGGCACATGCCTTTAATCCCAGTACTTGGGAGGCAGAGGTAGGAAGATCACCATGAGTTTGAGGCCATCCAGAGACTACATAGTGAATTCCAGATCAGCCTGGACTAGAGGGAAGTGAAACCCTACCTCAGGTGGGAGGGGGGGGGAGTCAGTCTTTGCAGAAGTCAGTATGTTGAAGGGTTCCCTTACTTTTTCCTCTAGCAATTTCAGTTTCAGGTCTAATATTAAGTTTGTGGATCCATTTGGACTTAATTATTGTGCATGGAGAAAGATAAGGATCTATTTTTATCCTTCTACAGATATATATCCAGTTTTCCCAGAAACATTGTTGAAGAGGCTGTCTTTTCTCCAATGAGTATTTTTGGCATTTTTATTGAAGATAAGGCAGCTGTAGCTACCCACACATACATCTGGGTCCTCTACTCTGTGCCATTGATCTACATGTCTGTTTTGTGCCAGTACCATGCTGTTTTTTGTTACTATGGCCATGTAATATAGGTTAAAATGAGGTATGGTGATACCACCAGCCTTACTGTTGTTGCTCAAAATTGATATAGATATTCAAGGTCTTTGTGCTCTCAAATGAATTTTAGAATTGTTTTTTCTATTTCCATGAAGAATGCCATTGGAATTTTGATGGAGATTGCATTAAATGTGTAGATTGCTTTTGGTAAGATTGACATTTTAACAATATTGGTACTTCCAATCCAAGAACATGGGATGATCTTCTATTTCCTAGTGTCTTCTACAAGTTGTCTTGGGCATTTTAAAGTTTACATTGTAGAGACCCTTTCCTTCCTTTGTTACCTTCATCCCAAGGTACTTTTTTTTAATGCAATTGTGAATGGGAATGATTCTCTGATTTCATTCTCAGCATCTTTGTTGTTAGCATACAGGAAGGAAAATGATTTCTGTGTTTATTTTGTATCCTGATACATTGCTATAGTTGCTTATCAGCTCTAACAGTTTGCTGGTGGCATCTTTAGGGTCCTTTATGTATAGAATCATGTCATCTACAAATAATGATAATTTAATCTCTTCCTTTCCAATTTGCATCCCTTTTATGTGTGTCTCCTGCCTACTATGGCTAAGACTTACAGTACTATATTAGATAAAAGTGAGGAGAGTGGACATCCTTGTCTTGTTCCTGATTTTAGTGAAATAGCTTCAAGTTTTGCTCCATTTAGTAGTATGTTGGATATAGATTTGTCATAAATAGACCTTATTATGTTGAGATATGTTCCTTTTATTCCCAGTTTCTGTAGGACTTTTATTATGAAGGGATTTTGGGTTTTGTCAAATGCTTTTTATGCATCTAATGAGATGATCATCTGATTTTTGTCCTTCAATTTATATAGTTATTACATTTATCAATCTCTATATGTTTATCCCTGCATCTCTGGGATAAAGTCTACTTGGTTAGGATGAATGATCTTCCTGATATATTTTTGCATTCTGTTTGCCAATATTTTGTTGAGAACTTTTGCATCTATGTTCATGAGGAAGATTGGTCTGTAATTTTCTTTTTCTTTTTTTGTTCTATCTTTGTCTGGTTTTAGTATTAGGGTGATGCTGGCTTCGTAGAAGGAGTTTGGTAGGATTCCTTCTTTTTCTATTTTATGGAAAAGTTTAAAAAGCATTGGTGTCAGTTCTTCCATGAAGATCTGGTATAATTCACCAGTGAATCCATCTGGGCCTGGACTTCTTTTAGTTGGGAGATTTTTGATAACTGCTTGGATCTCCATACTTGTTATATAGGTCTACTTAAGCAGTCAACCTCATCTTGATTTAATTTAGGTAGGTCATATAAATCAAGCAAATCATTCACTTCTTTCAAATTTTCAAACTTAGTGGAGTATATGTTCTTATAGTATGTCCCTATGATTTCTAGAATTTCTCTAGTATCTGTTGTGATGGTGCCTTTTTCATCTCTAATTTTATTAATTTGTGCCTTTCCTCTCTTTCTTTTGGTCAGATTTGCTAAAGGCTTATCAATCTTGTTTATCCTTTCAAAGAACCAACTCTTTGTTCCATTGATTCTTTGTATTGTCATTTTGGTTTCTATTTCATTAATTTCTGCCCTAATCTTTATTATTTCTTCCCATCTGATTTTTGGTTTGTCTTGTTCTTCTTTTCCCAAGGCCTTAAGGTGAAGCATTAAGTTCTTTACTTGTGACCTTTCTAATTTCATAATATAGGTACTTAAAGCTATAAACTTCCCTCTTAGGACTGGCTTCATTGTGTCCCAAAGGTTTTGGTATGTTGTGTTCTCATTATCATTTGATTCTATGAATTTTGTTTTTTTGAGGTAGAGTTTGCTGTAGCCCAGGCTGACCTGGAATTCACTCAGTAGTCTTGTGACCTTTGTAATTTCTTAATATAGCACTTTAAGCTATAAATTTCACTTTTAGGACTGTTTTCATTGGGTCCCAAAGGTTTTGATATGTTGTTTTCTCATGACCATTTGATTCTATCAATTTTTTTAGTTCCTTTTTGATTTCTTCATTGACCTATTCATCATTCAGTAGTGTACTGTTTACTCTCCATGATTTTGTGTATGCTCTGTATTTTTTCTTGTTACTGATTTATAGTTTAATCCCGTTGTGATCAGACAGAGTACAAGAAATTATTTCAATTTTCTGTATTTGTTAAGATTCACTTTGTGTCCTAATATATGGTCTATTTTAGAGAATGTTCCATGTGCTGCTGAGAAAAATGTGTATGCAACAGCATTTGGATGGAATGTTCTGTGGATATCTGTTAGGTCCATTTGTTCCATGACATCATTTAATCTAGATGACTCTGTGTTTATTTTTTGCTGAGATGCCTAGTTGATTGATGAGAGTGGGGTACTGAAGTCACACTACAATTGTGTTTCATCCGTGATGAAATTGGGAGACCCCATGTTAGGTGCATATATGTTTAGAACTGTGATGCCTTCCTGTTGAATTATTCCTTTAATCAATAGTGACCTTCTTTAGCTTTCTTCACTAATGTTGGTTTGAAGTCTATCCTGTCAGACATTAGGATAGCAACACCTGCTTGTTTCCTAAGCCCATTTCCTTGAAATACCATTTTCCATCCTTTCACCCTAAGATATTCCCTGACTTTTATGGAGAGGTGAGTTTCTTGGAGGCAACAAACAAAAGGATCCTGCTTTGTATTTTATTTTACTTTTATTTATTTATTTGGTTTTTTTGAGGTAGGGTCTCACTCTAGCTCAGGCTGTCCTGGAATTCACTATGTAGTGTCAAGGTAGCCTTGAACTCTCAGATATCCTCCTACCTCTGCCTCCCAAGTGCTGGGATTAAAGGTGTGCACCACAATGCCTAGCTGGATCCTGCCTTTTAATCCAATCTGCAAGCCTGAGTCTTTTGGTTGGGGCATTGAGGACATTGATGTTAAGAGTTATTATTGAAGCTGGGCATTGTGGTGCACACTTTTAAACCCAGCACTCAGGAGGCAGATGTAGGAGGATCACTGTGAGTTGAGGCCTCCCTTAGACTACACAGTGAATTCCAGGTTAGCCTGGGCTACAGCAAGACCCTACCACAAAACTTCTGGGTAAGATGGTGGCATACTAGCCACACAAAAGTGGCCTAGGGAGGGAAATAAACGGAAACACAC
Organism: Dipus sagitta; assembly: GCA_036346955.1. Taxonomy (NCBI): domain Eukaryota; kingdom Metazoa; phylum Chordata; class Mammalia; order Rodentia; family Dipodidae; genus Dipus; species Dipus sagitta. The sequence goes on along the minus strand of CM070772.1, from coordinate 79,672,675 downwards.
CAAATTAAACTCTTCTACCAAAAAGTGAAGGTGTATAAGTTATTACCAACCATGGCAGAAAAGCAGAAAAGACCAAGATCTTCCAGAAAGGAGGAAACTGGCCAGAATCCCACCAAGGCAGCAGCAGCCCTAGTCCCAGTGCCCACCCACCCACCCAGCGGTACTGAGCTGCAGGAGCAGAAACAAAGTGAAGGGATTTTCTTCTCACATCAGCTTCCTCACAAAGTCAAGAAGCCTAAAGAAGACAGCAGGGGCCAGTTGAACAGCTGCTGAAGGTGATACAAATACAACCAGCTGACCAGCTCTGGTACAACTCCAGGCACCCTGCATAGTCTTCCATCCCCCAACAGTCAGGGCTGTGAACCTCCAGAGGACTCATTCACCCTCTGGCCACCCGGCACTGAGATGGACCAACGCCCCTAAAGGTTCATGTTAAAAGCTTGGTTCCCAGTGTGGTGTTATTGGGAGGTGGTAGAATCCTTAGGAGTTAAGGCCTAATGGGAGGACCTTAGCCATTGGGAGTATTCTTTAATGAGACTGTAAGTTCCTAACTCCTTCATACCCTTTCTCCTCCCTTCCTCTCCCTCTTCCCCCTACCATGGGTTCCTACCATTGCCATCTAGCATCCCCATCACAGGTCCAAAACAAGGAAGCCCCTTGACCATGGACTCAAACGTCCAAACAATGAATTAAATAAACCTTTTCTATTAATAGTTATTTTTGGTATTTTGTTATAGTAATAGAACACTAACATGAGAGGCTAAGAACAGTTTCACTGAGTGTACTATAACCTTTCTCCAAAAACGATACAATTCAGAGTCATGAGAAGTTCTAAGGGCCTGCAAGTTTTCCCATGAAGAGAAGCAAAAATGTAGTGAATGAGAACCCAGCTTCTTTTCCCATGACAGACACTGCCCAGGAGACTACTTCTCTCTCCCTCTCTCTCTCTCTCTCTCTCTCTCTCTCCCCCCCCCCCTCAGGAAGATTGAAATGATCCACATGATGAATGATATTATGGATGGGGGATAAGACTCCATTCCACATCCCCTGACCCAACCTGTGTCAAGAAGAAAAGAGAAAAGGAAAGGAGAAATAAAAGAAAGTGGAAAAGAGAGGAAAAAAAAAAAGAGAAGCTCTGGGGAATGAAGACATGGCTCAGAGATTAAAGGCTCTTGCTTGTAAAGCCTGACAGCCTGGGTTTGATTTCCCAGTACCCACATAAAGCCAGATGCACAAAAGTGGCACATGCTTCTGTAGTTTGTTTGCAGTAGCTGGAGGCCCTAGCATGCCCATTCCCAACCCCCTCCCTGTCTCTCAAATAATTAAATAAATCTTTATTTTATTATTATTAATTATTATTATTATTTTTGGTGAAGGCATTGATCTCCCAAAGACAGTCAGTAAAGATAAGAGGTAACTGATTCTACAAATGTGAAAAGGCAACACAAAGTTCAATAAAATGAAGTCAGGTGGGAAAGGTGGGACAAGGACTCACCACCATTGCTCCTACTCCTGACTGGAGTCCACCTCTGTGACTCAAATACATGTCAGTTCACCTCAGCTCTAACCCTGAGGAATAAAGAGGTTGAGGCTATTAAAGGAGCTACTTCACTGAATGCCATGAGACCAAAAGAGTTAAGGGCCTGTATCTAACATAAATTTCCAGTGACTTGGATAGAAAACCAGACACAATGATGTACCCCTGCAAGTGCTATGACAATCATGGACAAAGTAAAATGACTGTGATAGTGAAAGAAAAGGTTGGGCTTGGGACTGGCCACAATTGTGAACTTTACTGTCATCTCTGAGTTTTTGAATAGTCTAAGCATCACTATCCATTACATACTATAAAAGTGAGTAGTGAAAGCTGGAAAGATGGCTCAGCAGTTAAGGTGCTTGCCTGCAAAGCCTAACAAACAGAGTTTGATTCCCTAGTACCCATGTAAAGCCAGATGCACAAATTGGCGCATGCAGCTGGAGTCTGTTTGCAGCAGCTGGAGACCCTAGCACCCCCATTCTCTGTCTCTCTTCTATCTCTGCTTGCAAATAAATGAATAATCGTATTTTTTAAAAAGTGAGTAGTGATTCTGAATGCTCACATGAAGGTAATTAAGGAGCTTTTGGGATTTTTCTCCTATTGGTACATATTCTTCAGGTTACTACCATACCCCTAGGGGAAAATAATTTTTCATCTGTAGCCCAGGCTGACCTCAAACACTCTCCTTATAGTCCTAGGCTAGTGATACTCTTCCCTCTGCTGCCTCCCACATCTTGGGATTAATGGCATGCACCTGTCTTTTATTTATTTTTGATATGCCACCTCTCTTTGGCCTGGAGCTCACCAATTTGACTAGACTGGCTGGCCAGTGGGCCCCAGGAGAGCCTCCTGTCTTTGCTTCTCCAGCACTGGGATTACAGCTCACATCACCACACCCAAAAATATTTTTTTTAGATAGAGCGAGAATGAGAGAGAATTGGCACACCAGGGCCTCAGCCACTGCAATCAAACTCCAGATGTTTGCACCACCTAATGGGCATGTGCAACCTTACGCTTGCCTCACCTTTGTGCATCTGGCTTATGTGGGATTTGGAGATAGAACATGGGTCCTTAGGCTTCGCAGGCAAGCGCCTTAACAGCTAAGCCATCTCTCCAGCCCCCACACCCAAAATTTTTATATGGGTTCTGCATATTAAACTCAGTTCCTCATGCTTGTAAGGCAAGCACTTTAACAACTGAGCTATCTCCCCAGCCTAGAAAACAATTTAAAACTAAGCTGATGCTGAGAAATCCTGCTGGAACTGAGTTGATAACCTCCTCCATGTAGACCAGCTGACAGAAAGCTGGAAGAAGCCATTCTGCATGCAGTTCAAGGGGAGAAAGACAAATCACCAGTGAAGATACTCAACAGTGGACGCTGCAAGCCTTATATTTTGCCTGCCAGGCCAAAGGAGCCAACGGGTGCAATAGTGGCACATCTGTCATGGTGGAAACCAACTGCCCTCTAATTGGACTGGGGGCCCACTCCATGGTAGGGAATACATCCCTGATACTGAAAACCTAAAACAGGGGTAGTCATGAACCCTAGGGGTGTAATGTCTGCTGCTGTCTGGCTAAATGTATACACTATGCTCAAAAAACTGCCTAGGAAGCCCTTCTCAATGTTCATACCCATATATTAATGCTACTCTCACTTTTGGTAGAGAACCTTCTCTTTTCAGATGACAGTGACCTTGGAATGACTCAGAAGGCATCAGGGTGCTGGGAAGAAGTGACAGAGGAGTACTCAGCACTGAACTATCTCTATCACACCTTCCAAAGCTCAGGGTCCATTGCAGAAGAGGTGGCAGAAAGAATGTAAGAGCCAAAGGAAGAGAAGGACTCCTTACAATGTGCTCCTCCAGACACAAAATGGCCTGGATATCCATGACCTCACAGTGCCTGACACTACCTACACAAAATCATCATAATAGGAGGAAAAGATCATGCCATCAAAATAAAAGAGAGACTGATTGAGAGGGGGAGGGAATATGATGGAGAATGGAGTATCAAAGGGGGAAGTGGAGGGAGGGAGGGCATTACCATGGGATATTATTTACAATCATGGAAGTTGTTAATAAAAATAAATAAATAAAAAATACGGTGATGTTTTTATAAGTGATTTACTTACAAAACTTGAATATTGACCATATTCATCATATGCATGCCATACTAAACCTTTCCAATGAGATGAAAATGGCATTGTGCTTTCATCTGTGTCTTTCTAGATTGGTCATCAGTTTGTGTTATGTTGTGAATTGTCCATCTGTATCTTTTGTTCTAGTTTTTCCTTATTAATTTGTAAAGGCTGTCTAAAATGTAGTTTATCATATACCTGTACATTTTCCCTTTTTTGATTTAAAATATGCTTATGTGTGGAATTTCTCTTTTCTAACTCTCTCCTTCCGTCTTTGCTTAGGAAGTTTCTCTACCCTGAACTCACTATTTGCGTGAGCTCTAGTTCCCTTACCCCAGTCTCTTCATTTAAAGTGCTCACTGTACATGCATGAGGACTGGAACTCAAACCTCTAGTACCCATGTAGGTGCCAGGTACGCATGCAGCTCACATGTAATCCCTGCATTCAGGATGTAGAGACCATGAAGATGGGGAGAGGCCATTTAGCTCTTCCACAATAGATAAAATAGGCACAGTAGATGGAAATACAAGAACACATCTATAGTACCTTTCTGTTACTATAACAAAATACCCGAAATAGTCTATTTAAAAAGAAGAAAGATCAGGCTGGAGAGATGGCTTAGCAGTTAAGGTGAAAAAGTCTTGGAGCCAGTGAAAGTCTCTCCATCCCATAACTCACTCAACAGACAAGATCACAGTAAAGGTCCTTTTATGACGACAAGTTGACCATTGGTATGATTTATAACTTGGAATCTCCTAGGCATTTGTTTTGCTTCTTGGCCAAAATATGGTGGGGTTTGCTTTGCTTTTTGTTTTTGGAGACTGGTTTTCATGTAGCTCTAGTTATCCTTGAATTTGCTATGTACTCAAGGATAATTTTGAACTCCTTAATCCTGCCTCCACCCACCAAGTGCTGGGATTACAGGTGCCCAGTGCACCACTGTGCCTGAATTAAGACAGGCATTTGTATGTCTTTAGCATTCAGCCATCTAATAGCTGTCTGAATTTGTTTTAGGTGTCCTAGAACACTGATGGCAAACTTCAAAGGCCATGCTCTTCCAGGGAGTTTCTTCCTGATAATTGGGCTATGGTGGTCAGTGAAGTACCCACTCAAGTACTTCCACCAGAAGGGGAAGAAGAACAGACCAAGCCAGCAGCAGCAGCGTATTGAGGTCATTGAAGGTGCAATCAAGACTTTGTTTTCAATTATTGGTAAGAGCAGAAGGCATTTGCTCAAGGAATCTCCCCTTCACACCTAGAAACTAATCCCCTTTCTAGACCCTGTGAAATCAATGTCTCCCTACTGACAGAAGACAAAGTTTTAGGTGACTATTAGCCTATTATTTAACACCCATTGTCTAAGAAAGCTTTGTACTAAGAGATAATAGAACTTTCTTTTATATGCACTATGAAAAACTACCAAATAAATTTTATCCTTTGTCCTAGAAGAACATAGGTTTATAGGAAGTATATACATATTGTGTGAAAAAGAGGAAGCACAAATAAAAATAAGGAAAAAAGAAACAAGAGTAGGCTCACCTTACATAAAAGTACAAAGTAGGGTTTGCTTTAAGAAAAATCTTCTCTTTCCCATAATCCCTCCTAGAATCTCTAAATAACCCAGGACTCAATGGCAGATCTTCCTCCCTCAAATCCACAGACAGGCCAATAAAGCAGCAGTGGAAGAGACTGAAAAGGCCCCCAGAGAAAACCCCTCACTGTCTTTCCTTTGTCACCAGCCCCACGCATTGGTGGCTAGTGAGGAATCAGCAATGGTGACAACACAGCACATTCTTCCTCAGGATCAGACCCAGGAGGGCAGTGAGGGGTCATATTATCAGGTTATATCTTGCCACTTGTCCTTGGCCCACAGTTTTCCAAGAGCTCAGAACACTAACCTTCCAGTCAAGTTTTCCTGCTCTCATTTCAAACATGTTTCTGGAGCTGAATGACAGGGACCGTATGCCTTAGTGGTAAGGAATGGCACCAATTTCACTTTAAAAAAAGGGGGGGGGGCAGACATAGTGGCACACACCTTTAATCCCAGCATCAGGTAGGCAGAGGTAGGAGGATCGCTGCAAGTTCAAGGCCAGCCTGGAACTAGAGAGCGAGTTCCAGGTCAGCCTGGGCTACACTGAGACCCTACCTTGACCAAAAAAAAAACAAAACACCTAAGTTGTATTTGGCATCTTGGCTGCTATTTCTTGTGTTCCCATTAAATGTCAAGATCTCAGTTCTGAGTACCAGAGACACAGTGGGAAACACATTCTAGTGTAACTGGCACTTTTCCTGGGTCATTTCACAAGTTTCCCAATCCCTTACATACAAATTCAAACAAATTTGAACTTGGAGGAAGAATGTTGCCCTGGAGGACTTCCAGGCTTCCCCTAAAACATTTTGGATACTAGGCACAAAGATAAATCTGCCTTCTAAAAGAGATGATAAAAATAGAAGGGACGCTGGGCATGGTGGCTTACGCCTTTAAGCCCAGGTTTGATTCCCCAATACCCACATAAAGCCAGATGCACAAAGTGGTTCATGCACGTAGAGTTTGTTTACAGTGGCAGGAGGCCCTGAAGCATCCATGCTCGCTCTCTCAATCTCCCTCTTTTCTGTCTGTCTCTCCCATAAATATATATATATTTTTAAAGTTAAAAAAATAAACTTAATAGAAGAATGTACCCGTCATTAAATCACACACACGCACAAAAATTCTGAATCAGCCAGGCGTGGTGGCACACACCTTTAATCCTAGCACTTAGGAGGCAGAGGTAGGAGGATTGCCCTGTGTTCGAGGCCATCCCGAGACTACATAGTGAATTCCAGGTCACCTGAGTTAGAGTGAGACCCTACCTTGAAACACACACACACATACACACACACAAAAAAAGTAGAAGAGACAAGCCAGGCGTGGTGGCACCTGCCTTTAATGCCAGCACTCCAGCCACCCTGAGAAGACAGTGAATTCCAGGTCAGCCTGAGCTAGAGTTAAGACCCTGCCTCAAAAAAAAAAAAAAAAAAAATAGGGCTGGAGGGATGGCTTAGCGATTAAGGTGTTTGCCTGCAAAGCCAAAGGATCCAGGTTCGATTCCCCAGGACCCACATTAGCCAGATGAACAAGGGGGCGCACACATCTGGAGTTCGTCTGCAGTGGCTGGAGACCCTGGCACACCCATTCTCTCTCTCTCTCCCTCTTTCTCTGTCAAATAAATAAATTTTTTTAAAAACCAAAAAATAAAAATTTAAATTAAAAAATATAAGGGACAAAAGCTAGGAGTACAGGCCTATAATAGCAGCCCTATGGGAATCAAAAAGATAGTAAGTTCAAAGACATCCTGGACTAAACAGCAAGACCATATCCAGATGGTAAGATCAGAGGCAGCCAGAGGCCTTTACCTTATTCTCTGTGCCAGAGCTTTAAGCCCAGGGTCAGAGCTCACTCCATGCTGTGTATGGGCACTTACTAGAAGCCAGCTCCAATACACACTGGGAGCTTGCTCACCTTGCTCAGGTACGCACAAGGTCTTCATCACAGTGGCCTCTGCTCAGTGTGTCCCTTTAGTCCTTCTCTCTCCAGAGTCTCTACGCTGTTCACTTGGTAGATAGCCCAAAGATCAGTGTTTCTACCCACTATCACCCAGTAATGCTGTGCTTTATCTGTGCTGTGCCCCCAAGGAGCAGTCAGGGCCAGGCATCTCCTTTGGGCCGCTCAGCAAATGCCTCCTGTTACACACATCTGGGTTTGGCTTCTGCCCAGGGCCATCTTCACTAACCACTGTTTGTCTTGGAGCCACTCTTCCTCACTTTCCATTGTGCTTCCGGCAGGGATCCTGGCAGAGCAGTTTGTGCCAGATGGGCCCCATCTCCATCTTTATCATGAAAACCACTGGACGAAGCTAATGAACTGGCAGCACAGCACCATGTACCTGTTCTTTGCAGTCTCAGGAATCACTGACATGCTTACCTACCTCTGCTCCCACCTTGTGCCCTTGGGATTGGACAGACTGGTTTTGGCTATGGCAGTCTTCAGTGAAGGTAACTGAGTGGATGGACGGGAGAAAGGGAGGAAGGAGTAAACAAGTTGAATTTATGAGGGACCAAAATACAAAAGACAAGAAATATTGCAAATGAGTATCCTTCCTCAGAAAATCAACTCTCAGAGGACTTCCAAAACCTGCATAGGACTGGTTCTATGCTCTGGGAGGCCCTGATGACATGTTCCATAAAGCAGCCCAAGAAAGCCTGAGGCTTGTAAGAAATTCTCAAAGCTTCTGGCTAACACCATACAACCTCCCCCTGCCCTAACAGCAGACTCACATGCGTGCATTCCTATGTCTAGGTTCACATGTGTAAATATACTCCCATATACATAAAACCCCAAGACTGGTTGAATGCTACCATGCAGGGGGATAAGTCCTTTCAGTTAAGGATGAGAAACTCTATATCCCACCCTGGCCCACTCCCCAGGGTGTGCTTTTCTCTGGTTCCCATTACAAATCTCAGGAGGACCACTGAATTAGCTTTCCACCCTATGTGACAAAATGGATCTCATACACTCTTCAAGCAAAGGAGATATAGTAGATTGGCTGACAAAGTCAGAGCCAGTCTGGAGCATGCCCTCACATACACTATGAAGAGCGGTTTGTTTACTCTGAGATTCACATACAAGACTGGGTTGCCCCACTGGTTCAGCCTCTGGTGAGGACATCACAGCCAAAGCATATAGCAGAGTAAGGATCACATTTGAACAGACTGAGATGGGGTACCACAGTTTTGAAGACACACCCCAGTGACCTAAGAACCTCTTAAGACCATAGCACCCCCTAGTATTACCTCTGTGAAGCCTTTATAAACAAACCTCTGTAGGGCACTATACAAACAAGGCCCAACCACCTTTGTGCTTTATGTCACTGATGCAGAATTTAAGTGTTTTATAGTCCAACAACCTTACCCACTTCAGTACCTTAGTAAGAATTGAAGTATATGTACGTGCAGCTTGTTATACATCCACACCATAATTCACTACCCCGCCCACCCATCCACCCATCCTGCAGGAACCCCAGCATGGGGTGTGCATATGAGACATCCTTTGATACTCTCAACAAACCTAATCTGCATGTTCTTATTGCCCTGTAATGTCCTGTAAACTGGCTTTCTGATAGTTCAAGAATCTAGCTTTGAGGCACGATGAAAAGCTCAGTGTGAACCCTCTCAAGTAGAAACAAGCAAATTTCTGATGGCTATTATTGGTTTGTGGCAGGTTTTCTCTTCTACTACCACGTTCACAACCGACCTCCACTGGACCAGCACATCCACTCACTCCTGCTATTTGCTCTGTTTGGAGGGAGTGTCAGTGTCTCCCTAGAGGTGATCTTGCGAGACAACATTGTGCTGGAACTTTTCCGAACCAGTCTCCTCATTCTTCAGGGAACCTGGTTCTGGCAGGTGATTCTTTATCCCATACATCTCACACAGACTGAGTTAAGAAGCCAAAGAGATGGTGCCAAAGAGAAGTCCTGAAGGTGACCTGTGCCTGAAAATGCTGTGGGAATGTGTCTAGAGGGCATTTTCTTCCCACACCTACCCCATGACCTGTGACTTTTTCCATTAACCACCTGCTGGTACACTTGTTGGCACCTGCACAGGCACCATTTGCTGAACCACTCACATGAAAAACAGGCCCTAAAGTTTTACTGTTTTTAAATCAGCTTATACTGACACAAAACTTAACGCAGAGCAACTATGCTGTGTACTAAGGGTTTCTGGTCTAACTGAAGAGTGGGAGCTACTGTGAGGTACCGGGGAGCATACAAGTCACTGGTAGCCATGGAAAAACACACAATTGCTTTTCAGGACAACCAACTCCAAGACAACTTCTCTATTCCACCAGATTGGGTTTGTGCTGTTTCCCCCTTTTGGAACACCTGAATGGGACCAGCAAGACAAAGACAACATCATGTTTGTCACCATGTGCTTCTGCTGGCACTACTTGGCCACCCTTTGCATTATGGCCACGAACTACTCTCTCGTTTACTGGTATGTTGAAAAGGAAAAAAAAAACTGCATCCAGTTTCTTCCTAACTAGCCCATAAGCTTTGGTTAATGTCTGTTTAATGACTGCCAACTATATGTAAAACTGCGCAAGGCACTCTTCTTACAGGGTTGGTATCATAACTCCTATTTGTGAATTTCAGTCGTTGGGCTTTGCAAAGTTAAACAACTTGACTGGGTCACATTAACCTGACAGACTCAGGTTTAAAATGCAGGTTTAACAGATTCTAAGTCTGTGGCATGACAGGGGAAACCCAAAACTAGAAACTGACACTGAGTTGGAGTCCCTGAAGTTACTGGTTTCCTGAACCTATCATGGAATGAGGAGACTTGCTCACTTCCTACAGGTATCAAAATATACACCAGAGCAGAGTGCCTTCTGCACTTACTGTATTCCAGGCACCACAGAAAGCATGTACACTGTATCACCCCATTTAGCCCTCAACATTTTATTATGTAACTTTTTACAGATGGAGAAATCAAGGCTTAGAGGGCTGAGTAACCTGACCAAGGCCAGCCAGCTAGTGAAAGGCTGACTATCATCATGTGCTATTACAGTTCTGTTGCTGCTGGTGCTGCCTCTGCCTTTTTCCCCAGATTTTTATTTCCATAGATCAAAAGCAGATATACTTCCCCAAAGAAAAGCTCCACACAGACCAAATACAAGGGAGTGTCTTCCCACTCTACTTCCTGACCAATAGACTAGCTGGATGGCAAGAGACCTAAATTTTGTCTCAATTATAACATTTCGCTCACCATGAGTCCTTTTCTCTGTAACGAATAAACAGCTGAGGAGTCAGCTGTGTAGACATGTAACCATGTTTAATAGAGATGTAAGAAGGCTCTAAGATGCATTCACATCCTTGAGTGTGGGAACAAAGGACTTTTATGGCTTATTCTTATGACTTGTCCATTCCAGCTTTCTAACTCGGGTGAAGAGACATGGGAAAGGAGAAATCATTGGAATCCAGAAGCTGAAGTCTGACCACACTTACCAGTCTGCCCTTCTGAACGCTTCAGATGAAGAATGAGATCAAGCCATGGGATGACAGCCTTCCATCCTTTGGGCCATAACATAGCTTGTCCCTCCACTTAAAGCCTTGTCCTGGTGTGCTCCTAGGAGCCCATACATTTGTACCTCCTTGTTTAATACAAAGCCTGAGGCTCGAATACAGGAAATCAGACCTTTGGTATTTTGTTACCTTGTTGTTTGGATTTTTAAGCATAATTTAACTTAAAGTCTGTATTAGAGTAATATTCTACATGTGGAAAAATGAACATCTGTCAATAGCAACCTAACCTACGATAGGAAGCAACCTTGTGGATGAAACAGGCTATGTATTCTGTGGGATACCTTGCTGCCTCTGATAGTTTCCCCTCTTCCCTCAAGAAAGCAGGTGCTTTCTTCTCAGAAAGATACAGACTGCTGGCCTTTAATCCCAGCATTTGGGAGTCAGAGGTAAGGAGGATCACTGTGAGTTTGAGGCAAGCCTGAGACTAGAGTGAGTTCCAGGTCAGCCTGGCCTACAGCGAGACCCTACTTCAAAAAACAAAAACAAAAAAAAAAAAACAAAGTCAGTTTATGAAAGGCCTTGAATTTTAGCATAGAAGGTAAAGGATATAAATTCTGAATTAATAGCAGAGCCCTGACTCTGTACTCCTGGTTAACATTTACTTCATATGAGTACTTAAACAGATGTAAGGGTTAATGAGATGTCCAACGAGGAATCCACAGGATGATGTGCAGGCCATTGTGTGTGGTGATGGGGCTGCGGGAGGTAGGCACAAACTGAGGAAGGAGCAGAAGGGAAATGGGGAGTTGGCCCTATAGAAAAAGCATACCTAGTCATGGAAAATTATGTATATACAATGAGTTTCTGTGTGAAAAGAACTTTCTGTGCTAATTGAAGTTGAAGGGTCTTAAAGACCAAAGAATACCATTCATTTGTACAACATTGTTCAAACTTGAAATGTATTCTATCTCATTTGATTCTCACAACCCCCTTGAAATTTAAGCTGATAAGGTCCTTCAGAGCTTCGTCAGCCTAAGGTCACATAGCCACCAAGTGAGAAAGCCCATCTACTCTGTGACTTGCACACCTGGTGTCTTTCTCACATTTCACACCCTGCTCCTTAACATAGCTCCAATAGAGATAATTTACATAAAACTCTGCATACTCTTTGGAAGAAACAGTACTAAAGTAAAAGGTCAGTCAACCTTTCCAAGTTGAAGTCACTCAAAGGGATTAAGAATGATGGCCTAAGCCGGGTGTGGTGGCACACGCCTTTAATCCCAGCACTTGGGAGGCAGAGGTAGGAGAATCGCTATGAGTTCGAAGCCACCCTGAGACTACATAGTTAATTCCAGGACAGCCTGAGCTAGAGTAAAACCCTACCTCGAAAAACGAAGGAAAAGAAAAAAGAAAGATGTCCTAGAGGGCTGAGGAGATAGCTCCACAGGCTCTCGCTGCACCAGCATGAGGGCCTCAGGCCGCCTGCATCTGATCTCCAGCACCCACGTAAGTAAGCTGGCGTGGCCATGCTCACCTGTAACCCCAGTTCCGTGGAGAGTGGAGAATCACTAGAGTTTGCTGGTCAGCCACAACGAGAAAAACGGTAGTCCCAGATTCAATGAGAGACTGTCTCAAGAAAGGAAAGAGAGCCTCAGACATTCTTCTCTGGGTTCTGCATGCATGTGTGTGCACATAGGAGCATGTACCACACACACATCACACCACACAAACACATAAGAATGACCTAAAAACATTAGTTATTAGAGAACAATTAGAGAACTATGCCCCCTTGTTTTACCTACTGAGCAAGAATTCATTTGTTCATTCAGCAGTACCAGAAGACACATTAGCAACAATTAATACTAAATGTGCTCTTTTCTTAGGAAGTAGAGATAAAGAGGAACTTACTTCCTGTTTCACTTACATAGAAAGATCCACATTTGGGCTGCAGAGATGGCTTAGTTAAGGCACTTGCCTGCAAAATCTAAGGACCTAGGTTTGATTCCCCAGTACCCACGTAAGCCAGATGCACAAAGTGGTGAATGTGTCTGGAGTTCATTTGCAGTGGCTGGAGACCCTGGTGAGTCTATGTTTTCTCTCTCTGCCTCTCTCTTGCAAATAAATAAATAAGATTTTTTAAAAGCTCCACATTTAATGAAGGGTATATTCTTTTGAATTTATTTTAACTTATTTTTTATTTTTTGTAATTTTTAAAACACTTTTTTTATTTGAGAGAAAGAGAGACAGAATGGGTGCACCAGGGCCTCCAGCCACTGCAAACAAACTCCAGACACATGTACCACCTTGTGCACTATGTGGGTACTAGGGAACTGAACCTGGATCCTTAGACTTCACAGTCAAGTTCCTTAACCACTAAACCATCTCTCCAGCCCCTATTTTTTGTAATTTTTTTAATGAGAGGGAGGGAAAGATATTGGCATGCCAGGGCCTCCAGCCACTGCAATCGAACTCAAGACGACCTGGTGCGCATGTGCGACCTTGTGTACTCATATCACCTTGTGCATCGACTTATGTGGGACCTATAGAGTCGAACATGAGTCCTTAGGCTTTGCAGGTAAGCATCTTAACCACTAACCATCTTAACCAGCCCTATTTTAACTTTTTATTGGCAACCTCCATATATACATAAAATGTACCCTGATCATAATCCCTTCCCAACACCCACCTTTCTCCCCTTTCCACATCCCCTCCACTTGTTCTTTCCAATTAGTTCCTATTCTATTTTCATGTTATCATTTTCCCCTATTAGGTCTTGTGTAGGCAGCAACAGCCACTGTGCTATCATGATTTTTATGACCATTTTGTCTGGAAGACAGCATTCTAAAGCACTCCTCATCCTTTGGCTCTTATGTTCTTTCTGCCACCTCTTCCACAATGGTCCCTGAGCCTTGGAGGGTGTGATAGAGAATGTGTCCGTGCTGAATACTCCACTATCACTTCTTCTCAACACTTTGATGAGTTCTGAGTCTTCCCCCATTGGTCACTGCCATCTGAAAAGAGAAGTGTCTCTGGCCAAAAGTGAGAGTAGCGGGACATGGAATTCTAGGCCACCCTGACACTACATAGTGAATTCCAGGTCAGTCTGAGCTAGAGTGAGACCTTACCTCAAAAAGAGAGAGAGAGAGAGAGAGTGTGTGTGTGTGGGAGGGGGGGGTGTAGCATTAATATATATGGGCATAAACATAAATATTTAGAGGCAATTTAAGCTGGGTATGATAGTGTATGCCTTTAATCCCAGTAATCAGGAGGTAGAGGTGGGAGGACCACTGTGAGTTTCAGGCCAGCCTGGGAATACATAGTGAATTCCAGGTCAGCTTGGGCTAGAGCAAGACACTGCCTCAAAGAAGAAAAAAAAGTGCAATCTCAAGTCTGGAGAGATGGCTCAGCAGTTAAGGCACTTGCTTGCAAAGCCAGATCACCCAGGTTCAATTCCCCAATACCCATGTAAAGTCAGATGAACAAAGTGGCACATGCATCCAGAGTTTGTTTGCAGCAGCTAGAGGCCCTGGCATGCCCATTCTTTGTCTGTCTCTGTTTGCAAATAAAGTTAAAATAAATAAAATAGAGTGTAATCTCACTTTAGACTATCCCCTCTTTCTACCATACCATATATGATCACCCCAAGGCTAACCATGACAAAGCCTACCACGTCCTAAGAACACAAAGGTAACCTGACTTGGGATCCCAAGCCTTCCACTCACTTACACCTTCTCACAGTTAAAAGGGGATGACAATATCTATTAGACAGAATTGCTACAGGAATCAAATACAACTGTAAAACCACTGTGTACCCAAAAAGCACTCTAACCTTTTTTGCTCCTCTGCAACTTATCAAAATAACCCACTGTTGATCCAGCTCCCCCCTAGACCAAGCCACATCCGTTCTTTGTCCTCCAGGTCTACTTTGCTACCCAGACCCCATAAAAGATAATCACTAGAGGTCCATGGATTCAAGAAGAATTTTTAATAATTTGGATACTTTTGAGAAGAGAGAGGGAAAACCTCATCCCCACAGAAAAGCTTTCCCACCCTCCCCTGTCCCACAGTAAGAGACATACATTGCAATGACCAGTGCTTTAAGTACTTAGGACTTTTAAAAAAGATATCATTCTGAGCTGTCTATGGTGGGTGGTGGCTGAAGAGTAAAAGAGCCAGGAATAGACAACTTTGAACCCAGTTACCTCTTAAGCTGGCACTTCCAGGCAGTGCCTGACTGTGGCCCCCATCCCTACTCTTCTTTGCTGTGTGGCCAGTGACAAGGGCCTGGTTTGCAGTCCTGCTCTACAGCAAAACAGATGAACAATGTCTGAGTTGCGGCAAAGTGCATAGCCACCATGCCCCACTTGCCCACTATGGACGTCCACAGGAATAGGCTTCTAGAGGACAATGTTGGCAGGTGAAAGTATACACACAATCCAGATCCCAATACCCATGCTTGGGAAGTAGTTCCAAGGCAGTCCACCTTAGAAGATCCATTCTACCTCACTGTCTACATGTCCCTATTATGTAGCCTCTCATTTACTATGTAATTCATTAAGTCAGCCACCAACTTGCTAAAAAGTGTTGATACTCTTAATTCTGGGCAAAAGAGTTAATAATCAGTTTAGGGGCATTAAAGCCCAGGTTTCTGTCTCATAAAAGATGTACAATAAGTTCTTTAAAAAAATAAGTTACACAAAATCTTCTGGACACAAAACTCACATCCAGACAAGTCACAGAGAAGATCAGAAGCTAAAAAAAAAAAAAAGCCCAATCCTCACACAGAATTTGGCTTATTCACTGACCGGCCCCTCTGCAACCGACAGGGCTCTTCTCCTGGTATCCTCCTCTCGGGAGGGAACTTTGGCTTGTATGACTAACTGTGACTTCTCACCACTCTAACAGACTCTCCTCCTGGACTGGCAGAGAGCAGTCCCGGGGACCCTGGAGATGACCTTCTCAGGGCTTCACTGTGGAGTGTGACAGCAGAATCTTAGCCATGATTGCCATCAGCCCCCACCAGCCTATCTCGAGCAGAAAAGCTCAGAGAAATGGTGCAACTTCTCTGCTCTGTCAGCCAGAATGCAGTCAGCCCGGTCTCTTACACAAGCCACCTCTCTCAGTCACTGTTGCTCAGGTGCCTGTTTAGGAGATGGAGCTGTGGTCACAACAACAGTGGAGACAGCTTTGGACGAGCTGGAAGCTGTGCCCTGTTGGAGATGGGATGCAGGGACAGTCTGGATCCGCACCTGTTTGCAAAGAGAGGCAACCTGGTCAGCACACTGCAAATGGGTTGGTTCATCAGTTAAGAACAGCAAAAAAAAAGGCCAACAGACTGATTTGGATCTCACCTGTGTAGCCTGACCCTGTTGCTGAAGCTGCTGCAACTGCTGGGCAGTGAGGAAACTAACCGGCTTGTTACCAGCAATGAGTTTGGTACCTGCTGGCATGGTTGTGAGGATGATGTTGCGGCCCAGCCCACTTAGGCTGTGGAGGAAAAGAAGGAGTAAGATGTAAGGTAAGACCAAATGGTGGGATAAATGTCTCTTGGGCTCAGAGTGAAGGTATATACTCTACAAAGGACAACAAAGAGGTCTGGTGCCCAGCAAGTCCCAGCATTCTGGATTCAAACAACACCTAGTGATTAGTTCAGTTATTTTATTTCTTGGGCATTTAGACTAAATTGTGCCTGTGTTTTCCTGAAATCAATAACCCTACACTAATCAAAGTAACATCATTGCTTAAATTCCTGGATATACCTAAATGTGTGTCACGTGTACCATTTTAGTGTGAAAATTTTTGTTGACATTCTTCTATTAAGAGCTGACCTCAAACTATAGAAGAATTGGCTATTTGTGTGATGTTAGCTATCTGGAGCTTTATTTATAATTTATTTTGAAAAAATGCCACATTTATTCCCCAAATGTCAAGATTTTCTAGGCTTACCTAATTAGAATTATAAGGCTGAAGACATTTTTAAGCATATTTTATATGTAGTGAAATACTGTGAAAATACTAGTGAACAGCATTTTGCTGTAATGTTGATTTCAGTTATTAGAATTTAAAGAGCTAGTCACCAGGGTATGTTAGAGGAGCATAGTAATCATTTACTATAAAACAAACAGATGATTTTCTGTTTGCATGCAAATTATTTTGATAAGTGTGAAAATAAAAGTCTAAGAAATAATATTTTTACTTTTTTATCTAGACCTTTGCCCTCAATTTATACTTTGCTTTTTTGTACCACCACCTCCTAGAAACTTGTCATCATTTGTATCATATTGACTAGTTTATCATTTCAATTTTCTAGAGGCCCTTTATACCGAAATAAGATCTGGGTTCAGCCATAGCAAAGAAAATAGGAAATGAGCTAAGAATTCTACTAATGAAAACCACTGTTATATTTAGGCCCATGAGAGCATACACATGTGTAAGTCTAATCCTATGCTATATATGAATAGTCAGTAACTTGTAATATTTTTCACAAATGAAAGCTAATGTTTAAATTCCCAGCTTTAAGATCTTAGCATGTGTATGTATTTATAAAACTGAATCATGTGTTTTTTTCTCTGAATTACTGTATGTATCTCATCTAGCAATTGGATGCTCTCCAAAATGTTCACTAATCATCTAGCCTAATGACTAAATTTGTTTTTGTATATGTGTGTGCATTTGTATGTAAGTAGCTAGCCGCCGCCCCCCCCCGCCCGCCCAATTTGACATAGCTTGTCTCAGACATTAGAAAAGAGAATGAATATTTTATATGGAGAAAAAAAAAAACCTAGTGATTAGACCACCTTTCTTCTTCTAAGTTTTTACACACCCATAGTAGAAGCCTCTAAGGCACTGGATAAAATAGTGCTAAGCTCCATGCCCTGACCAGCACAAGTGGGATAGGGCCCAGGAGACTGGGCCCTGTGGGGTCAGTCTCAGTCACATTAAGACCCTTCCACCCTAAAATAGCCCCAACTGCTTGAGACTGTCCAACTGATTGCATTGGGCCTTTTATCCCTTTGGGTATGTGTGTGTATGTATGTGTGCACATTTGCATATTTGCGTGGAGGTCAGAGGTCAACACTGAGCATCTTACTTGATCAATAGCCACCTTACTTTCTGAAGTAGTTTTCTCACTATACCCAGGGATTGCTGACTAGGCTAGACAAGCCAGTCCACAAACTCCAAGGATCTTCCTGTCTCTGCCTCCCCAGAGCTGCAAATTCAGGCACAGCCAGCATACCCAGCATTTTACATGGGTGCTAGGCATGCGAAATCAGGTCCTCATGCTTGTGCAGTAAACATTTAACCCACTAAGCCATCTCTCCAGCTCCTTTTCTCTATTTAAAAGTCAAGGCCACAGAAAAACCATGAGCCCTTGCACTGCCATGGGTTCAGAGTTCGAATATTAAAGGAGGGGGGAGATCACTTACATCCATCTGAGGCTTGTTTACTACCTACATCCCAGCACCCTCCCAATTCTTTATTTTCAACCACTAATATATTATTATTATTACTGTCTCCTTACTCTGCAGTGTACACTGGAGACAAGTGAACTTGGGGGGGGGGAGGGTTGTTTGTTTTGTTTTGGTTTTTGGTTTTTGGAGGTAGGGTTCTAGCCCAGGCTGACCTGGAATTCACTACGGAGTCTCAGGGTGGCCTCGAACTCACGGCAACCCTCCTACCTCTGCCTCCTGAGTGTTGGGATTAAAGGCATGTGCCACCACGCCTGGCTAACTTGTGTTTTAATTACTGCATCTGGATCAGTGCTAGGTACTCAACGACTATTACTGATGAGTTTGACAAAGGTATCCACCTGTCCATCTGTGACAAAGGCTGAGAGTTACACCCTGTTCCCTTCCCTCAAGTTTGCTCCGCTACAAATAGCACTCACTTGGCTCCAAGGTTGCCTTTGATGATGGGGGCAGTGACCACACTCTTGCCCTTCATTGGCTGGCTAATAACAGAGAGTGGAACTGTGATCCGTGTAGGCAGCTTCCCCTACAGAAAAAGAGCAATCACCTTTTGTGAGACAGGACACAAAAACCCACCAAGCATCACCTACCAGGGTAAGAAACGAGAACAAGCACTAAAGATGCTTGTAGTCCTCATTCCCAGAAGGATTCTAGCATTCCTAGGGTTTTAGCACACAGAGCCCTTACAAGAAAATGGCTTTTTTAATCAGTTTGGGTCATGTGATTTATTATCTTCTTCTTTCTCACAAACTAAAAAGCAACAACTGTATATTCACAGCTAAGAGTCTGCCTTGAGTCTCAAAACAGACTTTGGGGGCTGGAGAGATGCCTTAGCGGTTAAGGTGTTTGCCTGCAAAGCCAAAGGACTCTAGTTCGATTCCCCAGGACCCACGTTAACCAGATGCACAAGGGGGTGCATGCACCTGGAATTTGTTTGCAGGGGCTAGAGGCCATGGCATGCCCATTATCTCACTCTCCCCCTCTCTCTTGTCAAGTAAATAGTAAATAAAAATATTTCTTAAAAATTTAATTTAATTTTTTAAAATAGGGACTTTGGACTTGGATTCTGTTTGTTTGTTCTTTTGAAACTGGGTCTCACTAGCCTCAAACACACCATCTTTCTGCCTCAGCTTTGAAAGTAGTATGCTCCACAATGGCCAGGTAATAGACTTGGACTTTGGAACAATGTTGAAACGGTTTTAAGACTTTGGAAACAAAATCCAGGACTTCCGGGTAAGATAGCAGCACAGGAGCCACACCAAACAAGCCTAGGGAGGAATTTAAGCAAAATCCCAGCAAAATACACTCTTCTTCTGAAAAATGAAGGAGTATAGGTTATTCTTAGACACAGTGGAGAAGCCGGAGAAGCCAAGATTCACCAGAAAGAAAGAAAATGCCCAGAATCCCACTGAGGCGCTCGTGGCCCACCCAGCGCAGTCCCGCCAGGTGGCAGCAGCAGCAGCAGAGACCAATCAACAGATTTTTCAGCTCCATCAGCCTTCTTGCAAAGTTAAGAAATCTGAAGGAAAGAGCTGAGATCAACTAAAGAGCTACTGAAAGTGAGAGCAACTCCTTAAGTCTGAACTCTCCCATCCCCCACCATCAGAACCACGAACCTCCAGCATTGAGCCCCGGGTGGCAGCACAGCCAGCAGAGCGGTTCAGAGGTGCAGCCACACAGCGCAACATGGAGGGATCGAGGCGGGCACTCAGCATTGGTGAGATTAGTAGCCACCCCAAAAGGTAACAAGGCTGACTGACCCCCCCCAAAAAAAAACCACAGGTACACAGGCCTGCAAGAGCTCCTCTCTCTTTCCTTGTCAGGGCAGGTTATGGGGTATATATTCTTGGTTGGCTTTACCATTTTCAAATAACCTGTATCTGGGGGTTGCATTTTGTTGCCTTTGATGCTTTCATATCTATAGGGCATATGTCTTTTAGTTCTGTCATTATTGGAGGTAGGGTCTGATCCAGATCCAGGTTGACCTGGAACCAAATTCAGAACAGGAATCTCTACCTCCCAGATAACAAGGTTAGGGGTGTAGAACACCACACATCCTTAGGGATTTTGGCTTTATATGACTATCGGTTTGTTTTAATCCCCACAATTGCACACTTTGTGCTGGCTTTTATTGATTGTGTATGTTACTCGGTTGAAGTTTAAAATTTGCCAGTAAATTATTCCACCCAGTCCAATAGAATACTTGCTTAGCAAGCAAACTCAACCTAGGATTACTTCTGCAGCTGGACTGGGGTACAAGAGCTACACCTGGCACCTTGAACTCATATCCTGAGGGTATTTCGAGGTGGAGTGCCACCTGTGGGAACACTGCACATAAGTAGAAAACCCAAGCATTAAATCAATTCAGGATGCAAAAGTCGCTATATTATAATACAAGAAACTCAAAGAATCAAGACAATACAGTCCCACCAAGCACTATAAATCCATCAGAAATGATCACCAATGAGACTGCTTTAGATGAAATGCCTGACAAAGATTTCAAGAAAATGATGGTATCTATGATCAAAGAAATCAGAGAAAAAAATGAAGGGAATCAAAGAAGAAAATAAAGGAATTAAAGAACAAACTTCTGAAAGAGAACACAGGAAACCAGCTTAATGAAATAAGGAGGTCATTACAAGACATGAGTAAGGAAATAGAAATATTGAAGAAAAACCAGGCTGAAATCCTAGCTCTGAAGAATACAGTCAGTAAAATTAAAAAACTCTGTTGAAATATCTCCAGTAGAATGGATGAAGGAGAGAACAGAATATCTAAACTAGAAGACCAGGTGGCAGACCTAATACAGCCCAACAAAGAGGAAGACAAGCTAACAGCAAGGTATGAATGGGAATTTCAAGATATCCAGGACACTATGAAAAGATCAAACATAAGAATTCAGAGTGTAACAAAGGGAGAAGAATTTCAATCCAGAGACTTAGCAGGTGTTTTCAACAAAATCATAGAAGAAAATTTTCCTCAAATTGGGAAAGAAATGCCAATGCAGATACAAGAAGCTTTTAGAACACCAAACATACAAAATGTGGAAAGAACCTCTCCCCGCCATGTTATAATTAAACTACTAAACACATAAACCAAAGAAAATATATTGAAAGCAGTTAGAGAGAAAAAGCAAGTCATCTACAAAGGCAAGCCCATCAGAATAACTGCAGATTACTCAACACAAACTTTAAAAGGCAGAAGGGTTTGGAATGATGTAACCCAAGTTCTGAAAGATAACAACTGTCAACCAAGATTACTTTATCCTGCAAAGCTATTTATCCAAATTGATGGAGAAATAAGGACATTCCACAACAAAAACAAGCTAAACGAATTTATGACAACTAAACCAGCTCTACAGAAAATACTTGAAGGAATTCTTAATGACAAAGAGAAAGCAAAACACACATAGGAGGAAATAGGAAACACTAAACCACATTCAAATAACAGTTAAAACAAACGAGTAAAGGGAAAACAGGAATAACTACAAAATAAGAAGAATGGTGAGAAGAAATGCATACCTTTCAATAGTAACTCTTAATATCAATGGCCTCAATGTTCCAAGCAAAAGACAAAGGCTTGCAGACTGGATTAAAAGTCAGGATCCTGCCATTTGTTGTCTCCAGGAAACTTATCTCTCAATAAAAGATAGACACCACTTTAGGATGAAAGGATGGAAAACGGTATTTCAAGCAAATGGACCTAGGAAACAAGCACAAGGTTGCTATCCTAATATCTGACAGGATAGACTTCAAACCAACATGAGTGAGGAAAGATAAAGAAGGTCATTTTAATTGATTAAAAGGAACACTCCAACAGGAAGACTATACAATCCTAAACATATATGCACCTAACATGGGGGCTAACAGTTTCATCAAACAAACACTATTAGACTTAAGGTCACAGATAACATCAAACACAATTGTAGTGGGAGACTTCAATACCCCACTCTCATCAATTGACCGGTCATCCTGGCAAAAAATAAACAGAGACATCTGAATTAAATGATGTCATGGAACAAATAGACCTAACAGACATCTATAGAACATTCCATCCAAATGCTGCAAAATATACATTTTTCTCAACTGCAGAATATACATTTTTCTCAGCAGCACATGGAACATTCTCTAAAATAGACCATATATTAGGACACAAAGCAAATCTCAACAAATACAGAAAAACTGAAATAATCCCTTGTACCCTATCTGACCACAATGGGATTACACGGCAAATCAGCAACAACAAAACTTGCAGAGCATACAGAAACTTATGGAGACTAAACAGTACACTATTGAATGATCAATGAGTCATTGAAGAAATCAAAAAGGAAATCAATAAATTCATAGAATCAAATGATGATGAGAACACAATATACCAAAACCTTTGGGACACAATGAAGGCAGTCCTAAGAGGGAAATTTATAGCTCTAAATGCCTATATTAAGAAATTAGAGAGTTCACACATAAACAATTTATTGTTTCACCTTAAGACCTTGGAAAAAGAAGAACAAGGCAAACCAAAAATCAGCAGACGAGAAGAAATAATAAAGATTAGGGCAGAAATTAGTGAAATAGAAACAAACAAACAAGCAAGAACAACAACAACAACAAAGCAATCCAAAGGATCAATGAAACGAAGATTTGGTTCTTTGAAAGGATAAACAAGATTGATAAACCCTTTGCAAATTAGTGATGAAAAAGGCACCATTACAACAGATACCAAAGAAATTCAATAATTATAATGACATACTTTAAGAATATATAAGCAGGCTGGAGAGATGGCTTAGCAGTTAAGTGCTTGCCTGTGAAGCCTAAAGACCCCAGTTCGAGGCTTAATTACCCAGGACCCATGTAAGCCAGATGCACAAGGTGGCACATGCATTCTGGAGTTCGTTTGCAATGGCTAGAGGCCCTAGTGTGTCCATTCTCTCTCTCTCTCTCTCCCTCCATCCCTCTCTCTCTCTCTCTTTCTCTCTGTCGTTCTCAAATAAATATATAAAGAAAGAAAGAAATTTAAGGATACATATGCCTCTAAGTTTGAATATCTGAAAGAAGTGGATGATTTCCTTGATTCAAATGACCTACCAAAATTAAATCAAGATGAGATAAACCATCTGAATAGACCTATAACAAGTACAAAGATCCAAGCAGTTATAAAGTCTTCTAACTAATAAAACTCCAGGCCCAGATAGACTCACTGGTGAATTTTACCAGACCTTCATGGAAGAACTAACACCACTGTTTCTCAAACTTTTCCATAAAATAGAAGAGGAAGGAATTCTACCGAACTCCTTCTATAAAGCCAGCATCATCCTCATACCAAAACCAGACAAAGCCAGAACAAAAAAGGAAATTACAGACCAATATTCCTCATGAACACAGATGCAAAAATTATCAACAAAATATTAGCAAACAGAACACAAGAATATATCAAAAAGATTAATCAACCCCAACCAAGTTGGATTTATCCCAGGGATGCAGGGATGGTTCAACATACGCAAATCAATAAACATAATACATCATATAAATGGTCTGAAGGACAAAAATCACATGATCATCACAATAGATACAGAAAAGGAATTTGACAAAATCCAACATTCTTTCATGGTAAAAGGTATTACAGAAACAGAACAGAAGGAACATATCTCAACATAAAAAAAGGTACTTATGACAAACTTACAGCCAACATATTACTAAATGGTGAAAAACTCGAAGATTTTCCACTAAATTCAGGAACAAAACAAGGGTGTCCACTCTCTCCACTTTTATTTAATATAGTACTGGAAGTCTTAGCTATAGCAATAAGGCAAGAGACACTCATAAAAGGGATACAAATTGGAAAGGAAGAGATCAAATTATCATTATCTGCAGATGATATGATTCTAAACATAAAAGACCCTAATAACTCTACCAGCAAACTGTTAGAGCTGATAAACACTTTTATCAATGTAGCAGGATACAAAATAAAATACACAAAAATCAATAGCTTTCCTATATACTTACAACAAGCATGCGGAGAATGAAATCAGGGAATCTCTCCCATTAACAACTGCCTCAAAAAAAAAAAGTACCTTGGAATAAACTTAACTAAGGAAATGAAGGAACTCTACAATGAGAACTTTAAAATACTCAACACAAGGAAATGGAACAACATCCCATGTTCTTGGATTGGAAGAATAAATACTGTGAAAATGTCAATCTCACCAAAAGCAATCTACACATTATTGCAATCCCAATTAAAATTCCAATGACATTCTTCACAGGAATAGAAAAAATAATCCTAAAATTCATTTGGAAGTAAAAAAAACCCTCCAATAGCCAAAACGATTTTGGGCAAAGATAAGGCTGGTGGCATCACCATACCAGAGTTTAAGCTATATTACAAAGCCACAGTAACAAAAACAGCATGGTATTGGCACAAAGACAGACATGTAGATCAATGGAACACAACAGAGGACCCAAATGTTAATCCAGGCAGCTAAAGCCATCTGATTTTTGACAAAAATGCCAAAAACATTCATTGGAGAAAAGACAGCCTCTTCAACAAGTGGTGCTGGGAAAACTGTATATCTATGTGTAGAAAGTTGAAAATAGATCCTTGTCTTTCTCCCCACACAATAATCAAATCCAAGTGGATCAGGGACCTTAATATCAGACCTGAAACTCGGAAATTGCTAGAGGAAAAGGTAGAGGAAACCCTTCAATATATTGGCATAAGTAATGACTTTCTGAATATAACCCCAATTGCTCAGAAAATAAAACCACTAATCAACTACTGGGATCTCATGAAATTACAAAGCTTTTGTACAGCAAGGGACACTGAATAAAGCAAAGAGACAAACTACAGGATGGGAAAAAATATTTGCCAGTTACACATCTAACAGAGGATTAATATACAGAATATACAAAAAAACTCAAAAAAAAAAAAACAGAACAATAAGAAATCAAACAACCCATTCAAAAAAAAAAAAAAA
Source organism: Dipus sagitta (assembly GCA_036346955.1). Taxonomy (NCBI): domain Eukaryota; kingdom Metazoa; phylum Chordata; class Mammalia; order Rodentia; family Dipodidae; genus Dipus; species Dipus sagitta. The sequence continues at coordinate 79,647,495 of CM070772.1, read as the reverse complement.
AAAGGGCTATGGAACTAAATAGAGAGTTTTCACCAGAAGAAATACAGATGGCATATAAACAACTTTAAAAAGTGTTCTACATCCTCAGCCATCAGGGAACTGCAAACTAAAACTACTTTGAGATTCCATCTCTCCCCCATCAAAATGGCTACCATCAAGAAAACAAATGACAATAAGTGTTGGCAAGGATGTGGTATAAGGGGAACCCTTCTGCACTGTTAGTGAAAATGTAATCTGGTACAATCATTGTGGAAATCAGTGTGGAGGTTCTTGAGACAGCTAAAAATAGATTTACCAGGCTGGAGAGATGGCTTAGTGGTTAAGCACTTGCCTATGAAGCCTAAGGACCCCGGTTCAAGGCTCGATTCACATACCCCACTACAATAGTGCTCCTCACCTTGAAGCTAAGGAAAACACAAACACATGTGAGTATGGCGTTTGTGGGAGGAGGCATTTTAAGATATTGGGAAAAGTTTAGTTCATAATTTGAGAATAATTTTAAAAATATGAAATGAGATCCCTATCCCATAAAACCCTGTCTCAAATGTACTATAAAGTCTTACTTTTTTACAGTCAAAATTGTATGAAAATCAAAGTTAATATTTTAATAATCATGGGGTAAGGAAGGCAGAGATACAGAACACTGAAACCATAACAAAAAAAAAAAGTCAATAGGTCTAACGAGATAAAATTAAATACCTGTAGAGCAAGAGGCTCTAAACACAAGGTTAAAAGATGACAGACTAAGCTGTCAACCCCACAACTTGAAAAGCTAAGAGGTGAATCACTGTAAGAATGAGGCCAGTTTGCTCCACATCGTGAATTCCACGTCAAACAGGAATACTTAGCAAAACCACAGTTCAAAGAAACAAAATAGAACTAGATGACAGACTGTAAGAATTTTTTTTCCCTGAAGTTTTAGAAGCCATAAGCAGGGAGCTTGAGCACTGACTAAAAGATAATACTTTCTGTACATATAAAATATAAAGGGTCACTTCACACAATATGAAAAACCTAAGTACTTCCTCTCCCCAGACCAAAAAACAAAAACAACAAACAAAAAATTGTTCAACACTAGAGAGCGTATCTCCACATGCATGGAGGCTTAACTTCACTCAGAATTAGGGACACAAAACAGATAATCATTCCCTTCCCTCCAGTAATACAGGAAATCAAGTTAAGTAGACTTTTCCCTTAAACCAGCTAGCAGTGGCTAGTCTGGAAAAAACGAGGCTTACTGATGAGAATGTAAGCTTACATGGTCTTTTAGAGAGCACAATTGAGTGTCAAATTAGTGTCACCCTAACGATCTCTGCTTCATACTTAAACACTTGTATTAAAGGATTACCATGATACTGGTAACAGTAGCAACAGGCCTTGTAACAGATTCCCTTCTTATAAATTACTTTATCACTAAAAAGGGCATGCATAATAGGAGTGTGGCCTAGAATGTTTTCTGAAAGTTTTCATAAATAAGCAAATCATAGTATATATAGTCAAGGCTCTCATAGTTGGGTTTTTATGGATTTTTTTCCTTAAATTGTATTCATATGCATGGAAGTACTCGGGAGAAGGACTGAAGGATAAATGCTGCATTACTAATTAGCCCTTGTAAACTGGTGTGGGTGAAAGAAATTTTTTATCTTACCTTGAACTTGCTACTGTTATTTAATATTTTTAAGAATGTATGCATGTATTTACAAACTACTTCTTAAAGAAAACAACAAAAAATTCTATCATTAAATAATATCTTTTTGTCAAATGAGATGATGTGGACAGGGTCTCTACTTCCCATTTCCTCAAGAAGCTTCCTAGTCCTGACAAAGTCTACTGAGAGACGAGATATTGAACAATCTTAGTTTCCCAGGCCTGGTATGGTGGCATGTGCCTGTAATCTCAGTATTCTGTGGGCTGCCATAGGAGGGCTAAGGATCAAGAAGAGTTCAGCTTGGCAAACAGCACGTTGTACACCAGCCTCAGCTATGTAGCAAGACTCTGTCTTCCACCCAAGGTTACTTTCCTGAACAAAGGGGTACTCTTTATCACAGATGTTACTCACAGCCTGGGATGTGGACACGACCGTGGTGCTGACAGGGACCTGCCGCACAGGTGGGGGCTCCTGTACCAATGCTGATGGGGGTGCTTGTGGCCCCAGAAGCCACAGCCACAGTCTTGGACACAGTGGCATTCATACTGGGCAAGGATACCGCTGAAGAATGGACAGTTCCAGACCCACTAGCAACTGAGGCCCCCTGCTTGGCGTGTGTTGCAACAGTGATGGTCTGGCCTGCTTTAGGAGGCATCACTCCCAGGCCCTGCACAATGCGGATTGTGGCAGCTGGTTTCGCTTCTGAAGAGGCCACTGTGTTCTTTCCCTTCTGATCTGCCACACTCACACCAAGGGCTGGCATCAGACGAAAAGCTGAATTTGAGGCTTCTGTTGGCTTGAGGTCAGGAGTTACTTTGACCACAGTGGTACCTGCTGGAGAGGATGAAGGAACACTGGCAGAAGAGGCCTTGGCAGGACTGTCAGCTGTGTGGACGGGATTGGAAGTGACGTGTAAGGTAGCAGAGATGCCTTTGCCTGCAGTGCCACTTCCTGTCCCAAAGAGGTCCTGGGTCAATTTGACTGTGGTAACCTGAGACTTGGCCAACGTGGCCATCATGTCGGGCGTGATTCGCAAAACTGTCTGGCCCTTGGCATCTGTGGTGATCGAAGAGGGTGGCAGACGCAATACATCCTTACTCTGGATACGGAAGTTAGTGGTTGTAAGTGGAATGCTGTTGCCTGTCTGAGGCTTCACACCAAGCTGCCCAGTGATGGCCACCTGAATGGGGAGACAAAGCACCAATGAAGGGATTCACAATGCTAAGTTGGTTACATAGCAGAATAAAAAGAACTCTACTAATGGGTATATACTTCATAAATCTTGAACTGTTTGAGAAATGGTAAACATGAACAAAAGTAGAGAAAAATGCAATAAACTCCTTCACCCAGCTTTAAAAGTAACTACTGTGTCCATCTGGTTTATCAATCCTTCTCTGTCCTTTGGAGGGTGTGGGGAGACAGAAGTTGTAATTTTGACATGGCTATCGGTAGCATTGATAGAACTAGAAATGAAGTGTAAGGTACCAGAGATGCCTAAGAAGAATGCTGGAGATTGAATTCAGAGCCTTACCACTGAGCTACACGTATATCCTCAGCCCATAAAAACTAGAATATTTTAAAGTAAATCCAGATACATCATTTTACTGATTAAATACATGCATATACCTCTAGCCCAGAAAAGGATTTTTGGTGGAACTTTTACTGGACCACTGCCAAGGCAAGTAAACACAAAAGATATTAGCTATCCCTAACAAACAGTAAGTCTAACCATTTACACCTCCTGCCCTACTCCATTCCCCCTCGACATTCCAGTCCAGCCCAAATCTGTTCTCTTCAGAAGTAAAATTCTTCAAAAACTTATGTATATTTACCACTTCTGCTTCCTTACCTTATGTTGTCTTGAACCCCTGGGCTTAGTCATGTCTACTGGATAGCTACGCAGCGAGTCTCACCAATACTCTCACCACATACCACATAGGCAACTGCTTCCCTTACACAAACTAATCTGTTCCAAATCCCAATTTTTTTTCATCTCAGCAACTGATACCACTGTCTACTGCATCACTCTAGCCAAGTCCATGGGGCCATTCTCAACTCCTTCCCTCAGAGTCACACTCAAACCTCTAGCAAGCCACACTGACTACAGTCAGCGTCCCTCCTTACCTCTCACCTGGGCTGCTGCAGCTTCCCACATAGTTTCCCTGCTTCCATTCTTGTTCCTTGTACAGTTTACTGAATCTAGCAGCACAGGATTTAACTGTAAACCAGATCAAGTCACTATGGCCCACAACCTGCCAATGACTCCCCCCTCACATTTGATTCGGAATCAAAGTTCAACACAGTCCAAACACTGGCAACTTCTCCCAAACTCAATGCCTGTGGCTAAGCTTCCGCCACCATGGTTTTTCTTGCTCCTCAAATGTACTCCTGACATAGAACACTTACTTTCCATCCCTAGGCAAGGAATGCTTTATCTCCAGGTCACCATGATATGACATGGCTTCAGTCTTCTTCTCAAGAGCCTGTCTCCTATTGCAAGGCTAAAACAACACATGACCACTCTACTCTTAATGTTCAGCAACTCTCAGTATTTAGTATCTGACAATGACCTAGTCATCTGCCTCCTATCCCTATGAAGTATGAGCTCCACAAAGTCACAAGCTTAGTATACCCCCAAATCTCCCAAAGACAAGAAAGAACTATTGAATGAAAAATATTATTTTATCATTATGGCGGTGTCTACCCACAGTACACAGTACACAGTACACAGTACCGGCTAACATCTATAAACCACACAGGACAGTGAGGTAGGCAGGGAGCACTGTCCTAGTACTAGCTGCCAGTTTGCCTTAAAATTTATGTGTTTTATTTATTTGTTTGTTTGTTTATGAATGACTGAATGAAACAAAGACATAATGGGCACACCAGGGCCTCTTGCCACTGCAAACAAAGCAAACAAAACTCCAGATCCATGTGTACTTTGTGTGTCTGGCTTTACGTGCATACTGGGGAATTAAACCTGGGCCACAAGGCTTTGTTAAGTTAGCACATTTAACTGCCAAGCCATCTCTCCAGCCCATGCCTCACAATTTTTGAAATGCAATGGTTTTCCTTGCATTTTTACAACTACAAAAAGCACAAATGCAGCAAACTGAAAAGCCAGCAAAAACTTTCATAGGAACTGAACTCCAGAAACTCAGCTACCAAAGGCTGAATTATATGAAAAGAAATGGAAAAATTTCTTTAGTACACACAAAGGCCTCACTGCCTTTAGCAGGGACTCACCCTTGGAGTTCCTTCAAACTGTAAGAAAAAAAGACAGGAAATCTTTTTTCCACAGGCATCCACTGTTCAGGAACCTCCCGCCCAGTAACTCTTTGCTTTAAATGTTAGGACACCAGAATCAGGTCCACCTACCTGCTTAATGATGTTCTGTCCTGTGACATTCTGAATGACAGCTGTTGTGGAGGCACTTGGGGCAGAGCTCCCAGGAGAACTTGAGGCTGGCTTGCTCACTGGGCTGACTGCAGCAGGGAGACTTGTCACTGTAAGCCCTGTCTGCCCAGGACCTGGCCGTTGCACAGTAGCTGCTGCAGTCTGTCCCTTGACTGGAACAGTGGCCATGACTGCCTAGTTTAGGATGTGAGGCCAAGAACCCAATTAGACACCAAGATGGACAGCAGCCCTACAAGCATGGCCCACGTGTCTCCACCCAAAGGACCCTGCTTCTTCTGAAAGTACCCTGCTCTCAAGAGTTTACGATCCATCAAGCTCTGAAATGGACACTGCAAATCTTTGCACTTAATTTTCACACTATCTTTACATTTAACATCTCATTTTATTCTTATTCTATCCATCTCATATACAGGAATGGAAACTAGGTCAGGATGCAACTCTTCACACAAATAGCCAATGGTATGGCTGAGACACAATGGAGATTGCAACTCAAGAGCTATGACTTTTTTTTTTCTTTTTTTATTTTTCGAGGTAGGGTCTTACTGTAACCCAGGCTGACCTGGAATTCACTATGTAGTCTCAGGCTGGCCTTGAACTCACAGCAATTCTACCTCTGCCTCCCAAGTGCTGGGATTAAAGGCGTGTACAACCATAACTGGGTAAGAGCTTCGATTTTTATCCCTCTAGCAGGGCCCTGACATGGGAATAAAGGTCTGGTTTCTAGTATGTAAAATAGAGTACCTAAACATTCTTGCCCAGCTTTGAACATTAAATAAGTTATTTCAGTGAACTTCTTATCAATGGCAGCAATCTATGACTCCCAGGCCCTCCTCAGACTCTGCCCATTTGACTCATCAGCTCACTCTGGGTCTGCTAATGAACTACAGCACTCCTGTTTACCTGGGGCATTACTTTGGTCTGTGTAGCAGTGGCTGGCACCCGGATCTGCGGTCCTGCTGGCATTGATGGCATTGTCTGTGTTGGCCCTGATGACTGCTGGGGGACAGCAGGAAGGCTGGGCTGGGCCACCACCCGAACCTGAGGCAGTCCAGCTGAGCTAGAATGGCTCACGACGCGGGCAGTGGCCTGAGAGCTGGGTGGAGTCTGGCTAGAGGCTGGGGAAAGCATTGTTCCTAGCTGTGGCATTGTTGGTGAAGATACCAGAAGAACACTATGAGGAAAACAGGGAAAAAGAAACAAAAACTTAGGACACACAGGCAAAGGGACTTTGAAGGGGAAAAGTTGGTCAAAAAATACAGACACTTACCCTGAACTAGATTTAGCTGGTTCTGAGACAGTGGTAGAGCTACTTTTGTTCACCAACGACATAGGTGGAGGAGAGATAGGGGTGGTAGGCAATGCTGGTGTGGTAGGAGTTACAGGTGTGACCGGGGTGGGGGGCATGCTGGAGTCACTGAGGCTCATCTGGCTCTGCTCAGAAGGCCCACTACTAAGGCCCTTCATGGAGCTTTCCTTATTAATGGACTTCTAGAAAGGAAAGAGGAACTGATTTCAGGCATCATGAAGATTCCACAGAAGAAGGTACAGGCCCTGAGTTAGATGAAAACTGAGTATCTTTACCTACCTGCCTTGCCTGCCCCACAATCTCTAAGGCAGATGGTTTCACAAGGTCACTTACCACCTTGGGTGGGAGCTTGGGTTTTTGTTGAAGGGCTTTTCTGGCTTTAGCTGCTGCTGCTTGAGCTTGATGAATCCGCTCTATAAACAAGAGTTTACAGTGGTAAGCAAAGGTTAACCTTAGCAGGCAAATGAAGGTGACCATTGAAAACCATGGCCTTGGAGCTTAGCATGGTGGCACATACCTTTAATCCCAGCACTTGGGAGGCAGAGGTAGGAGAACTGCTATGGGTTTGAGGCCAGCCTGAGACTAAATAGTGAATTCCATCCAGGTCAGCCTGGCTTGAGTTAGACCCAAGGCCTTGGGCTGGAGAGATGGCTTAGCGGTTAAGACACTTTGCACGCAAAACCTAAGGACCCATGTTTGACTCTACAGGACCCACATAAGCCAGACACACATGGTGACACAAGCGTACAAGGTTGCACATGCGTGCAAGGTGGCACATGCATCTGGAGTTCGACCATTCTGCCTGGAGGCTCTGGGATGCAAATTCTCTCTCACTAAAAAAATAAGGCCTTGGGTTGAAGAAATGGCACAGCAGTTGAAGGCACTTGCTTGCAAAGCCTAACAGCCTGGGTTCAGTTTCTCAGTACCCACATAGGACCAAATGCACAAAGTGACTCATGCATCTAGAGTTGGTTTGCACTGGCAAGAGGACTTTGCATGCTTGTACTCCCCCCCCCCCCCGTCTGCCTCTCTCAAATAAATAAAACATTTTAAAAAATAAAAATAAACAAGGCTTTTCCAGAGGCTGTAACCTAAGTACTCAGGAGGCTAAAGCTGGAGGACAATAAATTCAAGGTCAGCCTAGGCTATGCAGACTAGACCATCCCAGAACAAACAGAAGAAAAAACAGCTGGCCATGATTTCATACACCTAAAATCCTAGCAAGCACTGGGAAGGCAGAAAAGAATCTCAAGTTCACAGCCAGCCTGGACAACATAGCAAGTTCCAGGCCAATTGACTACATAGCTACATTCTGTCTCAAAAACAAAATTAAAAAAAAAAAAAAAAAAAAAAAAACAGGCTGGGGAAATGGCTTAGCGGTTAAGGCCTGCAAAGCCTAAGGACCCCGGTTCAATTCCCCAGGACCCACATAAGCCATTTGTAGTGGCTGGAGGCCCTGTTGTGCCCATTCTCTCTCTTTCTCTCAAATAAATAAATAAATAAAATATTTTAAAAATAAAATAAATAAGAAATAAAACAAGACAACTCAACCTTGTTGACATATTGGATTCTACCTCTATAATCCTATCCTAGCTAAATGCCAATGAAGAGAACAATAGAAAGCCAGGCATGGTGTTTCACTCAGGTGGCTAATGAAGAGGAATTGCCATGAGCTCAAGGATAGCCTGGGCTATAGAGTGAATTGGAGGCCAGCCTGTGCTAAGGTAAAACCCTCCCTCAAAACAAAACAAACAAAAAAGAAAAACAGAACTATCACAAAAATTCAGACCCTTCTCCAGTCAGCACATACCCAGAGGCCTAACATACCAAACTCCTCCTCACTCCGGTCCCGATGCAGGTAGATCCACAGTTTCCGTCCAATGTCATATTTCACACAAGGGTCTTTTTCATAATGGAGTCTGTCTAGTGCACCACTCACTACAGTGTTTACCTAAGAATAGAGCAAAGGAGGTAGGGACAAGCTAACCAAAGTCATCTGCACACCATAGAAAAACCACAATAGATAACATATCCTATCTAAGTCTAGCTGTGACCTTAAAATGGCTCACCCAGTCTATCAGCAAAACAAAAAAAAATATAAAATCTTCTTAAGACATTATCTAATGTCATTGTAACGATACTGTGAATTCATTAATTGTAGTTGCCTGTACTGTAAGAAAAAGTAAAGTTTAAAGCCAATTTGTGCTTTGCTGATAGCCAGGACTTTTGGTCATCGCTGTCTACATTTTTCAAGATGTCCTTTTCCGCCGCGTGTGGTGGCACACACCTTTAATCCCAGCACTCGGGAGGCAAAGGTAAGAAGATCACAGTGAGTTCAAGGCCACCCTGAGAATACATCATGAAGTCCAGGTCAGCCCAAGATAGAATGAGAACCTACCTCGAAAGAACAAAAAACAAAAAACTTTTTTCCCCTTCTCATTGTTTTATTGGGTTATGGTCTTGTTTTTTAATCTTAATATGTTGGCATAGGTTTCAAACTCAAAACCCTCCTACCTCAGCCTCCTAAAACAGCTGGGATTATAGGTATATGCCACCATGCCTCGCTTTTCTTCATTCGGTATTTTTTTATTATTTATACAAGGAGTCTGGTGTGGTGGTTCACAACTGTAATTCTAGCACTCAGGAGGCTAAAGTAGGAGGCTCACTATGAGTTCAAGGACAGCCTGAGCTACAGGGTGGGTTTCAGGTCAGCCTACGCTAGAGTGAGACCCTGCCCCCCTCCCCACAAATAAACAAACAATTAAGAATTTATGTTAGATGTTACAAACACAACTGACTGGCAAACACTTGTCTAACACGTGGAAGGCCCTGGGTTAAGTCCCTGGTACCACAATAATAAAGTATAATTTATACCTCCTAATAATTTTTCTCAAATACATTCTGGAATGAAGTCATGCAAAGCTGTTTCTCCAATTTACCTGAGTGCTGGTGACATCTGGTGCAAGAAACTGAGAGTCCTTGAGCAGTTCACAGATCTCTGCCCGGGTGCCTTCTCCATTAGGCAATCGAGCGGCAGCATCCCGAACTGACAACATCAAAAAAAGCAAAGTCGGGGCTGGGGAGATGGCTCAGCAGCCAAAGGTGCTTGCTGGCAAAGTCTGCTGACCTGGGTTCGAGTCCCCAGTACCCACATAAAGCCAAATGCACAAAGCGGCACATGTGCCTGGAGTTCATTTGCAATGGCAAGAAGCCCTGGAGCACCCATTCGTTCTCATTCTCTCATTCATTCATATTCTCTCTCCTCACAAGTAATTTTTTTTAAAGCAAAGTTTAAGGGTCAAGCAAGGCTTCCACTGAGGAACGATCCCCTGACTCAGCATTTCTGTCTTATCTGTCTGCTGAACCAGGGGGACACTGCCCTCTAGTGGCCAGACACTGCCATCAACCTTTCCTAAACTTTACACTCCTACACACCACCTCCCTATTCAGTGATACTATGAATTGGGTACGAATACCACGTCTCAACTGAAATTTCACATTTCCTTCAATTATCAACAAAGGTCATAAACCATATATTGGTAGCACCATGATGTAATGTAATGTGTGAAAGGACAACTCAAATCATATATATATACTCTCCTCCCATTTGAAAGTGGTAGAGGTTATACCCACTAGTAGGTCCTATTGTTAAAATCATTTAAAAACCACATATTTGGGGGTCCGGAGAGATGGCTCAGCGGTTAAAGGCTCTTGCTTGCAAAGTCTGATGGCCTGGATTCAATTCCTCAGTACCCATGTAATGTCAGATACACAGAGTGGTGCATCTATCTGCAGTTTGTTTGCAGATTTGGAAAGGGGGGAAAGGGGGAAAAGGGAAGGTGGTGGGAGGTGACTATGATCATGGTATACTGTTAATATTTATGCAAATTGCCAATAAAAAGTTAAAGAAAGGTTGGGCCTGGAGAGATAGCTTAGCAGTTAAGTGCTTGCCTGTGAAGCCTAAGGACCCCAGTTCGAGGCTCGATTCCCCAGGACCCATGTTAGCCAGATGCACAAGGGGGCACATGCGTCTAGAGTTCGTTTGCAGTGGCTGGAGGCCCTGGCGCGCCCATTCTCCCTCTCTCTCTCAAATAAACAAATAAGAATGAACAAAAAATTTAAAAAAAAAAGTTAAAGGTGAAGGGAGAGGCAATCAAAATTCAAGGTGTTATGGAGTAAGTCATATGGAAACCTACATATATATATATATATATATATATATATATATATACACACAGTATTTTTATTTATTTATTTGCCAGAGAAAGAGGGAGAGAGAGAGAATGGGCACGCCAGAGCCTCCATCCACTGCAAACAAACTCTAGACGTGTGTGCCCCCTTGTGCATCTGGCTAACATGGGTCCTGGGGAATGGAACCTGGGTCCTTTGGTTTTGCAGGCAAACATCTTAACTGCTAAGCCATCCCTCCAGCCTAGAAACCTACTTTTATTTTTTGAGTATTTACTTATTTGAGAGCAACAGAGAGGAGGCAGAGAGAGAGAGAGAGTGAGAATGGGCGCGCCAGAGCTTCCAGCCTCTGTAAACGAACTCCAGACGCATGTGCCCCTTTGTGCATCTGGCTAACGTGGGTCCTGGGGAAATGAGCCTCAAACCGAGGACCTTAGGCTTCACAGGCAAGCGCTTAACCACTAAGCCATCTCTGCAGCCCAAAACCTACTTTTTTGAATAATGGCACACCCAGAAGCCACAGACTGTTACTAGAAAAATTTTAGTGCCAGGGATGGGATACCTTCCAGTGAATTGTTGGCCAGGGAAGTCCCTGATGCCCCCAAAATATTACACGCCACTGCCAAGGCTCTTAGTTGCCCACTAGAAATAGATAGTAGGACCCTATTGGTGAAGACTCCACATGCTTGGGCTGTAAGGTTACTGAGAAATCCAGCTGAAGCTGAGCTGAAAACCTCCCTATAGACCAGCTGACAGAAAGCTGGAAAAAGCTATGTTGCATGAAGCCCTGTAGGAAGTCATCAGGAGTGAAAACAATGGACACTAATAGCCTCAAGTTTGGCCAGACAGGCCAAATGACCAAACAGGTGCAATAGTGGCATGTCTGTTATGGGGGAAACTAACTGCTCTCTAATTGGACTGGAGGTCCGCTCTATGGAAGGGAATACATGCCTGGTACTGTAAACTTAATCAAAAGCCTATGGCAGGGGAAGTCATGAGCCTTAGGAGTGCAAAGCCAGCTCTTGTCTGACTAAATGCATATATTATGCTCACCAAACTGCCCTGAAAGCACTACACTTAATGTTCATATTCATATATTAATACTATCACTTTTGGTTAGAGAAGCTTCTCTTTTCAGATGGCAGTGACCACTGGGATGACCCAAAAAGCAACACAATGCTGAGAAGTGACGGAGGCGTGTCCAGCACTGAAACATCTCACACCTTCCAAGGCTCAGGGTCCATTGCAGAAGAGGTGGTGGAAAGAATTAAGAGCCAAAGGAAGGGTAGAACTGCTTACAAAGCAACTGTCTCAGAGTGCCTAGCACTACATTCACAAGACCCTCATAATAGTCAAGAAAGATAATAAAATCAAAATAAAAGAGAGACTAATTGAGAGGGGGAGGGAATATGATGGAGAGTGGATTTTTGAAGGGGAAAGTGGGTGGAAGGGAGGGAATTATCATGGCTTATTGTCTATAACTATGGAAGTTGTCAATTTAAAAAGTTCAAAAAAAATAATTTCCAGCTTGTTGTACTCAGGTTCATATTGCTGGCAGAAATTACCCAACCAAGAGCAGCTTGTGGGGGAAAAGGGTTTATTTTGGCTTACAAACTCAAGCAGTAACTCCACAATGGCAGGGGGAAACTATGGCACTAGCAGAGGGTGGACATCACTTCTTGACCAATATCAGGTAGACAACAGCAAAAGGAAGAGTGTGCCCTACACTGGCAAGGGGAAACTGGCTATAATACCCATAAGCCCACCCCCAATAATACACTCCCTCCAGGAGGTGTTAATTCCCAAATCTCCATTAGCTGGGAACCTAACAGTCAAAACACTTAAGTTTATGGGGGATACCTGAATCAATCCACCACATTCCACCCCTGGCCCCCATAAACTGGTAACCATCCATGATGTAAAATGCAATGCATTCACTCCAACTTTAAAAGTCCCCATAGTTCTTATCAATCCTAACGATGTTCGAACATCCCCATAATCCAAGGTCTTTTAACTGAGCCAAAATACCAAAAAATACTACCCCCCCAAAAAAAACATAATGGCACAGAATAAACACTCACACTGCAAAAGATGGCACTGGGCATAGCAAAGAAATATTCAGCCAATACAAGATTTAATTTTTGTTCATTTTTATTTATTTCTTTGAGAGTGACAGAGAGAGAGAAAGAGTAATAGAGAGAATGGGCACACCAGGGCCTCCAGCCACTGCAAACGAACTCCAGACGCGTGCACCCCTTGTGCATCTGGCTAACGTGGGTCCTGGGGAATCGAGCTTCGAACTGGGGTCCTTAGGCTTCACAGGCAAACGCTTAACTGCTAAGCCATCTCTCCAGCCCCAATACAAGATTTAAACAGGGCAAATACCAAACTCTGTAGAGCCAAGTCCAACTACTCTAGCCAGTGACAAGTCTCCAAGTCCGATAATTCTAACCAGCAACAAATCTCTGGAGTTCCACCCCTCCAGCTAGGCTACTCGCAGTCCTGAAAAAACTTCATACAGAGCCAGCAGCTCTCCTTAGTAGCTGTCTCATGGTCCTGGCATTTCCACTGGGTTTCCACTACAACCCATGGTCCACCCTCACAGCTCCACTGGGTCTCCATGCAGGCAATCCAGCAAACCTGCTTCACACTGCCCATGTCATTTCCAAAACACAAGACCGTGTTGCAAATTCAATGACCCTCTGTTTTCCTGCATTTCTTATACTCCATAATACCAGGTGGTGCCAATTGGTTAATCCAGGGGACAATAAAGTAGACTTTGAAGAATTGGACACTCCTTGAGCATTCAGGCCTCTTCAAAAGAGTCTATCTTTTTTTTTTTTTTTGCTGTCTCAATGCAGGTCAGCTGACCCAATCTCAATGGGTATAATCTTATACAACTGTAGCTGAACAGGCAGAAATTTCAGCCCCAAGATTTCTTTCTGTGCCACATCCCTCTCCACACACTAGTTTGTTTCTATGCAATGCCACCCTGCAAATTCTCAGGACACAGTCTTAACAGCAAGCCTCTCACACAAACTGCTTCTAGCCCAGTCCAAACAAAACTCTTTCTCATCCTCATAAGACAAACCTCACAGCCCTTAGTTCTTACCACATTCAGGTCTGTCCACTCTGACCAGAATAGTCCATCAAGCTGTACTTGCAGCACTGCAAGGCATCTCTTATGCCAAGGTTTCAAATTCATCCACATTCCTCTTGAAAATCAGCTCCAAAAGGCCAAAGCCACAGAGTCAGGTTTCAAGCAGCAATGACACCACTCTCAGTACCAGCTTTACTGTTGCAGTCAGGTTCACATTGCTGGTAGAAATCACCCAACCAAGAGCAGCTTGTGGGGAAAAGGGTTTACTTTGGCTTACAGACTTGAGGGGAAGCTCCACATGGCAGGGGAAAACAATGGCATGAGTAGAGGGTGGACAACACCTCCTGACCAACATCAGGTGTACAACAGCAACAGGAGAGTGTGCCCTACACTGTCAAGGGGAAACTGGCTATAATACCCATAAGTCCACCCCCCAACAATACACTGCCTCCAGGAGGCATTAATTCTCAAATCCCCACCAGCTGGGAACCTAGCATTCAGAACACCTAAGTTTATGGGGGACACCTGAATCAAACTACCGCAAAGCTATATATACATATACATATATACATATATACATATATACATACATATATATATTCCTGCACATTATTTTAACATCTTCAGAACTACTGCAACATGTCTGGCTTTTTTTTTTTTTTTTCTTTTTTGGGAACTCGAAGCATTTTATTTTATGCGTTTAAATTCATGACTATCAAAGGCACTCAATATGGAGACGGAATTATCATGGTTTGTTTTCTATAATTATGGAAGTTGTCAATAAAAGGGACTTTTGGCACAAAGACTTATTTTTCTGTTGTGTTCCTTTTTTTAATTTTTTAATTACAGAGAGAGAGAGAGAACTGGCACACCAGGGCCTCAGCCACTGCAACAGAACTCCAGACGCTTGCACCACCTAGTGGGCATGTGTGACCTTGCACTTACCTCACCTTTGTGCATCTGGCTAACATGGGGTCTGGAGTCGAACATGGGTCCTTAGGCTTCGCAGGCCAGCACCTTAACCACTAAGCCATCTCTCCAGCCCTGTTGTTGTTGTTGTTGTTGTTGTTGTTGTTGTTTTGAGACAGTCTCTCACTAGATGACTCACACTGGTGTTGAACTTGCAGCTCTCCTCCTGCCTCAGCCTCCTAAGTGCTTGGTTTACAAGCATGCACTACCACACTCCGCAAAAAATTCTTTAAGTAAGCAAAGACCTACACTTTACCCAATTATACAGCTAGCCTATAAGCAGTTCCTGAATGAACATCAAATATGAGTGTGATTTCAGGAAGAGTTATTGATTCCTAGCATCTATCTGCCACAGCAGAATCTCCCCATCATCTCAGATTCCGAAGCTTCCAAACACTCTGCCTTGCCCTCAATTCCACACATGGATAGAGTGTGCAAGAGGTAGAGTTTTGTACATGGAGTAGAACATTAACTTGAGGAAAGCTTTGGGATAAAAATAAGGAATTTCTGGGCTGGAAAAATGGCTCTGTGGTTAAAGGCACTTGCTTAAAGCTTATAAGCCTGGGTTCAATTGGAAAAATGGCTCTGTGGTTAAAGGCACTTGCTTAAAGCTTGTAAGGCTGGGTTCAATTCCCAGCACCTATGTAAAGCTGGATGCAAAGTGGTGCACACATTTGTGACCCCAACACCTACAACAATACAGAGGTGGAGCTAGGAGATTCTGGAGCTCACGGGTGAGCTAGTTTGCAGTGTGGCAAAACATCTACAGTTGCAAGAGACCCCGTTTCAAATAAGGTGAAGCAAAGACACTTCCTCTGACCTCTACATGCATGCTGTGGCACATGCACCAATACACACACACACACACAGACAGACACACACACGCTCATAAAAAAAGAAAAGAGAGACTGGAGAGATCACTCAGCAGGTAAAGGCACCTGCCTGAAAAGCCTGATGGCCTGGGTTCAGTTCCCCAGTAACCATGTAAATTAAGCCAGATGCACAAAGTGGTGCATGTGTCTGGAGTTCATTTACAGTGGCAAGAAGCCCTGGCCCAGAAAGCCAAGTGCCATATGTTCTCTCATACGTGGATCCTAGCTACAAATGTTTGGACTTGTATGTAAGTTGGAATAAAACTTGGTAGCAGAGGCCAGTTAGCTAGAAAGGGGCAATGAGAGAGGGTGGGAGAGAAAGACTTAAAGGAATGGTATTTGTATATATGTAGGTAGAGAAACAGGTTACTGGGGGGTGAAAAGGCATAAGTGAGGTCAGGGGAAGAGACTGAGTAAAGGAAGGGTGAGGGGAGGGTTACTCAAAATCTAAGAGGGTATGAATAACTCATATGGAAATCTACTTTTTTGAACAATGGCACATCCATAAACCATAGATTATTACTAGAAAATTTTCAGTGCCAGTGATGGAATACCTTCCGGTGTATTGTTAACCAAGGTGGTCCCTGATACCCCCAAAACATTACAGGCCATTGCCAAGTTTCCTACCAGGAATCAACAGTAAGACCCTTACAATGCACTCTTCCAGACACAAAATGGCCTGAATATCCATGACCTCACTGTGCCTGACACTACCTACACAAGAAGGGGAAAATGAGGAGGAGAAGGAATTATCATGGTTTATTGTCTATAATTATGGAAGTTGTCAACAATAAAAAAAATTCAGAGGGCTGGAGAGATGGCTTAGCGGTTAAGGCATTTGCCTGCAAAGCCAAAGGACCTTGGTTCGATTCTCCAGGACCCACATGCCAGACGCACAAGGGGGCTCATGCACCTGTAGTTCGTATGCAGTGGATGGAGGCCCTAGCTATGCCCATTCTCTCTCTCCCTCTTTCTCTCTCTTTCTCTCTCAAATAAATAAATAAAAATAAAGTTTAAAAAAATTTTTTTAAAAAAAAGAAGCCCTGGCATGCTCATACACACTCTTATTTGCCTCATTCTATCTCTGTCTCAAATAAATAAAATGAAATAAAATAAAAATCCTGATAATAAATATGTGCCACATACCAAGGGACAAGATGGTGACATAGGCAGGCCGATCAGAACGCAGCAGTGAGTGTTCTCGAGCTTTGTTGAGGGAGGTCTCCTTGTCAAACACGCCCTTCACTGGTCCCACCACAGACTCAAAGCCATGCATGCGAAAGGTGAATGCCTTATGGGGTTGGCTATACCTGTAACGTTCCTACCAAGAAAAAAGTCAGAAAGCTACCAAGTCAGAATTAGTAGGGTTCTCTCTAGAGCTGCCTTACGAGAGAGAGATACTAAAACAGGAAGGAAACAGGGCACAATAAGAATGATGAGCCAACCACAATGGGAAAAAGATGGTCCTCAGAGCTATTATCCTGGAACGGACAAGAAAGTAATATGCATTTTGCTCTCTGGAAGAAAATATGGTAAAAAGTAGCTTTCATTCTCCTTCATCATCATGCCATTTCTTTTTTTCTTTTTTTTTTTTTTCTGTTTTTTTTGAGATAGTGTCTCACTTTAGCCCAGGCTGATCTGGAATTCACTATGGAGTCTCAGGGTGGCCTCGAACTCACAGCAATCCTCCTACCTCTGCCTCCCGAGTGCTGGGATTAAAGGTGTGCATCACCACACCCGGCTTCATCATACCATTTCTACCTCAACAAGCAATCTCAACCAACAAGTATCTAAAGGGTGTGAATTTCCTTCAAAAAGCCAAGGTGAATCAGGCTCAGTGCTTCTGTCTACAGGACCTCATAGAGTTACAGAAACTTACACTGGCTTCTAGAACTGTCTTACCTGCTCTTGAAATACCCGCTTCTCCTCCCCCGTGCTGGGCCGCACCACGTAGTCAGTTCTTCTGGAACAAAGAATTCTGCATCATCCCTGAGAGCAGGAAGCTGGGTCATAGACCCATCACCTTTTCATAGCACCCACAATTATTCCCCTGGCAACATGGAGAAATATCCCTTCATAAGTATTCAACTCCTAGCAAGTCCACACCCCAGCACTGAACTTCACATCCTCATTGTATTCCAGGCAAAATGAGGAAAGTGAATTGGCTGAATCATTCTCAAGTGGGAACCAATGAAAGGTACACATGGAAAATTATGCCCACTGTCCCCACAGAAATCCTACTTCACACTGTCCTATACAATAAGAGCCCCTTCCTCCACAAGAAGCCCCTCTCACAGACAGACATACTACCCTCCTCAGGTATGAGGTGGCAAGTGAGTCATAAGATAAGTCATGGTCTCATGGGACACCACCCATTTAAAGAACATTATACTCACACCCGAGGGACAGGTGTCGTGGCATCTGAGCTGTCCTCATTTTCTTGCTGGAGAAAAAGAAAACATTCACAGGTAAATGGACTAATAAATTTTCACTAACTTGAGGGCTCTGGAAACTCAGTGATGAAGAGATGAAATTTAAAATATATAGACAGAGCCAGGCATGGTGGCACACGTCTTTAATCCCAGCACTCGAGAGGCAGAGGTAAATGGATCGCAGTGAATTTGAGGCTGCCCTGAGACTACATAGTGAATTCCAGGTCAGCCTGGGCTAGAATGAATCCCTACCTCAAAAAAAACCCAAAAAACAAACAAATAATATATACATATATAAATATATATACCTTACAGAAGGCCTGGTCTTTGGTCTCTAGCCACAGATGGAAGAGGGCAGCTAATTCCTTTTCATTATCTTGGGATTGACCTATGGGGGTAGGGGGTACAAAAAACAATAAACCTAAGGTGTGATTCAGAATCCTACTTTCTCTTTCCCTGTTTTATCTATGCCAGAGAGAACACATCAGGACCTATTGCAATGATCCTTTGCATGTGAGAAGCCATTTGCCTCAATGATTGGAGGCAATGATTGAACCACTCAGTACCCCGGGATGTCACTTCTTTAGATCATTCAGTCAAGTACTTGCTGAGTACCAATTATAACGGCACCAGTCACTCATACTTAGCTGGGACCATTGAATGAATTCATTCTATGGCCTCATAGATTCACATCAAGTGAGGAAAGAGCTTATATTTAATAAAACCAATTCTAAAACAGGTATGTCACAAAGGATATACAAAACCTGGCACCATAGATGGGCATGGAGATTCATGCCTTTAATCCCCGCTCTTGGAAGGCAGAGGTAGGAGGATCGCCATGAGTTCAAGGCCATCCTGAGACTACAGAGTGTGAGAACTCAGCCCAACTTCCCAGAGCCTCGGAGACCACCAGAACACTTATCTTCATTTTCACTAAACCACACACACAGTAAAACCATCCCCCAGGAACCTCCTCTCTAATTCCTAAACCGCCTTTTACAAAAGCTACTTCATAACCAGTCAATTCTTCTACAGCCTAATCTTCCTTTCTCCACACTCCCTCTAGTTTTATACATGTGGAACTGAGTTCTCCCTAGATCCTTAATCTTGGGGATGCTATTTGTCCTCTGATAGCTGTGTCCTAGAGTCAGGAGGCAGAGTAAGTTCTCTCTTCGTTCTATAGCTGGTTTTAGACATTTGTTAACAGCTCTGCTGGAAAAATCTAAAGAAAAGCAAAACAAAGGGACTGAGGAGATAACTCAGTAGTTAAAGGTGCTTGCTTGCATGCAAACCTTGCTAGCCTAGGTTCAACTCCCCAGACACCCACAGAAAGGCAGAAAGGCATTCATTTACAGTAGAAAAAACTCTGGTGCATGGACACAAATTTAAAAATAAAATATAATAAAATAAAAAAGCAAGTTCCAAAACAGGTCAAAAATAAAGACACACACACACACACACACATATATATATATATATATATATATATATATTTTTTTTTTTTTTTTTTTTTTTCTTGGCAAGGGTGTCAACAACACACAAATACAGCAAGGACACCTTCTACAAAAAGAAGATGTTGGGGAAAATGGACCTCCAAATTTGCAAGTCTTATGTCATCCGGTACATAAAACCCAACACAGATTAAAGATTCAATAAAAAAAAGTCTCAAACTAGAAGAACACCCTGGGAATATAACTCCATGACTGAGCTTGACTTTTTTTTTTTTTTTTTTTTTTTTGGTTTTTCGAGGTAGGGTCTTGCTCTAGCCCAGGCTGACCTGGAATTCACTCTGTAGTCTCAGGGTGGCCTCGAACTCACGGCAATCCTCCTACCTCTGCCTCCCAAGTGCTGAGATTAAAGGCATGAGCCACCACATCTGGCATTCGGGCTTGACAATTTTTTTATATGCACCAATAGCAAAGACAACAAAGTAAGTAAGTGGATTGTAGGGATCTAAAAATCTCTGCATAGAAGAGAAAACAGATGAAAGAAAAGACAGCCTAGAGAATGGCAGAAAATATTTACAAGCCATATATGATATAAGGAGTTAATCCAAAATATATAAGGAATTCCTAATAAATCCCCCCCCAAAAATAACCAAACTTAACAAATTGGCAAGGGTCAGGGGTGGTGGTACATGCCTTTAATCCCAACACTTGGGAGGCAGAGAGGTAGGAGGATCACTTTGAGTTCAAGGCCACACTGAAACTACTTAGTGGATTCCAGGTTAAGTCTGGGCTAGAATAAGACCCTACCTTGAAAATCTAAAGGTGGCGTAGGGGGGAGAGGAGAAGGTACTAGTATTGAAAAACATAATGGTTAAATCTGTCTATAACTGATGTTTAGGCAAAAGTACTTTTCACTGTTTTAAAGGTCAATACTGATTTCTTGAGAAACAATATTAACCTAAACAGTCACTTTACAAGTCATGTTGAGGCTTGGGTTGAGGTGTTATATTCTGAGCACAAATTGTATTCATGAAAAACAAAATGTGGGAGAAACTTCTAAATAACCAGTATTTTACCTTTATAATGTTGGGGACTTCAAAATAGCAACAAAGGATGCTGGAACTATATGTTACTTTTACTTTGGTCAAATTATTTATAATCCAATTTCTTAATATTCTATATTTTCAATCTTGGAATTAGGAATATCTGTATAGATATATATGTAATTAAAAATGGTAAAAATGTGATTCTGAATATGATTCAAAAACTAAGTTTGTTTTTGGAAAAAATCTACTTTATTGAATCAAATTTACATACTACATTATGCCAATGTTCTAGAGTATTTAAGCTATTTTAGTTCTCTTCCCCCTCCCTCAGGTCATAAAAAAATGTGATATTGGAATGGAAAGATAGATTAGCAGTTAAGGCACATGCCTGCAAAGCCTAAGGACCTAGGTTCGATTCTCCAGGTCTCACGTAAGCCAGATGCACATGGTGGCGCATGCGTCTGAAGTTTGTTTGCAGTGGCTAGAGGCCCTGGCATGCCCATTCTCTCTCTCTCTCTCTCTCTCCTTCCCTATCCCTCTCTCTGTATTTAATAAATAAATAAATAAAAATAAGGCTTTTAAAAAATGTGATTTATGAGCTGGGCATGGTGGTGCACACCTTTAATCCCAGCACTTGGGAGGCCAGAGGTAGGAGGATTGCCATGAGTTCGAGGCCACCATGAGACTCCGTAGTGAAGTCCAGCCAGCCTGGGCTAGAGTGAAACCCTACCTTGAAAAACCAGAAGAAAAAAATGTGATTTTATATATTAACCTTATATAACCTCCTTATGAATTTTGCCTTATTAAACATTGTACCCTATTTTATTAATTTGCTTTATTGGGATCCAATTCTGTATTTTAGGAAAGTAGCATTCTATTCTAAACAAGCATTTACTTTTTAAAAAACACTATATATAATCTTTATAATGCCTGTATTTGTTATATCATTATTTATCTGTTTGTTGAATTTATACAATACACAAATCTATATACTCAAACAAAAAAAAACTGATGGGAGAGCTGAAGAGATGGCAGTTGCTTACAAAGCCAAAGGACCCAGGTTCCATTCCCCAGGACCCATGTAAGCTAGATGCACAAGGTAGCACATGCATCTTCATTTCATTTCATTTCAGTTCATTTGCAGTGGCTAAAGACCCTGGTGTGCCTATTCTCTCTCTATCTGCCTGTTCCACTCACTTAAATAAGATTGAAAAATTAAGAAAATAAAAAAAAAAAAACAGGGGCTGGAGCAATGCTCAGTGGGTAAAGGCGCTTGCTTGCAAAACTTGGCAGCCTTGGTTAGATTCCCCAGTACCCACACAAAGCCAGATGCACAAAGTGGTGCATGCACCTGGAGCTTGCTTATAGTGGTAAGAGGCCCTTGGGTGCCCATTCCCATCCACCCCTCCCTGTGCTTACATATAAATAAATGAAAACGTTTTCTTTCTAAACTGGACAAAGACCTGAAGACATTTCTACAAAGAAAAACATATAGCACTCAGGAGGCAGAGGTAGGAGGCTCACCATGAGTTCAGGGACACCCTGAGACATAACAAATTCCAGGTCAGCCTGGGCTAGAGTGAGACCCTACCTCAAAAAAAAAAAACAAAAGAGAAAAAAGAAAAACATAATGGCCAACAGGCAAATTAAAACATTACTCATTATCACCAAGGAAGTCAAAATCACTCTGAGATACCCTCTCATACCTGTCAGGATGGCAAACATTAAAAAAAATAATAATAATGGCGGGACAGATGGCTTAGAAGTTAAGCACTTGCCTGTGAAGCCTAAGGACCCCGGTTCAAGGCTCGATTCCCCAAGACCCACATTAGCCAGATGCACAAGGGGGCACACATGTCTGGAGTTCGTTTGCAGTGGCTGGAGGCCCTGGCACACCCATTCTCTCTATTTCTCTCTATCTGTCTCTTTCTCTGTAACTCTCAAAAAACAATAAATAAAATAAAAATAAAAATAAATCAAAAGATAAAACGTGCTGGCAAAGATGTGGAAAAGACAGAATCCTTTTTACCTACTGGTGGTACTCGAAACTATGGCAGTCATGAAACAAAACAGTATGAAGACTTCAAAAAATCAAGAAGCAGTGTTGGAGAGATGGTTCAATGGGTAAAGTCCTTACCATACAAGCATGAGGACCTGAGTTCAGCTCCCCAGCACCCAAGTAAAAACTAGGCATGGTTAGACTTCCAGGTAAGATGGCTGCATAGGAGTCACATCAACCCAGCCTAGGGAGGGATTTGAGCAAAACCACAACAAAATGCACTCTTCGTATGAAAAGTGAAGGTTAATATAGGTTTTTATCAGCCATAGGAGAGACTAAGATCTATCAGAAAGGAGGAAATCTGCCAGAATCCCACCGAGGAGCTTGCGGATCCAGATATGATACGGCCCAGCTGCAGCAGAGGATTCAACTGAGCAATATACACAAGGGGATTTTCCAACCTCATCAACCTCCTTGCAAAGTCAAGAAATCTGAACGGGAGACAGCTGGACACATGTGGGACGAGGAACTGAGCGGTACTCAGTACAACTGAGTTCCAGTACAACTCCAGGCTTCCTGCACTCTCCCATTCCCCCACCGACAGAACTGCAACCCTCTGGAGAATGCATTCAGCTCCAGCGGCAGGGCATCCAGCACAGCTGATCAGAGCACCAAATTCACAGCACAACATGGAAGGATTTAAGTGGGCACTCAGCATTGGTGAGATTTGAAGCCACCCCAAAAGGTAACAAGGCCAGATGACAAAAAGCAGGTACATAGGCCTGCACTGGGAGTGCTTATCTCTCTATGTCATGGCAGGTTATGGGTTACATATTCTTGGTTGGCTTTACCATTCTCAATTAAGCTGTATTTAGGGGTTGACTATTATTGCCTTTAATGCTTCCAGATTAATGGGGACTTTGTATTTTTCTTCTGTCATTATTGGGGGCAGGGTCTGATTTAGACCCAGGCTCACCTGGAACCTATTTCAGAACAGAAATTTCAACCTCCCAGCTGACAGGATTAAGGGTATAGAGGAAAAAAAGAAAAAAAAAAAGAAAGAAAGAAAATGGAGAGGGTTGGGGAAATGGCTTAGTGGTTAAGGCATTTGCCTGTGAAGCCTAAGGACCCCAGTTCAATTCCCCAGGACCCACGTAAGCCAAATGCACAAGGGGGCACATGCATCTGGAGTTCATTCATTTGCAGTGGCTAGAGGCCCTGGCGTGCCCATTCTCTCTATTTCTTTCTCTCTCCCCCTCCCTCCTCTCTCTCTCTCTCTCTCTCTCTCCCTCCCTCCCTCTCCCTCTCTCTCTCAAATAAATAAAAAAAAATTTTTAAAAAGGATGCAGAGCAACACACACCCTTAGGGAGTGTGGCTTTATTAAGATTATCTGTTTGCTTCAATCCCCATACTTGCATACTCTGGGATGATTTTTAGTTAATGTGTATATTGCTCAGTTGAATTTTAGAATCTGCCAGTAAATTGCTCCACCCAGCCATTAAAATACTTGAATAGCAGGCAAACTCAACAATGATTACTTCTGCAATTGGATTGGAGTACAAGAGCTACACTTGGCACCTTAAACTACAAATCAGCAAAAAGGAAAAGTACACAGCATACAGAAATTCATGGAGACTAAATAGGGCACTATGGAATGATGAATGGGTCATTGAAGAAACTTTAAAAAAAAATCAATAAATTCAGAGAATCAAATGATGATGAGAGTACAACATACAAAACCATTTGGGATACAATGAAGGCAGTCCTAAGAGGTAAATTTATAGTTCTAAGTGCCTATATTAAGAAATTAGAGAGTTTACAAATAAACAATTTAATGCTTCACCTAAAGGCCTTGGAAAAAGAAAAACAAGGGAAACCAAAACTCAATAGACGGGATGAAATAATTAAGAATAGGGCAGAAATTAATGAAAAAGAAACCAAAAAAAAAACAATCCAGAGAATCAATAAAACAAAGAGTTGGTTCTTTGAAAGGATAAACAAGAAAAAAAAAAAAAAAACCCTTAGCAAATCTTACCAGAAGAGAGCAGCGTCAAAAATTAATAAAATTAGAGATGAAAAAGGCACCATCAAAACAGACACCAAAGAAAGTCAGAAAACCATAAGGACAAACTTTAAGAATATATACACCACTAAATTTGAAAATCTGAAGGAAAAAGATGGTTTCCTTGATTCATATGACCTACTAAAATTAAATCAAGATGACATAAACCATTTAAATAGACCTGTAACAAATACAGAGACACAAGCAGTTATAAAGTCTCCCAATTTAAAAAAGTCCAGGCCCAGATGTATTCACTGGTGAATTTTACCAGACCTTCATGGAAAAACTAACACCACTGCTTCTAAAACTTTTCCATAAAATAAAAAAGGAAGGAATTCTACTGAACTCCTTCTACGGAGTTCAGTTGGTATCAGCATTACCCTGATACCAAAAGCAGAAAAAGACAGAAAAAAAGGAACATTACAGACCAATCTCCCTCATGAACATAGATGCAAAGTTCTCAACAAAATAATGGTAATAATACAAGAATAAATGAGAAGGAGTATTCAACCCGACCAAGTAGGCTTTATCTCAGAGATGCAGGGATGGTTCAACCTATGCAAATCAATAAATATAATACACTACATAAATGGACTGAAGGACAAAAATCACATGATCATCTTGATGCAGAAAAGGCACTTGACAAAATCCAACACCCCTTCATGGTAAAAGTTCTACAGAAACTAGGAGTAGAAGGAACATATCTCAACATAATAAAAGCTATTTATGACAAACCTACAGCCAACATAATTTAATAAAGGGAGAAAAACTTGAAGCTTTTCCACTAAATTCAGGAAGAAGACAAGGGCATCCACTGTCCCCACTTTAATTTAATATAGTACTGGAAGTCCTAGCTATAGCAAAAAGGCAAGAGAAACTCATAAAAGCGATATAAATTGGAAAGAAAAAGATCAAATTACCATTATTTGCAGATGATATGATTCTATACATAAAGGACCGACTCTACCACCCAAGTGTTAGAGCTGATAAACACTTAGCAATGTAGCAGGATACAAAATAAACACAAAGAAAACAGTAGCTTTCCTATATACTAACAACAGTCATGTGAGGATGAAATCAGGGAATCTCTCCCATTCACAATTGCCTCGAATAAATAAATAAATAAATAAAGTACCTTGGAATAAACCTAACCAAGGAGGTGAAAGATCTCTAAAACGAAAACTTTAAAACAATCAAGCAACAAATTGCAGAAGGCACTAGGAAATGGAAAGACATCCCATGTTCTTGGATTGGAAGAATCAATATTGTGAAATGGCAATCTTACCAAAAGCAATCTACACATTTAATGCAATCCCCATTAAAATGCCAATGGCATTCTTCACAGAAATTAAAAAAAAAAGATCCTAAAATTCATTTGGATGCACAAAAAACCTCAAATAGCCAAAACAGTTTTTTTTTGTTCATTTTATATTTATTTATTTGAGAGCAACAGACACAGAGAAAGGCAGATAGAGAGAATGGGCATGCCAGGGCCTCCAGCCACTGCAAACAAACTCCAGACGCATGTGCCCCCTTGTGCATCTGGCTAACATGGTTCCTGGGGTATCAAGCCTCGAACTGGGATCCCTAGGCTTCACAGGTAAGCACTTAACCACTAAGTCATCTCTCCAGCCAAGCCAAAACAATTCTGAGCAACAAAAATAAAGCTGGTGGTACCACTATACCCAATTTTAAGCTATATTACAAAGCCATAATAACAAAAACAGCATGGTACTGGCACAAAGACAGACACACAGATCAATGGAACAGAATAGAGAACCCAGATGTTAATCCAAGCAGCTACAGCCCTCTGATTTTTGACAAAAATGCCAAAAATATTCACTGAAGAAAAGACAGCCACTTCAACAAGTGGAACTGGGAAACTTGGATATGTATATAAAAAAGGAAGAAAATAGACCCTTTCTCCATGCACAAGAATCAAGTCCAAATGGATCAAGGACCTAATATCAGGCCTGAAACTCTAAAACTGCTAGAGGAAAATGTAGGGCAACCCCTTCAACATATTGGCATAGGCAATAACTTTCTGAATAAAACCCCAATTGCTCAGGAAATAAAACCACTAATCAACCACTAGGATCTCATGAAATTACAAAGCTTTTGTACAGCAAAGTACACTGTGAATAGATCAAAGAGACAACTTACAGAATGGGAGAAAAATCTCTGCCAGCTGTATATCTGACAGAGGATTAATATCCAGAATATACAAAGAACTCAAAAACCAAAACAATAAGAAGCTGGGCATGGTGTGCATGCCTTTAGTCTTGTGAGGCAGAGGTAGGAGAATCGCTGTGAGTTCAAGGATACCCTAAGACTCCATAGTGAATTCCAGGACAGCCTGAGCTAGAGTGAGACCCTACCTCCAAAAACCAAATTTAAAAAAAACAATAAGAAGTCAACCCAATTAAAAAATGGGCTATAGAACTAAATACAGAGTTCTCAAAGGAAGACCTACAGATGGCGTATATATAAACATCTAAAAAAAAGTGTTCTACATCCTTAGCCATCAGGGAAATACAAATTAAAACTACTTTGAGCTGGGCATGGTGGCACATGCCTTTAATCCCAGCACTCCAGAGGCAGAGGTAGAAGGACTGCCATGAGTTCAAGGCCACTCTGAGACTATATAGTGAATTCCAGGACAGCCTGGGCTAGAGTAAACCCTAAACCTCGGGAGGGGGGGGGGAAACTACCTTGAGATTCCATCTCCCTCCTGTCAAAATGGCTACCATCAAGAAAACAAATGAGGGGACTTCCCATTAAGATGGCGACATAGGTACCACGCCAAAGCAGCCTAGGGGGGAAAAAGCCAAAAAAAAAAACACAGCAAAATACACACCGTTACTAAAAAGTGAGGTGTATAGCAAATTGAAATGGCAGCAGAGAAGTAGGAGAGATCCAGAGCATCCAGAGCCCACACAGGCCGGCAGAAGCAGCTCCGGCAGGTCTGAGGACCGCAGTGGTGGCAGCAGCCAAAAAGCTGCCAGGCTCTGCTTGAGCCGCAGGAAAAGCCAGGTGAGGGGATTTTCAACTCACACCTGAGCTCTCCGCAAACTCAAGAAACACGAAGGGAGGGCTGGAGAGATGGCTTAGCGGTTAAGGGCTTGCCTGTGAAGCCTAAGAACCCTGGTTCAAGGCTCGATTTCCCAGGACCGACGTTAGCCAGATGCACAAGGGGCGCATGTGTCTGGAATTCATTCGCAGTGGCTGGAGGCCCTGGCGCCCATTCTCTCTCTCTGCCTCTTTGTCTGTCCCTCTCAAATAAATAAAAATAAACAAACAAACAAAAAATAGACAAGTGAAGGGAGAATGGCAGTGAACAATGGAGGAGCAGATCACAAGGTAGAAGAACACGTAGAACAGTGAGAGAACTAGAGGAGCATCGGCAGGCTCCCCTCCCCCACCACCAGTGCCCAGCTCCAGCAAACAGAGCAGCGGTCCAGGGACCCAGCCACGCCAACTTGAACTGACATCAGGACCCAAGCAGGAGCAGAGGTAACTGTGATTACACCAGGGAAGGGTCTCACCTGGTCACAACCTGACTTGGAACCCTCAACAGATCAGAACTCTCAACCTCCTTGGTGTCAGGATTAAGGCTGTGGGTGGGGCACCACACACCCTAAGAGACAGACAGAGGATCTGGTTGTTATAATACCTACTCTTGGATAAATATTCTGAGCTGTTTTTTACTGAAACTGTACATTGTTTAATTAAATTTCAGAATCTATCTGTATTTGGTTCCACTCAGCCTACTTGGATACTCTCATAGCAGGCAAACCCAACACCTAGGGTCACTTTTGGAGATACTCTGAAAGTCTTAAGAGCCATACCTAGCACATTAAGCTCCTACCCTGAAGATATATAACATCAGATTGACTGATACATCTAATAATACCCACCTAACTAGAAAATCCAATCATTATAATAATCCAGGATGCAAAAATATATACATTATAACACAAGAAACACCAAAAATCAAGACAATATAAAACCACCAAAAAGTATTTATGCATCAGAAATGACCTCCAATGAGAAGGAGTTGCAGGAAATGCATGAGAAAGATTTTAAAAGAATGATTATAAATATGTTTAAAGAAGTCAAAGAAGAAATCAAAGGAATCAAAGAGGAAATCAAAGGAATCAAAGAAGACACAGGATGCCAATTTAATGAGATAAAGAGGTCAATACTAGACATAAATAAGGAAATAGAAATAATAAAGAAAAACCAGTCAGAATTACTAGCAATGAAGAACACAGTTAATGAAATAAAAAACTCTAGAAAATCTCACCAGTAGAATGGATGAAGGGGGGGGACAGAATATGTAAGCTAGAAGACCAGGTGGCAGATCTAATACAGTCCAACAAAGAGAAAGACAAACTAATAGAAAAGTATGAATGGGAATTTCAAGATATTCGGGACGCTATGAAAAGATCAAACATAAGAATTCAGGGCATAGCAGAAGGAGAAGAATTTCACTCCAAAGGCATAGTAGGTGTCTTCAACAAAATCATAGAAGAAAACTTACCCAAAATTGGGAAAGAGGTGCCAATGCAGATACAGGAATCCTTTAGAACACCAGCCAGACAAAACCTGGAAAGAATCTCTCCTTGCCATATTATAATCAAACTACCAAACATACAAACCAGAGAAAAAATATTAAAAGCTGTCAGAGAGAAAAATCAAGTTACCTACAAAGACAAGCCTGTCAGGATTACAGCAGATTACTCAACACAAACTTTAAAAGCCAGAAGGGCGTGGAGTGATGTATTCCAAGTCCTGTAAGATAAAAACTGTCAACCAAGGTTACTTTATCCTGCAAAGCTATCCATTCAAATAGACGGAGAAATAAGGACATTCCATGACAAAAGCAAGCTAAAGGAGTATTTGAAGACAAAAGCAGCTCTACAGAAAATACTTGAAAGAATCCTCCAGGCTGAAGAAAAAGAAAAGCACACATATAAGGAACCAGGAAAAAACAAACAATACTCAAATACTAATTAACACAAGAGAGCAAAGGTAAAACTGGAAGAACTACAAAAAAATGGCAGAAATGAATACACACCTTTCAATATTATCTCTTAATATCAACGGCCTCAATGCCCCAACCAAAAGGCATATTCACAGACTGGGTTAAAAAGCAGGATCCTTCAATTTGTTGCCTCCAAGAAACACACCTTTCTACAAAGGATGGACACTATCTTAGGGTGAAAGGTTGGAAAAATGGTGTTTCAAGCAAATGGGCCTAGAAAACAAGCAGGGGTTGCTATTCTAATATCTGACAAGGTAGACTTCAGTCCAACATTAGTTAAGAAAGATAAGGAAGGTTACTTTATATTGATTAAAGGCACACTCCAACAGGAGAACATTACAATCCTAAATATATATGTACCTAACATGGGGGGCCCCAAATTCATCAAACAAACGCTATTAGAACGAGGGTCACAGATAACACCAAACACAGTGGTAATGGGTGACTTCAACACCCCACTCTCATCAATTGACAGGTCATCCCGGGAAAAAATAAACAGAGAGGCATCTGGACTAAATGAAGTCATAGAAGGAATAGACCTAACAGATATATACATGACATTCCATCCAAATGCTGCAGCACAGACATTCTTTTCAGCAGCACATGGAACATTCTCTAAAATAGAACATATATTAGGACAGAAAGCAAATCTTAACAAATACAGGAAAATTGAAATAAATCCTTGCATTCTATCTGACCACAATGGAATCAAACTACAAATCAATAGCAAGAAACGCTATAGAGCATACACAAAGTCATGGAAATTAAACAACACACTACTAAATGATGAATGAGTCAATGAAGAAATCAAGAAGGAAATCAAAAAATTCACAGAGTCAAACGATAATGAGAACACAACATACCAAAATCTCTGGGACACAATGAAGGCAGTCCTAAGAGGTAAATTTATAGCTTTAAGTGCCTATATTAAGAAATTAGAAAGGTTGCAGGTAAACGACCTAATGCTTCACCTTAAAGCCTTGGAAAAAGAAGAACAAGGCAAACCAAAAATCAGTAGATGAGAAGAAATAATAAAAATTAGGGCAGAAATTAATGAAATAGAAACCAAAAAAAAAAACAATCCAAAGAATCGAAACAAAGAGTTGGTTCTTTGAAAGGATAAACAAGATTGATAAACCCTTAGCAAATCTGACCAAAAGAAAGAGAGAAGAGACACAAATTAATAAAATTAGAGATGAAAAAGGTAACATCACAACAGATGCCAGAGAAATTCAAAAAATCGTAGGGACATACTATAAAACCATATACTCCACAAAGTATGAAAATCTGAAAGAAATGGATGATTCCCTTGATTTATATGACCTACCTAAATTAAATCAAGATGAGATTAATCACTTCAATAGACCTATAACAAGTATGGAGATCCAAGCAATTATCAAAAATCTCCCAACTAAAAAAAGTCCAGGCCCAGATGGATTCACTGCTGAATTTTACCAGACATTCAGGGAAGAACTAACACCATTGCTTCTTAAGCTTTTCCATAAAATAGAAAAAGAAGGAATCCTACCCAAACTCCTTCTACGAAGCCAGCATCACCCTGATACCAAAACCAGGCAAAGATAGAACAAAAAAAGAAAGTTACAGACCAATCTCCCTCATGAACATACATGCAAAAATTCTCAACAAAATATTGGCAAACAGAATACAAGAATATATCAGAAAGATCATTCACCCAGACCAAGTAGGCTTTATCCCAGAGACGCAGGGATGGTTCAACATACGCAAATCGATAAATGTAATACATTACATAAATGGACTGAAGGACAAAAATCATATGATCATCTCATTAGACGCAGAAAAAGCACTTGACAAAATCCAACATCCCTTCATGATAAAAGTCCTACAGAGACTGGGAATAGAAGGAACATATCTCAATATAATAAAGGCTATTTATGACAAGCCTACAGCCAACATATTACTAAATGGGGAAAAACTGGAAGCTTTTCCACTAAAATCAGGAAGACAAGGGTGTCCACTGTCCCCACTTTTATTTAATATAGTACTGGAAGTCTTAGCCATAGCAATAAGGCAAGAGATGCACATAAAAGGGATATAAACTGGAAAGGAAGAAATCAAGTTATCATTATTTGCAGATGACATGATTCTATATATAAAGGACCCTAAAGACTCTACCAGCAAACTGTTAGAGCTGATAAACACCTACAGCCATGTAGCAGGATACAAAATGAATACACAGAAATCAGTAGCATTCCTATACGCTAACAACACACACACAGAGGATGAAATCAGAGAATCACTCCCATTCACAATTGCATCAAAGAAAATAAAGTACCTTGGAATAAACCTAAGCAAGGAAGTAAAAAATCTCTACAATGAAAACTATAAAACACTCAAGAGAGAAATTGCAGAAGACACTAGGAAGAGGAAAAACATCCCTTGTTCCTGGATTGGAACAATCAATATTGTGAAAATGGCAATCTTACCAAAAGCAATCTACACATTTAATGCAATCCCCATCAAAATTCCAAAGGCATTCTTCACGGTAATAGAAAAAGCAATCCAAAAATTCATTTGGAATCACAAAAAAACCTCGAATATGTAAAATAATACTGAGCAACAAAAATAAGTCAGGTGGTATCACCATACCTGATTTTCACCTATACTACCGAGCCATAGAAACAAAAACAGCATGGTACTGGCACAAAAGCAGATATGTAGATCAATGGAACAGAATAGAGAACCCAGATATAAGTCCAGGTAGCTATAGCCACCTGATATTCGATAAAAATGCCAAAAATACTCATTGGAGAAAAGACAGCCTCTTCAGCAAATGGTGCTAGGAAAACTGGATATGTATCTGTAGAAGGATGAAAATAAGATTCTTCCCTCTCTCCATGCACAAGAATTAAGTCCAAGTGGACTAAAGACCTTAACATCAGACCTGAAACTCTGAAATTGCTAGAGGAAAAAGTAGGGGAAACCCTTCAACATATTGGTCTTGGCAAAGACTTTCTGAATATAACCCCAATTGCTCAGGCAATAAAACCACAAATTAACCACTGGGACCTCATAAAATTACAAAGACTTTATACAGCAAAGGACACTGTGAATAAAGCAAAGAGGCAACCTACAGAATGAGAAAAAACCTTTGCCAGCTATATACCTGATAGAGGATTAATATCTAGGATACACAAAGAACTCAAAAAGATAAATACTAAGAAATCAAACAAGCCAATTAAAAATGGGCTATGGAGGGCTGGAGAGATGGCTTAGTCGTTAAGCGCTTGCTTGTGAAGCCTAAGATCCCCGGTTCGAGGCTTGATTCCCCAGGACCCACGTTAGCCAGATGCACAAGGGGGCGCACACATCTGGAGTTTGTTTACAGTGGCTGGAAGCCCTGGCGCGCCCATTCTCTCTCTCTCTCTCTCTCTCTCTCTCTCTCTCTCTCTCTGTCACTCTCAAATAAATAAATAAAAATAAACAAAAAAATTTTTTAAAAAATGGGCTATGGAGCTAAATAGAGAGGTCTCAAAAGAAGAAACACGGGTGGCGTATAAGCATCTAAAAAAAATGTTCTACATCCCTAGTCATCAGGGAAATGCAGATTAAAACTACACTGAGATCCCATCTCACTCCTGTCAGACTGGCTACTATCATGAAAACAAATGATTATAAATGCTGACGGGGATGTGGAAAAAGAAGAACCCTTCTACACTGTTGGTGGGAATGCAATCTGGTCCAGCCATTGTGGAAATCAGTGTGGAGGTTCCTAAGACAAATAAAAATTGATCTACCATATGACCCAACTATAGCACTCCTAGGCATATATCCTAAGGACTCATCCCATTTCCTTAGAAGTACATGCTCAACCATGTTTACTGCCACTCAATTCATAATAGCTGGGAAATGGAACCAGCCTAGATGTCCCTCAGCTGATGAGTGGATAATGAAGATGTGGCACATTTATACAACGGAGTTCTACTCAGCAGTAACGAAAAATGAAGTTATGAAATTTACAGGAAAATGGATGGATCTGGAAAGGATTATACTAAGTGAGGTAACCCAGGCCCAGAAAGCCAAGCACCACATGTTCTCCCTCATATGTGGATCCTAGCTACAGATGATTGGACTTCTGTGTGAGAAGGAAAAAACTCAGTAGCAGAGGCCAGTAAGTTAACAAGGAGATATAAAGGGAAGAGAAAGGAAGGGAGGAGGGTACTTAATAGGTTGGTATTGTATATATGTAAGTAGAAGAATAGATTAACGGGGGTGAAAAGGCCCAAAGTGAGGTCAGGGGAAGAGACTGCGTAAAGGAAAGGTGGAGGGAAGGCTAATCAAAATCTAAGAGGATGCAAATAAATCATATGGAATCCTCCTTTTTTGGACAATGGAACACTCAGGAGCCATAGGTCATTGTTAGAAAATTTTCCCTACCAGGGATGGGATACCTCCAGTGAGTTGTTGGCCACGGAGGTAGGTCCCTGATGCCCCCAAAACATTATAGGCCATTGCCAAGGCCCTTGGTTTCCCACCAGGAATAGATGGTAAGACCCTATTGCTGAAGACTCCACATACTTGGGCTGCAAGGCCACTGAGAAATTCTGCTGGAACTGAGCTGATAACCTCCTCCAGGTAGACCAGCTGAGAGAAAGCTGGAAGAAGCCATTCTACACGTAGTTCAATGGGAGAAAGAGATACCACCAGTGAAGATACTCAACAGTGGACACTGCAAGCCTTATAATTGGCCAGCCAGACCAAATGAGCCAACGGGTGCAATAGTGGCACGTCTGTCATGGTGGAAACCAACTGCCCTCCAATTGGACTGGAGGCCCACTCCATGGGGGGGAATACATCCCTGATACTGAAAACCTAAAACAGAGGTAGTCATGAGCCCTAGGGGTGTAACATCTGCTGATGTCTGGATAAATGTATATACTATGCTTATCAAACTGCCCAGTAAGCACTTCTCTTAATATTTATACCCTTATATTAAGGCTACTCTCACTTTGGGTACAGAATCTTCTCTTTTTAGATGGCAGTGACCTTGGAATAACTCAGAAGAAGTGACTGGAGTACTGAGTAACATCTAGATCACACCTTCCAAGGCTCAGGGTCTAATGCGAAGAGGGGGGGAAAGAATGTATGAGCCAAAGGAAGGATAGGAGTCCTTACAACGTGCTCCCTCCAGACATAAAATGGCCTGGATATCCATGACCTCATAGTGCCTGACACTATCTACACAAGACCATCATAAGAGGAGGAAAAGATCATGACATCAAAATAAAAGAGAGACTGATTGAGATGGGGAGGGGATATGATGGAGAATGGAATTTCAAAGGGGAAAGTGGGGGGAGGGAGGGTAGTACCATGGGATTTTTTATAATCATGGAAAATGTTAATAAAAACTGAGAAAAAAATAAATAAAGATACAAAAAAAAAAAAGAAAACAAATGACAATAAATGTTGGCAAGGATGTGGAAAAAAGGGGTACCCTCCTACACTGTTGGTGGGAATGTAATCTGGTACAGCCATTGTGGAAATCAGTGTGGAGGTTCTTGAGACAGTAAAAATATATTTGCCATATGATCCAGCTATAACACTCCTAGGCATATATCCTAATGACTCTTCTCACTACCTCAGAGATACTTGCACAGCCATGTTTATTGCTGCTCTATTCGCAATAGCTAGGAAATGGAACCAGCCTAGATGTCCATCCACAGATGAATCGATACTAAAAATGTGGTACATCTATACAATGAAGTTCTATTCAGCAGTAAAGAAAAATAAAATTATGAAATTTGCTAGGAAATGGATGCATCTAGAAAAGGATTATACTAAGTGAGGTAAGCCCAACATCACATGTTCTCTCTTATATGTGGATCCTAGCTACAAATGTTTAGACTTGTGTGTGAGCTTGAACCAGAAAATCGGTAGCAGAGGCCAGTAAGCTGGAAAAAGGCTGTAAGAGAGGGAGAAGGAAGGACTTAGGGATGGTATTGTATATGTGTAAGTAAAAGAACAAATTACAGAGAGTGGAATGGCCTAAGTGAGGCCAGGGGAAGAGATTGAGTAAGGGAAGGGTGGGGGGGAAGGTCATTCAAAATTCAAGATCTTCTGAATAAGACATATGAAAGCCTACTTCTTTGGATAACGGCACATCCAGAAGCCATAGATTGCTACTAGAAAATTTTCAGTGCCAGGGATGGGATACCTGCCAGTGAGTTGTTGGCCAGGGAAGTCCCTGCTGCCTCCAAAATATAACAGGCTTTTGCCAAGGCCCTTGGTTTCCCAGCAGTAACAGATGGTAAGACTCTATTGCTGAAGACTCCACATGCATGGGCAGCAAGATCACTGAAAACTCAAGCTGGTGCTGAGCTGAAAATCTTCTCCCTGTAGACCAGCTGACTATAAGCTCAATAAAGCTGCACTGCATGCAGCCCTATGAGAGACAGAAGTCATCAACGGTGAAAACAGTGGACACTGGAAGCCTCAAGTTTGGCCAGATAGGCCAAATGAGCCAATGGATGCAAGAGTGGCATGTCTGTTATGAGGGAAACCACCTGCTCTCTAATTGGACTGGAGGCCCACTCTATGGGAGGAAATACATGCCTAATACAGAAAACCTAATCAAAAGCCTATGGTAGGGGAGGTCATGAGCCTTAGGAGTGAAAGCCTGCATCTTTAAAAATATTTTATTTATTTGTGACAAAGAAGAAGAGAGAGAGAGAGAGAGAGAGAATGGGCACACCAGGGCCTCTAGCCACTGCAAATGAGTTCCAGACGCGTGCACCCCCTTGTGCATCTCGCTAACGTGGGCCCTGGGGAATCGAACCTGGGTCCTTTGGCTTTGCAGACAAACGCCTTAACTGCTAAGCCATCCCTCCAGCCCTAAAGCCTGCTCTTGTCTGGCTAAATATGTATATTATTCTCACCAAATTACCCTGAAAGCACTACACTTAATGTTCATATTCATATATTAATGCTACTCTCACTTTTGGTTAGAGAAACTTCTCTTTTCAGGTGGCAGTGACCACTGGGATAACCCAAAAGGCAACATAGTGCTGAGAAGAAGTGACTGAAGAGTGCTCAGCACTGAAACACCTCTATCACACCCTCCAAGGCTTAGGGTCCATTGTGGAAGAGGTGGCAGAAAGCATGTAAGAGCCAAAGGAAGGGCACCACTCCTTACAATGCAAATGTCCAGACAGAAATTGGCCTCAATATCCATGACCTCACAGTGCCTAGCAATACCTTCCCAAGACCCTCATCATAGGAGAAAAAGACAATGACATCAAAATAAAAGACAGACTAATAGAGAGAGGAATGGGATATGATGAAGAGTGGAGTTGTGAAGGGGGAAGGGAGGGAATTGCCATAGTTTATTGTAAGTATAGAAATTGTCAATAAAAAAAAAAAAAAAACTAGGCATGTAAATCCAAGCACGAGGGAGGTAGAAACAGGAGGATCCCTAGTGCTTGCTAGCCAGCCAGTCTGGATGAGTAAGCGAGCTCTATGTTCAGTGTGAGATACTCAATAATCCCAGCTATCAGGAGGCTGAGGTAAGAGGATCACCGTAAATTCAAGGACAGCTGGATTACATAGTAAATTCCAGGTTAGTGTGTCTAGAGTGAGACCCTACTACAAAGCCAACAGTAACAAAAACAAAAAATGGTGGAGATTTCCTAGGGCAGACATCCAACCAATGTCACCTCTGGCCTCCACATACATGCATACTCATGTACACCTGCAAATATACACACATACAAGTCCCCCCACACACCCCACCATACACAGGCACACACAGACACAAAAACACACCAAATGAAGGAAAAAAAAAAAACTACCACATGGCCCAGGAATCCCACCTCTAGGCATACCAAAAAAACTGAAATCAAGATCTCACTACAAGGCAGCAGGGTATGGTGGCACATGCCTTTAATCCCAGCAAAGGTAGGAGGATCCCTGTGAGTTCAAGGCCAGCCTGGTACTACAGTGAGTTCCAGGTCAGCCTGGACTAGAGTCAGACCCTGCTTCACAAAAACGTAACAAGGGGGACAGGCATGGTAGTGCACATCTTTAATCCCAGCACTCAGGAGGCAGAGGTAGGGGGATCCCTTGCAGTAAGCCCAGTAAAGAACAGAGTGAGAAAGCAAAGCAACAAAACTTGCCTCATATGAAGTAGACAGGTGAAGATGGACCCAAAAGTTGTCCAATGACCTACACACACACACATGGCCTATATGTACCTATACTCATACACACTCACACAAAAATTAAAAAAAAAAAACAACGGCTGGGGAGATGGCTCAGTGGATAAAGCAAGAGGACCTGAGTTTGGATCTCCAGAACCTATGTAAAGAACCAAATGTTATAGAGGGCACCTGTAATCTCAGCATGCCAAAGACAAGAAGAGAGGAAAAGACAGGAGAATCCCCAAAAGTCACAGGCCAGCTTACCTGACAAATGGAGTGCCAAACAAAAAACCCAGCTTCAAGCTGGAGAGATGGCTGAGCAGTAAAGGCACTTTCCTGTGAAGCCTAAGGACCCAGTTTGGATTTCCCAGTACCCAGGGTAAGCCAGATACAAGGTGGCTCATACATCTGGAGTTCCTTTGCAGAGGTTAGAAGCCCTGGCATGCCCAATCTCTCTATCTGCCTTTTTCTCTCTCTCAAATAAAAATAAAATATTTTTTAAAAATAAATGAGCTGGGCATGGTGGCACACGCCTTTAATCCTAGCACTTGGGAGGCAGAGGTAGGAGGATTGCTGTGAGTTCAAGGCTACCCTGATACTACATAGTTATTTCCAGGTCAGCCTGAGCTAGAGCAAGACCCTATCTCAGAAAACAAAAAAAACAAAACAAAAAAATAAAATAAAATAAATGATGGGATGGAGTGATGGCTTAGGGGTTAAGGCACTTGCCTATGAAGTCAAAGGACCTAAATTCAATTCCTCAGTACCCACATAAGCCAGATGCACATAGTGGCTCATGTGTCTGGAGCTCATTTGCAGTGGCTACAGGCCCTGGCATGCCCAACTCTGTCTCTCCTATCTCAAATAAATAACTAAAAATAAAATATTTGTAAAAGTAAATTAAGAAGATGGTGGCGTACGAACCATGCTACAGCAGCCTAGGGGAGAAAAAGCAAAAAAAAAAAAAAAAAAAAATACCAGCAATATAGACTCTTCTACTCAAAAGTGAAGTGTATAAAAAATTATCAACTGCAGCAGAGAAGTAGGAGAGATCCAGAGCATCTAGAGCCCACAGAAGCAGGCAGAAGTGGCTATAGCAGTGGCGGAACCAGGTCTGTGTGGCCACAGCCATAAAGCTCGACCTGAGCTACAGGAAAAGACAGGTGACTTTCTACTCACACCAGAACTGCTCACAAGCTCAAGAACTGTGAAGGGAGGATGGCAGGGAACAGGAGTAGATCATGAGGAAGATGACAAGCAGGAGAACTAGAGCCACCATCCACAGCCTCCCCTCCCCCACTGCCAGTGCAAGCACCAGAGACCTGGGGAAGGGAGCTCACCTACAAAGCACTCAGCACAGGCCACCAGAGCAGCGATCCAGTGACCCAGCCAGCCTACCTGAGCCCACAGCGCAACAAAGAGGGACCCAAGCAGGAGCACAGCATAATTGAGACCAAAAAAAGATACCTGGGATTACACCAGGTCAGTACCTGCCAAATAAGCCTGGTATATAAGCTTGAATTGGAAGTGGTGCTAACTGCACCTTCCATGTCAGGGTAAATTATATGTTAAATCTGATGGATGGTCGGATTTGCCATTCTTAAATAAGCTACATTTTGGGCTTGTCATTTGTTGCTTCCTGATTTATAGTGCCTTTGTTTCCTCTTCTGTTGTTTGTTAGGGAAGGGTCTCACTTGGTCACAAGCTGACTTGGAATCCTCAACAGAAATCTTAGCCTCCTAGTTGACAGGATAAAGGGTGTGGGGCAACACACACCATAAGGGACTGTGACTTTGTTAAAGGATCTGGTTGTCATAATACCTACTCTTGCATAAATACTCTGCACTGTTTTGCACTGACTGGGTACATTGTTTAAATTTTAGAATCTCCCTAATACAGTCCAAAAAAGAGAAAACCAAACTAACAGGAAAGTATGAATCGGAATTTCAAGATATTCAGGACACTATGAAAAGATCAAACATAAGAATTCAGGGTAGCTGGGCGTGGTGGTGCATGCCTTTAATCCCAGCACTTGGGAGGCAGAGGTAGGAGGATCGCAGTGAGTTCGAGGCCACCCTGAGACTGTATAGTGAATTCCAGGTCAGTCTGAGTCAGTGTGAGACCTTACCTCAAAAGAAAAAGAAATTGCAGAAGACACTAGGAAATGCAAAGACATTCCTTGTTTTTGGATAGGAAGAATCAATATTGTGAAAATGGCAATCTTACCAAAAGCAATCTGCACATTTAATGCAATCCCCATCAAAATTCCAATGGTATTCTTCACAGAAATGGAAAAAAACAATCCAAAATTCATTTGGAAGCACACACACACACAGAAAAAAAAAAACTCGAATATCTAAAACAACTTTGAGCAACAAAAATAAGGCTGGTGGTATCACCATACCTGATTTTAACCTATAATACAGAGCCACAATAACAAAAACAGACATGCAGACCAATGGGAACAGTACAGAGGATCCAGACATAAGCCCAGGTAGCTATAGTTACCTAATATTTGAGAAAAATGCCAAAAATACTCATTGCAGAAAAGACAGCTTCTTCAGCAAATGGTGCTAGGAAAACTGGATATGTATCTGTAGAAGGATGGAAATAGATCCTTATATCTCTCCATGCACAAGAATTAAGTCCAAGTGGATCAAAGACCTTAATATCAGATCTGAAACTCTGAAACTGCTAGCGGAAAAGTAGGGGAAACCCTTCAACATATTGGTCTTGGCAAAGACTTTCTGAATATAACCCCAATTTCTCAGGCAATAAAACCACAGATTAAGCACTGGGACCTCATGAAATTACAGAGCTTTTGTACAGCAAAGGACACTGTAAATAGAGCAAAGAGGCAACCTACAGAATGGGAGAAAATCTTTGCCGGCTATACATCTGATAGAGGATTAATATCCAAGATATACAAAGAACTCAAAAAACTAAATAATAAGAAATCAAACAACCCAATTAAAAAGTGGGCTATGGAACTAAATAGAGTTCTCAAAAGAAAAAATACAAATGGCATACAAACAGCTAAAAAATGTTCTACATCCCTAGTCATCAGGGAAATGCAGATTAAAACTACGTTGAGATTCCATCTCATTCCTGTCAGATTGGCTACCATCATGAAAACAAAGGACCATAAATGCTCGAGAGAATGCAGAGAAAGAGGAATCCTTCTACACCTGTTGGTGGGAATACAATCTGGTCCAGCCATTATGGAAATCAGTGTGGAGGTTCCCGAGACAGCTAAAAACAGATCTACCATATGACGCAGCTATATCACTCCTAGGCACATATCCCAAGGACTCGTCTCATTACCTTAGAAATACTTGCTCAACCATGTTTATTGCTGCTCTATTCACAACAGCTAGGAAATGGAACCAGCCTAGATATCCCTCAACTGATGAGCGGATAATGAAGATGTGGAACATTTACACAATGGAGTTCTACTCAGCAGTAAAGAAAAATGAAGTTATGAAATTTGCAGAAAAATGGATGGATCTGGAAAGGATTATACTAAGTGAGGCACCCCAGGCCCCAGGAAGCCCAATGTTACATGTTCTCTCTCGTATGTTGATCCTAGCTCCAAATGATTGAACTTCTGTGTGAGTAGGAAGAAAACTCAGTAGCAGAGGCCAGTAAGCTAGACTCTAGGAAATATAAAGGGAATAGAAAGGAAGAGGGGTATTTAATAGGATGGCACTGTATATATGTAAGTAGAAGAACAGATTAATGGGGGTGGAAAGGCCTAAGTCAGGTCAGGGGAAGAGAATGAGTAAGGAAAGATGGAGGGAGGGCTAATCAAAATCTAAGAGGATATAAATACATCAAATGGAAACCTACTTTTTTGGGCAATGGAACACTCAGGAGCCATATATATTGTTACTAGAAAATTGTCAGTGCCAGGGATGGGATACTTTCCAGTGAGTTGTTGGCCAGGGAGGTCCCTGATGCCCCCAAAACATTACAGCCCACTGCCAAGGCCCTTGGTTTCCCACCAGGAATAAATGGTAAGACCCTATTGCTGAAGACTCCACATACTTGTGCTGCAAGGCCACAGAGAAATCCTGCTGGAGCTGAGCTGAAAACCTCCTCCATCTAGATAAGCTGACAGAAAGCTGGAAAAAGCTATGCTGCATGCAGTTCAATGGGAGAGAGAGGAATCACCAGTGAAGATACTCCACAGTGGACACTGCAAGCCTTAAATCTGGCCAACAAGGTCAAATGAGCCAACAGGTGCAATAGTGGCACTTCTGTTATGGGGGAAACCAATTACCCTCTAATTTGACTGGAGGCCCACTCCATGGGACTTTATATAAGGAAGCTCTGGGTGAAAAGAGGCCCTTCCTTCCACTTGGCTGCCAGAGCTGCTTGCTGCCTTCCAGCGTGGATTGAAGACCAGCACAGACTAAAGACCAGCGTCAACTGAACACCTGTGTGGATTAAAAACCAGCAGTTCACCAGGCGTGGTGGCGCACGCCTTTAATCCCAGCACTTGGGAGGCAGAGGTAAGACCCTACCTCAAAAAAAAAAAAAAAAAAAACAGCGGCTCCTCAGGAAGCCTACAAGCCTTCAGTGCTGGATTGGGGCTGCTGAGGCGTCTGGCCGCGTGGACTGAGCAGCTACCAGGTTCCTTGATTCTCAGATCTGCAACCACTGTTGGACTACCATAAGCTAAACAATAAATTCTTTTTTTAATATAATTCATTCTAGCAGTTCTGTTCCTCTAGAGACCCCTGACTACCACCTCCCCACTGTGTGGTGGTGGTGTTTTTAGGCAGGGTCTCACTCTAGCCCAGGGATGACCTGGAATTCACTATGACGTCTCAGGCTGGCCTAGAACTCACAACGATTACTTCCCAAGTTATTTCCCATTTCTTAAGACTCTTAAGACTTTTAGTATCCTAGGGAATTCCTGGGACTATTATTCCTAGGGAATGTCTGGGACTTAATCGTCAGCCCCCTCTCCTCACTGGACATCTTCTCCTTAGTGACTACACCATCAGCGCCCTTTTCTGTCAGCCTGCAATCAGGGGCTCCACATCTGTGAATTTCACTGTAATACTGACCCTGCATTTCTGCCTCATCACCACGACCAGTTTAACTGACAACAGATTAAAACTTTAGAAGCATGTAATGATAGCCAGTAATTACTAAGCAGGGCTTTATACACTTAAAACAAAAGAGCAATCTGGTCTTTAGAAATAGCTATTTGGGGTCTGGAGAGATGGCTTAGCATTTAAGGTGCTTGCCTGTGAAGCCTAAGGACCCACATTCATCCCATGTTAAGCCAGATGCACATGGTGGCACATGCATCTGGAGTTCATTTGCAGTGGTTAGAGGTCCTGGTATACACATTTTCTCCCTTTCCCCCTCTCCCTCTCAAATAAAAAGAAACAGCTATTTAGGGCTATTGCAAAAATCTGCTAGTGGGAGGAAAGTTGTCTATTTTGGTTTACAGACGTGAGGGGAAGCTTCATGATGGCAGCGAAAAGATGGTGGAGCAGAGGCTGGACATTACCTCTGCCACAGTAAGTGGAACACCGCAGCAGGAGAGTCAGCTGAACACTAGCAAGGGGGAGCTGGCTATAACACCCATAAGCCACCCCCAACAAGACACCTCCTCCAGCAAGGATCTAATTCCTAAATTGCCACCAGCTGGGGACCTAGCAGTCAAAACACATGAGTTTATGGGAGACATTTGATTTAAACCACCAAAAAAGCTATAAATATCTTACTACATATTGTTTTCAATAGGAAGCCCATTTGTAGTAAAGAAAAACAGCTATATGACAAATTAATACAAAACACTAGTATGGTTAACTCAAAGTCCTCCTGGAGTCTGAGGATGGGAAGCCCCATACCTTTCGAATAAAATGAGTCTTGAAGGAGTCCTTCACAAACAAAGAAAGCTCCGACACTGTCTTTCTTGCCAGTCTCTAGACTGTAATGATTGGAAGGCAAACAAGGCTGAGGGGAGGAAATGAGAGGATAGGTAATATGAATTACGTACCAAGCAACTTCCACTGCTGGGTTTTCTCTTTGAATTCAACAAATGGCGAGAAACTGGAAGGAACCACTGTAAGAAATGGATCCCATGAACAAGGCACACAAGTCAGAGAGTGCTAAAATCAGAACAGCCTGCACCCTTAGCTCTAGGAGAGCATCTAAGTCTCTCAGTGTGTCGGGACAGCAGACACATCTAAGGGAGTGGGTGATGCAAAGGCACAATGGGCCTAAATGAACATAGCTCCTTTACTTCAAGAACTCTTTAAAATAAAGGATCTCACCTCGGCTTTCTCCAGCAAGATACTGCAGGGCAGGCAACACCAACTCAGCCCAGTTGGGAGCAGCAGAGAACCAGCTATTGAGAGAGCT
Source organism: Dipus sagitta (assembly GCA_036346955.1). Lineage (NCBI taxonomy): Eukaryota > Metazoa > Chordata > Mammalia > Rodentia > Dipodidae > Dipus > Dipus sagitta. Next base: position 79,603,402 of record CM070772.1, on the reverse strand, counting down.
GGCTGGAGAGGATTGCCAGTCCAAAACACGCTCCTCCAGCTGAAGAAGGAAAGAGGAGGAAGCCAGTTAGGTTTGTCTTGTACACTAGCAGTCCCAGGATGTGCCAGAGCAAGCAGGGCACAGGTGTGGACTTCGCCCAAGTCCTAAAGCAAGTTAGCAGAGCTTTGGGAGAAATCCAGCAGAGTTCTACTTTGCAAGCCAGACACTACCAGAAATATCAGCAATTTCAAAACTGACATAGACCTAACTTTTCCAAAAGTCTTACCATAGGAAGGCTAGCCTGATTCTCCAGCAGCAAGATCTCTAACAGAAGAGAGAAAAAACTGGAAGATATCTCATTAATTCCAAGGCAAGGCTTCAGGTCTTCTAAGGGCCTGATGAGGAAAAAGTATAATAATATATGTAAATAATCAAAAAGAGCAAGAACATATTACAAATTGGTTCAGATCCCCTGAGCCTCCTGGTAAGCCATAAGAGGTCAAGAACAGAGCACATCTGACATTTTCCCAACAGGATCCCAGGGGCTCAGTGGCCACAGTGTCAACATACTCACAGCCAGCTCACACAAGCCCCGGGGACTAGGTATAGCCTCAGCTCAACTCCCACCTAGAACAGTAAGTAATCTCAGTGGCTCACTCACTCTTCCTTGATAGCAGACACTGCCAGTGGAGAGGGAACCTGTGACAGAGGTGGGACCCCTTCAGAATTGTTTAAAGGCTCAATCAGTTCTTCAGCCTCAGATTTGATCAGCTTAATTTTCTTCTTCTTCTTTTCCTCTTTTTCCTTCACCTTTCTTTTAAGCACAGCCAAGTCATATAACGCTAGGAAGAACAATCAACCAAGTCACAAAACTTCTGCATCAGGAAAGGGAGGTCTTATTTGTACATGCTTCTTCCAAGACCCACCAAAGTCTCAATAACTGACATTTGGATTTTTGTTTTGTTTTGTTTTTTGAGGTAGGGTCACACTCTAACCCACGCTGACCTGGAATTCACTCTGTAATTTCAGGCTGGCCTCAAAAGCACAGCAATCCTCCTACCTCTGCCTCCTGAGTACTGGGATTAAAAGTGTGTGCCACCATGGCTGACAACTTGTACTTTTTTAAACCCAACTTGGTGAGTGATTTACAAATCAAAAGCTTAAAATTTAATATGCTGTATTGTTTAAACTAACAGGGAAATTACAAAACAAAAGCACCAAAGCTATGGTTCCATTTGTGTTTGTTACATACAGACAGGCCATACAATTTAACGTCATAATCAAGCAAAGGCTACCTAAAGGGGACCCAGTGTTTTACCTGCTAGAGAGCCCTTCCTGCCGGCATTTACTCGAGTCATGATATCATTGAGGGTCAAGTCGCCTGTCAGAAGGTCTGGGTGATCCTAGATATGATATTCAAAAATCTGATTACAGAGGTCCAAAAAAGAACTCCAAATTTGATGTCACCAACTGTGCTAATTTACCTGACAGATACAATGAAATGACAGCCACCCCTGAGGGAATCGTGTTGAATTAAAATATAAGGATAGGGCTGGAGAAATAGCTCTGGGGTTAAAAAGGCTTCCATAAGCCCTCTTCAAGCATGAAGACCTGGGAGGGCCTAAGATTACCCAAGTTCAACTCCTCAGAACCCATGTAAAAAGCTGGGCAATGACCATGCACATCTGTAACCCCAGTCTTGAGGAAATAAGCACAGACTGGAGAATCACTGGGGCTTGCATAACAATCAAAACAGCAGCTCCAGGTTGAGGGAGAGACCTCATCTCAAGGAAGTTAACAGATGAGTGATAAAGGTACCTGAAGTCCTCTCCTCTGGCCTCCATACATACATGCAATGTGCGTCTGCACACAAACATACATACACATCAGATATTACATCACATACACTTTACACGTGTGCATATGCACACTTTTTTTTTAACTATGCAGATATAAAAACTTGCTCTTAGCCAGCATACCAAGTACTCTGAAGGCAGAGGTAGAATAATCACTGTGAGTTCATGTCCAGCCTGGGGCTACAGAGTGAGTTCCAGGTCAGCCTGGGCTACAGTGAGACCCTGCCTCAAAACAGCCAAATAAAAAAAAAGAGGGGGGGGGCTGGAGAGGTGGCTTAGCAGTTAAAGCGTTTGCCTGCGAAGCCAACGGGCCCAGGCTCAATTCCCCAGGACCCACATAAGCCAGATACACAAGGTGGAACATGCATCTGGAGTTCGTCTGCAGTGGCTAGAGGCCCTGGTGCTCTCATTCTCATTCTCTCTCTTTTTCCCCCTCAAATAAAAAAACTAATATTTTGTCAATTTTTATTAACATTTTCCATGATTATAAAAAATATCCCATGGTAATACCATCCCTCCCCCTACTTTCCCCTTTGAAATTCCATTCTCCATCATATCCCCTCCCCATCTCAATCAGTCTCTCTTTTATTTTGATGTCATGATCTAAAAAATAAAATTTTTTAAAGCCAAAAAAAAAAGTGAGAGAAGGGCTAGAGATGCCTCAGCAGTTAAGTGTGCTTCCTGAGCACCACCCATGTTTAAATCTCCATAACCCACATAACAGCTGGGCATGACCACATATGCCTGTAACCTCAGCCCTGCCAGGGAGCAGAGACCCAGACCCAGTAGTCACTGAAGTTCTTAAAAAACTGGTAGTTCCTGGATCAGTCAAGAGACTCTAGCTCAAAACCAGAATGGGCAAAAGAGCAATAGGGCTGGACATTCAGGTCCAGTAAGTGATCACAGGTGAGCACATGGGGCACCACAAGAGCATGTACACGTGCATAAACATACACACACAACAAGCAAAAAAATATAAAAAACAAAAAAGGTAGAGCCAGGTGTGGTAACACCTGTCTTTAATCCCAGCACTCACACGGCAGAGGTACAAGGATTGTCCTAAGTTCAAAGCCATCTCGAGACTACATAGTGAGTTCCAGGACATCCTGGACTGAGTGAGACCCTACCTTGAAAAACCAAAAAAGAAAAAAAGAACACAAGGTGTGACTATTGTCTCTGCTACTTAATGGCTACAGGACCAAGGACATGCCATCCTCTGGGCATGGAGAGCCAAGGAGTTATCAAGACTGAAGCAGACACTATCAAACATGCCTTCTAAAGCCCTTGTCTTCTCATATCTCTAATGCTAACTAGCCTCCCTCTGGTTGTTACTGTCCTTAACAATGACAAGGAAGCACAAGTCAGGTGGTGGTTACTGCAATCATCCACCAAACCAGAGACATATGGTTAGAAACCAAGGGTCTCTCCCACCCCAATCTTACTGGTTGATGTTTCCGTTTCTCATGGTGCTTCTTTAACATGATCTTCAGGTCACTGTCCCCCAGTTCTATTTTATCTGAAAGTAAATGAACCAAAGCACATGGGCTACACCATCACTATGATGATGCTCTAATTTGAATCATCCTGGTCACTTATGACATCGAAAAGATACTCCTTCTCAGTTACCCTTGTGCCTCCTGTGTACTTCGGGTACCACAATTTTCACAGTCACTTTTCTATACATTAGCCAATAAATGCCTTTAGTTGCTTAGCTGGTTTAAAAATGCACTGAAGCATCTTACCTTTTCTTTGGTTCACATTCCAAATCCAAGTTATTTTCCAAGTTGCTAAGAAACTATGGTTCTCATTATACACTTTATTGCTAGTTCAAGATTCTGCTTGCAAGATCAAGCAGCAGCTGATCAGTTTCTAAAAGCCATTTTCAACACAATGAAAGGGAAGGTTGGCTTCTAGCTGTAAAAATATGGAATGGTAGCCAGGCATGGTGGCACACACCTTTAATCCCAGCACTTGGGAAGCAGAGAAAGATAGATCACCATGAGTTTGAGGCCACCCTGAGACACATAGTGAACTCCAGGTCAGCCTGGGCTAGAGTGAGACCCGGCCTCAGAAAAAAAAAAAAAATATATATATATATGGAGTGGTGCATACACTTTTCCCAATCACCCTTCTAAGGAACAATACTGTTTCCTGACAGGCAAGCATCCAGTCCCCACCTCCTTAAAAAAGGAGTTTTCACATCTACATGTGATTTCCCAGAATTCTCACCTGCAGTTTTCATATCCGTGGTGGAAAGCGTGGGCACCACCCTCAGTGGCACCGCAGGACTAGGAGAACGTGCTGGAGAGCTTGGAAGCCATGAGCTGAGATCTTCAAAAGAAAATTTTTCTTGTAAATCCAACGTGGCTGTGGACTCCAATAGGGGAGATTGGGTAAGTGGCCATTTGGGTTCAACAGGGCTAAGCCAACAACATGGATGCCAGGGTTCCATTCTTTTCTGACCCTTCCCCAGGTGATCTGGAGCACACTTAGGTCATTTAAACGGCTCTTCCAGGAGAGAGACTTCAACAGAGTGATGGGGTCGCATTGCAGCAGGCCAACAGTCACTACTACTCTCCTGTAAGGGGAAAAGCAGTTCTCTCAAGTGGCACAATGGGACCAGAAGCCTACTAGGGAGAGACCCTGCTCTGCATGGGTCTGTCCAAGAGCTTCTCATCTAACCTAAGTGCCAGATGAGCACAAGGGTAAAAGAGGGCATGGAATTGCTCCCACCTGTGAGCAACATCTCAAACCCTGAAGAGCTGAGGAGGCAGGCCCACTCTCCAACCCCCACACAAGATCACGTAGAAGGCTACTTTACTAAGAGATACATGGCTACCACTGGCTCCAATATCCCAGCTACCCCAAGTGCTCAAGGACACTCACCCTCTTCATCAGAGGACAGGGCTGTGTCGCCACACTCCTCCTTCACTTCCCGCAAGACCTTCAAATAGCGCTGCTGGGTCCGCCACTCCCGCTCCTCAGGGCTTCGGGACGGTGAAGTGCGCTTGTGCCGCAAGGGGAGGGCAGGGCCACTCCTGCGTGCCATCTCCAGTAAATCCTAGGAAGAGACCAGTTGAAGGTCCATGTTATCAAATCTTTATCTGTGTACACTCTGCAAGTCTATGTTTTGTTCTCCTTACCTTTCTAAATCACAAAGATGCATATGAGTAAGATGTACACATAAATATGTACAAATAAAAAGGACTTAATTTAGTTATAGGTTGAGCATCCTTGATACAAATTTCAAATTCTGAAATGCTCCAAATTTCTAAAGTTTCCTGAGTAACAAAATGATACCACAAGTGGAAAATTCCACCTCTTACCATATGTAACAGATTCAAGTCAAAACACAAACATACTAAAAATACTGCATAAAATTGCCTTCAGACCAAATGTATAAAGGGTAAGTGAAACTAACTCAATTTTGTGTTTAGACTTGTCTCATCTCCAAATTATATGCAAATATTCCAAAATCTGAAAGAATCTGAAATTCAAAATACTTCCAGTTGAAGCATTTAAGAAATACTCAATCTGAATAACATGGTGAAAAAATACAAATCTGAGTGTTTAATTGATTTAGTGAGAATGAGCACTTATAGTAAACATCCAAGTATGTCTACACTAAAACTTAGACTCAAAACAACTTTGCCCCAGAGAACTGCCAGGCTGGAAGAGACCCAGAGCCACCAAGTCTTGTGCTCTACTATCTGTGACAGAATTCAGAGACCTGTGTGCACTTACACTTATTCCAAAGCATCCTAGCTTTCCACATTAACCCATGATGACTCTGAATTCCATTTGTTTTTTCTTGGTAAATATTGAAGGTATATATATCATCCATTTTTAGAGAGAACTTTTTTTTGGGGGGGGGGGGTTGAGGTAGGGTCTCACTCTAGCCCAGGCTGACCTGGAATTCATTATATAGTCTCAGGGTGGCCTCAAACTCATGGCAATCCTCCTACCTCTGCCTCCCGGAGTGCTGGGATTAAAGGAGTCTTTTCATGTTTTAATATCTCTAAAATTAAGGTACATCTTAAAATTATCATAAGATGACAAAACACCTTATCTGTGCTGTGCCATGACATAATTAGTACCAATCTTTTCTCAGTGGTATCTTGGGTGTTTTGCACCTGCTCCACTAGTCGCGATGCCCATAAAGTCATTGCCCACATTGTCATTCCAGTTCCCAGCATTACTTACGCTCCTAGAAGCAAGAATCTGTTTTAGCAGCCGATGAAAATATTGCTGTTGGGAGCTGAGGTATCGTTTGTACTGAGACTTGAAGCATAGCTGCCGGTACTTGACCACCTCAGGGTTAAAGTGTCCATCTTGAAAACATAGAGGTACAACTGTATATGCATCAGACCACAAATATTTCATAAGTATGTAAGATATGACTGCAGCACAGAAGGAAAAAGTGATTTAAGATAATAACAAAAGAAAACCAAAACTGAAAGAATACTAAAAATGGCCAATAGCTCAACTGAGGCTGATAACCTTAACAACCACAGTAACACAATTTTGTTTGGCAAAACTAGAACTAAAATATGGCCCTAGTCAGTGAAATGCACAGAAGTGCTGCCTTTGTCTTGATATTCTTTGTATGTATACTCACTCACCAGGAATATCACTGAGGGGTACCAGTGCTGACACTGCTCAGTTACCTAAGGTTTCCTACACAAGCTCTAAATCCAGCCAGGTTCCCCTCTCTGTTCCATGAGGGAAGACAGTACACAACCATCCCTGGAAGGCCCCAACTTCACTGAAACAGATCTCTATCAACCCGACAGGAACTCCTCTTTAATCTAAAAACTCATGAAAGAGGACAAAGAAGCCAGACACAGTGATGCACCTGTAGTCTCAAATATCTGGCAGGCAAAGGCAGAAGGACTGGGCACCCAGTTCAGGGCCAATCTGGGCAACACAGCAAGTCTCATCTCTTAATAAACAAGAGGGGATGGGCTGGAGAGATGGCTTAGCAATTAAGATACTGGCCTGTGAAGTCTAAGGACTCAGGTTTGATTCTCCAATACCCACATCAGCCAGATGCACAAGGTGGTGCATATGTCTGGAGTTTGCAGTGGCTGGAGGCTCTGGTGCACCCATTCTCTCTCTGTCTGCCTCTTTCTCTCTCTCTTAAATAAATAAAACATTAAAATAAACAAACAAACAAACGGGGGCTTGAGCTGCAGCTCAGTAGCAAAGCACTTGTCTAACATGTGTGAGAGGCCTTGGGTTCCATCCCCACCACCACAGTCAAAAAGGGAATGCTAGGGCCGAAGAGATGGCTAAGCAGTTAAGATACTTGCCTGCAAACCCCAACGACCTAGGTTCAATTCCCCAGTACCCAAAGAAAGCATGCACAGAGTGGCACATGCACCTGGAGTTTGTTTGCAGTGCCTAGAGGCCCTGACGCAACCATTCTCCCTGGCCCCCTTCTCTTGGTCTCTGCTTGCAAATTAATACATAAATGTATTTAAAAAATAATAAAGCCGGGCATGGTGGCGCTAATCCCAGCACTTGGGAAGCAGAGGTAACAGGATCACTGTGAGTTCAAGGCCAGCCTGAGAATACATAATAAATTCCAGGTCAGCCTGGGCTAGAAAGAGACCCTACATCAATTTAAAAAAAAAAAAAAGGGAGAGAGAAATCTAAATTTAAATCCTTAAGAGATTTTAAATGGCAAGCCTACTCTTTCCTGTATTTAGCCACTATCAAGTAGTCAAGCTTAACACAATTCAAGGAAATGCACTGCCTTTTGAGGATGTCCCGACAAAACAAAGTCACCTCAAAAACAGGAAAGAGGGCTGGAGAAATGGCTTAGCAGTTAAGTGCTTGCCTGTGAAGCCTAAGGGCACCGGTTGAAGGCTCGATTCCCCAGGACCCACGTTAGCCAGATGCACAAGGGGGCACACGTCTGGAGTTCGTTTGCAGTGGCTGGAAGCCCTGGCACGCCCATTCTCTCTCCCCCCGCCCCCACTTTCTCTCTCTCTGTCGCTCTCAAATAAATAAACAAAAAATTTAAAAAAAAAAAAAAACAGGAAGGAGACTTTGTTTCCTCCTCTCCATAGGCCAGAGGTGAGAGTGATCCCAAGTCATTTTGTAATGCCTGAAGTAAGGACTGATTCAGGCAAGGATCACCAGTAGAGGCAAAACCACTGGGTAAAAAAGAAGACTTTATAGAAATAAGACTTGATTCCAAAGTGTCACATGACACATTACATTTTAATTATAAAGGAAAAAATGCCCTTATAATTAAGCAGTATGGCAGATACCACTTAACCAAATGATCACAAATGGCATTACCAATGATGGAAAACCAACTTCATGTGCTGCTGGAGGTGACCCAAATAGAAAGAATTTCCCACATGGTTTTCTTGCCAAATGTACTTGATACAAACCTAGTCATGAAGCAGTAAAACAATAAACTCCTAGAAAGGAGGACATTGTAAAACAAGTGTCCTGGGCTCTTCAAAACTGCCACTGTCTAAAAAGACAACAAAAAGCCAGACTATCCTCCATTCAAAGAACTGAAGATACATAAAACCCAAGCACATTGCAAGGTTTCTAAGCAGACAGTGAATGGTGAATGTAAACTGCAACTTACAAATGATATGTCAAGAGTAGTAACAAAAATATATTCATCTGGCAGGGGAGATGCCATGATCAAGAATAGTTATGAGGGCTGGAGAGATGGCTTAGCAGTTAAGGCATTTGTCTGCAAAGCCAAAGGACCCCAGTTCGATTCCCCAGGACCCACGTAAACCAGATGACAAGGGGGCACATGCGTCTGGAGTTCATTTGCAGTGGCTGGAGGCCCTAGCGCACACATTCTCTCTCTGCCTCTTTCTCAAATAAATAAGTAAAAATAAAAAACTTAAAAAAAAAAAAAGAATAGTTATGAAAATAGCCAGACACGGTGGTACACGCCTTTAATCCCAGGAGGCAGAGGTAGGAGGATCACCACAAGTTCAAGGCCACCCTGAGACTATAGAGTGAATTTCAGGTCAGCCTGGGCTAGAGTGAGACCCTACTTCGAAGAAAAAAAAAAAAGAATTATGAAAACAAAAGCATAGAATATTCTATATTTTTTACTCACTGTAAGAGTTCTTAGGGTCAGCTAACAGGACTATGCATATATGGGAGAATGCCCTTGTTAAGGTGCCATGTGTGTACCTATAATTCTAGCATAGGAGGCTGAAGCACAAAGATTGCTGTGAATTCATGGCCAGCCTGGGCTACAGTGACACCTTATCTCAAGTTAAAAAAAAAATTCTTTTTTGGTTTCTTGTGTCTCACTCTAGTCCAGGCTGACCTGGAATTCACTATGTAGTCTTAGGGCAGCCTTGAGCTCATAGCGATCCTCCTACCCCTACCTCCTAAGTGCTGGGATTAAAGGTGTGAGCCACCACACCTGGTTTCAAGTAAAATTTTAAAAACTAAGAGGGAGAGAAAAATAAAGAGAGAGCTGTGCTGAAATGCTCGGGGTAAAATGTGATTTTCTGCAAGGAAAAAAGGAGAACAGAAAGCCATTGCTTAGCAAGTATAAAGATCAGTCATTGCACAAAATGGCCTGGATATCCATGGCCTCACAGTGCCTGACACTACCTGCACAAGACCATTGTAAGAGGAGGAAAAGATCATGACATCAAAATTAAAAGAGAGACTGACTGAGATGGGGAGGGGGTATGATGGAGAATGGAGTTTCAAAGGGGAAAGTGAGGGGAAGGAGGGTATTACTATGGGGTATTTTTTTTAATTATGGAAGTTGTTAATAAAAATTTGGAAGCTGGGCGTGATGGCGCACAGCCTTTAATCCCAGCACTCGGGAGGCAGAGGTAGGAGGATCGCCGTAAGTTCGAGGCCACCCTGAGACTCCGTAGTGACATAGCCTGGGCTAGAGTGAGACCCTACCTCGAAAAAAAAAAAAATTTGGAAGAAAAAAAAATATTAGTCTAGGGCTGGAGAGATGGCTTAGTGGTTAACACACTTGCCTATAAAGCCTAAAGACCCAGATTCGATTCCTTAGTACCCACATAAGTACAGATGTACAAGGTGGCACATATGTCTGGAGTTCGTTTGCAGTGGCTAGAGGCCCTGGTGTGCCAATTTTCTCTCCTTGTCTCCCTCCCTTTCTCACTCTTTCTCTGTCTCCTCTCAAATAAATAAATATGTTTAAAAAAATTTTTAAAAAAAGATTAGTCATTGAAAATCTCTAGGACACTTAAAATGTATTATTTCTAGTTCCAGGTGATGGTTACACAGCTGAGTTCTATTACGCATCTCCTACATAAGTCAACACAGTCTTTTTAAAAAGTAGCATCAGAGGGCTGGAGAGATGGCTTAGCGGTTAAGCGCTTGCCTGTGAAGCCAAAGGACCCCGGTTCGAGGCTCAATTCCCCAGGACCCACGTTAGCCAAATGCACAAGGGGGCGCACGCATCTGGAGTTCGTTTACAGAGGCTGGAAGCTCTGGCGCGCCCATTCTCCCTCTCTCTCTCTCTCTCTCTCCTTCTCTCTGTTGCTTTCAAATAAATAAATAAACAAAAAAAAAAATTAAAAAAAAAAAAAAGTAGCATCAGAGCCGGGCATGGTGGCACACGCACATCTTTAGTCCCAGCACTCTCAAGGCTGAGGTAGGAGGATTGCCATGAGTTCAAGATCACCCTGAGACTACACAGTGAATTCCAGGTCAGCCTGGGCTGGAGTGAAACCCTACCTTGAAAAAAAAAAAAAAAACAATAAGTAAATAAATAAATAACATCAGCAGCAAAGAAATTCCTCAGGGTCCATATATACACATGAGCATGAGAAAAACGAAGAAAGGTACATTGGCATATGTGAGTGTGCCCCACCCTCCACTCCGCCAAAATGAGAACACTTAATTACAGACCTCGGAAAAGCTTCTGGGCCATTTGCAGAGGGTTTCCAAAGCGAAAGTTCTCCCCACTGAACAGTGCAAGGACGAGCTCATTCTGCTGCTCCACATTGTCTGTAGGAAACTGAGGCAGAAACTGCTGGAGGTGTTCACGCTGAGAGTCACTTAGTACTTCCTGCCATGTGGAAAGGCTGACGACATCAAAGAATATTTCAGGCTGGGAGAATTTAAAGAAAAAATAAGTCCTTAAATAAGTCCTTAAATTTGTGTGTGTGTGTGTGTGTGTGTGTGTGTGCGTGCGTGTGTATGAAGCAAAACATATGTAACATCAGCCAGACGTGGTGGCACATGCCTTTAATCCCAGCACTCAGGAGGCAGAGGTAGGAGGATTGCTGTGAATTTGAGGCCATCCTGGGACTACTGAATGAGTTCCAGGTCAGCCTGGTTTAGAGTGAAACCCTACCTCAAAAAAAAAAAAAAAGTAAAAAAAAAAAGTAACAATATTTACCATTTTATCACTCACACATTCACATTTGTTGTGCACCTGTCACCACCATCCAAGTTTAAGGATTTTTTGTTTTTGTTTCCTTTTGTTTTTTTCAAGATAGGGTCTCTCTCTAGCCCAGGCTGACCTGGAAGTCATTCTGTGGTCCCAGGATGGCCTCAAACTCAGTGATCCTTCTATCTCTGTCACCAGAGTACTGAGATTAAAGGCATGTGCCACCATATCCAGCTTTTTTTTTTTTTTTTTTTTTGGTTTTTGAGGTAGGGTCTCACTCCAGCCCAGGCTGACCTGGAATTCACTATGTAGTCTCAGACTAGCCTACCTACCTCTGCCTCCTGAATACTGGGATTAAAGGCATGCCTGCGCCACCACACCACACCTAGCTCCCAGGTTTTTTTTGTTTGTTTGTTTGTTTTTGTTTTTTGGTTTTTCGAGGTAGGGTCTCGCTCTGGGGCTCAGGCTGACCTGGAACTCACTATGGAGTCTCAGAATGGCCTCAAACTCACAGCCATCCTCCTACCTTGGGATCACTGTGAGTTCGCCAGCCTGGGACTACAGAGTGTGTTCCACATCAGTCTAGGCTAGTGTGAGACACTACCTCAAAAGAAAGGTGGGGGAGAGCTGGAGAGATGGCTTAGCAGTTAAGGCACTTGTTTAAAAGCCAAAGAACCCAAGTTTCATTCCCCAGTAGCCACATGAAGCCAGATGCACAAAGAGCCGCATGGATGTGGAGTTCATTTGCAGGGGCTAGAGGCCCTGGTGTGCCCATTCCCTTCACCCCCAATCTGCCACTTTCTCTCTCTCTCTCTCAAATAAATAAAAGAATGTTAAAAAAAAAAAAAAAAAAAAAAACCTTGTTAAAAAAAAGAGGGGGCGGGCTGGAAGGATGGCTTAGCAGTTAAGGTGTTTGCCTGCAAAGCCAAAGGACCCAGGTTCAATTCCCTAGGACCCACATTAGCCACATGCACAAGGGAGCACACGTGTCTGGAGTTTATCTGCAATGCCTGGAGGCCCTGGCGCACCCACTCTCTCTCTTTCTCTCTCCCACTTTCTCTGTCAAATAAATAAATAAATAAATAAAAATATTTAAAAAAGGGGGGGGGCAGCTGGGCATGGTTGCACACACCTTTAATCCTAGCAATCGAGAGGCAGAGGTAGGAGGATCACTGTGTGTTCAAGGCCACCCTGAGATGACACAGTGAATTCCAGGTCAGCCTGAGCTAGAGACAGACCCTACCTTGAAAAACCAAAAAAAAAGAGGGGGTGGGGAAGGACAGGCATGGTGGCACATGCCTTTAATCCCAGTACCTCGGAGGTAGAGGTAGGAGGATCACCGTGAGTTCAAAGCCATTCTGAGACGACTACACAGTGAATTCCAAGTAAGCCTGGGCTAGAGCAATACCTTGAAGAACCAAAAAAAAAAAAGGTTAAGGCAGGAAGATCATGAGTTTGAGGTCAACCTTTGCTACATAGCAAGACACTACCACAAAACAAGAGATTATTGGGCTAGGAAGATGGCTTAGTAGTTAAGGTTCATACCTTCAAAGCCTAAGGGGCCCAGGTTCAACTCCCCAGTACCCATGTTAGCCAGATGCACAAGGTGGCGCATGTGTCTGCAGTTCGTTTGCAGTAGCTGGTGGCCCTGGCACATCAATTCTTTCTTCCTCTCTCTCTCTCCAAATAAATAAATATTTTAAAAAGAGAGAGAGAACTTCTCTTTTCAGATGGCGGTGACCACTGGGCAGACCCAAAAGGCAACATAATGCTGAGAAGTGATGGAGGAGTGTTCACTACTGAAACATCTCTATCACACCCTCCAATCCTTAGGGCTCCATCGCAAGAGAGGTGGCGGAAAGAATGTAAAGCCAAAGGAATAGAACAACTCCTTACAATGCAACTGTCCACACAGAAATTGGCCTTGATATCCACAACCTCAGTGCCTAGCAATACCCACACAAGACCCTCATAATAGGAGGAAAAGACGGTGACATCAAAATAAAAGAGAGACTAATGGAGAGTGGAAGGCGATATGATGGATAGTGCAGTTGTGAAGGGGAAAGTGGGGTAGGGAATTATCATGGCTTATTATCTGTAAGTATAGAAGTTGTCAAAAAAAAAATACATTTAAAGACTTCCAGTGAAGATGGCGGCATAGGAACCATGCCAAAGCACTCCAGGGAGAAAAAGCCACCCTCCCCCCCCAAAAAAAACTAGCAAAATACACTCTTCTACAAAAAAGAGAGCAGTATAAGAAATTATCCACTGCAGCAGAGAAGTAGGAGAGATTCAGAGCATCTAGAGCCCACACAGGCAGGCAGAAGCGTCTCCAGCAGTGGCAGAACCAGGTCCATGAGGCCACAACCATAAGGCTCGGCCTGAGCTGCAAGAGAAGTGAGGAGACTTTACACTCACACCGGCCTGCTCACAAACTCAAGAAACGTGAAGGTAGGAGCAGCCAGTGAGGAAGAGGATCGAGAGGCCAGCGAGAGAAATTCAGCCACCATCCACAGCCTCCCCTCCCCCACCACCAGCACAAGTGCCAGCAAGCACTACAGACCTGGGGAAGGGAGCTCACCTACACAGCACTCGGCACAGGCCACCAGAGCAGCGATCCAGAGACCCAGCCAGCCTACCTGAGCCCACAGCACAGCATAGAGGGACCCAAGCAGGAGTGCAGTGTAAGTGAGACCAAAACCATCCCAAAAGGTACCTGGGATTACACCAGGTCAGTACCTGCCAAATAAGCCTGGTATATAAGCTTGAATTGGAAGTGGTGCTAACTGCACCTTCCATGTCAGGGTAAATTATATGTTAAATCTGATGGATGGTCAGATTTGCCATTCTTAAATAAGCTACATTTTGGGCTTGTCATTTGTTGCTTCCTGATTTATAGTGCCTTTGTTTCCTCTTCTGTTGTTTGTTAGGGAAGGGTCTCACTTGGTCACAAGCTGACTTGGAACTCCCAACAAACCAGAAATCTTAGCCTCCTAGTTGACAGGATAAAGAGTGTGGCACAACACACGCCCTACGGGACTGTGACTTTGTAAGAGGATCTAGTTGTCATAATACCTACTCTTCCATAAATACTCTGTGCTGTATTTCATTGAATGTGTACATTGTTTAGTTAAATTTTAGAATCTGCCTGTATTTTGTTGCACTCAGTCTACTTGAATACTTTCATAGCAGGCAAACCCAACATCCAAGGTCACTTTTGTAGTTACTCTGAGAGTCTTAAGAGCCACACCTAACACCTTCAGCTCCTACCCTGAAGATATGCAAAATCAGATGGATTGATACATCTAATAACGCTGCAGATAATTAGAAAATCCAAGCATTAAATTAATACAAGATGCAAAAATATGTACATTACGACACATGAAACATAAAAAGTCAAGACAATATAAATACACCAAAAAGTATTAATGCATCAGAAATGACCTCCAGTGAAACTGATTTAGAATAAATTCCTGAGAAAGATTTCAAATGATGATTATAAATATGTTCGAGGAAATCAAAGGAATCAAAGAAGACACAGAAAGCAGATGATTTCCTCAATTAATATGACCTACCTAAATTGAAGCAAGATGAGATTAATCACTTAAGTAGACCTATAACAAGTATGGAGATCCAAGCGGTTATCAAAAAATCTCCCAACTAAAAAAAGGCCAGCCCCAGATGGATTCACTGATAAATTTTACCAGACCTTCATAGAAGAACTAACACCAATGCTTCTTAAACTTTTCCACAAAATAGAAAAAGAAGGAATTCTACTAAACTCCTTCTACAAAGCCAGCATCACCCTGATACCAAAACCAGACAAACAGAACAAAAAAAGAAAATTACAAACCAATCTCCCTCATGAACATAGATGCAAAAATTCTCAACAAAATATTGGCAAACAGAATACAAGAATATATCAGAAAGATCATTCACCCCAACCAAGTAGGCTTTATCTCAGAGATGCGGGGATGGTTCAACATATGCAAATCAATAAAAGTAACACATTATATAAATGGACTAAAGGACAAAAATCACATGATCATCTCATTAGATGCAGAAAAAGCATTTGAAAAATCAAACATCCCTTCATGATAAAAGTCATACTGCCGGGCATGGTAGCCCAAGCCTTTAATCCCAGCACGCCGGAGGACTGCAGTGAGTTTGAGGCTCCACAGTGAATTCCAGGTCAGCCTGGGCTAGAGTGAGATCCTACCTCGAAAAAACAAAAATAAATAAATAAACAAATAAATCCTACAGAGACTGGGGATTAAAAGGAACACATCTCGCCGGGCGTGGTGGCGCATGCCTTTAATTCCAGCACTCGGGAGGCAGAGGTAGGAGGATCACCTGAGTTCAAGGCCACCCTGAGATGACAGAGTTAATATTCCAGGTTAGCCTGGACCAGAGTGAGACCCTACCTCGAAAAATCACAAAAAAAAAAAAAAAAGGAACGCATCTCAACATAATAAAAGCTATGTATGATAAGCCTTCAGCCAACATAATACTAAATGGAAGCACAAAAAACCTCGAATATCTAAAACAATTTTGAGCAACAAAAATAAGTCTGGTGTTATCACCATACATGATTTTAACCTATACTACAGAGAAATAGTAATAAAAACTCAGTAGCAAAGACCAGTAAGCTAGAAAAGAGATATAAAGGGAAGAGAAAGGAAGGGAGGGGCTACTTAATAGGATGGTACTGTATATATGTATCTATTACACCTTCCAAGGCTCAGGGTCTAATGTGGAAGAGGTGGCGGAAAGAGTGTAAAGCCAAAGGAAGGGTAGGATTCCTTACAACATGCTCCCCCCAGACACAAAATGGCCTGGATATCCATGACCTCACAGTGTCTGACACTACTACACAAGACCATCATAACAGGAGGAAAAGATCATGACATCAAAATAAAAGAGAGACTGATTGAGAGGGGGAGGAGATATGATGGAGAATGGAGTTTCAAAGGGGAAAATGGGGGGAGGGAGGGCATTACCATGGTATATTTTTTATAATCATGGAAGTTGTTAATAAAAATAAAATTTGAAAAAACAACAATGGGCTGTGGAACTAACTAGAGAGTTCTCAAAAGAAGAAATACAGATGACATATAAACATCTAAAATGTTCTACATCCCTAGTCATCAAGGAAATGAAGATTAAAACTATGTTGAGATTCCATCTCACTCCTGTCAGATTGGCTAACATTATGAAAACAAAGGACCATAAATGCTCGAGAGAATGCAGAGACAGAGGAACCCTTCTACACTGTTGGTGGGAATGCAATCTGGTCCAGCCATTATGTAAATCAGTGTGGAGGTTCCTGAGACAGCTACAAATAGATCTACCATATGACCCACCTATAGCACTCCTAGGCATATATCCTAAGGACTTGTCTCACTACCTTAGATATACTTGATCAACCATGTTTATTGCCACTCTATTCACAATAGCTAGGAAATGGAACCAGCCTCAATGTCCCTCAACTGATGAGTGGATAAGGAAGATGTGGAACATTTACCCAATGGAGTTCTACTCAGCAATAAAGAAAAATGAATTTACAAAACTTCAGGAAGATGGAAAGATCTGGAAAGGATTATACTAAGTGAGGTAATCCAGGTCCAGAAAGCCAAGCGTTGCATGTTCTCTCTCATATGTGGATCCTAGCTACAGATGATTGGACTTCTGTATAAGTAGGAAGAAAACTCAGTAGCAGAGGCCAGTAAGCTAGAAAAGGGACATAAAGGGAAGGAAAGAAAGGGAGGGGGGTACTTAATAGGATGGTATTGTGTATATGTAAGTGGAAGAATAGATTAATGGGGGTGAAAAGGCCCAAACTGAGGTCAGGGAAAGAGATTGAGTAAAGGAAAGGTGGAGGGAAGGCTAATCAAAATCTAAGAGGATATAAATAAGTCATATGGAATCCTACTTTTTTGGACAGTGTAACACTCAAGAGCCATAGATTGTTGCTAGAAAATTTTCAGTGCCAGGGATGGGATACCTTCCAGTGATTTGTTGGTCAGGGAGGACCCTGATGCCCCTAAAACATTACAGGCCATTGCCGAGGCCCTTGGTTTCCCACCAGGAACAGATGGTAAGACCCTATTGCTGAAGACTCCACATACTTAGGCTGCAAGGCCACTGAGAAATCCTGCTGGAACTGAGCTTATAACCTCCTCCATGTAGACCAGCTGACAGAAAGCTGGAAGCCATTCTACATGCAGTTCAATGGGAGAAAGAGAAATCACCAGTGAAGATATTCAACAATGGACACTGCAAGCCAGACAGGCCAAATGAGCCTACAGGTACAACAGTGGCACGTCTGTCATGGTGGAAACCAACTGCCCTCTAATTGGATTGGAGGCCTGCTCCACAGGACAGAATACATCCCTGATACTGAAAACTTAAAACGGGTAGTCAGGAGCCCTAGGGGTGCATCAGCTGCTGCTGTCTGGCTAAATGTATATACTATGCTTATCAAACTGCCCAGTAAGCACTTCTCTTAATGGTCATACCCTTATATTAATGCTACTCTCACTTTTGGTAGAGTATCTTCTCTTTTCAGATGGCAGTGTGACCTTGGGATGATTGAGAAGGCATCATGGTGCTAGAAATAAGTGACAGAGGAGTGCTCAGTACTGCAATATCTCTATCACACCTTCCAAGACTCAAGGTCTATTGTTGTGGTGCTTTGAATAGAATAGATGGCCCCCAATATATTCAGTTGTTTGTTTGTAGTTTGCATCTGCAGCCACCTGGCTGGAGTCAGTGCCATTGTGTGGATCTTAAGGTGTGGTGGTGGGTTTCAGATTTCAATCTAAAGAATATGCAAAGTGTGCCTAGCTGGAGTTCCTGAAGTGTGCTGTGGATTTTGACCTTTAGGCTTGTACTTTTCTCTCTCTGCTTGGTCCTGTGAAGGCAGGCCAGCTTCTTCTGCCATTATGGAACTTCCTCTGGATCTGTAAGCTTCAATAAATATCCCTTCCTCCATAACTGTGCTTAGTCTGGAAGTTCATCTCAGTGAACCTGAAGCTGTCTGATACAATTGTGGAAGAGGTGGCAAAAAGAATGTAAGAGCCAAAGGAAGGGTAGGACTCCTTACCACGTGCTCCCCCAGACACAAAATGGCCTACATATCCAATGACCTCACAGTGCCCGACACTACTTACACAAGACCATCATAAGAGGAGAAAAAGATCATGACATCAAAATAAAAGAGAGACTGATGGGGAGGCGGGATATGATGGAGAATGGAGTTTCAAAGGGGAAAGTGGGGAAGGGAGGATATTACCATGAGATATTTTTTATAATCATTGAAGTTGTTAATAAAAAATTGAAGAAGAAAAAAAAAAGATTGGACTTCTGTGTGAGTAGGAAGAAAGCTCAGTAGCAAAGGCCAGTAAGCTAAAAAGAGATAGAAAGGGAGGGAAGGGGTACTTAATAAGATGGTATTGTATATATGTAAATAGAAGAACAGATTAATGGGATGAAAAGGCCTAAGTGAGGTCAGGGGAAGAGATTGAGCACGGAAAGGTCGAGGGAGGGCTAATCAAAATCTAAGAAGATATAAATAAGTCATATGGAAACCTACTTTTATAGACAATGGAACACTCAGGAGCCATAGATTGTTATTAGAAAATTCAGCTGCCAGCACCAGCTGAATACAACTTCAACTGAGTAACAGGAAAAGGTTAATGAGGGGAAAAATTTTTTTGAGTTAAGAACATCTGCTAAAGATCTGGGCATGGTGGCGCATGCCTTTAATCCCAGCACTCAGGAGGCAGAGGTAGGAGGATTGCCGAGAGTTCGAGGCCACCCTGAGACTACATAGTGAATTCCAGGTCAGCCTGAGCCAGAGTGAGACCCTACCTTGAAAAAAAAAAAAAACAAGAACATCTGCTAAAAGTGAAGTTTAGAGGCAGAATGGAATTCATTTTCAACTCAACCATTAAATGGTAGGTATACACATACCAAGTACTAAGCTAGACTGGCATATATGTCTATATATGTTACCTGAAGGGAGTAATGATTACAAAATAATTTAAGAAGTGTTAATATGTGCAGAAATACACAGTTCAGAGAAGGCCAATTAGAGACAATGGTAAGACAGTTTAAAGGATAAGAAAAAAACATTCTAGCCTTTCCATCTGCCTGAGGTTGGGACTCCGTTATGATTCATGAGTGGTGATGGCATCCAAAGTGGGACCTTCCACAGCATAATGAACCAGGAGTCCGCTAAACCAAGGATTACCTAATTAATGGTGACCATGGCTCCAGACCAGCCTAGGAGAGAAGACCCTGTTTCAGAAAGTGAACAAGAATGAAGAGAGATCTTGGAGGTTGAAACATCTCATACTAGAGTGAGACTTCTTGGGGAAATTGCAGGGTTTTCCTGATGTGTGTATAAATTTCCTCCATGTAGAAGCATTTCATCTTGGATGAAATATCGAATAATTACGAAGGTCAAAAGCTCTCTTAAGGCCCAGGAAGTCAACACCTCCAAGTCTTAGGACGTTCCTGAAACATGCAAGATTCACAAGGCCCTTCCTCAAGAGTATAAAAAGGACCGTCCTCAGACCCCGGGAGCTCCGCTTCCCACCACTCCAGGGATTCAGCTTCTGTGAGTCACAGGCTGTGTTGGAGTGGGCTTTGGGGTGGCACAGCTTCAAGTCACCCCATCATCGTGCTGTAAATAACCCACATAAACTCACTAGGCTTGGATGGAATCATTACTCTTGGTCTGTTCTTGGTGCCTTGTTTGGGAATCAATTGTTCAATTTCTCTGTCTGGTTTGTGGAATGCAGCCCATTTCAGAGTTGTCTTATATCTCCCTTTTCAGCAAGGCCATAGGCTTTTTAAAAAATGCCCCAGCCAAAAAAAGAAAAAAAAGAAAAAAACATTCTAGGCAGGGGTTAGAAATTCACAGGGAAGAAAAAAAAAAAATCACAAAAGCCAAAGAATTAGCACAAAGGAGAGTAGTTATCTGTGAGAGAATGTGAAGAGGGATAAAATGGAGATGGGACACACAGACACTTAGATGGTACTGGTGCTAGTCAGTGGCATCTACACACATGGTTTGGGAAAGGAGAACTTCTTGTTTCATTTTGTTTTTAAGATGGGGGTTTCAGTCTTTGACCTAAGTTGTTCTTAAACTAGTAAACCCAAGTGATCCCCCTGCCTCAGCCTCCCAAGCAGATGAAACTACAGATGTCTGCCATGCCATCACATCCAATTTATATGTATGTTGTATACATTTTATGTACACTTCTGTGTGATCCCTTTTTTCTTAAATAACAAGTTCAGACAATGTTTGCCTAGAACCTAAGGAAGGTTAGGTGCAACAGTAGATAGTAGAGAAAAGCAAAGAACTTAGAAACCTATTAGGTACTTGAGACTATTCTAAAGTACCTAACTGGGCTGGAGAGACGGCTTAGCGGTTAAGTGCACGCCTGTGAAGCCTAAGGACCCCGGTTCAAGGCTCGATTCCCCAGGACCCACATTAGCCAGATGCACAAGGGCGTGCACGCATCTGGAGTTCATTTGCAGTGGCTGGAAGCCCTGGCGTGCCCGTTCTCTCTCTCTCTCTCTCTCTTTCTCTCTCTGCCTCTTTCTCTCTCTGTCTGACGCTCTCAAATAAATAAATAAAAATAAACAAAACAAAACAAAAAAATAATAAAGTACCTAGCAGGTACTTCAAAACATCTCAGATTAACTGTCCAAGAGGTTCGTTCCCCTGTAAATCTATTTGTTTTTAGTGTTTTCAAGGCAGAGTTTCACTCTATCCCAGGCTGACCAGGAATTCACTTTGTAGCCCCAGGCTGGCCCCTAACTCATGGAGATCCTACCTCAGCCTCCTAGGTGATGGGACTAAAGGTGTATGCCACCACTCCAAGCTCCCTGTAAATCTATTTAAAAACTTTTTTTTGTTTGTTTGTTTCCCAAGGTAGGGTCTCACTCTGGCTCAGGCTGACCTGGAATTAGTCTCAGGGTGGCCTCGAACTCCTGGTGGGTCTCCTAACTCTGCAACCTGAATGCTAGCATTAAAGGAGTGCGCCACCACGCCCAGCATTCTGTAAAGCTATTTTTGAATTCCATTTTATTTCTAACACCCATTCCAAACATGAAGCAGGTGATTGATAAGCATATACTGACTATCAAGATAAGATTTCCTTAAAAGCACCTGAACCACAAGACACTGGAGAGGGTATGATGAAGACTAACCTTAATCTCCTACATCTTCCCTCTCTCCCTCCCTCCTCCACCTCTCTCTCTCTCTCTTTTCTCTCTAACTCTTGTACATTAGTTATCTTTTTCCTCATTTTCTTAGCGGGCACTGACCTGTAACCCCCAGTACCAGCATGTGGCTATCATCCACAATGAGCTTTTGATC
Source organism: Dipus sagitta (assembly GCA_036346955.1). Lineage (NCBI taxonomy): Eukaryota > Metazoa > Chordata > Mammalia > Rodentia > Dipodidae > Dipus > Dipus sagitta. Next base: position 79,581,795 of record CM070772.1, on the reverse strand, counting down.
TGAGAGACCTACAAGGTTTCCTAAAAGAAAGACAAATTTCTGTCAGAGTACTTGATGACCCACCAAAGGTTAGTGGTAAGACCCTACTGCTGAAGACACCTTATGTGGTTGACAAGTAAAATGGAATGGCATGGCTGGAAGCTGGAAGAGAGTCAGTCCCCAGACAGTCAGCGCGTCTAGTGCCAGAAGGTGCTACATGGGCGGCTGGGGGAAAATGACCAATATCTGTCCAAGCAACTCATGGTCTAACCTACTTAGCTAATAACCTGTTGTGATGCCCACACAAGTGCAGTGGTGGCACACAGCCATGGTGGGGAACCAACTGCTCTTGATTTGGCTAACTGATCCCCTCAGTGGTACAGAACCCATAGCTGGAGCTGGGAAACAAGTCAGAACCATATCCAAACATAAGCCCACTCGCCAATATCAAGCTACCATCAATCATGGGCTAAAAGAGGGCCTACACCTATTAAATTCTCTACAAAAAAAGTAAGGGTTATCTCATTTGTCCTGGTGCTAACTTACTCTCCGTTGGAGAATCTGCTTCTCTTTTTCAGACAGATGCAGATCCTAAGGAGAGAGCCACCCCATCATACCTCAAAAGGGCCCCAGCTGAAACTAAGAAAAATTGGCAAAACAAGCAAGGGTGCTGTTTTCCTGGTGAACCGGGTACCAGCACAAGGGGTAAGGAGATCAACACAGAGAAAAATCAACTCCTACCAAATCAGAGAGCCAGAGACCCAGAGGCCCCCAACACCTCATCACTGAAGCAGACCAAAAATGAACCCAACATGGCTCAGGGAAATTTTGCGGAAGAGGGGGCGGAAAGAGTGTCAGAGCCACATGTTGGGTCATGATATGCAGAGACATTTAGCTTACCCATAACTGTGAGCTAACTCCACAATGCATGACCCGTATACCTCAACAAGGAGGGGCCAAGGGGAGGGAGTAGGTCACGGATGAGCCTAATAATGGTACCAAACTGACTGTATTTGCTGAATACAAAACTAATTAATAAAAAAAATTAAAAATAAAAAAAAAGATTTCCTTAAAAGTATATGAAGACTTCTGTGTGAGTAGAAAGAAAACTCAGTAGCAGACGTCAGTAAGCTAGAAAGGAGATATAAAGGGAATAGAAAGGGAGGGGGGAGCTGGGCGTGGTAGAGGCAGAGGTAGGAGGATTGCTGAGAGTTCAAGGCCACCCTGAGACTACATAGTGAATTCCAGGTCAGCCTGCACCCAGAGTGAGACCCTACCTCAAAAAAACAAAAAACAAAAAAACAAAAAAGAAAGGGGAGGTGCTTAATAGGATGGTATTGTATATATGTAAGTAGAACAGATTAATGGGGGTGAAAAGGCCTAAGTGAGGTCAGGGAAAGAGATTGAGTAAGGGAAAGGTGGAGGGAAAGCTAATCAAAATCTAAGAAGATATAAATAAGTCATATGGAATCCTACTTTTTTGGACAGTGTAACACTCAAGAGCCATAGATTGTTGCTAGAAAATTTTCAGTGCCAGGGATGGGATACCTTCCAGTGATTTGTTGGTCAGGGAGGACCCTGATGCCCCTAAAACATTACAGGCCATTGCCGAGGCCCTTGGTTTCCCACCAGGAACAGATGGTAAGACCCTATTGCTGAAGACTCCACATACTTAGGCTGCAAGGCCACTGAGAAATCCTGCTGGAACTGAGCTTATAACCTCCTCCATGTAGACCAGCTGACAGAAAGCTGGAAGCCATTCTACATGCAGTTCAATGGGAGAAAGAGAAATCACCAGTGAAGATATTCAACAATGGACACTGCAAGCCAGACAGGCCAAATGAGCCTACAGGTACAACAGTGGCACGTCTGTCATGGTGGAAACCAACTGCCCTCTAATTGGATTGGAGGCCTGCTCCACAGGACAGAATACATCCCTGATACTGAAAACTTAAAACGGGTAGTCAGGAGCCCTAGGGGTGCATCAGCTGCTGCTGTCTGGCTAAATGTATATACTATGCTTATCAAACTGCCCAGTAAGCACTTCTCTTAATGGTCATACCCTTATATTAATGCTACTCTCACTTTTGGTAGAGTATCTTCTCTTTTCAGATGGCAGTGTGACCTTGGGATGATTGAGAAGGCATCATGGTGCTAGAAATAAGTGACAGAGGAGTGCTCAGTACTGCAATATCTCTATCACACCTTCCAAGACTCAAGGTCTATTGTTGTGGTGCTTTGAATAGAATAGATGGCCCCCAATATATTCAGTTGTTTGTTTGTAGTTTGCATCTGCAGCCACCTGGCTGGAGTCAGTGCCATTGTGTGGATCTTAAGGTGTGGTGGTGGGTTTCAGATTTCAATCTAAAGAATATGCAAAGTGTGCCTAGCTGGAGTTCCTGAAGTGTGCTGTGGATTTTGACCTTTAGGCTTGTACTTTTCTCTCTCTGCTTGGTCCTGTGAAGGCAGGCCAGCTTCTTCTGCCATTATGGAACTTCCTCTGGATCTGTAAGCTTCAATAAATATCCCTTCCTCCATAACTGTGCTTAGTCTGGAAGTTCATCTCAGTGAACCTGAAGCTGTCTGATACAACTGTGGAAGAGGTGGCAAAAAGAATGTAAGAGCCAAAGGAAGGGTAGGACTCCTTACCACGTGCTCCCCCAGACACAAAATGGCCTACATATCCAATGACCTCACAGTGCCCGACACTACTTACACAAGACCATCATAAGAGGAGAAAAAGATCATGACATCAAAATAAAAGAGAGACTGATGGGGAGGCGGGATATGATGGAGAATGGAGTTTCAAAGGGGAAAGTGGGGAAGGGAGGATATTACCATGAGATATTTTTTATAATCATTGAAGTTGTTAATAAAAAATTGAAGAAGAAAAAAAAAAGATTGGACTTCTGTGTGAGTAGGAAGAAAGCTCAGTAGCAAAGGCCAGTAAGCTCAAAAGAGATAGAAAGGGAGGGAAGGGGTACTTAATAAGATGGTATTGTATATATGTAAATAGAAGAACAGATTAATGGGATGAAAAGGCCTAAGTGAGGTCAGGGGAAGAGATTGAGCACGGAAAGGTCGAGGGAGGGCTAATCAAAATCTAAGAAGATATAAATAAGTCATATGGAAACCTACTTTTATAGACAATGGAACACTCAGGAGCCATAGATTGTTATTAGAAAATTCAGCTGCCAGCACCAGCTGAATACAACTTCAACTGAGTAACAGGAAAAGGTTAATGAGGGGAAAAATTTTTTTTGAGTTAAGAACATCTGCTAAAGATCTGGGCATGGTGGCGCATGCCTTTAATCCCAGCACTCAGGAGGCAGAGGTAGGAGGATTGCCGAGAGTTCGAGGCCACCCTGAGACTACATAGTGAATTCCAGGTCAGCCTGAGCCAGAGTGAGACCCTACCTTGAAAAAAAAAAAAAACAAGAACATCTGCTAAAAGTGAAGTTTAGAGGCAGAATGGAATTCATTTTCAACTCAACCATTAAATGGTAGGTATACACATACCAAGTACTAAGCTAGACTGGCATATATGTCTATATATGTTACCTGAAGGGAGTAATGATTACAAAATAATTTAAGAAGTGTTAATATGTGCAGAAATACACAGTTCAGAGAAGGCCAATTAGAGACAATGGTAAGACAGTTTAAAGGATAAGAAAAAAACATTCTAGCCTTTCCATCTGCCTGAGGTTGGGACTCCGTTATGATTCATGAGTGGTGATGGCATCCAAAGTGGGACCTTCCACAGCATAATGAACCAGGAGTCCGCTAAACCAAGGATTACCTAATTAATGGTGACCATGGCTCCAGACCAGCCTAGGAGAGAAGACCCTGTTTCAGAAAGTGAACAAGAATGAAGAGAGATCTTGGAGGTTGAAACATCTCATACTAGAGTGAGACTTCTTGGGGAAATTGCAGGGTTTTCCTGATGTGTGTATAAATTTCCTCCATGTAGAAGCATTTCATCTTGGATGAAATATCGAATAATTACGAAGGTCAAAAGCTCTCTTAAGGCCCAGGAAGTCAACACCTCCAAGTCTTAGGACGTTCCTGAAACATGCAAGATTCACAAGGCCCTTCCTCAAGAGTATAAAAAGGACCGTCCTCAGACCCCGGGAGCTCCGCTTCCCACCACTCCAGGGATTCAGCTTCTGTGAGTCACAGGCTGTGTTGGAGTGGGCTTTGGGGTGGCACAGCTTCAAGTCACCCCATCATCGTGCTGTAAATAACCCACATAAACTCACTAGGCTTGGATGGAATCATTACTCTTGGTCTGTTCTTGGTGCCTTGTTTGGGAATCAATTGTTCAATTTCTCTGTCTGGTTTGTGGAATGCAGCCCATTTCAGAGTTGTCTTATATCTCCCTTTTCAGCAAGGCCATAGGCTTTTTAAAAAATGCCCCAGCCAAAAAAAGAAAAAAAAGAAAAAAACATTCTAGGCAGGGGTTAGAAATTCACAGGGAAGAAAAAAAAAAATCACAAAAGCCAAAGAATTAGCACAAAGGAGAGTAGTTATCTGTGAGAGAATGTGAAGAGGGATAAAATGGAGATGGGACACACAGACACTTAGATGGTACTGGTGCTAGTCAGTGGCATCTACACACATGGTTTGGGAAAGGAGAACTTCTTGTTTCATTTTGTTTTTAAGATGGGGGTTTCAGTCTTTGACCTAAGTTGTTCTTAAACTAGTAAACCCAAGTGATCCCCCTGCCTCAGCCTCCCAAGCAGATGAAACTACAGATGTCTGCCATGCCATCACATCCAATTTATATGTATGTTGTATACATTTTATGTACACTTCTGTGTGATCCCTTTTTTCTTAAATAACAAGTTCAGACAATGTTTGCCTAGAGCCTAAGGAAGGTTAGGTGCAACAGTAGATAGTAGAGAAAAGCAAAGAACTTAGAAACCTATTAGGTACTTGAGACTATTCTAAAGTACCTAACTGGGCTGGAGAGATGGCTTAGCGGTTAAGTGCACGCCTGTGAAGCCTAAGGACCCCGGTTCAAGGCTCGATTCCCCAGGACCCACATTAGCCAGATGCACAAGGGCGTGCACGCATCTGGAGTTCATTTGCAGTGGCTGGAAGCCCTGGCGTGCCCGTTCTCTCTCTCTCTCTCTTTCTCTCTCTGCCTCTTTCTCTCTCTGTCTGACGCTCTCAAATAAATAAATAAAAATAAACAAAACAAAACAAAAAAATAATAAAGTACCTAGCAGGTACTTCAAAACATCTCAGATTAACTGTCCAAGAGGTTCGTTCCCCTGTAAATCTATTTGTTTTTAGTGTTTTCAAGGCAGAGTTTCACTCTATCCCAGGCTGACCAGGAATTCACTTTGTAGCCCCAGGCTGGCCCCTAACTCATGGAGATCCTACCTCAGCCTCCTAGGTGATGGGACTAAAGGTGTATGCCACCACTCCAAGCTCCCTGTAAATCTATTTAAAAACTTTTTTTTGTTTGTTTGTTTCCCAAGGTAGGGTCTCACTCTGGCTCAGGCTGACCTGGAATTAGTCTCAGGGTGGCCTCGAACTCCTGGTGGGTCTCCTAACTCTGCAACCTGAATGCTAGCATTAAAGGAGTGCGCCACCACGCCCAGCATTCTGTAAAGCTATTTTTGAATTCCATTTTATTTCTAACACCCATTCCAAACATGAAGCAGGTGATTGATAAGCATATACTGACTATCAAGATAAGATTTCCTTAAAAGCACCTGAACCACAAGACACTGGAGAGGGTATGATGAAGACTAACCTTAATCTCCTACATCTTCCCTCTCTCCCTCCCTCCCTCCACCTCTCTCTCTCTCTCTTTTCTCTCTAACTCTTGTACATTAGTTATCTTTTTCCTCATTTTCTTAGCGGGCACTGACCTGTAACCCCCAGTACCAGCATGTGGCTATCATCCACAATGAGCTTTTGATCTGAGAGACCTACAAGGTTTCCTAAAAGAAAGACAAATTTCTGTCAGAGTACTTGATGACCCACCAAAGGTTAGTGGTAAGACCCTACTGCTGAAGACACCTTATGTGGTTGACAAGTAAAATGGAATGGCATGGCTGGAAGCTGGAAGAGAGTCAGTCCCCAGACAGTCAGCGCGTCTAGTGCCAGAAGGTGCTACATGGGCGGCTGGGGGAAAATGACCAATATCTGTCCAAGCAACTCATGGTCTAACCTACTTAGCTAATAACCTGTTGTGATGCCCACACAAGTGCAGTGGTGGCACACAGCCATGGTGGGGAACCAACTGCTCTTGATTTGGCTAACTGATCCCCTCAGTGGTACAGAACCCATAGCTGGAGCTGGGAAACAAGTCAGAACCATATCCAAACATAAGCCCACTCGCCAATATCAAGCTACCATCAATCATGGGCTAAAAGAGGGCCTACACCTATTAAATTCTCTACAAAAAAAGTAAGGGTTATCTCATTTGTCCTGGTGCTAACTTACTCTCCGTTGGAGAATCTGCTTCTCTTTTTCAGACAGATGCAGATCCTAAGGAGAGAGCCACCCCATCATACCTCAAAAGGGCCCCAGCTGAAACTAAGAAAAATTGGCAAAACAAGCAAGGGTGCTGTTTTCCTGGTGAACCGGGTACCAGCACAAGGGGTAAGGAGATCAACACAGAGAAAAATCAACTCCTACCAAATCAGAGAGCCAGAGACCCAGAGGCCCCCAACACCTCATCACTGAAGCAGACCAAAAATGAACCCAACATGGCTCAGGGAAATTTTGCGGAAGAGGGGGCGGAAAGAGTGTCAGAGCCACATGTTGGGTCATGATATGCAGAGACATTTAGCTTACCCATAACTGTGAGCTAACTCCACAATGCATGACCCATAAACCTCAACAAGGAGGGGCCAAGGGGAGGGAGTAGGTCACGGATGAGCCTAATAATGGTACCAAACTGACTGTATTTGCTGAATACAAAACTAATTAATAAAAAAAATTAAAAATAAAAAAAAAGATTTCCTTAAAAGTATATGAAGACTTCTGTGTGAGTAGAAAGAAAACTCAGTAGCAGACGTCAGTAAGCTAGAAAGGAGATATAAAGGGAATAGAAAGGGAGGGGGGAGCTGGGCGTGGTAGAGGCAGAGGTAGGAGGATTGCTGAGAGTTCAAGGCCACCCTGAGACTACATAGTGAATTCCAGGTCAGCCTGCACCCAGAGTGAGACCCTACCTCAAAAAAACAAAAAACAAAAAAACAAAAAAGAAAGGGGAGGTGCTTAATAGGATGGTATTGTATATATGTAAGTAGAACAGATTAATAGGGGTGAAAAGGCCTAAGTGAGGTCAGGGGAAGAGATTGAGTAAAGGAAAAGTAGAGGGAGGGCTAATCAAAATCTAAGAAGATATAAATAAGTCATATGGAAACCTACTTTTTTAGACAGTGTAACACTGAGGAGCCATAGATTGTTACTAGAAAATTTTCAGTGCCAGTGATGGGATACCTTCCAGTGAGTTGTTGGCCAGGGAGGTCCCTGATGCCCCCAAAACATTACAGCCCACTGCCAAGGCCCTTGGTTTCCCACCAGGAATAAATGGTAAGACCCTATTGCTGAAGACTCCACATACTTGTGCTGCAAGGCCACAGAGAAATCCTGCTGGAGCTGAGCTGAAAACCTCCTCCATCTAGATAAGCTGACAGAAAGCTGGAAGAAGCCATTCTGCATGCAGTTCAATGGGAGAAAGAGAAATCACCAGTGAAGATACTCCACAGTGAACACTGAAAGCCTTAAATTTTGCCAGCCAGGCCAAAGGAGCCAACTGGTACATTAGTGGCACGTCTGTTACAGGGGAAACCAACTGTCCTCTAATTGGACTGGAGGCCCACTCCATGGGAGGGAATACATTCCTGATACTGAAAACCTACAACAGGGGCAGTCATGAGCCCTAGGGGTGTAACGTCTGCTGCTGTCAGTCTAAATGTATGTACTATGCTCATCAAGCTGCCCAGTAAGCACTTCTTATAATGTTCATACCCATATATTAATGCTACTCTCACTTTTGGTTAGAGAAGCTTCTCTTTTCAGATGGCAGAGACCTTGGGATGATTCAGAAGGCACCATGGTGCTGAGAAGAAGTGACAGAGGAGTGCTCGGCACTGAACTATCTCTATCACACCTACCAAGGCTCAGAGTCCATTGCGGAAGAGGTGGCAGAAAGAATGTAAGAGCCAAAGGAAGGGTAGGACTCCTTACAATGTGCTCCTCCAGACATAAAATGGCCTGGATATCCATGACCTCATAGTGCCTGACACTACCTACACAAGACCATCAGAACAGAAGGAAAAGATCATGACATCAAAATAAAAGAGAGACTGATTGAGAGGGGGAGGGCATATGATGGAAAGTGGAGTTGTGAAGGGGAAAGTGAGGGGAGGGAGGGAATTACCATGGGATATTGTTTACAATCATAGAAGTTGTCAATAAAAAAATAAAAAATAAAAATAAAAGGAAAGAAAAAACCATATTAACAGAAAATATGGATGAGGGCTCTAGATGCTGCTCAATTGTTAAAGAGTGCTTGTCTAGCATGTGTGACACCCTGGCTTCAATCACCAGCATAGCATAAACTGAGCCTTTAGTCCTAACACTCTGTAATCTTAGCACTTGGGAAATGTAGGCAGGCGGATCACACATTCAAGGAAAACCAAAACAACATGAGCCCAGTCTTAAAAAGAAAAAGAAAAAGAAAAAGGGCTGGAGAGATGGCTCTGCAGTTAGGGCACTTGTCAGCAAAGCCTAAGGACCCATGTTCAACTCCTCATATCCCACATAAGCCAGTCACACAAGATGACACATGTGCAAAGTGGCGCATATACACAAGGTGGTGCACACATCTGGAGTTCAACCGCATTAGCTAGAGGCCCTGACATACCAATTCTCTCCTCCCTCCCTCCCTCTCTCTCTCACAAAAAAAAAAAAAAAAATTAACGGAGCTACTAAAAAAAAATATTGATTCAGGACTGGAGAGATGGTTTAGCGATTAAGGCACTTGCCTACGAAGCCTAAGGACCCAGGTTTGATTCTCCAGTACCCACATAAGCCAATTGCACAAGGTGGTACATGTGTCTGGAGTTCATTTGCAGTGGCTACAGGCCATGGCATGCCCATTCTTTCTCTCTATCTCAAGTAAATAAATTTTAAAAAATTATTTTAGGGCTGGACAGATGGCTTAGAAGTTAATGCATTTGCCTGCAAAGCCGAAGGACCCAGGTTCAACTCCCCAGGACCCATGTAAGCCAGATGCACAGGGGGCGCATGCATCTGGAGTTTGTTTGCAGTGGCTAGAGACCCTGGTGTGCCCATTCTCTACCTGCCTCTTTCTCTCTCCTCTCTCTCAAATAAATATTTTAAATATATACATATATATATATATATATGCACACACACACACACATATACATATATATATTTAATATGGGTGAGATTAGGTAACATAGACCTCATCACAAAAGAAAATGGGAAATATACATACATATACATACGTACACACACACACACCAATCAACTGCAATACAATTGCTGATACTATAAGAGGAAGGATCAGAGTAAGGTACAATGGTGGTTATTTTCCAAGCAATTGCCTTTAGCCACTGAGCCATCTCTCCAGCCTAGGTTCTTATTTTATCTATCATGTTTGACATATTATGAAAGAAGAATCTTAGAGAAATATAAGAACCTGGACAGAGCAAATGGCTCAATGGATAAATCACTTGCCACACAAGTGTGAGAACCTGAATTTGGAACACCAGAACTCATGTAAAGCCAACACTGTAACCTACAGCAAGAGAGGCAGAGTGGATGAGAGTTTTCCTCTATCCTCCATAGACATGCCTGCACTTACATATAGGAACAGTACAGACGTGTATGCGTGGACACACACACACTCCCCCCGCCAAAAAAAAATGAAATAAAATTATATCCTAAAGCAAAAGTGCAGGTAGGCTTTTGTTGGCCATACTCTACACCTGTCTATATGCTACAAAAAATGGCAAATCAAACAAAAAATTTGCTTAAATGACTATATTACAGTGCCATGCACATAAGCACTTAAAAGAAGAAAGCCAGGGCTACAGAGATGGCTTAGCAGTTAAGGCCTTTGCTTGAAAAGCCTAATAATGACCTGGGTGACCCAAGTTCAATTCCCCAGTACCCACATAAAGCTGGATGCACAAGGTGGCACATGTATCTGAAGTTTGTTTGCAGCAGCTAGAGGCCCTAGTGAGCCCATTCTTTCTCTCTCTCTACTTGCAATAAAAAGTATTTTTAAAAAAGGGGGGGCTGGAGAGTGGCTTAGTGATTAAGGTGCATGCCTGTGAAGCCTAAGGACCCGGGTTCAATTCTCCAGGTCCCACGTAAGTCAGATGCACAAGGTGGCACATGCACCTGGAGTTCATTTGCAGTGGCTAGAGGCCCTGATGTGCCCATATTCATTCATTCTCTATCTCTCTGTCTCAAATAAAAAAATGAAAATAAAATCTTAAAAAAGAAAAACCAAAAAAAATTATGAAAAAACAAAAAAAGAAAGCCACCTCAACAACTTGCACTTCTGGCCTGTTAAAGTGGTCAGAAGCACACTAACATTCTATCTGAGCACATATTATCTGACCTTATGGACACATAAGGAGTGTCTACTGACGCACAACTGGGTAACCATTTTAAGATAAACACATACATAATTCTGCTCTTAAAAGATGCACTTCTTTTCTTTTTCTTCTTTTTTTTTCCTCTTTCAAGGTAAGGTCTCACTCTAGCCCAGGCTGGCCTCAAACTAATGGCGAGTCTCCTACCTCTGCCTCCCGAGTCCTGGGATTAAAGGCATGCCCACCATGCCTGGCTAAAATATGCATTTTTTTAATTAATGAGAACTAATCTTGTTAAATTGAGTTGACTGATAGTCTATTAAGTTATTCTTACATGTAATTAAGCATGTAGTATCTAGCATGTACTGTCCTCCCTAATCAGAACACTAACTAGATTTTACACCTTTAAAAAAAGGGGATTAAAACAAAGCAAAACAAAAGGGATCACCCACCCTTTCTGCTCTGTAAACAGCAAAGCAAAAGGGAGCACTAACTAGGAGCAATGAGGTCTGAATACTTGCAGAGGAGAAGTTCAGAACAGCTGCCTTGGGAGCGAAAATGTTTCCATTAATGGTACTACTCACATCCTCCAGAAGGTCCTCAGGCAGACTAACTCTGGTGCCTCCCAAGAGGCAGTCCTCCATAATTCCTGAACCATGACCATCTCCACATGGACCAAGTTCCAGGGGATCTGTCAGCATATGATCCAGGGAATCCATTGTTTCTTCTCCACAGCTATTCTAGAACAACAGTAGGTACCCAGAGACAGAAAAGCAGAAATTTATTTAATACTAATATTCAATCTCAAACCTTGTTTGTCTGTTTGTTTGTTTGAAGCAGGGTTTCACTCTAGCCCAGGCTGACCTGACACTCACTCTGCAGTCCCAGGCTAACTAACTCAAACTCACAGAGATCCTTCTACCTTTGCCTCCAGAGTGCCGGGTGTGGTGGTGCACGCCTTTAATCCCAGCACTCGGGAGGCGGAGGTATGAGGATCACCATGAGTTCGAGGCCACCCTGAGAATACAGAGTGAATTCCAGGTCAGCCTGGGCTAGAGTGAGACCCTACCTCGAAAAAAAACAAAAAAAACAAGAGTGCTGGGACTAAAAACATGCACCACCATGCCTAGCTTCAAATCTTGTTTTGAATTGTTTGATGACAGTTCATGCCTGTAATCCCAGCACTTGGGAAGCTGAGGCAGGAGCACCACTGTGAGTTCCAGACCAGCCTAGGCTACAGCATGATATACTGCCTCAAAAATAAAACAAAAAAAATCTTTTAATTAAAAATAAATAGAAAAGCTGGGCGTGGTGGTGCACACCTTTAATCCCAACACTTGGGAGGCAGAGGTAGAAGGATCGCCGTGAGCTTGAGGCTACCCTGAAACTACATAGTGAATTCCAGGTCAGCCTGAGCTACAGTGAGTGCCTAGCTCAAAAAAAAAAATTAATAATAATAATAATAAATAAATAAATAACAGATCATATTCCATGAAGAGTTCCAAAGTCAACAGTATCTCTAGGGGCTGGAGATATGGCTCAGCAGTTAAAGGCACTAGCTTACAAAGCTTGATGGCCTGGGTTTGATTCTCCCAGTACCCACAAAATGCCAGATGCACAAAGTGGTACATGCATTTGGAGTTTGCTTGCAGTGGCAGGAAGCCCTAACATGCTCATACTCACACTCTCTCTGTCTCTTTCTCTCTCTCTTCCTAAAATAAATAAACAAAAATTTTAAAAATAGTATCTCTACTAGAACATAATTTCTTTAATAAAAAATGTTTTAGCAATTGTTAGAAAGTTCATTAGAAATCCACATACTTAGTAAAGTTCAGACACTAACTTATATGACCGTTACATCATGAGGACCTACCAAGTGCCAGGCTTTCACAGATCTAATTTCTTTTATTTTTTGGCAACACTGGTGATTGAATATGTGAACTCACATATGCTAGGCAAGTACATAACAACTGAGCCACATCTCTAGGCCTCTTTATACATTTTATTTTGAGGTAAAAATCTCACTAACTTGACTAAGCTAAACTTGAATTCAGTCTGTAGTCCAGGCAAGCTTTGAATCTGCAATCCTCCTGCCTCTTAGCCTTCTGGGTAGCTGAGATTACAGGTCTGCACCACCAGGCCCAGCTGATTTCATTACTGTGCTGATTATAATTATTCTACAGATACTAAAACTGAAGATTGAAGTAGGTAAGTCACTTGCCCAACCCCGATGGCAATCCTCATGTCTATGTGCCTGCACAACCATGTTCTTAACATTGTATACAGTACCTTGGTGTACACTCTCAGTTTAAATCATGAAAACTTATTGGTAGGATTTATTTGTCCACATAAACTCTTTTTCAAGTTCCAAGTACCTAACCACGACAACTAGTAGTCAGTGGCTAATCAGATGTTTATACCCATGTAAACTAATGGTATCTTTCTCTTTCAGGTGATACCTACACAGGATTGATACCCTTAGAATACTAAATCATTTTCAGAGAAATCTCAAAACTGGCTCCAGGAATTAGGTGTGAAGTTGAGGCCACAGGTCTGAACAGTACCAATCAAGACCACAGGGAACTTGAACTCCATCACTCTACAAGTATTCTCGTACCTATTATTACTACCAACAAGCTCACAAAAAGAAAAAGAAAAACTGTACTAAGTCAAAACACCAGACTTTTATTTAGCCTTGGTCTGCCACTAATTCTATGACTTTCGCCAAATCTTACCTCATGAAGTGTCAGTTTCCTTACCTGTAAGATAATACAGAGGAGTTGGACATGGCCTCCCTACCACTGTTTCCAACCGTGCAATCTTACAATAAATAATGTCTAGCTAACAAATGAGTTTATATAAAAGTGAGGTACTTCCCAGTCTCAACATTCTCAAACCATACCGAGCAGACCTGTGGTACATCTAGAAAGAAGCACCTTGAGGTGGGCGTGGTGGCGCACGCCTTTAATCCCAGCACTCGGGAGGCAGAGGTAGGAGGATTGCCGTGAGTTCGAGGCCACCCTGAGACTCCATAGTGAATTCCAGGTCAGCCTGGGCTAGAGTGAAACCCTACCTCGAAAAACCAAAAAAAAAAAAAAAAAAAAAATAGAAAGAAGCACCTTCCCAATAAATTAGTTCGAGTTCTCTTGAAGAGATTTCAGATCTCTAAAAGATACAGCAGAAAGATTAGTATTATTACACTGAGGAAGCTGGGCAGTCCCCAAACTGTGTGATCACATCCTTTAGCACATGGTGAAATAAGAACATTGTGAATGCACCTGATGCCAAAATAGCTGAGGCAGGTGACAAAGGAATATTGGAGCATACTTTAAAACAGGAAAGCAAAAGGCCAAAGCAACCTGATGCATAGAATGCACTCCTCCAACAGAAGAGAACACAACGCAGTCAGTACCCTGACATGTACACAACTTAACCCAACTCGCTCATAGGCTTCTTCCAATTACAATGGTTATTTAAGATCATATTTATATTGTCCAGTGACAACATATGAACTTACACTGTTCTACCCAGGATCTCAAAATATAAAAAGCAGGCAGTTACCCGAGAGCTGGATCCCCGGAAGCCATGGATTTCTATATCTTGAGGTGTTCTGGACTTCCTAACTGACCCAGGAAGGCGTCTCCCACAGGCCTTTCTTCTGCATCTGGACTAACCTTCTCCCCAGACCTTCCCGAGGCACAAGTTCAACCCTTCGCTCCTCCCGCAGCAGTCGCCGGCTCCAACCCCGTCGCCCCTCACAGCCCCTACTGCACCCCTCCCCCACACCGCCTAATCCTAACCTCACCCTGCCCGACCTCCTGGCCAAGGCCAGGCTCCAGCCCCGAGCCCCCGGAGCCCCACTTCCTTCCTCCGACCCTCAGCGCCCAGACGCCGAGGCCCGCCCTCACCTCAGCCGTGGACGCAGGGGTCGCCACCCGCTGCGCTCCTCCGGCTGTGGGCTCCTGGGCGCGCTCGCTCCCGCAAGGCGTCCGGGTGCGTGCACGCTCCGGGCTCTGGAGCGGAAGGGGCGGGGCCTCAAGGACAGGGGTTGGGCAACCCGGCCTGGAGGGAGGCGGAGCCGGGGTCTGGAGGCGGGGCCTGGGCCTAGAGGCGGAGTTTGAGCGTGCCGGGGCCTGGAGGCGGATTTAGTTAGGCAGGCCGGGACCTAGAGGCGGTGCCAGGGCCTGCAGGCGGGGCAGGTCCTGAGGCGGAGCTGCTGGGCGGGAGCTCTGGCTGATTTTTGCAGTGCGGCTGCGCAAGCGCAAATCATCTTGGGTTTCCCTGAAGGCTGCTCTAAGGAGAAACAGGTGCCCATCCGCTCTGCTTTCATCTAGATTAGAAACGTGGGTGGAAGGAGGCGGTGCCGAGTGGAGTTTTGAAGGCCGCGAATCACAGCTCTGGAAGCTAACATTTGCAGAGATTACAGCCTGCCGCGGGCTTCGCGCTACAATACTGTGCGCTGAGTGCCCATATTATGGAGAAAATCTTGGTTCAGTGACTGTGTCGGGATATTTCACCACGATCTGACAAGCATCAAGGTGCTTAAATGTGAACTGAAATTGACATAAAGCTTCAAAAAGCCCTATTTTTTTAATTTGTAAAAATATTTAGCCAGGCGTGGTGGCGCATGCCTTTAATCCCCAGCACTTGGGAGGCAGAGGTAGGAGGATCTCTTTCTAAGTAGATATATATATTTGATTTTTCGAGGTAGTGTTTCGCTCTAGTCCAGGCTGACTTGGAATTCACTATGCATTCTCAGGGTGGCCTCAAAATCACAGAGATCCACTCATGCTGGCCTTGAACTCACAGCGGTCCTCCTGCTTCTGCCTCCCCAGTGCTGGGATTAAAGACCACACCCGGCTTTCTTCACAATTTTTAATTTTTTTATTTTTATTTATCTATTTATGAGAGAGAGTGGATGCAACAGGGTCTCTAGCCACTGCAAAAGAATTCCAAGCCGGGCGTAGTGGCGCACGCCTTTAATTCCAGCACTCAGGAGGCAGAGGTAGGAGGATCACCATGAATTCAAAGCCACCCTGAGACTACACAGTGAATTCCAGGTCAGCCTGGGCCAGAGTGAAACGCTACCTCGAAAAACCAAAAAAAAGAATTCCAGATGCTCGGGCTGGCAAGATGGCTTGGTGGGGCACTTGCCTGCAAAGCCAAAGGACCCATGTTAGACTCTCCAAATCCCAGGTAAGCCAGATGCACAAAGGTGAGGCAAGCACAAGGTTTCACCTGCCCACTAGGTGGCACAAACGTCTGGAGTTCTATTTCAGTGGCTGAGGCCCTGGCGTGCCAATTCTCTCTCTCTCTCTCCCTCTGTCAGTTTCTCTAAAATAAAAAATAATAATAATTTAAAAAATTTAAAAGAACTCCAGACGCATGCACCACCATGTGCATCTGGCTTAAATAGGTTCTGGGGAATCAAACCTGGGTCCTTAGGCTTCTTAGGCTAGCACCTTAACTGTTAAGCCATCTCTTCACCACCACCACCCACCTTCAGATTTTTTTTTTTTTTTACACTGGTTCTTTCCTTAATTACTTCTCCTCCATTACAATCACAGCACACAGATTGTACCTGTTGTACCATTCCTGGAGCCAGCTATCTGATCATGGTGTGCACACCTTTACCAGACAAGTGCTACACTTCTGAACAGCTCCAGACTTTCCACCTGGGCCACTGCATGCACTAGATAGAGAACATTCTTGCTAAGCTGCAGTTTTGTGGTCTTCCCATTATACAGATCTTCTAAAGGTATTTTCAGTGGATGCATCTGCCATTCTGACTTCTACTCTGCTCATGAAGCCCAACAATCCTCCACCAAGAATGTGAGAGAAAATATTCCTGCCACCACTCCTGTTACCTTCCCAAAGACTTGTTCTCCATGTCTGCCATATAACTGTCACTTCTCTGGATTTGATAATACTTCATATGTAAAACGTATTTCTTTAAATTTGCCTTTAACATTTGAATTCTTACCAGGATGGTATTCCTTGACTAGCTTTCTGCATGCCTTTATTAGTTCATTCTTGCTGGCACCAGATGGGATGCTAAGGATGTCCTATAGCTTTGTATTGACCATATTCTCCATGATGGCCTGCAGGTTAGTGCTTGGGGAAGAAGATGGAGAAGAAGAAGGAGCAAGAGACACTGTGGCAGCAGTGGAGCAGGCCAAGGGTGACCTAAATTACCTTTTTTCGGTAGACTTTTTGGAGCAGTTTTAGTTTCATAGCAAAATTTTACAGAAAGATCATGGGTTTCCCATATACTCTCTGCCCTCACACATGCTAGCCTCAGTCCATTCAAAATCCCCTACCAGAGTGCTATTTTTTTTTTTTTTTTGCAAAATGAACCTACACAGATGCATTATTACCCACAATTTCATATAATATTGTCCCACTGCCCACAAAATCATGTGTGCTCTACCTATCCATCCCTCTTCTCCTCTACTTTCAGCAACCACTGATCTTCTGCCTTTTCCAGGTCATATGGTTGGAAACATTCAAGACATTACTTTTCCAGGTTGCTTCCTTCACTTAGGAAGCAGCCAAGTCTCCTCCATGCCCATGGTTTGACAGCTCATTTCTCTTCAGTGCTTAACAGTATTCCACTACCTGGATGTACCAGTTTACTACCCACCTGAAGAAACAGTCTATTCAATTCCAGAAGAAATCTTGATTACATCCAAAGCTTTATCATAACAAATAAAGGTGCAATAAGCATCCATTTGTGGGTTTTTTTTTTTACATTAATCTGACCTTTATTAATCAGACAGCATTTACATGTGCTTGAAAAAGTTCTGTGTGCCAAGCATAGTATTCAGCCTTGCACCATGCTGGGTGTTTTGCAGTACATTGACATTGCCTCTGGTTTCTGTTACCACTGTGTCTAAGCCTACACTTTTTATTTTACTTTTAATGCTTAATGATAACTTCCATACATATAAGGATCATAGTCTCCTCTCACTAACTTCCTTTTCCTCCCAAACAGAACCCCCTCCACTGAATTCCTTCTTTTTCCAACAAGTATCTCTTCTATTTTGATGTCATCATTTTTTTCCTACTATGCACTATTGCAGGTCTTGTGTAGGTAACATCAGCCACTGTGAGACCATAAATACCATGGCCATTTTGTGTCTGAAAGACAGTATTGTAAAGCACTGCTCCTCTTCTTTTGGTTCTTACAGTCTTTTTTTTTTTTTTCTCTCCACCTTATCTTTTATTTATTTTTTATTTTTTATTGATAACTTCCATAATTGTAAACAATATCCCATGGTAATTCCCTCCTTCCCCCCACTTTGAAACTCCACTCTCCATCTTTTCTTCCTATTATGATGGTCTTGTGTAGGTAGTGTCAGGCACTGTGAGGTCATGGATACCCAGGCCAATTTGTGTCTGGAAGAGCATGTTGTAAGGATTCCTACCCTTCCTTTGGCTCTTACATTCTTTAGGGCCACCTCTTCCTCAATGGACTCTGAGCCTTGGAAGGTGTGATTGAGATATTTCACTCCTTCGTCACTTCTTAGCACCATGGTGCCTTCTGAGTCATCCCAAAGTCACTGCCATCTGAAAAGAGAAGGTTCTCTAACCAAAAGTGAGAGTAGCATTAATATATGGGTATGAACATTAAGAGAAGTGCTTACTGGGTAGTTTGGTGAGCATAGTATATACTTTTAGAGCAGACATTACACCCTTAGGGCTCATGACTACCCCTGTTGTAGGTTTTCAGTATCAGGGATGTATTCCTTCCCATGGAGTAGGCCTCCAGTGAAATTAAAGAGCAGTTGGGCCGGGCGTGGTGGCGCACGCCTTTAATCCCAGCACTGGGGAGGCAGAGGTAGGAGGATCGCCGTGAGTTCGAGGCCACCCTGAGACTCCATAGTGAATTCCAGGTCAGCCTGGGCTAGAGTGAGACCCTACCTCGAAAAACCAAAAAAAAAAAAAAAAAAAAAAAAAAGAGCAGTTGGTTTCCCCCATAACAGATGTGCCATTATTGTGCCACTTGGCTCCTTTGGCCTAGTTGGCCAAATATAAGGCTTGCAGTGTCCACTGTTGGGTATCTTCACTGGTGATTTCTCTTTCTCCCATTGAACTGCATGCAGTGTGCTTACATTCTTTTTAAAAATATATTTATTTATTTATTTATTTACTTATTTGAGAAAGAGACAGAGGAAGAGAGAGAGAGAATGGGTGTGCCAGGGCCTCTAGCCACTGCAAATGAACTCCAGATGCATATGCCACCTTGTGCATCTGGCTTACATGGGTCCTGGGGAATCAAACATGGCTCCTTCGGCTTTGCAGGCAAGTGCCTTAACCGCTAAGCCATCTCTCCAGCTTTGTTCCTACATTCTTTTCACCACCTCTTCCATAAGCCTTGGAGGGTATGGGAGAGATGTCTCACTTAACCAGGCATAGTGGCACATGCCTTTAATCCTAGCACTCCAGATACAAAGGTAGAAAGATTGCTGTGAGTTTGAGGCCAGCTTGGGACTACAGAGTGAATTCCAGATCAGCCTAGTCTAGAGTGAAAGCCTACCTTAAAAAGACAGAGAGACATGTGTGGATCCTAGCTACAGATGACTGGATTTCTGTGTGGGTAGGAAGAAAACTCACTAGCAAAGGCCAGTAAGATAGAAAAGAGATATAAAGGGAAGAGAAAGGAAGGTAGGGGGGTACTTAATAGGATGGCATTATATATATGTAAGTAGAAGAACGGGTTAATGGAGGTGAAAAGGCCCAAGTGAGGTCAAGAGATTGAGTACAGGAAAGGTGGAGGGAGGGCTAATCAAAATCAAAGAGGATATAAATAAATCATATGGAATCCTGCTTTTTTAGACAATGGAACACTCAGGTGCCATAGATTGTTGCTAGAAAATTTTCAGTGCCAGGAATGGGATACCTTCCAGTGAGATGTTGGCCAGCGAGGTCCCTGATGCCCCCAAAACATTACAGCCCACTGCCAAGGCCCTTGGTTTCCCACCAGGAATAAATGGTAAGACCCTATTGCTGAAGACTCCACATAGTTGGGCAGCAAGGCCACTGAGAAATCCTGCTGGAACTGAGCTGATAACCTCCTCCATGTAGACCAGCTGACAGAAAGCTGGAAGAAGACATTCTGCATGCAGTTCAATGAGAGAGTGAGAAATCACTAGTGAAGATACTCAACAGTGAACACTGCAAGTCTTAAATTTTGCCAGCCAGGCCAAATTAGCCAACGGGTGCAATAGTGGCACATCTGTAATGGTGGAAACCAACTGCCCTCTAATTGGACTGGAGGCCCGCTCCATGAGAGGGAATACATCCCTGATACTGAAAACTTAAAACAGAGGTAGTCATGAGCCCTAGGGGAGTAACGTTTGCTGTGTCTGGCTAAATGTATATACTATGCTTATCAAACTGCCCAGTAAGCACTTCTCTTAATGTTCATACCCATATATTAATGCTACTCTCACTTTTGGTAGAGAAGCTTCTCTTTTCAGATGGCAATGACCTTGGGATGACTCAGAAGGCATCATGGTGCTAGAAAGAAGTGACAGGAGTGCACAGCACTGCAACATCTCTATCATACCTTCCAAGGCTCAGGGTCTGTTGTGGAAGAGGTGGCAGAAAGAATGTAAGAGCCAAAGGAAGGGTAGGACTCATTACAATGTGTTCCCCCCAGACACAAAATGGCCTAGATATTCATGACCTTACAGTACCTGATACTACCTACACAAGACCATCATAATAGGAGGAAGAGATCATGACATCAAAATAAAAGAGAGACTGATTGAGAGGGGGAGGGGATATGATAGAGAATGGAGTTTCAAAGGGGAAAGTGAGAGGAGGGAGGGAATTACCATGGGTTATTGTTTTATTGTTTACAATCATGGAAGTTGTTAATAATAAAAATGAGAGAGAGAGAGAGAGAGAGAGAGAGAGAGGTCTCACTTAGTGCTGAATACTCCACTGTTAATTCTCAACATTTTGGTGAGTTTTGAGTCTCCCCAGTGGTAACCGCCATCTGAAAAGAGAAGCTTCTCTAAGCAAAGTGAGAATAGCATTAATATATGGACATAAACATAAGTATTTAGAGGGCAGTTTGGTGGGCATAATATATCCATTTAGCAAGATGACTACTACTTTATGACCTCCCCAGCCATAAGTTTTTCATTATGTTTTTAGTACCAGGCAGAAATTTCCTCCTGTGGAGCAGGCATCAAGTTCAATCAGAGAGCAGGTGGTTTCTCCCATAACAGATATGCCACCATTGCACCAGTTGGTACATTTGGCTTGGCTGGCCAGCCATAAAACTTTCAGTGTCTGCTGCTGGTTAAGACCATTGATGAGTCTTCTTCCCCAGCAGGCTGCAAAGGTCTTCCCAGCATCCTGACAGCTAGTGA
The DNA here is from genome assembly GCA_036346955.1 of Dipus sagitta. Classification (NCBI taxonomy): domain Eukaryota; kingdom Metazoa; phylum Chordata; class Mammalia; order Rodentia; family Dipodidae; genus Dipus; species Dipus sagitta. The sequence goes on along the minus strand of CM070772.1, from coordinate 79,560,833 downwards.
ACACAAAGGAGACATCTAGCTCAGCTCCAGCTTTATTTCTCAGTGACCTGCAACCCAGTCATGTGGAGTCTTCAGCAATAGGGTCTTACCATCTAATTCTAGTGGTCAACCAAGATCCTTGGCAATAGCCTGTAATGTTGTGGAGGCATCAGGGGCCTCCTTGACCAGTAACTCACTACATGATATTCCACCATTTGTGGGTTTTGTATGGACATAAGTTTTAAACTCCTTTTGGTAAATACCAAAAATGATGATTGCTGCATCAGAGGGAATATATTTCATTTTAAAATATTTTTATTTATTTGTGAGGAGAGAGGGGGAGGAAGAGAGAGAAGGGGGACGCCAGAGCCTTTGGCCACTGCAAATTAACTCTAGATGCATGTGCTTCTTGTGCATCTGGCTTTATGTGAGTACTGGAGAATTGAACCCTGGCCAGCAAGCACCTTTAACTACTGAGCCATCTCTCCAGCCTATGTATTGTTTCTTTAAGAAATTCTCAACTCATTTTGCCAACATGGCTGTTCCATTTTCCATTTCCAACAGTAATGAATAAGTTCTGGTTTCTCCACATTCTTGCTTGCATTTGGTGTTGTCTTTCTTCTGGATATTCACCATTATAATAGCTGTGTAGTAATTATCTTCTTTATTTTTCCCCAAGACAGGGTCTCACTATTTTGGCTCATTTTGGCCTTGAATTCACCATCCTACTTTAGCCTTCCCAGTAATGGGAGAGATTGAAAGGCAGAGATTGAATCTTCCTTTACCAAGCCCACAGTAGATAAGGTTTTTGTTTTGATGCTGGAGATCAAATATAAACACTCAGCCACTGATCCAGACTCTCAACCCTCATATGTTTTTTTAAAGTTTTAATTCGAATTTCCCTGATGACAAAAACGTGTGGAATATATTTTCTTGTGTGTGGTGTGCATCCATGTATGTAAACAACCTTGCCCTATTCTTATCATCATCCAGCACAACTGTGTCACTGAGTCCCATTCTGGCTCAGTCATGTATCTTACAAGAACAAACCGTGGGTAAAAATACCCCTGAACAAACAGCTTTCTGTTCTACATCTGTACTTCCTTTTCACTGACTGATTGCTAAGGAATTTTCTGTTTGTTCCCCAAAATGGTGCAACCTTAGAAACTTGTAACCCACCAATAGTGTAAAGAATTCAAGATGAGGGCTGGAGAGATGGTTCAGTGATTAAGGTGCTTGCCTGCAAAGCCTAACAACCCAGGTTTGATTCCCCAATACCCACATAAAGCCACATGCACAAGGTAGCACATGTGTCTGGAGCTCACTTGTAGTGGCAACAGCCCCTGGAGTGCCCATTCTCTCTCTTCCTACCTGCCTTGTTCTCTCTCTCTCTCTCTTTCTCTCATAAATAAATAAATAAATGCTGGAGAAATAGACTAGCACTAAAGAGGCTTGCCTGAAAAGCCGAAGGACCCAGGTTTGATTCCTCAGTACCCACATAAGCCAGATGCACAAGGTGGTACAGGCACCTGGAGTACATTTATAGTGGCTTAGAGGCCCTGATATGCCCATTCTCTCTCTCTCAGTCTCTCTCTTTCCCTCCCTCCCTCCTTCTTTCTTTCTCAAATATTTAAATAAATAAATAGATAAATAAAATAAACCAAGATGATGTGAGACTGCTTTACTGTCTATAAAAACTCTGAGGGGCTGAAGAGAGGGTTTAGCAGTTAAGGACTTGCTTGCAAAGCCAAAGAACCCAGGTTTAATTCCCCAGGACCCACGTAAGCCAGATGCACAAGGTGGCACATGTGTCTGGAGTTTGTTTGCAGTGGCTGGAGGACCTGGCGCACCCATTCTCTCCCTCCCTCCCTTCCTATCTCTCTCTCTCTCTCTCTTCCTCTCTCTCTCTTCCCCTCTTTCACTCTCTCAAATAAATAAAAATAAAATATTTTTAAAAAGAGCCAGGGCTGGAGAGATGGCTTAGCAGGTAAAGCGCCTGCCTGCAAAGCCAAAGGACTTAGGTTCAATTCCCCAGTACCCACATAAGCCAGATGCATAAGGGGGTGTGTGCATCTGGAGTTTGTTTGCAGTAGCTGGAGGCCCTGACACACCCACTCTCTGTCCCTCTCTCTCCCTCCTTCCCTCTGTGTGTGTCACTTTCTCTCTCTCTTAAAATAAATAAATTTTAAAAAAAAGCCAGGCTTGGTGGTACACATCTTTAATCCAGCACTCAGGAGGCAGAGGTAGGAGGATCCCTGTGAGTTCAAAGCCACCCTGAGACTACATAGTGAAATCCAGGTTAGCTTGGGCTAGAATGAAACCCTACCTTGAAAAACCAAAAAAAAAAAAAAAAGAAAAAAAGAAAAAAAAAAGAATGCCAAAGGTAGACTTTAGTATGTGTAATTTTATCATCAGGTTCAGATGATAGAACTAAATAAAAATAAAGAATTAACCACCATATGGGTTGGAGAGATAGCTCAGCAGTCAAAAGCACTTGCTTGCAAAGCCTACTGGCCTGGTTTCAATTCCCCGGTACCCACATAAAGCCAGATGCACAAAGCAGAGAATATGTCTGCAGTTAATTTGCAGTGGCAGGAGGCCCTGACACACCTATGCTGTCTCCCTCTTCTCTCTCTTTCAGATAAATATCTTTGTGAAACAGAATTAACCAGAGCTGGATGTAGTGGCACACACCTTTGATCCCAGCACTCGGGAGGCAGAGGTAGGAGGATCTCCATGAGTTCAAGGCCATACTGAGAATACAGAGAGAGTGAATTCCAGGTCAGCTTGGGTTAGAGCGAGACCCTACCTCAAGAAAGAAAGGAAGGAAGGAAGGAAGGAGGAAGAGAAGGGAGGGAGGGAGGAGGGAAGGGAAGGGAAGGGAAGGGAAGGGAAGGGAAGGGAAGGGAAGGGAAGGGAAGAGAAGGGAAGGGAAGGGAAGGGAAGGGACCACTACAGAAATTACTATAGGGGTTTCTCTTAGTGGTGAGAATAGGGAATTGTTTTGGGAACCAGACAATGCCTCAGGGTACACCTTCCTACCCTGTGGCTCATGTGTTCTTTCTGCCTCCTCTTCTACAATGTTCCCTAAGCCTTGGAGGATGAGTTATAAGTCTCCTTTAGTGCTGATTTGTCAACAGCCTCTGCTTTTCTCCTTTGGTAAGTTTTGAGTCTCCGCTTTATCTACTGCCTTCTCCTTAGAGGAGATTCTCAGGCCAGCAGTGAGAGCAGCACTCATATTTAATCCACCACTTCCTCTGTCATGTTCCCTGGGCCCTGGCAGATAATATAGGCAGGTTTCTTTCTCTTACATCATGAGTTCTTACATCTTGACAGGTTTCGGGTCTTCCAGATATATTCTGCCATCTGTCAAATGTAGATTCTCTAGCCAAGAGTGAGAGTAGTGTGGCTCAAAGGAGATAAACAGACATTTAGAAGACTTTTTGAAGCTCTCCTTTTAGCTAAACAACAGTGGAAGGGTGCCTCTAGGGTCTATGACCTTCTAAGCCATAGAATTCTGACTTGGTTTTCAGTACCAGGTATGAACTTCCTCCCACTGAGCCTGCCTTATGTCCCATCAGAGAGCAGTTGATTACTCCCATAGCCTATGTGCCATTGTTAAATCAAGGGGGAAATCTTGCTGGCTGGTTGCTTTTGTAGTTTGCAGGATCCACTGCTTCTTCACACTGTTGGTGACTGTTATCCCACAGCCACTTTTACAGTACTTTCTAGCACTATTGTTGCAGACATTCTCTGGAAAGATCACTCCTATGCCAGTATGAGTAGTTTATTTACCTGGAGGCCAAAGAGCTTGAGATTCCTTTCCAAAGAAGCTCTGGCCCTGAGCTGAGATTTTATTTCCATTTTATAGTTTTCATAGCCAAGGGGAGGGGTAAGTGAACAAACAAGATGTGGCAATTTACATATCAATCATTTCTATAGTCAGGCCACCCTAACAATGAACTCCATTTTACTTTGTTTTAGCCTAAACTTTCGTCCCTCTGGGCCCTTTCTGGACAGTTCCCTCTTTGTGATTTTTCCATCTGCTGACAAAGATAAGTTTCACTCCCTAGCCATTAACTCTTACAGTGACTCAGTGAAGCAGTTCAACTTTTAGCTTCTTTCCTTTTCTTTCTTTCTTCTTTCCTTCCTTCCTTTCTTTTTATTTTTGTTTTTCGTGGTAGGGTGTCACTCTAACCCAGGCTGACCTGTAATTCACTATGTAGTCTCTGGGTGGCCCAGAACTCATGGTGATCCTCCCGAGTGCTGGGATTAAAGGCATGTGCCACCATGCCCAGCTTTTTTAGCCTCTTTTCTACCACATTCCCTCCTCTTTATCATCATAACACCTTAAGATTTTGTATATAATGGCTGGTACACCTGGCATATCACCTATATTTTAATTATTTCCATCCTAGGTTAGATGAACCTGGACAGAGCATTTAGAACATAGGATTTTAAAAATAATTTTTATGTGTAATGTATTTTTTAATTTTTAAAAAATTTATTTGAGAGAGAGAGACAGAAAGAGAATGGGAGTGCCAGGGCCTCCAGCCACTATAATGAACTCCAGATGCATGTGCCACCTTATGTATCTGGCTTACGTGGGTCCTGGGGAGTGAAACATAGGTCCTTTGGCTTTGCAGGCAAGCACCTTAACCATTACGCCACATCCCCAGACCAAACATAGGATTTTAACATAATTATTCTGAGAAGCCCCATTAAAGGAGCTAGCTAAGGTGCTGGAGAGATGGCTTAGTGGTTAAGGTGCTTGCCTCCAAAGCCTAAGGACTCAGGTTTGACTCCGCAGTACCCACATAAGCCATATGCACAGGATGGCACATGCATCTGGAGTTAATTTGTAGTGGCTGGAGGCTCTGGCATGCCCATTCCCTTTCTCTCTCTCATAAATAAATAAATATTTTTTTAAATATGAAAATCACAACTTTTTAAAAAAAGTTTTTATTTTTTATTTTTATTAGAGAGAGAGACAGAATGCGCAAGCCAGGGCCTCTAGCCACTGCAAACGAACTCTAGATGCGTGTGCCACCATGTGCATCTGGCTTATGTGGGACCTGGAGAATCAAACCTGGGCCCTTAGGCTTCACAGGCATGTGCCTTAACTGCTAAGCCATCTCTCCAGCCCATAAATATTTTTTTAAAAGAGAAAAAAAGGAGCTAGCCAATGTCTTCATGTAGTCCACATAGGGGGCAGGCCCAAGGTCTGGGGTACATCCACTGTAAGACCTCAAGAATCTTGAGTAAGCATGACCTTAAGGGCCAAGCATGTGACAATTGGTGCTGGGAAAACTTACACTGTTACCATTAAATCTTGTATTTAGCTGGGCATCGTGGCGGATGCCTTTAATCCCAACACTCAGGAGGCAGATATAGGAGGATTGTCATGAGTTCAAAGCCACACTGAGACTACATAGTGAATTCCAGGTCAGCCTGAGCTAGAGTGAGACCCTACCTCAGAAAAAAAAAAAAAAAAAGATGGGCGTGTTGGCACATGCCTTTAATCCCAGGATTTGGGAGGCAGAGGTAGGAGGATCACCATGAGTTCGAGGCCACCAAGACTACATAGTGACTTCCAGTAAGCCTGGTCTAGAGTGGGACCCTATTTTTTTTTTTTTTGAACGATTTCAAAACTTTATGAATAAAAAACAACAATCAACTATCCCAAAACGGAGCCTCCAAATCCCATCGTCCGTTCTTCGCAAACGCTAGCTCTGGGGACCTCTCGGTGTCTCGGAATCCGCCTGTCTCTGGAAGCCAGTTGGGGAGCGTGCGCGTGGGCACAGGAGTGGGCAGGTCTGGGGGTGAAGGGGGGACACCCCGGGAAGGCGCTGGCGCACCCTGAAATGCTCGGGAAGCAGGAGCCGAGGAGAATTGGTCTGGAGGAAGAGAGATGACGTCCAGCGGGAAGTGGTGCACACCTGGCCCGGCGTCTCAGTTTTCCTCGGGCTTGTCCGCCGGCGGCCCGCATGGCTGCAGCAGCTTCTCCATCAGGTTGAAGCGCACCCGGGCTTTGCTCTCGTTCTGGGCGATGGCGAAGTAGTTGAGGAGGTCGAAGTGGCCCATGTAGGAGCAGTACGAGTCGTGGTGCTGGTTCACCAGCCACTCCCACTTGGTAGTGTCGTGCCGATGTACTTGGACTGCAGGTGCTCCAGCTGGCTGTGGATGGCGTAGCGGTCCGTCATCTCGCCGGCGGTCCTTTCCTTTCCTTTCGGCTTCCCGCAGGACCAGAAAGGGGACCCTATCTTGAAAAACAAAAAAAGAAAGAAAGAAAAAGAAAATATGGGGGCTGGAGAGATGGCTTAGTGGATAAGGTATTTGCCTGTGAAGCCAGTGGACCCAGGTTTGATTCCCCAGAATCCACGTAAGCCAGATGCACAAGGGGCACATGTGTCTGGAGTTCATTTGCAGTGGCTAGAGGCCCTGGTGCGCCCATTCTCTCTCAATCTGTCTCTCTTCTCTCTATCTCCCTGCTTGCAAATAAATAAATAATTTTTTTTAAAAACAAAGAAGGGCTGAAGTGATGGTGTGGTGGTTTGATTCAGGTGTCCCCCATAAACGTAGGTGTTCTGAATGCTAGGTTCCCAGCTGATAGAGGTTTGGGAGTTAATGTCTCCAAGAGGGAGTGTGTTGTTGGGGGCAAGCTTATGGGTGTTATAGCCAGTTTCCCCATGCCAGCGATTGGCACACTCTCCTGTTGCTAAGGTCCACATAATGTTGGTGAGGGGGTGATGTGCACCCTCTGCTCATGCCATCGTTTTCCCTGCCATCATGGAGCTTCCCCCTTGAGCCTGTAAACCTCTTTTATCCCCACAAGCTGCTCTTGGTTGGGTGAGTTCTAGCAACATTGTGAACCCGACTGCAACAGTAAAGTGGTACGGAGGAGTGGGATTGCTGCTAGAATCCTGACTGTGTGGATTTGGCCTTTTGGAGCTGATTTTCAAGAGGAATGTGGAAGGATTGGAAACCTTGGCCTAAGAGATGCCTTGCAGTGCTGTAAGTACAGCTTGATGGACTATTCTGGTCAGAGTTGAAAGACCTGACTGTAGAAAGAACTATGAACTGTGAGGTTTGGCTTATGACAGTGAGAAAGAGCTTTGCTTAGGCTGGGCTAGCAGTTTCTGTGAGGCTTGCTGTTATGCCAGTGTCCTGAGAAGTTGTGCATGGTTGCTTTGCATAGAAATGAATTGGTGTGAGCAGAGGGATATGGCACAGAAAAAAAAAATCTTTCGGTAAATTGCTGCCCATTCAGCTGCAATTGAGAGAATACAACCTTTGAGACTGGGCCAGCTGACCTGCACTGGGGCAACAGGAAGAATGTAGACTCTTTTGAAGGGGCCTGAGTGCTCAAGGAGTGTCCTGGTCTTCAAAGTCTGCTTTATTCCCCCCTGGATTAACAAATTGACACCCTACCTGGTATTGTGGAGTATTAGAAATGCAGGAAAGAGAGTGTCATTGAGTTTGCAACAATCTTGTGTTTTGGAAATGGCCATGGGCAGTGTGAAGCAGGTTTGTGGATGCCTACATGGAGACCCCATGGGGCCATGAGGAGGAACTGTGGATTGCAGTGGAGACCCAGTGGAGATGCCAGGACCACAAGATGGCTGCTAAGGAAAGCTGCTGGCCCAGGATGAAGTTTTCCAGGAGTGTGAGTAGCCTAGCTGGAGGGGTGGAATTGGAATGCCAGAGACTTGTTGCTGGTTAGAATTATTGGACTTGGAGATGTGTCACTGGCTCAAGTTTTTTTTTTTTTTTTTTTTTTTTTTGGTGTTTTTGAGGTAGGGTCTCACTCTAGCCCAGGCTGGCCTGGAATTCACTACGTAGTCTCAGGGTAGCCTCGAACTCATGGCGATCCTCCTACCTCTGCCTCCCAAGTGCTGGGATTAAAGGCGTGCGCCATCACGCCTGGCTTTTTTTTTTTTTTTTTTCGTTTTTCGAGGTAGGGTCTCACTCTAGCTCAGGCTGACCTGGCATTCATTATGTAGCCTCAGGGTGGCCTCGAACTCATAATGATCCTCCTACCTCTGCCTCCCGAGTGCTGGGATTAAAGGCGTGCACCACCACGCCCGGCTGGCTCAAGTTTTTGGACTTGAAGCTACAGAGTTTGATGTTTGCCCTGGTTGTTTTAACTCTTGTATTGAATATTTCTTTGCTATGCCCAATGCCATCTTTTGCAGTGTGAATGTTTATTCTGTGCCATTATGGTTTTGGGGGGGGATTTTTTTGGTATTATGGCTCAATTAAAAGATCTTGGACTGTGGGGATGTAAGAACATCATTGGAATTGATTAAAAAAAAACTATGAGGACTCTTAAAGTCATACTGAATGCATTGCATTTTATATCATTTATAGATATCAGTTTATGGGGGCCAGGGGTGAAAGATGGTGGTTTTATTCAGGTGTCCCCCATAAACTTAGGTGTTGTGAATGCTAGGCTCCCAGCTGATGGAGATGTAGGAATTAGCATCTCCTGAAGGGAGTGTATTATTGGGGGCAGGCTTATGGGTATTATAGCCAGTTTCCCCATGCCAGCGTTTGGCACACTCTCCTGTTGCTATGGTCCACCTTATGTTGGCGAGGGGTGATGTCCACCCTCTGCTCACACTATCATTTTCCCTGCCATCATGGAGCTTCCCCCTCAAGCCTGTAAGCCAAAATAAACCTCTTTTTTCCCACAAGCTGCTCTTGGTTGGGTTATTTCTACCAGCAATGTGAACCTGACTGCCAACAGATGGCTTAGTGGTTGAGGCATTTCCCTGCAAAGCCAAAGGACCCAGGTCCGATTTCCCAGGAACCACATTTTCCAGATGCACAAGAGGGCACACATGTCTGGAGTTCCTTTGCAGTGGCTGGAGGCCCTGGCACAACCATTCTTTCTCTCATCCCCCCCCCCCATTTCTCTATCAAATAAATAAATAAAAATATTTTATAAAAATACATTAAAATAATTATAAAAAATGGCATTACAGCCGGGCATGGTGGCACATGCCTTTAATCCCAGCACTCGGGAGGCAGAGATAGGAAGATTGCCGTGAGTTCGAGGCCACCCTGAGAATGCAGAGTGAATTCCAGGTCAGCCTGAGCTAGAGTGAGACCCTACCTCAAAAAACCAAAAAAAAAAAAAGGCATTACAGATACTAAGAAAATAAAAAATTTAATAAAAGAAAATATGGATGGAAACACAAAAGAATTATTATAATAAAATAAAGCCAAAGCAAGAGAGCCTAGAGGGCCTTCTCTGTACAAGATTAGTCAGCAGGAGTGACTGTGACTAATCCTACTGTGAAGAGGAGAGCACAGGACATTCCTGCAGTTAGAGGGAGGGGGTTGTACTACATTCCTCAAAAAGAAGCAGATATTCCTGTGGAAGGGAAAGGATGTAAAATGCAATACCAGACAATAGTAAAGAACTGTATCTGTTCAGGGGTGAAAGACATAAAAGTCCCTTGGAACCAAAGTTTTTCTATGGATCCCATGAGGTTGACAAATGAGCTGATCAGGGATAGAGAGATGGCCTAGCACTAAGGCACTTACCTGTAAAGCCAAAGGACCAAGGATCGATTCCCCAGGATCCACTTAAGCCAGATGCACAAGGTAGCACATGTGTCTGGAGTTCATTTGCAATGGTTTGAGTCCCTGGTGCACCCATTCTCTCTTTCTCACCCCCTCCCTCTCAAATAAATAAGAATTTTTTTTTTTAATGAGCTGATCGATCCAACAAATGGAAGGAGTTAGCACCCTCCCCATGTGTCTGATTTTTTTTTTTTTTTTTTTTTTTTTTTTTTTTTTGCATCTCATGTTGAATTCCTCAGGCTTCTGTCATGCATGAACCAGTCAGCTTTCAAGATTATGACTGAAGCTGGACCACACTCTTTTTGGCAGGGGCAGATGTTCTTCAGAGCTTGATTTTGAGGGGATCCTCTAGGTCCCTGGTGACCTGTTTGATGTTACAACTGGCTGAGGACACTGTCTTCTTGACTGTTGTGTGATGAGTTTATATTTCTTGGCTGATGGGTGTGGACCCAATTTCCCAAGGGTATGTGGGTCCCCTTGTGTTACAAATTTTAAGGAAGCATTATCAATGGCAGTAGTAGAATCTGGCTTCCCTCTATTAATCTAAGCAAAGAGACACCATCAAACAACCAGCATCACCAACATTAGCAAGTACAAACACCCAGAACTCTAAATTGTTTTTACATTTTAGGGCTAGGCTCTAGATTTGCCCTAAATGTACTTTAGGGCTTAGCTCTGAGATCTCTCCTTAGTGATATACCTCCTTTTAATAAGACATATCAAAGACAGATTGGACTAATATGAATCAATTACTATCAGGTAAACATAATCAGTGAGAACAATTTTTGGATCTTTGATTTAAAGGCAAGCAATGGCTGACTAATCAGGGCCAGGCAGAGGCAAAAGGCATGAGTTAATAGCTTACTACTGTAAGCCAGCACTAAGCTTGAGCAGTCTATTGTCTGATTCTTGGTTTATATTGTAATAGCTTGTAGTTATATTCTCTTACTGGGTATTTAAGATGCTGTAGGTAGCCAAAATTAACTATGTATTATATTTTAGAGGTCATTCATTTAGAGGTCATTTTAGAGGCTCTGTAGGAGAGACTATTAGGGACCTTTGAGAAGTTTTATGACTCACAACATTGTCATCTGCTAGGATAAGTCAAGGCTGTGCTGACCAAGTGGCCCTCCCTCTTTTGGGAAACCTGGAGGACTGACTTTCCTCTGATGTGACTCTCCTGTTGCAGATACATTGATTTGGAGTTCATCTCTAGGTCTCTGTGTCCTTGCTGATCAAGAAGATGGGTAACCTACTAGGGGCCAGAAGTTAGCAAGTGTCCCATCGTCTTCGGTAGCTTTTTGACCTGGGAGTAGGAACCAAAATATTGGTTATCCTTTTAACTCTGATGTTTCCAATTGACTTTGGCTTCTATATATGGTTATTAATCACTCAGAGAGACTGTACATATCTGATGAGCAAAATATTTAGTTAAAAAGTTGCAGAATATATCTGGTTAGCAAAGCAGATCTGGTCAGAGAATGACACAAAAGTTTAAAATCATTCTGATTAGTGTTTAAGTTTAGTTTTCAGGTAAGAGTATAAGCTATATCTAGAACATAGAAAGCATACACACTTTATCTTTAAATATCTGTCAGTTATAGGTATAGGCAGAACATGTTACCAGCCCTGGAAGCAATATTTTACCCACAACTTTAAATCAATTGATTTGATCAAGAAATAGTATGTCAGGAAAAGACAAGACAGTATAAAAACTTGGCATCGATGTTTGAAAACAACTTTGGCTAATGTGTGTACCCATGTATGGTCAATTACTCCCACCCCCAAACTGGAAGTAGAATAGCAGAATTTAAGAACATTTTTCTAAAGCAAGGAACATGTCTTAAGTATCAATATATCTATAAGCAATGAACTTAAGATACTAGAAGTGAGACAATTACTTAAGAAAAGCCTTGACTGAGACTGATTCTACATAGATTAAGAATACGAACCAGGCATGGTGGTGCACACCTTTAACCTCAGCAGAGGTAGGGAGGCAGAGGTAAGAGAATCACTGTGAGTTCAAGGCAACCCGGAGACTACACTGAGACTACATAGTGAGTTCCAGGTCAGCCTGGGCTACAGCAAGTCCCTATCTCGAAAAAAACAAAACAAAAAATACTGCCGTACCTAGGTCATTGTTGAGTTAAATTAGCCTGATTTTTACATACATTAGAGACATTATGACAGACAAAAAGTGATTTCTTAATCAAGTACCTTTAATCATTAAACAATTTAAATTTAACATACAGCAATATTTATGACTGGTAGGATATATGAAGCTTAGACAAACTATATTAACATTGTATACAGCAGGTTTTCCTAGGACAGGTGGAGTTTCCTCAGTTTTCCTAAGAACAAAGTCACAATGACTAAATCACCTTTTATAAAACTTAGATAATATTCTCAGTGATAATCACCCAGTAAAACAGCATGAACAAGACAGGAACCATCTTAATGTTACAGTGTTTTTATTTTTTCTTAGATATAATAACTTTATTAAATACCAAAAGTTTGACAAATATAGCTAGCTTAGTTGAGAAATTTTTGTTTGTTTGTTTTTTGTTGTTGTTGTTATTTCTTTTTCAAGGTAGGGTCTCACTCTAGCCCAGACTGACCTGGAATTTACTATGGAGTCTCAGGGTGGCCTCAAACTCACTGTGATCCTCCTACCTCTGTCTCCTGAATGCTGGGATTAAAGGCATGTGCCACCACACCTGGCTTGGTTGAGAACTTTAGAGCCAGTCTTTTACAACCTTATAACTATTACTATGACATGATTAACATCAGTAAATTAAAGTTTTAAAAATTGAAAACCTGAATATTGGAAAATGGAATGTGAAAGGAATGCAATGATCCCCCTGTGCAATGCAGGTGTTTACTGTTACTTAAGGAATGGGAGGATCCCTCTGTGCAATGTACCATGACCTCCCTGTATCTCTTTCTCTAAACATCTCTGTGATTACATAGCATACTGTGTTTCTTGACTCAGTTCCACCTATGCAACCTATGTAACCTTGTGGCTTCTTGCAATAGCCCCCCCCCTCTTATTTAACAGTATGTAATTTTGTGGTTTAACTCCAAATCCTGTTTTTACTATAAACGTCATGTGGTTTTTTCCAATACAAGATGACACTTCAAACAGATTAGGGCTGCATCTTGAGATCCCGAACTCTGGGATGCAGACCTAGTGCACCAGCTTTCTTCTTTTTCTCTCTTTTTACTCAATAAAACTTTGCCTCACATTCCGTGAGTCAATAGTCTTACTTGTGTGACACTGGACCCCATAACAAATATAACATCCTGCAACCAGCTACGGCCATCCTTGGTCTGATATAAACTCTCTAGACTAATAGTCAACTTAATCTCAAGTACTCTGTAATCTGATCAAGCACTTTAAGACTTAATCAACTTTGTCTTTAAGCCTTCTGTTTAAATTTACTTATACCTTCATCTACATACTTTTTGTTTGTTTGTTTTGTTGTATTTTTCAAGGTAGGGTCTCATTCTGGCCCAGGCTGACCCAGAATTCACTATGTAGTCTCAGGTTGGCCTCAAACTCACATTGATCCTCCTACCTCTGCCCCTCTAGTGCTGGGATTAAAGGAATGTGCCACCATGCCTGGCTTCATCTACATACTTTTACTTTACAATCTGTATAACCATTCTGTAACAATATTTTTTTAATTTTTTTTATTTTTATTTATTTGAGAGCCACAGACAGAGAGAGAGAATGGGCGCACCAGGGCCTTCAGCCACTGCAAATGAACTCCAGATGCATGTGCTACGTTGTGCATCTGGCTTTTGTGGGTCCTGGGGAACTGAGCCTTGAACCAAGGTCCTTAGGCTTCACAGGCAAGCACTTAACCACTAAGCCATCTCTCCAGCCCTGTAACAATATTTTCTATCAGACATTTAATATCCAACATTTAAAGTTTCTTCCTCAGTTTATCCTTTTATCTAGTTTATCTCATTATAATTACCAGCAAAACTTTTATTGTCCTTATCATAAGTCATTTTAATATGCCCATTTGAGTGTTTTTTTTTCCTACTGTCCTCAAAAGGCTCTTTGAAATAATCTTTCATAAAAGAGTAGACCAGACTTGACTTACATTATTTACTCAGAATATACGTATAGATTATATCATTTGTTGATTTTTGGAACCTCTTTTGATCAGCTTTCTGAAACACATATTTTAAAAATATGAAAGCAGATTAGAAATGTTCGGCAGGACCGTGCTCAGGACAAAGGACCTAACAGGATGGCCATGCCCTCCAGTAACCCCATCATCCACATTCCTGAGCATGATTGGGACCAGCAGTTTCAAGACTCCCCGGCTGGCCAAGGGCTGGTCCCCTTCTCTAGTTGGAACCTTATAAGGAAACCTCTGATTTCCCCCATCCTTGAAATAGTTACTTTCCTCAGTCTGCCCTTGCTTGGTTTGTAGCTAACAGGTCATCACTCTCTGCCCTCCCCTATAAAAGACCTGCACCTTAGGTCCCAGATGCGACTTCTCTGGCCTCACATCTTGGGACCAGTGAACCTCGCCCAAGAGCTGTGCCAATAAACCTGAACTAGCTTTACTTATCTGGTCTGATCTGGTTCCTTGCATCAGTCAAGCCTTTCAAGAATGTTATTAGAAGTTTTAGAAATCTTCTGACAAACTCAGTATTGAGTACTTCTCAATCTCAACACAAACTTTAGGGCTGTTGTCTGTTAGAAGTTCCACAGAAGCACAGAGAGATAAAGTAAATTTAAAACAGAGCCAGGCGTGGTGGCACACACTTTTAATCCCAGCACTCGGGAGGCAGAGACTACATAGTGAATTACAGGTCAGCCTGAACTACAGGGAAACCTTATCTGGACAAACAAAAAAACTTACAAATTTTTTATAAGTCCCCAACTGTCTGCAGCAATTTGGGACTCACCCATCATCATGTTGGGGCCAGGACCCTGAGATTCCCTGTCTGTAGATCCCCACTCCCCACCCCAGCTCTGCAAGACAGGAGAGCCAAAAGAACAGAGCCATCAGGGATTTCTCTGGGGGTGGCATAAACCCAGAGAGGTTTGTGCCTTGTCTCCCTATTCAATGAGACTTGTGTGTCAGGTTCCCCCTTCTATTCCAGGGCTGCCTGGCCATCATGCAGATCAAGCCCTGCGGGGGAAGCACTAAGTGACACATTGCACTTGCAGGTGTCTGCTCATGTGTAGTCCCCCATCTGTCTTTGCCTTGGACAGCTGCCCCAGCCTCAGCATGTGAAAGCAAGACAGACAAGTTTCCCCAAGTTTCTAGCATCTGCCTGGGACTGGCCCCAGAATTTTGCTATTTCTTTTTTTTTTTTTTTTTTTTTTTTGGTTTTTTGAGGTAGGGTTTCACTTTAGCCCAGGCTGATCTGGAATTCACTATGGAGTCTCAGGGTGGCCTCGAACTCACAGCAATCCTCCTACCTGTGCCTCGTGAGTGCTGGGATTAAAGGCGTGCGCCACCACGCCCAGCAGAATTTTGCTATTTCTGATTGACCTTTTGCCCCTGGGGAACACAGCAGTACATCATAACCCTTCTTTGCAAGTGTGGAAGGGCTCTCCCTCCTTTTCTGGTAGGTATGTGGTTGGGTTTAGGGCCTAAGTGACATTCACTCCCATTCATTTTGCTCAGAGGCATTTGTAAAACCTTACAGTGAAATTTTACCTTGGTTTATCTTTTCCATCATTTAATCTCTTCCTCAGTGTCAGGCTCTGGAGTGGTGGAATGCTCCAGTAGCCCAGACAACATTACCTCCCTTTCCCCCTGCCCCCTTCTGTGGCCTTTGGTTCAGCCAATTTTAAGTTCTGCCACCAAGTACCTTATTACTAGAGAGTGTGTTAGGAGGCAGCTGGATGGGGATGATCTCTGGCCTTTAAGCTTCTGGTCTGACTCTAGCTGAGCTGCTCTCCCCCGCCACCCACCCCAGGGAGAGTTTTGGATCTATCTCAGGGCTACAGGGCAGCTCCCTGATCTTGCCATTTTATAACTTTTTTTAAAATATAACTTTTATTGGCCATAGGTCTACATGTTAAAGCCATACAAGTCTGTGTTTTTTAAAAATATATTTTATTTATTTGAGAGAGAGAGAAAGAGGTAAAGAGAGAGAGAGAGTGAGAGAGAAAGAGTGAGTGCGCCAGGGCCTCCCGCTACTGCAAATGAACTCCAGATGCATGTGCCACCATGTGCATCTGGCTTTTGTGGGTCCTGGGGAATTGAACCTGGGTCCTTTGGTTTTGCAGGCAAACACCTTAACCGCTAAGCCATCTCTCCAGCCCCATTTTATAACTTTTTTTTTTTTTTTTTTTTGAGGTAGGGTTTCACTCTAGTCCAGGCAGACCTGAAAAATCACTATGTAATCTCAGGGTGGCCGCGAACTCATGGTGATCCTCCTACCTCTGCCTCCCAAGTGCTGGGATTAAAGGCATGCACCACCACGCCCGGCATTTTATAACTTTTAAGAATAGGAGAATTTTGCATTTTTCCCTGTCTGCAATCTTACTTTCAGTGTTTTCTCTGAGGGCAATTCAACATTAAAAGCTGGACATCCTAATTTACAGAAGCCTTAAACTTTCCTGGTGTTATCTTAGTATTACAATTTCCTGAATATTCCCTTTTGAAGTATGGTTTGTTTTGCTCATGCAGTCTAGGACAGTGGGCTTGGTTGAGGACTTCCCCCACAATGAATTTCCTACTGTGTTAGTGCTGCAGAACAGACAGAAAGACAAAGCCTTCCTGAGCATGCACTGCTCAGGACGGAAATCACTCTGCAGCCTTAGGGCTGTGAGACACATACATACTTGTTCATACATTCATATCAAGTGCCCTTTTCATATAGACTCCAGATGACTATCTCCTCCTCACACATTCATTCACTCATTCATTCAGAGTGTAAACAATTTTTCGTATCTAATCCCATGACACAGACTGGAGCAACATTGGTCTTTAGCTAGCTAGTTACTGAGACCAGAATACCATTGGTCCTGACCAGAATAACTTTGGTCCTCCTGACAGAAAGAGGGCTGTCACCTCGGAACTGCATCGAGGCTTGAATTCCTCTTGCAGGGATCAGTATGTGCCTGCTCCTCCAGATCTGACTAGTCATAATCCCAATTTCCAGTCGCCCCAAGGAGTTCTCACCTGGACCACATGTCTGACTCAGTCTTGTCTCCTTCCACTTAGGAACTCTGGTCTGGGCTTTCACAGTCTCCTTGGGCCACCTGGAAGGGGACACCCGCAATTATGTCAGGGGCGTGCATTTCCCAGTTCCAGGGACCAGGAGCAGCAGCCCTTCCTGACCAACCGGGGTCGTGGCAAAGGAAAATCTCACTGGGGCCTCCAGAGATGTTGCAGAAGTTCTCTGGAAAGATGACTCCAATGCCAGTATGAATGAAAATAGGAGAGTTTATTTACCTGGGGCTAAAGAGCTTGAGATACCTCTCCAAAGAAGCTCTGGCCCTGAGCTGAGATTTTATTTCCATTTTATAGTTTTCATAGCCAAGGGGAGGGGTAAATGAACAAACAAGATGTGGCAATTTACATGTTAATCATTTCTGTAGTTAGGCCATCCTAACAATGCACTCCATTTTACTTTTTTTAGCCTAAAGTGTCTTTCTTTTTTTTTTTTTTTTTAGTTTTTTGAGGTAGGGTCTTGCTCTAGTCCAGGCTGACCTGGAATTCACTATGGAGTCTCAGGGTGGCCTCGAACTCACGGCAATCCTCCTACCTCTGCCTCCCAAGTGCTGGGATTAAAGGCGTGTGCCACCACGCCCGGCTAAAGTGTCTTTCTTATCATCCCTCTGGGGCCTTTCTGGACAGTTTCCTCTGTGGGATTTTTCCATCTGCTGACTAACATAAGTTTAGCTCCTCAGCAATTAACTCTTATAGTAACTCAATGAATCAATTCAAGTTTTAGCTTCTTTTCTACCACACTATGAAAGC
Organism: Dipus sagitta; assembly: GCA_036346955.1. Taxonomy (NCBI): domain Eukaryota; kingdom Metazoa; phylum Chordata; class Mammalia; order Rodentia; family Dipodidae; genus Dipus; species Dipus sagitta. Next base: position 79,543,299 of record CM070772.1, on the reverse strand, counting down.
AAACCAGAAGAGAGCTGACCTCTATCTCAATTCTAGCATGATCTCTCAATGTCCTTGTGGCCATAGCCTACACCCTAAATTTTTGTGGATCTATTTTTGGGTTGTCTATACTATTCCGTTATTTTATGTGTCATTAATACCACACTGTCTTGATTTCTGTAGCCTTACATTTTGTTTTGGTTTACTTTTTTTTTTCTTTTGGTGTGTGTGTGTGTGTGTGTGTGTGTGTGTATGTGTGTGTGTGTTTGAGATAGGATCTCACTCTAGCCCAGGCAGACCTGGAAAATCACTATGTAGTCTCAGGCTGGCCTTGAACTCACAGTGATCCTCCTACCTCTGCCTCCCAAGTGCTGGGATTAAAGGCATGTGCCACCATGCACAGCTTATTTTTTTAAAATATTTTATTTACTTATTTGAGAGAGGGAAAGAAGGAGAGAGAGAGAATGAGAATGCGCATCCCAGGGCTTCCAGCCACTGCAAATGAACTCCAGATGCATATGCATCTGGCTTACATGGGTCCTGGGGAATCAAACCGAGGTCCTTTGGCTTTGCAGGCAAGCACCTTAACCGCTAAGCCATCTCTCCAGCCCCAGCTTATTTTTTTCAAGATTTATTTATTTGAGATAAGGAGTTGGGGAGGGAGAGAGGGAGAATGGATGCACCGGGGCCTCTAGCCACTGCAAATGAACTCCATACGCATGAGCCACTACGTGCATCTGGCTTAAGTGGGACCTGGAGAATCAAACCTGGGTCTTTAGGCTTCACAGGCATGCACCTTAACCACTTAGCCATCTCTCCAGCCCTTGTTTTTTTTTTTTTAATTTTTTTTGTTTATTTATTTATTTGAGAGCGACAGAGAGAAGGAGGGAGAGAGAGAATGAGAGAGAGAGAATGGGCGCGCCAGAGCTTCCAGCCTCTGTAAACGAACTCCAGATGCGTGCGCCCCCTTCTGCATCTGGCTAACATGGGTCCTGGGGAATTGAGCCTCGAACCCGGGTACTTAGGCTTCACAGGCAAGTGCCTAACCGCTAAGCCATCTCTCCAACCCTCCAGCCCTTGTTTTTGTTTTTTGAGACAGTCTCCCTGGTAACTCAAACTATCCTTAAACTCCTGATCTGCTCATTAAGTTGTGATTCTCTATATTTGCTTGTCAGTCTCTCTTATTTTTTAATATATATATATATTTTTTTAATTTGAGAGAAAGGCAGAGAGAGAGAGAGAGAGAGAGAGAGAGAGAGGATGTGCCAGGGCCACCAGCCACTGTAAACAAACTCTAGACGCATGTGCCCCCTTGTGCATCTGGCTTACGTGGGTCCTGGAGAGTGGAACCGGGATCCTTTGGCTTTGTAGGCAAACGCCTTAACTGCTGTGCCATCTCTCCAGCCAGTCTCTCTAATTTTGAAGGCTGTTTGCCCAGTGACCTCAGTTCTCAATGGATCTAAGACTCGTTAATTTTTCAGTTTGATGACCTTTTTACTTGTTAAATTTACTTTTTTGTTGTTGTTGTTTCCAAACTTTTTTTTATTAACAACTTCCATGATTATAAAAAATATCCCATGGTAATACCCCCCCTTCCCCCAAATTTACTTTTCAAATGCTATATTGGGAACAAGAAATCAAGGTAAAATTCGGAGGGAGGGTTGAGACAGGGTCTCACTCTGTAGCTCAGGCTAAAGTAAAACTCACTATACAGACAAAGCTGGCCTCAAACTTTTGGTGATTCTCTTGCCTCTCCCAATTACTGAGATTGCAGACATGCACCACCATATCTAGCAAGGTTTAATATTTTTAAAAAGTTTAGGGCTGGGGATTTGGCTTAGTGTTAAAAGCACTTTCTTGCAAAGCCTGCTGACCTAGAGTTCAATTCCCCAATACCCAGGTGTGGTGGTTTGATTCAGCAGTGTCCCCTTCCAAGTGTTTGCCACACTCTCCTCTTGCAATACTACCTTATGTTGGCCAGGGGTTGATGTCCACCTTTTGCTCATGCCATCATTCCCCCTGCCATCATGGAGCTTCCCCTCGAGTCTGCCAAAATAAACCTTTTTTTCCCACAAGCTTCTCTTGGTCGGGTGATTACTCCCAGCAATGAGAGCCTGACTGCAACACCACGTAAAGCTGGATGGGCATGTTTGTAGCAGCAAGAAACTCTGGTATGACCCCCCCCCATGTGCAAATGAATAAATAACATGTTATTATCTATAAAAGGGGGGTTGGAGAGATGGCTCAGTGATTAAAGGTGCTTGCTTGTGAAGCCTTATGGCCCTGGTTCAATTCCCTAGTACCCATTTAAAGCCAGATGGCACAAAGTGGTGCATGCGTCTGGAATTTGTTTGTAGTGGCAAGAGTGCCCCTTCTCTCTCTTCATAAATAAATAAAATATCCTTAGAAAAAGAGGAAGTTTAATTGTATCAGTAGCTCTCGTAGCTTTATACACACAAACAATAAACATATTTATTAAAAAAATATTTATTTTGTACACCTTCTGGGTAGCACAAGACTATTAACACTATATCTCACTGACTGTACAATAAATGTTCACATTTAAATAACAGGACAAGGTCAACATTTTCAATCACTGGGTCAGCTTTACAATTGCATGAAGTGCTTTTTAGCTGTAGAAATTTTAAAACTTTTTTTGAAAGGATAATTCCGGGTCTGAAAAGAATTCAAGAACATCAAAACAGAAAGTCTTTCCAGAAGAACATAAATCTTACATGATAAAATGTCCATTTCTCTGGGCACAAATTAAATAATAAAAATGTAAAATCTATATCCAGCCCACTCCACAATATTCACACTGTACTGAATGTGGTCTCTGGTGTCAAGGTGTTTGGAGGAGACCACCACATAAAAATTGGCTACACACATTTTCCCAAAATTGGGTCTTCAAAGGGATAATAATCAGCCATCTCTTCAAATCCAAGTCCTTTTGAAATCTATTACCTTGGGATGAATGTGCCTGATCTTAAAGTGGTACTGTCTTCATTGTCACCTACTTCTCTGGTTGATGACACATAAGTTATAGTATTTATTTATTCCACATAAAGAACAAAAAGGAGAGGAGAAACTTAGAAGAGAGAGAGATGAAAAGGCTCTTCAACAGTATTTTCCTCTGTAGATTTGAGAACTTAAAAATAGCTGGTATAAAATGAACATTCCATTCAGTGATTAGTTTTTATTTTAATCACTAGGTTATTCCTGAGATAGGGGGATACCTTGATAGTTCAAATTAAAAAGAACCCAACATGCCAAATTTAAGTTACAAAAACTAAACCTGGACTTTTGCGGAAGTCCAGTGTAATTCCTCACCCTAGCAAATCTCTCTAGACTACACTTTAGGGTATTTACAGTCATCACATGGTGGTGCTCTGGAACCACAGTATGTATTTAGGAACTCAGGATCAACATTTTCTTGAAATATTGTTTCCTCTTTATTGCCAAAGATATGGAGCCCATTTTCAGTTTCCACACAATTTTTAGACAACTTTCTCAAGTTCTCTTAAGGCCCAAATTGCTGGACATAACTATATGAATAAGGTCTTAAAAATAAAGTATAATATCTTCATATTAATAAAGTCAGTTCAAAAGAACTGCCTATTTTCCAAAAAGCCATGTGTACCATAAAGAAGCTACTATACTTCTTAATTCATAGAACCAGTTTTCACTCAGAAAGAAAAATAAAAGAATTTGTTAACTTTATTTGAAATGAACTTAAATCTTTCTGATCTGGAGTGATAAAATCACTATACAATAATTATTCTAAAAATGTATATAACAAAAGTTGTTAAAATACCTACTGACTTTTGAGATGTTTTATGAGTACAGTTGGGACATACAGTAAAAAGAAGGGAAATACTTTCCCTCACTGGATTCACAGCAACAAGATTCCCAAACAGGAACACATAGTACACAGACCATTATCAAAGCAAGTTGAGTCTCCTCTCCTAAGAGGGTAGTGTTCACTCAGATCCTTCCGTTACCTCATGAATTACAAATGGTCCCACATTTTTATTTTCCCCTAAGTGAGAAGTTGGTCATCTCTCAAAAGTATGGATGAGTTACAGTATGTTTAAAGTTAAAAATGGTTAGAAATAAGAAAGACCACCTTTCCATCCAACTTTAAAGAATGTTCATTTTAAGATAGCATTAAAAGTACTAAAATACACCAAATGCTGTGAACAAGGGTTCAATGTAGGGGTTGCAGTGGTAGCTCAGTGATGGAGTACCTGCCTAGCATGCACAAGGCCCTGGGTTTGACCCCTAGCACTGGGGGGGGGGGGTTGTTAAAAATATGCCTAGTAAGAGCAAGTAGTTCATCCCTTACTAACAAATAGTAATAGGATTTCAGTTCGTTCTGTCTCTTTGTCTCAGTGTGTATGTGTGTGTGTGTGTAGTATTTTTTTCTTACAACCAGTATCTCCTTAAATACAACTACAACCAGAGACTAGGAGGCAAAGCTTTAATGCAGGGGTTTAAGTTCTGCTGACTTCAAGCAACCTTTCCTTTTCTGGGATTGCAGGCGTGTGGAACACTAAAAGTAGGAACCATCATGTTCTGTCTGATTTGCCAAGGACAGCATCTGTGGAAAGCACTACCAAGTGCCCAAGGGGTTTTCCAGAATAGGAAAGTTTAAAACCCACCATCATGGTGGTATGTGCCTGTAGTCCCAGCTACCTGGGAGGCTGAGGCAGGAAGGTAACCTGAGGAGGCCAGGAGCTCACCTACACTGGGCAGCACAGCAAGACCCATGTGGGTGGTAGGGCAAGAAAGAGAGAAGATAGAAGACACGGGAGGGGTGAGAGATGATAGGAATCAGGAATAAGACAAATTTAGATGACAGAACACCAGTGTCAAAATTTTGTCTCATTATTTTCACTCCCCCCCTTCAAAAGCTGCCTTTGTTAAATTACTGAAAATTCAAATGCACAAAATAAAGCAGTCCTAACCCAATTCACATCTATGAAATGCCCCTTCTCCTTTGATGCCAATTCAGAAGTTCAATGACTATGGACTTAGTACATCCTTTGGTATGAACACAATATGCCACTTAATGTTATCGCAACGAGAAAGTAAGACTTGTCAGTGTGCTTAAAAACCAGCTCAAGTGCAAGGCAAAATTGCTCCACCTTGAAATCTACTTTCCCCTGAAAGATCTACATTCCATGGCAGAAACCCCAAGGGCTTGAAGAGTCAATTTGATAAAAATGACCTTGGCAAAATGACCCCTGGCATATGTGTGTCAAAACTATAGTTTCCCAACTCTGGAGTGAGCAATAAACGTTAAAGAAAGAGGCCGAGGCGTCAGAAGCTTCAGTTCACGAGGGACAAAAGCCATGACGTGAGAGCTGCACCCAGCTGCAGGGAGATCACTAGGGCTTAGTGCTGTGCACCTCACTGCTTCCACTCCCATTGCTGGTGGTGATGTACTGTGTGGTCTGGGAGTCCAGGGAGTCGCTGTGTGCAGAAGGCTGAACCTGGACTGTACCAGAGAGGGCAGTTTGCTTTTCCTCCAATTCCGGTTGACTTTCTGATAATACATAATGACCCTAGGGTAGAAAGAAAAAGATTCTTAAAATCTGGAGTCTGAAAGGGAGTAGGAGAGTGACTAGAAGAGAGAGGAAGAGAAGAGGGAAAGAAGGGGAGAGGTGAATATGCAAAAAAAAAAAAAAAAGCTGCAAGGAACCAAATATGCAGTATGAGAGATGCTTTACCTATGATCTCTAGGGAGGACAGATAAGTCACAGTAAACAACAACAAAGGTAATTCAAGGCAACACTAAGTAATATAATGAGGAACTTAAGCTATAGACATTTGTATCATGGTGACAATCTACTTGGTAAAAAAGTAGTCATTTTTAGATTGCGCCTATGAATTTAGAAATATAGGAAAAATGCTATCTGTTAATCAAATATTAAGATTTATATTGCTGAAGACTCTACATACTTGAGCTGCAAGGCCACTGAGAAATCCTGCTGGAACTGAGCTGATAACCTCCTCCAGGTAGACCAGCTGAGAGAAAGCTGGAAGAAGCCATTCTACATGCAGTTCAATGGGAGAAAGAGATACCACCAGTGAAGATACTCATCAGTGGACACTGCAAGCCTTATAATTGGCCAGCCAGGCCAAATGAGCCAACGGGTGCAATAGTGGCATGTCTGTCATGATGGAAACCAACTGCCCTCCAATTGGACTGGAGGCCCGCTCCATGGGGGGGAATATATCCCTGATACTGAAAACTTAAAACAGGGGTAGTCATGAGCCCTAGGAGTGTAACATCTGCTGATGTCTGAAAAAAATGTATATACTATGCTTATCAAACTGCCCAGTAAGCACTTTTCTTAATATTTATACCCTTATATTAATGCTACTCTCACTTTGGGTACAGAATCTTCTCTTTTCAGATGGCAGTGACCTTGGGATGACTCAGAAGGTATCATAGTGCTGGCAAGAAGTGACTGGAGTACTGATTAACATCTCGATCACACCTTCCAAGGCTCAGGGTCTAACGCGGAAGAGGTGGTGGGAAGAATGTAAGAGCCAAAGGAAGGGTAGGACTCCTTACAACGTCCTCCCTCCAGACATAAAATGGCCTGGATATCCATGACCTCATAGTGCCTGACACTACCTACACAAGACCATCATAAGAGGAGGAAAAGATGATGACATCAAAATAAAAGAGAGACTGATTGAGATGGGGAGGGGATATGATGGAGAATGGAATTTCAAAGGGGAAAGTAGGGGGAAGGGAGAGTAGTACCATGGGATATTTTTTTATAATCATGGAAAACATTAATAAAAATTGAGAAAAAAAAGATTTATACAAAATAAGTCAAAGAAATGACACAGTCTTCTTCAAGAGGCAGATTGGGGGGCTGGATAAATGGCTTAGAGGTTAAAGGCACTTTCTTTAAAATTTATTTATTTATTTATTTATTTGAGAGAGAGAGAGAAAGAGAGAATGGGTACACCAGGGCCTCCAGCTACTGCGAATGAACTCCAGACACATACAACCCCTTATGCATCTGGCTTATGTGGGTCCTGGAGAATCAAACCAGGATCCTTTGGCTTTGCAGGCAAGTGCCTTAATCGCTAAGCCATCTCTCCAGCCCTAAAGGTACTTTCTTATAAGGCCTCATGGCCTGATTTGATTCCCCAGTACCTGTGGAAAGCCAGATGCACAAAGTGGCACATACGTCTGGAATTTGTTTGCACTGATAGGAGGCTCTGATGCATCTATACTAGTGCTCTCTGTATCCTGCCTCTCTCTCTCTCTCTCTCAAATATTTTTTTTTTAAACATTTTATTTTTATTTATTTATTTATTTGACAGAGAAAGAGGGAGGGAGAGAAAGAGAGAGAGAATGGGAACACCAGGGCCTCCAGCCATTACAAATGAACTCCAGATGCGTGTGCCTCCTTGTGCATCTGGCTAATGTGGGTCCTGGGGGAACTGAACCTGGGTTCTTTGGCTTTGCAGGCAAGCGCCTTAACTGCTAAGCCATCCCTCCAGCCCAATATTGTTTGTTTGTTTGTTTGTTTTCTGTTTTTCGAGGTAAGGTCTCATTCTAGCTCAGGCTGACCTGGAATTCACTATGTAGTCTCAGGGTGGCCTTGATCTCATGGCGATCCTCCTACCTCTGCCTCCCAAGTGCTGGGATTAAAGGCATGAGCTACCATGCCTGGCTTCAAAAAAAATTTTTTTTGTTTATTTTTATTTATTTATTTGGGAGCAACAGAGAGAGAAACAGGCAGATAGAGAGAGAGAATGGGTGCACCAGGGCCTCCAGCCACTGCAAATGAACTCCAGACATGTGCGTCCCCTTGTGCATCTGGCTAATGTGGGTCCTGGGGAATTGAGCCTCGAACTGGGGTCCTTAGGTTTCACAGGCAAGCGTTTAACTGCTAAGCCATCTCTCCAGCCCTCAAATAAATTTTTAAAAAATTAATAAAAGAGACAGATTGAGCTGGAGAGATGGTTTAGCAGTTAAGACGCTTGCTTACAAAGCAAAAAGACCCAGGTCAATTCTCCAGGTCCCATGTAAGCCAGATGCACATGTGGTGCATGCAAGTTTGTTCTAGAGTTTGTTTGCAGTGGCTAGACACTCTGGTGAGCCCATTCTCACTCTGTCTCTATCTCTCCCCCTCTGTCTCTAATAAATAAATTAAAAAAAAAAAAGATCTGGGCCTGATGGTGCATGCCTTTAATCCCAGCACTTGGGAGGCACAAGTAGGAGGATCACCATGAGTTGAGGCCAACTTGAGACTACATAGTGAGTTCCAGGTCAGCCTGGGCTACAGTGAAATCCAACTTCAAAAAAACAAAAAATAGCTGGGCTTGGTGGTGCATGCCTTTAATCCCAGTACTCAGGAGGCAGAGGTAGGAGAATTGCCATGAGTTCAAGGCCACCCTGAGACTATGTAGTAAATTTCAGGCCAGACTGGGCTAGAGTGAGACCCTACCTCAAACCCCCTGCCCCCCCAAAATTTTTTTTTAAAAAAAGAGAGAGATAGGTTAGTTCCTAAGACAGATCTTCAAAAATCAATGATTCCCACATATTTGAATTTCAAAGATCAATACAATTAAAAACAATACTGAGTTATTACAAAATTCTAAACAAAAAGGCATTTAAAATATGCTACCCCTCTCTCTAGTAAATATATACCTACATTAACAACAACAACAAAAAAAAGGGCCAGGTGTGATGGCACATACCTTTAATTCCAACACTTGAGAGGCAGAGGTAGGAGGATTGCTGTGAGTTTGAGGGCAGCCTGAGAATACATAGTGAATTTCAGGTCAGCCTTGGCTAAAGCAAGACCCTACTTTGAAAAACCAAAATCAATAAATTAATTAATTAAAAAATATGCTACCTCAATCAGATATATACTTTATACTAAAGAGCTTAGGAAGGGACTGGGGTGAAGCTTAGTGGTAGAGCACTTGCTTGTCATGCATGAAGTTGTGGGTTTAACCTGTAGTAAAACATACACACACATGGGTGGGGGTGGCATAGGAACAGTACAATCTTAAAGTCTCTTACACTGAAAAAAATTAAGAGAACTTTCATATTGCCTTCATTTTTTCCCTCTTTTTTCTTCTGATAATTAGAACTCATAAGCAGAGAAGATAACCTTTTTTGTTTGTTTGTTTGTTTGAATTCACCACATAGTCTCAGGGTAGCCTTGAACTCACAGCAATCATACCTCTGCCTCCCAAGTGCTGGGATTAAACACATGCACCACCCCGGCCTTTTTTTTTTTTTTTTTTTTTTTTTTTTGAAAGATAGGTTTTCATGTAGCCGAGGATGGTTTCAAACTTACTATAGTATAGACCTTGAACTTTTGATCTTCCTGCTTCCACCTCCCAAACGCTGAGATTATAGGTGTGTACCACCACACTAATTTATGTTAAATTTTAAAGAAAAGGATATGCCAACCAGAAAGAGGAATTGGTCTTCCACAGAAGCAAGATTCTATAATTTGGATAGGTATCTCCTAAATGCCTATGTGTTGAAGGCTTGGCCCCCACTTTGGCACTATTGGGAGGTGGTGGAACCTTTAGCTAGTGGGAGACCACTTAGGTCATTGAATGTATACCCTGAATGAGATTCTTGGCCCCTTCCTCTTTCTGTCTCTTTCAGCCTAAAGAGGTGAGCGGTATGCTCTGCCATGCACTCCCACCATCATATGTACCTCGACAGAAGCCCAAAGCAATAGCACACCATTGTGGACATCAATCTCTAAAGCCATGACCTGAATAAACCTTTTTTTTTTTTTGATATTTTAAAAATATTTCTTTTTATTTATTTGAGACAGAGAGGGGTGCAGCATTGGTGGTATAGTGGTAAGACAGAGAGAGGGAGAGAGAGATAGCATGTGAGAATAGGCACTCCCCCATGGCCTCTAGCCACCACAAACAAGCTGCAGACACATGTGCCACTTGTGCATCTGGCTTATGTGGGACCTGGAGAATCGAACCTGGGTCCTTAGGCTTTGCAGGCAAATGCCTTAACCACTAAGCCATCTCTCCAGCCCTAAAAAGGTCTTTTTAAAAAAAAATTATTTATTTATTTGAGAGAGAGAAGAGGTAGAGAGTGAGAGAGAAAGAGAGAGAGAGAAAATGGGCACGCTAGGGCCTCTAGCCAGTGGAAATGAATTCCAGATGCATGCACCATCTTGTGTGCATCTGGCTTATGTGGGTCCTGGGGAATCAAATCTGGGTCCTTGGGCTTTGTAGGCAAGTGCCTTAATCACTAAGCCATCTCTCCAGCCCTTAAAAGATTTTTTATTGACAACTTCCATAATTATAGATAATAAACCATAATTCCCTTTTCTCCCCTACTTTCCCCTTCACAAATCCACTCTCCAGCATATCCCCTCACCTCTCAATTAGTCTTTTATTTTGATGTCATCCTTTCCTCCTATTATAAGGATCTTGTGTATGCTTTTTAAAAAAATATTTATTTATTTATTTTTGAGAGAGGGAGACAGAAAGAAAGGTAGAGAGAGAGAGAGAATGGGCGCACCAGGGCCTCCAGCCACTGCAAATGAACTCCAGATGCATGTACCACTTTGTGCATCTGGTTTATGTGGGTTCTAGGGAATCAAACCTGGACCTTAGACTTCATAGGCAAGCACCTCAACCACAAAGCCATCTCTCCAGCCCAAACCTTTGCTTTTGTCTAGTAATTGTCTCAGGATATTTTATAATAACAGGAAATTGTAGAGGAAAACTTAGGCAATCTTTTTAAGCCTGTCCAGAAATAAGAAAAAAAGAGATAAATACCTATTTGATCCATGCTGGGCCCTATGTCCTGGATCCTTGCCCCCAAGCAGCTCTCTGATTGTGATTTGCTTCTCATGTGCTTCCTCCTCTAGTAAGGAGGTGGCTGCTTCTCAGCCTAGGATCTTAATCCCAACCAACTTCACTATACCCAGGTGGAGGTTAGAGGACAACCTAAGGGTACTTATCTACTCCTTCTACTCAGCTTGAAACAGGGTCTCCTGTGTTGTCTACCATACTATGCTCCCCACTACATGTGCACCCAGGATGGTTTCAAACTTACTATAGTATAGACCTTGAACTTCTGGCTGGCTGTGGGCTTCTGGATTTTCTTGGCTGCAACAATTTTTGCATGTGGCTTTAAGTGGAAGCTGGAGAGTTGAACTCAGGCCAGCAAGCTTGAAAGCAAGTTCCTGTAACTGCTGAGCCATCTTCCCAGCTCCAAGAGTATTTTTCTTTTCTTTCCTTTTTTAAAAAATTTTATTTATTTATTTGAGAGAGAGAGGGAGGGAGGGAGGGAGGAAGAATGGGCAAACCAGGGCCTCCAGCTACTGCACATGAACTCCAGATGCATGTTCCCCTTTGTGCATCTGGCTTTCATGGGTTCTGGTGAATTGAACCAGGGTCCTTGGGCTTCACAAGCAAACGCCTTAAGTTCTAAGCCATCTCTCCAGCCCAAGAGTATTTTTCTTAATTTATGGGCTCTGTTGTCTTATAACTTATAGGTAAGCCAGCATAAACCCATGAAGATAAAAACATAGGTAGCAGATACAATCAACATTATACCTGCCCAAGTTAAATATGATCACTTATGATAATGCTTTTCTCCTTGTGTGAATTATTTAAATAGTTCTGTAGTAGCTGGCATGCATGGTAGCTCATGACCACAACTCCAGCACCCAGAAGGCTGAGGCAGCAGGGTCACACAAGTTTCAGGTCAACATGGGCTATATAGCAGGACCCTGTCTCAAAAAAAAAAAAAAAAAAATCCCACCATTAGTGATTCATTATATTATTCTCTCCCAGTTGAGGCCTATTAATTATATTATTCTCTCCCAGTTGAGAATTATTACTTTTGAGGATTCATATTTCCAAAAGTACACAAGAGGAGAAGAATAAGGGCAGATATAGTTATGAGAGGAACATATATTCATTAAGCACTTGCTATGGTCTGGTCTCCTAAGCAAGACATTGAGGATAAAGCAGTAAAGACACAGCCTTTAAATCAACTGCTGTGAAAACAAAACAAAACAAAACAAAACAAAACAGAATAAACCAATCAATAAAAAAATAAATAAAATTTCAGGGCTGCAGAGATGGCTCAATGGTTAAGGCACTTGCCTGCAAAGCCTAAAGACCCGGGGTTTGATTCTCCAGTACTCACATAAAGCCAGATGCATAAAGTGGCACATGCATCTGGAGTTCATTTGCAGTGGCTGGTGGCCCTGGCATACCCATTCTTTGTCTCCCTTCTACTGCTCTCTCTACTTGCAAATAAATGTATAAAAATATTTTGGGGCTGGAGAGACGGCTTAGTGGTTAAGGCACATGCCTGTGAAGTCTATGGACCCAGGTTCGATTCTCCAGTTCCCACGTAAGCAGATGCGCATAGTGGCACGTGCATCTGGAGTTCGTTTGCAGTGGCTAGAAGCCCTGGCACACCCATTCTCACTCTCTCTGGCTGTAATAAATAAAATCTTAGAAAAATTAAAAAAAAATTTAAATTAAAAAAATAAAAATTTGAGCCAGGCATGGTGGCATACGCCTTTAATCCCAGCACTTGGGAGGCAGGGGTAAGAGGATCGCAGAGAATTCGAGGCCACCTGAGACGACATAGTGAATTCCAGGTCAGCCTGAGCTAGAGTGTGACCCTACCTCAAAAACCCAAAATAATAATAACAAAAATAATAATTTAAAAAATATAAATTAATAAAAATTCACCGGGCATGGTGGTACACACCTTTCATCCCAGTACTTGGAAGGCAGAGGTAGGAAGATTACCATGAGTTTGAGGCCAGCCTAAGACTACATAGTGAATTCCAGGTCAACTTGGGCTACAGTGAAAAAAAAAAAAATAGGGCTAGAGAGATGGCTTAGTGGTTAAGGCACTTGCCTATGTAGCCTAAGGACCCAGGTTTGATCCCCGGAACACATGCAAGCCAGATGCATATGGTGGCACATGCACCTGGAGTTTGTTTGTAGTAGTTAGAGGCCCTGGTACGCCCATTCTCTCTAATAAATAAATAAATAAATAAAATAAAAATAGAATAAAAAATAAAAATTAGGCCTGGGGAGATGGTCCGCTGGTTAAAAGCACTTGCTTGCAAAACCTGTCAGCCCAGGCTCGATTCCCCAGTACCCATGGGAAGCCAGATGCACAAAGTAGTCCATGTGTCTGGAGTTTGTTTGCAGCTTCAAGAGGCACTGGGATGCCCATTATCAGTCAGTTTCTCATAAAGAAAGAGAAAGAGAGAAAGAGAGAAGGGGGAGCATCAGGGAGGTAGTTCAGTGGCACAGCACCTACTCAGCATGCACAGAGTCCTGGGTTTCATCCCTAGCACTGTCAAGAAAAGAGAAGAGGGCTGGAGAGATGGTTTAGCAGTTAAGGCATTTGCCTGTGAAACCTAACGACCCAGGTTTGATTCTCCAGGATCCACATAAGCCAGATGCACAAGGTGGTGCATGTGTCTGGAGATCGTTTGCAGTGGCTAGAAGCCCTGGCCTGCCCATTCTCTATCTGCCTCTCTCTCTCTCTCTCCTCTCTCTCTCTCTCTCTCTCTCCTCTTTCTCTCAAATAAATAAATAAAATATTTGAAAAAGAAAAGAGAGGGCTGGAGAGATGGCTTAGTGGTTTAGGCGTTTGCCTGCAAAGCCAAAGACACATGTTAGTCAGATGCACAAGGTGGTGCATGTGTCTGGAGTTCATTTGCAGTAGCTGGAGGCCCTGGCACGCCCATTCTCTCCCTTTCTCTTCCTCTCTCTCCCTCTTTCTGTCAAATAAATAAATAAAAAGAAAAAGAAAAGAGAGGAGGGGAGGGAGCATAGAGGGAGGAAAGGGAAAGAGTAAAGATGAGACACTATGACAAAAGCCATAACACAGCATAGTCAAGATAGCTTACCGTAGTCACAGCTTTTGCTTGGCCAGCAGTAACAGGAGTAGCCACACCACTGTCTGTTATAACAAACTGACCTGGGGGAAGTGTCATCATTTGAATCTCAGATGCTAAAATGAGGAAATAAACAATGTTTAGTGGTCTCAAATTTTATAGGAATTCTAGAAACAAAATTTCTCTATTTATATTATGGGGTTACATCCTAATAAACCCATCATAGGTTGAAAATACAGTAAATTAAAAATGCATTTAATACATCTGTCCAATCAAATATAGCTTAGCCAGACCAACTCAGATATGCTCAGAACTTATACATTCACTACAGTTGGGCAAAACCATCAACCCATAGCCTACTTGAGAATAGTGTTGACTACCTGATAGAAATTACTGAATAATACTGTATTGAAAGTGAAGTAGGGCATGGTGGCACATGCCTTTAATCCCAGCACTCGGGAGGCAGAGGTAGGGGGATTGCCATGAGTTTGAGGGCACCCTGACACTACATAGTGAATTCCAGGTCAGCCTGGACTACAGCGGGACACCACCTCAAAAAAAAAAAAAAAAAAAAAAGGAAGAAAGTGAAGTATGATGGTCTCCACCTATAGGCAAGTTACTTAAGAGGCTGAGCCAGGAGGATCACTGAAGCCCAGGAAAAGGTTCAAGGGGTAGGTGAATTGTATAGCCCAGTCTGGCAGCATAGTGAGACTCCATCTCAAAACCAAGCATCTAAAAACAAAAATAAAAGCAAGAATGGTTGTATGATTATCTCTTGCACATCATAAAGTCAAAAATCCTATGTGGAAGCTCCTAAATAGAGCTGGTGGCACAGGCCTGTAATCCAAATGCTCAGGAGGCCAAAGCAGAAGGATCACAACCTTTTTTTCCTGTTTTTTTTTTAAGGTAGGGTCTCACTCTAGCCCAGGCTGACCTGGAATTTACTATGTAGTCTCTGGGTGGCTTTGAATTCTCTGTGATCCTCCTGCCTCAGCCTCTCGAGTGCTGGGATTAAAGGTGTGTACCACCACAACTGGCTTACAAATTTTTTTTTTAAGGCAGGGATGTATGTATGCCATGCTGGCCTTGAACTTGCTATATAGTCAAGCATTCCTTTGATCCTCTTGCTTCCACTTCTCCAGTGCTAGGATTATAGGCATATGCTATCACTGTCTAGTTTATGTTGTGCTGGGGATGAAACTCAGAGCTTTATGCAAGCATGGCAAACACTCTACTCACTGAGCTACATCCCCAAAAAGGGTAAAAATAAAATTAAAACTCCTAAGTCAAACTATCCTAACTTTGGAACTATCCATACCTACCAGTGACCACATTTCCACTGAGATATTCCCAATGTTTTGCTGAAAGAGTCTTATGATGTGATAGCTTCTAGACAGAACGAGTGGATCTCTGACAAGAATGGGTTACATGAGAGGAGACTAGTACAGAGTGACAAATATCAGAAGCAACTCTTGCCTC
This sequence comes from Dipus sagitta, assembly GCA_036346955.1. Taxonomy (NCBI): domain Eukaryota; kingdom Metazoa; phylum Chordata; class Mammalia; order Rodentia; family Dipodidae; genus Dipus; species Dipus sagitta. Next base: position 79,527,931 of record CM070772.1, on the reverse strand, counting down.
CCCGCTCAAAAGTGACTTCCTAAATAGTCACAAATAGAAACATTCAATCTTTTTTTTTTAATTTTGGATTTTTTGAGGTAGGGTCTCAGTCTAACCCAGGCTCACCTGGAACTCACTCTGTAATCTCGGGCTGGCCTAAAACTCATAGTGATCATCCTACCTCTCTGTCTTTTGAGTGCTGGGATTAAAGGCATGCACCACCATGTCCAGCTCATGCAATCATTTATTTTTGTCTATTTTTATTTATTTGAGAGTGACAGACAGAGAGAGAAAGAGGCAGATAGAGAATGGGTGTGCCAGGGCCTCCAGCCACTGCAAATGAACTCCAGATGCATGTACCACCTTGTGCATCTGGCTTACGTGGGTCCTGAGGAATCACGGCTCGAACTGGGGTCTTTAGGCTTCATAGGCAAGCACTTAACAGCTAAGCCATCTCTCCAGCCCCTCATTCAATCATTTTTAAACCTCAAAATATAAAAGGTTCAAAAAAGATTTACCTTTTGGTTCGGTAGTTTTCTTTTATAATCAGACTTGAATTCAAATCACAACTACATGCAAATTGAACTTTATTTCACTACCAGTGTTACCAAGGCAAATTAGTAACAAAGTTTCCCCTAGCACCATGTAGATATCTCTAAACACTATTGTCTACTAAGAGGAATGAGGGATTCTGACAAAATAAATAATGGAGCTAAGGAGTAAACAGCAATGGTTCCTAACATCACAAAAAGAAAGACAGCCAAACATCATATGCCTTCATGGTGGAAACAGCACATACCAGATATGAGTATCTTGGGGAGAAAGAACTGAACTCGACTGTGACCAAGCCTCTAATTCTAATTGCCAGGCTATAAGCAGAAGAAAATATGTTAAGTGATAACATGAGGACGCCAGCAGCCAAATCCAGAATGTGGAAACTACAGGACAAATGACCCAGCTTCCTCAACATGGAAAGTGCAGCTTAAGGTGAAGACATAGCAAAAGAAGCTCAGAAGATGATGCGTGGCCTTTGTTCGGGTCACAATTTGAATAAACAACTTACAAAACCATCTCAGATAATCACAGGAATATCAACACTAACTGGACATTGGAAACATATTTTGAAGGTATTAAAGAATTATTGCCATTTATTTTTAGATGTGATATTATAACAAATCTGTATTTTTGAAAAATGGTCTTTTAGACAAGGGATGAAACTCAGGCATATACTTAGCATGTGCAAGGTCCTGGATTTGATCCCTAGCACCAAGTCTTTTTTTTTTTTTTTTTTTTTTTTTTTTGGTTTTTCGAGGTAGGGTCTCACTCTGGCCTAGGCTGACCTGGAATTCACTATATAGTCTCAGGATGGCCTTGAACTCACAGTGATCCTCCTACCTCTTCCTCCCAAGTGCCGGGATTAAAGGCGTGTGCCACCATGCCCAGCTTGCACCAAGTCATTTTATTTATTTATTTTTTGTTGTTGTTGAGATGAGGTCTCATGTAGCCCAAGCTGGCTTCAAACCCATTATGTAGCTTTAACTCCTGGTGCTTCTGCCTCTACTTCTCAAGTACTGGGATTATTGGTATGTACCACCACACCATGCTTAGCCTTTTTATTTTAGATACATATTAAAATGCTTATGGACAAAATGGATGGAGACTTCCAGTCAAGATGGCGACCGCCTAACCCTGCCACACCTCCCCGGGAAAGAAAAATAGACACAGATCCTAAGGACAGAACCACCCCATCATACCTGAAAAGGGCTCCAGTTGAAACTAAGAATAATTGGGGAAACAAGCAAGGGTGCTGTTTTCTTGGTGAACCTTGTATCAGCACAAGGGTGAAGGAGATCGACACAGAGAACAATCAACTCCTACCAAATCAGATATCCAGAGACACAGAGGCTCCCAAGACCTCATCACTGAAACAGACCTAAAATGAACCCAACATGGCTCAGGGAAACTTGCGGAAGAGGGGGTGGAAAGAATGTCAGAGCCACACGTTGGGTTATGATACACAAAGATATTTCCTCCTACCCATAACTGAGGGCTAACCCCACAATGCACGACCCATATGCCCCAACAAGGATGGGCCAGGGGGAGGAGGGAGGGGAAAGGACAGGGAGGAGGCTAACAATGGTACCAACTTCACTGTATTCACTGAGTACAAAACTAATTAATAATACAAAAAATGATAGGATGGTTATTACCTAGTTGGCAGGTGGGAAGAGTGAAGGAGAAGAAAAGATTGGGCATGATTTTATATCTGTTAAAGCTGAATGAAGGGTATAGTAGCATCATTCTACTGTTCTCACTGTGCATGATTTTGGAAGTTTTCCTAATAAAGCATTTCAGTTCCAGGATCTTTCCTTCATGTGAGAATGCTAACTCATGCTATTACTACCATGGGTAGCTCCATCACTCACTTTCTTTCATGGGAATTAAAATGAATATAAATATCAGTCTAGAGCTGGAGAAATGGCTTAGCAGTTAATGCACTTGCCTTCAAAGCTAAAGGACCCAGGTTTAATTCCCCAGGACCCATGTGTGCCAGATGCACATGGTGGCACATGTGTCTGGAGTTCACCTGCAATGGCTAGAGGCCCTGGCATGCCCAATCTCTCTCTCTCAAATAAATAAGTTAAATAAATAAATACCAGTCTATTTTCCAGGATGTTATTGGTATTCACCATTAGTAAGAGAGTCTTTCCCTGACCAGAAACTGGATGGGCTCCAAAATAAACACTGATAGATGATCCACACTCCTTCCTTCCTTAACCTCTAGTGCTCAGAATTCCTACCACCAAGGCCTAATACCTGGATTCCTAATCCTTCCCACGTTGTTGCAGTGATAAAGGTCTCATACTTTCCAGCTCATGCCCAAGGTTTTCCAAACTGGAACACCCTCTTGGAGGGAAAAGGGAAGCTCACAAGACTCAACAAGTTAAAGAAACTTACTAGGCTCGAAGTCATGACATTTACATGATTCAGGAAGCTCAAAAATTACAAGATTCACCAGATTCTTCTTCAAGGTTAAAAAACAGGGACCAATCAGCGGGGATAGGAAACTGGAGCTATAGGCTGGCAGGGGCTCTAGGGATGCAGCTTTTGTAAATCCTCACCCATGCTGTGGTGATAAAAATGCCTTTGTTACCCAAACCACTGTAAATAATCCCTGCCCCAGTAAACTCCTTGATTCACCAAGCCTTACTTGGGGGAACTGTTTCTTTGGTCTGTTACTGGTGCCCCATCTTGGTGGATCAGACATTTGTTCACATCTCCCAGGAAAAATTATGACACACCAACAGATTTCTACAAACTTAGACCTCTAGCAGCCAACCTGCTCATGCTTCCAAAGAATCAATCTCACATACAGTCACACATCTGCCTCCTCTACCAGGTGATGATCACTTCAAGCCATTAGAGAGCACAGTGGGATGGTTTAGAGTATAAGCTCTCCAGCCAGAGTTGCCCAGCTTACAAGCACCATTACTAAAAATGGCTGACACTTCAGTCTAAAAATCTATTCCAAAGCTGATGAAATTAAGGCACATGACTAGAGACCCTCCCCCCATGACCTGTCCCTTTTTTTTCTTACAATAACCACGGAAGGAATTCCAGGCATTGGGGAGGTAAGTGTGTTGTACAGAGGAATTCTGCTGCTGCTGGGGCTGCTGCACAGCCTGCGCTGGGGTGGAAGAACCACCTTGCATATGGGAGGGGCTAAGCCCCTGTTGTGCCTGCTGAGCAGAGGGGCTCAATGGCTGCCCAGCTACCTAGGGAGAAAGAGAAAACAAAAGGAGGAAGCTAGTAACTTAATGCAAGCTTGTCTACAATAACAATACAAAAAGTGGAGAGAAAGGCAAGACACAAATCAAGGTCCAAATATAATAATTCCATCCTAGTTGTAGAAGATAATACATTCTTTGATATTTATTAACTCATGGCCTTGAAGCCTGCATAGTTAGCGGAGAAGTGTACCTGGGCAGATGATGGGGCTGCAGTGGTGGGCTCCGTGACCTGGATGTGCTGCACCTGGATGGCATGCTGCGTGAAGGTCTGAGGATCGTGGAGTTGGCCAACATCCACAGTGGACTGCTGAGACTGGTGTGGGGAAGTGGCCTGGAGAAACATAAAACAGGCTGCAAACCAAATGCATATTGATTGAGATCAAAGGAGATCTTTTTGGACAAAAAATTCACTGAAGGGCTGAAGAGATGTTTAGGTGCTTTCCTGAAAAACCTAAGAACCCAGGTTCAGTTCCCTAGGACCCACATAAACCAGATGCACAAGGTAGTGCATGACTCTGGAGTTTGCAGTGGCTGGAGGCCCTTGTGTGCCCATTCTCTTTCCCTCTCCCTCTCTGCCTCTTTATTTCTCTTAAATAAGTAAATAAAAAGTTGAAAAAAAAAAACAACAAAAAAGAGTAATATCTGGGCTGAAGAGATGTCTCAGCAGTTAAGTTGCTTGCCTGCAAATCCTAACGACCCAGAACCCACGTAAAGTCAGATGTACAAAATGGCCCATGCATTTGGAGTTTGTTTGTAATGGCTAGAGGTCCTGGAATGTCCATATATTTTTTTTCTCTCTCTCCTTAGAAATAAATAAAATAAAGCAAGTAAATAAATAAATAAATAATATCACTTGGGAGGCTAAGATAGGAGGATTAAATGAATTGGAGGCAAGCCAAGGCTTTGTAGCAATGCTTGTCTCAAAAAAGAAAAAAAAAAAAATAGGGCTGGAGAGATGGCTTAGTGGTTAAGGCGTTTGCCTGTAAAGCCAAAGGATCCCGGTTCTATTCTCCAGAACCCACATAAGCCAGATGCACAAAGAGGCACATGCGTCTGGAGTTAGTTTGCAGTGGTTGGAGGCCCTGGGATGCCCATTCTCTCCCTCTCTCTCTGCCTCTTTCTCCCTCTCAAATAAATAAAATATATTTTAAAGGAGAAAAATCAATAAATAAGTAGTTGGGAGTGGTGGTGCATGTCTTTAATTCCAGCATTTGGGAGGCAGAGGTATGAGGATCTCCATGAGTTCAAGGCCACCCTGAGATTACACAGTGAATTCCAGGTCAACATGGGCTACAGTAAGACCCTACCTTGAAAAACCATAAATAAATAAATAAATAAATAAATAACAACACAAAAAGCAAAGAATAACCAATGACAGTGGTAACTATCAATTTCTATACGTTAGATCTGCCTCCTGTATTGGTTTTAGACTTTCAAGACCAAATTATTTCAAAGCACAAATGTGTCTTGCACACAATTCCTTGGAGAACAACTAAGTGAAACAACAGTTCTGGGAGAGAGCCTTCTTTCAGCTCCCTAATAAGTAAGAACGAGTTATTCATTATCTGGTAGAGGAGCAGTTATACCTCTACATAAAAAAAGGAACTAACAGATGTAAAGATTGAATAAAAGTTACTCTTTACTACCTGTCACTGGAATAGGTCATTTGATGCCCAGGTAGGCATTTACCAAACTGACTCCTTATGAAGTAGTCAACCAAGATAAAGGACAAGACTCAGAAGCAGCTCAGAAGGAGAGCTGGACGGGAACCACACTGGATGGCTATAGACACTGGGGCCTAGGTCTCCAAATTACGGGGAAATCTGGTACACTTCTGAGTCCAGAGCCATCATGGTGGGGGAGGTGGCATTGGAAATGATGTCTTACTAATGTCAAGACTTAGAACTTTCATGCAGCTATACCTCGCGTAGAGCCCAGGATGCTTCTGTTGACTCATTATGATCTTAGCTAATGGCAATATGGCATTACTAAAAGAATAAAAAATAAATGTCACAGTACCGGCGCCACCTGAACCACTTGAAGCTGTATATGCTGAGGCTGCTGGAGACCAGAAGCAGACTGCGACACAGGAATATACTGAATCCTCTGGTAGTCACCTTGTGGCGTTCGGTAATCTGTTGTTAGAGTCTGGGACAGTTCTGTCATTGCTTGGGTTAGCAAGTCTGTTGTCTAAAAAAAAAAATCACGGAACATGTTAGTTGGTAACATCACACTGTATGTAGTAATTTCGGCACTCATTCAGTTTGGTGCTGGTACATCATGGAACTACAAACTGATGCTGAGAGCCTGTCTCTGATCTAGTAGAGATGCTCTGGAAGTTCTGATACCACCACAGTGAAGGAGAATTTCTTGCTCTTCTTTCAACAGAGAGCTTTGGACTGCAGTGACCTGGCTGCTCAGTCACAGAACAATGCCTTATATAGCAACTGAAGGATAAGGACACCAAATGCAGCCAATTAAATAAGATTGGCATGGCTTTGGTGTTTAAAAAGAAGATGCACTCTGAAGGGAATGAAATATTCTTCCTGGTCACCTACTTACCACCACAGTTTCTCCAGTGGCACTGTCTGTTGTTAAGACTGCCGGGGTGGCACTAATCACAGCTGTTGTCAAGGGTGTATGGATGGTGCTGGGGAGCTGGGCATACTCTGGATGTTTCTTTCGAATGTGCTGGACCATCTTGGTCTGAAAAATTAAGGAGAAAAAAAATTAAGAACAATTCCTTCAACTGAGTCAGGAGAGTGAGTTTGATGCCAGCCAGCCTGGTCTATGTAGCAAGACTATGTCTCAACAAAATAAAAACAAAACAAATTACTAGAATTAATTACTTTATTTTTACTTATTTGAGAGAGAGAGAGAGAGAGAGAGATACAGAAATAGGCAGGTAGAGAGAGAGAGAGAAAAAAAAAGAGAGAGAGAATGGGCATGCCAGGGCCTCCAGCCATTGCAAACAAACTCCAGATGTGTGCGCTCCCTTGTGCATCTGGCTTACGTGGGTCCTGGAGAGTCAAACTTGGGTCCTTTGGCTTTGCAGGCAAATGCCTTAACTGCTAAGCCATCTCTCCAGCCCCGCAGAATTAATTACTTTTTCATATGTAAATCCTCCAAAGGTTCTCAAAGTATGTTATCGTATGCCTTCAAAAAGTAAAAAGGGGGCTGGAGAAATTGCACAGCAGTTAAGGTACCTGCAAAGCCTAATGACCCAGGTTTGAATCCCCGGTACCCATGTAAAACTAGATTACAAAGTGGCACACATATCTGGAGTTCATTTACAGTAGCTAGAGGCCCTGGCATGCTGATTCTCATATTCTCTCTCTAATAAGTAAATAAACAAAATATAAAAATACTTTCTAAGAAAAAAAGTAAAAAAGAATCCAGGTGTGGTACACACCATTAATCCTAGCACTTGAGAGGCTGAGGTAGGAGGATCACTGTGAGTATGAGGTTGCCCTGGGCTACAGAGTGATTTCTAGGTCAGCTTGGGCTACAGTGAGACCCTGCTTCAAAAAAACAAAACAGCAAAACAATGAAGAAAAAAAAAATAGAAACTTAAAAAAGCAAGCTGGATGTGATAGGACATATATGTAATCCCAGCACTCAAGAAACTAAGGCAGGAAAGATAGAGTTCAAAGGCTAGCCTACACTACATAACAAGTCACTATCTCAATAAATAAATACCCAGCAGCCAAGGCATGGTGGCTTCTGAAGCTGAGGCAGGAAGATCACTTAAGCCCCATACAGAGATCTTGTTTCAATTAAAATTAAAACATCAAAACAACACTGACCACACTCTGGAAGTGTCTGTACATACAAAACAGCACAAGGGTCTAAAAGAGGGGAGAAGAAGAGGAAGAGAAGAAAAAGTAGAAACATGTGACTCTATGCCATCAATCAGTGCCCAAAGGGTTCACACGATCCACCCATTCTCCCCACCCACCCCACAGAAAATGACTCTTTTTATAAGAACTATTACCTTAGTTCCTTCCACAGGCCTCAGCATACAAACTGAACATAGAATGTTCAAATATGAGGCCTTAAGTGGGCTGAGGGAAAGGAGGGCAGTTAAGTTCTAGACTAGGGGAGAGAGTAGTAATTTAGAGGAGCCCACAATACTCTCTTCTTCTTCTTCTTTTTTTTTTTTTTTCAAAGAAGGGTCTTACTCTAGCCCAGGCTGACCTGGAATTCACTATGTAGTCTCAGGGTGGCCTCAAACTCATGATGATCCTCCTACCTCTGCCTCCTGAGTGCTGGGATTAAAGGCACACGCCATCATGCCTGGATCTCCTCCAATTCTTTTTTTTTTTTTTTAATTAACAACTTCCATGACTGTAAACAATATCCCATGGTAATGTCCTCCTTCCCCCCACTTTCCCCTTTGAAACTCCATTCTCCATCATATCCCCCTCCTCCTCTCAATCAGTCTCTCTTTTATTTTGATGTCATCATCTTTTCCTCCTATTATGATGGTCTTGTGTAGGTAGTACCAGGCACTGTGAGGTCATGGATATCCAGCCCATTTTGTGTCTGGTCTCCTCCCATTTTTTACTGTGGTCCTGCTTACAGACAACAGGATAAAATTTCTTTCAACCCCTAATTCAGAAGCACCCACACAGAACATCTCCTGTATTACAACATTTCTAGAACCTGGGGCTACAGAGTGAGTTCCAGGTCGGTGTGGGCTAGAGTGAGACTCTACTTAAAAAAACAAAAAGCAGGCTGGAGAGATAGCTCAGCAGTTAAGGCACTTGCCTGCAAAGCTTACAACCCCCCGTTCTATTTCCCAGGACCCATGTAAAGCCAGATGCACAAGGTGGCATATGTATCTGGAGTTTGTTTGCAGCAGCTGGAGGCTCTAGCACGCCCAGTCTGACTCTCTTTTATCCCTCTCTGCTCGCAGGTAGGTAGACAGACAGACAGACAGAGTTACAGTCAGGTTTACATTGCTGGCAGAAATTACCTGACCAAGAGGAGGTTGTGGGAATAAAAGGTTTATTTTGGCTTACAGACTCTAGGGGAAGATACATGATGGCAGGGGAAAATGATGGCATGAGCAGAGGGTGGATATCACCCCCTGGCCAACACAATAGCAACAGGACAGTATGCCAAATACTGGCAAGGGGATACTGGCTATAATACCCATAAGCCTGCCCCCAACAATATACTGCCTCCAGGAGATGTTAATTCCCAAATTTCCATCAGCTGGTAACCTAGCATTCAGAACACCTAAGTTTATGGGGGACACCTGAATCAAACTGCCACAGGAAGACAGATAGATGAATAAGTAGATAAATAAATGCCCAACAATCAAAAATGGTATTTCTCACATAGAGGTTTTGACATCAGACTTAGTCAGAAGTCAGTACCATACCTTACTGCTATATTGCTTGGAGCAGTGTGGGCAGCAGACAGGAGGGGTGGCAATGGTGCCTGTTAGCTGGGTATGGGTGCTCAGCATGGGGTCTGGCTCTCCAGGGCCGGCAGGACGAAGTTTCCGAATGCTTGGTGGAAGCTCAGCTCCTGGGTGGTTCTTCAGAATATGGGCTTTCCGCTTGCTGGCACTCTTGTACACCTACAAGTTCAAATACTTTGCCATGAAAGGAATTCTACTTCCACTTTCTTGCTTAAAGCAAACTTAAAATTTTCATTCCAAGGAAATAAGAAACAGTATTGATACAGTCCCAAATAAAAGTATATTGCCGGGCGTGGTGGTGCACACCTTTAATCCCAGCACTCGGGAGGCAGAGGTAGGAGGATCGCCGTGAGTTCGAGGCCACCCTGAAACTCCATAGTGTATTCCAGGTCAGCCTGGGCTAGAGTGAGACCCTACCTCGAAAAACCAAAAAAACAAAAGCATATTAACAAGCCAGGTGTAGTGGCATACACTGATAATCTCAGTTCTCAGGAGGCAATAGCAAGAGATTCTTGATTTCAAGGCTACCCTGGACTACACAACAGGTCCAAGGCCAGCCTGAATTACACAGTAAGTCTTAAAATTACAAAGACTAAGACAGGCATGGTGGTGCACACCTCTAATCTCAGCACTCTGGAGGCAGATGTAGGAGGATTGCTGTGAGTCCGAGGTCAACCTGGGACTACAGAGTGAGTTCCAGATATAATAAGGGTTGCTGGACGTGGGCGTGCGCACTTATAACTGCAGCGCTCAGAAGGTGATAGCAAGGTGAATGAGAGTTCAGGGTCAGCCTGAGCTACATAGCAAAAACCTATTTTTTTTTTTTTGAGGTAAGCCCAACAGACTGACCTTTTTTTCTTAAGTGTATGTGTCTGTGTGTGTGTGTGTGTGAGAGAGAATTGGTGTGCCAGGCCTCCAGCCACTATAATTGATGTGTGCACTACCTAGTGCGCATGTGCGGCCTTGCACATTTGCATCTGGCTTACATGGGACCTGGAGGGTTGAACATGAGTCCTTAGGCTTTGCAGTCAAGTGCCTTAACTGCTAAACCATCTCTCCAATCCAAAACCCTTGTTTATTGATTTTTCAAGATAGGGTCTCACTCTAGCTCAGGCTGACCTGGAACTCACTATGTAGTCTCAGGGTGGCCTCAAACTCACAGCGATTCACCTACCTCTGCCTCCCAAGTGCTGGGATTAAAGGTGTGCGCCACCACGCCCGGCCAAACACCATTTTTTTAAAAAAGGCCTGGGTATATAGCTCAGTGGAAATGCATTCACCTAGGATATGCAAGGCCCTGGATTCAATCCCCAGTACTACAATATTATATGTAGGTAATATGGCTATAATATAGAGTAATAATATAATATAGATATGCTAGAAAATTTTCTGTGAAGTTTCTGAATAAATATTAGTAACTATAAAAATACTCTTGGGGGCTGAAGAGATGCCTTAGTGGTTAAAGCATTTGCCTACAAAGCCAAAGGATCCTGGTCTAATTCTCCGAGACCCACGTAAGATGGATGCACAAGGGGTCGCATGCGTCTGGAGTTTGTTTGCAGTGGCTGAAGGCCCTGGCGTGCCCATTTTCTCTCTCTCTGCCTCTTTCTCTCTGTCAAATAAATAAATAAATAAATAAAATTTAAAAAATACTATTGGGCTGGAGAGATGGCTTAGTAGGTAAGGCACATGTCTGCGAAGCCTAAGGATCCAGGTTTCATTCTCTAGGTTCCACATTAGCCAGATGCACTAGGTGGAGCCTGCGTCTGGAGTTGGTTTGCAGTGGCTGGAAGTCCTGGTGCGCCCATTCTCTCCCTCCCTCTCTCTCTCTGTCTCTAATAAATTTTATATATGTATATATATATATATATATAAAATAGGCCACCCTGAGACTACATAGTGAATTCCAGGTCAGCCTGAGCTAGAGAGAGACCTAACCTCAGAAAACAAAAAAAAAAAAAGAAGAAGAAAAAAGAAAAAACCAGAGGCCCGAGTGGTAAAAGACATGGCAACAGGAAAGTCTAAGGGATATGGCTTTGTCTCCTTTTTCAACAAATGGGATGCCAAAAATGCTATTCAGCAGATGGGTGGCCAGCGGCTTGTTGGAAGACAAATCAGAACTAACTGGGCAACCTGAAAGCCTCCAGCTCCAAAGAGCATATATGAGTCCGACATCAAGCAGGTTGTCAGTCAGTCGAGTCCCAGCAACTGCACTGTATACTGTGGCGGTGTGAATTCCGGGCTGACAGAACAATTAATGCTCCAGACTTTTTCACCATTTGGACAAATAATGGGAATTTGAGTTTTCCCAGATAAAGGATGTTCATTTTTTTGGTTCAATTCCCATGAAAGTATAGCACATGCAATTGTTTCTGTTAATGGTACTGCCATTGAAGGTCATGTTGTGAAATGCTATGGGGCAAAGAAACTCTCGATATGATAAATCCCATACAACAGTAGCAGAATCAAATTGGATATCCACCAGCATATGGCCAGTGGGATCAGTGGCATGGAAATGCACAACAGGTTGGCCAGTCCCTGCCTATGGAATGTATGGCTAGCCATGGAGCCAGCAAGGGTTCAATCAGACCCAGTCTTCACACCTTGGATGGGACAAAATTATGGAGTGCAGACACCACAAGGCCAGAATGGCAGTATGCTGCCTAATCAGCACGCTGGGTATCAAGTGGCAGGATATGAACAACCCAGTGAGAAAGGACTTCAGAATCAAAAGCCGGTGGCTTAAGGCTACAGGGAGTGTAGTAAAGCCGTTGTTTACTTAAAGATTTATCAAATAAGCCAGTGCAAATGTCAGATACAATGTATTTATTTAAAAGATTCATTTTTTAATCATGAAATTACTTTTCATCCATATTGTTTTAAAAGGAAAAAGATGGTGGATGTCTGCCAACTTTTGCCTTCATTACCTTTTTTGATAGTTTCTCAGATCCTTGTTTCAAATACAAATGCAGGGGTTGATCCCACTTTTTAAAAATTAAGAGGCAGAAAATTGCACAATGTTGAACTTTTTTCCACTAAAAGTAGTATGCAGTTTAGTTTGCATTCCCGATATGATTTAAAATACGTAATATGAACATGTAAAAAGAAAAAGAAGCTGGGTGTGGTAGCGCACCCCTTTAATCCCAGCACTCGGGAGGCAGAGGTAGTAGGATCTCTCTGAGACTACATAGTGAATTCCAGGTCAGCCTGGGCTACAGTGAGACCCTGCCTTGGAAAAAAAAAAAAAAAAAAAAAGTCAAACTTGTGCAAAGTCTCAAAATTCTTTGTAATCTCTAGCTTGTGCACAATTCTGTTTTAAGTTAAAAAGAATAAGAATTGCTTGAGCTTTACCGTCTCCACTCTTATCCCCTTGGAATATTTAAATTATTAGCTTATATCATTTTTGTATATACATTTTTTTCACAAATTTGTCCTGCCTTATTGAAGTTCTGTAAAACACTCTTACATGAAAAAAGTGATATTAATTTTATTGAAAACTTTTCTCAGATGGATTGATAATTGTATTCATCTCATGTTTTATATGAGAAGGTGCCTCAAGAATTCACTGTTGGAATTGTTTAAAAAGGATTTTTTATCTTCTATGATAAACTTTGCTGTGTACCAGGAATTGTAAAAACAAAAACTTGTTACTAAAGAAAATCTCTGAAATGTGATAAGCTCTTATGCCATATCAACTTCATATGTCAATGTCTACATTTTATGTGTATTTTACATTTTTTAATATGTTTCAAGCATCAGTAAGTTAATCTTTTGCACAGTTAGCAAACTTTGTATGTCATTTCATTTTTAAGGGCATCATTTAGAATTGACTTGACAAGGTTTTAAGTTTGCATGTGAGTATAAAATAACCATTTTGGTAGTCTTTAAATATGTAAATACTCTTTACCAAAAAGTTTACAAGGTGTCTAAATAGAGAATTGTAGTCAGGCATGGTGGTGCACTCTTTTAATCCCAGCACTCAGGAGACAGAGGTAGGAGGATTGCCATGAATTTGAGGCTACCCTATGACTACATAGTGAATTCCAGGCCAGCTTGAGCTAGAGTGAGACCCTACCTTGAAAAAACAAAACAAAACAAAAAAGAAGAAGAGAATTGTTCTTAAGGAAAGTGTGTCCTTTAGTAAAAGCTCAAAACTCTTATATGGGGCTGGAAAGATGGTTTAGCGGTTAAGGCACTTGCCTGGAAAGCCTAAGGACCCAGGTCTGATTCCCTAGTACTGTTGTAAGCCAGATGCATAAGGTGGTGCATGTGTCTGGAGTTCGTCTGCAGTGGCTAGAAGCCCTGGCATGCCCATTCTCTCTCCCTTATCTGCCCTCTCTCTCTCTCAAATAAATAAAATTTAAAATTTAAAACAAAAAAGCTCTCATATTGTCAAACTACTGACTACTAGGAGCCAAGTAGCAGCTTTTGAGGGCATTCTATCTTAAAACATTTATAAGCTAATATTGCCACATTATATAAAGAGACTTTTTTTTTTTTTTTTTGGTTCTGCGAGGTAGGGTTTCACTCTAGTCCAGGCTGACCTGGAATTCACTCTGAAGTCTCAGGGTGGCCTTGAACTCACGGTGATCCTCCTACCTCTGCCTCCCAAATGCTGGGATTAAAGGCGTGCACCACCACCATGCCCGGCTTAAAGAGACAATTTTATAAAGAACAACAAACAGCATATTCATTCTCTTTTTGCCTTTTCTGTAGCTACATAAGCTTAGGAAGAGTGCCCAGCACACAGCTTTTCCACATCCCACTCAGTCTCCTAGAAGCCCCAAATCTACCACACATTTCAGAGATGACAAGCATTCTCATTTTAGAGCTTAGAAATTTAAAATAAATTCAGAAGCTAGGCCTTTGGTAATCTCTTCTTTGTAACGAAAGTCAGAGAGCAAAGGAATCATAAGAAAACAAAATCAACAAATTCTTCAGGGGAAAAAAAAAAAAGGCTTAAAATGAGGCTGCTTTTCTAGCCTTTCTTGTCTGGATAGAAAACTACTGAGAGACAAAAAGACAAGATTCTGGTAGGCTTTCATCCTCAGAGAGGCTCACACCAGAAGGGAGGTGTGGCTTTTACCTTATCACAATACTGACAGAAGTAGTCCCGGTTGGGTTTTATGATGGGTAGGGTTAACTCAGGCACCTCCTCTATCTTCATGTCCGGATGTCTCTTTGATAAGTGATTTACCTAAAGTGGGAAAAGAGATGGGGGAAGAGGGCATTACAATTAGAAGCTAAAAGAATCACCAAGCTAGAAGTTGGAATTCTCTACAACAAATGCTAAGAACCATAAGACCTTTGCCATCATCAGACACCAAAGGGCCACTGATAATAATAGGAGTTAACAGTAATTTACTTGGCAAATACTTGGTTCATGCATCTGGAATTCACTCTTGAATAAATAAAAATATCATTAAAAAATGACTGTTAGAACCTCACAGTGCCTGGCACTACCTAAGCAAGACTCTCAGAAAGAAAAGATGATGACATCAAAATTAAAGAGAGAATAATTGAGGGGGGAGGGGATATGATGGAGGGTGGATTTATGAAGGGGAGAGGGGTGAAGGGGAGGGAATTATGGTTTATTGTCTATAATTATGGAAGCTGTCAATAAAAAAGTTTAAAAGAATGACTGTTATGGATGGAGAGATGGCTCAGCAGTTAAGGAGCTTGTCTGCAAAGCCTAAGGACTTGAGTTTGATTCACTAGTACCCATGTAAAGCCAGATGCACTAAGTGGCACATGCATCTTAAGTTCATTTGCAGTGGTAGGAAGCTCTGGCACACCTATACTCATTCTCTCTCTCTCTTTTTCTCTCTCAAGTAAATAAATATAATTTTAAAAAACTGTTAGAAAATGGAAAATAACACTAAAAAGAATTTCTCTGATGAATGCTCCTGACACAAATCTGGCCCTCAATGCCCTGGCCTTACTGAGAACACTGAATGGAATACAAAAACCTGTCTGTAACAGTCAGAAAAGTTAAGAGCAATGAGCTGGCTGTCCTGATGTTTCTATTAACCTAGGACCATACCCTGCTTTGGACAAAGTTTCCTCCTAGCTACTTTCTAACAGGAAAAAAGAAACATTACTGGGCAACACTTGGGTAGCAGGCAAAGACCCCACCGAAAAGCACCTTCAGGGGCAGAAATGAGAGGAGGGAAATACAAAGAGATCAAGATAAAGAAAACTAAAACTAGTGGTGAAAAGCGGTAGAACCCCGGGGCTATAGCACAGTGGTAGAACACCCGGTGAGCATGTAAAAGGCCCTGGGTTCTATATCAGCACCAAAATAAGAGAGAAAACAGGTACTGGAGGGCAAGGGAGACAGGGAGCTGCTTCCCTGTTTCTTTCCCTAAGCACTGACTGACTCATCCACAAATGCAACTTAGTAAGCCATCATCACCACTGACAAGAAGGAGGAGGGTCTAGAGAAAGAAACCTGCTTATTCGGTACTAACCAGCATGCCTCGCCGCCGGAAGCCCATCATGCACAGGCGGCACTTGAATGTGAAGCTGTCGTAGTCAGTGGACGTGACACGGGGTTTGAAGGTCTTGGAGCGGCTGCTGCGGTCAGCTTTCCTGGCCTCCCTCTCAGGGTTGTGCATCCTTTGCATGTGCTCTCGGAGTTTGTCTTTTCGCTAGAGAAGTTTTGAAAAGGAGGTCAGGGTAGAAAAATTAAAAAAAAAAAAAAAAAAAAAACTCAAATTAGAAGTCATTGCACAGCTCACTGATCTCACTTGCTAGAAGGCTGGGACATATAGCTGGGAATCACAGTTCACTAACAAGCTAGTGCCTGTCAATGAGCCTAGTTTGAAGTGACCATTAGGCATGAATGACACAGCCAGGCATGGTGTTTGCCGTAGGCTATAATCTTAGCACTTTGAAGGCTGAGGCAGGAGACCCTTGCAAGTCTGAGAGATTGAGGCCAGTCTAAACAGAGTGAGACCCTGTCTCAAAAAAATCAAACCAAACCAAAACAAACCAAAATAAACAAACAAAAAACAACAACAACAAAAAACCAGCCGGGCATGGTGACACACACTTTGAATCCCAGCACTGAGAGGCAGAGGTTGGAGGATTGCCATGAGTTTGAGAACACTCTGAGATTACATTAAATTCCAGGTCGGTATGGGCTAGAGTAAAACCTTACCTCAAAAACCAAAACAATAAGAATTAATTTTTGCAAAGAAAGACTGCATTTATGTAGAAAAGATCAAAAAAGTAAGTTTGGCTTAAGAAATATACAACAAACTGATAATGAAATACTTGGTTTACAAAGCCATGTGTTAATTCCCATACTTCTTTTTTATTATTTATTTATTTGACAGTGACAGACAGAAAGAGGCAGACAGAGAGAGAGAGAGAGAGAGAGAGAAAGAGAGAGAGAGAATGGGCGCGCCAGGGCTTCCAGCCACTGCAAACGAACTCCAGACGCATGCGCCCCCTTGTGCATCTGGCTAACGTGGGTCCTGGGGAGTTGAGCCTCGAACCGGTGTCCTTAGGCTTAACCGCTAAGCCATCTCTCCAGCCCCCCACACTTCTTTTTTTTTTTTTTTTTTTTCTTTTTCAAGGTAGGGTCTCACTCTGGTCCAGGCTGACCTGGAATTAACTATGTAGTCTCAGGGCGGCCTCGAACTCCCAGCAATCCTCCTACCTCTGCCTCCCGAGTGCTGGGATTAAAGGTGCACCACCACGTCTGGCTCATCCCACACATTTTAACAATGATATTCTTATTATATTCCCAAATGAATTTAAGTAACATTTTATCATATAATGGATTGCATAGCTCATGATCTACAGATTTAGAAGTTCAAGTAAACTACAAATAAAACATGCAGCGTAGGCTACAGGTCCAATTTTTTGGGGGAGGGGTTCTCCCTATGTTGCCCAGGCTAATCCCCAAATCCTGGGCTCAAGTGATTTCCCTCACCTCAGTACCTGTGTTTCTGGGGCTACAGGCACACAGCACCATACCTAGTTTCAGTACTATTTTCATGATCTAGTTAGTGATGCAGGCTAGTGTGGAGACCACAGAGAAAAAATTAAATAAAAATTAAACAGTGAATCCTGAATAAAAAACAAATTCAAATTGAGAAAAAAAAAAAATTCAGGCCAGGTATGGTGGTGCACAATTTTTTGTTGTTGTTTTTCGAGGTAGGGTCTCACTCTAGCCCAGGCTGACGTGGAATTCACTATGTAGTCTCAGGGTGGCCTCGAACTCATGGTGATCCTCCTACCTCTGCCTCCTGAGTGCTGGGATTAAAGGCATGTGCCACCACATCCGGCTTCAGTGAACACTTTTTTTTCTTTTCGGTTTTTCGAGATAGGGTCTCACTCTAGCTCAGGCTGACCTGGAATTCACTATGTAGTCTCTGGGTGGCCTCGAACTCATAGCAATCCTCCTACCTCTTCCTCCTGAGTGCTGGGACTAAAGGCGTGAACCACCACGTCCGGTTCTCGGTGCACACTTTTAATCCAAGCACTTAAGAGGTTGAAGATTGGAGAATCTGCTTCTCTTTTTCAGATAGATGTTGATCCTAAGGAGAGAGCCACCCCATCATACCTCAAAAGGGCCCCAGCTGAAACTAAGAAAAATTGGCGAAACAAGCAAGGGTGCTGTTTTCCTGATGAACCGAATACCAGCACAAGGGGGAAGGAGATCAACAGAGAGAAAAATCAACTCCTACCAATCAGAGAGCCAGAGCCTCAGAGGCCCCCAACACCTCATCACTGAAGCAGACCAAAAATGAACCTGACATGGCTCAGGGAAATTTTGCGGAAGAGGGGGCGGAAAAAAATAAAATAAAAATAAAAGGTTGAAGAGATGGCTCAGTGAGTAAGGCACTTGCCTGCAAAGTCTAAGAACTCTGGTTCGATTCCCTAGTACCCATGTAAAGCCAGATGCACAAGGTGGTGCATGCATCTAGACTTTGTTTGTTACATGCCTATTCTCTCTCTTGTTTTTTATTTTATTTATTTATTTATTTTATTTATTTATTTATTTTTTGGTTATCCGAGGTAGGGTTTCACTCTAGCCCAGGCTGACCTGGAATTTACTATGAAGTCTCAGGGTGGCTTCAAACTTACAGTGATCCTCCTAGCTCTGCCTCCTGAGTGCTGGGCTTAAAGGTCTGCAAAGGTCTGCAACACCACTTTTTTTTTTTTTTTGGTTTTTCGAGGTAGGGTCTCACTCTCTGCAACACCACTCTTGATTCCATATTCTCTCTTTCAAATAAATAAATAAAATATATTTTTAGGGCTGGAGAGATGGCTTAGCGGTTAAGCGCTTGCCTGTGAAGCCTAAGGACCCCGGTTCAAGGCTTGACTCCCCAGGACCCACGTTAGCCAGATGCACAAGGGGGCGCACGCGTCTGGAGTTCGTTTGCAGTGGCTGGAGGCCCTGGCGCGCCCATTCTCTCTCCCTCTCTCTATCTGCCTCTTTCTCTCTCTGTCTGTCGCTCTCAAATAAATAAATAAAAATAACAAAAAAAATTAAAAAAATATATATATATATTTAAAAAGGCTGAGGTGGAACTGGGCATGGTGGCGCACACCTTTAATCCCAGCACTTGGGAGGCAGAGGTAGGAGGATCGCTGTGAGTTCAAGGCCACCCTGACACTGCATAGTTAATTCCAGGTCAGCCTGGGCCAGAGTGAGACCCTACAGAAAACCAAAAAAGAAAAGGAAAGAAAAAAAAAAAAGGCCGAAGTGGGAGGATCACCATGAATTCCAGGCCAGTCTGGGCCAGACTGAGTCCCTACCTGAAAAACAAAACAAAACACAAATTCAGGGCTAAGGAGATGGCTCAATAGATGAAGTACTTGTTGCACTCACATGAGTAGCTGAGCTGGGATCCCCAGAGCCCATGTAAAAACCAACAAGCTTAAGGTGAGAATGGAGGCAGAGACAGAAGGATCATCCAGAAGTTCATAGGCTAGCTAGCCTAGCATTCAGGGTAGTGAACAATGGAAGACCTTGTCTCAAATAAAGTGGAAGGTAAGGACTGAGCTCTGAAGATGTCTTCTGATCTCCACACACACACACACACTCACACATGAACATGTACACACACACACTTTTTTTTTTTCTCCAAAAAATGCCAACCATCTTATCTAGTGGTGTTCTCTGCTCTTGGAAATACAATTAAACTGTTACTAGTTTTGTAAAGATTTCAAATCCTTCTACAAAACCAGTTCTTCCCTTCTTCTGGCATAGGGGTTTTCTTTAACCACTTCTGTTTCTGGTACACTTATTCACCAACTGCTCCTTGAGTGCTCACTAAGTATCAGGAACCACTGCAGGAGCAGAGTTCCAAGGCAAGGCAGCCCTCACCCATTACCTGCCCTGCTACTGTGGTACAGCTGCTCTTTCTTCCTGTCCCAACAACCTGATTTCTGGGACACTTGGGAGAGAATACTCAGCGCTTCTCAGTCTGCAGTAAAATCTGGGTCAAGAACAGCCCTGAACAACAGAACCTTGTCATCAGTATAGATACAATGAGGAAGCCCCACTGCCTACCTCTTCCTGATCCCCACAGTCCCAAATTCCATCATATAATCCCTTTCTACCTCTTCCTCATCCCTGCATCCCCTAATTACCCCATATAATCCCTCCCTTGAAATTTTTCCTAATCCCCATATTCCCTAATGCCCCCATACAATCCCTTTAAATAGAACAATTCACTTTAATGGACTCATTTCCTAAGTCTCAAAGCCTCATAGTAATCCTGTATCATGCCATGCATGCACTGATGGTCATAATTTGTTTGATGTTAAATCTCCGTAAATTCTTTCCATTCTAATGTTACTCAGCGTCTCCTCTCTCTCCTGCTGTCTAAGTCTAGCTCCTTAATCAGTAGCATACCCAGACATGAAGCCATTCAAGATCCAAATCTCAATTCTTCACCCTACACCCTTCACACTAAGGTTGTGAATTCTCCCTCACACATCGATCCTCTCCTGCCTGCAGCCTCTGCCTGAGGTTAGGCCCAGCTCCAAAAGTCCTGCAACTCCCTTCACTTAAGTCAGATTACAAATTTACTACCTCTGACCCCATCTGAATATGAACCACCCCCACACCCTCCATCTACTTCATCTCTCACTACCTCATCTCCTTAGTCCCTGCTGTTCCTTCTGCTTGGAATATTCTCATACCTCCTTCACTCTTTGTCCTCTCCTTTTTTTCTACCTAGCAAAATCTTCCCCATCCCTGAGTGAATTCAAATTTTCACCTTGATTTTAGGGTGCAGCTCATTGGCACACTTGCCTAGCATGTGTGAGGCCCTGGGTTCAATCTCAGTAAATACAAAAAATGTCACCCCATCTAGGAACTGTCTGCTACACCACAAATCAGAGTCAATTGCTCTTTTACCACTGTCTTTTCTCTACTTAAGTATCAATATTTTTTTCTAGACAGTCTCACTATGTAATCTAGGCTGGACTTGAACTCCAGATCTCCCTGCCTCAGCTTCCTGGGTGCTAAGATTATAGGCGTGAGCCATCAAACTCAGCTCTATAATATTTTAAATGTGAACCAGGCATGGTGATGCACACCATTAATCTCAGCACTTGTGGGTCAGAGGTAGGAGGATCACTGTAAATTTAAGGCCAGTTTGGGACTACAGAGTGAGTTCCAGGGCAGCCTGTGCTAGAGTGAGACTCTACCTCAAAAACATTTTAAAAAATATTTTATTTCTTTATTTGCATACAGAGAGAGACTCTAGAGAGAAAGACAGATAGACAGAGAGGATGGGCATGCCAGGGCCTCCAGCCACTACAAACAAGCTCCAGATATATGCACCACTTTGTGCATCTGGCTTTACATGAGTATTGGGGAAATGAACCTGGGTCATTAGGTTTTGCAGGTAAGCACCTTACCCACTGAGCTATCTCTCCAGCCCCAAACAAATATTTTTCTTGGGCTGGAGAGATGGCTTAGCAGTTAAGCGCTTGCCTGTGAAGCCTAAGGACCCCGGTTCGAGGCTCGATTCCCCAGAACCCATGTTAGCCAGACGCACAAGGGGGCGCACATGTCCATAGTTCGTTTGCAGTGGCTGGAAGCCCTGGCATGCCCATTCTCTCTCTCTCTCTCTCCCTCTTTCTCTCTCTGTCTGTCACTCTCAAATAAATAAAAATAAAACAAAAATATTAAAAAAATATTTTCTTGCATAATTTTATTTTTTAATTATTAAATTATATTTATTGAGGGAAGTACAGAGCCAAGGAAAGGCACCCATGTGGTTAGAGTTCCCATTTGGAGGGCCTGGAAATAGTGTGGAAAGAAAAGAAAAAGGAAAGTTCAAGGAGCTCCAGCCATGTGGAGAGCTGGATGGGATTAAAGAACCCATGTGGAGAGTAAGGGCTGGGGGGAGCCTCCCCTTGGCTCAACCTGGCTGAGCCAAAACCCACCCACAGCTGGAAGTTCCCAAGTGGTCAGAGTCATACATAATTTTCTAAGTAAAGTGTTTGTTCTGTAAGGTCAGAAGGCTCTACCTTGTCTTTATGTATATGCTGCCCTCACTCAGGTTATAGTTGGCAGCACAGCACAAATTAGAAAACATGTGCACTCTGATGGGGTCACGAGAAAAAGATCTTGTGGGAATTCCTAACAGAAGCACTACATTCAGAAATGCCCAGATGAAATGATATCCATCAAATTGAAATAATGAGTGTGGAAGTTTGTTACAAGCTAAAGATGAGAAAGCAATCAAATGGAGAACCAGCACCCCACACTGAAGTTATTCCACCTAGCCAGAGGACCAAATAGAAGGAGGAAATGGAGAGATCAGGGGAATCCAGATTTTACAGCATCTTTGGGGTCATGACATCAGATTTGTTCTCTAGAAAAATTATTCTGTGGGCTAGAGAGATGGGTCACTAGATAAAGTGCTTAATATGCAAGTATGCGTATTTGAGTTCAGATCCTCAGACCCATGTATGAGTCAGAAGCTGTGGCAGGCTTCTGCAATTTCAGTATGCCTATAATGAGGTGAAAGACAGGCAGGAAAATTTCCTTGAAGCTTGCAGACAAGCTAGCCTGGTGTATGCAGAAGCAGGCAACGAGAGACCATCTCAAATGAGGTGGAAGGCAATGATTTCCACCCAAAAGTTATCCTCCCAACTAGACAGGTGCACTGTGGCGTGCACATGCCCACATTCACATAACACAACCATGTGTGCATGCACACACATACATACATAAAAAAAGAAAGAAAAAAATTAATTCTAGCTAGAGTCTGAAAAATGTACTGAAGATATGTGGTAGCTGTGTGTGGTATGTCCACTTGGCCAGGTCAAATGACATTTCAGTGTCATCCCATCGTGCCACACTAGAATCAGCCAAAAGGGAAACCAGCAGTAGCCAGGAAGGTAGAAGTGAAGTAGTGTCCATGCTGCTCTTCCTGGCAGGGTCGGAGGGGAGGGTGTTGGGAAGGTGCTAGTGAACCCTCTCTCCCTCCCACTCAGCCATCAGCTCTCTTCTTGCCTGCCAGACCTGCTCCAGGTTAGCTCCAGGATTACTTCTGGGCACAGCTATACAGACTTACAGCCCAGCTCTCCTTCATGGGACCACACTGCTCTTGAAGGAGCTGGAGGTTCCAGATCCCCAGCTAAACTCCCACTTACCCACCCAAACCAGAGCTTTGGATATACTTGTAACTTTCTGATGCCCAAATTCTCTTCTCAGACCCTTACTTCTCCATCTCCTCCTCCAGTTAAGTTCTTAGTCATATATAAGGAGTTTTCTTACTCTGCAGCACTCACAGAGACAGAGACAGACTGAACTCTGTCTCTAATGCATTGGGTGAAATGAAAGAGAAAATGGAAGCAAAAGGGTTTTGTAGTTCTTGTTAATTCTTTTGTTTTCAGTGTTCTTTTTAAAAAATATTTTAGGGCTGGAGAGATGGCTTAGCAGTAAGTGCTTGCCTGTGAAGCCTAAGGAACCCGGTTCCCCAGGACCCACGTTAGCCAGATGCACAAGGGGGCGCTCGCATCTGGAGTTCGTTTGCAGTGGCTGGAGGCCCCGGCGCGCCCATTCTCTCTCTCTCTCTCTCTTTCTACCTGCCTCTTTCTCTCTTTGTCACTCTCAAATAAATAAATAAAAATGAACAAAAAAATTTTTTTAAATATTTTACTTATTTACTTGGGAAGAGAGAGAGAATGAGGCAGACAGAAGAGAGAATGGGCACGCCAGAGCCTCTAGCATCCATGATGCTTGCTGGCTAGCTTGTCTAGCTGAAGAGAGCTCTGGGTTCAGTGAGAAATGCTCTTTGAAGAGAAAAAGTACTTGTTTGCAAGCTGAGAGAGGAGAGAGAGAATGAGAATGAGCTTTCTGGGACTTCACTTTTACATCTGGCTTTACCTGGGTACTGGGGAGTCAAAACTGGGCCAAACTGGGGCTGGTAGGCTTTGCAAGCAATTGCCTTTAACCACTGACCCAGCTTACCCTCTCTCAAAAAGTAAGGTGGGTGGGCTAGAGGATGGCTCAGTGGTTAAGATACTTGCCTACAAAGCCTAACGACCCGAGGTCAATTCACCAGTACCCATGTAAAGCCAGATGCATTAAGGGGCACATACATCTGGAGTTCATTTGCAGTGGCAGGAAGGCCTGGCCCATCCATTCTCTCTGTCTCTCTTCTCTCTATCTCTCTCTGTTTGCAAATAAATAAAAGAATAAGCAAGGGTTTAATATCCTAGTACCCATGTAAATCTAAACACACAAAGTGGTACACGTGCCCAGAGTTCATTTGCAGAGACAGGAGACCCTAGCATGTCCATTCCTTCTCTCTCTCTCTCTCTCTCTTCGTCAAATAAATAAATATTTTGGGGGGGAATATTACTTTTTATTGGACATGTATAAGATCCACTTTTACATTATTACAAACATTTTACAAATAAAAAATTGTTTTCATTAAAAAAGAAAACAAACAAACAAAAAAAGTTGCTTGGCGTGATGGTGCACGCCTTTAATCCCAGCACTCGGGAGGCAGAGGTAGGAGGATCGCCATGAGTTCGAGGCCACCCTGAGATTGCATAGTGAATTCTAGGTCAGCCTGGGCTAGAGTGAGACCTTACCTTGAAAAAACAAACAACAACAACAACAAAAAAGAAAACATTTCCTGGATTTATCATTGTACAGTGGAAACAAAGGACATATAATATATAAACATGAAGGTCATACTCCAAATATTAGAACATAATACTGACTGATTCACTTCAATAACTTTTTCTTTTTTTTTCTTTTTTTCTTTTTTGGTTTTTTTTTTTTTTTTTTGCAGTACTGGGGAATCAAACCAAGGGCCTTGAGTATGCTAGGCATGTGCTCTACCACTGAGCTATTCCTCCAGCATGAACAGTTTTATGATTACCCACACACTATATTGACTTCCAAAGGATGAAATAAACATACAAGAGGAGGATGATCCTCAAAATATGACATATTTCTAAAACTACTCAACTTCATATACAGTCTGTCTTTCTTTTCATGGGATTTGGTCAATGGATATCAGCAATAGAATTATATACATAAAACATTTGAAAATGCAGAACACACTGCCTTTTCATTAAGTTTTTTATCAGCTTTGTTGTATGAGGAATAGCTACCTAGACCATTCACATGATCATTTGAAATACACTGTGTATACATTATCTTATGACGAATCACATATATAAGGGAATGAGTCTTATTTCTATGACAATCTTAAAATAGGCTCAATACAGGAATATTTCATCCTTATTTTTTAGACTTCATATTCTTTGATATCTCAGCTATTAGCAGTATGCAAGTACCTAACTAAGCCAGCATATAATGGCCTAACAGTTTCAACTACCATACTTGATTCTAGTCACATGACGTACCATCTAAGAGAACAGACCAAGGAGAATTTCTGAAATGCCCAAGTCAAGGACTTGTTATGAAAACTATACAATCCCGTCACAATGAGCCCAGTGTCTCTCTCAGAGATTTGTTTCATAAATACTGGAAGCCTAATATTTTAGAAGTATTTCAGTGAAATATTTAAAAATATTGTCAGCCTAAGCTTACAAAGTAGTTTAGTTAACATGGAAATCTGAGAGCCTTAGGTTGCTTCTGGATGCTTTCCTCGATCGAATTCAGTGCTGCCTGATTTATTTATTTATTTTTTGTTTTATTTTTTTATTTTCTCAATTTTTATTAATATTTTCCATGATTACAAAAAATATCCCATGGTATTACCCTCCCCCCTTTCCCCTTTGAAATTCCATTCTCTATCATATCCCCTCCTGATTGATTTATTTTTGAGAACCAGTTTCAGACTATAACCTGGGCTGGCCTTGAACTCACTATGTAGCCCAGGCTATTCTTGAACACTGTAGATCTTTGTGCTTCAGCCTCCCAAAATGCTCATATAACAGGCAGGCATGAACCACCTGGCTTCTGCCTAATTTGAATGCATTTCGAATGGAGACTTGTCGGTTACTTTTTTTGCCCCTTCTAGCAACAAAGGGGCTAAGTGGTCAAACCTCTGTGGCTCATGGTTTTGTATGATAAACGAATAAACAATCACATACAAAAGACATGCAGAGGAATCTAGTTTGGATATTATACTCAAAAGTTTATGTTGCAATGAGATGCTGGAGTTCAGAGTTGTTGGTCAAGACTTTTTCATATCAAAAGTATTTATTACGCTAACAGAAAGCTAGAAGAAGCCATTCTGCATGCAGTTCAATGGGAGAAAGAGAAATCACCAGTGAAGATACTCAACAGTGGACACTATAAGCCTTATATTTGGCCAGCCAGGCCAAATGAGCCAACGGGTGTAATAGTGGCACGTCTGTTATGGGGGGAAACCGACTGCCCTCTAATTGGACTGGAGGCACGCTCCATGGGAGGGAATATATCCCTGATACTGAAAACTTAAAACAGGGGTAGTCATGAGCCCTAGGGTGTAACGTCTGCTGTTGTCTGGAAAAATGTATATACTATGCCTATCAAACTGCCCAGTAAGCACTTCTCTTAATGCTCATACCCTTATATTAATGCTACTCTCACTTTTGGTAGAGAATCTTCTCTTTTCAGATGGCAGTGACCTTGGGACGACTCAGAAGGTATCATGGTGATAGACAGAAATGACTGCAGTGCTCAGTACTGCAATATCTCTATCATACCTTCCAAGGCTCAAGGTCTAATGCAGAAGAGGTGGCGGAAAGAATGTAAGAGCCAAAGGAAGGGTAGGACTCCATACAACATGTTCCCTCCAGACACAAAATGGCCTAGATATCCATGGCCTCACAGTGCCTGACACTACCTGCACAAGACCATCATAAGAGGAGGAAAAGATTATGACATCAAAATTAAAAGAGGGACTGATTGAGATGGGGAGGGGGTATGATGGAGAATGGAGTTTCAAAGGGGAAAGTGGGGGGAGGGAGGGCATTACCATGGGGTATTTTTTATAATCATGAAAGTTGTTAATAAAAATTTGGAAGAAAAAAAAATAAAGCTTGTGTTTTTGTGAGGGGGTAAAAATATGTCTAGAGTAGAATTTTAAAATATTATTTCTAATTAAGTTTGGTAAAGGACAAAAATATATATAGACATTTTCCATGTATTTTAACAATTTTAAAAGCTTCCTTTTATCAATAACAATGCAATGAAGAAAAAAAAGTATTTATTACATTAGTTGCTTATAAACAGAACCCTTCAATACCATCACAGAGGGGAGTCAACTGATGACTAGGGGATTCTCGACAGCTATGCTTCCCTCCTCTCTGGTCTGTCCTCAAACTCTCACGAAGGCTTGTGCACTCTTCCTAATGAGGTGTTAAGACTGTTCCTTCAGGTCTCAAGCACTAGCCTTAAAATGCCAATCATCCTTTTCTCTAGGATACAAGGTGTTGGACATCTGCAAATTCTCCAAGTCTGGGTCATTTGAAATTTGACTTTCCTATTAAGTTGATGACTCCGCTTTTACTTCTCAACTCAAAAAAAAAAAAAAAAAAAAAAAAAAAGATCAGAAGTGGATTTGGCAATCAGCAGCTTTTTAAGATAACCACATGGGTAAGATTTGAACAATACTGGCTCTAAGGAAGGTAAGGAATAAAATAAGGTAGACACGCAGGCAATCCTAAACAGATTGGGACAGATCAGCACTGACTCGTGAATACAAGCTGTGTTCACAACACAGCGCAGCAGGGACAAAGGAGCCACGCTCTCAGTGCCCATACAGGACCACAGAGGATAGCTCTTAGTTCTTCCTTCCTAACCAATACTTACTGCTATGTAAATCCAGGCGTGTCTGGTAGCTACTAAAATTACAAAGGCATATGAACTTTTAGATTTTTCAAAATCTCTTCACATTTTGATTCTTAAAAAAGAATTCTGTATTTCAAACCCCAAGAACTAAACTTGTATAAATAAAGACACAGGGCCACCAAGGGCAACCAGGGCTGAGTATGACAGTGGCTCCACCCTGATTCCAGCACCTTGTATATGTCTGATGAGTATCCTCATAGAACCATGCTTACCACCTAGTGTCATCAATAATTTGCAGAAGCATCAATAACTATATAGCCTAGAAATGTATATATATATTTTTATTTTTGAGGTAGGCTCTCAGTCTAGCTCAGGCTGATCTGGAATTCACTCTGTAGTTTCAGGATGGCCTTGAACTCATGACAATCCTACCTCTGCCTCCCAAGTGCTGAGATTAAAGGCATGTGCCACCACACCTGGCTAGAAATAATATTTTGAGAATAGAAAAAATATGCTACAAAATGTCAGAATAACCATCTAAGTAATTATTTTCATAGCTCTAGCTAAAATTTTGGATTCTTTTTATAACACACAATGAATGAGTCAGTTCACTTGAAGACAGACAGCATATCTTTATCTATTTAGGTAACATTTTCCTTGGCTAGACTAACGTTCAGGTTAATGTTTTGTTGGTTTTTTTTTCTCCAAAATATATTTTTAAAAAATTAGTGACTCAAAAAATTTTTTCTCTTAATATTCAAAGTATTCTGAAACAGGGTATCATCTTTAAAAAAGAAGTCAGAATCTAGTTGTAAAAATAGTTTGCATTAATATAGTCAACCTAATCCTTGAGGTATTAAAAAAGTCTAATATAAACTATATAAACTATGGGGGCTGGAGAGATGGCTTAGTGGTTAAGCGCTTGCCTGTGAAGCCTAAGGACCCCGGTTCGAGGCTCGATTCTCCAGGACCCAGATGCACAAGGGGGCACACACGTCTGGAGTTCGTTTGCAGTGGCTGGAAGCCCTGGCGCACACATTCTCTCTCTCTCTATCTGCCTCCTTTTCTCTCTGTTACTCTCAAATAAATAAATAAAAATGAACAACAACAACAACAAAAATAAAAATAAAAAATAAACTATATAAACTATTCCAGTCTTTCCAAACCTCTGAATTTGTAAAATTATAGATATCATCCCTAATCTTGTCAACATAAAAATATGTAGGCCAGAGGAATTCTATTCTGACACATTCTTCTTCTTGGGCATGATTCTGAAAATTTAGATTGGGGCATTGTTGGTTGTATAGAATCTTATTATTATTTTTTTTTCAGTGAAAGAAAGTTCAGATCTTTCCAATGGAAACTGTCATATAAGACCAGAAAAACTCTAGAGCTTATCTGCTATACTGTTACAATAAGTCCAGACCAGATAATCCTAGGTTAAAAGTTATATTTGATACAAGTTACATTCCAGTCTTGTCTCAAAACAGCTAAATTCTGACACAGTAAAGAAACGGTGTCTGATCAAAGAGAGCTAAAATAGAAAAGCACCAGTCCCTCTGTGTCAGTAACACAAGCAGCTGTCCCGGCTTCTCTCATACCATGGCAGGGTAAGTTTCAGTTTCACATAAATCTGATGCTCCTCAGAAAAGGATGCTCTCAGGCCAGAGAGCATATGGCTAAGCAGTTAGGGCGCTTGCCTGTGAAGCCTAAGGACCCATGTTTGACTCTCCAGGTCCCACATAAGCCAGACCCACAGGTGAAGCAAAGGCACAAGGTTGCATAGCACACAAGGAGGCACATGTGTCTAGAGTTCTATGACAGTGGTTGGAGGCCCTGGCACGCCAATTCTCTCTAGCTCTTGCTCTCTTGCATACAAAAAGAAAGAATGCTCTTATTCTGATCACCTCACAACTTCGCCTTGTTCTAAATTCTGAAACCATCATGTTAACAGTCAGTGGACAAATAAAACAGCTCTTCTGTTGGGGCGCCTACAGTAGCCTGAGTACTCAATCTTAAGCTGGAGTCTCTTATACAGCTACTCTCTGCTAGATAAGAGTCCTGCTGCCTGTGGGACTCAACTGCGGGCAGCTATGGTTGATACGTGCTCAATAAAAATCTCTTGATTAATCAAATGAGTAAGTAAACACATTCCTCAATAGCATTTAGTTCTACTAGTTGTTACTTAGGATATGCATTATTTGTCATGCTTGGGGGTTTGAATTATTTTTGAGAAATTAAGTAAGTTTTTCTTCTCAGTTTTACAAGTCAAACATAAGGTCCAACGTGCCTTTGATCCCAGAGCATTTTGTCACAAGTGAGTGATAAACGGATGAAATGAACAAGTATTTACCTTAGCTGGACTGAACTCTGGTCAGGAGAACCACCAGGGGCTGCATGACGGCTTCCTACCTTAAACTGTTTCCCACAGGTGGAACACAGGAAGTCTTTGCGGTCCGAATGCCGGAGCATGTGCAGTCTCAGTTTGTCGGGCCGACAGAAGGCCTTATCACACTCCGTACACTGGTAGATCTTTTCTGAATGGAAGCTGCGCACGTGCTTTTTCACCTGGCAGGGAAGACCAGGGAAGGCTCAGGCAACAGAATGCCAAAGAAAAGGACCGAAGGTGGCTCTGGCGCTAGAGGGCGCCAACACACCGCCAGGGACTTCCAGTAACCTGGTCCAGCAAATCAAACGGGATAGTTGCCCTAGATAGCAGACATTGCCCTTGTCACAAAGCAATACAAGTAGCCAGAAAACGCTCCAAATCTGAACCTCCAGGTGACTGGAGGGGTAGAAGAGTGCTGTTTGATCTATAGACCAGGTGTCTGCTTCTTGGTTGTTTTTTTTTAAACTAAAAGCAGGGTTGCTTTTGAATTTAAATTAATCTCACTAACAATTGCCCATAGGAAAACAAAATAATCACTTTTCCTCAGTTTTTTTTCTGCCTTATATATGTACAGAAGCATTTTTCTTCATTTGTGTATTTATTTATTGCTTATTTATTTGTTTTTCCAAGTAAGGTCTTTCTCTAGCCCAGGCTGACTTGGAATTCACTATGTAGTTTCAGGCTAGCCTTGAACTCACAGCAATCCTCCTACCTCAGCCTCCCGAATGCTGGGATTAAAAGTTTGGCTCTCAGGCTGGAGGATGGCTTAGAGGTTAAGGTGTTTGCCTGCAAAGCCAAAGAACCTAGGTTCAATTCCCCAGGACCCATGTTAGCCAGATGCACATGGGGGTGCACACATCTGGAGTTTGTTTGCAGTGGATGGAGGCCCTGGTGCGCCCATTCATTCTCTCTCTCTCCCTCTTTCTCTGTCAAATAAATAAATAGATAAAAATAAAATATTTTTTTAAAAAGGCCTGGCTCTCCTTTTAATAACTGGTCCTTTTATACCTTCCTATAAAGTCAAGTCTGGGGCTGAGATGTACTTTAGAGATACAGCATTTGCCTATTTCCTAGCAAGCTTATAAAGCCCTAAATTCAATCCCAGCCCTGAGAAAACAAAAATCTAATTGTGACATATGAATCTGATGAATTTGATGCAATACTGCCCAGTGTCACTTCTCAGCTGGGACATATTCCCTTTACTTTTGGATTTTTTTTTTTTTTTTTTTTTTTTGCTTTGCTTTGCTTTGCTTTGCTTTGCTTTGCTTTGCTTTGCTTTTTGAGGCAGGGTTTCACTCAAATCCAGGCTGGCCTAGAACTCACTGTGGACCAGGCTGGCTTTGAACTCATACTGATCCTCTCATCTCAGCCTCTCAAATGCTGGGAATAAAGGCATGTGCTATCACACCTGGCTTTACTTTTGGATACATTAAATAAAAGAATATAGCTTTATCCTGGGTTTAATTCCTAGCAACAACTTCCATCTCTAAAATAAGAAGAATATGGATTCTGAACTCTCTCAGCCATAAGTATTAAGTGAAAAAGCTGTGGTGGGTGGAAGATGTAGGTCACTGGTGGAACATGTGCCTAGCATGATACAATAGTATGTTACATGCCAACTTCCTCTTGCTTCCTTCCAAAATGTATCACCTTAGTAAGCACAACTGAAAACTAGAATCACAGGGAGGTGTTCCCAGGCCAAGAAATAAGGGTAATGGATATCTGACAAGGATTAAGACTTTTACTACTTGACATGTAGCTTAAACATTCAAACACCAATGACTGACTTGGGCAACTAAGGATTATAATACTGTATGAAAAGTAGTTTGATTGAAAAAACATTGGAAAATTATTTCAAAAAAGGGCTGAAAATACAAGTGTTAGGCAGTCTTAGTTTTCCAAAAATTGAAGTTTCTTTTACCAAAAGAAGGAAGTAGATAGGAATCTCATTCACAGACACTCACCTGGATAAAATCTGGGAACCGTTTCTTACAAGTTGGGCAGGTGAAGTAGCCATCATTGATATGAATGGCCACATGATCTTTCAACAAATCAAGGCGGTCAAAAGACTCTGGGCAAAAAATGCAAGAGTACGTCTTCTGGTCCGAATGGAGCTTCATGTGGCTCTCCAGGGAGGCGCTGCTGATGAAGCCCTTGTTACAGAGATCACAGGTCAACGGGCAGTTCCCCTCCCGCCCATGGAAGCGCAAATGTTGGTCCAGTTTGTCCTTCTCCCGGAAGGCCTTCCCACACTGCAAACATTTAAAAGGCCGGAAGGACTTCCGAATAAACAGATGCTGAAGAGCTGCATTCTGAAAGACACACACAAATGCAATCACGTTGTGAGGACATTTAGTGAAGCACAGGGAAAGAGGGTAATTACCCAGAGAAGCTGAACTCAAGTGCACACACAAGAGAAAGGACCTTTCTGGGGAAAATGCTAAAAAGACATTCCCAAAGAAGTTTGTCTTGAGACAATTTTTTTGTGTTTAATTTTATATCTATACATTTGAGTTTTCTTTGGAAAGGATTTAAGTAACATTTAAAACAATATTCTCAATAGGAGACTTGCATTAAAAAAATCTCAGGGTGAAACTGGGTGAAAATTGGAGATTTGAAGAAAAGACAAGATAAGGCACATATACATGGCATGCGGCTACTGTCATCCAAATATTACTTCCTGAAGTCCTTTGTAAAAGAACTTAAGTCTTGGTGAAAACATTTAGGAAAAACTAACTAAATAAATAAAATGAAAGGAACTGAAGAACAATTAGACCTTTCCAAGAGAAGAGGAAATGGGTATGAGGTAAGAGGACTGGAGAGCTGGATTAGTGGTTAATAAGGCGCTTGCCTACAAAGCCAAAGGACCCAGGTTCAATTCCCCAGTACTCATGTAATGCAGATACACAAGGTGGCACATGCATCTGGAGTTCGTTTGCAGTGACTAGAGTACCTAGCACGCCCATTCTCTCTCTATCTGCCTCTTTCTTTCTCTCTGTCTCTCTCAAATAAATAAATAAAATTTAAAAAAAATAACTGAAGGGGAAGTGAAGGCTTCTGTGAATATGTTTATTCATGGAATGTGACACACAAGCACAAAGTAAACAGAACATACACATTTCATCTCTTCCTATGTAGAAAATGCAGAGGCTAAGTTCCCAAAGTAGCCAGTGAGCTCTAGTTAGAATGCCATGCTAATGAAGTTAAGCTTATTGCTGTGTTTCCTGTCTAGACAGGTCAATTTTGCTCCTTCTTCTTCAGATTGCACTTCTAATGCTGATTGGCTGTCTTATAAATCCACGTAATTGTTACAGGGGCTCCAAAGGAAAAAAGGTGGGTGCTTGGTGAAATCCATCACAAATATTGATCAAACAACTTCTGCTCGGCTGAGAGCAGATCCCCACAATCATCTTCCAGAGAATACAGAATCAATGTATAGTTATGCTACAATGAAGATTCAGTCCCAAGTTCCTCAAAGCACTGATGGCAAAGTTCTATATAGCTTTCTGAAGGAGGAATCCCTCAAAAACTAAACCTGTGGTGGATGTGGCTGGACAACGCCTAGGTAGCTATAAGAGAAGAGTAACTGAAGGGTTACTGGGGATTTTAATACATTATTTGTGCAATGAAGAAAATCAGTAAGCAACATTCTAACCTTTGGTTGCTTATCACAAGTAACTTGTACACTAATTTAATGTGAGATAATCATGAGGGAAGCAAAATGTTTATTTTTTATTCACTGAAACACAGTCCATATCTTATGGCAGGAAATTGTTTTCTTAGGGTTTCTCTAACAGGGCTAGAAGAGATATTTTAAGATGCTACCTACTTATCTCAAGTAAGTAAATAGTAATTTCTGTTGGCTTCCCAAGTTGACTGGAGCTGCTTGAAGGATGGGGGAGGGTATCATATTTTAATTATTTTAAATTAAGCTCCTTTAATAAAAGGGTCACATATTAGTGTGAAAATTAATAAAGTATATTTCAAATGAAACTCTAGAAGTTTTTAGTGTTTTCTTTTTCTTCTACAGTATCTACAAAGGTCTTTAAGAATATATCTTAGGGCTGGAGAGATGGCTTAGTGGTTAAGCACTTGCCTGTGAAGCCTAAGAACCCTGGTTCGAGGCTCGATTCCCCAGGACCCACATAAGCCAGATGCATAAGGGGGCGCACGTGTCTGGAGTTCATTTGCAGTGGCTGGAGGCCCTGGTGTGCCCATTCTCTCTCTCTCTCTCTCTCTCTCTCTCTCTAACTGCCTCTCTCTCTCTCTCTCTGTCGCTCTCAAGTACATAAATAAAAATAAACAACAACAACAACAAAAAGAATATATCTTAGCCGGAAAAACAAACAAACAAACAAACAAACAAAAATATATATCTTAGCCAGATGTAGTGATGCATGCCTTTAATCCCAGCACTTGGGGGCAGAGGTAAGGAGCACAGTGAGTTCAAAGCCACACTGAGACTACTCAGTAAATTCTAGATCAGCCTGGGCTACACAAAACCCTAACAAAACAAAGCAAACAAACAAAAAACGAATGTATGTTTCTTCCAATCAACCATGGGCTTGTTTTCAGCTTCTTACACTGTCTAATCTCTTGACTAGACATATACTTACATAAAAGATCTTCCTATTTTTCTCAACTTTCAGGACTTTATGGAAATACGCCAGGTAAACAGATGGTATTACAAGGTTGAGCGAAGAATTAGGACTTAGAGCATGTCAGCCATGCAAGACTCTCTTCCTTTATCCAACCTCGCTCCAGTTTCCAAGAACAGACTGCACAGTAGGTGGTGATGTTCCCACTGAGGACTCCATTTTGCCTGGGCGCCAAATCCAGAGCTCAGCGTTGTTTGGGTACATTATGCTAATCAGTCTTCTGTCATTTCTGATTAGTATGAGTACCTTCAGGAGCAGCCACCTGGAGCCCCTTCTTAGCTTTAGTGCAACTCTTATCTTTGTCATTCCAGTGGAGCCCTTAACATCCTCTGAATGCTCAAGAACTGGCCTACCTCTCTCTGAGCTAATGATACTTATATTACAAGGAAGTAAAATTACCAGAACCATCCCACCCACTGACCCACTTGTAAGTCAGTTATAGTGTAAGGTAGCTTGTGCACAACCACACCTAGGCCACTTTCTAGAAGAAATCATGACAAATAAGGAGGCCACACACAGATGCATCATGGGTCTTCTGATCACTAAGCTCCCATAGGTCAGCCAGCCATACCATGCTGTATGGTACATTAGCTACTTGAAGGATGATAAAATAGTAGCTTTGCCAAACTCTGTTACTCACATTGGAATGAGTTCTGAGATGA
Source organism: Dipus sagitta (assembly GCA_036346955.1). Taxonomy (NCBI): domain Eukaryota; kingdom Metazoa; phylum Chordata; class Mammalia; order Rodentia; family Dipodidae; genus Dipus; species Dipus sagitta. Next base: position 79,492,777 of record CM070772.1, on the reverse strand, counting down.
GATTTTTTGCTTTTAAAATGTTTCTAAAGTTTGATATTGATAGGTAAGTTACTCTATATTGCTGATGAGTTTTCATGCTATTTTGATTCTGAGACCAAAAAGAAATCATTCATTGTTGGTTGATTTTTAGTTGTAGATAAGAAATAGAAACAAAACAAACAGACTTTTCTTTATACTAGCTTTGAAGCCTTTGGTGGACTCATAGTGCCCAGCATACCTCACTGTCCATGTCTTCACCTGCCATCCACATCAAGGTCAAACGTTGTTTGCAAGGCCTCATAACCACATTAAGCACACATCCCTGTGTCTGGGCCTCTGTTTCCATGGCAGCCCTTCTCTGGAGTCATCCACCTTCTACAAGACATTGTCTGTCTTCCAAAGGACAATGTCTTCTTATCTACTAATTATTCCCTACCTCCCCTATCTTTTTATTCTTCCAAGGACTTAGTGCAACTGTAGGCTGCATTTTATATTTAACATATAACTGTAAATGACCGTCCACTAGCACTGACTTATTATTTAGACTATAAGCTCCTAGAGACAAGAGTTGAAGGTTCTGTTAAGTACCTAGAAAGTGCTGAATATATAGTATAGCTAAGTACTATGTCACATGTCATTCAAGTTGTTTTAGAGCTAGAAGGGACCCTGGAGATCACTTAGTCCTACCCTTCCCTTTCTGCAGGAGCAATCTGTAGCCCAAAATTTATTCATTCATTCTATTTGCAAATAAATTATCATTATTAAGTTGCATTTACTTTAGCAACCAAATTATATTTTCCATCTGGATTTAGTAAGTACAGGTTGCAAAGAACAGCAGGTCAGGCAAACACTTAAATAACATTCTGTATGTGAAACACAGGAAACAAACCTACCTGCAGCTCCAACTGAGCAGGCAGCATTAGAGGAGAGAAAAATAGTTACATTACCAACTGGATTGGAAGACTTCCTTTTACTTGGTCATTACCAATCTGGATAAAAAAAGATGAAAAAATATATAGCCCTACTTTTTAGAATGTGTAAGAGAAAAAAGCAAGAAAGCTCAACTAAAACTGACCTCCAACTGAGGCTTTTACACTAACACAAGGACTCTTGTACCCAAATCAGTACCTGACCCCTTCAGGAGTACAAGCACATGAACAGTGAGACTATGCTTGAGCGTCCACAGCTTCACGACAGGTGTGGGCCTTGGTGTTTTTCTTTTTCCTTTTCTTAAAAAATATTAAATCTGGGCTGGAGAGATGGCTTAGCGGTTAAGCACTTGCCTGTGACGCCTAAGGACCCTGGTTCAAGGCTCAACTCCCCAGGACCCACGTTAGCCAGATGCACAATGTGGCGCACACATCTGGAGTTCGTTTGCAGTGGCTGGAGGCCCTGGCGTGCCCATTCTCTCTCTACTCTATCTGCCTCTTTCTCTCTCTGTTACTCTCAAATAAATAAATAATTAAAAAAATATTAAATCAAGCATGCCTTTCTCTGGAGTTGCCAAGTAGAAAAGACAATAAATAATTAGGCAAGAGGAAAAGTGCAGATTGGGAAGTACAGAATGATGTATGAGAAGATATTCATTAAGTTGTTTACCTGTCCTTGAAATAATATAGCTTGAGCTGAAAGTTGTATGAGTTTCAAGTGTAAGACCCTTGTAAAGGCTGTTTAGATTGAGAGGTCTTAAAGAGCCCTTCAGAGCTGCTATCGGCTATGATGTTTAAATATATTATTACATGAAGACATGGACTAGACTATTTTTCCAGGTCCCTTCAGCCTACAAACAAATAAGCAGACCAAAAGAGAAAGCAGACCCAATCTCTCACCCTCAGCAAGACCCCTTGGCAGGAGTCCCCATAGCTATTGTAGTCTGAATACAATCTTGACTCATCATCTTAAAACAGAAAACAAAGACAACCAAAAGAAAATAAGCTAATGTAATCATCCAGCTAGAAGTTGTAAAGGTTCAGAAGTTACACAAAAAGTTTCTTTCATTTACAAGTAAAATATCAACAAGAATCTTTTTACACCCAGCTGTCACAACCATGGATTTTACACTGTGGCTTTCTGTCAGCACAGACACTTGCACAAAACCACGGATATCCCTAGAGTTCCTAATTCAGACTCAAAATGCTACCTATGAAATAAGAGAAACACGTGCCTGAAGTAGAAATTGCAAAAGCCTGGCAGCCATTTAGTCTAAAGACAAACCCAGATCACACATGTGACATGCTGACCATCTCACAAATACGCAGCTATACTCTAAGTTGACCCTAGGTGTGCACTATATCTGCCACATCAATTTGGACATAGACCCCTTTACATTGACAAGTAACCACAATTGCTGATCTTTCTTTGGAAACTGTAGATAACCAAATTAATTACCCATAACTGATATGAGAGCTACAATTAGACACAGATTAGCCTGACTTAAAATATAAATATTTAAAAATCTTTATGTATTTATTTGCACATGTATGCATATATGCATGTGTGTATGCATATATGCATGAGTATATGTAAATGTGTATATGTATGTGTGTATGCATGTGTATTTATGCATGTGTGTGCACATGTGCATATGTATGTGCATGGGTGTGTGTGCGTCAGTATGTATGTATGTATGGGTATAACAGGGCTTTTTGTCACGGTAGTGAATGCAGACATTTGAGCCACTTTTTGTGTCTGGCTTATGTGGGTGGCTTGGGAATTGAACCCAGTACCCTAAAATATAAATAATTTTGACTGGGAAGTATATTTCAGAGGTATGTCTACTTAACATGCACAAGGTCCTCAGTTTAGTCCACAGCACCAAAAAATTATGAAATTTAAATAAAATTTGAACAATTATCAAAACTAAATAAACTCATTTCCCTAATACTAATTTGTGAATTTAGAGACATGGAGAGCTATCCTATTTTAACTATACTAGTTCAAGAACAGCCAAAATCCAGGCCTCTGCGTGTCATTGTTATGTTAACTGAATCTAGGACCAGCCTTGCCAGCGTTCCACAGGACACAAAGACACTGAGAAAGAGCTAACACTTTTTGCAAAATAAGGGAGTTGAGCATGTGAAAGGCCAGATGCAAGATTCCAAAGAGCAAACAGGCTGGAACAAAATGCCCTGAAATAGCTGACCATGGAAAGGAAGGTCACCAGCCTGTAAGGGGAAGCACGCTTTCCCACTTACTCGGATGCGCTTGGCCCTGCGCATGTCATCTGCTGTCAAAGTGCTCTGGGCAGGCATTGCACTCTCTTCCTGCTGTGGCTGCAGTTGCAGGGTGCGTGTCTCCGGTTCCTGCTCCAAAGGTGATGGGGTATCCTGGGGCAACTGAGGAACTGGGACAGAGGCCTGTTCTGGCTGATCTAGCCCATTCAGAGGAGCTGGCTCAGGTTCATCAAACTGCTCCTTTGTGGGAAAATGCAGCAATTCCTGAAACACATAATAATAGAAATTATTCCCCTAATAGATAAAGTCATATGCTAGAAGGCCCTGATTTAGTGTTGGTATTTAAGGCATGTTTCCTAGGCTGACTCAAACTACTGGGCTCAAACACTCCTCTTGTCTCTACCTCCTGAGTAGCTAGGACTAATAAGGAGCATGCTATTGTGCCCAGTTGTGGCTATTTTTTTTTTTTTTTAATGTGGGGGAAATGATGTTGAAAGTTAATTAGTCAAATATGCATGGAATTTGAAAGCAATAAGATATTTCTAACCATTGGACAAAAATACTGTCCTTCTGTAGTATTAATAATTTTGATGGCTTAATTTAACAAAGTCCCTGTATAACATCTCTGGTCAATTTCAAATCTTTACAAATCAAGGTTAGATATTTATTGTAAGTAATACTTAACACTTGAAAATACATTTCTTCTTGTTTTCTTTTAATGTTAAAGAACAGATTTTATTCTTCATATTCCAAAATACTGGAATGGCACACAACATAGTAACTTAGCATGCAGAATAAATTGATATACACCATCAGTTACAGCTGTTTTCATGTCTCATTTTGGAAGCCCTTAAAAATGAACACCTTGCCAGGCATGGTGGCACATGCCTTATTAATTCTGGCAGTTGAGAAGCAGAGGTAGGAAGATTGCAGTGAGTTCAAGGCAACCTAGGACTATGGAGTGAGTTCCAGGTCAGCCTGAGCTAAAGTGAGACTCTACCTCGAAAAAACAAAAACAAAAATGAATATCCCTGAATGATCTTTATTAAAGTTATCAATGAACAATAAAGGATTTACTTCAGAAAAAAATCTTACCATGAAAAAGAATTCAAGTCCTAGGATCTTGGAACTTTTCTAAGCCAAATACTTGATTTGTGCCTCTGCACCTGAGCTGTAGAAAATAGTCTTAAACTCCTTTTTACTTAGAGTAACACTGTTGGAGGTCCTAGTGTGAGATTATTCTAAATTTAATCTTGTTATTTTGTCTTAGGACCTCCATTTGAACTACATGAAACACACTTTAACTACCAGGCAGCAGTGCTCTGAGAAGACAGGGTTTTGAACATCTGAAAGGCATTTGTATTTAGATCTACTCAGAGTTGGCTGTAAGTCCATCTAAGAAGGAGTTCCTTCCCGTCACCTAATACCTGTGTCCCATCGTCACTCTTTTCCCCATTTTCACTGGTTATTTCCAAGCGGATAAATTTTGGCGGACGCCCTGGCCGTCGACCTGGGCCAAATCGTCTCTTGCCTCGTCCCCTTCCTCTCCCTCGTGTTCTGGGGACAAAGATTGTGTTACAGAATAGTCACAATTACATCATACTACATAGCATTATTTCCCTAAGTGATCCTTACTAACAACAAATTCTTAATTTTTCTCATTTTCTCTGGTTCTTTTCTCTGATGCAAACCATTATTTTGCTAATACATGCTTTCAAAAGTTCTCATCTTGGGTCTGAAGAGATGGCTTAGTAGTTAAGGTGCTTGCCTGAAAAGCCAAAGGACAGACAGGCTCAATTCCCCAGTATCCACATAAGCCAGCTACACAAGGTGGCCTATGTGTCTGGAGTTTGTTTGCAGTGGCTAGAGGCCCTGGTGCGCCCATTCTCTATCTGCCCCCTCCCAAATAAATTAATAAATAATAAATTTCTCATCTTTTCTCCCTCCTAAGTCCAAAAAAAGGTTTTAAAATTATTTGGGGGGGGGGAACCCTACAAAAATACAAACTACTTAGAGCTGGGCGTGGTGGCGCACGCCTTTAATCCCAGCACTCGGGAGGCAGAGGTAGGAGGATCGCTGTGAGTTTGAGGCCACCCTGAGAATGCAGAATGAATTCCAGGTCAGCCTGACCTAAAGTGAGACCCTACCTCAAAAAAACAAAACAACAACAACAACAAAAAAAACTACTGACAACTTTTTGTTTTTGAAAGAGGTAAGAAATGCAACCAGGACAGGATGTGCTAAACATCTAGTGTGTTTTCGGAAGGTCAGATTAGACTGGATTCTATCTTGTTCTTTTCCCTCTGCCTCCAGAAATGTGGCTAAATTCAAATAAGTTTTTTTTTCAGTTTTTAAAAATTTATTTCATTTATTTGAAAAAGAGAAAACGGAAGAGGCAGATAGAGAAAGAGAGTGGGCACACCAGGGCCTTCAGGTGCTTCAAATGAACTCCAGAAGCACGTGCCACCTTGTGCATCTGGCTTACATGAGTCCTGGGAAATCTAACCTGGTCCTTTGGCTTTGCAGGCAAGGGCCTTAACTGCTAAGCCATCCCTCCAGCCCTCAAACAACTTTCTTGCCTTACCACTGCTTTCTAGACAATCAGAACAAACTTTTAATTCAAATTCAACTGTCCAACAACATGCTTAGTAAAACACCAAATAAATTATATTCCCTTTAATTCATTTCTAATGTGCAAAAATTCCTTTTTATTTTTTTAAATCTTTGTTTTTTTATTTTTATTTTCAAGCAGAGAGATAGACACAGAGAGAAAGAGAAAAGGAGAGAAAGACGGTGGGCAGGGAGAGAATGGGTGCACCAGGGCCTTCAGCTGCTACAAAGGAACTCTAGACACGTGAACCACTTTGTGCATCTGGCTTATGTGGGTACTGGGGAATCGAAGCTGGGTCATTAGGCTTTGCAGGCAAGTGCCTTAATTACTGAGCCATCTCTCCAGGCCCCCAAATTCCTTTTTAAAAGAGACTGTAGCCTGGTATGGTGGCTCATGCCTTTAATCTCAGCACTCAGGAGGCAGAAGTAGGAGGATCACAGTGAGTTCAAGGCCACCCTGAGACTACATTGTGAATGCCAGGTCAGCCTGGGCTAGAGTGATAACCTACCTCAGCAAAACCAAAGAAAGAGAGAGAGAGACTCTAAAGTGTTATAGTTCAATGGTAGAATACGTACCCAACGTGCATAAAGCCCTGGGAGAGAGAGAGAATGAGAGACAGAGAGGCTATGAAAGAGCATCACGGGGGCTGAGGAGATGGTTTAGCTGTTAAGGCATTTGCCTGCAAAGCCGAAAGACCTCAGTTTGATTCCCCAGGACCCATGTAAGCCAGATGCACAGGGGACACATGTGTCTGGAGTTCGTTTGCAGTGGTTGGAGGCCCTGGTGAACCCATTCTCTCTATCCCTCTCTCTGCCTCTTTCTCTCTCTCTCTCAAATAAGTAAATAAATAAGTTAAAAAAAAAAAGAGCATCATGGAACTCTATGTTCAACTCTCCAGGTCCTACACAAGCCAGATGCACAAGGTGACGCAAGTGCACAAGGTTGCACATTCGCGTAAGGTGCTGCACACGACTGGAGTCTGACTGCAGTGGCTGCAGGCCCTGGCATGCCAATTCTCTCTCTCGTTAAAAAAAAATGCGGGTGACTGGCCGGGTGTGGGGGGTACATACCTTTAAGCCCAGCACTCAGGAGGCTGAAGTAGGATCCCTGTGAATTCAAGGCTAGCCTGAGACTACATGGTGAAATCCAGGTCAGCCTGGGCTAGAGCAAGGCCCTACCTCAAAAAGAAAGAAAGGAAGAGTCGGAGAGATGGCTTAGTGGTTAAGTACTTACCTGTGAAGTCTAAGGACCCCAGTTCAAGGCTCGATTCCCCAGTACCCACATAAGCCAGATATACAAGGTGGCACATGCATCTGGAGTTAGTTTGCAGTGGCTGGAAGCCCTGGTGCGCCCATTCTCTCTCTCTCTGCCTCTTTCTCTCTCTGTCTGTCACTCTCAAATAAATAAATAAAAATAAACAAAACTTAAAAAAGAAAAAAGAAACAAGGAAGGAAGGAAGGAAAAGAAAGTATGTGACTGTTAATCTTGATTGGCATTGTGGTAGCTTGAGAAGCACCTAGGAGGTTAGTAAAGTAGTGCAAGTGTCTGCCGTATGTGTGCGCACACACACACAAATAAATTTAAAAATTTTTAAGTAGACATGTGTAGGCAACCTACAGCATTAGTACCACCCTGTTCCACATAATCCTTCCAAATTGACCTATTACCATAGCTTCTAACTGGACTTCTTGCTTCCCTTTTGTGGTAGTTTGAATAGATGACCCCCCAGTATATTCAATATTTTAATAGTTTGTAGTTTCATCTGCAGCCACCTGGCTGGAGGCAGTGTCACTGGGCAGACATTAAGGTGCGGTGGTAGGTCTGAGATTTCAATCTAAAGATATGCAAAGTGTGCCTAGCTGGAGTTCCTTAAGTTTTTGGCTTCTCTCTCTGTGTTTGGTCCTGTGAAAGCAGGCAGCTTCTTCTGCCATTATGGAACTTCCCCTGGATCTGTAAGCTTCAATAAACCCCTTCCTCCATAACTGTGCCTGGTCTGGAAGTTCATCTCAGAGAACCTGAAGCTGTCTGCTACAGAAGTTGGTACAGAGAAGTGGGCTTAGAGGAACCTGATCAGGTGGACGTTGATCTTTTAGAACCTTTGTTTTGGAGGAATAGGCATGGACTTGGTGCTTGCAACTGAAGATGTCTTCTGGAGTGGTAAGCCAAGTTTTATGGACTATTCTGATGAGAGGTTGAGAATGCTAAGTGCAGACAGTATTGAACTTCGAGGCTTGGCTTATGAGCTTTCTAAGGGGAAGGAAAGATTGCAGAGGACTTTGTTGGAACTGGGCTACTGGCATAAGGGCTAGCTAGCTGTGTCCTGCTGCCCAGGCCCAGAGAGTTTGATAAAGGTTAAATTTGTAATGGACTGATGTGCTTAGCTAAAGATAATAGACTGAGAGTTTTATGATTTTAAGTTGGAAAACCTCAAGCAATTTAAAATTACAGACACCAAGACTGGTCTTAGGTTACTGAACCTGCTATTATCAAACACATTAGCAATCTTTTTTTTTTTTTTTCTTTTTGGTTTTTTGAGGTAGGGTCCCACGCTAGCTCAGGCTGACCTGGAATTCACCATGTAGTCTCAGGGTGGCCTCAAACTCTTGGCCATCCTCCTACTTCTGCCTCCCAAGAACTGGGATTAAAGGCATGTGCCACCACCACGCCCGGCCACATTAGCAATCTTAAGGAAGATGGCCCAACTCCTTTACATTAAAACAATGGAAAGGATGCCTGAGGAAAGACTATCATAGAAATGCAAGCTCTTTTGGAAAGAGTTGACTAGAGAAGGAACCTACTTTTCAAGGTTTGATTTATTTTGTCCCTGAATTAAGAATTTGGCTGTGTCCTGCACACCTGGTATTGGTTTCAGAAGCATGAAAAATGACAGGCATGTTTGTGAGCTGCACACGGTTCCAGGAGCCACTGCTGAGATGTGACATGAGGCAGGGCCTGATGCCCTTAGGCTGAAAGAGCCTTTGGAAGATGGACCATGGTTTGCATGAAGACCTGAAGATGTTTTGGATATACCAGGACTATGCAAGGACTACAATACAGCACACTGTTGGCCTAGGATGGAAGCATTCCCTGGCTACTCTGCCCAGCTGGAGAGGCAGAATTGGAAAATCTGGAGACTGTCAGTCTCAGGTTATATTGAACTTGAACTGCAGAAGTGTGTTTGTTTGATGGTGGTTGAATTAAAATTGTTTTAGTCTCTCCTTGCTATGCATTATATCAGTTGAAAATGTTTTGCAGAAAAGTGGATGGATCTGGAAAGGATCATACTAAGTGAGGTAACCCAGGCCCAGAAAGCCAAGCACCACATGTTCTCCCTCATATGTGGATCCTAGCTACAGATGATTGGTGCGAGAAGGAAAAAACTCAGTAGCAGAGGCCAGTAAGTTACAAAGGAGATAGAAAGGGAAGAGAAAGGAAGGGAGGAGGGCATTTATTCGGTTGGTATTGTATATATGTAAGTAGAAAGATTGAGATGGGGAGGGGATATGATGGAGAATGGAATTTCAAAGGGGAAAGTGGGGGGGAGGGTACTACCATGTGATATTTTTTATAATCATGGAAAATGTTAATAAAAATTGAGAAAAAAAAATAAAATAAAAAAAAAGAAAATGTTTACTCTGTGCCTTTATATGTTGGAAGTAGTTAACTTGTTTGATTTTACAGAACTTACTATCTTAAATTGGCCAAGACTGTGGGAACCTTTGAAATTGAACTGAGTACAATTTACAATGTGTGATGGTTATGAATCTATTGGGGGCCATGGACAGAATGTGGTGGTTTGAATAGATGGCCCCCAATATATTCAGTGTTTTATTAGTTTGTAGTTCGCATATGCAGCCACGCGGCTGGAGGTGGTGTCACTGGGCAGATCTTAAGGTGTGGTGGTGGGTTTGAGATTTCAATCTAAAAATATGCAAAGTGTACCTAGCTGGAGTTCCTGATGTGTGCTGTGCTATGTGGCTTTTAGGTTTGTGCTTTTCTGTTTTGGTGCAGTGAAAGCAGGCCAGCCTCTTCTGCCATTATGGAACTTCCCCTGGGTCTGTAAGCTTCAGTAAATCCTTTCCTCCATAACTGAGCTTGATTTGGAAGTTCATCTCAGCAAACCTGAAGCTGTCTGCTACACCTTATCAGCTAACCAATGTTTTCATTCTTTTGGCTTTTTCTCCCCTAGGCTGCTTTGGTGTGGTTCCTACACTGCCATCTTAGTCAAAAGCCCAATGTTGTCATTCTTATTAACAGTTGTTTTTTCAAAAAAATATTTATTTGCATACCATGGCCTCTTGCCACTGCAAATGAACTCCAGAGCATGTGCCACCTCATAAATGTGGCTTTATGTGGATGCTAGGGAATTGAATCCAAGCTGTCAAGGCTTTGCAAGCAAGCACCTTTAACCACTGAGCCATCTCCTTGGCTCCAAAATGTTTTTTAATTTTCTAAAATTAAAAAAAAAATTATTGTATCTTTTATTTATTTGAGACAGAGAGAGACAGAGAAAATGGGCACACCAGGGCCTTCATCCACTGCAAATGAACTCCAGATGCATGTGCCACCCTGGGCATCTGGCTTACATAGGAGGTCCTGGGGAATCAAACCTGGGTCCTTAGGCTTTGCAGGCAAGCACCTTAACCACTAAGCCATCTCTCCTGCCCCCCAATTTTTTTTGTTTGTTTGTTTATAGGTAGGGTCTTACTCTAGCCCAGGCTGACCTGGAATTCACTATATAGTCTCAAGGTGACCTTGAACTCACAGAGATCCTCCTGTCTCTGCCTTCCGAGTGCTGGTATTAAAGGCGTGCACCACCATGCCTGGCTCCCCAAATTTTTAAAAAATATTTTTCTGTTTATTATTTATTTATTTATTTGAGAGTGACAGACAGAGAGAAAAAGAGGCAGATAGAGAGAGAATGGGTGCACCAGGGTCTTCAGCCACTGCAAATGAACTCCAGATGCATACGCCACCTTGTGCATCTGGCTTACATGGGTCCTAGGGAATACGAGCATCAAACCATGGTCCTTAGGCTTCACAGGCAAGCACTTAACCACTAAGCCATCTCTCCAGCCCCCCCCCCAACTTTTTAAAATAAAATTGAAGGGCTGGGAAGAATGCCTCAGTGGTTAAAAGTGCTTTGTGCACAAGCTTGACAACCAGATTTCAGATCCCCAGAACCTACATAAAGCAAGAATAAAGTAGCATACTCATGTATAATCCCAATGTTCCTACTGCAATGAGAATTGGAGATAGGAGAATCCCACAGCCAATGGGCCAGCTAGTTTGGGGTCCACAGTGACAAATAAGAAGAGAGACTCCACTCATATATGTTGAACAGTGAGGACAAACACCTCAAAGTTATCCTGTAACTTCCACATTCATACTATAGAATATACACCCATAATACAAACAAGTTATATGTCTATGTATATATAATTGACATCACAATACTCCCTTGCCAAATTCTTCTAAAGATCTCCCATCTAATAGAATAAAATCCAAATTTTGTACCATTGCCCACAAGGCCCTTCCTGATCTGGCCTATGCTCATTCCATTTTTCAGGATTCTCTCTCCTCTGTGTTCTCTTCATGTAGTGGAACTAAGTGCATAACTGAGTTTGAGGAAGACCTCATACGGCCTGGGAAAAGTGAAAATCAGGTGCATATTCTTTCAAAAGGTATAATATAATATAAATATACATTTATGCTGTCTCAGGAATTCCTGCTTCAGAAGCTACTGGAGGGAGATTTAGCTAAGGAAAAGGATCTCCCAATGCAGGGTATTAGCACATAGGAGGAACAGCACAGTAGATGACAGATAAGACACTTCCTTCAGTACTCAGCAGCCTATCTGGTTACCTGTCTATACATGTGCACACACATCCTAGGAATGTTCAATACAGACAGAACTGACTGAAGAATCAAGTTGTGAGGCCCTCTCACCTACCTGGTAAACACGTCCAGCTTCTCATCATGAGAATTGAGGTGCTGCTGCAACTGCTCCGAACTTACAAACCTGCGGTTACACTCATAGCATGGCCAATTCTTCTCTTGCTCTCGAAGAACTGTGTCATGGGAGAAAAATCATAACATCTGATTCACAAACAGTAGAAAAACTCAGCTCCTGCTATCTCGACCATTCTTATCTGATTGTGCTATCTGCATACTTTCTTATTATAAAATCAAAGGCTAAACTCTGGCAGACAGGTGCTGCTTTTAAGATCTTATTTTCTGATACATTTATGCAAGACATCAAAAGACCAGCACCTTCACACTACCCTTTCTCATCCCTCAACACAGACAGAAGTGCTGTAAAGGAGGGCTGTACTTAATTTAGTAATTCAGATCCAAGTTTCATAGTTGAGTATATTTAGCACCATTAGCTTAAAAGCTACTGATCAATACAATCAATCACTTTAGCAAAATGTCCAGTGGTATCTCCAAAGGCTGAATATATGCATATCATATGATCCAGGAATTCCTCTCCCAGATGTACACCTAACCACAGTGTGCTCTCAGATGCTCACTAAAAGACATGCCTAAGAATGAACATAGCTGCACTCTTTAAGAGCCAAAACCTGCCAATAATCTAACTGCATGCCAATGAATCAGACTGGCCTTTATGCCTGGCCCCTAGGAGGTAAAAATCATGGGCTTTCCAGATAGGAGGCTCTATGGTCTTTGTTTCCCTCTCCCTACCCCCAGGTAGGGTCTCACTCTAGCCCAGGCTGGCCTCAAACTACTACCTTTGCCTCCCAAGGGCTGGGATTAAAGGCATGCACCACCACACCTAGTGGTGAGGTTGGTCTTTGTTATTCATGGTAAGTCCTTCATCTGATGAGACTTTATAAGAATGTCTCAGGGTGAGAGCTTGCCTGGCCAGAAAACTCAACCTTGTGAGGAGAGGCTGTTGCTTTGTGCTAGGTAATGTCAGTCATGGAAAGAAAGGCCATTCCATTAGTCAGGCCATGTGATGAAGCCTCATTAAAATCTCTGGACTGTGGAAGTGAGCTTCCATGGTTGGAAACAACATACTAATGTGCCAAGAGGATGTGGCATCCTGAGGAAACAGATGCTGCACTTTACAACCCTATGCAGAATTGGGTCAAATTTCATAGAATAAGGGCACAACCATCTTAACTACACTGTATACCAAATCTACAATAAATTTAGATAAATTAATTGTAATGCAATCACAGAGTAGAGTGCCAGACAGTAATGATAATGTATAAGTTACAGCTATATAAAATAATGTGGATAAACCTCAAAAATGTTGAACAAAAGATGTCTGGACCAAAAAAATGTATATATCATATCATATTCTACTTATGTAACAATTCATTAACAAACAATTGATGTGTGATACCAGAAATGAGAAGAGTATACTTGGGGATTTACACAGGTTGTGTTCACTGTGAAAATTTGTCAAGCTGTGTACTTCATGATTTGTGTACTTTTCTGTATGTATATTGTACTTCATTCACATTTACATTAAAAACAAAGTTAGGTAGACTCATGACCCCATAGTGATTACCCACAAGGAGGGCCCTCAGTGGAAAGGGAGTGGAGGAGAAGGAACATAAGAGATGAAAGTCCAGATAGGGATCTTCCTGTGACTCTAAGGTTCTAAAGTGATATTGAGAGGTTTTCATTATGTTAAATACTATTTTCTGGCACCCATCAGAGAAATGCAAACACATCATTATAATCTGATTGTAGAATTAGATGGGAGATTTGTAGCTCTAAGAAACCTACTAGAGGGCTGGGAGATGGCTCAGCAGTTAAAGGCACTTGCTTGCAAAGCCTAACAGCTGGGTTCAATTACTCAGTGCCTACATACATGCCTCTGGAGTTCATCTGCAGTGGCAAGATGCCCTGGTATACCCAGTCTCTCTCTCTTTTACTTTCTGTCTGTCTCAGAAACAACTAAGTAAAAATTTTTTGTTGTTGTTATTTTGAGGTAGGGTCTCACTCTAGCCTCACTATGTAGTTTCAAGGTGGCTTTGAACTCATAGCAACCTCCCATCTCTGCCGAGTGCTGGGATTAAAGGCGTGCACCACCAAAGACAGCTTAAAAATATTTGTTTTAAAAAGAAAACTATGCCAGGCATGGTGGTGCACACCTTTAATCCCAGCACTCGGGAGGCAGAGGTAGGAGGATTGCCATGAGTTCGAGGCCACCCTGAGACTACATAGTGAATTCCAGGTCAGCCTGGGCCAGAGTGAGACCCTACCTTGTAAAACCAAAAACAAACAAATTAAAAAATAAAAATAAAAATAAAAGAAAACTACTAGAGTATCTTCTGAAAGATATCAAGATGGGAAAATAAGATGTTGCATAATGTGTTATACGCACAACTTAGAATTCAGGTAAAAAAGTACAATATAAAAATCCAACCACCTTTCCTTTCTTCCTCAGAAATATCATGAATTTTCTGGTTCACGAACTCAGCATAGGACGCAGCATACCATACCTGCAAGAACCAAGGACATCATCAAGAACTAAGGGACATCATCAGATGTGCTTTGCATGCTTAAATTATTTCACTTGCTTACATGAGACAATTCAGGCTTTTCCACAGCCTATAAACAAATAAACAAACAAACAAAAAAGCACATAGTGACCCTCCCCCTATAACACCCATCTGGCTGATCATCCATCAGGACATCTGTTCATCAAGACAGTGTCTGTTTTCTTCTTCCTTTTTACAAAAATGTTTTTGTTAATAGAACAAATCCACAAGAAATTCTGTCCATAGTCTCTTCATCTAAATAAAATGACTTTTAAAGAAGAAAACTTGAGTTAAACACAGAGTTTGATACAGTTGTAATCATAGTAGCCATCACAGACAGCTTACACTTGGATCACCAATAGACTATGTCACTGGCTTCCACATTCTCCCTCCTACCCCTCTTGATGTTGCTACTTCTCTCTCTTAACTGACTCCCCCCTTCCTCTCTTACTTCTAAATATTGCTGCTCCTTCAAAGTTTAGTCTAAAATCCTGTGTCTTCTTTTCTTTTCTTTTTCTCTTTTTGGTTTTGTGAGGTAGGGTCTCACTCTAGCTCAGGCTGACCTGGAAATCACTCTGTAGTCTCAGGGTGGCCTTAAACTCACGGCGATCCTCCTACCTCGCCTCCTGAGTGCTGGGACTAAAGGTGTGCGACACCTCACCTGCCTTATGGTCTTATTATCCCTCTTGTGAACAGATCCATCTCCAGCCAGCTCTATGCTGACTCCAAAATTGTTTTGTTTTGTTTCTCCCAGAGAAGGTCTCATGTATCCCAGTCTGGTCTCAAACTCACTATGTAACGGAGGATGACTTTAAACTTCTAAACCTCTCAAGTGCTGGGATTACAAGTATGCCTGCTTTATGTAGTGTTACTAGGCAAGCACTCTACCTCTTGAGTTATATCCCAAGCTCCAACTCCCAAGTCATTATCTCCATCCTAGATGCCCATTCTCTGTTCCCTTCAAGTGCATTCTACTGCCACTCTGATATGTTGGATGTCTCATCAACAGCTCAAACTTAACATGCCCAGATTAGACAATGTTTTCCAACTCACCTCCTCATTTCTGTTTGTCTTCTCTATCTCAGATTTTATGTTATTTTTAAAATTATTTTTCTTTTGTAGTACTGGGATTTGAACTTAAAGCTTTTTTGGGGGGGGGGTTGGTTTTTCGAGGTAGAGTCTCACTCTAGCCCAGGCTGACCTGGAATTCATTCTGTATTCTCAGGTGGCCTCAAACTCATGGTGATTCTCCTACCTTTGCCTCCTGAGTGCTAGGGTTAAAGGCATGCACCACCACACCCGGCTGAACTCAAAGTTTTGTGTATGCTAGGCAAAAGGTCTGCCACTGAGTTACATCCTCAGTTCTTTTTTATTTTTATTTGGAGACAGGGTCTAAGCTGACAGACTGATCACCAACTTGTGATCCTCCTGCTTCAGCCTGCTAAATTGCTAGGATAACAGGCATGCACCACATGCTCAGCTTTCATCTCCAATTTTTAGAGAAAGAGGGGCTGTTAGTTTGTTCTTATAATATGGAAAATTCGGTGCCTTGTACTCGCTAGGCAAGTCCTCTACCACTGAGCTACATCTGAAGCCCTTTCCATCTCAAATTTCAAAGGTCCTTTATTTCACCTTGTGCTTAGACTTGGAGCCTAAAAAGTATCTTTGATTTCTCCATTTGCTTCATTCAGTGGTCCCTTAGCAAGGACAGTCCTCAGATATGACATATTACCAATCTAATGCTTCAACCAACAACCAGATTCATGGCAACACTTTCTTTTGTCTAGATTATCACCAGGCCATCTAACTAACTAGCCTCCCTTTTTCCACACTGCAGTCAGTGGTCTTTTTAAAACACAACTGGATTTCACTGTGAAGATTTCCATTTGAGCAGAGTGTGGTGGATCATGCCTTTAATCCCAGAACTTGGGAGGCTGAGAGAGGATCACATAGCCTGGGCTACAGTCAGACCCTGCTTCCAAAACAAAACAAAGAGTTCCATTTGGTTTCTAATTTCATAATATAATATAATATAATATAATATAATACCAGAAATGCTAAATGATGGTCCCCAAAGAGCTCCATGATCTCCTTAAGCAACCTTAGCTCTTGTCACTTTATCTACCCTTGGGCCTATTTTCAGGTACCCAAACATGCCCAGTGCTTTCCAGCCTGAAGTTGTCTCACCCTAAAGAATGATGGATTAACCAGGCATGGTGGCACACAGGATTAACAGCACTTGGGAGACAGAGGCAGGAGGATTGTTGGCCCTGAGACTACATAGTGAATTCCAGGTCAGCCTGGACTAGAGAGAGATCCTACCTCAACCCCCCCCACCCCCCAAAAAAGGATGATGGATTAGTCAGTACTCATTTCACAGTCCTCGGTCTTCCACTTCTTCAACAAGGCCTTCCTTAGCCAGCATATCCAAATTGGCCTCTATCCTGTTACTTCTTCTTTTTGTACTTTGGCACTTAATAGATATTCATTGCTGTTTTACAACTTTCTGTTCACTTCCCCCTCCAGAATACAAGTCCCCTAAACACAAAAAGATAGTCTGTTTTTTTTCCCCCATTTTGGTTTTTAAAGGAAGGGTATCACTCTAGCCCAGGCTGACCTGGAATTCAGTCTCAGACTGGCCTAGAATTCACAGCGACCCTCCTACCCCTGCCTCACCAGTGCTAGGATTAAAGGCGTGCGCCACCATACCAGGCCCAAGATAGTCTGTTTTTTCCTAATGGGTCAATACATGTTAATCACTAAATGAATTAATCATCTGTATTTTTTGGAATAATACAGACATGAAAATATTTATATAATGAGACATTTAAAGGCTAATATTCTATAGAATCTGTATGCACAGTTTCCTTATTCTGCTCCTCTGGTTCTGCTATGTAGATGGCTTATCATTTTCCTACTACAAACACTACCATTATTTGTGTCAATTCCAAGATGTATATCTTTTTTCATATTTTACCATCTCAGAAATCAGAATGTGGAAGCCAGGTGTGGTGGCACACACCTTTAATCCTAGCACTCGGGAGACAGAGGTAGAAGGATCACCATGAGTTTGAGACCACCCTGAGACTACATAGTGAATTCCAGGTCAGCCTGAGCTAGAGTGAGACCCTACCTCAAAAAAAAAAAAAAAAAAAAAAAAAGAAATCAGAATGTAGCTCAATATACTGGCACATGTCTGAAATCCCAGCACTTGGAAGGCCAAGGCAAAAGGACTATGAATCTAAGCCCAGCTTGGGCTACACAGAAACTCTGTCTCAAACAAAATAAGCCCATAAAAAACTGGGTACTTTGTTGGAGAAGGAGGAGAAGAAGGATGGCAGGAGAAGAAAGAGGAAAGACAAGAGAAGGAGGAGGAATCAAAATGTGTCTCAAATACTGGCACTCTATAGTAACTACCTAGATGTAGTGCTGGCAACCTGTTCCTCGCTCCTGCCCACAGGGACTCCATGACTTGCTGAAACTTGGCAAGCAATGCAAATTGAGACCAAAACCCTGCCATTTCCCTTAGAACCAACAGATATTTCAAAGCAACACAAAGCTGGTGAGCATCCACAGGGTATCATCACTAAGGGATCAAGATTGAAATGTCAGAAAGTTCCTGGTGATTCAATCAAAACTATTAAACTTCCACACATGTGTTTCAACCCAGGAAAAAAGAAGATGAATTCAAACAAATGGGAAAGTGCAATATCCAGTCTTGCAGAGGCTAGCAGTGACATGGAAAAATATCCCAGAGGTAACAATGAGACATTTATTTTGAAAGAATTGCAGGCTGTGTCTGGCATGGTGGAACAGTCTGCAATCCCAGCACATGGAAGGCAAAGACAAGATGACCAGCAAGTTTGAAAGCAGCCTAGGCTATATAGTGAGATCCTGTCTCTCTCTCTCTCTTTTTATTTTTTATTTTTTATAAGGACTGGGGATGTAACTCAGTGGTGGAATGAATTCTCAGCATACTCTAGGCTTTGGGCACAAGCCCCCTCCAAACTAACGTAAAATTTAACACATGCACAGATGCATCATATATGTGTGTGTACACCAACATGTTGGCTGAGGTTTTGTTGTTTATTGGTTCTTCTCCCCCTCCCCCTTTTGAGCCAGGATCTTGCTGGGTAGCTGGGGCCAGCCTAGAACTCTTGGTCCTACTATATTAGCCTCCCCAGTGGTGGAATTGAAGGTGTGTACCACCACCACTATGCCTGTCTTCATTAAAATTCTTGGTAGATGGTGCTGAGAAGAAGTGACAGAGGTGTGCTCAGCACTGAAATATCTCTATCACACCTTCCAAGGCTCAGGGTCCATTGCAGAAGAGGTGGCAGAAAGAATGTAAGAGCCAAAGGAAGAGAAGGACTCCTTACAATGTGCTCCTCCACACACAAAATGGCCTGGATATCCATGACCTCACAGTGCCTTACACTACCTACCCAAGACCATTATAATAGGAGGAAAAGATGATGACATCAAAATAAAAGAGAGACTGATTGAGGGGGGAGGGGATATGATGGAGAGTAGAGTTTCAAAGGGGAAAGTGGGGGGAGGGAGGGAATTACCATGAGATATTGTTTACAATTATTGTCAATAAAAAAATTAAAAAAAATTCTTAGTAGCACAGAAGATGACAGCAGACAGAGAAACATCAAAGATGAAATAACACAGAGATTTGAGAGGAAACAACTCAACACTGCACCTAGCACAGTCTACCCCATACCTAGAGTATTTTGCATTAGTGTGCCGTGTTATGCACACAAATGTGGCATTATTTTTAAATTAATTCTAATCAAGTCTAAAGCAGTTCCTTTAATAATTACAAAATAATCATTTTGCTGATTTATAAAAGCACTATAATAGAGTTTAATTGTCAATACCTTTTTCTTAATGGCGCATCTTAAAAGTTGTTGGTGGGGCTGGAGAGATGGCTTAGTGGTTAAGCGCTTGCCTGGGAAGCCTAAGGACGCTGGTTCGAGGCTCGATTCCCCAGGATCCACGTTAGTCAGATGCATGAGGGCATGCATGTGTCTGGAGTTTGTTTGCAGTAGCTAGAGGCCCTGGGGCACCTATTCTCTCTCTCTCTCTCATCTGCCTCTTTCTCTCTCAAATAAATAAATAAAAATGAAAAAAAAATTTTTTAAAGTTGTTGGTATCTTAGAGTGTAGAAAAATATTGTACTACCAAATTCTAGTACAGCCATTTTTACCTTTGTTTATAATTATTTCCTCAATTAACTTTCAAGGATTTGCCTTGCTTGGACAAAAACATTTTTGCTGTATTTCACAAAGTAATATAATTGTGTAATTAATGACCCTGATTTTTAAAACCCTAACATTCAATATACTATGTCCATTTATTTAGCAAAAGCTAACTTAAATTAACAAAGATAGGGTTGGAGAGATGGCTTAGTGGTTAGGGCGCTTGCCTGCAAAGCCAAAGGAGCCAGGTTCAACTCCCCAGGACCCACGTAAGCCAGATGCACAAGGAGGCACAAACATCTGGAGTTCATTTGCAGTGACTGAAGGCCCTGGTTCCCTCATTTTCTCTCGCTCTACCTGCCTATTTCTATATCTCTCTCTGTTTCAAATAAATAAATAAAAATAAAATATTTAAATTAACGAAGATAGCAACTCATAGTGGGTTTTGTGGGGGGGGGGTGCAATACTGAGGATCCAACCCTGAGTGTCACATGCATACTAAACAAACACTCTACCACTAAACTATACCACCAGACTTTTTAGCATCTTAAATTTTTGAGAAATTAAACATTTATTTACTATTTGCTTCTTCCAAATCAAGTCTATTCTTGAAATTTACTCATTTGTCCACATGGGTTTATTGAGGCTCAAGATGTAGAGCTGTTTGCAGGGTTAAACATTTAGCCTATATTACAAATAGGTCCTCCAGTGTATTATTTCCTGTTATCTGTGTTTGCTTTGATTCTTGTAGTATTAGGGATCAAATCCCGAGCTTTGAACATATTAGACAAGCACTCTGCCACTAAACTACATCTCCAGCCATGATTGTTCAGCATACTGAACTATTATATCATTATTTGTTTCTGCCCATCTCCCCTACAGTTCTATTTGCTGTTTTCAAAGAGAAAATAGCACTAAGGATGTAGCTCAGTGGTTCCATCCTCAGCACACAGAAAGGAAGAGAGAGAATAATAATCTCCTTTCCACAACTGATAAGTATTCACTTTATGGGACTAGTTGGGAAGAAGGGTTCAGCAGGAGTGGAAAGGGATAAGAAAAGGGAATGGGGAAGAATATGATCAAAATACATTATATACATATATGAAATTCTCACAAATAAATAAACTATAAATATATGTGTATATGAAATATGCACTTCAGTTTTTCTTATCAAAATGTATTAACAGGCAGACATAGTAGTACCTGCCTGTAATCCCAGTACTTGGGAGACAGAGGTAAGAGGACCAGGAAGGACCTCAATCATCCTCATCTACACAGTGAGTTCAAGGCCAATGTAAGCTTTGTGAGATTCCACCGCAAAATAAACAAAAAAGCATCAGAGTTAGCTCAGCATGAGAGCACACAGCTGAAATACCAGCACTGGGGAGGCTAAAGCAGGAGGATATCAAATTCAAGGCCAGCCTGGACTACACAGAGGAGACCCTATCTCAAAACAGAAAAAGGAATCTGTGCTAGGGAGATGGTTCAGCAGTTAAAGGCAAAGATTGATGGCCAGGGTTTGATTCCCTAGTACACATGTAAAGCCAGATGTACAAAGTGGCACATCCTTTCTCTCTGCCCTGCTTTCTGCTTATAAATAAATAAAATTTATTAATAAATAAAGAAATTTAAAAAAAGGAATCTTGGTTTGGGGGTGTAGCTTGCTTATCATGTGCAAGGCCCTGAGTTTAATCATTTACATATAGAATCACAATAGAATGTTTATTTTGTCATTGAGTTAATAACGTTCTTTTCTTTCTTCCTTTCTTCTGTTTTTTTTTTTTTTTTTTTTTTTTTTTCTTGCAAGGTAGGCTCTCACTCTAGCCCAGGCTGACCTGAAACTCACTCTACTCCCCAGTTGGCCTGGAATGCACAGTGATCCTCTTACCTCTGCCTCCCTAATGCTGAGATTAAAGGTGTATGTCACCATGCTACATCTCACAGTTACTTTCTCAACTTCTCATGGTCTACCCATATTCTCTATCTCTTACATATTTATTTCTTCTCAGAAAACAAGTCAATCTCACCTCTACTTAAAGGAATTAAGTTACAAGCCTTTTTAAATTTTTTTTTCTTTTTATTTTTTAGTTTTTTCGAGGTAAGGTTTCACTCTAGCTCAGGATGACCTGGAATTCACTATGTAGTCTCAGGGTGGCCTCAAACTCATGATGATTCTCCTACCTCTGCCTCCAGAGTGCTGGGGTTAAAGGTGTGTGCCACCACACCCAGCTTAAAAAATGAATGATAGTATTTTGTTTAAGGAATTTGAGCATCTACAGACATCAGAATCTGTGAGGGGTCTTGGAGCTAATCCCTGGAGGGAAGGCTAAACCACTCAATAAGTAAATGACTTATTTGGAAAGGACCCTTTTGTGGGAAAAATATTAGAAAAAGCCCTGAATAATCAATCACTGTTGCTAGCAGACAGCACTGTGGACCAAGCTCCATACCTTCAGTTCCTGCTTGGGCTCTACATTCTTTATGGTTGTGTAATACACATGGTGGCCGTACTGGTAAGCTACCAGGTTCTGTTCCAGGTGGTTCTGGGCTGGGCGCACAAACATCATCCAGTTACAAAGAGTCTCATCAGACAACTCAAACCACAGGTCTTCATGCAGATCCCTGTCTTTTCTGTCCCCTTTATCAAGAGAAACCTGCAAGCAAAGACACAGTAAAAGCAACACCCAAAATAACAAAACCATCAGCATAGTGTTCATTAATCTATAAAAGTATTCAAATTCACCATACAGCCTGTCTTCTCTTGTGTCACTAGTACTGGGACTTACTAGATAGAAAGGGTAAAGGAACTTCCTGAAGCCTCATCTTCATGAGAATTATGTGGAAAACATCTTTTTATTTACCTATTTATTTCACAGAAAAAAAGAGACAAGAGAGAATGGGCAAGCTAGAGCCTCTAGCCACTGCAAATGAACCCCAGATGCATGTGCCACTTTGTGTATCTGGCTTTATGTGAGTACTGGGGAATCTAACCTGGGTCCTTAGGCTTTGCAGGCAAGTGTCTTAACCACTAAGCCACCTCTCCAGCCCGACCTAGAAAAATCTTAATGTTCTCAACCTAATTGTATGCACTTAGTTAATATTTCATAAAAATAACACAATAAATGCTACAGGGCTGGAGGGATGGCCCAGGGATTAAGGTACTTGCCTACAAAGCCTAAGGACCTGGGTTCAATTATCCAGTAGCCACATAAAGCCAGATGCACAAAGTGGCAAGCATCTAGAGTTTCTATGTAGTGGTTGGAGGCCCTGCCCATTTATCTTTCTCTTCTTTTCTTCTTCTTGTATATTTCAACATACAACAAGCTATTCTTTTTTTTTTTTTTTTTCGAGGTAGGGTCTCACTCTAGTCCAGATAACCTGAAATTCACTATGCAGTCTCAGGCTGGCCTTGAGCTCACAGCGATCCTCCTACCTCTGCCTCCCAAGTGCTGGGATTAAAGGCCTGCGCCACCACGCCAGGCTTCAACAAACTATTCTTAAACCCAAAAAATTCAACAGGTCAGACCTCTGTTTAGATTGAAATGTGGTTTCTTGCAAACACTCCTGGCACATAGTTTACATATATCTGTAGATCTCTCTATATATTCTAATCAAAGAAAAAAAGCCCCCCTCCCTTTTTTGAGATGCAGTATTGATATGTAGAGCCATGGTCAGCCTCACACTCACAACCCTCCAGACTCAGCATAGAAGTGTTAGGGTTACAAGTGCATGCCACCATGCCTGGCTCTAAAGTAAATTTTTTTTTTTTTTTTTTTAGAAAGGCTCTCATATAGCCCAGGCTGGCCTTGATCTTGCTTCTTGCACTTCTGATTCTCCAGTTTCCACCTACCAAGTGCTGGAATTACAGGTGTGTGCACCATCACAACTAGCTTCTGTGGTGCTGGGGATATAACCCTAGGCTTCCTATATGCTAAGCAAACATTCTAGAAACTGATTTATATTCCCAATGCCTCTAAAGTCATTTTTGAATATTGTTTATCTATTTATTTGAAATAGAAAGGCAATGGAGGGCTGGAGAGATGGCTTAGCGTTTAAGGCATTTGCCTGCAAAGGACCTCGGTTTGATTCTCTAGGACCCACGTAAGCCAAATGCACAAGGAGGTGCATGCAGTGGCTGGAAGCCCTGGTGCGCCCCTTCTCTCTCTCTCTCTTTCCCTCTCTCAAATAAATAAATAAAAATATGAAAGAGAAAGGGAATGGGCAGCACCAGGGCTTCTTGCCACTGCAAACAAGCTCCAGGTGCATATGCCACTTTGTGTATCTAGCTCTACATGGGTTTGGGAAACTGAACCCTGGGCCAGCAACTTTGCTAGCAAGCACCTTTAACCACTAAGCCATTTCCCCAGCCCTAAAGTCATTTTTTAAAAGAAAAAATGTGTTAAGCCCTCTACTATGGGCTGAATTTTATATCCTCTCTCCAAAATTCAAGTGTGAGCCCTATAACCCCAATTCCTTAGAATGTGACTGCATTTAGGGCCAGGGCATTTAAAGAGATGATTAAGTGTTAACAAGAACACAGGTATGCACAAACACAGAGGAAAGACCTTGTGAGGACACACTGAGGCTGTGGTCATCTGCAGATCAAGGAGGCAGACCTCAGAAGGCACCAACCTTGCCAACAACTTGATCTTGGTTTTGCAGCTTCCAGAGATGTGAGAAATAAATTCCATGAAGTCTCCCAACCTGAGGCATTTGTTATTGAAGTCCCAACATACCGCTATAGCTCCCAAGAACTACCCAGCTCAGAATTATTCATGCAACGCCTTAAGTGGCTGCAATTACCATCTCTGGTTTGTTGAAGACAGAGAAAAAATTTCCATGTACACAAATTATGCATGAAAAGAAAAATACTAGCAAATAGATGTGACAGAAAGAAGAAACATGGTGGAAAAATGAGTGCCCCTTGAAGAGCTTTAGCAGGAACAGTGAAGTAGTAGTGAGCATTGTTACCTTGAGATGAATGTAGCAGTCTTTCAGCTCCGAACCCCTCACCAGAGGCCCCTCCACAGGGCCAAACTGGGTACGCTTTGGAATCCGTCTTTTAGAGAAAACTCCCCCGAGGAACCTGTCTATGTAGAGCACCAGGGGCAGACTCGCTCTTGCCCGGGTGAGTACAGGACGGTTGGGGATTGGATGCAGGGGGCCATGCTTTGGGCACACAGAAGAATGTGCGTTGTTACACTCCTCACACCCTATAAGAGAAAGTAAGTCTTGAAGAAGAGTCAAATGCTTTGATGTTTCTTGTTCTTGGGTAAAAGAGTTCTTTTTTCTTATATGTATGTGTGGATACACATGTATGCAGGTGCATGTGTGTGCACATGTGCATGGATACCAGAGGCAGACATCAGGTTCACCCTCAATTGCTCTCTACCTTTTTTTTTTTTTTTTAAAGAATTTTATTTATTTATTTATTTGACAGAGAAAGAGGAGGGGAGAGAGAGAATGGGCACACCAGTGCCTCCAGCCACTGCAAACAAACTCCAGATGTGTGTGCCCTCTTGTACATCTGGCTAATGTGGGCCCTGGGGAATTGAACCTGGGTCCTTTGGCTTTGTAGGCAAATGCCTTGACCGCTAAGCCATCCTTCCAGCCCTTTTTTCTTTTCTTTTCTTTTTTTAAGTATTTTATTCTACCTTATTTTTTGAGTCAGGGTCTCAATGAAGTTGGAGCTCAACAATTTGGCTAGACTGACTAGCCAATAAACCCCAGGAATCCTGTGTCTGCCTCCTTAGAGCTGGGATTACAGCTGAACACCACCGCATCTGGCTTTTATGGGGTGCAGGTCCTTAGGCTTGTGTGGCAAGCACTTTACTCACAGAGCCATCTCCCCAGCTTCTCAGGTTAAAAAAAAAAAAAAAAAAAAAAGAGTTCTGGCCTGAAAAATCCCCAAACCTTAGTTTTCAGGGGAAAATTCAATTAACTGCTACAAAGGCACTACCCACTCTATTATATTACCTCTTATGGAGCAATAAGAATGCTGTATTTTCCTCTAAAACTAAGCTTAATTCACTTATGTCTGCCAAAAGTAATATGCAGTCTATGATTTATTTCTCAACTAAATAGTAATTCAAATAGTACACACAAAATTTACAAATCAATTGCAAGGTAAAAAGAGCTTATTAGTTAAATGTTTCAAAATCTGATGAGAAAAAATAATAAAATAAAATAAAATAAAAAATAAACTGTTCAGGGGCAACCCTGATTCAGAGGGAGTTAGAGAAGCTTCAAGGGCAGTCTAACTCAAACAGGAAACATGTTGTACATTTTAGATGGTAAGGCCAATTATCTGAGGATGCTAGCTTGAGTGAATGTAGCATCCCTTCCTCCATTCACTTGGACAGCACAATTAGTCAGGCTCTGATAGGACATGCATTTTTCAGCTCATTCTAGAACTCTCAGTTTGCCCCAGGCCAGGCACACTTACTCCCTCTTGGCTAGAAACTCCATCTCTAAGTTGACTGCCCAGATGAGATAATCATAGGCACAGATCAAGGACAAGTAACCTTGGGTCACAGACAGTTCCTGCTCTTGTTTCACCCCCTCTGGCTATGTAGAGACCTGGTTTAGGTATTTTTACTTTCTACAATTCTCAAGTAATAGAGAGTGATTTATGTCAATATTTATAAGATGAAGTGGCTTTCAGAGCATTTGACTTAATAATTGACTTGAAAACTCATAAATTCAAGGAAAAATTAAATGAAGTTCTCTGTTGTGTAGGGATTAGATACAGGACTGAACACTGAACCCACACAGACAAGTTTTACCAATACCACAGAGAAAGGCCAGGACAGTGTAACCCACAGACTCTGAACAGCCTTGGTCCCTCAAGCAAATAAGGTTAGACTTTGCCAAATGAGCATGAATATCCACAGAAAGAAGCAACAACTTGGTAAGTAGACAATGAAGCCAGAGCAGGCAGGACAGAAAGGTAGTGGGATCAGGACCAGGCCTCTAGACCTAGAGTCAACATCACCATAGCACTTGCATGATCCTGAGACAAAGGCTAGTCTGTGAAAACTGTGGAGTGTATCAAATGCATTAGCAAGTGTGAGGCTCAAGTGGCTGGGATATAATGAGCCATAAAAGGTGTCAGGACCTTGGTTCAATTCCCCAGGACCCACATAAGCCAGATGCACAAAGTGGCGCATGCATCTGGAGTTTGTTTGCAGTGGCTGTAGGCCCTGGTGCGCCCATTCTCCCTCTGCCTGTCTGTTTCTTTCTCTCTCTCTCTCTCAAATTAATAATAATAATAAATAAAAATAAAATAATAAAAAAAAGGTGTCAGGAAAGAGATCAAGGGCTGGAGAGATGATTGAGCAGTTAAACATGCTTGCTTGCAAAGCCTGATGGCCTGGGTTTGATTCCCTAGTACCCACATAAGATGCTCAAAATGGTGCAGGTATCTGGCATTCGTATGCAGCGCAGGAAGCCCCTGAGTGCCCATACACACATTTTTCTCTCTCTCAAATAAATAAATTAAACATTAAAAACAAAAGAAGGCCAGGCGTGGTGGCACACACCTTTAATCCCAGCACTCGGGAAACAAAGGTAGGAGGATCACCATGAGTTCAAGGCCACCCTGAGACTACATAGTGAATTCCAGGTCAGCCTGGGCTAGAGCAAGACCCTACCTTGAAAACAACGCAATTAAATAAATAAACAGAGATCAAACATCAAAGGCACACTTGTTAGAGCTGAAACAGTCAAAGAGTCCCGGCCTGGGTCAATTCACTGGAGTGGTTTGGCATCAGAGACCCAGAGTGGACAACTGATCTTCCATTCACCTGACCCTCAGCAAGCCACATAGCCCTTATGGGCTTCAGATTCTCTGTGGGGATGAGCTATAAGAATAAACTGGAATGAACTATAAGAAAGAACTTGGGAATATTTCTTATGAACCTTACAAATAATTTTTGTGATATTACTGCTGTGAGATGCTAAATTTCTTCCATGTAACTTGCCATAAAGTCCATGTTATAACTGTATAACCCACCTGCTTAAAGCAATGTGACTAAGTTTCTTCTGCCTTGGTATATTTTTGGCCTGAATAGCATATATAACCAATATTGATAAGCAATATTTAGAGATGTTGTCTGATCTTAAGATATGCTCTATGATATTTTCCTTAGAGGCCTAGTTGGACTCTCGACTCAGAGCAAACATACATGCATAAGAAGTGCTGATCATAGCGTTGAATATCAGGTCACTAACTAGGGCCCACAGATCTGGTGAAGGTAACATGTGGGATTAATGTGGTTGCTCTTGTGATCAGAGTGTATGTGCTCTGGATCAGCAGAGTCCAGCAGATCATACCCTTAAATCCTTTCCTTTAATCAGTGTTTAAGGATTACCCTTACCCTTTCCTCTTACAATGTACTATGTGTTCACGTATTACTAGTTTTTCACTGTTCAATAAATATGCCAATGAGAACCTGTATGCAGAAGAGAGGAAGCCACAGTAACATCACAGCAGTGGTGACAGCAGATATAGCAGGTTTACTAATGGCTTAAAGTAAACTTCTCTTCAGTTTCCTTTTTCCTCAGGCTGTTGCTAGAGGCAGGTAGCCCACTCCTGGGATGGGTGTACCAAGGGTAGCACTCTTACCTATCAGGCTCTGTTCCTAAAAGCCAGTTTGCCCACTGCTGGATAGGAAGGTTCCAGAGGTTAGTCTGCTAAGTTCGAGGCTGTGCTCCCCAAATATGAAAATTCTCCATCAGTAAAATTGGAGAATAGACACAAGGGTCATGGGCTCCCAGGGCTGCTGAGAAGACTGAGTGTGACAGCCCATGCAGAGCACATGGTGTGTGGAACAGAGGACAGCCTCAGTGAGGATGCCCCTCTTACACACACACATATACTTGTGAGACACAGCATACAGCTTCTTCTGAGAGTCCAACAGCTGAACTTACACAAATCATGCGGGTCAAAAGGCCGGGGAGGGTCTGGTTCCCAGTCATCCAAGTCTGTGTCTTCAGCATCTTCTTCTTCCTCTTCCTCACTATCCTCATCTTCATCCTCATCCTCTTCCTCTTTTGCCTCCAATCTGGCAATAGGATTCTGCAGAGTTGCCAAAGGGTCGGAACCATCCACACTCTCAATGGAAGGCAGCACCTGGTTATGCACAGGTAATGAGATCTGGACAGAAGTGAACAGCTCTTGCTTCTAGCCAGCTGGGACTCCCCTACCCACACCACCCCACCCCACCCCCCACACAGACAGACACGTTTGTGGTTGAACATATTTTTAATACTAACTCCTTAAAAGGCCCTGGAAAAAAAAAACAAACAGCTTCTACCTATAGACTGAAAGGAAATCTGATTTCATTTTGGATATCTGATGCCCTTAGCTTTGTTTGTTTGTTCTGAGGTAGGGTCTTACTCTGGCCCAGGCTGACCTGGAATTCTTTATGTATTCTCAGGGTGGCCTCGAACTCTCAGCAATCCTCCTACCTCTGCCTCCTGAGTGCTGGGATTAAAGGCGGGGACCACCACACCCAGCTGCCCTTAGCTTTTAAGCTCAGTCCTCCCTTCTCCCCCATATGTGGGCAGGCTGAGAGGAAAATCTAAGTCTCTCTCCTTTGATACCAGTGGCAGGTACAAATATGAATCCTCTCCTTGCTCCATCAAGATACTTCCCACGGGCTTGAAGAGTCTGTCCTTCCTTCCTTCCCAGTCTTCAAGAAGACACATAAGGCCTTTCTATTGCCTCCTGGCATGTGTGTGGGATCATAAGTCCTCATATATGAACTATATCTAGAACCAGGGTTCCTCCTGCATTTCCAAGTGGGGAAGAAGTAGCCTCTCTTCCATCACCTTGCTTTTGTTGTTCAAGAGACAGGAGTCACTACTTTTGCCCAAGCTAGCATTCCAAAATCTCAGGCTCAAGTAATCCTCCTGCCTCAGCCTGCTGAGTAACTGGAACTACATGTACATACTTGTTTTTTGTTGTTGTTTGTTTTATCTTCAGCACTGGGGATGGAAACCAGGGCCTTCTGTGTGAAAGGCAAGTACTCTACCACTAAACTACATCCTCAGCTACCACTTCACTTTTAAAATTAAACACAGGGCTGGAGAGACAACTTAGTGGTTAAGGTGCTTGCCTGCACAGCCTAAGGACCCATGTTCAATCTCTCTCCAAATCCCATATAAGCCAGATGCACAAAGTAGAGGCAAGTGCAGTGTCACACACGCTCACTAGGTGGTGCAAGCATCTGGAGTTCGACTGCAGTGGGTGAGGCCCTGGCCACCAGTTTTCTCTCTCTCCCTTTGTATCACCTTCTCTCTCTAAAATTAAAATTAAAAAAAAAAAAAACAAAAAAACAAAAAAACTAAGCAGGGTATAACAATGTCATAGCTCTCCTTTCAAACACTCAGAGAGGCTGAGGTTTTTAGGAAAGAACGAAAGGGGTGATTATTGGTTTCCTCGTGCTAAAAAGTTAGTGTCACAAGCTGAGGTACTGGATTAATGTTAACCAAAACACCAGCAAAAAATAAACGGTACCTTACAAAGCCAGTGTTCCAGAGTTACATACTACTCTAGATTCCTTTGGATCAGACTCCTCTCTCTTACCCAATTACCCCACAGGCCATATTCAAACCCATGTAACCCTTTCTAGCCAATAAATCAAATGAGTTTAAATGTGCCCATTCCCTTTTTCCTTATCTTTCCATATACTGTGTTCCTCTTCTAGGATGCTCTTCTCTCATCTATCTTCTTCTTCTTTTAAAATATTTTATTTATTTATTTGAGAGAGAGAGAGAGAGAGAGAGAGAGAGAGAGGAAGAGGCAGAGAGAAACAGAGAAGGGCCTCCAGCAACTGCAAACGAACTCCAGACACATGTGCTCCCTGTGCACCTGGTTTACAGGGGACCTGGGGAATTGAACCGGGGTCCTTAGGCTTCGCAGGCAAATGCCTTAACCATTAAGCCATTTCCCCAGCCCATCACCTATCTTCTTTTTATAATTTTTTTAATTAACTTGCAAGCTGAGGGGGGGCTTAACCACTGAGCCATCTCTCAGCCTTCTCACCTATCTTCTAAATGCAACCATATTCCAACTTCCCAGGGAGCTGCATGTAATGCCTCTAGGCCACCCTGAGCAACCTATTCTCTGAACTCCTACAGCACTTGAAGACAGTCTGGCTTTCCAACAGTCCCCTCATTTCCTCACCAGGCAGCTAGATAGATCACTTGGCAATAGTCTAATAACACTTTGTGGAGTCCACATCTCCCCATATACACTTCACACATACTGGTCAGGACCTAGGACTTTCTTCTGGTAATAGGCAGAAAGTCTAACCCCCTTCTGCCACATGAATCAAATATTTGAAAACTCCTAATTTCTTCCATCATTTTTTACATAGTCAAACTACCACTTCCCTGATTATTTTGTCATTCATTCCCACAGTGGAATACATGTCTCTATGAAAATATCATCAAACTTGACTTAAACTTGCAAATAACTAAAATCACTGAATCCTATTTTCCCATTCTTCTTGGAGTACTATTAAACTACTTCTCCTTAAGACAGATATCTGTTTTACTTCAATGAGGATTTTGTATTTATTTCCAACAAATTTCATTTTTTTCTTTTAAGTATTTATTTAAGAGAAAGAGAGTGGGAGAGAGAGAAAGCCACCAGCCATCAGGCTTTGCTAGTAAGCGCCTTTATTTTGGTTTTTCGAGGTAGGGTCTCACTCTAGCCCAGGCTGACCTGGAATTCACTATATAGTCTCAGGGTGGCATTGAACTCACAGAAATCCTCCTACCTTTGCCTCCCGAGTGCTGGGATTAAAGGCGTGCACCACCATGCCCAGCTTTGTTTATATTATTTTATTATTATTTTTTGGGGGGGGGTTGAGGTAGGGTGTCACTATAGCCCAGACTGACCTGGAATTCACTATGTAGTCTCAGGGTGGCCTTGAACTCATGGCGATCCTCCTACCTCTGCCTCCGGAGTGCTGAGATTAAAGGTGTGTGCCACCACACCCAACATCTTTTAATTTATTAGAGAGACAGAGAGGCAGAGAGAGAGAATGGGCATGCAAAGGCCTCTAGTCACTGCAGAAGAACTCCAGATGCATGTGCCACCTTGTACTTATTGGGCTTATGTGGGTCCTGGGGAATCAAAGCTGGGTCCTGTGGTTTTGCAGGTAAGTGCCTTAACTACTTAGCCACCTCTCTAGCCCTAGATTCTCTCTTTTTTTTTTTTTTTTTTTTTTTTTTTTAGTTTTTCAATAGATAGGGTCTTGCTCTAGGCCAGGCTGACCTAGAAGTTACTATGTAGTCTCAGTCTCCATGCCTTATTAATATGTTAGTGAACCTAGGGCTTCATGAACACTAGTCAAGTACTCTACCATGTAAGCTTCATCCCTAGTCCCCCATAATGCCACACCTGGCTAGCCCTTGGTTTTTAAAGGGTTTCATGAGCTGGGGAGGTGGTTCAGTAGTTAAAGGCAAAGCCTGCCAACCCAGGTTCGATTCCCCAGTGCCCATGAAAAGCCAGACACACAAAGTGGCACATGTATCTGGCGTTTGTTTGCAGGGCAGGAGGTCCTGGCATGCCCATACACACTCACTCACTCTCTCTCTCAAATAAATGAATAAATTATTTTAAAAAAAGATAAAAAGTGAGCTGGAGAGATTTCTTAGTGGTTAAGGCACTTGCCTAAGGACCCAGGTTTGATTCCCCAGTACCCATGTAAGCCAGATGCACAAGGTAGTGCATGCATCTGGAATTTGTATGCAGTGGCTAGAGGCCCTAGAGCACCCATTCTCTATCTGCTTCTTCCTCACTCTGTCTTTCTCGACCCCCCCTCACATAAATAAATAATTTTGTAAAAGGCTCTTGCTAGTTAGTTCAGGTTGGCCTTTAACTTGTGAACCTTTTGCTACTACACCTGCAATAAGCATTTGTAATCCCAGCACTGGAGAGGCAGATAGTGGGATCTGTGGAGCCTGCTGGCTAGCTGATCTAGCCAATTCCATGTTCAGTTCAAAATATATGGTGGGGGTTGGGGATGTGGCTCAGTGGGTATAGAATCTGCTTAGCATCCATGAGGCCCTGAGTTTGATTTCCAGTCCGACAGAAGACCAGGCTTTGTGGCACATGACTGTCCCAACACTTTGGAAGTGAAGCAGAGGTCATCCACAGCTACATAGCAAGTTCAGGGTCAGATGAGCTACATGAGACACTGTCTCACAAAAACAAAATTATAGGGCTGGAGGGATGGCTTAGTGGTTAAGGTGTTTGCCTGCAAAGCCAAAGGACCCAGGTTCGATTTCTCAGGACCCACATTAGCCAGATGCACAAGGGAGCGCATGCATCTGGAGTTGGTCTGCAGTAGCTGGAGGCCCTGGCATGCCCATTCTCTCTCTCTCTCTCTCTCTCTCCCTCTTTCTCTGTCAAATAAATAGAAATAAAATGTTTTAAAAAATATATAGTGGAGCTGGGCTTGGTGGCACACACCTTTAATCCCAGGACTTGGGAAGCAGAGGTAGGAGGATCACCATGAGTTCAAGGCCACCCTGAGACTACATAGTGAATTCCAAGTCAGCCTGGGCTAGAGTGAGACCCTACCTCAAAAAACCTATATATATATATATAGTGGAGAGAGCTGGAGAGATGGATTAGCAATTAAGGCACTTGCCTGAGAAGCCTAAGGACCCATGCTTGACTCTCCAGGTCCCACGTAAGCCAGACACACAAGGTGAAGCAAGCATCTGGGGTTCGATTGCAGTGGCTGGAAGCCCTGGGGCACCAATTCTCTCTCACTCACTCTTGCTCTCTCTTATAAAAAAAAAATTACAAAAAAAAAGTGGAGAATGAGGAAGACACCTGACGTTAACCTCTGGCCTCCACATGCATGAGCATCCCCCTACATGTGGGCCTACATACATATAAACATGCATACACACATACATGAATTCCATACATACCTACACAAGCACAGAGAAAGAGGGAGGGAGGGAGAGAGATTCCTATATAGCTCAGGCTGGCCTTGAACTCAATGTGCAGCCCAAATGGCCTTGAACTCAAGATCCTCTTGCCACTCACTCCAGAATAGCTAGGATTACAGGTATATACTACCATGCTTAGCATGCACATGTTTTTAACATGAATTTATTTAGCCTAATTGCCCTGCCCTGACTTGACATGCCATTCTATTTCTGTATCTCAGGGCATTTCAGGAAGATTTTCAAGGGAAAATAAATTCAAAGAAATACGTTGCCTCTGCCTAATAAAAACAGAATAAAATGTGCACGAGGGGGAGGACTCCAGAAGGACAGACACTGGGGACTTCTGCCACTGCAACCTCTTCAGCCCCCTCAGCACATCTTGCAAGGAAGCCACTTTATTCTAACTGGCCATCTCCAAGCAATACGCTACTTCACCCTTTGCTCTAAGGCACTTAAACTTGCTGTCAGCGTCAGTGATGAATGTTATCACACGGTGAACAAACCACAGCATACATGCACCTCTGCTCCTCATAAATTATTCCTCTGTAGGGCCAACCGGGAAGGATGAACTCAACAATTCAGAGTTATTCTACCTAAGCTGTGGTGATACACTTTTTTCCTCAACACATGCTGTTGGAAGAACTCTGGTTCAGCAAAGTTGCTGCTGGATTCTTGTCACTGCGAGTGAGAAATCTGACATCAAAATGGTACCAACAACCTCCCTTCCTGGGCTGGAATGCTCCTGAAATAGTGCAGAGGAAAGCATTGAATGTTTCCACATTGTCTTATGGACTGGAACTGGACAATACCAGAATCACACAAGCTACTGCTGGAAAGGAATAAGAAGGACTGAAGATCATTTCTAGGTAAGAACTATTTCTACACAGCACAGACCTGAACATACAGTAGGATACACCACAAATTAGCTTAACTAATTTATTTATTTATGTGTGTGTGCGTTACTTTGAGAGAGAGATAGAGAGGCAGATGTGTGGGGGAGGGGATAGAAAGAGAAGGAATGGGCATGCCAGGGCTTCTAGCCACTGCAAACAAACTCCAAATGCATGAGCCACCATATGCATCTGGCTTATGTGAGTCCTGGGGAATCAAACCTGGGTCCTTAGGCTTTGCAGGCAAGCACCTTAACGACTAAGCATCTCTCTGGTCCCCTTTCTTACTTTCTTTTCTTTCTTTTTTCTTTTTGTGTGTTTTCCCTTTCTTATTTTCTTAGTCGAGGTAGGGTCTTGCTCTAGCCCAGGTTGTCCTAGAATTCACAATGTAGTCCCAGGCTGGCCTTGAACTCATGACAACCCTCCTACCTCTGCCTCCCAAGTGCTGAGATTTAAGGAGTGAGCCACCATACCCTACTAGTTCAACTAATTTAAATTCAACTGACAGTTACTGAGTGCTAGGCATACATTGTAATTCCTTTGAGAGGAAGTGTATTATATAGCTCCTAAGTGGCAAACAAACATGAAATTCAAGTTCTGTCTCTGCCCAGCTTTTTCCACTATGTCACAGTGGCCATGTGGAATTCATTCTATTCAAGGAGGGTAGCAGAGAAGGTAAACATTCCCCACCCCAACCCCACTTCAAATACCAAAGCAACAAGGTAACACCCATTCCTGAGGTGACAGCCAGGCAGTAGGTAAGTAAGTAGTGTATACCTATTTTACTTAGAAGGAAGAATTTAAAACGAAGCCATTTAGTCTTATACATCTTGTCAGGTGTAATCAGATGAAGTAAGCAGGAAAAGAAGCTGGGTGTGGTGACATACACCTTTAATCCCAGCACTAGGGAGGCCAGTGCTAGAGGTAGGAGGATAGCTTTGAGTTTAAGGCCAGCCTTGCACTACAGAGAGCTGCAGTACTGCCTGGCTAGAGTGAGCCCTACCTCAAAATAAATAAATAAATAATCTGTTAAATTTATACTTTCTCCTTCCCGCTGAAAGTCACTGTAGTTATTTCTGACACTACACAGTGCACCTCAGGATACAATTTATCTGAGAAAAGGAATACAAAGCGCTGCTGGACAGCAACAAACACGACAGAATGCTTTGTGGTTCCCACTGAGACCAATTATCAGTGCACATATTTTCCTTTCTGTGTGAGGAGTCACATGTGTTCATTTTCAGAAACAAAGAGGGGACTATGCTTCCATGTCAGAGACCAGTAGTACCTTTCTTAAAGACAAGGAAATGCTCACATAAAGAGGGCTTCACACAGCTCCATTCAGAACAATTTAAAGAAATCTTGTAGCTAAGGAGAGAGAGATGCAACCATCAGCACCTGTGTTAACCCTCAGCTTTCTATACAGAATTTATCCATCTAGGTCACTGAATAAACTGACAACTGCTGGGATGTGATAGCCAGAAAGAAAAGCAAGGTTAGTTGTAAAGAATGTTCAGTAAAGGAAGATGCTGGGGCTAGGGTTGTAGCTCAGTGGTGAGCTTGTGTTTAGCATGTGGAAAGCCCTAACTTCAACCTTTAACACCAACCAAGAAAGGAAGGGAGGGGAGGGAAGCAAGAGAGGGAGAAGAAAATAAGCAGAGAAGGAGAAAAGTATGAAGAAAAATAGAGGGGAGTGGAGGAGAGGAGAAAAAGAGGGGGAGAGAGAGAGAAGAAAGAAGCAACAGAAGGACAGGGTGGTGTCCTATAATGTCATGGACCTACCTGATCACAACTTTCCTCTCATATAATACATGTAAGACACAGATTGTTATTGGAGATTGAGAAAATGAAGGGTTCTTTGAGGTACATATGACAACAAAGCCACTAATTAAAACCATGCCTTAGCTTGGCATGGTGGCGCACGCCTTTAATCCCAGCACTCGGGAGGCAAAAGTAGGAGGACTGCCGTGAGTTCGAGGCCACTCTGAGACTCCATAGTGAATTCCAGGTCAGCCTGGGCTACAGTGAGACCCTACCTCAAAAAACCAAAAAAAAAAAAAAAAAAAAAGTGCCTTAATATTAAAACAGCAAAATGACAGTTTGTGTATCAGATTGGCAAAATTTGAAAAGAATGCAAATATCCCAGTGGCATGGTTGTTGTAAACAGACATTTTCACACAGTTAGCAGTATCCCAGAAGCAAGTCACAAAGAGTTACTAAAATAAACCGGCAAGGTCACTCACCTGTCAACCTAGCCTGCAAGAGGCTGAGGCAAGCAAATCTCGAGTTTGAGGCCAGCTTGGGCTACACAGCAAGACAGTCTCAAATAAAAAATAACAAACATGGCTGGAGAGATTGCTTAGCAGTTAAGGCACTTGCCTGCAAAGCCAAAGGACCCAGATTCAATTCCCCAGGATCTACATAAGCCAGATGCACAGGGTGGCGCATGCATCTAAAGTTTGTGCAGCAGCTGGAATCTCTGGCACGCCTATTCTCTCTCTCTCTCAAATAAATAAATAAAATTAAAAATAAATATTAGGGCTGGAGAGTTGGCTTAGTGGTTAAGGCACTTGCCTGCAAAGCCGAAGGACCTCAGTTCAATTCCCCAGAACCCACATAAGCCAGATGCATAAGGAGGCACATGATGTTCATTTGCAGTGGCTGGAGGCTCTGGTATGCCCTCCTTCTCTCTCCCTTTTTTTTTCTCAAATAAATCAATAAAAATAAAACTATTAATAAAAAGAAATAAACAAAAAACCTGTTTTCTCATTTATAAGGACAAATTATAAACATTTATTGATAAAAATAGTACAGTAAACTTCATATACTTGTCATTTAGACATTAACTAATCTCCCACTCTCTTCACCTCTCACAAGATTATTTTGAAGCAAAACCTAGACATTATATATTTTCATCTGTAAATAGTTCAGTATTATCTCCAAAAATGACCTTTATAGTTTATATATTACCATTCCTAAATAATTAACTATTCCTTAGTATATCTGTTAGTGTTACTATTTTCCAAATTGTCTCTTTTTTTTTTTTTTTAAAGGAAGGAAAGGGTTTATTTCAGCTTACAGATTTGAGGGGAAGTTTCACCATTGTGGGGAAAGTATGGCAGAGCAGACAACTAAATATCACATGTTCTCACACCAGCTGAGAGGAAGAAGCAAGAGTGAGCTAGCTAGTACTGGAAAGGGAGGTGGGTTTTAAAATACCAAAGCCAAGGACTGGAAGAAGGTTTGAAGGTGCTAGCTTGCAAAGACTGCCAGCCCAGATTCGATTCCTAAGCCACCCATGTAAACCAGAGGCAAATTGTGGGGGGAAGCATCTGTCATTCATTTGTAGTGGCAAGAGGCCCTGGTGCACTTACACACACACACCTGCATGCACACACATACATAGACACAAGCATGTGTGCATGCTTGCATGTAGATACTGATAAATAATTTTTAACTCCCAAGGGTTGCCTCAAATGACACACCTGCTCCAGCAAGGTCCACCTTCCAAAAACTTCAAAAGCTCAAGATTAAGTATGAAGCTTAATCATAAATGCATGAGGCTATAGAGGACAGTTTACATTCAGACCACCATATTCTGCCTCTGGACCTAAGAGACATGGTCATCACATGATGCAAAATACATTCAGTACAATATTAAAAGTCTTAACCAGTCCTAACACTTATTCAAAAGTCCAAAGCCTAATGTGAGTTTCAAGGCAATCTCTTAACTGTAAGCCTGTCAATTCAAACACAAGTTATGTACTTCCAACACTTAATGGCACAGAGTAAATGTTCCCATTGCAAAAAGAAGGCATAGCAAAAAAATATTAGACCAATGCAACAGAGAAAATCATTGGGCAAACACCAAATCTTATAACTCCATGTTCAGCCCCTGGGACTCATAATGAAATCCTTTGGGCTCCTAAAGGTTTGGGCAACTTCATACCTCCAGCTGTGCTGCTTGCTTTCTGGGCAGAATTCCTGAGTCAGAAGCTTCCTTGGCAGTAGCAGTCCCATAATACTGGTATCTCCAAAATCCTAGGCTCTCTACTGCAACCCATGGTTCTTCCCCCACAACTCCATGTCATGAGCCACCATGGCTTCCATACAGGGACTATGACCCTGCTCTACATCACCTAGGGGTCATCTCCAGAAACATGTTACAATTCAATGAGCTTCTTTTTCTGCATTTTCCATACTTCCAAAACCAGTACAGGTGGGCTGCCAAATTTGGTAATTCAAGAGAAGTCAAGACTGACTTTTGAGAATTAGGAAACTCCTTCAGCATTCTTCCTTCCGACTCCTTTTTTTCCTTTTTTCTCTTTTCTTTCTTTTTAATATGGCCTCTAGCCACTGCAAATAAACTCCAGACACATATGCCACTATGTGTATCTGGCTTACGTGGATACTGGGAAATCAAACCTGGGTCTTTAGACTTCACAAGCACCTTCATGCTAAGCCATCTCTCCAGCCTTGACTCCCTTCTTTCAAAAGAATCCACACTCCTATCATCCCAGGGCTGAGAGGTGGCCCATCCTCAATGAGGGTGACCTCCTAAACAACTGCAGCTGAACTGACTACAGTGGCCAGACTAAGACTTTCATTTTATTCTGTGCTAATCTTTGTATTTTCCATACCCTTCTGGTTTGTATTTTCCTCTACCAAACACATCAATCTGTTACTTTTAAATTCAACTTTGCTTCAGTTCTCATACCTGAGTGGAATACAGGCAGAATATCAACAACTGCCTCAAGCCCTGTTGCCTAAAGAAAGTCCTCTTTCTTCTCTGAAACCTTCTTAGCCAAGCCTCTACAGGCCACAGTTCTATATGTATTCTGATCTTCCACTTCTCATCAGAATAGCTCATTAAGCTCTGATTGTAAAGTTCTTCTAGCCCAATATTCCAAATCCTTTCACAGTCTTCCTGCAAACCAGTTCCAAAGACTAAGAACCACATGGTCAGATTTATCACAATGATTAACCCCATTTCTCAGTACTAATTTTCTATTGCAGTTACCTTCTTATTGGTGGGACAAAACCACCAAACCACAGCAGCTTAATGAAGGAATAGGTTGATTTCAGCTTATAGCTTAAAGGCAAAGTTTCATCATGGCAGAGCAGACAAATGGGTATCAGATAAGCTGGGATGAAGCAGCAAGAGTGAGCTAGCTAGAAATGGCAAAGGGAGTTGTCATATCTTGTCCAGCAAGGCTCTACCTCCCAAATACTCCACCAGTCAGGGATTCAGTGTAAGGCTTAATCACAAATACATGACACTATGGGGTATCTTTTAAAATTTTTTTTGTATTTTATTTTTATTTATTTGAGAGAGAGAGACACACACAGAGAGAGAGAGAAAGAGAGAGAGAGAGAGACAGAGAGAATGAATGGGTGAGCCAGGGCCTCCATGGCAAATGAACTCTAGACATATGTACCACCTTGTGCACATGGCTTACATGGGTCCTGGGGAATTGAACCTGGGTCCTTTGGCTTTGCAGGCAAGTGCCTTAATCACTAAGTCATCTCTCCAGCCTGTCTCATTATTTCTTTTTTACATTTGCTTTTATCTCATCCAAAACAAGGTACCCAAAGATGAGCCACACATTGCTAGCAAATGCCTTTAGCCACTGAGCCATGTCTCCAGCCTGTACACCCTGCATGTGTTGTATGGCTATGTCCTTCAAGTGTCCTTTAATCTGTTAGTTACCTTCCTCTGCTTTTCCCTTGAGATTTAATGTGGGAAAAAAATCAGGGGATACAGCTTAACTAAAAGAAACTTCCCTCTCAAGTGACTCAGGAGGAACTCTGAGCATGTTCAAGAGAAAGACTAAACTCTTTCTAGAAACTTCATTTGTCAGCTTTCATAATGATGTAGTTATTTTTTTTCTTTTTTCCTCCTTTTTCCCTCAGTTCTTTTCTTTTTTTCTTGAAATAGCATCTTACTATGTTGTTCAGCCTGCTCTTGACTTGGTGAGGGCTCACACAATCATCTGGCATCAGCCTTCCTATTCCTATATATGGTTTTTTTTTGGTCTCACTCTCATCCAGGCTGACCTGGAATTAACTATGTAGTCTCAGGGTAGCCTTGAACTCACGGTAATCCTACCTCTGCCTCCCAAATGCTGGGATTAAAGGCATGCGCCACCACACCCAGCACAAACTACTTTTTAAAATTTTTTTAAATTTTATTTACTTATTTGCAAGGAGAGACAGAATGGGCATGCCAGGGCCTCTAGCCACTGCAAATGAACTCCAGACGCCTGCACCCCCTTGTGCATTTGACTAACGTGGGTCCTGGGGACTCAAACCTGGGTCCTTTGGCTTTGCAGGCAAGTGCTTTAACCACTAAGCCATCCCTCCAGCCTGCAAACTACTTTTAATTGCCGGGCTATCCCAATTTATACTGATGGGAACATGTTAGTATTATATCATGTTTTGCTTTGTTTCTTTACAGTAGCTGGAAAATGTTCTTAGTACATAAGAAACAAACATTTAGAAATGGAACAAGGCAGAGGGGAACAAGGACATTATTGGGAATCCTGATAGCAACTCTATTATCCCCAAAGGGAAAAAAGGGTTTTCATTACCTGCTGAGCTGTAGTATCCTGTTGGACGTAAGCTACCTGGCCTGGGTCTGTAAACAGAGTCTAGAGTTAAAAAAAAAAAAAAGAAGAAAATTATATATATCAGCACATCTTCAGATAGCTCACCTACACAAGAGAAGTTATTCTGCTAAGTACCAATTCTTGGGAGAGTTAGCTCAATTTATAGCTAGCAATCCTTCATTAACAAAGAAGATAAAGAAAGCCATGTTGTACTTGGCTAAGGCCTTTCATTCAAATGGCTCCATACAGATTGTATAAACTTGCCATCCTTATTTTACTACTTTACTCTCACACAAAGCCTCTCTTAAGGAAGGAGTTACAGATAATTAAAAAGGCATGTCATGAAAACATAAAAAACATACCACACACAGAGTTCATATGTTCACACCAACACCATGCACAGGGAAAAATCTGTGAATCAGTGAAAATGTATACAGAGATATAGAAAGGTACAGAATAGTATTAAAACCATAAAATTTATAATTCTTTAAAATATAAACACATGTTAACTTCAGAAGAGAAGCAGAAGGAACATAACTTGGATTTGCTACCACATATTTTAATTTTTGGATAAAGCCAATAGTTATAACAACAGCAACAACAATAAAGAAACCTAATCATGCCGGGCGTGGTGGCGCACACCTTTAATCCCAGCACTAGGGAGGCAGAGGTAGGAGGATCGCCGTGATTTTAAGGCCACCCTGAGACTCCATAGTGAATTACAGGTCAGCCCGAGCTAGAGTGAGACCCTACCTCGAAAAACCAAAAAAAGAAAGAAACCTAATCATTATAAACACAAAGGAAACTCTTCAAGATTTTAATGTGGAGGCACCATGATTAGTATCTTCAATCCAGGAAAAAAAAAATTCTCTTTAGCAAAGCTTTTTAAAGCCTTTAATTTGTCCAACACTTTAACTTGTGCCACCATACCCGGCTTTGGACATTCTTTACATAAACTATCTGGTTGTGTTTCTATTTAGAGGACTAACACTAAGCCAAAGCTTTCCAAGCTCCATCTGAGTAGTTGGCAAGTTCTTCACAATACAGACTCACACTGCAATGGTGAGGTGAGCCTCATTTCTTCTTAGAAGTGACTTGGTCACTTTATTAATTATTGCATAAGAGCATTTTTTTAAATTTTTATTTATTTATTTGAGAGTGACAGGCAGAGAGAGAAAGAGGCAGACAGAGAGAGGGAGAGAGAATAGGCGCGCCAGGGCCTTCAGCCACTGCAAACGAACTCCAGACGCGTGCGCCCCCTTGTGCATCTGGCTAACGTGGGTCCTGGAGAATCAAGCCTCAAACCGGGGTCCTTAGGCTTCACAGGTAAGCGCTTAACCACTAAGCCATCTCTCCAGCCCGCATAAGAGCATTTTTTATGACAAGAGCCTATTACAAAAATTATGCAATTTGTTTTATTAAAAACAAATTCTAGGGCTGGAGAGACGACTTAGAAGTTAAGGCACTTGTTGGCAAAGCCAAAGGACCCAGGTTCAATTCCCTAGTACCCATACAAAGCCACATGCACAAGGTGGTGCATGTGTCTGAAGTCCATGCGCCCATTCTCTCTCTTTTTCTCTATCAAATAAATAAAATACTAAAAACAAATTCTAAAGGTTGAGAGTTTAGTTCAGTGGTAGAACATGTCCTTTGTATGCACACAGGCACAAGGTTAAAAGGCAAAAATGAAGAAATTATTTGTGATAATAATACAATGTGTTGCATACTTGCTAGATCTTAAACATCTATTTAGGTGTGTGTAAGAGACATTGTGTGGGGCACATATGCACTGTACATACAATGTAACTCATCAAAAAGATTGAAGGATGGGCTGGAAAGATGGTTTAGCCATTAAGGTACTTGCCTGCAAAGCCTGAGGGCCCAGGTAGTTCCCCAGTACCCATGAAAGCTAGACACACAAGGTGGTACATGCATCTGGAGTTCGTTTGCAGTGGCTAGAGGCCCTGGCATGCCCGTACTCAATCTCACTCTATCTGCCGCTTTCTTTCTCTCTCTCAAATAAATAAATAAAATATTTTTAAAACAAAGACTGAAGGAGGGCTGGAAGAATGGCTGAGTGGATAGAGGCATTTGCTTACAAATCCTGACAGCCCAGGTTCAATTCCCCAGTACACACATAAAGCCAAATGTACAAAGCAGCACATGCATCTAGAGTTCACTTACAATGGCAAGAGGACTTCGCATACCTATTCTCTCTTTCACATTTGTATTCTCTCTCTCTCCTTACATAAAAATAAATAAATAAGACTGAAAGAGCTGGTAGCACATGCACTCTGGAGGTTGAAGTAAAAATATTGCCTTGAATTCAAGGCCAGCCTAGGCTAGAGTGAGACTCTGCCTTAAGCAAACAAAACCACTGAAAGTAACCTACATAATCTAACTTCTCAGGAGAAGAGTCTCCCAGTACTAAATGCTTTGGGTTTAAACCCTGCATTCAAAAATAAATAAATATATCTTTAAGAACACTTAGCACATTGTAAAGTACTAACAGTGTTTGTGGAATATCTATACCACTCATTTGGAAACTCCAAGTCACTGGCAAAAAAATTAAAGTAGCTATAATTGTATAGATTTTACCAGCAAAACACACTGAGGCTTCTTTTCTTTTTCTCCTTTTTATTGTTATTCTTTGCATGTGAATGTGTGTGTGTTCCTGTGCATGTAGATACACATGTATGTGCATGCCTGGCCTCTATAATAGTCCTATAAATCCATGAGTTATTAGTAAACAGCAGTTAATAAGCTAGTAAGATCCTTTATTTACACATTTAACTGAAATAATCTTTACATTTTCATCAAGCCATCTTTGATTAAGAACTAAATGCCTGGTTGTAGAGACTCAGGAAAGGCAAAACATGAATACTCCCATCAATGGTCATGGTATAGAAGAGGTGGTAGGAGACTAATGCTCTAACTCCTCATTACACTCAATTTAAACAAAAGAACTATCTCTTTTTCCAGCTCAGTGGGTTAAAAGCTCCTTGCCAGCACAAAGCTTATCTACATCACAGCATCTAGTACAATGACTGGCAGAGAGCAAACATAAGTAATTGCATTACTTAATAAATAAGTGAAAAATCCTTCACATGCCTGTGCAGCTTCCACTGGGTGGATATATACAAGTGTATGCTCTGGACCATCCACGGACGTGTAGGAGGCACCATCTGCTGTGTATACCACCTGCTGGGGTGGACGAACCTGGTCATCGGTGTAGACAATCTGAGCCACAGTTCCAGCATCTGGAACAAAGTGCACCTAGGGCAAAAAGCAGTAGAGTATGTAGTAACTAGCCCTACACAACATAAATCCCATAAAGGCCAACCACAAACACTTGAGCTTCTGAAACACCCCCAATGAAAGAAGGACTGAGGTGCCTTCATCCATGCTGAGCTAGTGAGTAGGAAGCAGTATGCAAGGACCCTGCTACTGATTTACTGCTAATGAGAAGCAACTGGCTTGAATCCCTTTGCCTCAAAAGTCCAGTGCAGATAATACTTCTGGAGAGCCATGGGGGAACAGTTAATTGATCCTGGAAAAGTGACTGTAGGTTCCTGCATGACACCACCAAAAAAACACAAAATATGTATTATTCTGCAATGTGGAAAAAGATGTCAAAACTCAAAAGCCAGGTGCTCTTAACACATCATAAAAATTCTATTCATAACAAATTGTGCATCTCAGCAGACACA
Source organism: Dipus sagitta (assembly GCA_036346955.1). Taxonomy (NCBI): domain Eukaryota; kingdom Metazoa; phylum Chordata; class Mammalia; order Rodentia; family Dipodidae; genus Dipus; species Dipus sagitta. The sequence goes on along the minus strand of CM070772.1, from coordinate 79,448,100 downwards.
TTATAATAAGGTCACTTTCTTTCCACGAGTTCTTTCGGACATGGACACGCTGGGTTTTTATCGGGAAATGTCACTGCATCAATTACTGGATGCACTTCTTCCTTGCTAGCTAGGTGAAAAAGTAGAAAACCCCAATAAAGTACTTTTAAGAGATCCTGGTCAAGTACTTCAAATGTCACCAAAGTAATTTATCTTCTACCTCCCAAGACCTAAAAGCAAATCTGAGTATTGTAAACTACTCTCTGAGTGGTCAGCTGGAGGATGGCATCTGTGAAGGCTACAGCTTGGCACATGGCCTAATGCCTGGCACTGAAGGTCTGGATGCAGATGGCTAACATACACATTTGGGAAAGAATTTATGTACTGATGTTGAAATTAGGCACTCTTAGAATCTTTACTCTTCTACTAAGTTGGCACTGAACCTAATGTTTCTATATCAGTTTTCTCTGTGGAATCTAGAAGGTAGGGATTAAGAGATTCCAAAGATGACATATATTAACCAAATCCTCAGAAAGAGAGGTCAAGAGTTAGGGAGCAGCATGAAAATACAACAAACTTCACTTCTAAATGATTACTTTTGTCCTCTACATACACTTAATTTACACATGAAGACAAAGCCTTCATATGGGGAAATGAGCCTCATTGTTTGCATAGCTTTCATTACTGTAAGATAATCTTGTGACTTCAGATTCATAATCTCGTAATATTTGATTTGCTCACTGACATCAGAACCATGAACCACTAGTTTCAGTGCTATAAAAGGGAAAGGAAGCCGCGCGTGGTGGCGCATGCCTTTAATCCCAGCACTCGGGAGGCAGAGGTAGGAGGATCGCCATGAGTTCGAGGCCACCCTGAGACTCCATAGTGAATTCCAGGTCAGCCTGGGCTAGAGTGAGACCCTACCTGGGGAAAAAAAAAAAAAAAAAACCTTCCGGTTAAGATGGTGGCTTAGGAACCACACCAAAGCACAAAGCAGCCTAGGGGAGAAAAAGCCAAGGAATACCCAGCAAAATATACACTTTTACTAAAAAGTGAGGTGTATAAGAAATTAAAATGGCAGCAGAGAAGTAGGAGAGATCCAGGGCATCCAGAGCATCCAGAGCCCACACACGCAGGCCTTAGCAGCTCCTGCAGCAGCTGCTCTGGCGGCAGCAGCAGCAGCAGAAGCAGCGACTCCGGCACTGGCTCCGGCTCCGGCTCCTGCATTGGCAGTGCCGGCTCCAGCAGCAGCAACAGCGGTGGATCCAGTAGCAGCAGCAGCAGCGGCGGCAGCTACAGCAGTGGTGGAACCAGCAGCAGCAGCAGCGGCTACAGCAGCAGCAGCTTCAGCAGCGGCAGAGGCAGCAGTGGCAGTGCCAGGTCTGTGGGGCCACAGCTGCCAGGCTCGGCTTGCCCCACAGGAAAAGCCAGTGACCAGCTCCAGAAAACAGAATAGTGGTCCAGCGATCCAGCCAGCCTACTTGAACCCACAGGGCACCAAAGAGGGACGCAAGCAGAGCGCAGCATAACTGAGACCAAAATCATCCAAAAAGGTAACTGGGATTGCACCAGGGAAGGGTCTCACCTGGTCACAAGCTTACTTGGAACCCTCAACAGACCAGAAATCTTAACCTCTTGTTGATAGAGGATCTGGTTGTTATAATACCTACTCTTGCATAAATACTCAGTGCTGCTTTTCATTGAATGTGTACATTGTTTACTTATATTTTAGAATCTATTTGTATTTTGTTCCACTTAGCCTACTTGAGTACTCCCATAGCAGGCAAACCCAACCCCTAGGAAGACCTTTGTAGATACTCTGAGAGTCTTAAGAGCCACACCTAACACCTTAAGCTCCTACCCTGAAGATATATAACATCAGATCAATTGATACAGCTAAGAATACCCAGCTAGCTAGAAAATCCAAGCATTAACTTAATCCAAGATGTAAAAGTATATACATTATAACACAAGAAACACTAAAAAGCAAGACAATATAAATTCACCAAAAAGTATTAATGCATCAGAAATGACCTCCAGTGAGAATGAGTTCGAGGAAACGCATGAGAAAGATTTCAAAAGAATGATTGTAAATATGCTCAAAGAAGTCAAAGAAGAAATCAAAGGAATCAAAGAGGAAATCAAAGGAATCAAAGAAGACACAGGACACCAATTTAATGAAATAAAGAAGTCAATACAAGACATAAATAAGGAAATAGAAATAATAAAGAAAAACCAGTCAGAATTACAAGCAATGAAGAACACAAGTCAATGAAATAAAAAACTCTGTAGAAAGTCTCACCAGTAGAATGGATGAAGGAGAGGACACAATATCTATGCTAGAAGACCAGGTGGCAGATCTAATACAGTCCAACAAAGAGAAAGACAAACTAATAGAAAAGTATGAATGGGAATTTCAAGATATTCAGGACACTATGAAAAGATCAAACATAAGAATTCAGGGCATAGCAGAAGGAGAAGAATTTCACTCCAAAGGCATAGTAGACGTCTTCAACAAAATCACAGAAGAAAACTTCCCCTAAATTGGGAAAGAGGTGCCAATGCAGATACAGGAAGCCTTTAGAACCCCAGCCAGACAACACCTGGAAAGAACCTCTCCTCGCCATATTATAATCAAACTACCAAACACACAATCCAAAGAAAAAATATTGAAAGCAGTTAGAGAGAAAAATCCAGTTACCTACAAAGGCAAGCCCATCAGGATTACAGCAGATTACTCAACACAAACTTTAAAACCCACAAGGGATTGGAGTGATGTATTCCAAGTTCTGAAAGATAACAATTGTCAACCAAGGTTACTTTATCCTGCAAAGTTATACATTCAAATAGACAGAGAGAGCCAGGCATGGTGGCGCACGCCTTTAATCCCAGCACTTGGGAGGCAGAGGTAGGAGAATCGTCATGAGTTCGAAGCCACCCTAAGACTACATAGTGAATTCCAGGTCAGCCTGTAATAGTGTGAGACCCTACCTCGAAAAACCAAAAAAAAAAAATAGAGAAATAAGGACATGCCATGACAAAAGCAGGCTAAAAGAGTATTTGAAGACAAAACCAGTTCTACAGAAAATACTTGAAAGAATCCTCCATGCCGAAGACAAAGAAAAGCACACACATAAGGAACCTGGAAAAAACAAAAAATACTCAAATACTAGTTAACACAAGAGAGCAAAGGCAGAACCAGAACTACAAAAAAAAAAAAAAAAAGGGAAAGGGCTTTTTCCTCAAAAGATGAGCCACCCACGTTTTCCCACCTGGCTTTCCTCACTCAGATGCTGTAAGAACTATGAGAATCAGAACTCCCAGCCAAGAGCAGAAATGACTGCAAAGGAAAGGGGGTAATGGAGGCTCCTGCTCTCAACTCCCTGTGGTCTGCTAACCCAAAGACAGGGGCTCTGGTCACACACATCTTGCATAGACTTTCTTCTGTTTTGATTTTTGATACGATATATAACTTCATGAATGTTGTCTTTTAAAGAGTTCTATAAAGGGGCTTTACCCCCTCTCACCTCTCTCATGGTGGGAGCTCTCTGTACTTCCTTGTCTTTCCTTCTCTTAATCTAATAAAGTCTCTCTATACCTTAAAAAAAAGAGTTTCTTTATAATCATGGAAAATATTAATAAAAATTGAGAAAAAAATTTTAAAAAAAAAGAGTTTCTGTGAGAAAAGTAGCATTCTCAATTATCCCATTGAAAACATCCCTGGGAGAGCTTTTTTTTGAAAGCTTCAGACTGAAACCTTTAAATCATAACAACAGACCATTTTGGAGCTGTGGAAATGACTTAGTGGCAGGCCTAACCACACGGGTTCAATTCCCTAATACCCATGTAAAGCCAGATGCACAAGGTGGTGCATGTGTTTGGAGTTTGTTTGCAGTGGCTGGAGGCCCTGGCATGCCCATTCTCTCTCTCTTTCTCCCTCCCCCTCTCAAATAAATAAATAAGTAAAATATTTTTAAAATGTACATATAAATAAAGCATATGTAATCCTACTTTTTTGGACAATGGAACACTCAGGAGCCATAGATTGTTGCTAGAAAATTTTCAGTGCCAGGGATGGGATATCTTCCAGTGAGTTGTTGGCCAGGGAGGTCCCTGATGCCCCCAAAACATTATAGGCCATTGCCGAGGCCCTTGGTTTCCCACCAGGAATAGATGGTAAGACCCTACTGCTGAAGACTCCATATACTTGGGCTGCAAGGCCACTGAGAAATCTTGCTGGATCTGAGCTGATAACCTCCTCCATGTAGACCAGCTGAGAGAAAGCTGGAAGAAGCCATTCTGCATGCAGTTCAATGGGAGAAAGAGAAATCACCAGTGAAGATACTCATCAATGGACACTGCAAGCCTTATAATTGGCCAGCCAGGCCAAATGAGCCAACGGGTGCAATAGTGGCACGTCTGTTATGGGGGAAACCAACGGCCCTCTAATTGGACTGGAGGCCCACTCCATGGGAAGGGAATACATCCCTGATACTGAAAACTTAAAACAGGGGTAGTCATGAGCTCTAGGGGTGTAATGTCTGCTGTTGTCTGGCCAAATGTATATACTATGCTTATCAAACTGCCCAGTAAGCACTTCTGTTAATGTTCACACCCTTATATTAATGCTACTCTCAGTTTTGGTTGAGGATCTTCTCTTTTCAGATGGCAGTGACCTTGGGATGACTCAGAAGGTATCATGGTGATGGAAAGAAATGACCACAATGCTCAGTACTGCAATATCTCTATCACACCTTCCAAGGCTCAGGGTCTAATGCATAAGAGGTGGTGGAAAGAATGTAAGAGCCAAAGGAAGGGCAGGACTCCACACAACATGCTCCCTCCAGACACAAAATGGCCTGGATATCCATGGCCTCACAGTGCCTGACACTACATGCATAAGACCATCATAAGAGGAGGAAAAGATCAAGACATCAAAAGTAAAAGAGAGACTGATTGAGATGGGGAGGGAGTATGATGGAGAGTAGAGTTTCAAAGGGGTAAGTGAGGGGAGGGAGGGTATTACCATGGGGTATTTTTTATAATCATGGAAGTTATTAATAAAAATAAATAAATAAAAAATAAAAAGACCATCTTTGGGCTGGACAGATGGCTTAGCAGTTAAAGCATTTGCCTGCAAAGCCAAAGGATCCCGGTTTGGTTCTCCAGGACCCACGTAAGCCAGATGCACAAGGGGATGTATACATCTGGAGTTCATTTACAGTGGCTAGATGCCCTGGTGTGCCCATTCTCTCTCTCTCTCTTCCCCCTTCTCTCAAATAACTAAATATTATATATATATATATATATATATATATATATATTTTTTTTTTTTTTTTGGTTTCTCGAGGTAGGGTCTCACTCTAGCCCAGGCTGACCTGGAATTCACTATGGAGTCTCAGGGTGCCTCGAACTCATGGCAATCCTCCTACCTCTGCCTCCCGAGTGCTGGGATTAAAGGTGTGCGCCACCACGCCCGGCTAAATATATGTATTTTTAAAAAGACCATTTTTATCTTACCACAATATTGGTTAAATTTGATAATCCTTACATATTTAAGCATTTCAAGTTGAACTTTTAAAAAAATATTTTTTTAACATTTATATTTATTTATTTGTTTGACAGAGAAAGAGGGAGAGAGTGAGCAAATGGGCGGGCCAGAGCCTCTAGCCACTGCAAACGAACTCCCAGACGCATGCACCCCCTTGTGCATCTGGTTAATGTGGGTCCTTGGGAATCAAACCTGGGTCCTTTGGCTTTGCAGGCAAATGCCTTAATGCCTAAGTCATCCCTCCAGCCCTCAAGTTGAACTTTTTGATCTTGATGATGGTACTATGATTATGTACTTTAATGAAAAACTGTACCAAAACTTCACTTTTCTCCTAGTGTAAGCAATTAAGTTTTAGCCAGGTGGGGTAGCACACACCTTTAATCCTAGTACACACCTTCAATTCTATCACTGTGAGTTAAAGACCAGCCTGGGACTAGAGAATGAATTTCAGGTCAGCCTGGGCAAGACCCAACCTCAAAAAGCAAAGTTTTATACTTTGAATGTATATAAATCATGGCTCCTATAGACCCTTATCCACCCCAAAATTCAAATCTATAAAAAAAATATTAAAGAATTGCCTTTCCTAAGAAGAGTCAAAAGGATGTGCAAGTGATCCTGATAGCAGTTGAAAAGCCAAGGACTTTGAGTACCAAGCAGTTGTTTGAATGAGTGTCTAGCCAGCAACAGTGATGCCTCTTAAAGGGACAATTTGCATTTAAGATTCACATTCTAAATTTAAAAGGAAAGACCACTCATTTTATGAACACACCTTGGACTTCATTATTGACAAAACTGAAACAGTATCCTGGCTGATCTGAAAGATGCAAACAATGGCTTGAGGTTGTCCAGAACCAATAACATAGAAGAGAGCAGGAGAGTGAAACAGATTCCACCAGGAAGGTGCAGAGAAGATGAAGCCTAAAAGTGATAGATGAGTGATTCTAACTACGCAGAACAACATTCCCACTCTTCACGTGTGTTCATTTCACCTCCCTTCAGGCCACTCATCATTACAGAGGGGCTGGCATATCTTTAGCTGTTAGTAAACCATTCTACTAAAGCACTGCTCTCAACAGCAAGCTGGAAGAGGTCACCCTTCACCTGTGTAGTGTTCTGTTCATGGTCTGCAGATGTTGGCCACACGTGTGAGCTTTCATCTTTGGAATCCATCTTCTGCAGGACAGCACCAAATTAGAGCCCCTACAGTAGCAGCAGCAGCAGCCCAGGGTGGAGTACAGTCATCTGTCCAGTGCACATGTGTTCATGAAGGACAGAAAGATCTCTACAACATGCCTGAAAAAATGACAGGAAAGAAACCATGATTTAAATGGATGCATATATTTGAACAAGTTATTTTCAAACATGAAGAGAAAAAAAAGCTTTGGTAAAAAGCAAAGCTGGGGGGGGGGGGAGGAAAGGTTGGAGAGAGATGACTTAGCCATTAAGATGCTTGCCTGTGAAGCATATGGACCCAATTCTCCCATACCCACGTAAGCCAAATACACATGGAGACGCATATGTCTGGAGTTCATTTGCAGTGGCTAGAGGCCCTGGTGCGCCCATTCTCTCTCTCTCTCTGTCTCTTTCTCTCTCTGTCTCTCAAATAAATAAAATAATTTTTAAAAGCTGGGTGTGGTGGCACATGCCTTTAATTCCAGTACTTGGGAGGCAGAAGTAGGAGGATCAACATGAGTTCAAGGACATCCTGAGACTACAGGTCAGCCTGAGCTAGAGTGAGACCCTATCTCAAAAAAAAAAAAAAGGCTACACAGGCCAGGTGTGGTGGTGCATGCCGAGGCAGAGGTAGGAGGATCAAACTAAAAAGAAAGCAACACACACCTGGGGAGATGGCTCACTGGTTAAAGGCACTTGCTTGCAAAGCCTATAACCAGGGTTTGATTCCCCAGTACACACATAAAGCCAGATGCACAATGTGTTAGATGCATCTGGAGTTCGCTTGCAGTGGCTAGAGGTCCCTGGCACTCCCAAATCCTCTCTTTCTGTCTTACTCTGTCTCTCCCTTTCAAATAAAGAAATAAAAGTATTTCTAAAATAAAAAGCAACAATTTAGGCATATAGGTAATAATGAAGATGTTGTGATATGTGCTACATGTAATATATACTTGTTATAAGCAACTATTAATGGTTAAGTGTATATAGAATGTAACCCTCATTAAAGCTAAATGGATACATACAAACATACATATATGGTTTGTTTATTTATTTTGGTTTTCCGAGGTAGGGTCTTACACTATCCCAGGCTGACCTGGAATCCACTGTGTAGTCCCATGCTGACCTCAAACTCAGAGCAATCTTCCTACCTCTGCTGGGGCTAAAAGCATGCACCACCACACCCAGTTTAAATGGCTATATTATGCCCACCAAATTGCCTCTGAATAGTTATGTTTATTCCTATATATTAATGTTATTCTCACTTTTGGCTAGAGAAGCTTCTCTTTTCAGATGGTAGTGTCCAATGGGGAGACTCAAAACTCATCAAAGTGTTGAGAAGAAGTGATAATGGGGTATTCTGAATCAGCCAGGCACACACCTTTAATCCAAGCACTTGGGAGGCAGAGGTGGGAGGACTGCCATGAGTTCAAGGCCGCCCTGAGACTACATAGTGAACTCCAGGTCAGCCTATCTCAAAAAATGAAAAAATCAAAAACAATAACAGCAACCAAATTTCTGAATCAGGGGCTGGAGAGATGGCTCAGTAGTTAAGGTGCTTACTTGCAAAGCCAAAGGACCCAGTGTTAACCCAGAATTCGTGAAAATAAAGAACACCAACCACAAATTATGACCAAATTGAAGCAAGTTTTTAATTGTGCACAATCGAGCTGGTTCAGTGGCTGCTTCCCTAAGGTGGGAGTGTAGAGAGCAGCCCTGAGTCAGCTTCTCAGGCTCTATTTATTTATTTATTTATTTTTATTTATTTTTGTTTTTTCGAGGTAGGGTCTCACTCTAGCTCAGGCTGACCTGGAATTCACTATATAGGCTCAGAGTGACCTCGAACTCATGGCAGTTCTCCTACCTCTGCCTCCCAAGTGCTGGGATTAAAGGTGTGTGCCATCATGCCCGGCTCTCAGGCTCTTTTTATAGCGCAAAACCATAGAAAATCACAGGATAGGGGGTTTCAGAGGCAAGTAAGCATGGTGACAGAAGCAGACCAATCGTTACAGTTGAACTACTTCCCGGAACGTTATGAATACACAATTGTGGGAGCAGTAACCAGGGAACAATTTGTGGCCCTAGCTCAGACATAGAAACTTAGAGAAACAGAAACTTAGTCACTATATCAAAATGGGTCTTGTTAAGATGAAGTCAGGTTGGCTCTTCATTCTCCCCTTTTCTTATGTATTACTGTCAAACTTTTGATAGTGAGTTTCTACTTCCATTGGCTGTATTGGTTGATAATGTTTGCAAAGAGCAAGTATTTTAGTAGTTTCTATCAGTCTGAATACAAAATTAGTAATATCCCAGAGAATGCATGACCCAATTGTTAGGGCAAGTAAGACAAGTAGTGAAGAGCCCTCTGCAGCTGAAATAAGAGTAGCTAACCAGAGCTGCAGAGATGGCTTAGTGGTTAAGGCCCTTGCCTGCAAAGCCAAAGGACCCAGGTTCAGTTCCCCAGGAACCACATGAGCCAGATGCACAGGTTGGCACATGTGTCTGGGGTTCCTTTGCAGTGGCTGGATGCCCTGGCATGCCCACTCTTTTTCTCTGCCTCTTTCTCTCTCAAATAAATAAATAAATAAAAATAGAGCCAAGCGTGATGGCACATAGCTTTATGCACTTGGGAGGCAGAGGTAGAAGGATCACTGTGAGTTTGAAGCTACCCTGAGACTACCCAGTTAATTCCAGGTCAGCCTGGGCCAGACTGAGCCCCTACCTCAAAAAAACAAACAAACAAACAAACAAACAAAAAAGAGTGGTTAATCAGGAGGACCAATTGAACAAACATTGATAACCAGTTACCTCTTTGGGATTCCTTTAGCTACCGACAAAGATAAATTCAGCTTCTTAGCAGTTAACTTTTACAGTGACTTCACACTTTTCTTATCTTTCCAGTCATTATCTCTTATATTCTAACATGTAATTTTTAAAATCTGGCACAGTGGACACCATGTCCTGTTTTTGTTCTTATCTCATGTTGAATTCCTGAAGCTTTTGTCATGCATAGACTAGTCAGTCAGCTTTTGGAGTGACTAGAGCAGAGCTGTAGTCCCCTTGTCAGGACAGGGGTAGTTGTCCATGGAAGCTTGACTTGAAGTGGGTTCCTGGTAATCTGTTAGCTGCTATAATCAATCAGTTGAGGACATTGTCCTCTTGGCTCTGGTGCCATGAATCTATACCCCTTGGTTGATGGGTATGTGGGTCCCCTTGTGTTACAAATTTTAAGGGAGTACCATTGATGGCAAGAGAATTTGGTTTACCTCTATAAATCTGGGCAAAGAGACACCTTTGAACACCCAGTATCACCCACATCAGCAAGTTTAAATAGCTAGAATTCTAAGTTGTTTTTACATGTTAGGATGGGGGTCTGAGATCTATCCTTAGTGATATACCTCCTTTAATAAGACATATCAGGGATAGCTTGGACTAATATAAATCAATAACTATCAGGTAAACATAACCAGTGAGGACAATTTTTGGAATTTTTATTTAAAGGCAACAGTGGCTGATTAATCAGGGATAGGCAGAGGCAGAAGGTGTGAATTAATGTTAGAGTTTAGTATTGTAAGCCAGCATCATGATGACAGGGGAGCCTATTAGTCTGAATCTTTGTTTATATTGTAATATTTTATGGTTTTTTTATTGGGTGATTAAGACCATGTACACTGCCAGAATTAACTATATATTTTGGAGGTCGGTCAATAATGGCATTGTAGGAGAGACTTTTAGGGACCTGTGAGGAGTTCTATGACTCTCAGCATTATCATCTGCTAGGATAAGTCAAGGCCATGCTGACCAAGTGGCCCTCCCTCTTTTGGGAAGCCTGGAGGACTGTTCCCCGCACACCCTCCCCCGATGTGACTCTCCTGTTGCAGATATACCAACTTGGAATTCATCTCTGGGTCTCCTTATCCTCTCTGATCAAGAAGACAGGTGACTTACCAGAAACTAGAAGTTAGCAAGTATCCCATCATCTTCTGTGGCCTTCTGACCTGGGAGTAGGAACCAAAATAGTGGTTATCCTTTTAACTCCAATGTTTTCAATTGACTTTGGCTTCTATATATGGTTATAAATTACTTATAGAGACTGTTCATATCTCATTAGTAAAACAGATTTAGTTAAAAAGGTGTAGAACATATCTGGTTAGAAAGACAGATCTGGACAGAAAATGACACAATAGTTTAAAATCATTCTGGGGCTGGAGGAATGGATTAGCAGTTAAGGAACTTGCCTGAGAAGCCAAAGGACCCAGGTTCAATTCCCCAGGACCCATGTAAGCCAGATGCACAAGGTGGCACATGTTTCTGGAGTTTGTTTTCAGTGGCTGAAGGCCCTGGAGCACCCATTCTCTCTCTATCTGCCTCTTTCTCGCAAATAAATAAATAAAATAAAACAATTAATTTTTAAAATATAAATAAAAATAAAATCATTGTGATTAATATTTAAGTTTAGTTGTCAGGTGACAGTGTAAGTTATATCTAGAACATAGAAAACATACACATTTTATCTTTTAAGCATCTGTCAGTTATAAGTACAGGCAGAACATTTTAGCAGCCCTGAAAGTAATGTTTTATCTTTTTTTTTTTTTTTTTTTTTTTTTTGGTTTTTCAAGGTAAGGCCTCACTCTAGTCCAGGCTGACCTGGAATTCACTATTTAGTCTCAGGGTGTCCTTGAACTCACACTAATCTTCCTACCTCTGCCTCCCAAATGCTGGGATTAAAGGCATGCACCACCACACCCAGCTTATCAATTACTTTTAACAATAACTTTAAGCCAATTGATCTGATCTAGATATTATATGTTAGGAAAAGATAAGACAGTATAAAAACTTGGAATCTATGTTTGAAAACAACTTTGGCTAGTCTGTATACCTATGCAGGTATTAAATATTTCCCAAATTGAAACAGAACAGTAGTTTAAGATTATCTTTTTAGGGCAGGAAACATGACTTAGCTGTCAATATATCTACAAGCAATGAACTTACTTAAGTAAAACCTTGACTGAGACTGCTTATATGTAGCTTAAGAATAAAGTCAAACCTGTTCATTGTTAAGCTAGCCTGATTTTAACATACATTAGAGATATTACAATAGACACAAAGTAATTTTTTTTTTTTTTTTTGTGGTTTTTCGAGGTAGGGTCTCACTCTAGTTCAGGCTGACCTGGAATTCACTGTCATCTCAGGGTGGCCTCGAACTCATGGCAATCCTCTTACCTCTGCCTCCCAAGTGCTGGGATTAAAGGCGTGCGCCACCACGCCCGGCACAAAGTAATTTTTAAATAAGTATCTTTAACTATTGAACCATTTTATCGCTTAACATAAAGCAATATTTTTGACTGTTAGAATATATGAAGCTTAGACAAACCATATTAACATTGTTTGTATATAGCAGTTTTCTCTAGGACATGGGGAACTTTCTCAGTTTTCTAAGAACAAAGTCACAATGACTAAGTCACCTTTGATAAAATTTAGGTTATAACCTCAGTGATAACCATCCAGCAAAACCAGCATGAAAAGACAGAAACCATTTTAAAATTATAGGGTTCTAGCTAGGCATGGTGGTGCATGCCTTTAATCCCAACACTTGGGAGGCAGAGGCAGAATCACTCTGAGCTGAGGCCTGCCTGGGACTACAGAGTGAGTTTCAGGTCAGCCTGAGCTATAGTGAGACCCCCTACCTCAAAAAAAAAAATAAATAAATAAATAAAAATTATCCTTGCCTTTAATTTTTTTAAAAGAAAAAACACATTAAGGGAAAAACTTTAGATAATTTTTAAGGTTTTTTTTTATGACCTGACTGGCCAAAAATAACATTAAGTAAATGAAATGTAAGATCTAAAAGTTTTACATATATATATATTACTAATGATTCGTTCCACTGAACAGTTTTGTTTATTGATAGCCAAACATCATGGATTTTGTATAAACCAGATTACAATATTCTGATACCTGGAATGGTCTGATACTGACAAAAAGTAGAGTTCACATATTTAAGGCACATGAGGCTACAGAGAGTAAACTACGAACACAAGATCTGCTAACAGAATTTAAAATAAACAAGAAATCTACATTACATAGTAACATTTTTGGCTTAAATATGAAGACATGAAAAACTTTACAATTTTTAAAGCTTATCAGAATCAGGATAACTTTATATAATATAGATAGATACATAGATAGATGATAGATCGATTTATTTAGCACTTGTAAAGCTAAATAAGCCAGGCGTGGTGGTGCACGCCTTTAATCCCAGCACTCGGGAGGCAGAAGTAGGAGGATTGCCATGAGTTCGAGGCCACCCTGCAACTCCATAGTGAATTCCAGGTCAGCCTGGGCTAGAGTGAGACCCTACCTCGAAAAACCAAAAAGCAAAAACAAAAAAAAGCTAAATAAGATGTCCACCCAAGCCGGGCGTGGTGGTGCACGTCTTTAATCCCAGCACTCAGGAGGCAGAGGTAGGTGGATCACCGTGAGTTCGAGGCCACCCTGAGACTCCATAGTGAAGTCCAGGTCAGCCTGGGCTAGAGTGAGACCCTACCTCGAAAAACAAAAAAAAAAACAAAACAACAAAAAAAAAAGATGTCCACCCAATCTATTAGTCAGGTCCTACAGTCAATTTAGCTATATTTAATATACCCAAAGAATAGAGGAACTGGTCTAAACTGCTATGATCTAATGAAAAAGGAGACAAGTCTCACGAAAAAGAGAGAAAATGGGCATGCCAGGGCCATTTGTCATTTCAAGCAATCTCCAGATGCATGTTCCACTACATGTGTCTGGCTTTGCAAAGAAGCACCTTTAACTGTTAAGCCAGAAAGAAATCTTTTTAATCTCCTCCAAATTAATTTTATAAAACTATACTGAAATTAAATATACATAAAACCTCATGACATAATCTATAACTACTTAGATCTTAACTTTATAATTTTGCCTGCAGCACTTTGGTGAACTTACTCAACAATGACATAAGTTGACTCTAAAGTATTAAGACTGTGATTGTTGGAAGAATTGAGGAATAGTTCCCAAGTGTATGACAGATAAATGCTTTCAGTGTCTCCAAATGTGGTCTGTTTGCCTTATAAAATAGGAAGACAGAGTAAATAATTACGAGATTTTTTGAGGCAGAGTTTTAGATATAATAACCTTAGAAGAGAATTAAATATTAATGAACCAATTTTAACTTTAAGATTTAGTTAAAAGGTTGACAAATAGAGGAACCTAGCTAACTTGGTTGAGTACTCTAAAGTCAGTCTTTTACAACCATTATCATGACCAGATTAACATCAATGAGTTAAAGTTTTAAGTTTTGTTTTTAATACTTTTATTTATTTATTTGAGAGAGAGAGAGAAAGAGAATGGGCGCACCAGGGCTTCCAGTCACTGCAAACAAATTCCAGATGCATGGGCCCCCTTGTGCATCTGATTTATGTGGGTCCTGGAGAATTGAACTGGGATCCTTCAGCTTTGCAGGCAAACGCCTTAACCACTAAACCATCTCTCTAGCCTAGTTTTAAGTTTTCAATTTACAACCTGAATACCATAGCAATTTACCACCACCTGTCAGGGCCATCCTTTGTTAGTCTGATGTAAGCCCTAGGTTAATAGTTTATATCTCAACAAGTCTGTAATCTGCTTAAGTACTTTAAGATTTAGTTAATCAACTTTGTCTTTAATCTTCTGTTTATTTATATCTTCATTTACATACTTTTACTCTACAATCTATGTAACAATCTTTTTTATCAAACATTTAATATCCAACATTTAGTTTTCTCTCTTTATTTTCTTTACGCAGTTTATCTTATAATTACCAACAAAAAACTGTTATTGTCCTTACCATAAGACTTTTAATATGACCACTTAAGTTTTTTTTTTTCTTTCTTGAAAGGCTTTTTGAATTAACTCTGTATAGAAGAGTAGATCAGATTTGATTTATATTATTTACCCAGAATATCCTGAAGTATGTATTTAAAAAAAAAATGAAAGCTGATTTGAACATTATTAGAAATTGTAGAAATTTTCTGACAAACTCATTGAGTACTTCTAAATTTAAACTTAAATCTTGAGGCTGTGGTCTGTTAGTAGTCCCATAGAAGCATAGAGAGATAAAGTAAACTTAAAAACAGTTGCAAATTTCTTATAAGACGTCCCCAGATGTTTGTAGCAATTTGGGATTCACCCATCATCAATCTGGGGCCAGGATCCTGAGATTGCCTGTGTCTGCAGCCCTCCTGACTCTGCAAGGCAGGGAAGCTGAGCGCCATCAGGGATTCTCCTAGGGACAGCATAAACCCCAGAGAGGTCTGGGTTTTGTCTGTCCAACAGTGAGCCTTGTATGTTAGGGTCCTCCTCTTACTCCCTGGGCCACCTGGCCATCTGCAGATCAAGCCCTTCAGGGGAAAGCACACATTGTAGGTGCCTGTTCATGTGTAGTCCCCTCCTTTTATCTTTGTTATGAAGAACTGCCCCAGGCATAGCATGTGAGAACAAGACAGTTTTCCCAGATTCTAGCAGCTGCCTGAGATCAACCCAGAACTTAACTATTTTTGATCTACTTTTTGCCCCTGGGAACACAGCAGGATAGCATAATTTCCTCCCCCACCCCTTTTTCTTTTCCCTAAAATTCCAGGGGTAGCTTTGGACTTCCCTCAGGGCTGGCTACAAGGCAGCTTTCTGATCCTGTCATTTATAACTTTTTAAGAGTAGGAGAATCTTGCACTATTTTTTTTTTCCTTCTGGGGGACACACTGAACAGCAAAAGTTGGCCATGTAGTCTAGGACAGTGGGCTTGGTGCAGAACATTCATCCCCCAATCCCTCACAATGAATTTCCCTTCCTTCTATAGCCTTAGGGCTATGAGCCACACATACATTCACAATACACACATTCATTCCAAGTGTACTTTTCATATAGACTACAGACACATTTCTCCCCTCACACATTCATTCTTTCATTCATGAATTCATTCAGAAGTTATGTATTCCCATTTTAAAATTCTATTCCATTTATAACTCCAGAGATCAAAACCAAACCTTGAAATTTCTTCAAGTATAATTTCAGATTTCATTTTCAGGATTTTTCAAACCAAAACTTGATTAGTCTCAATAACAAATTTTAATTTCCAATTTTCAATTTATTTTTGGTTGTTAGGGTGTCCAGGTTGCCCAAGGACAATTTGTGATTTGATATGCAGTTCCTAGGAGGATCCAAAAATGTTAAGCACAAAAGGACAAAACAAACACTAAACAGAAGGACAGGACACAAAAGAACAAATGAAAGCCGGGCGTGGTGGCGCACGCCTTTAATCCCAGCACTAGGGAGGCAGAGGTAGGAGGATCGCCGTGAGTTCGAGGCCACCCTGAGACTCCATTGTGAATTCCAGGTCAGCCTGGGCTAGAGTGAGACCCTTACCTCGAAAAACCAAAAAAAGAACAAATGAAAGACAGACAACAACTGAACAAGCCCAAAAACCAGAACCAAGTAGACAATGTGACATCTCGCTATTGCCTAGAACCAGGACCAAGTGGACAATGTGGGCTCCGCAGTTGTCCTGAACCAGGTGCGCAGTGCAATGACTTGCAACTGCCCTGGACAGGAGTGTGAATGTGCCTCATCAGACACCTCTCTGTCCCCAGAAGAGATCCCACCAGAACCAGTACCAGACGTCATAGAAGGAAACACCTTACTATAATTTACTCTTGGAGGCCTCCCCAGACTAGTGCTTCTAGTTTCATTTTTTTGTGCCTCCGTTCATCTCAGCTGTCCATGGAATAGAAGGTGTGTCCTGCGGCCTTGGAACATTTTCAAGGCGTGCACCCCCTGGGAGTGACACTTCAGTCCCAGAGGCTCAGACAGAACAGTCCAGCTTCTGAATTTGAGTTGGGAGTCTCCATCTTGCTGTGGCCTTCATTATGTCAACCCAGAATTCACAAGAATAAAGACCACCAACCACAAATTATGGCCAAATTAAGCAAGCTTTTAATTGTACACAATAGAGCTGGTCCAGCAACTGCCTCCCTAAAGTGGGATTGTAGAGAGCAGCCCGAGTCAGCCTCTCAGGCTCTTTTTATAGGGCAAAGCCATAGAAATCACAGGGTAGGGGGTTTTCAGAGGCAAGAAGAGTGGTGACAGAAGCAGACCAGCTATTACAGTTAAACTATTCCCAGAACATTATGAATACACAAACCTGGGAACAGTAACCAGGGAACAATTTGTGGCCCCAGATCATACACAGAAACTTAGAGAAACAGAAACTTAACTTTGTCATTATATCAAAATTGCTCTGCTATTAAAATGGAGTCAGGTTGGCTCTTCACCCAGGTTCAATTCCCCAGGACCCACGTAAACAATATGTACAAGATGACACATGTGTTTGGAGTTTGTTTGCAGGGCTAGAGGCCCTGGCATGCCCATTCTCTCTAAAAATATATCTGCTTCTTTCTCTCTCTCTCAAATTAATAAGTTAGTTAAATTAAATATATTTTAAAAGTTCTGAATCAGGGCTGTGGAGATGGCTCAGCAGCTAAAAGTACGTGCTTTCAAGCCTGTCAACCCAAGTACATTCATCCTCAATGACCACATAAAGCCAGATGCAAAGTGGCATGTATATCTGTAATCCCAATGCATCTACAGCAAAGGGAGGTGGAATCAGAATAATCTAGAAGCTTGCCAGCAGCAGCAGCAGTAGCAAAAGACTCAAAAGAAGGAGTAAGGACTGAAGAAATGCCAAGGCTGTGCTCTGACCTCCACAAAGATTCCATGGTACACACTGCCCATACATACATATTATACACATACACACATGAATAATTAATAAAAATAGAAGACATACTGAAGGTAAGCTTAGTTCTTTTTGAGAAAAATTAATATTCCAAATGCAGAAAAGTGATGGGTTCTCCAGTAGACAGTAACTCTGTATACCACTATCACCTAACCTCACTTCACCTCAAAACAAACAGCAGAATAATAAAAGTGACAAAACAAGGGAGAAATGGCTAGTGGAAGGAGGTGTATTTTTGGGCCACAATTGGGTGAGTGTAGATATAAACTTTCTTTCCCAATGGGTCAATATAGGAGTGGTTAATGACTAATCAAGCCTAACCAAACATCAGTATGCACAAAATTCTACACATTTGAAACCTTTATCCTTTTCTAAATAGACTCTTTAAGGTAATGGCCTTCCTTTATTTAAAAATATATTATTTATTTAGTCATTTAGATGAGAGAGAGTGGGAGAGGGAGAGAAGACTGGACAAGGGCCGGGCATGGTGGTGTGCACTTTTAATTCTAGCACTCAGAAGGCAGAAGTAGGAGGAGCACCATGAGTTGAAGGACATCTTCAGACTACATAGTAAACTCCAGGTCAGGTTAGCCTGGGTTATAAATGAGATCCTAGCCAAAAAAAATAAAATAAAATAAAAATTCTAAATAGAGGGTTTTAGCCTTCAGCTCCAACTATCAACCTCTGAGGAAGTGGGGTTAGAAATGGGACAGGTGGAGGACTTAAGATTAAACTGACTGCCAAGAACCAATGATTTAATCAACCATGACCATGTAATGAGCCCTTCATAAAATCCCCAAATGGGGACTGGTGAGATGGCCCAGTGGTTAAAGGCACTGAGTAAGTATGAATACATTTCTTTTTTTAAGACTTAAAGAGATTTTTATTCAATTAAGGAAAGGTGGGCTGGAGAGATGGCTTAGCAGTTAAGGCGCTTGCCTGCAAAGCCTAAGGACCCAGGTTCAATTCTCCAATAGCCACATAAGCCAGATACACATGGAGGCGCATGTGTCTGGAGTTCGTCTGCAGT
Source organism: Dipus sagitta (assembly GCA_036346955.1). NCBI lineage: Eukaryota > Metazoa > Chordata > Mammalia > Rodentia > Dipodidae > Dipus > Dipus sagitta. The sequence goes on along the minus strand of CM070772.1, from coordinate 79,429,584 downwards.
GGCTAGAGGCCCTAGAGTGCTCATTCTCTCTCTCTCTCTCTTTCTCTGTCTCTCAGGTAAATAAATAAATTAAATATTTTTTAAAAAAGGGAAGAGAGGGGCTGGGAAGATGGCTCAGTGGCTAAGGTGCTTGCCTGTAAAGCCTAATGCCTGGGGTTCAATTCTCCAGTACCCACTTGAAGCCAGATGCACAAAGTGGTGCATGAATCTAGAGTTCTTTTGGAACAGGCAGAAGCCCTGGTGCATCCATTCATATTCTCTTTCTCTCTCTTTCCTTGGAAAAATAAATAAATTTTATTTTTTTTAATTTTGTTTATTTTTATTTATTTATTTGAGAGTGACAGGCAGAGGTAGAAAGAGGCAGAGAGAGAGAGACAGAGAGAGAATGGGCACACCAGTGCCTCCAGCCACTGCAAATGAACTCCAGATACATGCGCCCCCTTGTGCATCTGGCTAACATGGGTCCTGGGGAGTTGAGCCTCGAACTGTGGTCCTTAGGCTTCACAGGCAAGCACGTAACCGCTAAGCCATCTCTCCAGCCCCCCCCCAAAATAATTTTTTTTTAAATGTGGCACATGGAAAGAAGTGACTAGAGTACTGAGTAACATCTCGATCACACCTTCCAAGGCTCAGGGTCTAATGCGGAAGAGGGGGCGGAAAGAATGTAAGAGCCAAAGGAAGGGTAGGACTCCTTACAACGTCCTTCCTCCAGACATAAAATGGCTTGGATATCTATGACCTCGTAGTGCCTGACACTACCTACACAAGACCATCATAAGAGGAGGAAAAGATGATGACATCAAAATAAAAGAGAGACTGATTGAGATGGGGAGCGGATATGATGGAGAATGGAATTTCAAAGGGGAAAGTGGGGGGAGGGAGGGTAGTACCATGGGATATTTTTTATGATCATGGAAAATATTAATAAAAATTGAGAAAAAAACAATATAATTTAAAAATTTTTTAAATGTGGCACAGTTGGTAGAATGCCTGCCTAACATACACAGAATCTTGGGTTTAATTCCCAGTACTGCATAAAACCAAGCACAGTGACACATACCTGTAATTTCAACACTTGGCAGGTGAAAGCAGAAGGACCATAAGTTCAAGGCCATCTTCAACTACATAGCCAGTTCCAAGCCAGCCTGGGCTACATGAGACCTCTGACCAGGAAAGTGAGGAAGGAAAGCAAAGAGGGAGAGAAGAAGAGAAAGAGGGAAGGAGGAAGAAAGGAAGGAAAATTCTAGGCCCATGGTTCTCATGTTCAGATGACAGTACCCCTAAAGTCACAACATCATGAAATATTAATGTTTGCTTATATCAAACAATAAAAGCCAAGTGTGGTCACTCATGCCTGTAATCCCAGTGCTGAGGGGGACAGAGATGAGAGAATCACTGATGCTCATTTGTCAGCCAAGCTAACTGAAAAACAACATTGTCCTGACTTCTTATGTGTGTTCTGGGGATCTGGACTGTCAGGCTTTATCTACTTAGCCATCTCCCAGCATAGATGTGTTAGTTTGTTTTTGCTTGTTGTTGGTTTTTCACTTATTTTTGTGGGTTTTTTTTTCTTTTTTTCTTTTGGTAAACTTTTTAGGTATCCCAAGTTTGCTACTTGTTTACCTGTCACACTAAATGTTGGCTAGGAGCTAGTAAAATCTGAGAGATTTAGATCCAGGAGTTTAACATAAAACCTTCACAGGGGGGCTGGAGAAATGGCTTAGCAGTTAAGGCACTTGCCTGCAAAGCCAAAAGACACAGGTTCAATTCTCTAGGACCCACATGAGCCAGAATTACAAGTTGGCGCATGCATCCAGTCTTCATTTGCAATGGCTGAAGGCCCTAGTGTGACCATTCTCCCCCCCCATATAATATATATATATATATATAATCTGCCTCTCTCAAATAAATAAATAAGTTTAAAATAAATATTAATAAAAAATATATAACCTGCACAGGGCCTTTGCAGAGTGGTAACTTGGGAAGAGACTAGCCCTCTGTTTTTTGTTAAGATAATGATTTTGTTCCTTTCGCCCTCTCTCCTTTTGTCCCTTCCTCCCTTCTTTCTTTTCCTTCTTCTAAAACATACGTTCTCAATAGAAATTAGCTTATTACAGAATACTTACTTGGAAAACTTTAGAGCTAATTTTAGATTATAAAACTTCAGAATAAAAATCACACAAAAACAAGTTTGGTACAAACTAATGAAGAAGAAAAGCAGTGTAAAGCCAAGACTCTAATTACACAGCCTGCTGGAGTAAAAAGTAGCAAGAACAAGCAATATATATTAATAAACAAATGTCCAAGGTCTGCAAACCACAGGCGCAGCTGGTGGTACAGTTTTGGAAGATTTGGAATCTTTAGAAGGTGGGGTCTAGGGCTGGAAAGATGGCTCAGGGGTTTAAGGCACTTTCCTGCAAAGCCTAACAACCTGGGTTCAATTCCCCAGTACCCACATTAAGCCAGATGCACAAAGTGGCCCATGCATCTGGAGTTCATTTGCAACAGCTGGAGGCCCTGGTAGGACCATTCTCTGTCTCTCTCTCTCTTTCATTCTCTCTGCTTGAAAAATAAATAAATATTAAAAAAATAAGGTGGGGTCTACCTGGAAGAAGTAGGTCACTAGGAGCAGGGCTTAAGTTTTATAGCTTGGCCCTACTTCCCATCCTCTCTCTGCTTCTTGACCAGCTGAGGTACGAGCAAACAGCTGCGATCCACTCCCACCTCCATGGAGCCACCAACCACCATGCTTTCCCTGCCATGATGTCCCTTCATAATGGACTGTACGCCCTAAGACAATAACCAAAATAAACACTTCCTCTCTTATGTTGCTTCTTATCAGGTATTTGGCACAAGTGATAAGAAAAGTAACACTTCATCCCTAGTCACACTATCCCTACTACCAAATACATGCCTTTCATCTGGCACTGTGCCCAGCAGGCATAGCCAAGGGAAGACAGTGAGCTCAGGGCCAGTCACAAGGATAGAACATAAAGACAGCTAATTTGAATCAAGCATTCAGACCCAGACACAAGGAGTTCACACTGAGCAATTCTTTTCACTAATTTAATCCCAAGACCACCCTGACAATGTTTAAAACTCAGGTTCAGAAAATATATAATCCAGAAAAACATAACAAAACAGAATAATAAGTCAGGCAGCTGATGACAGACAACAGTTCTTCCTACTTCCTTTGTACAAAAGAGGGCTTCTAGCACTATCACCTAGGGGTTTATTCTATGAAATAAGTTAAGAGTTATGTCACTCCTTCATGCTTCAAAAGAGGACATAAATAAGTCTTTCTTCATGTTAACCTAGGGGATGTGGACTTGCTCCCACCCCTACTTCAAATGAATTTTTCAGGTACCAAAACACAAAGGTGACTCCTCCCATCCCATTTGATAGTCTGTTCATGATGCATTGGAACCGCATTAGGTCTTCAAAGGAGTCTCTACCACTCACTCAAAGAAAGGAGAAACCCAGGTGAACACTCGTTGAGCATCTGAGTCTGAAAATCCCTGAGTTCAAAAGGAAGCTGTGTAAATTCTAAGGAATGGCAAACCTTGATGTCTGCCTTTGCCTTGTCATAAAGAATAGCTGCTGGGCTGGTAAAATGTGAAGGCAATTTCAAAGAGAAATCTGTCAGGGAACCACTATTCTACTGTCACAAGACACAAGGTAGAGACCTCAAAGTAGCACAGTAACCTACACTTGCAGAACAGCAGACAAGCCATAGCATCTGAGTTGGGACATATTCATAAAGTAGATGCATCTGGCTCACAGAACAGACCACCTCCCAGAAGCTTCCTGCTGCCCTCCCCCGGGGGTACCCACTATCTTTCTTCCAAACCTCCTCTGGAGGCTACAGAGGCAGAGCACATCAATGCACCGAGCTGACTCATGGCTGGTAGGCTGAAGGCTATTAGCCCTTCTACAGTTGCAAGGGTAATTTCTCAGTGTATCTGAAAGACTCTCCTCCATGGTGGACCATGGACTTCAGCTTCTACTTGTACCCAGCATGAGACCACCAAATAGCCAACTCTCCCATTCCTGGTTTGATGCCTTTTGACCACAAGGGAAAAATTCAGTCTCACATACCCCAAACACTGGGGAGTTGGCCCTTTAACTCTAAATGCTTACCTCCCCAGTCTGATGGCATTGTCTGAAGGTTTCTCTGCCTCTCAGCATCTCTGCTGACCAGTTTCCCAGCTCCATACTGAGAAAGAAGGTGAAGCAAGTTGGGATTTTTTTCCCTAAGCATCCTGTTTACAAGAACTGACCAAGCTTCGGCTACCTTGGCAGGAAACTGAAGGCCATTCCCAAAGGTTCATGAAGTTCTGAAAAGACACTCTCCTGTTATTTTATGACTTTGCTCATCAAAATTCTGAGAGGTCATGGAACCAGTCTGGGTAGTCCCCAATAAGAAAAACACTATTCTAGCTGGACATGATGGCACATGCCTTTAATCCCAGCACTCGGGAGGCAGAAGTAGGAGGATTGCTGTGAGTTCAAGGCTACCCTGAGACTACATAGTGAATACCAGGTCAGCCTGGACTAGAGTGAGACACTACCTTGAAAAAACAAACAAAAAAAAAAAAAAGAAAGAAAGAAAGAAAGAAAGAAAAAGAAAAAAAAAAGATAAACACTGTTTTAGTAGGTCTAACATGACAAAGTATAAAAAAATTTTTTGACAAATTTTGTAATCAAGAAGCAATTAGGCTATGTATGGTGGCACACATCTTTTTTTTTTTTTTTTTTTTTTTTTTTGGTTTTACAAGGTAGGGTCTCACTCTGGTCCAGGCTGACCTGAAATTAACTATGTAGTCTCAGGGTGGCCTCGAACTCTGGTGATCCTCCTACCTCTGCCTCCCGAGTGCTGGGATTAAAGGCGTGCGCCATCACGCCCGGCGTGGCACACATCTTTAATCCCAGCACTTGGGGGAAGTTGAGGTAGGAGGATAAACCTGAGTTGAAGGCCATCCTGGGGCTAGAGTGAATTCCAGGTCACTCTGGCCTACAGTGAGACCCTATCTCAAAAACAGCACGTGCAGGTGCGTACGTATGTACACACACACACCATACAACTGGGATCATTAAATTCCCTTCTTTCTTTCTTTCTTTGCTCATTGCTTTGAATCAGGGTGTCACCTAGCCCAGGCTTCCCTGGAACTCACTCTGTAGCCCAGGCTGGCCTTGAACTCATAACAATCCTCCTACCTCAGCCTCCCAAGTATGCCTGGCAGAATATTCTTTTCTTAAATTCATGCTTAGTACTGAAAACTTAGTCAACAGGCCATAGCTGGGGAGATCATAAATCCTAGGGGGAAAACCTCCACTGTTGTCTGGCTAAATGGACATATTACACCCACCAAACTGTCCTCTAAACACTTATGTTTATGCCCATATATTAATGCTACTCTCACTTTTGGTTAGAGACACTTCTTTTCAGATGGCAGTGACTACTGTGGAGACCCAAAATTCAAAGTGCTAAGAAGTAGTGACCGTGGAATGTTCAGCACTAAGTGATACACCTCCATCACACCCTCCAGGGCTTAGGGACCATTGCAGAAGAGGTAGTAGAAAGAATGTAAGAGCCAAAGGAAGGGAAGGACTACCTACTATACTGTCTTCCAGACACAAAGTGGCTATGGTATTCATAACATCATAGTGGCTGACACTACCTACACAAGACCTACGTAACAGGAGGAGGAAAATGATAACATTAAAATAGAAAGACTAGTTAGAAAGAAGGGATTCATTGGTGGAGGGGGGGTTTCAGGAGGGGGTAAGGAAGGGTGGTGAGAAGGGATTATGATCATGGTATATTATCTCTACATATGGAGAGTATCAATAAAAAGTTTTTAAAGGTCTGGAGAGATGACTCAGCAGTAAAAATGCTTGCTTGAAAAGCCTGACAGCCTGGGTTCAATTCCCCCAAATCCATGTAAAACCAGGTGCACAAAGTGGCACATACATCTGGAGTTTCTATGCAGTGGTAGGAGGCTCTGGAGTGCCCATTTTCATTTTTGCTCACTCTCTCTCTCTCCTTGCAAATAAATAAAAATATTTTTAAATGTTTTAATAAGAATATTCTTTTCCTTTTTAAAATATCTTATTTATTTATATATGTATTCGAATACGAAAATGTTTTACTGTTTCCATCATGAAAATTTTATGATCTTGGTCTTTCCTTCTTGCCTTTGTACAGAGTCAAAAGAGAAACATTGGCTACTTTAACAACCTTGCATATCACCAACACTTGACCTTTTTGACCAAACCCAGCAAGCAGAACTTCATGGTTTTCCTCAGTGAAATGTGCAGGAATTTCCTGAATGAGACTCAGAGCTGTGGACCAAGAGGAAGCTCTATTTACGCTAGAGGACTGACACCCAGATCACTCACATCAGCCTTGAGCTTAGGGGCTTTTTATATTTTCCTTCCTACAAGCAAGTAAGGTTAAAGAAATGGCCTGAGTGTGCAGCTACATAGTTTTAATATCTTGTAATTTCTGTTCTTAGCCCAAAACTATGAGTAACTCACAGCGCAGGCAGGGAACTTACCTCTATGATCTTTGGTCTTCCTCCTGTGAAGGCTTGTGGAAGGAAGCTTATCTCTGTTCTCTGGTGTCTCCCTGCAGGTGGCTCAAGGGTGACCAGGGATTTATCTCTGCTCTTTGTGGGTAACTTCTGGACTGTTGGGGGGGGGGGGGGCTCTGTAACCCAGAACAAGTTTTTCTTTTATTGCTGTTTTCTGCTAGAGAAGTTCAAACAGCCATCACTGGTACAAACTCTGTGATTTTCTTGCTCAGCTGGACCTAGACACACTTCCTGATAGCAGAATGTAGCTGTTTAGCTTCTACCCTTACTTTCTCCAGAACAATCTTGGTGCATGGGAAGCACCTCAGAAAGGGCTGGCCTACTGGGCTTTGTCGTTTTGTCCATCATGCCACTTTTGGTCCCACCGGTGACTGCAGAGCATGACACTTACCTGTAAGTAAAAAGTACTGATTCCTCCACAAAACCAGCCAGACTTGTGTTCTCCACGAGTCACCGGGGTGAGGTCCCTATGAAGGCTGATTTTGTTAGCACATCTTGGCCCCAGGGCTGATTGGCCCCAGGGCTGATTGGCTTCAAAGTTTATCAAAGGCTGCACAGGCTCCCAGCCCAAAGCGGCTTCACAAAAGGGGACAGGCTCCTCCCGGAAGCTCAAGACTCTCGCGCTCTCTGGAAAGGCGACCGCATAGGCCGCCTGCGGGGCAGCGCTTCCCCGCTCAACCTCTCAACCTCAGGCTTCCCATGGAAACCTGGGCCTGCCCCGTCCTGATCCTCGTGCCCAAGTCCCACCAGTGGCCCTCAGCCAGGTCCGCACAGCTCACCCACCTGTTGTTTTTTGTTGTTTGTTTGTTTTTTGTTTTGAGAGAGAGAGGGAGAGAGAATGGCTGTGCCAGGGCATACAGCCACTGCAAACAAACTCCAGATATGTGCGTCCCCTTGTGCATCTGGCCTATGTGGGTCCTGGGGAATCAAACCTGGGTCCTTTGGCTTTGCAGGAAAGTGCCTTAACTGCTAAGTCATCTCCCCAACCCTCTTTTATTTTTTTAAAAGTATCTAGAGTGATACCCTACCTCAGGGAAAAAAAATATATATATTATTTATTTGCAGAAAGACAGAGAGAGAGGGCGGGGGGAGGGAGAGAATTATTGCGCCAGGAGCTCTGGGCTCTGGCCAGTGCAAACAAAGTCCAGCCATATGCACCACCTTGTGCATCTGGCTTACATAGGTCCTGGGGAATTGAACCTGGGTCCTTTGGCTTTGAAGGCAAAAGCCGTAATTGCTAAGCCAATCCTCCAACCCCCGTTTTTTATTTTTAACAGTGAATGTAAATTACTACTCAAATTTTCAAAATTCTAAGAGAAATGTAAGGTTGATTCAATATTTAAATATCAATATAGGAAAACTAAGAAATTAAAACAAAAATCAACAGAATGAGTCATAACAATAGAAGAAAAATAAAAAATACATGGTCATCTCTAGGCATAAGCATTTGACAAAAATACAAAAATCCAAAAGTCTGTTTATAATAAAAAGACTCAAAGTAGGAAAAGGAGGAACAAACAGTCCTTAGCCTAATAAATGCCATAAAACAATTACCAGCATAAGAAAAACTGAAAGACTGAATGCCTTCCCCTAAGATTCATAAAAAGATAAGGATGCCTATTCATGATGCTACCTTTTTTTTTTTTTTTTTTTTTTTTTTTGGTTTTTCGAGGTAGGGTCTCACTCTAGCCCAGGCTGACCTGGAACTCACTATGTAGTCTCAGAGTGGCCTCCAACCCATGGTGATCCTCCTACCTCTGCTGGGATTAAAGGCATGCGCCACCATGACCGGCTGATGATACCTTTCAAAAAAAAAATGTTTATTTATTTATTTATATACATAGATTTTTTTATTTTTATTTATTTGAGAGAGAGAGAGATAGATACAGAAATAGGCAGGTAGAGAGAGAGACAATGGGTGTGCCAGGGCCTCCAGTCCTGTAAATGAACTCCAGATGCATGTGCCCCTTGTGCATCTGGCTTACATGGGTTCTGGGGAATCAAACCGAGGTCCTTTGGCTTTGCAGGCAAGCACCTTAACCGCTAAACCATCTCTCCAGCCCCTACTTTTTTTTTGCTTGTCTGTTTTTGTTTTCTTGAGGTAGGGTCTCACTGCAACCTACACTAACCTGGCACTCTGTAGTTCCAGGCTGGCCTCGAACTCAGTAATCTTCCTACTTCTGTCTCCCAGTGCTGGGATTAAAGACTTTCACCACCAGGTCTGGCTACATTTTTTCTTTACCGACATATAACAGGTAGAGTTTTTACATCCCATGTATGTTTAAGGCCCTGGATTCCATCTCCAGGATCATTTTAAAAAACAAAACAAAACAACAAAAACAAAAACAAAAAAAACAGTGCCAGGAGTGGTGGCGCACACCTTTAATCCCAGCATTTAGGAAGCAGAGGTAGGAGGATCACCATGAGTTCGAGACCACCCTGAGACTACATAGTGAATTCCAGGTCAGCCTGGGCTACAGTGAGACCCTACCTTGAAAAAAAAAAATGAACAAGGGGGCTGGAGAGATGGCTCAGCAGTTAAGGCGCTGTGCCTGCAAAGCCAAAGGACCCAGGTTCAACTCCCCAGTATCCATGTAAGCCAAATGCACATGGTGGGGCAAGTATCTGGAGTTTGTTTGCACTGGCTAGAGGCTCTGGCATGCCCATTTTCTCTCTCACTCTCTGCCTTTTTTTCTCTCTCTCTCAAATAAATAAATAAAAATGGCTTAACAGTTAAGGCGCTTGCCTGCGACGCCTAAAAACTTATGTTCAAATCTGCAGGTCCATGTAGGCAGATGCACAGTGAAGCAAGGGCACATGCATATGGAGTTCATTTGCAGCAGGCTGAAGGTCCTGGTGTGACCATTCTCTCTCTCCGTTTTCTCTCCCTCAAAAAATTAAAAATAAAAACAGTTGCATATATTATGAGTCACCAGGTAATTTTTAGATACATGTATACATTACATAGTATTCAAATCAGGCTACACATTTATTTTCTTTTTTTTTTTTTCCATACATATTTAGGATCTGGGAGGGATTTTTGTTTGTTTTTTTGAGGTAGAGTCTCACTCTCACCCAGACTAACCTGGAATTCACTATGTAGTCTTGAACTCACAGCAATACTCCTACCTCCGCCTCCTGAGTGCTAGGATTAAAACTGCGTACCACCACGCCTGGCTATCTAGGTTTTTTGGGGGTGGGGATTGGTGGTTTTATATTAAGAACTTTAATACATGAACATATTGTAATTTGATTATGTTCTCACGCTGTGAGAGGAAATTCATACCTGGTGCTGAGAACTGAGTCAAAATACTATGGGTTGGAAGGCCATAGACCATAGAGGGAAGCTTCCAAGACTTAGTTCTTTGGCTAAGTGATGACATTATGCCCATCAAAAACCTTTGAAAATGTATATGTTTATTTCTTTTGATTATTGCTGTTCTCACTTTTGGTTAGAGAAGCCTCATTTTATGGTGGTGGCAAACACTGGGAGACCCAAGATTCATCAAAATGACAAGAAGAGGGCTGGAGAGATGGCTTAGCGGTTAAGTGCTTGCCTATGAAGCCTAAGGACCCTGGTTCGAGGCTTGATTCCCCAGGACCCATGTAAGCCAGATGCACAAGCGGGCATTTGCAGTGACTGGAAGCCCTGGAGCGCTCATTCTCTCTCTCTCTCTCTCTCTCTGTCGCTCTCAAATAAATAAATAAAAATTTTTAAATGACAAGAAGAGAAAGCTTACAGCTTAACACTGGACAAGTCATCTCTAACACACCTGCCAGGGCCCAGGGAACATTGCAGAGGAAGTGGAAGAAGAATGAATATGAGTACTGCTCTCACTGCTAGCCAGAGAAGCTTCTCTATGGAGATGGCCACAGATTCTGGGAAAACTCCATACTCAAGGTAGAAAATCAGAGGCTGACCAGAGCTCAACAGTAAAAGAGATTTCTGCCATGCCCTCCAAGGCTCAGGGAACGTCATGGAAGAGGGAGCAGAAAGAATGTAAGAGTCATAGCATAGGAAGAAAAACTTTGAGGCACTCTCCATCCTGATAAGAACCAACTGGTACCTTTATGACTCCACAGTGGTTACCAATATCCCCACAAGACCTGCGCTGTTCTGAGTCTACCAGCATTTTGTCATGAAGGACAGAAGAGGACAAAAAAGAATGGGACAACAAAAGAGAGGAAGGACCACCCTGAAAGAGGAGGACCTCAGTGGATGAAGGCATAGGGAAGAAGGGAACAAAAGAGGATAATGGGGCAGGAACATGATCAAATTACAGTATGTACATATATTAAAGTTCTTAGTTTAAAAAAATATTCACAAAGAAAAAAAGTTTAGGGCTGGAGAGATAGCTTAGCAGTTAAGGCACTTGTCTGCAAAGCCAAAGGATTCCCCAGGACACCCACTAGCCAAATGCACAAAGGGGCATGTGCATCTGGAGTTCCTTGCAGTGGCTAGAGGTCGTAGCATGCCCATTCTCTTTCTATCTGCCTCTCTCTCTCAAATAAAGAAATTAAAGCACTTGCCTGCAAAGCCTAAGGACTCAGGTTTGATTTCCCAGTACCCACATAAGCCAGATGCACATGGGAGTGCATGCGTCTGGGGTTCATTTGCAGTGGCTAGAGGCCCTGGCACGCTCATTGTCTCTCTCTCAAATAAATATTTTTTAAAAAGAATATTAAAGTTTTTATTTTAAATTTTACTTATTTATTTATGAGAGAGAGACAAACAGAGCAAGAATGGGTACACCAGGGCCTCCAGCCACTGCAAATGAACTCCAGATGCATGCACCACCATGTGCATCTGGCTTATGTGGGCTCTGGGGAGTCAAACCTGGATCCTTTGGCTTTGCAGGCAAGCACCTGAACTGCTAAGCTATCTCTCCAGCCCCAGAATATTAAAGTTTTCAATTTTTTAAAATTCCATGTTCATGGGTCAGATGGCAGCATTATTAAGATGGTAACAGTCCCCAAAATGATCTAAAGATGTAATGAAATCCCATTTAAATTCCTGCTGATTTCATTATAGTAATAGGCAAAGTGAGGAAAATTTATATAGAATGACAAGAACCCAGAATAGCAAAGTCAATTCTGAAAACTCAGTCCCAACTTCCAAACTTCCTACATCATGGTAATAAACGCCATGTCTCACTGACACAAAGTACATACAGATACATATCACTGCAATGAACTGTAAGTCCAGAAATAAACCCATATAACACTTACTCTGAACTGATTTTCCACAAGGGTACCAAGATAATTTGCTACAGCATTCATTTTTTGAACAAATGATGCTGGGGTAACAGCATTTTTACAAATACAGGAATTAAGCTGGGGTTAGAGGAATGGCTTAGTAGTTAAGGCACATGCCTACAAAGCCAAAGGACCCAGGTTTGATTCCCCAGGACCCACGTAAACCAGATGCACAAGGTGGCACATGCATCTGGAATTTGTTTGCAATGGTTGGAGGCCCTGGCGCACCCATTCTCTCTCTCTGCCTCTTTCTCTCTGTCAAATAAATAAATAATTTTTAAAAAGTTTATTAACAACTTCCATGATTATAAAACATATCCCATGGTAATACCCTCCCTCCCCCCAATAAATAATTTTTTTAATCTGAATAATATGTGATACACAATGGAATATTATTCAGCCAAAAGAAAGAATAAAATTCTGTCATTTCTATCAAAGCGGTGAAACTGGAGGGAAATATGCTAATTGAAATAAGCCAGGCCAGCAAGACAGACACTCTATGTTTTCACTCATTTAAGGAAGCTTAGAAATTGGATCAAGGTGGAGGAGAAGAGTAATCACTGGACACCAGGCAGGTTGAGGAAGGGTTGTTGGGAGACTAGTTAAGGAGGAAATAGTGTTGGCATACTATAGCCAATAAGGTAATTACATTGTATAACAATCTGGTGTACTTCAAACTAAGTAGAATTACACAAAGGATTGCAGCTCATAGAAGTGAAAATGTTGCATAATATGTGAATGTTAATTAATGAGAAACACGAGTTAAGACAGAAAACTTTTAAATTTAACTACTGTATGTCAATAGTGCTAATAAATATAAACTGGTTAAGGTCAAAGTAAAGACAAAAATAATTTAGAAGGTGTTTTGGTTTGAATGTAATATGTCCTCCATTTACTCATGTGTTTGAACACTTAATCCCCATTGGTACTGCTGTTCTAGGAGGTTGTGGAATCTTTAGGAGGCAGACCATTAAGATGGCACAGCCTGACCCTTCTTATTGTTCTTTCTCCTTACTGATGTGACAACATGACCCTGGTTTCCTGCTCCTGCCATGCTTTCCCTACCATGGTGGACCCTATCCTCTTTAACTGTGAGCTGAAATAAACACCTTCCTTAAAAAAAATTAAATATTTAAAAAAGAATTAAGTTGGACCCTTATGGCACATTATACATAAAATTTAACTCAAAATTGACTGAAGAGCTGGAGAGATGACTCAGCCATTAAGGTGCTTGCCTGCAAAGCCTAACGACCCAAGTTCAATTCCCCCAGTAAAGCCAGATGCACAAAGTGGCACATGAATCTGGACTTTGTTTGCAGTGGCTAGAGGTCCTAATGTACCCATTCTCTCCCCCTGCTCCTTACAAGTAAATAAAACATTAAAAAAATAGATTGAAGACCTAAATATAAAAGCAAAAACTGTAATGCTTTTGAAAACAATAGGGGTCAAGTTTTCAGTCTTTGAACTGGCAAAACTTTTAGATATGCAACCAAAAGCATGAGCAACATGAAATAGAAAAAGATAAAATGGACCCTGTCAAAATTAAGCACTTTGGGGCTGAAAGGATAACTCAATGAGAGACCTGCCTAGTATGTGCAAGGCACTGGGTTTGCATCATGGAACTTCAAAACTAAAGATGTACATAAATAAACACTTTCATTCTTCAAAGCACACCATCAAGACTATGAAAATATAGCCTGGTGTGGTGGCACATGTCCCTAATTCCAGCATTCAGAAAGTAGGGGATCTTAAGAGCAAAATCAGCCTGAGCTGTATAGTAAGATTATCTCCCAAAACTAAGGGCCGGGGAAACAGTTCAGTGGTAGACCACTTGACTAGTATACATAAAACCCTAAGTTTAATCCCCAGTATCACACAAATACACACATAAAAAAGGCAGTAAACAAAAAAACAAACAAACAAAATAGCATTCGGGGAGGCAGAGGATCTCGAGGCCACCCTGAGACTACATAGTGAATTCCAGGTCAGCCTGGGCCAGAGTGAGACCCTACCTTGAAAAAAGAAAAAGAACAACCTAGATAAATGAAAGAAAATATTTGCAAATTGGGTATCTAATAAAAAAAATTATATAAGAACAAATATCTCAAAAAATAATAAAAACAAAATAACAGAATTTGAATAAATATTTTTCTTTGACATATATAGATATACAAATGACAAATATAACATATGAGAAGATGGTTAAGGGCTGAGGGTACAGCTCAGTGGTAGAGCATGAACTGAGCATGTGTTCATTTGAACCCTGAGTTCATTTTGCAGGAGACACACACACAATACTCAATATCATTAGTTCTAAGGGAAATACAAACAAAACCACATTGAGGTACCCTTCATAACCACTAGGATGGGTTGAATCAAAAAGATAAACTCAAGCAGGGCATAGAGGCAAATGCCTTTAGTCCCAGCACTTGGGAGGCAGAGGTAGGAGGATCACCGTGAGTTCAAGGCCAACCTGAGACTACATAGTGAATTCCAGGTCAGCCTGGACTACAATGAGACCCTACCTCGAATAAAAAAAGAACAAAAACAAACAAACAAAAAAGATCAACTCAGATTAAGGCTGGAGATATAACTCAGTGACAGAATGCTGCCTAACATGTGCAAGGCCCTAGGTTAAATCCTCAACATTTGAATGGGAGGGTCAGAATGGAAAATGAGAAAACAACATGGAAATACTTTAAACTATTAAACAGCTAATGCCTAAGTAGTTCCATTCCTTGGTACACACTAAAGAAATAAAAACAGGTGTCTACATAAAATTTATAGACAGCCGGGCGTGGTGGCGCACACCTTTAATCCCAGCACTCAGGATGCAGAAGTAGGAGGATCGCTGTGAGTTCAAGGCCACCCTAAGACTACACAGTGAATTCCAGGTCAGCCTGGGCAACAGTGAGACCCTACCTCAGAAAACAAAACAAACAAACAAAACTTTATAGACAAATGTTTACAGTAGCATTATTCCTCATAATCAAAAGGTGGAAACAACCTAAGCATACATTAATGTACAAATGCATAAAAAGATCATATAAGGGAAATTTATTATTTAATCCTAAAAAAAGGAACGAAGGGGCGGCACTTATGGCTCAGTGATAGAGTACCTGTCTAACATATACACGGCCCTGGGTTCCAATGCCCAGCAACACACACACACACACACATACACAATTCCAAGACAGAATAATGTACAGTTACATCATAATTGAACCTTTTTTTTTTTGAGGTAGGGTATCACTCTGTTTAGACTGACTGGGAATTGAGGCTGGCCTCAAACTCACAGCAATCCTTCTACCTCTACCTCCTGAGTGCTGGGACTAAAGGTGTGCACCACCACACCCAGCAAAATTAAACCTTTACAATACTTCAGATCCAGGTGTGGTGGCTCATATCTTCAACCTCCAGCACTTGGGAGGCTAAGGTAGGAGATTGCCATGAGTTTGAGGCCAGATTTGTCTGCAGAGTGAGTTCCAGGTCAGCCTCGGCTACAGTGAAACCTTTCCTCAAAAAAGGGGGGAAGAGGCTGGAGAGATGGCTTAGTGGTTAAGATGCACACCTGCGAAGCCTAAGGACCCAGGTTCAATTCTCCAGGTCCCATGTAAGCCAGATGCACATGGTGGCGTATGCGTCTGGAGTTTGTTTGCAGTGGCTAGAGGCCCTGGCACACCCATTCTCTCTCTCTCTCTCTCCTCTCTCTCTCTCTCTCTCTTTCTCTCTAATAAGTAAATAAATCTTTAAAAAAGGGGGGGAGGACTCTTGGGGGCTAGAGAGATGGCTCAGCAGTTAAAGGTGTTTCACTTGCAAAACCTGCTTGTCAGAGTTTGACTCCCCAACATCCACATAAGGCCAGACACAAAAGCAAAAAGTGTTGCACACATCTGGCATTCATTTGCAGTGGTAAGACCCTGGCACATCCATACACACACACACACACACACACACACACAAAGCACACACATGTGCAAATAAAAACGTTTTAAAAAATTATTTTAAAAAGAAAAGCCCATGGGCTGGAGAGATGGCTTAGCAGTTAAGCACTTGCCTATGAAGCCTAATGACCCAGGTTCGAGGCTTGACTCCCCAGGACCCACGTTAGCCAGATGCACAAGGGGGCGCACGTGTCTGGAGTTCGTTTGCAGTGGCTGGAAGCCCTGGCGCGCCCATTCTCTCTCTCTCTCTCTCTATCTGCCTCTTTCTCTCTGTGTCTGTCTGTCACTCTCAAATAAGTAAATAAATAAATAAATATTTTAAAAAAAAAGTGATACTTTCTCCAGTGAATCAATTTTAAAAAAAGAAAAGAAAAGAAAAAGAAAAAGAAAAAGAAAAGCCCAGGGTTGGAGGGATGGATTAGCGGTTAAGGCATTTGCCTGCAAAGCCAAAGGACCCTGGTTCGATTCCCCAAGACCCACGTTAGCCAGATGCACAAGGGGGCGCACGTGTCTGGAGTTCCTTTGCAATGGCTGGAGGCCCTGGCGCACCCATTCTCTCTCTCTCTCCCTCTTTCTCTGTCAAATAAATAAATAAAAATAAAATATTAGGGCTGGAGAGATGGCTTAGTTAAGGTGCTTGCCTGAGAAGCCTAAGGACCCAGGTTTGATTCTCCAGGTCCCACGTAAGCCAGATGCATATGGTGGCATATGCATCTGGAGTTCGTTTGCAGTGGCCAGAGGCCCTTAGCACCCATTCTCACTCACTCTCTATCTCTTTCTCTCCATTTTTCTGTCTCTAATAAATAAATAAATATTTTTTTTGAAAAATAAATAAATAAAATATTTTTTTAAAAAAGAAAGAAAAGCCCAGTGTGGTGGTAGATGCTTTTAATTCCAGTACTATGGAGGCTGAAGTAGGAATATCTCTGTGAGTTGGGGCCAGCTACAAAATGAATTCCAGGCCAGCCTGGGCTAGAGTGAGACCCTACCTTGAAACAGCCAAAAATAAAAATAAAAAGTAAGGGACAGAAGAGATGGCTTAGCGGTTAAGCTCTTGCCTGTGAAGCTTAAGGACCCCGATTGGAGGCTCGATTCCCCAGGTCCCACATTCGCCAGATGCACAAGGGGAGCACACACATCTGGAATTCATTTGCAGTGGCTGGAGGCCCAGGCGCAACCATTCTCCCTCTATCTGACGCTTTCTCCCTCTGTCTGTTGCTCTCAAATAAGTAAATAAAAACAAATTTAAAGGGCTGGAGAGATGGCTTAGCGGTTAAGCGCTTGCCTGTGAAGCCTAAGGACCCCGGTTCGAAGCTCGATTCCCCAGGACCCACGTTAGCCAGATGCACAAGGGGGCGCACGTGTCTGGAGTTTGAATTTGCAGTGGCTGGAGGCCCTGGCGTGCCCATTCTCTCTCTCTCGCTCTCTCTCTCTCTCTCTGTTGCTCTCAAATAAATAAATAAAAATAAAAAAATAAATTTAAAAAAATAAAAAAGAAATAAAGAAAACGATGCTTTAAGAAAGGCATGGTAATGTATGCCAATAATCCCAGCACTCAAGCTAAGACAGGAGGATCATGAGTTCAAGGCCAGCCTGAGCTACATATCAAGACTTTGTCTCAGGCTAGAGAGATGTCTCCACTGTTAAAGGCCCTTTCTTGCAAAGCCTGACAGCCTCAGTTTTATTCCCCAGTACCCACATAACACCAGATGCACAAAGTGGCCCATGCATCTGGAGTTTGTTTACAGAGGCTGAAGGTCCTAGTGTACCCCCTCTCTCATATTTCCCACTTTCTCCCTCCCTCCCCCCGCTCTCTTGCCCCTTCTCTATTTATTTATCCATCTATCTATATCTCAAATAAATAAATAGATAAAATTTGGGGTTGGAGAGATGGCTAAGTGGTTAACAGTGCTTGCCTGTAAAACCTACATTCACCCACATGTTGCAGTTTACCTTCACATTGCTGGCACAAAGCACCTGACCAAAAGTCGCTGATGGGAGGAAAGTTGTTTATTTTGGCTTACAGACTAGAGGGGAAGCTCCATGATGGCAGGGGAAACTGTGACTTGAGCAGAGGCTGGACATCACCTCCTGGCCAACATCAGATGGACAACAGCAGGAGAGTGCCAAACACTGGCAAGGGGAAGCTGGCTATAACAACAGTAAGCCCACCCCCAACAACACACCTTTTCCAGGAGACTCCAATTGCTGGGGACCTAGCAATGAGAACACATGAATTTATGAGGATACCTAGCTCAAACCACCATACCACATAAAGCCAGAAACACAAAATGGAGCATGAGTCTGGAGTTCATTTGCAATTACAGGAGACCCTGGAGCACCCATGCTCACTTGCTCACTCGCTCTCTCTCTCTCTCCTTCTCTCTTTTTTTCCCACACAAATAAATAATATTTTTTAAAAAAGGACTGTATCAGGCTGGAGAGATAGCTTAGTGGTTAAAGTGCTTACCTGCAATGCCTAACAACCTGGGTTCAATTCCCCAGTACCACAATAAAGCCAGAGGCACAAAGTGGTGCATGTGTCTGGAGTTTGTTTGCAATGGCTAGAGGCCCTGGAGCACTCATTCATATTCTCCGCCCCCTCCTTGCAAATAAATAATTTTTTTTGAAAAAAGAACTGTCTCAAGAGAGGGCAGAAAAATTGTAAGATCCTCAAGGTGGGTGGGAATAGCCTAAGACACTGTGTTTCCGCATCCCTGCAGACTGACTGAGGCCTCTTGGTCAGCACAACGAGTACCAGTAATCCCACCAAAGACCCTCAGCAGAATTGGGGTGGAGGAGCGGGGCCTATATGTACAACATTTCTATTAAAAAAAATCAATAAGCTTAAAAATATATATAATAATTGAAAAAAGCCAGTCACAAAACATCACATATTATTTTTTCAAATCCAGAACTGAAAAACCAAGAGAGATAGAAAGTAGATGATTGCTCCAGTTAGGAATTGGATTGGCGAAGGGGAATCTAAAGGAGTTTCTCTTTCCTTTTTTCTTCTTCTTCTTCTTTTTTTTTTTTTTTTTTTTTTTTTTTGACAGATAAAGGAAAGAGAATAGGCACACCAGGGCCTCCAGGTGCTGCAAACAAACTTCAGATGCATGCACCACTTTGGCTTTACATGGGTACTGGTGAATCAAACCCAGGTCATTAGGCTTTGCAGGCAAGTACCTTAACTGCTGAGCCATCTATCCAGCGCTGAGTTTCTTTTTGAGGAAATGAAAAATGTTCCAAAACAGAATGTTACACATACCTGTGAATATACTAAAAACCATTACATTCAGAAAAAAAAATTGACAATATAGAATTATTTGAAATAAAAAGTAAAAGTTACCCTCTACCATCTTACCTCATCTCCAGATGTGACTACTGTTGACATTTTATTATGAATCCTTCCACTGCTGTTATAAAAATCCACTGTCTTTACAAACCCAGTGCTTATAGTCTGTCTCCATTGTCTCACTTCATTTCTCCCCTTGACCCTCCCTCTGAGAATCTTTCTTTTTAAATACATTTTACTTATTTATTAGAGGGAGAGAATGGGCGTGCCAGGGCCTCAAGCCAGTGCAAACGAATTCTAGATGCATGCACCCGCTTGTGCATCTGGCTTACGTGGATTCTGGAGAGTAGAACCGGGATCCTTTGGCTTTGCAGGCAAACAGCTTAACTGCTGCGCCATCTCTCCAGCCTGAATCTACTTTCTTTAATTTTTTTGCAGGGTCTCATGTTTTCCAGGCTGGCTCTGAGCTTGTGATATAGCTGAGGATGGCCTTAAACTCCTGATCTTCCCGCTTTCAACTTCAAGTGCTAAGATTAGAGGCACACACCACCATGCCTGGTTTATGATGTGCTGGGGATTGATCCAAAGGCCTCATGCATGCTAGGCAAGCACTCTACCACTGAGCCACATCACATCCCCGGCCTGAGAATGAACTTCTTAAAATGTGCCAAAATTTAGGCTTACTCTTTTCTAATCCTGGCCTCTCAGTGGCATTCACACCTCCTTAAGTTGTGCCCCTGATTCCCTAACACCGACCTCCCTGGGACAACTATTTCTCAACCCCACCCGATGGCTTGAGCTGCAGCAGCTGCACTGCCAGAGCTCTCTCCAGATCTCCTCCTGTGCAGCCTATCGCCCCAGGTGCATCTACCCTCGGGCAATGGCAATGTCAGTAGCTCTCTGCCTGGATGCTTTAAGCCAATATTATGGAAGACAGTCATATGTAAAGGTCAATGTTATCTTCTTGGAAAGTAGTTCTGGTCATTCTCAAATGACTCTCCTTTAATACTTTGCTAAATACTACTATCAATTAAGCGGTTTGGGGATCTGGAGATGTACCTCGATGGTAGAACACTCGCCTACCATACAATAGGTCATGAGTTCTGCCCCCTGCACTACAAAAGAAAAAGGAAGGTGTGGCTCAGAGGTAGTATGGTTAACATGTACAAGGCACCCCTAAGTTCCATCCTCAGCACCAGACAGAGAGGATGGGGCTGAGAGAGAAAGGAGTTCTGTATGTATGCATGTCTCTTCCCCACTTCACTCTGAACATTCTTCGCCAAGGTGCCACTTCACTTGACCTGATGTCAGAGTATCCTCAGCACCTATAACCAAGCCAGGCACGGGAGGCTGTCCATGATGCTCCTGTGCTAGAGCCTGGTCCTGTCTAATGAGGATGATAAGCAACTTGGAAAAACAAAACAAAACAAAAACATCTCAGGGCTGGAGAGATGGCTCAGTAGTTAAGGCGCTTTCCTGCAAAGCCTAATGACCTGGGTTCGATTCCCCAATACACACATAAACCAAGATGCAAAGTGGCACAGAGTGCATCTGGAGTCTGTTTACATTGGCTAGAGGCCCTGGTGTGCCCATTCATTCTCTCTCTCCCCATGCAAATAAATAAAATATTTTTTTAAAAAGCTCAGTATGGCCGGGCATGGTGGTGCACACCTTTAATCCAGCACTTAGGAGACAGAGGTAGGAGGATCACTGTTCAAGGCCACCCTGAGACTACATCATGAATTACAGGTCAGCCTAAGCTAGAGGGAAACCCTACCTCGAAAAACCAAAACATAAAAACAAAATTTTTTTTAAAAAAAAAAGCTCAGCATGAACTCTTACACACACACAACACACACAAATGATGGCCTCAGGGCTAGAGAAATTGCTCAGCAGTTAATGGTCTTGCCTGCAAAGCCTAACAAGGCTGGTTTAATTCTTCAGTATCCATGTAAAGATGCACAAAGTAGCACATGTGTCTGGAGTTCATTTGCAGTGGCTAGAGGGCCTGGCTCTCTTTCTTTCTCTCTCTCCGTGCAAATAAATAATTATTTTTTTAATGGTAGCCTTAACTGCTGTCACAGTGAGGAAATTGTGTACATATTAATGATACCAAAGTTTATAACTGAACTTTGGTAAGCTGGAAAGAAAAACCACTAAGGGAGGAAAAAAAGGCAAACTAAAGGTAAGAGGATCACCGTGAGTTCAAGGCCAGCCTGAGACTACATAGTGAAAAAAGCAAACCATAGGTGACACTTCTATTACTGTCATCTAAAAGTGAGAATATTCTGGGGGAATCTGAACTCTCACCATCTACAAAATTACAAAGGTCCATACAGCTCAGTGGATCCAAAGTTACCAAATTTAAACTCAAAATCAGTCCTACAGAGAAGCCACATATGGTGGCTAACACCTGTAATCCTACTGTGGAGACTGAGACAGGCAGGCTGCCATGACTTCAAGGCTAGCCTAGTGAGTTCAGAACAGCCTGGGCTAGGGTGAAACCCTGTCTCAAAAAAAAAATCGACTTCCGGTTAAGATGGCGGCATACATACCACGCCAAAGCAGCCTGGGGGGAGGGGGGAAGCAAAAAAAAAAAAACGCAGCAAAATACACACTTACTAAAAAGTGAGGTGAATAGCACATTGAAACGGCAGCGGAGAAGTAGGAGAGATCCAGAACATCCAGAGCCCACACAGACCGGCAGGAGCAGCTCCGGCAGGTCTGTGGACGGCGACGGCGGCGGTCAGAAAACCGCCAGGCTCGGCTTCAGCCACAGGAAAAGCCAGGTGAGGGGATTTTCCACTCACACCGGAGCTCTCCGCAAACTCAAGAAACGTGAAGGGAGAACGGCAGAGAACAACAGAGGAGCAGATCACAAGGTAGAAGAACACGTGGAACAGCGAGAGAACTAGAGCAGCATCGGCAGCCTCCCCTCCCCCACCGCCAGTGCCCAGCTCCAGCGAACAGAGCAGCGGTCCAGGGACCCGGCCATGACAACTTGAACTGACAGCAGGACCCAAGCAGGAGCAGAGGTAACTGGGATTACACCACGAAAGGGTCTCACCTGGTCACAAGCTGACTTGGAACCCTCAACAGATCAGAACTCTTAACCTCCTTGGTGTCGGGATTAAGGCTGTGGGTGAGGCACCACACACCCTAAGGGACAGTTAGTGGATCTGGTTGTCATAATACCTACTCTTGGATAAATATTCTGACCTGTTTTTCATTGAAAGTGAACATTGTTTAATTGAATTTCAGAATCTATCTGTATTTGGTTCCACTCAGCCTACTTGAATACTCTCATAGCAGGCAAGCCCAACATCCAGGGTCACTTTTGTAGTTACTCTGAGAATCTTAAGAGCCACACCTAATACCTTAAACTCCTACCTTGACGAAATATAACATTAGATTGACTGATATATCTAACAATACTGCAGCTAATTAGAAAATCCAAGCATTAAATTAACCCAAGATGCAAAAGTATGTGCATCATAACACAAGAAACACCAAAAATCAAGACAATATAAATCCACCAAAAAGTATTAATGCATCAGAAATGACCTCCAGTGAGAATGAGTTAGAGGAAATGCCTGAGAAAGATTTCAAAAGAATGATTACAAATATGTTCAAAGAAATAGAAGAGGAAATCAAAGGAATAAAAGAAGATACAGGCAACCCATTTAATGAAATGAGAAGGTCAATACAAGACATAAATAAGGAAATGGAAATAATAAAGAAAAACCAGTCAGAATTACTAGCAATGAAGAACACAGTCAATGAAATATAAAACTCTGTAGAAAATCTCACCAGTAGAATGGATGAAGGAGAGGACAGAATATCTAAACTGGAACATCAGGTGGCAGATCTAATACAGTCCAACAAAGAGAAAGACAAACTAATAGGAAAGTATGAATGGGAATTTCAAGATATTCAGGACACTATGAAAAGATCAAACATAAGAATTTAGGGTATAGTAGAAGGAGAAGAATTTCACTCCAAAGGCATACTAGGTGTTTACAACAAAATCATAGAGGAAAACTTCCCCCAAATTGGGAGAGATGCCAATGCAGATACAGGAAGCCTCCAGAACACCAAATGGACAAAACGTGGACAGAACCTATCCTCATCATATTATAATTAAACTACCAAACATACAAACCAAAGAAAATGTATTGAAAGCAGTTAGAGAGAAAAATCAAGTTACACACAAAGGCAATCCCATCAGGACCACAGCAGATTACTCAACACAAACTTGAAAGCCAGAAGGGCTTGGAGTGATGTAATAAGTTCTGAAAGATAATAACTGTCAACCAAGGTTAGTTTATCCTGCAAAGCTATCCATTCAAATAGATGGAAAAATAAGGACATTCCACAACAAAAGCAGGCTAAAGGAACATATATATATATGTATATATTTGGTTTTTCAAGGTAGGGTTTCACTCTAGCCCAGGCTGGCCTGGAATTCACTATGGAGTCGCAGGGTGGCCTCAAACTCACTGCGATCCTCCTATCTCTACCACCCGAGTGCTGGGATTAAAGGTGTGCACCACCACGCCCAGCTTAAAGGAATATTTGAAGACAAAACCAGCTCTACAGAAAATATTTGAAAGGATCCTCCATGCTGAAGAGAAAGAAAAACACACATATAAGGAACCTGGAAAAAACAAACTATACTCAAATACAAGTTAATACAAGAAAGCAAAGGTAAAATCAGAAGAACTACAAACCAAGAAAAATGTCAAAAATAAATACACACCTTTCAATAATAACTCAATGGCTTCAATGCCCCAACCAAAAGACACAGGTTTGCAGACTTGGTTAAACAGCAGGATCCTTCAATTTGTTGCCTCCAAGAAACTCACCTTTCTACAAAGGATGGACACTATCTTAGGGTGAAAGGTTGGAAAATGGTGTTTCAAGCAAACGGGCCTAGAAAACAAGCAGGGGTTGCTATCCTAATATATGACAAGGTAGACTTCAGTCCAATGTTAGTCAAGAAAGATAAGGAAGGTCACTTTATATTGAGTAAAGGCACCCTCCAACAGGAGGACATTACAAACTTAAACATATATGCACCTAACATGGGGGCCCCAAAATTCATCAAACAAATGCTATTAGAACTAAGGTCACAGATAACACCAAACACAGTGGTACTGGGTGACTTCAACACCCCACTCTCATCAATTGACAGGTCATCCCGGGAAAAAATAAACAGAGAGGCATCTGGGCTAAATGAGCTCATAGAAGGAATAGACCTAACAGATATCTACATGACATTACATCCAAATGCTGCAGAATATACATTCTTTTTAGCAGCACATGGAACATTCTCTAAAATAGGCCATATATTAGGACACAAAGCAAATCTTAACAAATACAGGAAAATTGAAATAATTCCTTGCATTCTATCTGACCACAATGGAATCAAACTACAAATCAATAGCAAGAAAGGCTACAGAGCATACACAAAATCATGGAAATTAAACAACACACTACTAAATGATGAATGGGTCAATGAAGAAATCAAGAAGGAAATCAAAAATTTATAGAGTCAAATGATAATGAGAACACAACATACCAAAATCTCTGGGACACAATGAAGGCAGTCCTAAGAGGTAAATTTATAGCTTTAAGTGCCTATATTAAGAAATTAGAAAGGTTGCAAGTAAATGACCTAATGCTTCACCTTAAAGACTTGGAAAAAGAAGAACAAGGCAAACCAAAAATCAGTAGACGGGAAGAAATAATAAAAATTAGGGCAGAAATTAATGAAATAGAAACCAAAAAAAAAAAAAAAAAAAAATCCAAAGAATCAATGAAACAAAGAGTTGGTTCTTTGAAAGGATAAACAAGATTGATAAACCCTTAGCAAATCTGACCAAAAGAAAGAGAGAAGAGATACAAATTAATAAAATTAGAGATGAAAAGGAAACATCACAATAGATGCCAGAGAAATTCAAAAAATCATAGGGACATACTATAAAAGCATATACTCCACAAAGTATGAAAATCTGAAAGAAATGGATGATTTCCTTGATTTATATGACCTACATAAATTAAATCAAAATGAGATTAATCACTTAAATAGACCTATAACAAGCATGGAGATCCAAACAGTTATCAAAAATCTCCCAACTAAAAAAAGTCCAGGCCCAGATGGATTCACTGCTGAATTTCACCAGACACTCAGGGAAGAACTAACACCATTTCTTCTTAAGCTTTTCCATAAAATAGAAAAAGAAGGAATCCTACCAAATTCCTTCTGTGAAGCCAGCATCACTCTGATAACAAAACCAGGCAAAGATAGAACAACAACAAAAAAAAAATTAAAGAATCGGGCATTGTGGCCCACGCCTTTAATCCCAGCACTCAGGAGGCAGAGGTAGGAGGATCGCGTGAGTTTGAGGCCACCCTGAGACTCCATAGTGAATTCCAGGTCAGCCTGGGCTAGAGTGAAATCCTACCTCGAAAAACCAAAAAAAAAAAAAAAAAAATTACAGACCAATCTCCCTCCTGAACATAGATGCAAAAAATTCTCAACAAAATATTGGCAAACAGAATACAAGAATATATCAGAAAGATCATTCACCCTGACCAAGTAGGCTTTATACCAGAGATGCAGGGATGGTTCAACATATGCAAATCGATAAATGTAATACATTATATAAATGGACTGAAGGACAAAAATAACATGATCATCTCATTAGACGCAGAAAAAGCGTTTGACAAAATCCAACATCCCTTCATGATAAAAGTCCTACAGAGACTGGGAATAGAAGGAACATATCTCAATATAATAAAGGCTATTTATGACAAGCCTACAGCCAACATATTACTAAATGGGGAAAAACTGAAAGCTTTTCCACTAAAATCAGGAACAAGACAAGGGTGTCCACTGTCCCCACTTTTATTTAATATAGTACTGGAAGTCTTAGCCATAGCAATAAGGCAAGAGACGCACATAAAAGGGATACAAATTGGAAAGGAAGAAATCAAGTTATCATTATTTGCAGATGACATGAGTCTATACATAAAGGACCCTAAAGACTCTACCACCAAACTGTTAGAGCTGAAAAAACACCTACAGCCATGTAGCAGGATACAAAATAAATACACAGAAATCAGTAGCATTCCTATATGCTAACAACAAACACACAGAGGATGAAATCAGAGAGTCACTCCCATTCACAATTGCATCAAAGAAAATAAAGTACTTGGAATAAACCTAACCAAGGAAGTAAAGAATCTCTACAATGAAAACTATAAAACATTCAAGCGAGAAATTGCAGAAGACACTAGGAAATGGAAAAACATCCCTTGTTCCTGGATTGGAAGAATCAATATTGTGAAAATGGCAATCTTACCAAAAGCCATCTACACATTTAATGCAATCTCCATCAAAATTCCAAAGGCATTCTTCATGGTAATAGAAAAAACAATCCAAAACTTCATTTGGAATCACAAAAAGAAACCCTCGAATATCTAAAATAATACTGAGCAACAAAAATAAGGCTGATGGTATCACCATACCTGATTTTAACCTATACTACAGAGCCATAGTAACAAAAAACAGCATGGTACTGGCACAAAAGCAGATATGTAGATCAATGGAACAGAATAGAGGACCCAGATATAAGCCCAGGTAGCTATAGCCACCTGATACTCAACAAAAATGCCAAAAAATACTCATTGGAGAAAAGACAGCCTCTTTAGCAAATGGTGCTGGGAAAACTGGATATGTATCTGTAGAAGGATGAAAATCGATTCTTCTGTCTCTCCATGAACAAGAATTAAGTCCAAATGGACTAAAGACCTCAACATCAGACCTGAAACTCTGAAATTGCTAGAGGAAAAAGTAGGGGAAACCCTTCAACATATTGGTCTTGGCAAAGACTTTCTGAATATAACCCCAATTGCTCAGGCAATAAAACCACAGATTGACCACTGGGACCTCATGAAATTACAAAAATTTTGTACTGCAAAGGACATGGTGAATAAAGCAAAGAGGCAACCTACAGAATGGGAAAAAATCTTTGCCAGCTATACATCTGATAGAGAATTAATATCTAGGATATACAAAGAACTCAAAAAGCTAAATAATAAGAAATCAAACAAGCCAATTAAAAAATGGGCTATGGAGCTAAATAGACAGTTCTCAAAAGAAGAAACATGAATGGCGTATAAGCATCTAAAAAAATGTTCTACATCCCTAGTCATCAGGGAAATGCAGATTAAAACTACATTGAGAATCCATCTCACTCCTGTCAGATTGGCTACCATCATGAAAACAAATGATCATAAATGCTGGCGAGGATGTGGAAAAAGAGGAACCCTTCTACACTGTTGGTGGGAATGCAATCTGGTCCACCCATTGTGGAAATCTGTGTGGAGTTTCCTAAGACAGCTACCATATGACCCAGCTATAGCACTCCTAGGCATATAACCTAAGGACTCATCCCATTTCCTTAGAAGTATATGCTCAACCATGTTTATTGCTGCTCAATTCATAATAGCTGGGAAATGGAACCAGCCTAGATGTCCCTCAAGTGATGAGTGGATAATGAAGATATGGCACATTTATACAATGGAGTTCTACTCAGCAGTAAAGAAAAATGAAGTTATGAAATTTACAGGAAAATTGATGGATCTGGGAAGGATTATACTAAGTGAGGTAACCCAGACCCAGAAAGCCAAGCGCCGCATGCTCTCCCTCATATGTGGATCCTAGCTACAGATGATTGGACTTCTGTGTGAGAAGGAAAAAACTCAGTAGCAGAGGCCAATGGCAGTGACCTTGGGATGACTCAGAAGGTATCATAGTGCTGGAAAGAAGTGACTGGAGTACTGAGTAACATCTCGATCACACCTTCCAAGGCTCAGAGTCTAATGTGGAAGAGGTGGCAGAAAGAACGTAAGAGCCAAAGGAAGGGTAGGACTCCTTACAACGTCCTCCCTCCAGACATAAAATGGCCTGGATATCCATGACCTCATAGTGCCCAACACTACCTACACAAGACCGTCATAAGAGGAGGAAAAGATCATGACATCAAAATAAAAGAGAGACTGATTGAGATGGGGAGGGGATATGATGGAGAATGGAATTTCAAAGGGGAAAGTGGGGGGAGGGAGGGCAGCACCATAGGATATTTTTTATAGTCATGGAAAATGTTAATAAAAATTGAGAAAATAAAAAAAAATCTTTGAGAAGTTTTGTTGTAATGTAAAGTAAATGTAATATAAAGTTTTGTTGTAATGCAAGTTGTGTATCTTTGTGGTTGACTATATAGTTTGTGAATATTTCCATACCTCCATTCTGTGATACTAACAGCATTGTAATATTTTGTTCCATATCCTCGTCCCCCCCCCCAGCCCCGCCCCACACCACACAGAGGCTTTGAGCTCACATGGTTAAAAGCAGGTTGGAGTTGGCATTGGGAAGTCTGTAGTATGGCACGTCAGAGACTAGAATGCAGACCTTCTGCCTACTCATCCAGTACCTTCAACCTGCTTAGTGAACAGGAAGGGTCAAAGATCCAGAATGACAATAAGTTCTGGAAAGCACACATCAACAGACCACCCTGCTAACTGACCAAACTTGGTCCTCCCTAGACTCTAAGACTGCTGCATGTCTGGGGTGGGGCACCAGGGCTTCAGCAGTGGCAAGGTTAAGTCATTTCTAACAACTTCAGCTACTAAGTGGTACCAACATGGCTATCCCTGAGATAAGGTTATAGAACTGCCAAGTGAAACTGTAAGAAAAATGTAAGAGGCTGTCTCAGTGGTAGAGTGCAGGCTTAGTTTCCACAAGGATTCAATCCTCAACATCTAAATTAAATAAATAGAGCCAGGCATAATGGTACATGCCTCACTCCCAGCACTGAGGCTGAGGTAGGAGGAGTGCCTTGAGATCAAAGCCAGACTGTGGCTACACAGTTAAGTTCCAGGTAAGCCTTGGCTAACATGAGACCCTGCCTTGAAGAAAAACAAAAGAAAAACAAAATATGAAACAATGTAACTGAAGGATTGGAGAGATAGATGGCTTAGTGGTTAAGGCGCTTGCCTGCAAAGCCTAGGGACCCAAGTTCGATTCCCCAGTAGCCATGTAAAAAGCCATATGCACAAAGTGGCACATGCATCTGGAATAAATTTGCAGTGGCTGGAGGCCCTGGTGCGCCCATTCTCTCTGTCTCTCCTCTATCTCTTTGTATGAAAATAATAATAATAATAATAGGAAGAAGAAGAAGGAGGAGGAAGGAAGGGAAGGAGAGAAGGAAGGAAGGAAGAAGGAGAAGGAAGGAAGGAGGAAGAACAAAGGAAGAAGGAGGAGGAAGGAAGGAGGAGGAAGAAAGAAGAAGAAAGGAAGACGGAGGAGGGAAGAAAGAAGAAGGAAGAAGGAAGGAAAGAAGGAGGGAAGAAGGAGGGAGGGAGGGAGGAAGGATAGAAGGAAGGAAGGAAGGAGTCGGTGTGGTGGCGCACGCCTTTAATCTCAGCAGCACTCAGGAGGCAAAGGTAGGAGGATTGCTGTGAGTTCAAGGACACCCTGAGATTACACAGTGAATTCCAGGTCAGCCTGGGCTAGAGTGAGACCCTACCTCAAAAAATCGAAAAACAAAACAAAAAAAGAAAGAAAGAAAGAAAGAAAGAGAATGAAGAAAGAGAAAGGGAGGGAGGAAGGGAGGGAGGGAAAGAAATAGGGGGCAGAAGCCATAGACTAATAGAAAATTTTCAGTGCCAGGGATGGGATATCTTCCAGTAAGTTGTTGGCCAAGTCAGCCCCTGTTGCCTCCAAAATATTATAGGCTATTGCCAAGGCCCTTGGTTTCCCACAAGAAACAGATGGTAAGACCCTATTACTGAAGACTTCACATGCCTGGGCATCAAAGTCACTGAGAAATCAAGCTGGGGCTGAGCTGAAAACCTCCTCCCTGTAGACCAGCCAACTGAAATCTGGAAAAAGCTGCACTGCATGCAGCCCTATGGGAGATGGAAGTCATCAGTGATGTAAATACTAGACACTGGAAGCCTCAAGTTTGGCCAGCCAGGCCAAATGAGCCAACAGGTGCAACAGTGGTATGTCTGTTATGGGGGAAACCAACTGCTCTCTAATTAGACTGGAGGCCCGCTCTATGGGAGGGAATACATGCCTGAAAAACCTGGTACTGAAACCTAATCAATTAGGTACTGAAATTAGGTACTGAAAACCTAATCAAAAACCTATGGCAGGGGAGGTCATGGGCCTTAGGGGTATAAAGCCTGGTCTTGTCTGGCTAAATGCATATATTATGCTCACCAAACTGCCCTGTAAGCACTACACTTAATGATCATATATATTAATACTACTCTCACTTTTGGCTAGGAAAGCTTCTCTTTTCAGATGGCACTGACCACTGGGATGACCCAAAAGGCAACATAGTGCTGAGAAGAAGTGACAGAGGAATGCTCAGCACTGAAACAGCTCTATCATACCCTCCAAAGCTCAGGGTCCATTGTGGAAGAGGTGGAAGAAAGAATGTAAGAGCCAAAGGAAGGGCACTACTCCTTACAATGCAATTTCTCAGACAGAAATTGGCCTTGATATCCATGACCTACCAGTGCCTAGCAATACCTGCAAAAGATTCTCATAATAGGAGAAAAAGACAATGACATCAAAATAAAAGATACTAATGGAGAGAAAGAGAGGATATGATGGAGAGCTGAGAAGGGGAGAGAAATATGCTTTATTGTCTGTAAGTATAGAAGTTGTCAATAAAAAAATTATACATAAAAAAATAGGGGGCTAGCCGGGCATAGTGGCACGCACCTTTAATCCCAGCACTTGGGAGGGAGGCATAGGTAGGAGGATTGTGAGTTCAAGGCCACCCTAAGGCGACATAGTGAATTCCAGGTCTCCAGGTCAGCCTGAGCTAGAGCGAGACACTACCTCAAAAAAATAAATAAATAAATAAATAGGTGGCTTGAGAGATGACTTTAGCAATTAAGGCACTTGTCTGCAAAGCCTAAGGATCCAAGTTAAGTTCTCCAGATCCCATGTAAGCCAGATGCACAAAGGTGCTTGCCAGCAAAGCCAAAGGACCCAGGTTCGATTCCCCAGCACCCAGCCAGATGAACAAGGCGGCACATGCGTCTGGAGTTCCTTGGCAGTGCCTGGAGGCCCTGGCATGCTCATTCTCTCTATATATATATCTGCCTCTCTTTCATTCTCTTTCAAATAAATTTTTTAAAAAATTATTTTTTGTGAGGTGGAGTTTCACTCTAGTCCAGGCTAACCTGGAATTCACTGTGTAGTCTCAGGGTGGCCTAGAACTCAGGGTGATCCTCCTACGTCTGCCTCCCAAGTTAAAAAAAAATTTTTTTTAAAGAAATAATGAAGCCAGGTGCAGTGGCACATGCCTTTAATCCCACCACAGGGGAGGCAGAGGTAGGATTGCTGTGAGTTCAGGGCCAGCCTGAGACTACATGGTGAATTCCAGGTCAGCCTAGGATAGAGCAAAATCCTACCTCAAAAAAACAAACAAAAGAAAAAAAAAGAAAGAAAGAAAGAAAGAGAAAAGAAATAATGGAGCCAGGCATGGTGGTACACGCCTTTAATCCCAGCACTCGGGAGGCAGAGGTAGGAGGATCGCCATGAGTTCGAGGCCACCCTGAGATTACAGAGTGAATTCCACGTATGCCTGAGCTAGAATGAGACCCTAATTTGAAAAACAAACAAACAAACAAAAAGCATAAAAGAAATAATGTAAAACTATGGCAAGTATTCAATTATACCCATCACACAGGAAACATTAAAAAAGCATCTCAGATGCACTGTGTGTATTAGCATATGTGTCAGTGTAGTATGTACAGTGCATGTATATATAGTGCATGCCCATGTGTATGTTCAAATGCACACAGCCCATGTGCACACATGTGGAATTCAGAGAACATCAAGTAGGTTCTCCTCTTCTGCTTTATTTCCTTAAGGCAGAGTCTCTCACGGAACCTGAAGTTGCCATACCCTCCAATCTCTGACTGGCTGACCAGTGAGTACCAATGATTCTCCCATTCTCCTGTCTCTGCTCATCCCACAAAACTGGGGTTGCAGGCATTTTTGGTCATGCTCAGTCCCACCACACCCCCACCCCTATTTTTGGAAACAAGATTTCACTCTACTTCAAGCTGACCTGAAACTCAAAGCAATTGTCCTACCTCTTAGCCTTTCAAGTGCTGGGATCAAAGGTGTGTGCCATCATGCCTGGCTATGCCCAGTTTTTTATATGGATACTGAGGAATAAAATTCAAATGGTCTCAGCTCTCTCGGGTCCTCAAGTTTGCATGGCAAACACTCTTACCCGCTGAGCCATGTCCCCAGCCTGTATCTGGATTCTTGCCTGCTCTTATGCAGACATGCAAGTTATAAACTGTAAAGTCTACACTAAAGGTTAAGGGATATCCAGCTTAAAAATAGGTGATCTTAGGGCTGGTGATATATAACTTGTGTGGAGCTCTGGGTGAAATCTCCAGAACAGGAAGAGAAAAAAAAAGTTGAGCAGGGGATTTGGCTTAGCGGCTAAGGCACTTGCCTGCAAAGCCAAAAGACCCATGTTTGATTCCCCAGTACCCACGTAAGCCAGATGCACAAGGTGGAACGTGAATCTGGAATTCGTTTGCAGCAGCTGAAGGCCCTGGTACACCCATTCTCTCTATCTGCTTCTATCTCTCTCAAATAAATAAATAAATTTTTAAAAAGTTGAACATAGGTTTTGTGGCTTCAATTTCAGTAAAATACCGATGTATCATTTGGGTAGCTCCAGTTACAACATTAAGCAACATCTTTCATGCTATGTTAGTACACTACATAAAACAGACCTTGTGAATGTTTCTATTGTGCTCCCTCTGTAGAATGTTTTCATTTTCTCAGTTTTATTCAAAACACTGAGACAGAGATAGGTGAGAACAAATGGTGGTGAGGGTACAGAGAAACTGGAACCTCATGCGCTATTAATGAGTATTTAAAAAGCTAAAGGCCCTTTGAAAAGAGGCAATTTCTCAAATGCCTAAACAGTTACTGAGTGATCCCTGATTCCTTATGAAAATGTAATAAGCACTAGAGGAATACCATACCTCCCAAACTGATACATGGATATTGATAGCACTGCCCATACAAAGAGAAAAATGAAAACAATCCAAATAGCCATCAACTAATAAAGACATGAAATGTTGTGTGTGTGTTTACATATAGAAAATAAACTAGTGGTTGTCTAGGGTTTGGGAGACAATGAGACAATTAATGGTGGTTAAGGGGTATACTATAGGTTTCTTTGAGGGATTATGATATGAAAATGTCATAAAGCCGGGCGTGGTGGCGCATGCCTTTAATCCCAGCACTTGGGAGGCAGAGGTAGGAGGATCGCGGTGAGTTCGAGGCCACCCTGAGACTCCATAGTGAATTCCAGGTCAGCCTGGGCTAGAGAGAGACCCTACCTCGAAAAAAAAAAAAATGTCATAAAATTGATTGTGGTGTGTTGCCGTCAGGTCTACATTGCTGGCAAAAATCACCCTACCAAGAGCAAATTTTGGGAAAAAAGGATTTATTTTGGCTTACAGACACTAGGGGAAGCTCCATGATGGCAGGGGAAAATGATGGCACATTATCCCCTGGTCAACATAAGGTGGACGATAGCAACAGTAGAGTGTGCCAGTCACTGGCATGGGGAAACTGACTATAACATCCATAAGCCCGCCCCCAACAATACACAGCCTACAGGAGGCTTTAATTTCCAATTGCCATCAGCTGGGGAACCTAGCATTCAGAACACCTAAGTTTATGGGGATACCTGAATCAAACCACCACATGGTGATAATGTACAATTTGAATATATAAAAGCCAGTGATCTATTATTTTATTTATTTACTTATTTATTTATTTTGGTTTTTCAAGGCAGAGTCTCACTCTAGCCCAGACTGACTTGGAATTCACTATGGAGTCTCAGGGTGGCCCCAAACTCACAGCAATCCTCCTACCTCTGTCTCCTGAGTGCTGGGATTAAAGGCGTGCGCCACCACACCCAGCTTTGATCTGTACATTTTAAATGAGTGAATTATACAGTATGTGAGTTGTATCTCAATAAGGTCCCTCCCCACTGTCCTTAAAGTGCTGTGTAGATAGAATTGTGAGCTGCGTACATGCTTGGCAAGTACTGTACCACTAAGCCAGTCTCTGGCCCAAAGCTTTTTGGTTTGGTTTTGTTGTTTCAGGGTCTCACTCTGTATGCAACCCTGGCTATTTGGTAATCACCCCGCCCACACACACCAAAGTGCTGAGATTACAGCTGTGAACCACCATGTCCAGCTCCAAAACCAACTTTTTTAAAGATCAAAATAAAAGGAAGCCAGCTGGACATGGTGGTACACGCCTTTAATCCCAGCACTTGGTAGGCAGAGGTGAGGATCACTGTAAATTCAAGGAGCAAGACCCTACTTCAAAAAATCAAAAAGGCCTAGAGAGATGGCTTAGTGGTTAAGCTCTTGTTTGTGAAGCCTAAGGACCGTGGTTCGGGGCTTGATTCCCCAGTACCCACTTAAGCCAGATGCATAAGGTGGTACATGCATCTGGAGTTTGTTTGCAGTGGCTAGAGGCCCTGGTGCACCCATTCTCTCTCTCTCCAGATGCATGCGCCCCTTGTGCATCTGGCTTATGTGGGTCCTGAAGAGTCGAACTGGGATCCTCTGGCTTTGCAGGCAAATGTCTTAAACGCTAAGCCATCTCTCCAGTCCTAATTTATTTATATTTTTTATTTATTACTTCCATAACTGTAGACAATTACTACATGAATTACTCCATGGCAATCCCTCCCTCACGCCACTTTCCCCTTTGAAACGCCACTCTCCATCATATCCCCCTCTCAATCAGTCTCTTTTATTTTGATGTCATGATCTTTTCCTCCTATTACGATGGTCTTGTGTAGGTAGTGTCAGGCACTGTGAGGTCATGGATATCCAGGCCATTTTGTGTCTGGAGGAACACATTGTAAGGAGTCCTACCCTTCCTTTGGTTCTTACATTCTTTCCACCAGAAAGGTGATGAATTTAAACTTCTTTCAATTGATCTACATACAGTTTCAAAGTTCATCACCTGTTTTTACCAGAATCAAGCAGGAAGCTGGTAGAAGACAAGTGGTAAGGTCTGATCCTGAAGATTCTGATGAAATCAGGTGCAGAGGTGGGAGAAACCTCGGTAAGCCTCCCAAGTGATCCTGGTGCTAGCCAGATCTAGCTAACAAGGTAGGGTCTCGTTCTAGCCCAGGCTGACCTGGAAACCACTATGTAGTCTCAAGCTAACCTCAAACTCACAGCGATCCCTCTAACTCTGCCTCCGCAGTGCTGCGATCAAAGGCATGTACCACTACGCCTGGTTTTAAGTGCCTTTATAAAAACTATCTTGGGTTGATGATGTAGCTCAGTTGGAAAGCACTTGACTAACAGGCATAAGATTCTGGATTCTCTCTCTATCCAGCACAGCAAAAAAGACCTCTCTTGGTCTAGGACATAGTTTAGTGGTATAGCATGTGCTTGGCATACACAACGTCATGTGTTGATTGCCAGCACTGCAACCACACCCCCCACCCCCCAACACACACACAAAGCACTCTCTCACTGGCATATAATTAAGAACTATACAACAAACTTCAACCTCCTCAAAATTACCACAGTAGCTACAGTAGGCCAGCAACTTCTGGCAGTGGATTCAGACATGCTAGCCAGTACTTTTTTTTTCTTTTCTTTTTTTCTCTTCTTTTCTTTTCTTTTCTTTTTTATTTTTTAATTAAAGAAAGTTTTCATTTATTAATTTTTTTAGAATAAAGGGTTAGTGCACAAATACAGCCCAAAGCCAACAGAAAAATAGCTTTTCCCTGTCATTTCCCTACGAAAGCACTACAGCTACCCAGAATAGGCCAAAAGAAAAGAAAAAAATGAACAAAGAAAAAAATCCAAAAAGCAATCTTCCAAGGTCTAGGCTTCACAAAAGAACTACATGATAAACTATGTACATCGATTTGATGTGCAAGTGTGCAATAAATATGTACAAATACATTCCTATCTGCTTTACATCATTCTAGAGTATCCATAGTAGATCCAGCTGTCTTCTCTTCTTTTCTTGTCTTTAAAAAAAAAAATCACAAATGCTTTCGGCTTTGCAGTTCTGGCTGTCCTGAACCTCGCCAGACTCTTGCCTCAGCCTCCCAAGACCTGGGATTGTAGGAGAGTACTACAATGCATATCTATAGCCAGGGCATTTCTTTTGTTGTTTTCTTTATGATTATTAATGTTATTTTATTTATTTGCAAGCAAATGGGGGGGGGGCAAGAGAGAGAGAGAATGGGTGCACCAGGGCATCCAGCAGTTGAAGATGGACTCCAGATGCACGTGCCATGTTGTACTTTACATGGGTACTAGGGAACTGAACCCAGGTCATTAGGCTTTTCAGACAAATGCCTTAACTGCTGAGTTGAGCCATGTCTCATGAATCTACAGGTTTGGGTTTTTGTTGTTGTTGTTGTTGTTGTTGTTGTTGTTGTTGTTTTTTCAATTTTTTGAGGTATGGTCTTGCCTTAGCCCAAGCTGGCCTGGAATTCACTATGTAGTCTTAGGCTGACTTTGAACACACGGCAATTCTCCTACCTCTGCTTCCCGATTGCTGGGATTAAAGGTGTATGCCACCACGGCTGGCATTTACATTTTTTTTTAATTATTTGAGATAGTGAGAAAAAGAGAGAGAATGGGAATACCAGGGCCTCCTGCCACTGCAAATGAATCCCAGATGGATGTGTCACTTTGTGCATCTGGCTTTACATGGGTACTGGGAAATCAAACCTAGCTCATTAGACTTTGTAGGCAAGCACTTTAACCACTGAGCCATCTCTCCAGCTCAAATTATAATTTTTGTTTTATTTATTTATCTGAAAGAGAGAATGAGCATGCCAGCGCCTTCAGCCACTGCAAACAAATTCCAGAAGCACACACCACCTTGTGCATCTGGCTTACATGGATCCTGGGGAATCGAACCTCTGTCCTTTGGCTTTGCAGGCAAGCATCTTAACCACTAAGCCATCTCTCCAGCACCCTCATCTTGAATTCTTTACACTATTGGTGGGTTAAACCTCAGGCTGTGTGACTGAGGACTGCCAGCAGAAAATTATAGACGTTCAGGGGAGTTTGCCTATGATTGCACTAACCAAATAACATATAAGCAAGGTGCAGCTGCATAGATAGAGAGGAAACTCAGGGTCATACTGTCTCCCTAGTAAAGGCTTTCACAGTAGAAACTGTTTCAGAGGATCATCTGGGTCTGGTTTCTCTGTTGAAATTCTTCTACCACAATGTCTATGTCCCATACAGGGCCAAGTGCTCATCAGTCACTTATTGTCAGCACTTGACTACTTATGAGTCTCTACATTAACTGCCTCCCACTGCCAAGAAAATTAAAAGCTTTTCTCACCAAAGGGGATCTATGAGTATAAAGAGAAATATTTAAGAGGCAGTTTGATAACACATCTGTTTAGCAATATAATAGTAGGTTCTTCCTTAGGCCTACTGTTTCCCCATCCACAGGCTTTTGACCTGGTTTTCAGTACCAGACATGAATTCCCTCCAGTGGAGTGGGCCTCAAATCTGATCAGACAGCTTGTTGGTTACCCCATAACAGTCATGCATTATTGCACCAGAAGACATGTCTTACTTTGTAGAAAAATGTGGTAGGGGGCGGGAGAAATGGTTTAGCAGTTCAGGTTGGGAAGCCTAAGGGCTGAGGTTTGATTCTTCAGGTCCACGTAAGCCAGATGCACAAGGTGGCACACGCATCTGGACTTTGTTTGCCATGGCTAGAGGCCCTGCTGCGCTTCTTCTATCTCTCTCTCTCTCTCTCTCTCTCTCTCTCTCTCTCTCTCATAAATAATAAAAAAAAACTTTTTAAAAAGAAAAGGAAAATGTGGTACGATGTAGGACTCATCACTGGGTGATCATGATAGTGACTTTTCTCTGCCAGTAGCCTGCATAGCACCTTCTGGAAACATGAAAACAAGCCAACAGAAAAAAAGATATTTTCCTTTCACTCCTACTTGATTTTTCTATGTCCTGCAACCAGTGGGTGTGGTATCTTCAGCATACTCTCTTATCTTTCAGTTCTGGTGGGCAGCCAAGAGCAATGGCAATAACCTATGTTGTTTTAGGGGCCTCAGATGCTTCTCTGACCAACAACTCAGAGTGGTATCTCATGTAGCCAGGATATTTCTCAATGTGCTTTCTCAGTATGTAGGAGTGGGGAAATAAGCAGACTTGAAAGCAAGCAAGATTTCATTATCTTGACAACTGAAATAGCACTTGCCTTACCTAATTCACAGGCCCATAGTTAACATAAAGAATACTAGTATAGAG
Source organism: Dipus sagitta (assembly GCA_036346955.1). Classification (NCBI taxonomy): domain Eukaryota; kingdom Metazoa; phylum Chordata; class Mammalia; order Rodentia; family Dipodidae; genus Dipus; species Dipus sagitta. The sequence goes on along the minus strand of CM070772.1, from coordinate 79,391,080 downwards.
TATACTACAACTGTTATTTATATAAGATTTAAAGTATAACCACCATAGTCAATTAGATCATATAATTATCTTACCAAAAGAGGTCTTGTTTCTATATTACTTTGATTTTGGAATATCTATCTCTTGATTACAGGTATGAGTTTTCTCCTGACCCAATGTATTTCACCAGAAAATACATTTAACTTCAAAATGATAGAAAATTCTGCCGGTTGTGGTGGCGCACGCCTTTAATCCCAACACTCAGGAGGCAGAGGTAGGAGGATCACCGTGAGTTTGAGGCCACCCTGAGACTACATGGTGAATTCCAGGTCATCCTGGGATAGAGTGAGACCCTACCTTGAAAAAAAAAAGAAAAGAAAATTCAAACTCAGGCTGGGGAGATGGCTCAGTGGGTAAGAGTGCTTGCTGCACCAGCATGAGGACCTGAGTTTGAGTGCCAGCACCTACATAAAAATCCAGACATAGTGTTGTGGAGCAGATTCCTCAGAATAAAAATATTCTTACCTGAAAAGAGGAAGGAAGCTCTGGGGATTCAACAAATCAATTTAAAGGTCACAACCAACTCCCCAAGGTTATGTTAATTAGAAACTGAAACATTCCTAGGGTTAGGGAAGAAAGTTCCAGAGACTCAGGAAGTCAACAAGCCTGGTAAAGGGTTCCAAGACCCTGCCTAAAGGCTATAAAATGGAAAAACTGGGCTGGAGAGATGCCTTAGTAGTTAAGGTGCTTGCCTTCAAAAGCCAAAGAACCCAGATTTGGGTCCCAAGGACAGATAGAAGCCGTGTGTGTCTGGAGTCTGTTTGCAGTGGCTGGAGGCCCTGGTGTACCCAATTCTCTCTCTCTAATAAATAAATAAAAATATTTTTAAATGGCTGGAGAGATGGCTTTGCGCGTTTGCCTGCAAAGCGAAAGGACCCAGGTTCAATTCCACAGGACCCATGTAAGCCAGATGCACAAGGTGGTGCATGCATCTGGAGTTTGTTTGCAATAGTTGCAGGCCCTGGCATGCACTCTCTCTTTTCTCCCTCTTTCTCAAATAAATAAATAAAAATAAAATATATGCTTTTAATTTATCAAAAAAGAGGGAAAACAACTACTTAAAGAGGGGACTCTCCAGTTGAGCTGCCTGCAAGTAATGCAGTGAGCTCCAGGCACTCAGTCTCTGTGAGTTGACACCTGTGCTAGGGTGGGTTTTCTGGTGATGCAGCTGCCTTTGAGTGAAAGCAGCTATGGGGAGGTCGTCATCCAGGATAGGATGAGATTTCTCATGATGTGGCTGCCTTGAGTCATCTATTGTTCCTATAAGCAACCTCTTACCCTACTGTGTAAATAATTCCAATAAACTCATTGGTTCACCAAAACTAGTTTGTTTTAGTGCAATCATCATTTAGTCTGTGCCATATCAGGGGAGAAGACATGTGTTCATGTCACCCCAGGAAGGTTTGCCCCTGACAGTTGCATAACCCCAGCACTGAGGGAGGCAGAGAATTTACACTGCTGGGACTCATTGGTCAGCCAGTCTAACCAAAAACCTGTCTCAAGAAAATAAAGCATAAGAGTGATGGAGGGCGCCTGACATCTTCCTCTAGCCTCCGCACATGAGCACATGGGTTACATGAATTTGCACATACACATGCATGCATACACATAACACACACACACAGAAATAAAAAATAATAATGTAATTAGCTTTATTTTTCCAAATGGAAAGACAAACATTTGGGTTTAGAAGTCTCAGCTCTAAATCTTTACCTGAATAATTTCAATTAATATCCTAAACATTGGATTCTTTTACACAGACACTGAAGGAGTTAAAAGAGATCACAAAATTAGAATCTCTTGACAGATGCAGTTATTTTAAAAATCAGCATAATCAAAGTTCAACTGATTCAAAATGCAGACTGTGGAAATTCAGAGCTACTTAAGTAAACAAGGAATGGAACAGTAATAATACAGCTGCTGCCATTTACTGAATCCTTTCAGGTGTCAGGCACTGTGAAATGCAGGAAAGTCCTCACCACAACCAAGAATGGTCACAGCACTAAGGGGGGGTTGAACCCAAATCCATGTTACCATGGAGCTTGGACCTCTTTCCCCTATGCAACAAGTTTCATACTAGGCAAATCTGCCTGAGCTCCAGCAGCTTTGTACTCGTTGTTGTCTCCCATCTTCCACCAGATGATGCAATCTTGAAGCTAGACTTCATCTCAAAGGAACTAGAGAGGTTGTAATTTACTCAACCCACAAAGAGCTTTAATTGAGCAAATTGCTCAATTGCCAGAGAGCTAGGTAACTATAAAACCACAGTGAAAGGTTCCTCATGGGGGGGGGGGGAGGTTGTTTTGAGATAATCTTGCCAACTATCCCAAGCTGGCCTGGAACTCACTTGCAATTCCCTTGCTCAGACTCAGGGAGTGCTGGCATTACAAGGATGTGCCACCATACATCTGGCTCAAAGGGTTCCCACTGCAAAATTTCAAATACATTTTCGGGTTTTTTGTTTGTTTGTTTGTTTGTTTGAGGTAGGGTCTCACTCTAGCTCAGGCTGACCTGGAATTCACTATGTAGTCTCAGGGTGGCCTTGAACTCACGGTGATCCTCCTACCTCTGCCTCCCGAGTGCTGGGATTAAAGGCATACGCCACCACGCCCGGCTGTTTTTTAAAAATATTTTATTTTTATTTATTTATTTATTTGACAGAGAAAGAGGGATAGAGAGAGAAAGGGCGTGCCAGGTATTCCAGCTACTGCAAACAAATTCCAGACACTTGCATCCCCTTGTGCATCTGGCTAACATGGGTCCTGGGGAATCGAACCTGGGTCCTTTGGCTTTGCACGCAAACGCCTTAACCGCTAAGCCATCCCTCCAGCCCTGCTTCTTTTTTTTAATATAGTATTGGGCTTTGGGCTTAGTGGGTAAAGGGCTTGCTGTACAAGTCTGAGCATCTATGTTTAGATCTCCAGCACCCACTTGAAAATGCCTGGCAGTGGTGCACACCTGGAATCTCACTGCTGAAGAGGCAGAGACAAGGATTCTCTGGAGGCCACTGGCTAGCTCATCTAGCTGAACTGGTGAGCTCTAGGTTCAGTGAGAGACCCTGTCTCAAAGACTAAGGTTGAAAGCCAGGCGTGCTGGCACACAACTTTAATCCCAGCACTTGGGAGACAGAGATAGAAGGATCGGCATGAGTTCGCGGCCACTCTGAGACTACACAGTGTATTCCAGGTCAGCCTGGGCTAGAGTGAGACCTTACCTCGAAAAACCAAAAAAAAAAAAACTAAGGTTGAGAGCAACTGTGGAAGACCTCTGTAGTCAATCTCTGGCCTCCACATACCCATTCACACATTTGCACATGCACATACACACACATGATAAACAAAAGCAGTGTCAGTGTTTAGGGTTAGGGAGGAAGTTCAGCTTGATGGAATGATTGTCTACCAAGCACAAAGCCCTCACTTTAATCCTGAGCATAGAACAACTTTAATATCAGCACTCAAGAGGTGGAAGCAAGTGGACCAGAAGTTCAAGCCATCCTAGGCTACGTGTCCAGTTCAAAGTTAGCCTGGCCTCTACAAGACCTGTCTCAAAGAACAAACAGAAAAACCCACAGTATTTATCACATGCCACAGATTTCACTAAACACTTCACAGGAAAAAATTAGCAAACCAGGCATAGTGGCACATGCCTTTAATCCCAGCATTTGGGAGGCAGAGATAGGAGGATCACCGTGAGTTCAAAGCCATCTTAAGACTACATAGTGAATTCCAGGTTACCCTGGGCAAGTGAGACACTACCTTGAAAAAAAAAATAGCAGAGAAGGAAACATAAATGACATTTGTTCACTATTATTAAAAAGAGAGTCTGTATATAGAGCTTAGTAGTCCTCAAATTCAGAATCAATTCCTGTTAAGAAAGGAACCCTTTTTCTGACTTGATCATGTGTATTTCTCTAACAGCAGAAGCGTGGACATTAGGATAGGTATATCTTTTACTTCCTTGACAGTACTGTTTCCTAAAGTAGTTCCACTAACACACCCCTGCCAGCTGTGCACAGAGGTCACTACTATTCAGCATCTTTAAGGCTTGGTTTTGCCTGCTTCAACTTAGATTACAGCATTGTGGTTGCAGTTTATATTGCCTTAGCTATCACAAGGCTGAGCATTTTCTTATATTTCTTAGACATGTGGGTTTGTTTTTGAGATGGTTATTCCAGACTGGCCTCTTATTTCATCAGTACATGCAGCATCTTGCTTGTTTCTTCTTTGTACTAAGATTATGAATATAGTCTCCCCCCTTCCAAAAGTTTTGTTATTTTGCTGTTCATATGTACCATGATCAAGGTGTGTGAATACATGTGAGACGATTTATGGACTGCTTTGGACTTCCATTGACTTATCATATTAAACTGTTCAGAGACAATATCACATGCCTTACTTAGTAGTGCTTGGTTCCTAACAAAGAAGTTTCCAACATTTTTTTCTAATTTTTTTAAAGTTTTATTTATTTATTTGAGAGAGTCAGAGACAGAGAGAGACAGACAGAGAGAATGGGCATGCCAGGGCCTCCGACCAATGCAAAGGAACTGCAGACACATGTGCCACCTTGTGCATCTGGCTTACGTGGGTCCTGGGGGATCAAACCTGGGTCCTTTGGCTTCGCAGGCAAACACCTTAACCAGCCCCTCAACTTCTCTTTCAAGAGCAGTTTGCAGTGGCTGGAGGCCCTGGTGTGCCCATTCTTTCTCTGTCTGCCTCTCTTTTCTCCCTCCCCCTCCCTCCTTCCCTTCCTCCCTCCCTCCCTCTCTCTCTTTCTCCTTGCAAATAAATAAATAAAAAGAGTAGTTTGCCTTGGACTGGAGAGATGGCTTAGCGGTTAAGGCACCTGCCTATGAAGCCTATGGACCCAGACTTAATTCTCCAGATCCCATGTAAGCCAGAAGCACATGCATCTGGAGTTCATTTGCAGTGGCTAGGGGCCCTGGCGTGCCCATTCTCTCCCTCTCTCTCCCTCTCCCTCCCCCCCCTCTCTCTCTATCTCTAATAAATAAATAAATAAAGAGTAGTTTGCCTTTTCTTTGACCCATAGCAAAAATTTTAGAATTAGACTACCTAGCTAATGACATTTGTCTACCTAGCTTGGTTTTTGTGAGTTTTACTCTGTGTATGCATGCATGCATGAATTTAGTATGTACATGTGTGTGTGTGTATGTGTGGTTTATGCACATGCCCCATGAGCTCACCTGCAGCACCTAGAGAACATCGGTTGTTCCTCTCCATCACTGTTTTCCCTCGTGACAGTCTCTTACTGACTCGAGAGCTTGTGGTTCACAAGCCCCAGCAATTCTCCAGACCTGCTCCCCACAGGCCTGGGGTTACAGACATGTGTGGCCATGCCCAGCTGTTTACGTGGATTCTGGAGATTCAAGCTAGAGTGGTGTCAGGCCCCTCATGTTTGTGCAGGAACCACACATAACCACAGCCATATCTCCAGCCAAGCCTACATAGTTTAAAATTTTTTATGGGAACTATACCGAAACTGTAAGTTTCCAGAAGACTGATATCTTTTTTTTTCTTAATTTTTATTAACATTTTCCATGATTATAAAAAATATCCCATGGTGCTACCCTCCCTCCCCCCACTTTCCCCTTTGAAATTCCATTCTCCATCATGTCCCCTCCCCATCTCAATCAGTCTCTTTTATTTTGATGTCATGATCTTTTCCTCCTCTTATGATGGTCTTGGGTAGGTAGTGTCAGGCACTATGAGATCATGGATATCCAGATCATTTTATAAGACTGATATCTTTACAACAGTGACTATCCAGTCCTTGAGTTCTTTTTATATTTATATTTATATTTATTTTTTTAATATCTACCTGAGAGAGAGAGAATGGTGGACCAGGGCCTTCTGCCTCTACAAACTAATTCCACACAAATGCACCACTTTGTGCATCTGGCTTTACATGGGTACCAGAGAATCAAAAGCAGGCCATCAGGCTTTGCAAGCAAATGCTATTATGGCTGAGCTATCCCCTTAGCCCCAGTCCTTAAGTTCTTATGCTTTGGTTTTATTCAAATCTACTCTATAAAGTTTAGGGGCTGGAGAGATGGCTTAGTGGTTGAGGCATTTGCCTGTGAAGCCTAAGGACTTGGGTTCAATTCCCAGAACCCACATAAACCAGATGCACATGATGGTGGATGTATCTGAAGTTGTTTGCAGGGGCTAGAGGCCCTGGCATACCCATTCCCCTTAATAAATAAAAATAAAAAATATTTAAGAAATTATTTAGCTTAGTTTTTTCTGTAAAATTTCATACATATTTTGTAAAACCTAAATGTATCTGATAAGATTGTAGCTCAATAGGGGAGGGCTTAAATAATAAGTGTGAAAGCCATTCATTTAATCCATAGCCCCCTACCCCATACACACTATATAAATGTTAGAAACCATGATCTGTAGAGGATATTTTTTATTTAATTTTATTTAAGAGAGATAGAAAGAAAAAGAAAAAGGCCTGGAGAGAAGGCTTAGCAGTTAAGGAACTTGCCTGCGAAGCCAAAGGACCCAGGTTTGATTCCCCAGGATCCATGTAAGCCAGATGCACATTCACTGCCCTGGCATGCCCATTCTCTCTCTCCTTCCCTCTCTATTTTTTTTTTTTTAATGCACCAGGGTCTCTAGCCATTGCAAATGAACTTCACACACATGTGCCACTTTGTGCATCTGGCTTACATGAATCCTGAGGAATCGAACCTGGGTCCTTAGGCTTCGCAGGCAAGTGCCTTAACTGCTAAGCCATCTCTCCAGCCCCTGAAAAAAAGGTATTCTGTAAAGGTGTATAAAATATACATTTTGAAGCCAGGCATGATGGCACATGCCTTTAATCCCAGCACACAGGAGGCAGAGGTAGGAGGATTGCTATGAGTTTGAGGCCACCCTGAGACTACAGAATTCCAGATCAGCCTCTAGAAAACCAAGTGTGTGTGCGCGCACGCATGTGTGTGTGTATACAATCACACACATACATATATACATTTTGTGGGTTAGGGAAATGGCTCAGTGATTAAAAGCACTTGCTTGCAAAGCCTACAGACCCAGGATCAATTCCCCAGGACTCACATAAACCCAGATGCATGTGGCACATACATCTGGAGTTCACTTTCAGTGGCAAGAGATCCTAGCACACCTTTTCTCTCTCAAGTTTAAAAATACATTTTATGAGTGAGAAAGACACCTAGTGCTATGCTTTGGTTAAATGTCTCCTAAAGGCCCGTGTGATAAGGTTTGGTCTCTAGCTTTGTGCTACAGAAAGGTGGTGAAAACATAGAGCCTAAGGGAAGGTCTGGAGGTGGGGGTGAAGTGGGGGAAGGGGTTCCCTTGAGGAGAATTGTGGGATACTGGATTTTTCTTTTCCTTCCCAGCCATGAGATAAGTGGGGTTAGCTCTACCAATGTAATCCCACCATAATTTGCTGTCTCATCACTGGCCAAAAAGCAAGAGGGCTGGTTGATCTGGGATCAGAACCTCAAAATTGTAAACGAAAATGAATCTTTTCTCTTTGTGAGTTTATTATCTCAGCTATTTCTTCTAGTGATGGAAATCTAAGTGACCCAACTAGAGCCTAGGATAAGTATATATTAATATGAATTTCGCTTTCTTAAAACTTTTAAGTGAAATAAAGTCCATCAAAGCAGAATGACTACTACATAATTTCATTTTGACTGTTGAATTACTGTTTTGCTGCTATCTTGCTTCAATAGCTCTAAAGTACTTGAAAGAGCTTGCATGTTGTATAAAAAATGTATCCCAACCATGATCAGTCAAAACCTACCAAAGCAGAAATCCAGAGGTTATAGAGAGCTCAACACTAACTAAATCAGACTGCCAACAGGCCTGCCATAGCTCAAGGAACATTGTGGAAGAGGGCATGGAAAGATTGTTAAGCACCAATGGGTAGGAATACCCTGAGGCATGGTCCCCTGCTACCCTACAGGGACTGAGGCCTTCATGACCCCACAGTGAACCTAACAACCCCACTGAGGGCCACAGGGTAACGGGAACAGGGGCAAGGGAATAAAAGTATAATCTGAGGCTGGAGAAATGGCTTAGGGCTTAAAGCGCTTGCCTACAAAACCTAAGGACCCAGGTTCAATTCCCCAGGACACATGTAATCAAGATGGATACGGTGGTGCGTGCTTCTGGAGTTCATTTGCAGGGACTAGAGGTTCCTAAAATAAGAATTTGTAGTCTTGCCACATGATGCTCTCCCATGTAATGCAGTACAAAGGCCATTACCAATGCCAGTGCCATGCTTTTGTGCCCATGACACCATCAACTAAGTGAATTCCAGGCCAGTCTTGGCTAGAGCGAGACCCTACCTCAAAAAAAAAGAAAGAAAGAAAAAACAAGTGGGCATGTGCCAAGGCCTGGATTTTAACTCCAGCACTACAAAATACTAAAGAGAGAGACTAAAAGGAGAGGGGAAAAAAAAATTACAAGAAGAAAACCGTAAAGTATATATGGATCAGAAAAAAGACCTGTTTGTCCAAGAAGGGAAATCCAACCCAGGTAAACAATTAGTAAAGTACTTAGTTGTTGTTAAGCCCTTTGTACTAAGTATTTTTGTTTTTTGTTTTTTGTTTTTGTTTTTGTTTTTGGTTTTTCAAGGTAGGGTCTCACTCTGGCTCAGGCTGACCTGGAATTCACTGTGTAGTCTCAGGGTGGCCTCGAACTCTCGGTGATCCTCCTACCTCTGCCTCTCCAGTGCTGGGATTAAAGGCGTGTGCCACCATGTCCGGCTGTACTAAGTATTTTGGAAATAGATTGACAAGCATCATCGTAATAATCTATGGGATTGGTACTACTACTACTCCTGCTAATAATTGAAGACCTGGTAAAATTTAATAAGGAAACAAATGCTTAGAAAAGCTTCCTCAAGATCACAGACAGAAAGCTGAACAGCAATGAATTCAGATTCCTTTGTCCCCAGGATCCCTGTGTGCAAACCCTGTACCATATCAAACTTCTACACAGGGTAGGGAAAAAAATGTATCTACAAAAATAAATTAGGGGCTGGGCGTGGTGGTGCACGCCTTTAATCCCAGGCAGAGGTAGGAGGATCACTGTGAGTTCGGTGCCACTCTGAGACTACGGAGTTAATTTCAGGTCAGCCACAGCTCGAGTGAAACCCTACCTTGAAAAACAAACAAACAAAAAAGTGTGTGAACCACAGCAATAGAAATGGAGCAACAGGGCACAGTCAATGGTTAAGTGTTATTACTGATAGGAATTGGTGTTGGATTAAATGATGATAATGAAAAAACAGAAAAAGAAAACAGGAAGACCAAAAAAATAAAGTAATTCAGTAAATTAGGGCTAAATTTTCAAATCTTTCAATAAAATTAATTGTATTGACCTAATTATGCTTTACTTAACTGTCTATCCAACATATTGTCATTTCATCATTTTAAATATTGAGATTTTTTTCATACTAAATCTCAAAATCTATTGCATACATTTCACACTAGCCAGAATTCAAATGCTCAATAGCCACAGGGATGACCAGCTACCTGGGCTACTACACAGTACTAACTGATTACAGCAGGAGAGGCTGTGGGTTCCCAACATCAGTCAGACCCTGAAGCTGAAAGATATAAGGAGAAAGGGAAGCTTTTAGCTCCAATATCCTAACAGAAGTTAAACTGAAACAAGCAAACAATCACAGATTCCATCAGACAGTAACCTCTGGCAATGTTGATTTTTTTTTTTTTTTTTTAATCTGAGTGGGAGAGATAAAGATAAAGAGAATGGGCACATCAGGGCCTCTAGCCACTGCAAACAAACTCCAGATACATGAGCCACCTTGTGCATCTGGCTTATGTGGGTACTGGGGAATTGAACCTGGGTCCTTAGGCTTCACAGGTAAATCCCTTAACTGCTAAGCCATCTCTCCAGCCCCAGTGTTGATTTTATAAGAACTCTTTTCAGCACTTTTTTGTTGTTGTTGCTGTTTTTTAAAGTACTATCAACCTTGAGCCCAGGCTGACCTTGAACTCCTACCTCAGTCTTCCCAGTGCTGTGATCAAAGGCATGTGCTACCAACCTAGCTTCTTTAGCACATTATAACTAGCCTTTCTGTAATTCAGGACTATTCATAGCCTCCCTCTTCAACTCCTCATGCATACAACCCCTCAAAAACTGTTTCAAAAAAGAATCTATTGGGCCAGGCGTGGTGGCGCATACCTTTAATCCCAGCACTCTGGAGGCAGAGGTAGGAGGATCACCATGAGTTCAAGGCCACCCTGAGACTACATAGTTAATTCCAGGTCAGCTTAGACCAGAGTGAGACCATACCTAGAAACCCCCCCCCCCAAAAAAAAAGAACCTACTTCCAGGAGCTTTTACAATCAACAAAATAAAAATCTGCATAGGTATGAGCAATGGAAAGACCAAAGGTTTTTAGAAAGAGACAGGAATCAGTGTTTTAGAACTAATAGCAAAGTGCAAGGTCACAAAGTTACAGGAAATAAACTGGAGCACACCAGTTCAGAAGGCTCCATACCAGTTTTGAATCAGTGATATAACCTTCAGTATTTTACAAGGGCAGAGCCAGGTACCCTTCAATCACTTAAAACTTTTATTAAACAGTGATTCAACTAAACCATGTAAACAGTTTAGTGCCAGCATGAGTAAAGGGTGTTTAGTAAGGAAAATAATGAGGTCAGGAAAAGCTTCCCATTCATCTTCCTGCTCTTGCCCTATGCCACAGGAGAATGACAAAACTACTCTGCAAAAATTTGATGGACACAAAAGTTTTCCCCAGTGGTCTAAAAGGAGTTAGGGGAAGAGATGGTAGAGACCAGGGGATGGAAGAGGGTTAATCAAAATTAAAGATGTATACCTCAAAAGCGCCCCGGCTGAAACTAAGAAAAATTGGCGAAACAAGCAAGGGTGCTGTTTTCCTGGTGAACCGGCTACCAGCACAAGATTGAAGGAGATCAACACAGAGAAAAATCAACTCCTACCAAATCAGAGAGCCAGAGACCCAGAGGCCTCCAACACCTCATCACTGAAGCAGACCAAAAATGAACCCAACATGGCTCAGGGAAATTTTGCAGAGGGGGGGGGGACGGAAAGAATGTCAGAGCCACATGTTGGGTCATGATATGCAGAGACATTTATCTTACCCATAACTGTGGGCTAACTCCACAATGCATGACCCATATACCTCAACAAGGAGGGGACAAGGGGAGGGGGTAAGTCACAGATGAGCCTAATAATGGTACCAAACTGACTGTATTTGCTGACTACAAAACTAATTAATAAAAAAAATTAAAGATGTCAGGCTGGAGAAATGGCTTAGCGGTTAAATGCTTGCCTGTGAAGCCTAATGACCCCAGTTCAAGGCTCCATTCCCCAGGACCCACGTAAGCCAGATGCACAAGGTGGCACATGCATCTGGAGTTTGTCTGCAGTGGCTAGAGGCCCTGGCACACCCATTCTCTCTATATATATATCTGCCTTTTTCTGTCTGTTGCTCTCAAATAAATAAAAATAAAGCAAAAAAATAAAAAATGAAAGATGTCATGAATAAGCCATATGGAAACCTACTTTTCTATTTTTTTTTCAGGTATTTTGAGATAAGGTACACTCTAGCCCAGGTTGATCTGGAACTGACTCTCTAGTTCCTGGCTGGCTTTGAACTCACAGTGATACTCCTACTGGATTAAAGGTGTGCACCACCATGCCCAGCTTGAAACCTAAAAATTACATTTAAAAATATATATAGTATGGGCAAAGTGCCCTGTGGGGGTGGATACTGCTGTGCTCACAAGCCTTAGGTTGTTACAAAAAATTTCAGTGCCTGGAATTGAATGCCTTCCAGTGAGTTGATCAGAGAAGTCCCTGATGCCCTCAGAATAATATAGGCTATTGCCAAGACTCTGGATTGGACCCCCAGAACTAGATGGCAAGACTCTACTGCTGAAGACACGACTCAGTGGTACTGCAAGACACTAAGAAATCAAGCTGGAGCTGAGATAGAAGTTTCTTCCCTGTTGACTACCTGTCATGGTGCTAGGCATGTCTGTTATGAGGGAAACCAAGTGTTCTCTGATTGTGTTTGAGGCCCCTCCATAGGAGGGAATTCCTGCCTGGTGCTGAAAACCTAATCAAAAACCTCTGGCATAGCCAGGCATGGTAGTACACATCTTTATCCCAGCACTTGGAGAAAGAGGTAGGACCACTGTGAGCTTGAGGCCACCTGGAGACTATATAGTGAATTTCAAGTCAGACTAGGCTAGAGCACCAAGACCCAACCTGAAAAAACAAAAACAAACAAACAAAAAAAACTAGCTGGGGACATCATAAGCTCTAGGAGGGAAGTTGTGTGGCTAAATGGATATAATATATTACATCCACCAAGCTGCCCTCCTAAGAACTTTTTTAAAAATATATTTTATTTATTTATTTGAGAGAAAGAGGCAGAGAGAGAGAGAGAGAGAGAGAGAGAGAATGGGCACACCAGGGCCTCCAGCCACTGCAAACAAACTCCAGACTCATGCACCCCCTTGTGCATCTTCCTTACATGGGTCCTGGAGAGTCAAACCAGGATCTGTTGGCTTTGCAGGCAAACGCCTTAACCACTAAACCATCTCTCCAGCCCTTAAAATACTTTTATGTTACTCTCACTTTCCTTCGACAAGATTCTCTTTTCAGATGGCAATGACCACTGCAGAGACCAAAACTAATTAAAATGCCAAGAAGTAACAACACTGAGACATCTGTGTTAGACCCAAAGCTCACTGTGGTGGTTTGATTCAGGTGTCCCCAATAAACTTAGGTGTTCTGAATGCTAGATTCCCCAGCTGATGGAGATTTGGGAACTAACGCCTCCTGGAGGCAGAGTATTGTTGGAGGTGGGCTTATGGGTGTTATAGCCAGTTTCCCCATGCCAGTGTTTGGCACACTCTCCTGTTGCTATTGTTCACCTTATGTTGGCATGGGGGTGATGTCCACCTCTGCTCACGCCATCATTTTCTCTGCCATTGTAGAGCATCCCCTTGAGTCTGTAAGCCAAAATAAACCTTTTTTTCCCCACAAAAGCTGCTCTTGGTCTGGTGATTTCTGCCAGCAATGCAAACCTAACTGCAACAGTAATTTTGTACCAAGGAGTGGTGTCATTTTCTGCTAGTCACCAGACTGTGTGGCTTTCACCTTTTGGAGCTGATTTTCAAGAGGAATGTGGAAGGATTTGAAACCTTGGCCTAAGAGAAGTCTTGTGGTGCTGTAAGTACAGCTTGATGGACTATTCTGGTCAGAGTTGAAAGACCTGAATGCAATAATAACAATGGACTGTGAGGTATAGCTTGTAAGGGTGAGAAAGAGCTTTGTCTGGACTAGACTACAAGCAGTTTGTCTGAGAGGCTTGCTGTTATGACCATGTCCTGAGAGGTTGTGCAGGGTTGCTTTGCAAAGAAACAGACTGATGTGAGCAGAGGGATATGGCACATAAAAAAAAAAAAAAAAATGAAATCTTTGAGCCAAAACTGTTGCTCATTCAGCTGCAATTGAGATTACAACCTTTGAGATTGGGCCAGTTGATCTGTACTGGGACAAAAGAAAAAATGTAGACTCTTTTGAAGGGGCCTGAATGCTCAAGGAGTGTCCTGTTCTTCAGTCTGCTTTATTCCCCCCTGGATTAACAAATTCGCACTCTAGCTGGTATTATGGAGTATTAAAAAAATGCAGCAAAGAGAGGGTCATTGAATATTCAACACAGTTTTGTGTTTTGGAAACGGACATGGGCAGTATGAAGTAGGTTTGCTGGATGTCTGCAGGGAGACCCATAGAGCTATAAGGATGGACTGTGGGTTGCAGTGGAGACCTAGTGGAGATGCCAGGACCATGAGATGGCTGCTAAGGAAAGCTGCCCACCAAGACTGTGAGTAGCCTAGCTGGAGGGGCAGAATTGGAACTCCAGAGACTTGTTGCTGGTTAGAATTATCAGACTTGGCACTGACTAGAGTTGTTGGACTTAGGGCTACAGAGTGACGTTTGCCCTGTTTAAATCTTATATTGGTTGAATATTTCTTTGCTATGTCCAGTGCCATCTTTTGCAGTATGAGTGCTTATTCTGTGCCATTATGGGTTTTTTTTTTTTTTTTTTGATATGTCTCAGTTAAAAGACCTTGAATTATGGTGATGTTTGAACATCACTGGGATTGATAAAAACTATGGGGACTCTTTTTTCAATTTTATTTTTATTTTATTTGAGAGTGACAGAGAGAGAATGGGCGCACCAGGGCCTCCAGCCACTGCAAACACACTCCAGATGTACGCGCCACCTTGTGCATCTGGCTTATGTGGGTCCTGAGGAATGGAGCCTTGAACAGGGGTCCTTAGACTTCACAAGCAAGTGCTTAACTGCTAAGCCATTTCTCCAGCCCTATAGGGACTTTTAAAGTTGGATAAATGCATTGCATTTTACATCATGTATGGTTTATCAATTTATGGGGATCAGGGGTGGGATGTGGTTTGATTTAGATGTTCTGAATGCTAGGTTCCCAGCGGATGGAGATTTGGGAAGTAATGGCCCCTGGAGGCAGAGTATTCTTGGGGCAGGCTTATGGGTTTTATAGCCAGTTTCCCCTTGCCAGTGTTTGACACACTCTCCTGTTGCTATTGTCCACCTTATGTTGGCCAGGAGGTCATGTCCACCTTCTGCTCATGCCATTGTTTCCCCTGCCATCATGGAGCATCCCCTGGAGTCCATACACCAAAATAAACCTTTTCCCAAAAGCTGCTCTTGGTTAGGTGATTTCTGCCAGCAATGTGAACCTGACTGAAACACTCATGGACCATTTCAGAGGAGATGGTGGAAAGACTTTAAGGGTCAAAGGAAGAGGAGTGTTTTGCAATACTGTCTTCCAGACACAAAGAGGCTGATGCCCTACACAAGACCTGCATGAGTCCCAGGCTGGTCTTGAATTCATAATGACCCATCCTCTTGACTCTGCATCCTGAGCACTGGTACTCCCAGCATTTGAGAGAAAGAGGCAAAGGATTGCTACAATCCAAGGCCAGCTTGGGCTATAAAGTCAGATCCTGTATCATGATAAATAACAAACAGAAAAAAAAAAAAAAAAGCCAGGCGCGGTGGCACACGCCTTTAATCCAGCACTTGGGAGGGAGAGGTAGGAGGATTTCCGAGAGTTCAAGGCCACCCTGAGACTACATAGTGAATTCCAGGACAGCCTGAGCTAGATTGAGACACTACCTCGTGAAACCAAAAAAGAAAAGAAAGACCTGCATAATAGGAGTTGGAAAGAAGAGTCAGTGGAGGGGGAAAGGATGGTGGGAGGGGATTATGATCATGATATATTGTCTGTCTGTAGGTTGTCAATAAAGAGTTAAAAAAAATACTGCCTTCATAGAGCTTACAGCAGTGAGAGAGGTAAAAAGGTCATAAAGAGGCCACAGCCGTGAGCAATTTTGCTTTTAATGAAAAATAAGTTCTAATGAGTTTGAAGACTCATGGGAGATAGGCAAACAAGATTTGAACAGGTGAAAGAACAAGGCAATCAGCTGGGAAGGTCCCATCAATGGCAGCTCAAAGTCACCTCTCCTCCCTCCCCTTGATCAAGTGTACAGATTGATTGATAATGGCCTGAAATCCAATTAGCCCATAGCAAGGCGGCACCAAAACTCAGCAGCGTTCGTGTACCTCGCGGGCAGACGGCGTCTGTTCCGTTTACCAAGTACAGCAACTAATACCTGGCAACAGACTATTTTAAACGGTTACAGACTTAATGCAAGTTCCCAGCTCTCATCCACCGCTTCCCAAAGGCCGACTGGCCTGCAGACTTTGCACTGGCCCCGGGCGCGGGCTGCCAGCCGCGGGTCGGCGAGCAGGGACTGGGCCTCGCGCACCGGACCGACCCGCCAGAGTCATCCCCACACCTCGCAGGCGGGGCCTCGCAACCCGGGCGACGCCAACTAGCGAGCCCAGGCCAGACCCCGGCGATCCTCGGCAGGTGGGCGCACGGCCTCCGCACACAAAGCTGGGCGCCCCGGGCGGCAGGGCTTGGCCCCGCCCGCCCGCGGATGGCCGGCCGAAGCGCGGTCCGCAGCCCGCCACACCCCGCGCGCCCGACCGCCAACCGCCGGGGCCGCCCGATCGCGCAGGCAACCCAACCGCCGTCCCGGCCCAACCAACGCGGGCAGGGGAGGAGAGGTGCGCCGGGCCGTCGGGACCGGAGGGGAAGGTCGCAGGCAGGGAAGGCAGGGGCGAGCAAGCGCGAGAGCAGGCCGGGGCTCCGCGCCGGGAGGGCCCGCTGGAGGGAACTTTGCCCCTTTCCACTTAGAAGGTGCGGATGGTTTGACCCCCCACCCCGAGCGAAGTGCCTTGTCCCAGCCCCGGCTGGACTGTACCATCGGGCGGTGCCGCCGGGATTTCTCCCCCACCACCACCATCAATTCCCCCCCACACCCGGGTCCGCGGTCGGTTGGCCCCGGCCAGGCTCTCAGACGCGGAAAGAGCTGGGCGCCATTTTGGGTGGGACTAAGCAAAGACGAAACACCCTCCCAGTCGATGGGGTGCTCTGGACCCCGGCTTATCCGGTTCCCTTAATCCGTTAGGTACTTACACGACGTTGGGTGAGGGGAGCTGGAAGATCAGCAGGTCCCCGATCCTGTCTCCCTAGGGGTGATGGAAATCAAACCCCCCCCGCCGCCTCCAGGTGGTTCTTCCCGCCGCAGAGTGGGAGCAGCATAAAAGGCGGGGTCTCATTAGCATAATCTGCCCGGCAACCTGATCTTGGTGTTATGTGATTGGTTAAACTTTGTAAGCCCCATGCTGTACCTAGAGACCAGAAACGTTGAGCCAAACTGACAGGCCCAGATTTAAGAGTCATGACGAAAATCCCGAGACGCTAATTCAGTTCGCAGAGAAGCCAAAAGGAGATTCACACAATAGCCCAATGATTGAAGGTCTCTTTATTTCGTGCTGTGCTGTTCATGCAAAATCCAATCGAAGAGCGGGTCTCTGGCGGCGTTTGTACTCTAAGCCAATTAGAAAAGCCGACTCTTTGCTTTCAGGGTCAAAACCTCTCTTAAGGACCCCGGAGCGGAAGTGGAGGGAAACGGTCCGGCGTCCCTAGGTGTCCACATTGGAGTGGCCCAGGGTCCTGGGAAGTCACAGGAGTATTGTTGAGACGTTCTTCCGTCCGTCCTGCACAGACTTGCATCTGAGTTGGTGTGTGTGCAGGACGCCTGCGAAAAGCGCGCGGGCACCCTGCAGTGGAGCGAGCTGCCTACCCGGGGGCCCTGGCACATTCCATCAGTCTTCCTGACCCATGGGATCCTGTCTGTCCAGGCCTTTCCTGTCCTTGGAGAGCCTTCACTACTCTCTTGTCCTCTTCACCTTTTTGGAAAAGGAAAGGGTTTCCTAGAAATATTAAGAAGCATAATAACAGGCTGGGGATGTGGCTCAATAAATAACAGCCTAACACGCACTAAGCCCTGGATTCGACCAGGAGCGGTGGTGCATTGGTACTAAACCCAGCTCTCAGGCGGAGGCATGAGGATCAGAATTTCAAGGGCATACTCTACTACACAGCAAATTTGAGGTATCCTATTCAGGGCTGCATGTGACTCTGTCCACATGTGTGTGGGGGCGGGTTGTTAACCATCTGACTAAACTGCCTTGTTTCATATGCAAGCCAAGAGAGAAATGGGCACACTAGGGCCTCCTGCCACTGCAACTGAACATGTTCAAGCGCCACTCTGTATCTGACTTTGCTTGGGATACTGGGGAATGGAAAGGCCTTGCAAGTCTTTACTGAGCCATCTCTCCACCCCCTGTCTTGTTTCTTTCTTTCTTTCTTTCTTTTTTTTTTTTTTTTTTTTTTTTTGGTTTATCGAGAAGTAGGGTCTTACTGTAACTCAGACTGACCTGGAATTTATTATGTAGTCACAGGGTGGCCTCGAACTCACAGTGATCCTCCTACCTCTGCCTCCCGAGTGCTGGGATTAAAGGCGTGCACCATGCTCGTTTTCCTGTCTTGTTTCTTAATATCAGGGCTCTACCTCTCCAGTTAAGATTTCTAAACCAGGTGTGGTGGCACATGCCTTTAATCCCAGCATTTGGGAGGCAAAGGTAGAAGGATTGCCATGAGTTCGAAGCCACCCTGAGACTACATAGTGAATTCTGGGTCAGTCTGGAATGGGGTGGGGGGCGTTAGACGCTTCTCATGCTGAGTGTGGTGGCTCACTCCTATAATCCCTGAGTTACAAAGTGAGTTCCAGGTTAGCCTAAACTAGAAAGAAACCCTGTCTCAAAAGCAAGAAGCTGCTGGGCGCGGTGGAGTTCGCCTTCAATTTCAGCACTTGGGAGCAGAGGTAGGAGGATCACTGTGAGTTTGAGGCCAGCCTGGGACTACAGAGTGAGTTCACGTCAGCCTATGCTAGAGTGAGACCCTACCTCAAATAAGGGGAGGGGAAGGCCTGAAGAAATGGCTCAGCAGTTAAGGAACTCGCCTGCAAAGCCCAACAACTCAGGTTCAATTCCCCAGTACTCACATAAAGCCAGATGTACAAAGTGGCCCAAGCAGTTCGTTTGCTGGGACAAGAGGACCTGGTGAGCTTGTTCTGTCTTCCTCCCACTCCCCTTCTCTCTCCTTAGAAATAAATAAATAATTTTTTTTTTTGCACGTGGGGGTGAGGTGGTGGTTGAGGTAGGGTCTCACTCTAGCCCAGGCTGACCTGAAATTCACTATGTAGTTTCAGGGTGGCCTGGAGCTGGAGCTCACAGCAATCTTCCTACCTCTGCCTCCCAAGTGCTGGGATTAAAGGCGTGGACCACCACACTTGGCTTAGAAAATTAAAAAAAAAACATTTCCTTTCCAAAGGGCAGCCCAGTAAGTATATAGAAATAAGCTCAGACTTTGAAATGGACATACAAGTAGGTTTTTACAGCATGAATGGCAGTTAGATGCCAGAATCCTTAGACTTTCGTGACTACATCAAATGATTTTATTAAGCCGGGTGTGGTGGCGCATGCCTTTAATCCCAGCACTCGGGAGGCAGAGGTAGGAGGATCGCCGTGAGTTCAAGGCTACCCTGAGACTCCATAGTGAATTCCAGGTAAGCCTGGGCTAGAGTGAGACCCTACCTCGAAAAACCAAAAAAAAAAAAAAAAAATGATTTTACTATCTATATCTGTTTTGAAGATTGAGAGGATACTATAAAATACTGAGTAAACTACTTAGCACACTGGAACTTAAATGAATGAAAATATTAGTAATGATAAAACCTACAAAATGACTGCTGGGTGGCACAAGTACATAATATTTCCTCCATCTGCAGACTGACCTGAGCTACATAGCAGGTTCCAGGCCAATCAGGGTTCTATAGCAAGATCCTGTTTCAAAGAAACAAACAATACCCAGCACTGGGGAGGCTGAGGTAGGAGGATCTTCACTGTAAATTCAAACCTGTCCTGGGCTACAGTGAGACCCTACCTCAAAAGAAAAAAAAAAAAAATTCAAGACTTGGGAATATAAAATACAGGAAGGGAGCTAAAATTCATTCAACTGCTTATGTTTTTGTTTAAATGGCTGAAAAAAGTGGAAAGAAGAGGCAATCATTCTGCTGTTAAAACAGGTGAATAGGGCACATCTCGTTCTTCTAGAAACTCCTTTGGGGTTAGTGCTAAACTTGGAATAAACACTATCAGTAACAAGTTTTGCTGTATTTAACTGAAAAAGCAAATGTAAAGGCACCCTGATGAAGTAGACAGATATTTCCAGTGAGCAGCACTATTCATTCTTATTTGAGTAGCCATTTGCTCTGGGAATGGCTGTATAAATTAAGCAAGTCTCTGGAGTGATACCTTCAGTGTTGTGAGTAGAAAATGCCAGAGATGGCCAGGCATGTTGGTATACACCTTTAATAGCAGCACTCAGGAGACAGAGGTAGGAGGATCACTGTGAGTTTGAGGCCACCCTAGGACTACAGAGTTTCAGGTCAACCTGGGCTACAGTGAGACCTAACTTCAAAAAAAATAAATAAATGGAAAATGCCAGAGATGGACAGGTCAGTCCCCTGTGGCCTTAAAAAGTTGCCTCTAGGGCTAGAGAGATGGCTTAGCAGTTAAGCGCTTGCCTGTGAAGCCTAAGGACTCCGGTTCGAGGCTCAATTCCCCAGGACCCACGTTAGCCAGATGCACAAGGGGGCGCATGCGTCTGGAGTTCGTTTACAGAGGCTGGAAGCTCTGGCACGCCCATTCTCTCTCTCTCTCTCTCTCTCTCTCTCTGCCTCCTTTTCTCTGTCGCTGTCAAATAAATAAATAAACAAACAAAAAAAAGTTGCCTCTATGGAGATGACTCCATTGGAGATTTATCAACTCTGATGATTGTGAGTTTGGCTGATCAGAAATGGCACAAAAGGAAACTCGAGAAATGGGGTTATCTGAGTAGTCCAAGTTAGAATCACAGATTTAGAGAAATATTCTAAAACTCTTATTTTCACAGTACTGGGGATTGAACCCAGGACCTTGTACATATAGCACTGAACTATATGCCTCCTTTTTTTACTTGTTTTCAGTTAGGGTCTCTTTAAGTTGACTAGGCTGCCTTTGAACTCACTCTGTAGCCCAGGCAGGCCTTGAACTTTCTGTTCTCCTGCTTGAGTCTCCTGAGTAGCTGGGATTACAGGCCTGTACTACCAGGCCTGATCTAAAACTTTGAAATGAACAAATATTTCAAGGAGACATCATTGTTTTTTTATTTGTTTGTGTTTCAAGGTAGAGTCTCACTCTAGCTCAGGCTGACCTGGGATTTACTATGTAATCTCAGGGTGGCCTCAAACTCAGCAATCCTCCTACCTCTACCTCCCAAATGCTTGGATTAAATGCATGCGCCACCATGGCCAGCTCATTTTTTTATAATGTCTTTTTAAAAAATTTTTGTTTTATTTTATTTGAGAGAGACAGACAGAGGTAGAGAGAGAGAGGGAATGGGCACACCAGGGCCTCCAGCCACTGCAAACTCCAAATGCATGTGCCACCTTGTGCATCTAGCTTACATAGGTACTAGGGAATTGAGCCTCTGAACCCGGGTCCTTAGGCTTCACAGGCAAGCACTTAACTGCTAAGCCATCTCTCCAACCTCATCTAATTTTTTTCTCCTGTCTCTTTTTTTTTTTTTTTTTTTTTTTTTTGGTTTTTCGAGGTGGGGTCTCACTCTTACCCAGGCTGACCTGGAATTCACTATGGAGTCTCAGAGTGGCCTCGAACTCAAGGTGATCCTCCTACCTCTGCCTCCCGAGTGCTGGGATTAAAGGCGTGCGCCACCATGCCCAGCACCGTCTCATTTTTTAAAATACTTTTATTTGCAAGCAGAGAGAAAGGACAGAGAGAGAATGGGTATGCAGGGCCTCTTGCCACTGCAAACCAACACCAGATGCATGCACCACTTTGTGCATCTAGCTTTACATGGGTACTAGAGAATTGAATGCAAGTTTTTGTTTTGTTTTGTTTTGTTTTGTTTTGTTTTTTTTTGAGATAGGGTCTTTTTGAGATAAGCCCAGCTAACTGTGCACCACCATACCGGGTTTAAGAATCTGCTTTTTTTTTTTTTTTTTTTTTTTTTTTTTGGTTTTTCGAGGTAGGGTCTCACTCTAGCCCAGGAATTCACTATGGAGTCTCAGTGTGGCCTTGAACTCATGGCGATCCTCCTACCTCTGCCTCCCGAGTGCTGGGATTAAAGGCGTGTGCCACCACGCCCGGCTCACCACAACGCCGGGCTCAGGAATCTGCTTTTTGTTTGTTTTGTTTTTCAAGGTGGGGTCTCGCTGCAGCTCAGGCTGACCTGGAATTCACTATTTAATCTCAGAGTGGCCTTGAACTCCCAGCAATCCTACCTCTGCCTCCGGAGTGCTGGGATTAAAGGTGTGTGCCACCACGCCCGGCTAGAATCTGCTTTTTATGTAGCTTTAATTGTTTAACTTATACTTAGTAAAATGTACTGTGTAGGAAGTATTTGTTGACTGTGTCTGTGGACCAGTCACATTCTAAACAATGAGAATAGAAGAAACAACAGCTGGAGGAATGGCCAAAGGAACCAGTTTTGATTCCCCAGGATCCACGTTAGCCAGATACACAAGGGGTTGCATGCATCTGGAGTTCGTTTGCAGTGGCTGGAGGTCCTGGCACACCCATTTTCTCTCTCTGTCTCTCTGCCTCTTTCTCTGTCAAATAAATAAATAATAAAATATTTTTTTAAAAAAAGAAACAACAGACAAAACTTTGGTCCTATGGTGTTTCCATTCAAGTGGAGACAAGAGAAGAGACCTTATAAATAATTCCAAGTCATGATAAGTGCTATGCAGAACACAAGATGGGGAAATGCAAAGGAGAGGAGACGTTGAAATGTGCTGTCAAGGTCGCCTTCCCACGATACTAAGAGCTGAGACTAGAATGGAGCTAGTGGTAGGAAGGTCAGTCATACTACCTCCTGTTAAGATCTTAGGAAGCAATCTAGTATGTGAAAATAGCAAATGTAAAGCCCTTGAGGTTAAATTACAGGGGAAAAAGATCATGATTTGTCCATAATCAACAGTTCTTTCATTGAAAAGGTATTTATTGAGGGCTGGAGAGATAGATGTCTTAGCAGTTAATGCTTGCCTGCAAAGCCTAACCACCCAGTTTTGATTCCCCAGAACCCACGTAAGACAGATGTACATGGTGGCGCATGCGTCTGGAGTTTATTTGTAGTAGCTAGAGGCCCTGGCACACCTGTTCTCCCTCTCTCCCTCCCTCCTCTCTCATGAACTTGTTTTAAAATATTCATTGAGCTGGGTGTAGTGGTGCACGCCTTTAATGCCAGCACTCAGAAGGCAGAGGTAGGAGGATCACTGTGTGTTCGAGACCACCCTGAGATTACATAGTGAATTCCAGGTCAGCCTGAGCTAGATTGAGACCCTACCTCAAAAAAAAATATATATATATATTCATTGAGCCGGGCATGGTGGTGCACGCCTTTAAATCCTAGCACTCGGGAGGCAGAGGTAGGAGGATCACCATGAATTTGAGGCCACCCTGAGAATACAGAGTGAATTCCAGGTCAGCCTGGGCTAGAGTGAGACACTACATCAAAAAAAAAAAAAAAAAGTATTCATTGAGAGCTTCCTCTATGCCAAGCCCTGCACTAGGTGTTTTGGGATTCATCACCTGACCTCCAGACAAAGGGATTAAACATTAAACACAAAAGTCTGTGCCTTTGTGGAGCTTCCACTAAAGCACTGAGGAGTGAGAAGGGACAGGGTTGCTGGAATGCAGGGCAAAGTCATAGAAGGCAACTTGGGGAAATAGGTGTGGGGCAGCTCACACAGGCTTTAAAGGCTGTGATATTAGAGTTATTTTAACTGCATTTGGGTGTACGGATGAGAAATTAGACAAGAAAGATGTCCCAGTGTTCTTAAAAATATTTTTTATTTATTTGAGAGAGAATATAAGCACACTAGGGCCTCTGGCCACCACAAACAAACTCCAGACGTATATATCACTTTATACATCTGGTTTTATGTATGTACTGGGGAATCTAATTCAGGTCATCAGGCTTTGCAAGCACCTTTAACCACCTTTGCAAGCGCCTTTAACCACTGAGCCATCTCCCTAGCTCCCAATCTGTTTTCAGCAGGAATTGATGGTGTTCTTGACCAAAAAGGTGTGTAAATGGGAAGTGTCTGGACACCACCTGTACTTGCAGATGGATAAGTTATGAAACAGCAAGAGCTGCCCAAGGAAAGCCTGGGCGGGGGTGGGGGGTGAGTGCTGTCAGTTGGCAAGCATATAGCAGACAAGACACACTTAGCAAATCAACCTAGCCTGGTGTCCTGGCAGTGTCTACCAATTTAGATGGATAATCTCTACTAATTTACCCTGTAATCTCAAGATGGAGGCAGAAGGATAGAGAGCTTCAGGTCAGCCACATGGCAAGACCCTTTTGGAGAGGGAAGGAAGGATGACCTGTACAAGCATGGCTTTATTCCTAGCACTCAGGAAGCTAAAGTAGGAGGATCACCATGAGTTCAAGGCCAGCCTAAGGTAGAGCAAAACCCTACCTCGAAAAAGAAAAAGCATCACAGAGCTAGGATGAGATATAATCCCAGCACCTGGGAGGCAGAGGTAGGAGGATAGCTGTGAGTTCAAAGCCACCCTGAGAATGCATAGGGAAGTCTAGGTCAGCCTGAGCTAGAGCGAGACACTACCTCAAAAAAAAAAAAAAAAAAAAAAAAGAATAGAGGGTGGAGTTTCAAAAGGGAAACTGGGGGAATGGATGGAATTACCATGGGATATTGTTTACAATCATGGAAGTTGTCAATAAAAATTAAAAAAAAAAAAAAACCCTACCTCGAAAAACCGAAAAAAAAAAAAAACAAAAAAAAAAATTTAAAAAAAAAGCCGGGCGTGGTAGCGCATGCCTTTAATCCCAGTGCTTGGGAGGCAGAGGTAGGAAGATTGCCGTGAGTTCAAGGACACCCTGAGACTACATAGTTAATTCCAGGTCAGCCTGGACCAGAGTGAGACCCTACCTTGAAAAACAAAATAAATAAATAAATAAAAATAACTTTGCCATAAGAATTTTAGCAAATACTACATTGATCTAGTGATCAAAGGTAATATGCTAGCAGGGGCATGGTGGCACATATCTTTTTTTTTTCTTAATTTTTATTAACATTTTCCATGATTATAAAAAATATCCCATGGTGCTACCCTCCCTCCCCCCACTTTCCCCTTTGAAATTCCGTTCTCCATCATATCCCCTCCCCATCTCAATCAGTCTCTCTTTCATTTTGATGTCATGATCTTTTCCTCCTCTTATGATGGTCTTGTGTAGGTAGTGTCCGGCACTGTGAGGTCATGGATATCCAGGCCATTTTATGTCTGGAGGGAGGATGTTGTAAGGAGTCCTACCCTTCATTTGGCTCTTATATTCTTTCTGCCCCCTCTTCTGCATTAGACCCTGAGCCTTGGAAGGTGTGATCGAGATGTTACTCAGTACTCCAGTCACTTCTTTCCAGCACTATGATACCTTCTGAGTCATCCCAAGGTCACTGCTATCTGAAAAGAGAAGATTCTCTACGCAAAGTGAGAGTAGCATTAATATAAGGGTATAAATATTAAGAGAAGTGCTTACTGGGCAGTTTGATAATCATAGTATATACATTTTTCCAGACATCAGCAGATATTATACCCCTAGGGCTCATGACTACCCCTGTTTTAAGTTTTCAGTATCAGGGATATATTCCCTCCCATGGAGCAGGCCTCCAGTCCAATTGGAGGGCAGTTGGTTTCCACCATGACAGACGGTGGCACACATCTTTGTTGCCAGCACTCAGGAGGCAGAGGTAGGAGGATCACTGTGAGTCTGAGGCCACCCTGAGACTACATAGTAAATTCCAAGACAGCCTGGGCTAGAACCAGACCATACCTCCAAAAAAAAATAAAGAAGGTAATATGCTGGGTAAAAGAGTAAAAGTTCCAGCTTCTACAGAGGCTATATAGCAGGAGGATGGATTGAGAACAAAAGTTCAGGACCAACAGTATAGCTCCTTTTTAAAAATTATCTATTCTTAAGTGGATGGATCTGGAAAGGATTATACTAACTGAGGTAACCCAGGCTCAGAAAGCCAAGCGCCACATGTTCTCCCTCACATGTGGATCTTAGCTACAGAGGATTGGGCTTCTGTGCGAGAAGGAAAAAACTCAGTAGCAGAGGCCAGTAAATTAAAAAGGAGATAGAAATGGAAGAGAAAGAAAGGGAGGAGGGCATTTATTAGGTTGGTATTGTATATATGTAAGTAGAAAGATTGAGATGGGGAGGGGATATGATGGAGAATGGAATTTCAAAGGGGAAAGTGGGGGGGGGTACTACCATGGGATATTATTTATAATCATGGAAAATATTAATAAAAATTGAGAAAATAAAAAAAATTATCTATTCTCAGGTTGATATTGTATATATGTAAGTAGAAGAATAGATTACCGGGGAGAAAAGGCCCAAAGTGAGGTCAGGGGAAGAGATTGAGTAAAGGAAAGGTGGAGGGAGGGCTAATCAAAATCTAAAAGAATGCAAATAAATCATATGGAATCCTCCGGTTTTGGACAATGGAACACTCAGGAGCCATAGATCGTTGTTAGAAAATTTTCAGTGCCAGGGATGGGATACATCCAGTGAGTTGTTGGCCAGGGAGGTCCCTGATGCCCCCAAAACATTATAGGCCATTGCCAAGGCCCTTGGTTTCCCACCAGGAATAGATGGTAAGACCCTATTGCTGAGGACTCCACATACTTGGGCAGCAAGGCCACAGAGAAATTCTGCTGGAACTGAGCTGATAACCTCCTCCATGTAGACCAGCTGAGAGAAAGCTGGAAGAAGCCATTCTACATGTAGTTGAATGGGAGAAAGAGATACCACCAGTGAAGATACTCCACAGTGGACACTGCAAGCCTTATAAGTGGCCAGCCAGGCCAAATGAACCAACAGGTGCAATAGGGGCACGTCTGTTATGGTGGAAACCAACGGCCCTCCAATTGGACTGGAGGCCCGCTCCATGGGGGGGAATACATCCCTGATACTGAAAATTTAAAACAGGGGTAGTCATGAGCCCTAGGGGTGTAACATCTGCTGATGTCTGGAAAAATGTATATACTATGATTATCAAACTGCCCAGTAAGCACTTCTCTTAATATTTATAGCCTTGTATTAATGCTACTCTCACTTTGGGTAGAGAATCTTCTCTTTTCAGATGGCAGTGACCTTGGGATGACTCAGAAGAAAGAAGTGACTGGAGTACTGAGTAACATCTCTATCACACCTTCCAAGGCTCAGGGTCTAATGTGGAAGAGGGGGCGGAAAGAATGTAAGAGCCAAAGGAAGGGTAGGACTCCTTACAACATCCTCCCTCCAGACATAAAATGGCCTGGATATCCATGACCTCATAGTGCCTGACACTACCTACACAAAACAATCATAAGAGGAGGAAAAGATGATGACATCAAAATAAAAGAGAGACTGATTGAGATGGGGAGGGGATATGATGGAGAATGGAATTTCAAAGGGGAAAGTGGGGGGAGGGAGGGTAGTATCATGGAATATTTTTTTTATAATCATGGAAAATGTTAATAAAAATTGAGAAAAGAAAAAAAATTATCTATTCTCTTGTGACAATATCGTAATGTATGTAGCAGACAGCTTCAGTTTTGCTGAGATGAACTTCCATACCAGGCACAGTTATGGAGCAAGGGATATTTATTGAAGCTTACAGATCCAGGGGAAGTTTCATAATGGCAGAAGAAGCTGGCCTGCCTTCACAGGACCAAACACACAGAGAGAAGCACAAGCCTAGAAGTCAAAAGCCACAGCACACTTCAGGAACTACAGCTAGGCACACTTTGTATATCTTTAGATTGAAATCTCAAACCTACCACCACACCTTAAGATCTGCCCAGTGACACTGCCTCCAGTCAGGTGGCTACAGATGCAAACTACAAACTAATAAAACGCTGAATATATTGGGGGCCATCTATTCAAACTAGCACATTTTGCCCCTGGCCCTCAATAGATTTATAATCATCACACATTATAAATTGTAGTCAGTTCAATTTCAAGGGTCCCCACAGTCTTGACCAATTTAAGATAATAAGTCCTGTAAAATCAAGCAAGTTAAATACATCCAACATATAAAGGGACAGAGTAAACATTTTCAACTGGTATATTGCATAGCAAGGAGAGACTAAAACAATACAAACTCAACCACCATCAAACAAACATCAAACTTCTGCAGTTCAAGTTCATTATAACCAGAGATTGACAGTCTCCAGATTTTCCAATTCTGCCTCTTCAGCTGGGCAGAGTAGCCAGGGAATGCTTCCATCCTACACCAACAATGCGCTCTATGGTAGCCCTTGCACAGTCCTGGTATATTCAAAATGTCTTCAGGTCTTCATGCAAACCACAGTCCATCTTACAAAGGCTCTTTCAGCCTATCTGAGTATCAGGCCCTGCCTCATCTCAGCAGCAGCTCCTGGAAGCATGTGCAATTCATGACCTCTCCTCACATTTTTCATGCTTTTGAAACCAATACCAGGTGTGCAGGACACAGCCATATACTTAATTCAGGGATGAAATAAATCATAGCCTTGAAAAGCAGGTTTCTTCTCCAGTTAACTCTTTTCAAAAGAGTTTGTATTTCTTTTTTTCATTACATAATTTTTTTCAAATTTTTATTTATTTATTTATTTATTTTTTGGTTTTTTGAGGTATGGTCTCACTCTGGTTCAGTCTGACCTGGAATTAACTCTGTTGTCTCAGAGTGGCCTTGAACTCATGGCAATCTTCCTACCTCTGCCTCCCGAGTGCTGGGACTTAAGGCGTGCACCACCACGACCGGCCAAGTCAAATTTTTATTAACAATTTCCATGATTATAAAAAATATCCCATGGTAATACCCTCCCTCGCCCCACTTTCCCCTTTGAAACTCCATTCTCCATCAGATCCCCTCCCCATCTCAATCAGTCTCTCTTTTAATTTTTTTCTTCCAAATTTTTATTAACAACTTCCATAATTATATAAAATACCCCATGATAGTGCCTTCCCTCCCCCCACTTTCCCCTTTGAAAACTCTACTCTCCATCATATCCCCTCCCCATCTCAATCAGTCTCTCTTTTAATTTTGATGTCATGATCTTTTCCTCCTCTTATGATGGTCTTGTGCAGGTAGTGTCAGGCACTATGAGGCCATGGATATCCAGGCTATTTTGTGTCTGGAGGGAGCACATTGTAAGGAGTCCTACCCTTCCTTTGGCTCTTACATTCATTCTGCCACCTCTTCCACATTAGACCCTGAGGTTTGGAAGATGTGATAGAGGAATTGCAGTACTGAGCACTGTGGTCACTTCTTTTCATCACCATGATACCTTCTGAGTCGTCCCAAGGTCACTGACATCTGAAAAAAGAAGATTCTCTACCAAAAGTGAGAGGAGCATTAATATAAGGGTATGAACATTAACAGAAGTACTTACTGGGCAGTTTGATAAGCATAGTATATACATTTAGCCAGACAGCAGCAGACGTTACAACTCTAGGGCTCATGACTATCCCTGTTTTAAATTTTCAGTATTAGGGATATATTCCCTCCCATGGAGTGGGTCTCAAGTCCAATTAGGGGGCAGTTGGTTTCCCCCTTAACATACGTGCCACTATTGCACCCATTGTTTCATTTGGCCTGGCTGGTCAAATATAAGGCTTGCAGTGTCCATTGATGAGTATCTTCACTGGTGATTTCTCTTTCTCCCATTGAACTGCATGCAGTATGGCTTCTTCCAGTTTTCTGTCAGCTGGTCTACATGGAGGAGGTTATCAGCTCAGTTCCAGCAGGATTTCTCAGTGGCTTTGCCGCCCAAGTATGTGGAGTCTTCAGCAATAGGGTCTTACCATCTATTCCTGGTGGGCAACCAAGGGCCTTGGCAATGGCCTATAATGTTTTGGGGGCATCAGGGACCTCCCTGGCCAACAACTCACTGGAAGGTATCCCATCCCTGGCACTGAAAATTTTCTAGCAACAATCTATGGCTCCTGAGTGTTCCATTGTCCAAAAAGGTAGGATTCCATATGATTTGTTTATATCCCCTTAGATTTTGATTAGCGCCCCCCGTCCACCTTTCCTTTACTCAATCTCTTCCCCTGACCTCACTTGGGGCCTTTTCACCCCCATTAATCTAGAGTTTGTATTTCTATGATAGTCGTTTCTCAGACATTTTTTCCATTGTTTTAATGTAAAGCAGTTGGGGGTATCTTCCTTAAGATTGCTAATGTGTTTGATAATAGCAGGTTCAGTAACATAAGACCAGTCTCAGGCCTGTAATTTTAACTTGCTTGAGGTTTTCCAGCTTAAAAATCTTAAATCTCTCAGTCCAATTATCTTTAGCCAAGCACAGCAGTCCATTAGAAATTTAACTTTGATCAAACTCTCTGGACCTGGACAGCAGAATGCAGCCAGCCCTTATGACAGTAGCCCAGTTCCAACAAAGTCCTCTGTAGTCTTTTCTTCCCCTTAGAAAGCTCATAAGCCAAGCCTCGAAGTTCAATACTGTCCTCACTTAGCATTCTCAACCTCTCATCAGAATAGTCCATAAAACTTGGCTTACCATTCCAGAAGGTATCTTCAGTTGCAAGCACCAAGTCCATGCCCATTCTTCCAAAACAAAAGTTCTAAAAGACCAACATCTGCATGGTCAGGTACATCTCACCCCACTCTCAGTACCAACTTCTGTAGCAGACAGCTTCAGGTTCACTGAGGTGAACTTACAGACCAGGCACATTTATGGAGGAAGGGATATTAATTGAAGTTTACAGATCCAGGGGAAGTTCCATCATGGCAGAAGAAGCTGGCCTGCCTTCACAGGTCCAAGCAGAGAGAGAGAGAAGCCATAAGCCCAAAAGCCACACAGCACAGCACACTTCAAGATCTCCAGTTAGGCACACTTTGTATATCTTTAGGTTGAAATCTCAAACCTACCACCCCACCTGTATTAGTTAGCTTTAGGTTTACTGAGATGATATTTTAGACCAGGCACAGTTATGGAGGAAGGGATTTATTGAAGTTTACAGATCTAGGGGAAGTTTTACAATGGCAGAAGAAATTGGCCTGCCTTCACAGGCCCAAACAGAGAGAGAGAAGCCTAAAGGTCAAAAGCCAGAGCACACTTTAGGAACTCCAGCTAGGCACACTTTGTATATCTTTAGATTGAAATCTCAAACCCACCATCACACCTTAAGATCTACACAATGGCATTGTCTCCAGCCAGATGGCTAGAGATGCAAACTACAAACAAATAAACAACTGAAATATATTGGGGGCCATCTATTCTATTCAAACCACCACATTCCGCCCCTGGCCCCCAATAGATTTATAACCATCACACATTGTAAATTGTACTCAGTTTAATTTTAAAGGTCCCCACAGTCTTGACCAATTTAAGATATGAAGACCTGTAAAATCAAACAAGTTAAACACTTTTAACATATAAAGGCACAGAGTAAACATTTTTAACTGGTATAAGGCATAGTAAGGAGAGACTAAAACAATGTAAACTCAACCATCATTAAACAAACATCAAACTTCTGCAGTTTAAGTTTAATATATCCAGAGACTAACAGTCTCCAGACTTTTTAATTTTGCCCCTCCAGCTGGGCAGAGTAGCCAGGGAACAGTTTTATCCCAGGCCAACAATGTGTTCTATGGTAGCCCTTGCACAGTTTTGGTATATACAAAACATTTTTAGGTCTTTATGTAAACCACGGTCCATCTTCCAAAGGCTCTTTTAGCCTATCAGGGCATCATGCCTTGTCTCATGCCACATCTCAGCAGCAGCTCCTGGAACCGTGTGCAATTCATGATCACTCCTCACATTTTTTATGTTTCTGAAATCAATACCAGGTGTGCAGGACACAGCCATATTCTTAATTCACAGATGAAATAAATCATAGCCTTGAAAAGCAGGTTTCTTCTCCAGTCAACTCTTTTCAAAAGAGTTTGTATTTCTATGATAGTCTTTCCTCAGGCATCCTATTCATAGTAAAGCAATTGGACCATCTTTCTTTAAGATTGCTAATGTGTTTGACAATAGCAGATTCAGTAACCTAAAACCAGTCTCAGTGCCTGTAATTTTAACTTGCTTGAGATTTTCCAGTTTAAAATCTTAAATCTCTCAGTCCAATATCTTCAGCCAAGCACATCAGTCCATTACAAATTTAACCTTGATCAAACTCTCTGGGCCTGGGCAGCAGGATACAGCCAGCCCTTATGCCAGTAGCCCAGTTCCAACAAAGTCCTCTGCAGTCTTTCCTTCCCCTTAGAAAACTCATAAGCCAAGCCTCAAAGCTCAATGCTATCTGCACTTAGCATTCTCAGACTCTCATCAGAATACCCCATAAAACTTGGCTTACCACTCCAGACGACATCTTCAGTTGCAAGCACCAAGTCCATGCCTATTCCTCCAAAACAAAGGTTCCACAAGATCAACATCCACATAGTAAGGTTCATCTCACCCCACTCCTGGTACCAAGTTTTGTATTAGTTAGCTTTAGGTTCACTGAGATGATATTTTAGACCAGGCACAGTTATGGAGGAAGGGATTTATTGAAGTTTACAGATCTAGGGGAAGTTTTACAATGGCAGAAGAAATTGGCCTGCCTTCACAGGCCCAAACAGAGAGAGAGAAGCCTAAAGGTCAAAAGCCAGAGCACACTTTAGGAACTCCAGCTAGGCACACTTTGTATATCTTTAGATTGAAATCTCAAACCCACCATCACACCTTAAGATCTACACAATGGCATTGTCTCCAGCCAGATGGCTAGAGATGCAAACTACAAACAAATAAACAACTGAAATATATTGGGGGCCATCTATTCTATTCAAACCACCACACCACCTTAAGATCCACGCAGTGACACTGCCTCCAGCCAGATGGCTACAAACTAATAAAACACTGAATATATTGGGGGCCATCTATTCAAACTACAATGCATATAATTTATTTTGATCATAGTCATCCCCCATTACCCTGTCTTATCCTCATCTCCTTCCACTAAACCCCTTTTTATTCCCAACTCTTCCTCCCTCCTAATTTACTTCTTTGTGTATGTGTTTGTGTGTGACATATTGAGTGTGATTGTTTGAATTAAGTGACCCACACTCATGTTCGGAATGCTTGGTCCCCAGCTGATGACCGTTTGGAAATTGGTTCTGCTGGAGGAGGTGTGTTGTTGGGGCCAGGCATATGTGAGTGTTACAGGCAACTTCCCCTTGTCAGTGTTTGACACAATCTCCTGCTATTGTTGTCCACCTGATGTTGGTCAAGAGGTAATGTCCAGTCTCTGTTCATGGAGCTTCTCCCCACCCCCACCAGTCTATAAGACAAAATAAACCCTTTCCTCCCATCAGCTGCTTTTGGTCAGATGTTTGTCCAGCATCTCAGAGGTAACTGCAACAGCAAAATTGGTACCAGAGGAGTGGAGTTGATGCTGTCAGAAACCTGATTGTGTGACTTTTGACACTATTTTTCAGGAGGAATATGAAAGGATTTTAAACCTTGATCTAAGAGGTGCCTTGCAGTGCTGAAGGCAGAGTTTCATGAACTATTTTGGTCAGAGTTGGAAGACCTGAATGCAGTAGGAACTATGGACTGTGAAGTTTGGCTTATGAGGGGAAGAAAGAGCTTTGCTAGCACTGGTGTAGAAGCAGTTTGTGTTCTTCCTGCCTGTGTCCTGAGAACTTGTGCAGGGTTGTGTTGCATACTAATGTACTGGTGTGAGTAGGATATGGCATAGAAAGAAATGAAATCTTTGGGACAAAACTAATGCCTGTTCAGCTGCAATTTTTTGAGATATTACAGCCACTGAGATTGGACTAGCTATTCTGCTTTGGGGTAGCAGAAAGAATATGGACTCTTTTGAAAGTAAGGGGCTTGAATACTGAAGGAACATCCTGCTCTTCAAAGTCAGCTTTATTTCCCCCTAGGATTAATAAGTTGGTAGCCCAACTGGTACTATGGAGTGTTACAAATGCAGGAAACAGTCATTGGATGTGCAGTGTGGTTTTGATTTTTTGGAAATGGCTATAGGCAATATGAAGCAGACTTGTTGAGGGCCCTGCATGGAAACCTGATGGAACCACAATGGAGATGCCAGGACTATTGGGTGGCTGCCAAGGAGTGATGCTGGCACGTGATGGTTTTCCCCAGAGCAGTCTAGCTAGAGGGATAGAATTGGAATTCCAGAGACTGGTTAAAGATGTCAGGCTTGGAGCTATGGAACTTGATGCTTGCCCTGTTTGTTTTAAAACTTATATTGCTTCAATCTTTCTTTGCATGCTCAATGCCATCTTTTGCAGTGTGAATGTTTATTCTGTGACATTATGGTTTTTTGTTTGTTTTACAGCTAAAATTAATAGATCCTTGAAGAGCATTGGGATAGATTAAAACTATGGGAACTGGGGCTGGAGAGCTGGCTTAGCAGTTAAGATGCTTTGCCTCCAGAGCCAAAGGACACAGGTTCAATTCCCCTGTACTCACATAAGGCAGATGCACAAGGTAGCTCATGCATCGGGAGTTCATTTGCAGTGGCTGGAGGCCCTAGTAGGCCCATTCTGTCTCTCTCCTCTCTCTCTCTCTCTCTCTCTCATCTTATTTTTCTTTATTTATTTGAGAGAGATAACTAGGCAGGGGGAGAGAGAGAGAGAGAATGGGTGCACCAGGGCCTCCAGTTGCTGCAAATGAACTCCACATGCATGTGCCCCCTTGTGCATCTGGCTTACATGGGTCCTGGGGAATTGAACCTAGGTCCTTTGGTTTTGCAGGCAAGCATCTTAACCACTAAGCCATTTCTCCAGCCCCCACTTTCTCTGTTTCTGCCCCTCTCTCAAATAAATAAATAAATACTATGGTAACTTTCAAAGTTGGACTGAATGCATTGTATCTTATATCATGGATAGTTGTGAGTGTATGAGGGCCAGGGGTAGAATATAGTATTTGAATTAGGTGCTGCCCCCCCCCTCCATAAACTTGTGTGTTCTGAATGCTTGGTCCTTAGCTGATGGCAATTTGGGAATTGGTTTCTGTTGCAGTCAGGTCCGTGTTGCTGGTAGAAGTCACCCAACCAAGAGCAGATTACAGGAAAAAAGAGGTTTATTTTGGCTGACAGGCTTGAGGGGGAAGCTCCATGATGGCAGGGGAAATGATGGCATGAGCAGAGGGTGGACATCACCCCCTGGCCAACATAAGGTGAACAATAGCAACAGGAGAGTGTGCCAAATGCTGGCATGGGGAAACTGGCTATAACACCCATAAGCCCACCCCCAACAATGCACCACCTGCAGGAGACATTAATTCTAAATCTCCATCAGCTGGGAACCTAGCATTCAGAACACCTAAGTTTATGGGGGACACGTGAATCAAACCAGCACATTCCGCCCCTGGCCCCCATAAACCGATATCCATACATGATGTAAGATACAATGCATTCAGTCTAACTTAAAAGTCTCCGTAGTTTTTATCAATCCCAATAATGTTCAAACATCACCATAGTCCAAGATCTTTTAACTGTAACACTGAATTTTCTTTCGGCTACTTGTATAAGCATGGGTCAGAGTTAGTTATTGGAGCATGGGCAGGTTAGTAGTGACTGTGCCTCTAAGGAAGATGATTCCCTCTCCCCCAGCAGCCATTAACTGCTAATAGCTCCTTCAGGAAGGGTGGGGCTAATAAGCCACATGATGGAATGTGGAAAGACCTAATCTTGTGCATGTAATTATAACTGCTGTGAGTTCATGAGCATAATGGCCACATCATGTCCAGAAGACAATGTTTCACAGCACCTCTCCCATCCTTTGGCTTTTGCATTCTTTCTGTCCCCTCTTGCACAGATGTTCCCTGGACCTTGGAGGAGACTGTATAGATATATCTTTTAGGGGTCAACAGTCAATTATTCTCAGCATTTTGACTAGTTAAGAGTTTCTATACTAACCACTGCCCACTGTCAAAAGAAGCTTCTCTGACCAAAGCTGAGAGAACAGCACTCATATATGTTATAAATATTTAGAAGGCAGTTTGATAACATGTCCATTTAGCAATTCAACAGTAGGAAGTTCCCCCCTAGTCCCTTGACCGCCACAGCAATAATGAGGTTTACAATACCAGGCATGGATTATCTTCTGTGAATCAAATTTCAAATTGAATCCTAAATTAGTTAGTTGCCATGCATGATGGCACATACCTTTAATCCTAGCACTCAGGAGGCCAAGGTAGGAAATTTGCTGTCAGTTCGAGGCCAGCCTGAGATGACATCATGAATTCCAGGTCAGCCTGGGCTAGAAAAGACCATTCCTCGTAGCCGGGCGTGGTGGCGCACGCCTTTAATCCCAGCACTCGGGAGGCAGAGGTAGGAGGATCACCATGAGTTCGAGGCCACCCTGAGACTCCATAGTGAATTCCAGGTCAGCCTGGGCTAGAGTGAAACCCTACCTCGAAAAAAAAAAAAAAAAAAAAAAGAAAAGACCATTCCTCAAAAAAAAAAAAAAAAAAAACTAGTGACCCCCCCCCCCATAATAGTCATACTATTGCACTAGTGGGCATATCTTGCCTGAGAGGTATTATAGCATGCAGGTTCACAGGTGGGTAAGACTGATAATGACTTTTTAGTCTCCAACAGTTTGCATAGTATCTTTCTGCACTATGAAAACTAACCAACAAGAAAAATCTTCCAGCTTAGTTCCTGTGTGTAGTGTCTTCAGGAATAGGAACTTACCTACTTTGGGTGGGCAGCCAAAAGCAATGGCAATAGCCTGTATTGTTTGGGGTCCTCTGGTGCCTCCCTAACCAACAAATCATAGGAATTTTCATTTAATAACCTATGGCTCTGGGAGCAACATTATCTACCCATGCAGGGAACTTTTTAAAATTTTTTCTATGAGTGTGTATGTATATTATATGTGTGTATATAGGGACATTCCTGTGGAGGTCAGAGGAGACAACCTCAAGGTGTCAGTCCTTTACATCTTTTTGTTTTATTTGGTTTAGTTTTTCGAGGTAGTGTCTCACTCTAGCTCAGGCTGACCTGGAATTCACTATGAGTCTCAGGGTGGCCTTGTACTCATGGCAACCCTCCTACCTCTGCCTCCCGAGTGCTGGGATTAAAGGTGTGTGCTACCACACCCAGTCCTCCTTCCATCTTTGTTGACACAGGGTCTCATTTTACAGCACGGAAGGCAAGACTAACTTCCTGATTCCTTTGGCTCTGCCTCCCATTGCTGTTGGTGCATTGGGATCACGTATGAGTGTGCCACTTTGCATCTGGCTTTTGTTTGGGTGCAGGCAAGGATGAAACTCAAATCAGTAGATTTGCAAGCAAGTGCCTTTAACCACTAAGCCATCTTCCCAGCCCCTAAAGTCTTTGTTTTTCATTATATATTTTTTAATTATCTTACAAAGTAGTAGGCTTCCATATGGCTTTTTCATATATCCTTAGTTTTGTTTAGCCCTTACATGCATACCGCTTCCTCATCTCCATCACCCACATCCTCACTTAAACTTTTCCGTCTCCAATATTGCCCCCTTCTACTTTCATATCACACATTCTACAATCCATCCCTCAAGGCCTCTTTGGCCTCTTCTTCCCACCAATAGCCAACAAACATAAACAGCCAGAGCTCAAACTGGTTCTGAACACACTTTACGGCTGTACTAAAATCTACCCCTAGTGACACACCTCTTCCTCAGCAAGGCTCAACCCACTAGAGACTCAAGTTGCAAGCTCAATTTTAATCAAAAATACCTCAGGTGGGGCTGGAGAGATGACTCAGCAGTTAAGACGCTTGCCTGCAAAGCATAATGACCAGGGTTCAATCCCTCAGTACCCATATAAGCCAGATGCACATGGTGGCACATACAATCTGAAGTTCATTTGCAATGGCTAGAGGCCCTGGTGAGCCCATTCTCACCCTCTCTTCTCTCTCTCTCTCTCTCTCTCTCTCTGTCTCTCTCTCTGCCTGTAATAAATACATAAAAATAAATCAGGCAGAGGTAGGAAGATTGCCATGAGTTCGAGGCCACCCTGAGACTACGTAGTTAATTCCAGGTCAGCCTGAACCAGAGTGAGACCCTACCTCGAAAAACCAAAAATAAATAAATAAATCA
Organism: Dipus sagitta; assembly: GCA_036346955.1. Classification (NCBI taxonomy): domain Eukaryota; kingdom Metazoa; phylum Chordata; class Mammalia; order Rodentia; family Dipodidae; genus Dipus; species Dipus sagitta. Next base: position 79,353,325 of record CM070772.1, on the reverse strand, counting down.
GAAAAAAAGTCCAAAATCTCATCTGAGATTCAAGATATCTCTTAACTCTGAGATCTGTAAACACAAAAAACATAAGTTATATACTTCCAATACATAATGGCACAGAGTAAACATTTCCATTGCATAACAAGGAGAGAATGGACCAACACAAAAGTCAGTAACCAGCAGGTAAACATCAAACATCTGTAGTTCAAGTCCAACATCTATAACTAGTGATGAAAGTCTCTGGGTTTTCCGTCCTGACCCTCTAGCTAGGCTGGTTATAGTCCAGAGATAATTCCATCCTGAGCCAGAAACTCTCCATGACAGCCATTTCACAATCGTGGGACATCCAAAACATTTTCAGGTCAGACTACAAGCCATGATCTATCTTCATAGCTCCATACAATGACCTGACTTGGCCATTCCATACAGGAATTTCAACCCTGCTTCAATTTGCCGAGGGGCCATTTCCAAAAACCAAAACTGTGCTACACATCCAATGACCCTTTCCAGCATTTTTTTTTTTTTTTCGAGGTCAGGTCTTACTCTAGCTCAGGCTGACCTGGAATTCACTGTGTAGTCTCAGGGTGGCCTCAAACTCACAGTGATCGTCCTACCTCTTCCTCTGCCATAATACCAGGTAGGCTACAAAATTTGTTAATCCAGAGGGGAATAAATCTTGACTTTGAATAGCAGCATACTCCTTTAGAATTCTTCCTTCAAGCTTCCGCATTATAAAAGAATTTGTATTCCCATTAGTTTGAGACTTCCATGGCTCACCCTCAGGGCATCATTTCATTGTTTTAGTGCAAAACTGTTGGCACACCCTTAATGGTGCTAATCTGTTTAACAATTGCAGTTTATGTAGCCTAAAACAAGTCTCTGTGCCAGTAACTTTAAACTTGCTTGAATTTTTCCTGTGATAAACTGTGTATCATTCATATCCGTTCTATACTTTCCACCAAATATACCAGTCTATTACTTTTAAATTCCATTTGCTCAAATTTTCAATACATGGGAAGAAGAACCAAACCAGCTATGGTAGTTTGAATGTGTGTCCCCTCAATAGACTCATGTGTTTTCTTTCTTTTTTTTTTTTTTTTTTTTTTTTTTTTTTCAAGGTAGGGTCTCACTCTGGCCCAGGCTGACCTGGAATTAACTCTGTAGTCTCAGGGAGGCCTTGAACTCATGGCGATCCTCCTACCTCTGCCTCCCGAGTGCTGGGATTAAAGGCGTGAGCCACCACGCCCGGCTTCATGTGTTTTCTTAAAACTTGGATTTCCAGGGCTGGAGAGATGGCTTAAGGCACTTGCTGGAAAAGCCAAAGGACCCAGGTTTGATTCTCCAGTACCCATGTAAGCCAGATGAACAAGATGGCACATGCGTCTGGAGTTCATTTGCAGTGGCTAGAGGCCCTGGTGTACCCTCTCACAAGTGCCCCTCTCACAAGTAAATTAATTTTAAAAAACTATATTTTTTAAAAACTTGGATTTCCAGTTGCCTGGCTGGAAGAGATGTCACTGGGGGTGAGTGATGGAGTCCAGCCCTAAGGTGTGTTTGGGTGATTCTTAGGACAAAGGTATGCAGAGCAGTCTGAGGTCTGCCCGGTCCCTGTGGTTTTGCTGTTTCTGCTTGCTTGTGGTGCTGGCTGATTGGTTCCCTCTCTCCACTTGGATATTTGAAAGGAAGTTGGCTTCTTCCACCATTATTGAACTTACCCTGAATCTGTAAGCCTAAAATAAATTCCATTCCTCCCATAAGTGTGTCTGGTTTAGAAGTTCATCCCAGCAATGGGAAGCTGAATACAGCACCAGCCTTTATGCCCAATTCCAACAAAATTCTCTCTCTGTCTCTGTCTCTCTCTATTTTCAAGGTAGGATCTTATGCTAGCCCAGACTGACCTGGAATTCACTCTGTAGTCTCAGGGTGATCTTGAACTCAGGGCAATCCTCCTACCTCTGCCTTCCAAGTGCTGGGATTAAAGGGGTGCACCACCACATCTGGCTTTCTCTCTCTTTTTTAAAATAAATATATTTTATTTATTTATTTGAGAGAGAAAGAGGGAGATAGAGAGAGAGAGAGAATGGGCGCGCCAGTCCCTCCAGCCACTGCAAATGAACTCCAGATGCATGCGCCCCCCTGTGCACCTGGCTTACGTAGGTCTTGTGGGGTCAAACCAGGATCCTTTGGCTTTGCAGGCAAACACCTTAACCGCTAAGCCATCCCTCCAGCCCTCTCTCTTTCTTATAAAACATTTTTTAGGGCTGGAGGGATGGCTTAGGAGTTAAGCACTTGCCTGTGAAGCCTAAGAACCCTGGTTCAATGCTTGATTCCCCAGGACCCACGTTAGCCAGATGCACAAGGGGATACATGTGTCTGGAGTTCGTTTGCAGTGGCTGGAGGCCCTGGTGCACCCATTCTCTCTCTCTGCCTCTTTCTCTCTCTGTCTGTCCCTCTCAAATAAATAAATAAAAATAAACAAAAAAAAATTTTAAGGGCTGGAGGGATTGCTTAGTGGTTAAGGCACATGGCTGTAAAGCCTAAAGACCCAGGTTCAGTTCTCCAGGTCCCACATAAGTCAGATGCACATGGTGGTACATACATCTGAAGTTCATTTGCAGTGGCTATAGGCCCTGGTGTGCCCATTCTCTCTGTTTCTAATAAATCAATAAATAAAAACAAATCTTTAATTTTTTTTTTAAATTTTAGAGTGGATGCGTGAGAGAGAATTGGCGTGCCAGAGCATTAGCCACTGCAATCGAACTCCAGACACTTGCATCACCTGGTGGATATGTTTGACCTTGCACGTGCCTCACTTTTGTGCCTGGTTTATGTAGGATCTAGAGAGTCAAACATGGGTCCTTAGGCTTTGCAGGCAAGGGCCTTAACTGCTCAGCCATCTCTCCAGCCCTTAATATTTTATTTATTTATTTGCAGTTACTTTTTTGTTGCTGGAACACATATGACCAGAGCAGTTTATGGGAAGAAAGTTTTTATTTCAGGTTTACAGATTCAGGAGAAGTTTCATCAGAGCAGAGGAATCTGACTCATTTCCATAGATCCATAGTAGAGAGAAACCACCATCAGCCAGCAAACGTGAACAGTCAAAGCCAGGCGTGGTAGCACACACCTTTAATCCCAGCACTCGTGAGGCAGAGGTAGGGGGAATCACTGAGCTCAAGGCCACTCTGAGACTACATAGTGAATTCCAGGTCAGCCTGGACTAGAGTGAGACCCTACCTTGAAAAACCAAAAAAAAAAAAACCATGAACAGAGCTGAAACTGGCCCTGAACACATCTGAGAGCTGAATTAAAGATCTGCCCCAGCTGGGTGTGGTGGCACATATCTTTTAATCCCAACACTCAGGAGGCAGAGGTAGGAGGATCACTGTGAGTTCAAGGCAAGCCTGGGACTACAGAGTGAGTGCCAGGTCAGCCTGAGATAGAGTGAGACCCTACTTAAAAAAAAAAAAAAAATCTGCCCCCTGACACACCTCTTCCTTAGAAGGCCTCCACCCACTGGAGACTCAAGTTGCAAGCTTAATCTTAATCAAATATACTTCAGGCTGGGCTTGGTACTACCTGCCTTTAATACCAGCACTTGGGAGGCAGAGTTAGGAGGGTTGCTGTGAGTTCAAGGCCAGCCTGGAGCTACAAAATTCCAGGTCATACTGGGGTAGAGAGAGACCCTACCTCAAAAAACAAAACAAAACAAAACAAAACAAAACAAAAAAAATACCTCATGCTTTAGGAGACATACACTGGCACTCAAACTACCACAGACACAATGGACACCCAGGCTGGTTCCATTTCCTAGCTATTGTGTTTAGAGTTGCAATGAACATGGATGTGCAAATGTCTCTCTGGCAGGATACAGAGTCCTTTGGAGCTGGGTAGATGACTTAGTGGTTAAAGGCACTTGCTTGTAAAGTCCTTTGGTTATATGCCTAGGTCATATGGTAGTTCCATTTTAGTGTTTTTTTTTTTTTTTTAAATCTCAAACTCACATTGATCCTTTCCTACCTCAGCCTCCCAGGTGCTAGGATTAAAGGTGTGCACCACCATGCCTGCCTTTGGACATTTTAAAAAATTAGTTATTAGCTATTTGTATTTCCTTTTTTAAAAATTTAAAAATATTTATAGAGAAAGAGTATGAGTTCTCCAGAGCCTCTTGCTGCTGCAAAGAAACTCGAGATGCATGTGCCACTTTTTTTTTTTTTTTTTTTTTTTTTTGGTTTTTCGAGGTAGGGTCTCACTCTGGCCCAGGCTGACCTGGAATTCACTATGTAGTCTCAGGGTGGCTTTGAACTCACAGCGATCCTCCTACCTCCTGCCTCCCAAGTGCTGGGATTAAAGGTGTGTGCCACCACGCCCGGCTGCATGTGCCACTTTGTGCACCTGGCTTTACATGGGATCTAGGGAACTGAACCCCAGTTAGCAGGCTTTGCAACCAACTGCCTTTAAATGCTGAGCCATTTCCCCAGACAAAGCAATATATATATAATTTTTGGGGGTGGCCTCCAACTCATGGTGATCCTCCTACCTCTGCCTCCCAAGTGCTGGGATTAAAGGTGTACGCCACCACAACTGGCTTATTTTAATATTTTTATTTAATTATTTGTGAAAGAGAATATGGGTGTGCCAGGGCCTCTTGCCACTGCAAATGAACTCCATTATGCATCTGGCTTTACATGGATACTGGGGAATTGAACCCAGGCCATCAGGCCCTGCAAGCAAGCATCATGAACCACTGAGCAATCTTCCTAGCCCTGAGATGTTTAGCTGTTTATATTTTATTTTTATTTATTTGACAGAGAAGGAGGGAGAGAGAATGGGCGTACTAGGGCCTCTAGCCACTGCAAACGAACTCCAGATGCGTGCGCCCCCTTGTGAATCTGGCTAACATGAGTTCTGGGGAATCAAACCTGGGTCCTTTGGCTTTGCAGGCAAACACCTTAACTGCTAAGCCATCCCTCCAGCCCTGTTTAGCTGTTTATATTTCTTTCTTTCTTTCTTTCTTTCTTTCTTTTTTTTTTTTTTTTTGAGGTAGTGTCTCACTAGCCCAAGCTGACCCAGAACTCACTCTAGTTCGAGGCTGGCCTGGAACTCACAGTGATCCTCCTACCTCTGCCTCCGGGGTGCTGGGATTAAAGGTGTGTGCTACCACACCTGGCTCCTATTTCTATTTCTATTTTTATTTCTATTTCTATTTCTTAATCCAGCACATTAGACCACTCAGTCATGCTACAAGCTGTGCTATTTGTGTATCTTTTGTACCTCTCTGTTCAGTTCTATAGCCTTTTCTTGATTTTGCTTTTTCTAGTTCTTTGTATATTTTAGATGTTAATCCTTGGTTAGCTGTGTAGCTCACAAAGACTTTCTCCCATTATGTAGTCTGCCTCTTCATTTGATTGAGTTTCCTTTGCTGTATAAAAGCTTTTTAATTTCATGTGGTCTCATTTATAAGATCCTGTGGTGGTTTGATTCAGGTGTCCCTCATAAACTTAGGTGTTTTGAATGCTAGGTTCCCAGCTGATGGAGATTTGGGAATTAATGCCTCCTGGAAGGAGTGTATTGTTGAGGGCAGGCTTATGGGTGTTATAGCCAGTTTCCCCAAGCCAGTGTTCAGCACATTCTCCTGTTGTTATGATCCATCTGATGTTGGCCAGGGGGTGATATCCACCCTCTGCTCATGCCATCATTTTCCCTGCCCTTATGGAGCTCCCCCCTTGAGCCTGTAAGCCAAAATAAACCTCTTTTTTCCCACAAGCTGCTCTTGTTTGGGTGATTTCTACCAGCAATGTGAACCTGACTGCAACAGATCCCTAACTTTACATGCTCAGGTAGACAGTAGACATTGTATATTTCTGCATGTTATCCTCTGAGAACCACATAACTTTACTTCTATAACATGGCTACCAAAATTTAATAACTTGAATCTACTTATAAGGAAATAACAGGCAAACCCAATTCTAAGGAACATTCCACAAAATTACTAGCCTACATACCCACACCTTAAAAACATTAGTGGATCTGGGCATGGTGGCACATACCTTTAACCTCAGCACTCAGGAGGCAGAGGTATGAGGATCACCATGAATTCGAGGCCAGCCTAAAACTGCATAGTGAATTCCAGGTCAGCCTGGGCTAGAGTGAGACCCTACCTCGAAAAAATAAATAATTTTTTTAAATTATTATTTTTTTCTTTTTAGCTTTCTGAAGTAGGGTCTCACTCTAGCTTAGGCTGACCTGGAATTCACTATGTAGTCTCAGGTGGCCTCAAACTCATGTGATCCACCTACTCCTGCCTCCTGAGTGCTAGGACTAAAGGCATGTGCTACTATGCCCAGCTCAAATTTTTTTTTTTTAAATTTAGTGGATGGGTTAGGGAGATATCTCAGTGGTTAAAGGAACTTGCTGGCAAAGCTCACCAGTCCAGGTTTGAATCCCCAGTATCCTAATAAAGTCAGATGTACAAGGTGGCACATGCATCTGGAGTTCGTTTGCAGTGGCAAGAGGCCCTGGTATGTTCATATTCTCTCTCTATAGTAAATATATTACATTACAATTTTTTTGTTTGGTTTTTTTGAGGTAGGGTCTTGCTCTAGTCCAGGCTGACCTGGAACTCACCATGTAGTCTCAGGGTGGCCATGAACTCTTAGCTATCCCCCTACTTCTGCCTCCCAAATGCTAGGATTAAAGGCATGCACCACCACGTCTGGCTACAGTTTTTAAAAAAATATTATTGGATTATTTTGTGTTTCCTAAGATTAATATTATGCCACCATGTGATGTCTCCCTTAAACCTTATTATGATGGAGGCACATTACTCATCCAACATGAAAATATGCAGATCATAAAAGGAAGAGCCCAAGGAAGTGATCCAGAATAAGTAGATTAAGGAGACTAAAACATATAGTAAATTTGATATATTCTCTGGATTGGATCAGTCTAGGAAAAGAACATATTTTACATGTATGAAAAACATTAGTAGGGGTGTAGAGAAATGGCTCAACAGTTAAAGCACTTGCTTGCAAAGCCTAATGACCCAGGTTCCAATACCCAGTATGAGGAAAGGGTTATGGAGATGGTAACTTATAGCAGGCCATCAGAGGCACAGGTGAGACAACCTGGGACTGGTGGTGGGTGTCAGAAGTGGGCAGCAACCTTGGGGACTGAGCTCTCAGCCTGTGGGATCTAAGCTGATTCCAGGTAAATAATGTCCTAGCTGAAGTGAAAAGCCAGGCCAGTACCAACTGGTTCATTGGTGGCATGTCTATTAAGGAGGAAAATAACTGCTCCCTGTTTGGACTTGAGACCTGCTCCACAAGAAAGTATTCATGCCTGGTACTGAAAACCTAATCAAAAGCCTATGGCTTGGGAGGTCATAAGCCCTAGGGAAGAAACTACTGTTGTCTGGCTAAATGGATATAGTATGCTCACAAAAGTATCTTCTAAATGCTTATGTTTATGCCTATATATTGGTGCTACTCTCACCTTTGTTTAGAGAAGCTTCTCTTTTCAGTTGGCAATGACTACTGGAGAGACACAAAACTCATCAAAGTTCTGAGAAGAACTGGAGTGTTCAGCACTAAATGAGACATCTCACGGTGGTAGTTTGATTCAGGTGTCTCCCATAAAGTTTAGGCATTCTAAATGCTAGGTCCCCAGCTGATGGCAATTAGGAATTAAAGCCTCTTGGAGACAGTGTATTGGGGCGGGGGCAGGCTTATAGATATTATAGCCAGCTTCCTCTTTCCAGTGTTCAGCACAGTATCCTATTGCTGTTGTCCACCTCATGTTGGCCAGGAAGAGATATCCTACCTCCTACCTCTGTTCATGCCACTGTTTCCCTTGCCATCATGGAGCTTCCCCTCAAATCTGTAAGTCAAAATACACCTTTTTTTTTTTTTTTTCCACAAGCTGCTCTTGGTTGGGTGTTTTCTGCCAGCAGTGAAAACCTGACTGCCACAGGGACCATTGCAGAATAGGTGGCAAAAAGAATGTAAGACAAGTCAGGCGTGGTAGCACATGCCTTTAATCCCAGCACTCAGGAGGCAGAAGTAGGAGGTTAGCCGTGAGTTCGAGGCCACCTTGAGACTACATACCTTGAGACTAGAGTGAAACCCTACCTTGAAAAAACAAACAAAGAAACAAAAAAAGAATGTAAGACGGCCAGGCATGGTGGCATATGCCTTTGATCCCAGTACTCCAGAGGCAGAGGTACGAGGATTGCTGTGAGTTTGAGACCACCCTGAGACTATAGTGAATTCCAGGTCAGCCTTCAGTCCAACATTAGTTACGAAAGATAAGAAAGACCACTTTATATTGATTAAAGGCACACTTCAACAGGAGGACATAACAATCTTAAACATATATGCACTGAACATGGGGGCTCCCAACTTCATCAAACAAACACTATTAGAACTAAGGTCACAGATAACACCAAACACAGTTGCAGTGGGTGAATTTGACACCTCACTCTCATCAATTGACAGGTCATCCCAGCAAAAAATAAACAGGCATCTGGATTAAATGAGGTCATAGGACAGATGGACCTAACAGATATATAAAGGGCATTTCATCCAAATGCTGCAGAATATACATTCTTTTCAGCAGCACATGGAACATTCTCTAAAATAGACCATATATTAGGAAACAAAGCAAATCTTAACAAATACAGGAAAATTGAAATAATTCCTTGCATTCTATCTGACCACAATAGAATCAAACTACAAATCAATAGCATGAAAGCTATAAAGCATACACAAAATCATGGAAACTAAACAATACACTACTAAGTGATGAATGGGTCAATGAAGAAATCAAGAAGGAAATCAAAAAATTTATAGAGTCAAATGATAATGAGAATACAACATACCAAAACCTTTGGGACACAATGAAGGCAATGAAGGCAGTCCTAAGAGGGAAATTTATAGCTTTAAGTGGCTACATTAAGAAATTAGAAAGGTTGTAAGTAAACAACTTGATGCTTCTTCACCTTAAAGCCTTGGAAAAAGAAGAATAAGGCAAACTGAAAATTAGTAGATGGGAAGAAATAATAAAGATTAGGGCAGAAATGAATGAAATAGAAACCAAAAAGTCAATCCAAAGAATAAATGAAACAAAGAGTTGGTTCTTTGACAGGATAAACAAGATTGATAAACCTTTAGCAAATCTGGCCAAAATAAAGAAAGAAGAGACACAAATTAATAAAATTAGAGATGAAAAAGGCACTATCACAACAGATACCAGAGAAATTCAAAAAATCATAGGGACATACTATAAAAACATATACTCCACGAAGTTTGAAAATCTGAAAGAAATGGATGATTTCCTTGATTTATATGACCTACCTAAATTAAATCAAGATGAGATTAACCACTTAAATAGACCTATAACAAGTATGGAGATCCAAGTGGTTATCAAAAATCTCCCAACTTGGGCTAGAGAGGTGGCTTAGTGGTTAAGTGCTTGCCTGTGAAGCTTAAAGACCCTGGTTCGAGGCTCCATTCCCCAGGACCCATGTTAGCCAGATACACAAAGGGGCACATGCTTCTGGAGTTTGTTTGCAGTGGCTGAAGGCCCTGGTATGCCCATTCTCTTTCACTAGCTATCTGCCTCTTTCTCTCTGTCTGTTACTCTCAAATAAATAAATAAAAATAAACAAAATAAAAATAAAAATCTCCCAACTAAAAAAAGTCCAGGCCCAGATGGATTCACTGGTGAATTTTACCAGACCTTCAGGGAAGAACTAACACCAATGCTTCTTAAACTTTTCCATAAAATAGAGAATGAAGGAATCCTACCAAACTCCTTCTACGAAGCCAGCATCACCCTCATACCAAAACCAGGCAAAGATAAAACAACAACAACAAAAAAAATTACAGACCAATCTCCTTCATGAACATAGATGCAAAAATTATCAACAGAATATTGGCAAACAGAAGATAAGACTGTATCAGAAAGATCATTCATCCCAACTAAGTAGGCTTTATCCCAGAGATGGAGGGATGGTTCAACATATGAAAATCAATTAATGTAATACATTATATAAATGGACTGAAGAACAAAAATCACATGATCATCTCATTAGATGCAGAAAAAGCATTTGACAAAACCCAACATCCCTTCATGATAAAAGTCCTACAGAGACTGGAAATAGAAGAAACATATCTCAAAATAATAAAGGCTACTTTTTTTTTTTTTTTTTTTTTTTTTTTTTTTTTTTTTTTTTGGTTTTTCGATGTAGGGTTTCACTCTAGCCCAGGCTGACCTGGAATTCACTATGGAGTCTCAGGGTGGCCTCAAACTCAAGGCAATCCTCTTACCTCTGCCTCCCAAATGCTGGGATTAAAGGCGTGTGCCACCACGCCTCACAATAAAGGCTATTTATAACAAGCCTATAGCCGACATAATACTAAATGGAGAAAACCTTGAAGCTTTTCCATTAAAATCAGGAACAAGACAAGGGTGTCCACTGTCCACACTTTTATTTAATATAGTTCTAGAAATTTTAGCCATAGCAATAAGGCAAGAGACCCACATAAAAGGGATACAAATTGGAAAGGAAGAGATCAAGTTATTATTTGCAGATGACATGATTCTATACATAATGGACCATGAAGACTCTACCAGCAAACTGTTAGAGCTGATAGAGCTATATAGAGCTATAGCCACATAGCAGGATACAAAATAAACACTCAGAAATCAGTATAAACAACAAACACATAAAGGATGAAGTCAGAGAATCACTCCCATTCACAATTGCATCAAAAACAATAAAGTACCTTGGAATAAACTTAACCAAGGAGGTGAATCTCTGCAATGAAAACTTTAAAACACTCAAGTGAGAAATTGCAGAAGACACTAGGAAATGCAAAGACATCCCTTGTTCTTGGATCAGAAGAATCAGTATTGTGAAAATGGCAATCGTACCAAAAGCAATCTACACATTTAATGCAATCCCCATCAAAATTCCAATGGCATTCTTCACTCAAATAGAAAAAAAAATCCAAAAATTCATTTGGAAGCAAAGAAAACCTTGAATATCTAAAACAATTTTGAGCAACAAAAATAAGGCTGGTTTTATTACCATACCTGATTTTAACCATAGTAACAAAAACAGTATGGTACTGGCACAAAAGCAGACATGTAGATCAATTGAACAGAATAGGGGACCCAGATGTAAGTCCAGGTTGCTATAGCCACCTGATCTTTGACAAAAATGACAAAAATATTCATTTTAGAAAAGACAGCCTCTTCAGCAAATGGTGCTGGGAAAACTGGATATGTATCTGTAGAAGGATGAAAATAGATCCTTATCTCTCTCCATGCACAAAAATTAAGTCCAAATGGATCAAAGACCTTAATATCAGACCTGAAAATCTGAAACTGCTAGAGGAAAAAGTATGGGAAACCCTTCAACATATTGGTCTTGGCAAGGACTTTCTGAATATAACCACAATGGCTCAGGCAATAAAACCACAGATTAACCACTGGGACCTCATGAAATTACAAAGATTTTGTACAGCAAAAGACACTGTGAATAAAGCAAAGAGGCAACCTGCAGAATGGGAAAAAAATTTTTGCCAGCTATACATCTGATAGAGGATTAATATCTAGGCTATACAAAGAACTCAAAAAATTAAATAATAAGAAATCAAACAACCCAACTAAAAAATGGGCTATGGAACTAAATAGAGAGTTCTCACATGAAGAAACACGGATGGCATATAAGCATGTAAAAACATGTTCAAAATCCCTAGTCATCAGGGAAATGCAGATTAAAACTATGTTGAGGGCCGGAGCCCTTGCCTGTGAAGCCTAAGGACCCCAATTCAAGGCTCGATTCCCAGGACCCACATTAGCCAGATGCACAAGGCGGCGCAAGCATCTGGAGCTCGTTTGCAGTGGCTGGAAGCCCTGGCTCACCCATTCTCTCTCTCTCTCTGTCTCTCTCTCTCTCTCTTTCTCTCTACCTCTCTCTCTGTCTGTCTGTCGCTCTCAAATAAGTAAATAAAAATGAACAAACAAACAAACAAAAAACTACGTTGAGATTCCATCTCACTCCTGTCAGATTGGCTACTATCATAAAAACAAATTATCATAAATGCTGCCAAGGATGTGGAAAAAGAGGAACTTTCTACACTGTTGGGAATGCAATCTAGTCCAGCCACTGTGGAAATCAGTGTGGAGGTTCTTAAGACAGCTACAAATCTGCCATATGACCCAGCTATTGTACTCCTAGGCATATATCCTAAGGACTCTTCTCACTGCCTTAGAGATACTTGCACAACCATGTTTATTGCCAGTCAATTCACAATAGCTAGGAAATGTAACCAGCCTAGATGTCCCTCAACTGATGAGTGGATAATGAAGATGTGACACATTTATCCAATGGAGTTCTACTCAGCAGTAAAGAAAACTGAAGTTATGAAATTTGCAGGAAAATGGATGGATCTGGAAAGGATTATACTAAGTGAGGTAACCCAGGCCCACAAAGCCAAGGGTTGCAAGTTCTCTCTCATATGTGGATCCTAGCTACAAGTAACTGGACTTCTGTGTGAGTAGGAAGAAAACTCAGTAGCATAGGCCAGTAAACTAGAAAGGAGATATAAAGGGAACAGAAAGGGAGGGGGTGGGGACCTAATAGGATGGTGTTGAATATATGTAAGTAGAAGAACAGATTAATAGGGGTGAAAAAGGCCTAAGTGAGGTCAGGGGAAGAGATTGAGCAAGGAAAGGTGGAGGGAGGGTGTGGTGGTTTGAATAGATGGCCCCCAATATATTCAGTTTTTTATTATTTGTAGTTTGCATCTGCAGCCACCTGGCTGGAGGCAGTGTCACTGGGTGGATCTTAAGTGTGGTGGTGGGTTTCAGATTTCAATCTAAAGATTTGCAAAGTGTGCCCAGCAAGAGTTCTTGAAGTATGCTGTGGCTTTTGGCTTTTAGGCTTGTACTTCTCTGTCTCAGCTTGGTCCTGTGAAAGCAGGCCAGCTTCTTCTGCCATTATGGAACTTCCCCTGGGCCTGTAAGCTTCAATAAATATCCCTTCCTCCATAACTGTGCCTGGTCTGGAAGCTCATCTCAGCGAACCTGAAGCTGTCTGCTACCGAGGGCTAATCAAAATCTAAGAAGATATCAATAAGTCATATGGAAACCTACTTTTTTGGTCAGTGGAACACACAGGAGCCATAGATTGTTACTAGAAAATTTTCAGTGCTAGGGATGGGATACCTTCCAGTGAGTTGTTGGCCAGGGAGGTCCCTGATGCCCCCAACACATTACAGGCCATTTCTGAGGTTTCCTACCAAGAATAGATGGTAAGACCCTATTGCTGAAGACTCCATAAACTTGGGCTACAAGGTCACTGAGAAACCCTGCTGGAGCTGAGCTGAAAACCTCCTTCATGTAGACTAGCTGACACAAAGCTGGAAAAAGCCATGCTGCATGCAGTTCAATGGGAGAGAGAGAAATCACCAGTGGAGATACCCAACAGTGGACACTGCAAGCCTTATATTTGGCCAGGCAGGCCAAATGAACCAATGGATGCAATAGTGGCACATCTGTTATGGGGGAAACCAACCACCCTTTAATTTGACTGGAGGCCTACTTTATGGGAGGGACTACATCCCTGATACTGAAAGCCTACAACAGGGTTAGTCACGAGCCCTAGGGGTGTAAAGTCTGCTGCTGTCTGGCTAAAAGTACATACTATGTTCACCAAACTGCCCAGTAAGCACTTCTCTTAGCATTCATACCCATATATTAATGCTACTCTCACTTTTGGCTAGAGAACCTTCTCTTTTCAGATGGCAGTGACCTTGTGATGACTCAGAAGGCACCATGGTGCTGAGAAGAAGTGACAGCAGAGTGCTCAGCACTGAAATATCTCAACCACACCTTCCATGGCTCAGGGCCCATTGTGGAAGAGGTGGCAGAAAGAATACAAGAGCCAAAGGAAGGGTAGGACTCCTTACAACATGCTCCTCCAGACACAAAATGGCCTGGATATCCATGACCTCACAGTGCCTGACACTACCTACATAAGACCATCATAATATGAGGAAAAGATCATGACATCAAAATAAAAGAGAGACTGATTGAGAGGGGGAGAGGATATGATGAAGAGTGGAGTTTCAAAGGGGAAAGTGCGGGTAGGGAGGGAATTACCATGGGATATTGTTTACAATTATGGAAGTTGTCAATAAAAAATAGTTAAAAAAAATAAAAAGGAACATACCAGCACTTACTTGCCCTGATATCTAAACTTCGCTGCATCTCTCAAGTCATATTTGTAGCTACTTATGTACTGGGGTGTGTTTTTCTCCTAATGTCTATACTTGCCTTGCTTCAAGTGCCCTTATCTTTCTGCTTTATTAGTAAACTCACTAACTTTTCTTCACTGTGACTCATCATGAAAATCCTTTTCTATGGTATCCGGAACCAGGCTGCACTTGATGGAATTCCTGAGGGAATTCCTTAGCCTGCCCAGCAGGCAACAGTGCACTGAATTTCCTGCTGCTAGTCACAAAGCCAGCTGTAGCCTATAAGAAAGGCTGGAAAGCATCCAGCCAGAATAAAACCTTTAGCATTAAAAGCACTCATACAGGGAAAAAAAATGTAACGAATGTGGGAAACTCCTTAGCTTAAATACTTAGCTTAAACACCTCATAAATACTGACAAAAATGAATATTGGAGAGAAATAATGTCCATGTATTCAATGTAATAGAATGTTTTCCCTTTCTAACCCTCAAATGATGCCCTCTCTTCTTCCCTCCCTCCCTCCCTCCTTCCCTCCCTCCTTCCCTCCCTCCCTATCACTGTCTTTTTTTCCCTTGCTTTGTTAAATACCAAACCTGGGATCACTGATGTGCTCTACCACTGATCCTATCGCTAGACAGACACCACAAGCTGCAATCACAGGACTTTGAGAAATCAATCTGGAACTGAGATGGAAGCCATTTCCTTGCTGGATACCTATCACAGTGCTGGAAAGCGCTACGTGGCTCCGGAAAGAAAGTCATTAACAGTCTGAACAAGTAGTGGAGCCTTTGAGCTACAGGGCCAACCAGCTAGGAAAGATGTACCCATGAGTGGCAAATAATTCGGGGGGATAATCAACTGCTCACTGATTGGATATGAGGCCCACTCAGTGAGAGGGATTTCATACCTGAGAATTGAGTTAAAAGCCTAGGCTTGTGGGGCTGGAGAAATGGCTCAGTGGCTGAAGATGCTTGCTTGTAAAGCCTGAAAGCCTGATAACCCAGGTTTAATTACCCAGCACCCATGTAAAGCCAAATGTACAAGGTGGCACAAGTGTCTGGAGGTCCTTTGAAGTGGCAGGAGGCATGCCCATCCTCACCCTCTTTCTGTCTCCTTCTTTCCTTCTTTTTTATATTTATTTATTTATTTTGGTTTTTCGAGGTAGGGTCTCACTCTGGCCCAGGCTGACTTGGAATTCACTATGTAGTCTCAGGGTGGCCTCAAACTCACAGTGATCCTCCTACCTCTGCCTCCCGAGTGCTGGGATTAAAGGCGTGCGCCACAATGCCCTGCTTATTTTTATTTTTATTTTTATTTATTATATCTTTTTTGGTTTTCCAAGGTAGGGTCTCACACTAGCTCAGGCTGACCTGGAATTCACTATGTAGTCTCAGGGTGGCCTCGAACTCACGGCGATCCTCCTACCTCTGCCTCCCGAGTGCTGGGATTAAAGGCGTGTGCCACCACACCTGGCTGCTTCTTTCTTTTTTATAAATATTTTTATTTTTATTTATTTATTTGAATGAGAGAGAGAGAAAGGGAGAGAGAGAGAGGGCATGCCAGGGCCTACAGCCACTGCAAATGAACTCTAGATTCATGTGCCACCTTGTGTATCTGGCTTACACAGGTTCTGGGGAATTGAACCTGGGTCCTTTGGCTTTGCAGGCCAGCACCTTAACCATTAAGCCATCTCCCCAGCCCTCTGTCTGCTTTCTATCTCTCTCTCTCAAATAAATAAAGATATTTTTAAAAAAAACTTCAAGGGCTGGAGAGATGGCCTGTGAAGCCAACAGACCCACGTTCGATTCCCCAGAACCCAGGTAATCCAGATACACAAGGTGGCTCGTGCGTCTGGAGTTCTTGTACAGTGGCTGAAGGCCCTGGCACGCCCATTTTCTCTCCCCTCCCCCACCACTTTCTCTGTCAACAAATAAAAAGTTAAAATTTTTGTTTTGTTTTTTTGAGGTAGGGTATTACTCTAGTCCAGGCTGACCTGGAATTCACTATGCAGTCTTAGGGTGGCCTCGAACTCACAGCAATCCTACCTCTACCTCCTGAATGCTGGGATTAAAGGCATGTGCCACCACACCAAGCATAAAAATATATATTTTAAATATTTATTTGACAGAGAAAGAGGGGGAGAGAGAGAAAGAATGGGTACACCAGGGCCTCCAGCCACTGCAAACGAACTCCAGACGCTTGTGCCCCCTTGTGCATCTGGCAAATGTGGGTCCGGGGGAATCGAACCTGGGTCCTTTGGCTTTGCAGGCAAATGCTTTAACCACTAAGCCATTCCTCCAGTCCCATAAAAATATTTTTA
This sequence comes from Dipus sagitta, assembly GCA_036346955.1. Classification (NCBI taxonomy): domain Eukaryota; kingdom Metazoa; phylum Chordata; class Mammalia; order Rodentia; family Dipodidae; genus Dipus; species Dipus sagitta. The sequence continues at coordinate 79,336,754 of CM070772.1, read as the reverse complement.
AAAAAATATGTGCCAGGCATGGTGGTGCACACCTTTAGTCCCAGCACTCAGGAGGCAGAGGTAGCAGGATCACCATGAGTTTGAGGCCAGCCTGAGATTACACAGTGAATTCCATGTCAACCTGAGCTAGAGTGAAACCCTACCTTGAAAAACAAAACAACAACACAAATAAATAAATAAAGATGTGATGATCCAGTTATAAGGAGGGTGTTTTAGATGGCATTGATTGGCATTTCTGCCTTGAACATGATAAGCTTTGGGTCTGGTCTCTTGCCAAGGTTACTTGTGACCCTCTGCACCCGTCACCCACAGCTGGGGGCACAAATGAGCAATCTGTGCTTCTCTCTTTCACTGATCACACCCTTGGGCCAAAGTAGTTCCTAGGTAGTTGCTTCCTGGTTCTTCTTGCGGGTAAAAACAAGAGTAGCTAGATTGCTGGTTGTTTATTGCAGGCTACTTTCCAGCCAGAAGTCCAGAGCACAGTTAAATGTAGACTGTTTAGACAAACTGGCTAGCTTCCTCTGCCTGTCTGACTCCACTTCACCTCCAGCTGCACAATAATAGAGGAAATGACAGGGATAGAAGAGAAAGACAGCTGTAGATTTTTTTTTTCTTTTTTGGTTTTTCTTTTTTAAATTTTATTTATTTATTTGAGAAAGAGGGGGAGAGAGAGAAAGAGAGAATGGGCACACCAGGGCCTCCAGCCACTGCAGACCAACTCCAGATGCATGTGCCCCCTTGTACATCTGGCTTATGTGGGTTCTGGAGAGTCGAACCAGGATCCTTTTGCTTTGCAGGCAAATGTCTTAACCACTAAACCATCTCTCCAGCCCCCCTTTTTTGGTTTTTCGAGATAGGGTCTAGCCCAGGCTAGGGTCTAGCCCAGGCTGACCTGGAACTCACTATGTAGTCTCAGAGTGGCCTCAAACTCATGGCGCACCTCCTACCTCTGCCTCCCAAATGCTGGCTATTAAAGGCATGCGCCACCACACCCTGCATAGCTATAGATTTTGAGCCTTGTTTTATAGATTTAGATTTATTTGTTTTATAGATTATAGATTTGAGCTTGCTTGTTTTCTTTCCAAAGAGCAGAAGGATAGTATTGGGAACAAAATGAAAAACAACAAACATTTCAGTTGATTGAAGTAGGAAGATAGAAATGACTACTCCAGCCGGGCGTGGTGGCGCATGCCTTTAATCCCAGCACTCCGGAGGCAGAGCTAGGAAGATTGCCATGAGTTTGAGGCCACCCTGAGACTCCACAGTGAATTCCAGGTCAGCCTGGGCTAGAGCGAGACCCTGCCTCAAAAAACCAAAACGAAAAAATAAAAAAGAAAGAGAGAAAGAAATGACTACTCCAGGGCTGGAGAGAGGGCTTAGCTGTTAAGGCGCTTGCCTGCAAAACCTAAGGACCCAGGTTTGATTCTCCAGGTCCCACATAAACCAGACACACAAGGTAGCACATGCATCTGAAATTGGTTTGCAGTGGCTGGGGGCCCTGGAGTGCCCAGTCTCTCTTTCTGTCTCTGTCTGTCTCAAATAAATAAATAAAATATATTTTTAATAAAAAAAAAAAGAAAGAAAGAAAAAACACTTTTGCAGGGTGTGGTGGCGCACGCCCTTAATCCCAGCACTCAGGAAACAGAGGTAGTAGGATCACCATGAGTTCGAGGCCACCCTGAGTGAATTCCAGGTTAGTCTGGGCTAGAGTGAAACCTTGAAAAACAAAACAGAAAACAAAAAACAAACAAACAAAAAACACCACTTTTTGTGTTGACTTAAATTTAATTTTTAAAATTCAATACAAGAAAAGGTATGTTTCTTTCGTTCTTTCTTTCTTTCTTTCTTTCTTTTTTTTTTTTTTTTTTGAGTAGTCCTTGTTTCTAGATGATGCTTTATGGCTTGCCCAGCCTGCCCTGTGCATACAGCCTCATTTGATCTGAAAGAGATTGCAAATATGGTGTCTGAAGTAATGTGAAGCAAGGGTACATTATATGTTGAACACGAGAAAAGAAATGAAAAATTTTTTAGAAAACAAAACTCTAAACCAAACATAGCAAAGATTAAGATCCATGGGAAAAGAGTCCTGAATACTTATGGGTAATCCATGAATAATCCTTAGAAATAGATATTGCTGATGCAAATCAGATGAAAGAAAAACTGAGTGGATTTTTCCATCACATATGGCAATAGACTATGTGAAGGATACAAAATATGATATGGTTACCGGGGCCATGGGTGCATAAGTTTGAAGACAGAGAGGAAACAAAGCGCCACTATGTTCAGAAACAATCCTTGGCAAGTAAGCACCACACCCTCCTGATTACTAAACATAGGAGGCAGAGCTGCAAAAGTTGCTCTCATGCCCAGGATGCATGAGTCCCTGGGTTTCATCCCAGATCTATGAACTAAAGTAAAAGAGAAAGGAAAAGCCAGAAACTAAAAGGAGGGGGAAGCCATCCATTGTGTTTCTTTTTTTCTTTTCTTTTCTTTTACCTTTTCTTTTCTTTCCTTTTCTTTTCTTTCTTTTCTTTTTTCCGAGGTAGAGTCTTGCTCTAGCTCAGGCTGACCTGGAATTCACTATGTGCTGGGATTAGAGGTGTGCACCACCATGGCTGGCAGCCATTGTATTTTAATGCCTACAAAATATTCCAGGTTTTTAGCTAGACATGGTGGCACTCGCCTTTAATCCCAGCACTCTAGAGGCAGAGGTAGGAGGATCACTGTGAGTTAGAGGCCACTTTGAGACTACAGAGTGAATTCCAGGTTAGCCTGGGCTAGAGTGAGACCCTACCTCAAAAAACCAAAAATAAATAAATAAAAAGATACTCCAGGTTTCTGTTTTGTTTTGTTCTGTTTTTATTTGTGTGTTTGTTTTCTATTGTTGTTGTTGTTTTGTTTGCTGTTTCAAGGTAGGGTCTCACTCTAGCCCAGGCTAACCTGGCACTCACTCTGTAGCCTCAGGCTGACCTCAAACTCATGGCAATCCACCTACTCTGCCTCCTAAATGCTGGGATTAAAGGCATGAGTGATATTCTGGGTTTTGATTTTAAGTGGTTCAAACTTTTTGCTCCATCTCAGCAAACCAAATTCTGCATACATTGAAATGTAGGTAAGACATTTTCTTCTTAATGGGAAGAATGGTTTACTCCAGTGGTTACAGAAAGTAAATATTCTCTTAACTATCCATCTTTATATTAAAATAACCCTTAGAGAGCTTGAGATCTAAGCAAGATATGTCATATCAAGTCTTTTCAGATTCTTTTAAAATGTTGTTATTTATTTGAGAGAGAGAATGGGTGTGCCAGGACTTCCAGCCACTGCAAATGAATTCCAGATATATGTGCCACCATATGCAGCTGGATTTACATGGGTACTGGGGAAATGAATTCCAGTCCTTAGGCTTTGCAGGCAAGCATCTTAACTGCTGAGCCATCTCTTTAGCCTCTTTTCAAATTTAATATGACATTTAACTGTTTTTCATTGTAGTTAGGAAAAAGATTTTAAAGTTTAACTCAAAAAAGTTTTTTTTTTTTTTTGAGGTAAGGTCATGCTCTCTAGCCCAGGCTGACCTGGAATTCACTATGTAGTCTCAGGGTGGCCTCAAACTCACAGCAATCCACCTACCTCTGTTTCCTGAGTACTGGGATTAAAGGCGTGCACCACCACACCCGGCCTAAAATTTTTATTTATTTGAGAAAGAGGAAGAGAAAGAGAGAGAGTGAGCAGAAGAGGCAGAGAGAGAGAATGGGTGCACAAGGTCCTCCAGCTACTGCAAAGGAACTCCAGATGCAGGTGCCACCTTGTGCATCTGGCTTACATGTGTATTGGGGAATAGAACCTGGGTCCTTAGACTTCGCACACAGGTGCCTTAACCACTAAGCTATCTATCCAGCCCATAATCCATTTTTTTTTAAAAATTCATAGCTAGGAAAAAAATCCCATTAATCTCTAATGCCTTACAATATAAACATTGCTGGTGACTAAGTATTTAGAGAATATAACTTTAGTTTTATTTTATTTAAAAACTCTATTTTTATTTATTTATTTGAGAGAGAGAAAGAAGCAGAGAGAGGGAGAGAGAGAATGGGTGCACCAGGGCCTCAAGCCACTGCAAACGAACTCCACACGCATGCACTCCCTGTGTATCTGGCTTACGTGGGTCCTGGGGAATCAAACCAAGGTCCTTTGGATTTGCAGGCAAAATGCCTTAACTGCTGAGCCATCTCTCCAGCCCAGTTTTATTTTTTTCCTTACAAATAAGTCACATACATAACCATCTAATCTTCTTGTGGTCATGACCTACTCACTTAGTCCATTTCTAAACAATATATATTTTAGATTATTGTTTATTTATTAGAGAGACAGACAGACACAGGGAGACAGTATAGGTGTGACAGGGCCTCTTTTCCCTATAAATGAGCTCCAGACACAGGAATCACTTTGTGTACCTGGCTTTATGTGGGTACTGGGGAACTAAACCTGAGCTGGCAGGTATTGCAAGACAATTTTTTTAACAATTCTTTAACTACTGAGCAGTCTCCCTGGCCCACTAGGCAGTATGTTTAAAGGTCAGCCAGTTATGGTGACTCATACCTTTAATCTCAGCAGTCAGGAGGCTGAGAAGAGATCCTCCTGAATTTGAGACCAGCATGGGCTACAGAGTAAGTTCCAAGTCAACCTAGGCTAGAATAAGACCCTACCTCAGCAAACAAACAAAAGTGTTCCCCAGGTTAGGAAAGAAAATAACTCTTTTACTTATAACCTTCACAATATGAGTCCTCTCAAATATACAAAAAATTCAGTATTTAAGTTCAAAAGGGCATATCTTCTGACAAGTGACTTCATAACTTCTAGCACATTCTACAACGAATCAAAGATCCTATAAGACTTAGAGTCATTGCCTTACAATAGTGAAAAAAATCAAAGGATTTTTATGTTGAATTCCAGACATTCAGGGGTGTGTGTGTGTGTGTGTGTGTGTGTGTGTGTTTTCCTCTCTTTCTCTCTGTGGTGTATGTGTGTTCATATACACGTGGACACATGTGTGTGCCTGTGAATGTGGAAGCCAGAGGTTGACTCCAGGTATCTTCCTCCATCGCTGTCCACTTTATATTTTTGTTTATTTATTTGAGAGAGAGAAAGAAAGAGGCAGACAGAGAGTGAGTATGGGTGTGCCAGGGCCTCTTGACACTGTAAACAAACTCTAGACATATGTGCCACTTAGTGCATCTGACTTTATGTGGGTACTGGGAAATCAAAAACAAAATAAGTAAGGCCTTGAATTTGCAATTCTCCAGCCTCAACTTCTGAGTTCTGGGAGTACAAACACCATGCCCAGCTCTCTAGGCCCTCTTAGTAGAGCAAATTTGTTTATATTTTACTTTTTTCTTTCTTTTTTTAAAAATATTTTATTTATTTATTTGCAAGCACACAGAGAGAGAGAGAGAGAGAGAATGGGCATGCCAGGGTCTCTTGCTGCTGCAAATGAACTCCAGATGCATGCGACACCCTGTGCATCTGGCTTTACGTGGGTACTGAGGAATTGAACCTAGATCATTAGATTTTACAGACAAGTGCCTTAACCACTGAGCAATCTCCCCAGCCCTACTTTTTTCTTTTAAAATATTTTGCTAATTTACTTATTTTGTTTTTAAAATTATATGTTTGTGTGTGTGAGTGCAGGTATGCGTGTACCATCATGCACATGAGCGTGTGTGTAGGTCAGAGGACAACTTTCAGGTTAGTGCTCTGCCAGCCCACCTCACTCAGGGCAGGGCTTCTTGCTCTGGATTCTCACTGTGCAGTGCTCTTTGCTGTGTTCACCACGAGCTGAGTTTCTGAGTTTTCTCTGGCTCTAGTCTTGCTGTCGGCATCAGCTTCAGCCTGCTGGGATTACTGAAGCCCTTCAGGACTTCCGGCTTTTTATGTGGGAGCTGGGGGTCACATTCAGGCTCTCCAGCTTGAGTGGTGAGGACTATCCACTGCACCGTCTCCCCACCCAAAATGATAATAATAATAATAATATTTTTGAGGCATCGTCCCATATAGCCAATGCTGGGCACTTTGTAGCTGAGGATGACCTTGAACCCTTCATCCTCTTGCCTCTAGCTTCTCAGTGCTGGGGTTACAGATGTATACCACAACTACAGACTCAGTTTTTAATTCCTTTTGTGCTACTGGGCTCAAACTCAAGGTCTTTGTATATGTTAAGCAAATGTTTGCTTCCCAAATTTTAGTTCAACTACAATCATGTGGGGATCCTGTTTCAAATGCAGATCATGTCAGAAGGGCTGGGGGAGAGGGTCCAGAGTTCTTGCCTTTTATTTTTGTTGTTGTTGTTGTTGTTGTTGTTGTTTTCGAGGTAGGGTCTCACTCTGGCCCAGACTGAGCTGGAATTCACTGCGTAGTCTCAGGCTGGCCTCGAACTTACAGCAGCAGTCCTCCTACCTCTGCCTCCTGAGTGCCGGGATCAAAGGCGTGCACCGCCCTTTGATACGTGGAGCAGCAGCAACAGTGCCACCTGAAAGTCTTAAAAATGCAGAACTAGGCCCGGCGTGGAAGTTGTCAATTTAAAAAAAAAGGTGGGGCTACCCACCTCAAAAAACAAACACAAAAAAATGTGTCATAAGGGCTGGGCATGGTGGTGCACTCAGAAGACAGGTAGAAGGATAGCTGTGAGTTCAAGACCAGCCATCTGGCTGGGACTACAGAGTGAGTTTCAGGTCAGCCTGGGTTAGAGTGAGACCCTGCCTCAAAAAATATAAAAATAAAAATATTAAAAATTGTGTGACTGGAGAGATGGCATAGTGGTTAAGTGCTTGCCTGCGAAGTCTAAGGACCCTAGATCGAGGCTTGATTCCCCAGGACACACGTAAGCCAGATGCACAAGGTGGCACATGCATCTGGAGTTTGTTTGCAGTGGCTTGAGGTCCTGGTGCACCCATTCTCTCTCTATATATATATGCCTCTTTCTCTCTCTCTCTGTCACCCTCAAATAAATAAAAATAAAACAAAAAAATTAAAAAAAACTTTTTAAAAAGGCGTCAATTCTGTAAACCTGCTTATATGGCTGGTCATACATAATATCATAAAACAACATGATTGTAAAATCATTAAATTTATAAATTGCCCAGTGTAGTGGTCCTTGCCTTTAATCCCAGTACTCGGGAGGCAGTGGTAGGAGGATCACTATGAGTTTGAGGCCACCCTGAGACTACACATAGTAAATATCAGGTCAGCTTGGGATAGACCAAGACCCTACATCAAAAAAAAAAAAAAAAGGGTTGGAGAGATGGTTTAGTGGTTAAGCACTTGCCTGTGAAGCCTAAGGACCCCAGTTTGAGGCTCCATTCCCCAGTATCCATGTAAGCCAGATGCACAAGGTGGCACATGCATCTAGAGTTCGTTTGCAGTGGCTGGAGGCCCTGGTGCACCCATTTTCTCTCTCTCTGCCTCTTCCTCTCTCTCTCAAATAAATAAAAAGAAAAAGAAAAAAAATTATGATTTGTATGCTAACCTTAAATTGGCTAAATCCTATGATTCTCTCAGTAGTTTTACCTCTTTCATTTCTCGGAAGAGTATTGATTGATGGCATTGTTAAATCTTCAGCTCCTTGTAATTTGGGAATTATACGCAGCCTAGAATATCTTGTGAAGATCTTTAATGTACATTGCCTGTCTTGTCTACTTTGTTTAATTATAACAAAATACCTAAGACCAGAACTTTTTTTTTTTTTGGCTGTTTTTGGTTTTTTTTTTTTTTCAAATTTTTATTAACAACTTCCATGATTATAAAAAATATCCCATGGTAATGCCCTCCCTCCCCCCCACTTGCCCCTTTGAAACTCCATTCTCCATCATATCCCCTCCCCATCTCAATCAGTCTCTCTTTTATTTTGACGTCATGATCTTTTCCTCCTCTTATAATGGTCTTGTGCAGGTAGTGTCAGGTACTGTGAGGTCATGGATATCCAGGCCATTTTGTGTCTGGAGGGAGCACGTTGTAAGGAGTCCTACCATTCCTTTGGCTCTTACATTCTTTCCATCACCTCTTCCGCATTAGACCCTGAGCCTTGGAAGGTATAATAGAGATATTGCAGTACTGAGCACTGTGGTCACTTCTTTCCAGCACCTTGATACCTTCTGAGTCGTCCCAAGGTCACTGTCATCTAAAAAGAGAAGATTCTCTACCAAAAGTGAGAGTAGCATTAATATAAGGGTATGAACATTAAGAGAAGTGCTTGCTGGGCAGTTTGATAAGCATAGTATATACATTTAGCCAGACAACAGCAGACGTTATACCCCTAGGGCTCATGATTATCCCTGTTTCAAGTTTTAAGTTTTCAGTATCAGGGATGTATTCCCTCCCATGGAGCGGGCCTCCAGTCCAATTAGAGGGCAGTTGGTTTCCACCATGACAGACATGTCACTATTGCACCCATTGGCTCATTTCGCCTGGCTGGCCAAATGTAAGGCTTGCAGTGTCCACTGTTGTGTATCTTCACTGGTGATTTTTCTCTCTCCCATTGAACTGCATGCAGAATGGCTTCCTCCAGCTTTCTGTCAGCTGGTAAGACCAGAACTTTTTAAGCAAAGGGGGTTTATTTTGGTTCACAGTTTTGAAACTGACAAAGTCCAAGCTTGGGTGGCCACATTGGGTAAGGACCTCCTGCTGCATCTTGACATGATGAGAGTGAGTTGAGGGCTGTGAGGAGTAGGTGCAGAGGAAGCACGACAAGTGAATGTGAGCTGTGTGAGTAGCAGGTACAGAGTGGACCACGGAAGGAGAGTCAATCAGTCTCTTTTTACCTCGTCCAGACGTCATTAATCTCTTCTGAGGGCAAGCCCCAATGACCTTGCACTATCTCCCAGGAGGTCACACATTTGAAAGATTCCACCACCTCTCAATACAGTTGAATACTAAACCTGAAGTCCACAAACCTTTAAGGGACAAACCCTATATCTAAGGCACAATACTTTACTGAATTTATTTATTTGTTTGCTTATATGTTTTTGGTTTTTCAAGGTAGTATCTAGCTCTAGTCCAGGCTGACCTGATATTCACTATGTTGTCTCAGGGTGGCTTTAAACTCATGATGATCCTCCTTCCTCTGACTCCTCAGTGCTGGGATTAAAGGCATATGACACCACGCCCAGCTGAATTTATTTTTTCCAATATTTCAAACCCAGGACCTTGTGCATACTAGGAAAGCGCTCTACCACTGAGCTAGAGCCTCACCCCTTTTATTTATTTTCAGTGCTGTGTATTGAGCCAAGGGCTTCATGTGTGCTAGGAAATCATTCTGCAACTGAGTTACACCCTCACCTGCTCTGTGTATGTTTTCTTTTTTAATTTTTTTATTGACAACTTCTATATTCCCAGACAATAAACCATGATATTTCCCTCCCCTCCCCTATTTTCCCCTTCACAACTCTGTTCTCCATCATATCCCCTAACTCTCTCCCCATTAGTCTCTCTTTTATTTTGATGTCATCATCTTTTTCTGTATTATGAGGGTCTTGTGAAGGTATTGCTAGGCACTGTGAGCTCATGGATATCAAGGCCGATTTCTGTCTGGGCAGTTGTAAGTAAGGAGTGGTGCCCTTCCTTGGGTCTTACATCCTTTCTGCCACCTCTTCTGCAATAAACCTTGAGCCTTGGAGGGTATGATAGAGATGTTTCAGTGCTGAGTACTTCTATGTCACTTCTTCTCAGCACTATGCTGCCTTTTAGGTCATCCCAGTGGTCACTGCCATCTGGAAAGAGAAGCTTCTCTAACCAGAAGTAAGAGTAGCATTAATATATGAATATGAACATTAAGTATAGTGATTTCAGGACAGTTTGGTGAGAATAATACATGCATTTAGCCAGACAAGAGCAGGATTTATACCCCTAAGGCTCATGACTGCCCCTGCCATAGGCTTTTGATTAGGTTTTCAGTACCAGGCATGTATACCCTCCATAGAGGGGGCCTCCAGTCCAGTTAGAGAGCAGTTGGTTTCCCCCAGAGGTCATTTTGCCTGTCTGGCCAAACTTTAGGCTTCCAGTGTCCACTGTTTTCTCTGTGTATATTTTCTTAATATAACCTGTAGTTCAGCTTTAAATGACCACTATAAACCTTCTAGACCACAGTTCACTAAATTTTCTAATGTAAGTTGCCACATGTGATGGATAATCTTGAATGTCAATTTGACTGGATCTGAGTCAACTAAGAAATGCACCTCTGAGTGGATCTGTGTGGGCATTTCCAGAAAGGATTAACTGAGGAAAGAAGGCCCTCCCCCAGATTTGTAATTTGTAATTTGTAATTTGTAATTCTCCTGCCTTAGTCTCTCAAATTCTGGGATTGCAGGGAAGCATCATCATACCCATACTTGTTATTTCTCAATGAGTTTCTCCTATTTTGAAGTGTGGACACTTCCACAATCTTAAAGTAAAGTTAACTTAAAAAAAGAACCAAACTTCAAAGCCAGGCGTGGTGGCTCATGCCTTTAATCCCAGCACTCAGGAGGCAGAGGTAGGAGGATCACCGAGAGTTCAAGGCCACCCTGAGACTACATAGTGAATTCCAGGTCAGCCTGAGCTAGCGTGAGACCCTACCTCAGAGAAAAAAAAAAACAAAAAAACTTCAAAATGTAGGCTGAGGGACTGGAAAGATGGCTTAGTGGTTAAGGCACTAGCCTGCAAAGCCTAAGGACCCAGGTTCAATTCCCCAATGCCCACATAAAGCCAGATGCACAAGATGGTGCATGTGTCTAGAGTTCACTTGCAGTGGCTAGAGGCCTTGGTTGGCACATTCTATCTCTATATGCCTCTTCCTCTCTCTTTCTCTTTCCTTCCCTCTTGCTTTCAAATAAATATATAAATAAGATATATTTGGGGGCTGGAGTGATGGCTTAGCAGTTAAGGCATTTGCCCACAAAGCCAAAGGACCCAGGTTTGATGCCTTAGGACCCATGTAAGCCAGATGCACAAGGTGGTGCATGTGTCTGGAGTTCGTTTACAGTGGCTGAATGCCCTGATGTGCCCATTCTCTCACTCTCTTTTTCTCTTTCTCTCTCTCTCCCTCTCCCTCTTTCTCTCTGTCAAGTAAATAAAATAAAATGAATAAAATTTTAAAAAGATGTAGGCTGAATGAATCAGTGATTTTGCTTGAAGGATGTTGAAGTTTCTTTCTCATTGCTATGATAAAGCACTCAACCAAAAGCAGCTGATGGGAGGAAAGATTTTTTTGTTGTTTTTTCAAGGTAGGGTTTCACTGTAGTCCAGGCTGACCTGGAATTCACTATGTAGTCTTAGAATGGCCTCAGACTCATGGTGATCCTCCTACCTCTGCCTCCTGAGTACAGGGATTAAAGGCATGTGCCACCATGCCCCGGGGAGGAAAGATTTTTATTTTGGCTTACAGTGTCCAAGGGAAGCTTCATAGTGGCAGGGGAAAGCATGGCATGAGCAGAGGCTGAACATGACCTCTGTCATAATAATAGCAGCAGGAGAACCAAGTCCTGGTAACAGGGAGCTGGCTATAACATCCCTGAGCCTGCCACCAAACAACACATCTCCTCCAGCAAGCCTCCACTTCCAAAATTTCCATCAGCTGGGGATCAAGCAGTCAGAACATATAAGTTTATGGGAGATATCTGATTCAAACTCCACAGAGAAGAATAAAAATAGTAATTTATTTTTCATTCTTATAATCCTTTTGTTATGGAGAAAGACCTGAGAATTAGTAGAACTTCCCTTGAAAATCCTATAGAATGAATATTGTCCTTAACAGGTCAAACTAACCATTAATGTAACAAGAAGTATATATTCAATATTTGCTTCATGTTCAGGGTTGAGGCAGATGATGGATGAATAAATGGAGGGACTGGAAGATGACTCAGTAGTTAAAGTCGCTTGCTTAGGAAGCCTGCTGGCCTAGGGTTCAATTCCCAGTACCCATGTAAAGCCTGACAAAAGAGTGTGCATACATCTGGTGTTTCTTTGCAGTGGTAAGAGACTTTGGCATGATCCCCCTCACTCACCCATGTGCATAGAAACAAAAAGTCTAAAACATGAATAAGTGGTCTTTTCCAACATAAGAGAATAGCGATAAAACAACCTGCAGGGTGTGAGTCAAGTTACCATATTTTATGACCTATTGTAGAATATGGATTTTTTTCCGGAACAATTGACAGCCTTAAGCTCCTTTTCTTTTTTGCTGTGGCCATTTCATAACTCAGTATCCATCTTTGAAATACACAGAGAATGGCTAGAGGGATGGCTTAGTGGTTAAGGCATTTGCCTACAAAGCCAAAGGACCCAGGTTCGATTCCCCAGGACCCACGTTAGCCAGATGCACAAGGGGGCACATGCACCTGGAGTTTGTTTGCAGTGGCTGGAGGCCCTAGTGTCCCCATTCATTCTCTCTCTCTCTCTCTCCCCACTCTTTCTCTGTCAAATAAATATTTAAAAAAAAATTTAAATACACAGAGCAGGCTGAGAGTATAGCTCAGTGGTAAAGCACTTGCCTAGCCTGTGTGAGGCTCTGGGTTTGAACCCCAGCACTGAAAAATAAATTATACATATGTGTATATATACATATATGTACATATATGTATAATTTTTTTTGAGGTAGGGTCTCACTCTAGCCCAAGCTGACCTGGAATTCCCTATGTAGTCTCAGGGTGGCCTTGAACTCACAGTGATCCTCCTACCTCTGCCTCCCAAGTGGTGGGATTAAATGTACCACCACACCTGGTTTACTCTTTTTTTTAAAAAAAATTATTTATTTACTTATTTATATTGACATCTTCCATACTTACAGACAATAAAATATTATAATTCTCCCCTCCCCCACTTTCCCTTTCACAAATTCATACTCCATCATATCTCCTCCCTCTCTCCTTTAGTCTCTTCTTTATTTTGATCTCATCACCTTTTCCTCCTATTATGAGGGTCTTGTGAAGGTAGTGCCAGGCACTGTGAGGTCATGGATATTGAGGCCAATTTCTGTGTGGATGATTGCATTGTAAGAAGTTCTACCCTTCCCCTGGCTCTTACATTCTTTCTGCCACCTCTTCTGCAGTGGACCCTGAGCCTTAGAAGGTGTGATAGAGATGTTTCAGTGTTGAACACAGCACTGTCACTTCTTGTCAGCACTATGGTGCCTTTTGGGTTATCCCAGTGGTTACTGTCATTTGAAAAGAGAAGTTTCTGTATTGTTTTTTGAAAAATGTTTTAAATATTGATTTGGGGCCAGGCATAGTGGAACAAGCCTGTAATCTCAGTTCTCAGGAAACTGAGGCAGGAGGATCAGGAATAAGTTCAAGGACAGCCTGGACTACCTAATGAGAGCTGGTATCAAAATAAACAGGTAAAATAAAAATAAATGTTAAAAATAAAGCTAGTTGTGGTGGTGCATGTCTTTAATCCCAGTACTTGGGAGGCAGAGGTAGGAGGATCACTGTGAGTTCCAGGCCACCTTGAGACTACACAGTGAAATCCAGGTCAGCTTGGACTAGTGTGAGACCCTACCTTGAAAAAACAAAAACAACAACAAAACAAAACAGGATTTGGGGTCTGGGGAATGTAGCTCAGTAGTACAGTGCTTTACTAGCATGTGCAAGGCTCCTGGGGTTAGATCCCTGGCCCTTCAAAAATAAACAAGATCATAGAAATTTTTGGAACTAAACTTGTCCTATTTGCAACACTATTAATCTACTTATTCAAATATCATTTCTCCTTGTACCAAAAAAGTACATTAGGGATGAGAGATGGCTAGTGGTTAAGGCCCTTGCCTATGACACCTAAGACCCCAGATTCGATTCTCCAGTACCTATATAAGACAGATGCATAAGGTGGCACATGCATCTGGGGTTCATTTACAGTGGCTATAGGCCCTGGCGTGCCCATTCTCTCTCTCTCTCTCAATCTGTCTCTTTCTCAAATAAATAAATAAATAAATAAAATTGTTTTAAAAGTGCATTAGAAAAATAATTCAGTATAGGAAATACCTGAATAGAGTCGAGGAGGAGGGAGAGTGGCCACTAAGAGACTTGACTGGTTGTCATAGTCTAGGCGAGGTATGAATAAGTCTGCTGTTACAAGACATTGGCCATGCACTGCGGGGAGTCAAAGCTGAATAAGACATGGCTCCTGATACCAGGGGTAAGTAAGTGAAAACGCCAGACACTACACTTGCTTGTCCTAACACTTCCTCTGGAGACTGCTGCGGAGAGGTAGGAATAAGAGGAGATGGGCTTTTATTAAACTCTTCGTGGAGATCAGATTTCACAAGGCTATAGTTTTTGCTCCATCTTTTCAATTTGACTATGCCATTTCTCATGTATTTATATAATCAATTTGTATACCCAGCTGCTGGTGATTTGACTAACTATATAAAACAAGGCAACAGGAACAATGCAGTCAGAGGCTGTCAGGACTTGTTAGTGTAAGTCAGTAAGTACTCGCTGCCTCAGAATAGAAAGGGAAGCAAAAATCTCCTCTCCCAGTTTTGTAGCCACCCTAAGAATTATTGTCAAAGTCCACAGTGATGGGAATCTCTTCACATGGGCCAGCTTGCTCCTTTGCTGTGTTTGTAGTTAACTTAGACTGAAGTTTTATTCCACACTTAAAGAAATAAATAAGTTGGGTTGGAGAAATGGCTCAGTGGTTAAGGTGCTTGCCTACAAAACCTAAGGGCCCAGGTTCAATTCCCAGTACCCATGTTAAGCCAGATGCACAAAGTGGCACATGCATCTGGAGTTCATTTGAAATGGCTGGAGGCCCCAGCATGCATATTGTTTCTCTCTCCCTGCTGGGCATGGTGGCGCATGCCTTTAGTCCCAGCACGCAGGAGGCAGAGGTAGGAGGATCACAGGGTTCAAGGCCAACCTAGAACTATGTAGTGAATTCCAGGTCAGCCTGGTCTAGAGCGAGACCCTACCTCAAATAAATAAATGGTAAGCACAAATTTCCCATACTTATGACCCAGCAATTCTACTTCTAGGCAGCTAATCAAGTGGAACAAAAACACATGTCCACACAAAGACTTGTATATGAATGTTCATACCATTATTTATGGCTGAGCAGTAAAAGTATGCTAGGGGCTGGGGAGATGGCACAGTTTGTAAGGTGCTTGCTGTGCAAGCATGAGGACCATTTGGACCCTCAGCACCCACATAAAGCCGGGTATGATGCCAGGCTGCTGTAATCCAGCATTGAGAGGTGGAAACGGGATGTGCAGGACTCGCTGGCTACCTTGTCTAGCTGAATCTGTGAGTTCAGAGTTTACTGAGAGATCCTGTCTCAAAAAAGTAAGGTGAATGCAGCCTGGCATGGTGGCATACACTTTTAATCCCAGCACTCCAGAGGCAGAGGTAGGAGGATTGCTATGAGTTTGAGGCAAGCCTGGAGACTATATAGTTAATTCTAGGTCAGCCTGAGGTAAGGTGAGACTCTACCTTGAAAAACAAAACAAAAAAATTAATGTTTTTAAAGTAAGTTGAAATGGGCTTGGAAAATGACTGAGTAGTTAAGTGCACTTACTTGAAAGCTAGATGGCCTAGCTTAGATTCCCCAGTACCCATATAGAGCCAGATGCACAAAGTGACACATGCATTTGGAGTTCATTTGCAATGGCAGGAGATCCTGGTGTGCTAGTACTCTCTCTCCTTCTTTCTAAAATAAATGAATAATATTTAAAAAAATAGGTTGAAGACAGTGAAGATACTCAACAGTGGACACTGCAAGTCTGATATTTGGCCAGCCAGGCCAAATGAGCCAATGGGTGCAATAGTGGCACATCTGTCATGGTGGAAACCAACTGCCCTCTAATTGGACTGGAGGCCTGCTCCATGGGAAGGAATACATCCCTCATACTGAAAACTTAAAACAGGTGTAGTCATGAGCCCTAGGGGTGTAACATCTGCTGTTGTCTGGCTAAATGTATATACAATGCTTATCAAACTGCCAAGTAAGCACTTCTCTTAATATTCATACCCTTATATTAATGCTACTCTCACTTTTGGTAGAGAATCTTCTCTTTTCAGATGGCAGTGACCTTGGGATGATTGAAAAGGCATCATGGTGCTGGGAAGAAGTGGCAGGAGTTGTCAGTACTGCAATATCTCTATCACACCTTCTAAGGCTCAGGGTTTATTGCAGAAGAAGTGGTGGAATGAATGTAAGAGCCAAAGGAAGAGTAGGACTCCTTACAACATGCTCCCCCCAGACACAAAATGGCCTGGATACCCATGGCCTCACAGTGCCTGACACTACCTACACAAGACCATCATAATAGGAGGAAAAGATCATGACATCAAAATAAAAGACTGATTGAGAGGGGGAGGGGACATGATGGAGAGTGGAGTTTCAAAGGGGAAAGTGGGGGAGGGAGGGCATTACCATGGGATATTGTTTACAATCATGGAAGTTGTTAATAAAAAAAAGTAAAAAAATAAAAATAAAAAATAAGGTGAGGAGCTATTAGAGAGATACTTTTGGCTTCTACATGCACACCCACACTTGTGCACACACATGCATACACACTTGCACATACATGTGCACACATGCTGTAGTGATATTAATGTGAATCTATGTTCCCCATAACATCAGGGATTTATTTTATTTGCTTATTTTGAAGAGAGAGAAAGAGGGGGAGAGAGAAAAGAGAGAAAGAATGGGTGTGCCAGGGCTTCTAGCCATTGCAAACAAACTTCAGATGCATGCACCAGCCTCTGGGATTTTTGACTAAGGCTAAGCTTCCTACTTAAGTCTCCAGCAGCTTTCTGGAGAAGGTATCACTGGGGGCAGATCTTTTAGACCTAAGGTGTGTAAAGAGCCAGTTTTGAGCTCTGGCTATTTGTGTTTGCTGGCTGTTGGTGGTCTCTCTGCTATGGATCTATGGAAGTAAACCAGTTTTTTCCACCATGATGGATCTTCCTCTGGATTCTGTAAGCCTAAAATAAACCCTTTCCTTCCATAAGCTGCTTCTGGTCAGATGTTTCTCCTAGCAACAAGAAAGTAACTGCAACACATGCATACCACACGCATATATACATGCAAAAAAATATGCTAAGTGAAATAAGCCAGACAAAGAAGTTCACATGAGCCTATTTACACTAAGAATGATAGCATTATGGAAATGCAAAGTTTTGGATTGCCATGAGATGGTGACAAAGGGCATCGAGGGATCTTTCTGGGGTCATGAAAATGCTCTAAAACTAGATAGTGGTGATGCATGTAAAAGTATAGATTTATTAAAGTCACTAATTATACTTAAATGTACATAAAATGTACTAAAATCTACTTAAAATGATGGGAATTATGGTGTATAATTTATGCCTCACTAATGTTGGTGTTCCCCCTCCCCCCCTGCCCCAAGGCAGTGTCTCACTCCAGCCCAGACTAGCCTGGAACTCACTCTGTAGCTCCAGGCTGGCTTTGAACTCATGGCAATTCTCCTACATCTGCCTCCCAAGTGCTGGGACTAAAGGCATGTACTACTATGCTTGGCACTAATATTTTTTTTTTCTTAGAGACAGAGAGAATGGGCATGCCAGGGCATCCAGCCACTGCAAACAAACTCCAGATGCATGTGCCACCTTGTGCATCTGGCTTACATGGGACCTGGAGAATCAAACCTGGGTTCTTAGGCTTTGCAGGCAAGGCCTTAACCACGCCATCTCTCTAGCCCCTAAAGTTGTTTTTAAAAAACTCTATCAGTGTGTAATAAGCATTCAATGCCAGAGTGAATAACTAACATTATGTAAGCATTTATTAGTAAGTAAGAACTGCTTTATTTTAAATTTTGTTTTTGGTTTTTCCTGGTAGGGTCTTGCTCTAGCCCAGGCTGACCTGGAATTAACTATGTAGTTTCAGGGTGGCCTGAAACTCATGGTGATCCTCCTACCTCTGCCTCCCCAGTGTTGGGATTAAAGGCGTGTGAGACCATGCCTGGCCTGTTTTTTTTTTGTTGTTGTTTGTTTGGTTTTTTGAAAGTGAGAGAGAAAGAGTGAAAGAGAGAGAGAGAGAGAGAATAGTTGTGGCAAGGCCTCCTGCCACTGCAAACAAACTACAGACACAAACTGCAGACACACTCCAGTTGCCACCTTCTGTATCTGGCTTTATATAAATACTGGGGAATTGAACCTGGGCCATCAAGTTTTGCAAGCAAGTGGCTTTAACCACTGAGTCATCTCTCCAGCCCCAGCAAGCACTACTTTAAATATATAACATGCCTTAGCTCAATTTCACCCCTCTCTCCCGTCTCTCCTCTCCCTTTCCCTTTTCCTGCCCTCCTCTCCTCCCCTGCCCTCCCCTCCCTTCTATTCTCCTTCCCTCCCTCCCTCCCTTTCTTCCTTCCTTCCTTCTTTCTTTCCTTCCTGTGCTGGGAATTGAACCCAGAACCTTGAGCATGCTAAGCATATGATCTACTCAAAGCTATACCACTAGACCCTCACACTCATTTATATACTTAAAGAAGTCTATCAGAAATGTGTTCAAGCCAGGTATGGTGGCACATGCCTTTAATTTCAGCACTCAGGTGACAGAGGTAGGAGGATTGCTGTCAGTTTGAGGGCAGCCTGGGACAACAGAGTGAGTTCTAAGTCATCCTGGCCTACAGTGAGGCCCTACCTAAAAAAAAAAAAAAGAAAGAAAGAAAGAGAGAGAGAGAAAGAAGAAAGAAAGAAAGAAGGAAAGAAGGGAAGAAAGAAAGAAAGAAAGAAAGGTATTCAAATACCACTGTAACTTTTAAAAATATATAAAAGGTAGAAATTTATTTCTCACAGTTCTGGATTCTGAGAGGTTCAGGATCAAGACACTGGAAAATTCAGTGTCTGTGAGGGCTGCTGTCTCCTTTCAAAATGTGCCTTGAGAACTGTGTCTTCACATGGAGGAAGGACAAAGGGAGGCACTTGCACTATTTTCCCATATCCATTTGCCACCTATACAAGTATTAATCTAATTTTTAAATATTTTATTTATTTATTTGAAAGCATAGAGAGGCAAGGGCCTCCAGCCACTGCAAATGAACTCCAGATGCATGTGGCACCTTGTGCATCTGGCTTTATGTGGGTACTAGAGAACTGAACTGAGGTTGTTAGGCTTTGCAGGCAAGTGCCTTGACCACCAAGCCATCGCTCCAGCCCTTAATGTAATTTTTTTTAAATTTATATCAATGTACTTGTTTTATTTAAAAAATGTAAGTGCTGTGGGGTATGGCTCACTTTTAAAGCTCTTGGTAAGTTCTTGTGTTTGATCCCCACAGTGCAAAAATAAACAAATAATGTAACATTATGTCACTGTGGTCATGGACAACAGCATCATTTGTCATGGGTAGAATAAGCCCACAAGGCTGAAGGATCTCAGTCTATAGCTAGATGCTGTTGCTCTAGGAAAACTTGCACTCTCTAAGTGGAGACAGGAAGGTGACTTCAACTAGCAACAGGGAGAGTTTCTCTACGATGTCATCATGACTAAGGAGAGAAAGCCAAGAGTGAAAACAAAGATGGTCTCTTGTCCTCCCATCTTCTGCACAGAAGTGAGAACCACAGAGGTGGATACTGCCTGAGGGCTTATCACAAGGCACTGGAGCCTGCTTCTTCCACTGCCTTATCATGGCATCCCACAAGTCATCTACACTGGGGCTGGGCAGAGGGCTTGGCATCCTGGCTCATCAGGCCTGGACAGATGTGCAGTAGCATGACACTTGGTGGTTCAGAGCGTAATCCAGAAAGACACTGCTCTCCCAGAGAGTAGCCTGGAGCATAGTGTGCCTTGAGAGAGCCCTGTGGGTACAGTCTGAAGTTTGGATGTGTATATGATCCTAGTCATGGGCCCTTGGAAATAGAAGCTGAGGAAAGTTGATGTGACCAAGCTGGGGTGACCTTTTTGGTCATGCCCTGCTGAAGGTACTTATCACTGTTAGGAGTGTCACAGCATGGATGCCTGGGACAAGGGAGCGTCAAGAGCCAAGGAGAAGCCATAGCCAGGCCATATAACATCTCTCTTGAAGATGAAATATTTAGGGAGGACACATCTGTCCCTGTTGCAGTCAGGTTTGCATTGCTGGTAGAAATCACCCACCCAAGAGCAGCTTGTGGGAAAAAGAGGTTTATTTTGGCTTAAATAAGCTCCATGGTGGCAGGGGAAAACTATAGCATGAGCAGAGAGTGGATATCACCCCTAGTCCACATAAGGTGGACAACAGGAACAGGAGAGTATGTCAAACACTAGCAAGGGGGTGCTGGCTATAACACTTGTAAGTCTGCCCCCAACAATACACTGCCTCCAGGAGGCTTCAATTTCCAGTTGTGATCAGCTGGGAAACCTAGCATTCAGAACACCTAAGTTTATGGGGGACACGTGAATCAAACCACCACATTCCGCCCCTGGCTGCCATAAACTGCTAACCATCCATGATGTGAAATGCAATGCATTCAATCCACCTTTAAAAATCCCCATAGTTTTTATCAATCCTAATGATGTTCAAACATCCCCATAATCCAAGATTTTTTAACTGAGCCATAATAGCAAAAAATCCCCCCCCCAAAAAAAATCCCATAATGACACAGAATAAATACTCACACTGCAAAAGATGGCACTGGGCACAGCAAAGAAATACTCAAGCAATACATGATTTAAACAGGGCAAACATCAAACTCTGTAGTTCTAAGTCTAACAACTCTAGCCAGTGACAAGTCTCCAGGTCCGATAATTCTAACCAGCAACAAGTCTCTGGAGTTCCAATTCTGCCCCTCCTTCTAGGCTACTCACAGTCCTGGAAAGCTTCATCTGGGGCCAGCAACTTTCCTTAGCAGCCATCTCATGGTCCCAACATCTCCAGTGGGTCCCCACTGCAATCCACAGTTCATCCTCATGGCTCCATGGGGTCTCCATGCAGGCATCCAGCAAATGTGCTTCACACTGCATATGGCCATTTCCAAAAACACAAGACCACTGGAGAAATGGCTTAGTGATTAAGGGATTTGCCTGTGAATCCAAAGGACGCAGGTTTGATTACCCAGGACCCATTTAAGCCAGATGCACAGAGACACATGCATCTGTAGTTTTTTTGCAGTGGCTAGAGGCCCTGGCATGCCCAGTCTCTGTGTGTGTGTGTCTGTCTGTCTTTCTTTCTTCTATCTCTATCTCTCTCTGCTTGAAAATAAATAAGTTTTTTAAAAAGTGTTTTAGCTGGGCATGGTGGCACATGCCTTTAATCCCAGCACTCTGGAGGCAGAGGTAGGAGGATCACCATGAGTTCTAGGGCACCCTGAGAGTACAGAGTGAATTCCAGGTCAGCCTGTGCTAGAGTGAGGCCCTACCTCAAAAAAATAAAAAAATAAACAAAAACAAAAACAAACAAACAAAAACACAAGACTGTGTTGCAAACTCAATGACCCTGTCTTTCCTGCATTTCTTATACTCCACAATACCACATAGGGTGCCAATTTTGTTAATCCAGGGGAGATAGCAACTTTGAAGAGCAGACACTTCCATAGAGTCTACATCTTCCTGGCTTTAAGTGGCTACTAGGGAATCAAACCCAGGTCATTAAACATTGCAGGCAAACACTTTAACTGCTGAGCCATTTCTCCAGCCCTCTTTTTCTTTTTTCTTTTCTTTTCTTTCTTTCTTTCTTTCTTTCTTTCTTTTTTTTTTTTTTTGGTTTTTCAAGGTAGGGTCTCACTCTAGCCCAGGCTGACCTGGAATTCACCATGTAGTCTCAGGTTGGCCTCAAACTCACAATGATCCTCCTATCTCTGCCTGGATTAAAGCATGCACCACCACACCTGACCTTGAATCATTTCTTTACTTAAATGAGATTAGTACTATCTGCTCTCCAGGGCTCCTATGAAGTGGAAAATGATGTAATATAACAATGTATACTAGAGTTTCTCTCTCTCTCTCTGTCACTCTCAAATAAATAAATAAATGAACAACACACACACAACAAATGTCTTTCCTTTTGTTATTGTGGTAGTTATTTTTTAAATAATATTTTATTTTCAAGCAGAGAGAAATGGAAGAGAGACAGGGAGACAGAGAGAATGGGTGTGCCATGGCCTTTTATCACTGCAAATGAACTCCAGATGCATACTCCACTTGTTCATCTGGCTTTAAGTGGCTACTAGGGAATCAAACCCAGGTCATTAAACATTGCAGGCAAACACTTTAACTGCTGAGCCATTTCTCCAGCCCTCTTTTTCTTTTCTTTTTTTTTTTTTTTGGTTTTTCAAGGTAGGGTCTCACTCTAGCCCAGGCTGACCTGGAATTCACCATGTAGTCTCAGGTTGGCCTCAAACTCACAATGATCCTCCTATCTCTGCCTGGATTAAAGCATGCACCACCACACCTGACCTTAATGCATTTCTTTACTTAAATGAGATTAGTACTATCTGCTCTCCAGGGCTGTATGAAGTGGAAATGATGTAATATAACAATGTATACTAGAGTTTCTCTCTCTCTCTCTCTCTCTGTCACTCTCAAATAAATAAATAAATAAATAAATAAATAAATAAATAAATAAATAAATGAACAACACACACACAACAAATGTCTTTCCTTTTGTTATTGTGGTAGTTATTTTTTAAATAATATTTTATTTTCAAGCAGAGAGAAATGGAAGAGAGACAGGGAGACAGAGAGAATGGGTGTGCCATGGCCTTTTATCACTGCAAATGAACTCCAGATGCATACTCCACTTGTTCATCTGGCTTTAAGTGGCTACTAGGGAATCAAACCCAGGTCATTAAACATTGCAGGCAAACACTTTAACTGCTGAGCCATTTCTCCAGCCCTCTTTTTCTTTTTTCTTTTCTTTTCTTTCTTTCTTTTTTTTTTTTTTTGGTTTTTCAAGGTAGGGTCTCACTCTAGCCCAGGCTGACCTGGAATTCACCATGTAGTCTCAGGTTGGCCTCAAACTCACAATGATCCTCCTATCTCTGCCTGGATTAAAGCATGCACCACCACACCTGACCTTAATGCATTTCTTTACTTAAATGAGATTAGTACTATCTGCTCTCCAGGGCTTCTATGATGTGGAAATGATGTAATATAACAATGTATACTAGAGTTTCTCTCTCTCTCTCTGTCACTCTCAAATAAATAAATAAATGAACAACACACACACAACAAATGTCTTTCCTTTTGTTATTGTGGTAGTTATTTTTTAAATAATATTTTATTTTCAAGCAGAGAGAAATGGAAGAGAGACAGGGAGACAGAGAGAATGGGTGTGCCATGGCCTTTTATCACTGCAAATGAACTCCAGATGCATACTCCACTTGTTCATCTGGCTTTAAGTGGCTACTAGGGAATCAAACCCAGGTCATTAAACATTGCAGGCAAACACTTTAACTGCTGAGCCATTTCTCCAGCCCTCTTTTTCTTTTTTCTTTTCTTTTCTTCTTTTTTTTTTTTTTTGGTTTTTCAAGGTAGGGTCTCACTCTAGCCCAGGCTGACCTGGAATTCACTATGGAGTCTCAGGGTGGCCTCGAACTCGTGGCGATCCTCCTACCTCTGCCTCCGAGTGCTGGGATTAAAGGCGTGCGCCACCACGCCCGGCTTCCTCTTTTCTTTCTTTTTTCAATTCATTTTTTTAATTAAAAAGATTATATTCAGGGTGGCCTTGAACTCACGGTGATCCTCCTATGTCTGCCTCCCAAGTCCTGGGATTAAAGGCGTGTACCACCACGCCCAGCTCATTGGTATCTTTCTTTTTAAAAAAAATATTTAATTTTTATTTATTTGAAAGAGAGAGAGAGAGAGAATGGGCACACCAGGGCCTCCAGCCACTGTAATCAAATTCCAGATGCATGCGTCACTTTGTGCACCTGGCTTTATGTCATCCTGGGGAATCAAACCTGGGTCCTTTGGCTTTGCAGGCAAGGGCCTTAGTTGCTAAGCCATCTCTCCAGCCCTTTCTTTTTTTATATTATTTATTTATTTGAGAGATACTCCAGGGCATCTAGCCACTGCAAATGAACTGCAGATGCATGCATCACCTTTACATCTGTTATCTGGGTACTAGGGAATCAAACTCTGGTCCTTAGCCTTTGCAGGCAAGTGCCTTAACTGCTGAGCCATTTCTCCAGCCCTCTTTTTCTTTTTTCTTTTCTTTTCTTTCTTTCTTTCTTTTTTTCAAAACAAGGTCTGGCCATGTTGTCCAGGTTGTTCTCAAACTCTTGGGCTCAAGCCATCCTCTCACCTTGGCCTCTCTAGTAGTTGAGGCAACAGGTGCACCAATGTGCCAGGCTTCCTTCTCATTTTGACCCTGACCCTTACCTTTGGTCAGCAAGGGGTCATTCTGCCCAACATTTTTGCTCTCTACTGGAAGCTTGTAAGGTAAAATGAAAAACTTTTAGTTACCCAAGGCACTGTGGGAGGAAACATGTTGGGATTCACACACTACCTGTTAAGGACAGCATTTGGTTTCAGGTTTTGCATCCTGTCACATTTTAGCCCTGAACTTTCTATGATCTACCACTGGGTTAATTTTTGTTGTTGTTGTTGTTTTTGTTTTTCAAGGCAGGGTCTCACTGTAGCCCAGGCTGACCTGGAATTCACCATGTAGTCTCAGGTTGGCCTCAAACTCACAATGATCCTCCTATCTCTGCCTGGGATTAAAGGCATGCACCACCACACCTGACCTTGAATGCATTTCTTTACTTAAATGAGATTAGTACTATCTGCTCTCCAGGGCTCCTATGAAGTGGAAATGATGTAATATAACAATGTATACTAGAGTTTCTCTCTCTCTCTCTTTTTCTCTCATGCTGGAGCTCCAACCCAGAACACCCTGTACATGCTGGGCAAGTGTGGCAGCACTGAGCTATTCCTCCAACCCCAACAGAGTTCTATAAAAATGTCATTCCTTGCCAGGCATGGTGGCGCACATGCCTTTAATCCCAGCACTTAGGAGGTAGATGTAGGAGGATCGCTATGAGTTCAAGGCCACCCTGAGACTACATAGTGAATTCTGAGTCAGCCTGAGCTACAGTGAAATCCTACTCCAAAAAAAGGGGGGATGCTGGAGAGACGACTTAGCAGTTAAATGCTTGGTTCAATTCCCCAGGACCCACATAAGCCAGATGCCCAAGGTGGTGCATGCATCTGGAGTTTGTTTGCAGTGGCTGGAGGCCCTGGTGCGCTCATTCTCTCTCTCTTTCTCCCAGCGTATTTCTCTCTCTCAAATAAATAAATAAAAATAATACAATATTTTAAAAAATGTTTCAGAGGAAACTGGGCGTCGTGGCGCACGCCTTTAATCCCAGCACTCGGGTGGCAGAGGTAGGAGGATTGCTGTGAGTTCAAGGCCACCCTGAGACTACAGAGTGAATTCCAGGTCAGCCTGAGCTAGAGTGAGACCCTACCTCGAAAAACAAAACAAAACAAAAAAAAAGTTTCAGAGCTGAGCATGGTGGTACACGCCTATAATCCTAGCCCTCTGATGATAGAAGCAAATCCAAGGCCAGTGTAAGATATCCAGAGACCCTGTCTCAAAAACCAAAAATGCAATAGCTGTGGGCTGGAGAGATGGCTTAACAGTTAAGGCAAAGCCTAAGGATCCAGGTTCGATTCTCCAAGTCTCATGTAAGCCAGATGCACATGGTGACACCTGCATCTGGAGTTCGTTTGCAGTGGCTGGAAGCCCTGGCATGCCCATTCTCACTCTATTTCACTCTCTCTCTCTCCCTCTCACTCTCTCTGTCTCCAATAAATAAATAAAAAATAAAATAAATTATTTAAAAAAAAACAATAGCTGGGCATCTTTAACTCCAGAGAGATAGAGGTAGGAGGATAGTTGTGAGTTCTAAGCCACCCTGGGCTACAGAGTGATTTCCAGGTCAGCCTGTGTTACAGTGAGGCCCTGCTTCGAAACAAAAACAAAAAATAAATAAAGACAACCAAAGCAAAACAAGAAACCAAGTTCTAGCTCCATGCTGAAAGTCTGGAGTAAACAGGAAATGTAAAAGACAGTAGTCACAATAGCCACTCAAATTAAATTACAGAAATAACCACACCAACATTTTTGGCATGTGTATCTCTTATCTTTAAAAAAAATATTTATTTATTTTCAAGGACAGAGAAAGAGAATGGGTGTGCCATGGCCTTTTATCACTGCAAATGAACTCCAGATGCATACTCCACTTGTTCATCTGGCTTTAAGTGGCTACTAGGGAATCAAACCCAGGCCATCAAACTTTGCAAGCAAGCTCCTTAATTGCTGAGCCATCTCTCCAGCCCCCCCCCTTTTTTTAATGAATCATCTGGAAATAGCTTTAAAATATTTATTTGTTTATTTATGAGAGAGAGAATGAGAACAGGCACTCCAGGGCCTCCTGCCATTGCAAACAAACTCCAGACCCATGTCCCAAGTTGCGCATCTGGCTTTATGTTGGTACTAGGTACTTGGGCTGTCAGGCTTAGCAATAAGTGCTTTAATCCCTCAGCCATTTCTCCAGCTCCTTCTTATCCTTTTATTATCCATTGATACATGCAACTGCAATTTACACAATTGAATAACTTTATTTGGGCATGCTTGGGTTGCCTGCTGGCAGCTGAATTGCCTTTGGCCCAGGTATCAAGCACCAGGCCTTACATACAAACAAAACCATTCCCATCTTTTATTATGAAGCTTCTGGTTCACAAACTACCTCTTCACAAAAGCTCTGCTGTGTAGTGTGTAAATATTTAATTTAATCCACAACCACTTAGGCCTGCTGGTGTTTGTTTTCATTTATATTTCACCATGTTACATAATGCCAAATTTATCTGCCAATTCACTCTATTCCACCTATGAGAGAGAGAAAGAGAGAAACATCAAAACAGTTTGTTGGTGGTGATGAACTGCGATTTTCCTTTTTATTTTATTTTATTTTATTTGTTTTTCAAGGTAGGATTTCACTGTAGCTCAGGCTGACCTGGAATTTACTATGTAGTCTCAGGGTGGCTTGAATTCATGCGATCCTCCTGAGTGCTGGGATTAAAGGCGTGCACCACCACACTCAGCACGCAATTTTCCTTTTAGTCTGCTCGGTTCTTCCTTCTACCTTAATAATGGATGAAGGTCTTTTCTGTCTCTAGCCTTTTTTTTTTTTTTTTTTTTTTTTTTTTTTGGTTTTGCGAGGTAGGGTCTCATTCTAGCCCAGGTTGATCTGGAATTCACTATGTAGTCTCAGGCTGGCCTCGAACTCACAGCGATCCTACTACTTCTTCTTCCAGAGTGCTGAAAATAAAGGTGTGCGCCACCACACCCAGCTAGTCTTTCAGTTTTTATCTACTTCCTTTTTATTTATTTATTTTGTTTATTTGAGAGCGACAGACAGAGAGAGGGAGAGAGGAGAGAGAGACAGAGAGAGAATGGGCACGCCAGGGCTTCCAGCCACTGCAAACGAACTCCAGACGCATGCGCCCCCTTGTGCATCTGGCTAACATGGGTCCTGGGGAATCAAGCCTCGAATTCGGGTCCTTAGGCTTCACAGGCAAGCGCTTAACCGCTAAGCCATCTCTCCAGCCCTCTACTTCCTTTTTATACTTTGGGTGCAAAGTCAAGAACTGATTAAGTTTGGAATACTCTGCTAGTTAAGTCTGGAGGTGGTGCCCAGCATCTAGAAACATCTGCAACTGCACTGTCCAGTCTAGTAACCACTAGTTTTGCATAGCTATCCTAGTTCAGATTTGTTAAACTAGAAGTGTAGGTTGGTGGTAAAGATCTTGTTCAGTAAGCCCAAAACTTTGGATTTAATCTCCAGCACCCAAAAATGAATAAATGAATTCATTAAGATGAGATTAAATTTTAAATTCAATTCCATAGTCAAAGTAGGCGCATTTCTTTTCCTTTTTGCTCTTGGTGCTGGGATCGAAGCTGGGGACTGGTTGTTCCCAAGGCCTTGTCCATGCTACACCATGTGCTCTACCTCTGGTCTACAACCCCAGACCACATAAGGGACATTTCAAGTGCTCAGTAGTCAAGTATGGCTGGAGTGGCTAGTGTTGGTAACAGATGCAGAACATATTCTTGTCTCTGCTGGACAATGCAAGTCTAGAATCAGGTGGCAGCAGCTAAGCTCTTTCTGCCCTTTGCAGTTTTCTCACTTTCACCTTCCTAGCTTTGAAAATCTCCGCAGATGCATCTGTGGATGAGGGAACGGCAGATAACACTTGGGGCTGAAGGCAAAGGATGTGAGAGGACCCTCTGCTCTTCCCTATAGACAGCTATTCTTTAAAAAAATTATTTATTTATTGAGAAAGAGAGAATGAATGGGAGCGCTAGGCCCTCTAGCCACCGCAGAGGAGCTGCAGACGCATGTGCCACCTGGCTTACGTGGATGCTGGGGAAATCAAACCTAGGTCCTTAGGTTTCACAGGCAAATGCCTTAACTGCTAAGCCATCTCTCCAGCCCCCTCCCCTTTTTTAAAAAAATATATAGAACTCTTCATGAATTTGTGTGTCATCCTTGTGCAGGGGCCATGATAATCTCTGCATCATTTCAAGTTTAGCATATGTGCTGCTGAAGCGAGCACTCCAACCCTTTTTTTTTTTTTTTTTTTCTTTTTGGTTTTTCAAGGCAGGTTCTCACTCTAGCCAGGTTGACCTGGAATTCACTATGTAGTCTCAGGGTGGCCTTGAACTCATAGTGATCCTCCTACCTCTGCCTTTCAAGTGCTGGGATTAAAAGCATGTACCACCACACCTGGCTCTCCAGCCCTTTTTAAAAAAAATATTTATTATTTGAGAGAGAGAAAGAGTCAGATAGAAAGTAAGAGAATGGGCGTGCCAGGGCCTTCAGCCATTGCAAAGGAACTCCAGCCCCTCTCCTCCACCCCACTCCCCCAGGTAGGGTCTTGCTGTAGTCCAGGCTGACCAGGAATTCACTATGTAGTCTCAGGGTGGCCTCGAACTCATGTCCATCCTCCTACCTCTGCCTCCCAACCTCTGCCTCCCAGAGGCAGTGCTGGGTTTAAAGGCATGGGCCACCACACCCAGCTTTGGGTTTCTTTTTCTTTTTCTCCTTCCCTTCTTCCTTTCCTTCCTCTTTCACTTTTCTTCCAGTTCTAGGATCAAACTAGAGTCTCACATATGCTAGGCACTTACCACTGACTGAGCTACACCCCTAGCCCTGATAAAATTTTCAATAAATGGCGAGTGTTAGTCTCAGAGCTCCCTACCCATCTCTCTCCTTTACCACCCTCCAAAATTCAACCAGAGATCTAGCCAAGCTGTCTCCTTCCCTGAGCACCAGCCTTCACCTCCATAGACTAGCCCCTGGACAGTTGACCCTCCCCCAAGGGCATGAACAAAAGCCCCCAGCACCCCTCAGCTTCCCTCTCTTTCCCAACCTCTTTACTGAAGTAAGGGCCTGACTGTTCTGCATCTCTCTGTCTCTGTCTTAACCTCTCATCTACCTCTCCCTACACACTACTCCTTTCTCTCTCTCTCTCTCTCTTTTGATATATTTTTAATTTTTTTTTATTTATTTATTAGCTTCAGAGAGAGAAGGAGAGAGAGAGAGAGAGAGAGAACACAATGCACCCCCATGTGCATCTGGCTAATGTGGGTCCTAGGCAATTGAACCTAGGTCATTTGGCTTTGCAGGCAAGCACCTTAACTGCTAAACCATCCCTCCAGCCCTCTCTCTCTCTCTCTCTCTCTTTTTCTCTAGCCCAGGCTGAACTAACACTCAGTCTGTAGTCCCTGGCTGGCCTTGAGTTTACAGTGATCCTTTTATCTCTGCCTCCTGAGTGCTGGGGTTAAAGGCGTGAGCCACCACACCCAGCTGTTTCTCTCCTTTCTATATCTCTTTCCCCATTTCCCAGCTCAGACTGGCTCGCCTCCACCTTTCTTCCCTAATCTACTTCAGGTTTTGTTACACTTGCCCAGCCTCTGTGGTCTTGGTCTTGGTCTCACTGTCTCTTTTACTCTGTCCTCCCTGCCTTCTCCATTTCCCTCTTCCACTCTCCCTAGCCTGCCTCTCTCCTCCTAAACAATGTTGCTCTGAGCTGTTAATAAATAAACTCCTTATTCCCAAGAAAAGGCGTGGTCTCAGTCCTCTAAATGAACCTAACAATAATAACAGAGTATGGAGAGCAAGAATTAGCCAATAGATATCACTTGAGAAGGCCAATAAGTGGTCACAGCCCATGATGATTGCTACTTTTACTAGGGACATGGGCTGTACTGAAAGATAGGGCAAATAGATAAATCAACACCTGCTAATCTTTGCAGCAAGGAAAACAATTAGCAAGTAAAGATTGTGGTGAAATACCTCTCCAAAGTACAGGAGAGGTTGGTAGTGTTGCTGAGTGATAGTGACCTTGCTTGGCATATGTGAGGCCTTGGGTTCTACCCCAAGCATCTAATAAAACCATAATAATAATAAGAAGAAGAAGAAGAAGAAGGAGAAGGAGAAGCAGCAAGCAAGAAAGCAAAAAAGAAACAAACCCCAAACACCTGAGATTTCTTTCCCAAACAGTCCTGTGATCCCACTTAGGAAGCTTTTACTTGACTTTTCATTTTCCCCCTGGGTATTTCCGTTTGGCTTTTTCAGAGGTGGGCTCTGTTGCTATTCTAGAATGAATGTCATTTTAAACCTTAAATCACCACATTTTATTAGAACACCTATAAAGTATTTATGACTTTAATTAATAAAAGTATATCCTTTGTGATAATTGCCTTGGGCCATAAGCACAAAGTTAAAAACATTCCGTAAGTTATGTAAAGCCATAAAACCCTTCGGCAAATGATAAATGTGTACTTTAGGCATTAAGCCATTTCAAATAATTTTAAATTGCTTTCACAAAATATTCTGGGCCAGAGAGATCAGCTGAAGAAAAAAAAAAAAACATTGGGCCAAACTGTGAAAGAAGCCAAGCCCGGGCTTCACCAGGATGCGAGTGAAGAGGCAGTTACATAAACAAGGTTGTCCAGGGTGAGGCCTCTGTACTGAACTTGGGGACCGTAGGTAGCATGCCCTGCCAGATCTCAGATGGCAGCATCGCTGCAGAGGGAGAAGGCAGTCACGGGGGAACCAAATCCCAAACCACTGAGGTCTCTAACTGACAAGGTCAGTACCCTACAAGTCTTTGAAGCAAACTAGCAACTGCTCCAGAACCCCGAAGACATGTTTAGTCTTCCAGTTTTAGAGTTTTAGAGCTATAGGAAATAAATGTGACTCAGTCTTATTAAATCTCATGCCTTTATCTGAATGGTAGACAAATAGCAGCCTGAGAGGCCATGTGCTGTCGCCATGGCCACTCCTTTGCTCTCCAGAGGCTAATCATCACTGGTACCTCTTTGTATTAATTACCTCTGGAAGACGCTGATTTTAATCAGACACACAGAGTTACTAGTTGCATCTCCCTTGTTGGGTATATTATTTAGGGTAATGCTCAGATTGCCTGAATAAAAACAGTTGCATGCTTATTTAAAAAAACAAAAAACATATTCCTAGGCCCCTCTCAAGACCTAGTGAGTCAGAATCTTTAGAGAAGTGCCAGGAGTCTGCATTTTAATATGTGTTCTTGGTAGTCCTTAGACACGTTATCATTTAAGATTGAGTAGATAGAAGATTTTTAAGGTTTTATGTGCTTTTTACTATGAAGATTCAAGTTAGAAATTCAGCAAATCTCTGGGCCAGAATAAAGAAAAATTAATAATTGATAATGACTCAGTGCCAGATGCAGCACATAAATTCTAATAGCATGAGAGCTCAATGATTTGGCAAGCCCTTGATGTAGATTTTATTTCTCATTTTTTTTTGTTTCATTTTGTTTTGTTTTTCGAGGTAGAATCTCACTCTAACCCAGGTTGACCTGGAATTCACTATGTAGTCTCAGATTGGTCTCGAACTCATGGCAATCCTCCTACTTCTGCCTCCCAAGTGCTGGGATTAAAGGCGTGTGCTACCACGCCCAGCTTGTTTCTCATTTTTTAAAGTTAGTCCCAACTTCAAATATTGAATTCTAAGGATTGAGGGCATAGCTTAATGATAGAAAGCTTGCTTGGTATGCACAAGGCCTTAGGTTCCATTCTCAGCAGCAGTAGATGAATGAATGAATGAATAAATAAATAATGTTCTAGTGGTTGCAACCTGCAGCAAGTTTCCTTCTTTCAGTATTTACATTTTTTATTTGAGAGAGAGAGAAAGGCAGAGAGAGAGGGAGAATGGGTATGCCAGGGCCTTCAGCCATTGCAAATAAACTCCAGACACATGCACTGTCTTGTGCACCTGGCTTACATGGGTCCTGGGGAATTAATACTGGGTCCTTTGGCTTTGTAGGCAAGTGCCTTAACTGCTAAGCCCTCCCTCCAGCCCCAGTATTTACATTTCTCATATGTGAGATGAAAATACAAATTTCTGTCCTATATATTTCAGAATATATTTTTAAGAATTATTATTATTTTCAAGGAGCGATGAGAGAGAATGAGAATGGGTGAGCCAGGCCTACTACTGCTGCAAACATACTCTAGACACATCTTCTACTCTGTGCATCTGGTTTTACCTGCATACTAGGGAATCAAACCCAGGCTGTCAGGGTTTGCAAGCAAGTGCCTTTAAACAATGAGCCATCGTCTCAGCCCCAGAATATTATTTAAAGATTTATTTTTATTTATTTATTTATTTATTTATTTATTTATTTATTTATTAGAGAGAGACAGAGAGAAAGAGAGAGAGAATGGTTGTGCCAGGGCAACTAGCCACTGCAAACAAACTCCAGACGCATGCACTGCCATGTGCATCTGGCTTATGTGGGACCTGAAGAATTGAACCTGGGTGCTTAGGCTGTGCAGGCATGCACCTTAACCACTAAGCAATCTCTCCAGCCCCAGAATATTTTTTATAAAGGTATATTGATTGAGAATATATATGAAAGCAGTTAAAACAATAAAGTCCTTCACAATCATTCAGTCTAGGGAGTAGGGAATTGTATTTTGTTGTTGTTGTTGACTAACTCTTTGCCATTCTGAAAAAAAATCACCTATTAATTCAATATTCTCCTTTGTGAATTAGGGCCATGTCTTTGAATCATGAGTGAACTATAATGTGGCACAATCTGTTCATTGTCTTTGCATTTGTCTTTGCAAACCATGTGGTGATTTACACTGACTGTGGAGAAAATCGGGTGAGACAAATTATTTGGGAACCTTCATAAGTACAGATAGAATTTAAATTTTTATCCCTCTCACCATTGTTCATATTGTTTTTTGTTTGTTTGTTTGTTTTGGTGTTCATGTTATTTACTTGAAAGCTAAGAGAGAGAGAGAGGGAGAAGTGGTGCACCAGTGCCTCCAGCCACTGCAAACAAACTCCAGATGCATGTGCTACCTTGTGCATCTAGCTTTACATGGGTACTGGGGAATTGAACCTGGGTCAACCCAGGCTGGTAGGCTTTGCAAGCAAGCACCTTAAAAGGCTGAGCCGGCCTGGAGAGATGGCTTAGCAGTTAAGCCTACAAAGCCAAAGGACCTGGTTCAATTCTCCAGGACCTACGTAAGCCAGATGCACAAAGGGATGCATGCGTCTGGAGTTCATTTCCAGTGGCTGGAAGCCCTGGCATGCCCATTCTCTCTCTTCCTCTCTCTGCCTCTCTCTCTCTCAAATAAATAAATAAATAAAAATAAAAAGTTAGGGACTTCCGGTTAAGGTGGGGACATAGGAACCATGCTAAAGCAGCCTAGAGAAGAAAAATCCAAAATAACCCCAGCAAAATACACTCTTCTACTAAAAAGTGAGGTATATAAGAAATTACCAATGGCAGCAGGAAAGCAGGAGAGATCCAGAGCATCCAGAGCCTACATAGGCAGGTAGAAGTGGCTCTAGCAGCGGTGGCACCAGGTCCACGGGGCCACAGCTGCAAGGCTCAGCTTGAGCCACAGGAAAAGCCAGGTGAGGGGATTTTCTACTTACACCAGAACACCTCACAAACTCAAGAAACATGAAGATAGGACCACAGCAAACAACAGAGGAGCGATCATGAGGTAGAGGATCATGTGGACCAGCAGGAGAACTAGAACCACCATCCACAGCCTCCCCTCCCCCACTGGCAGCACAAGCTCCAGCAAGCACCAGAGACCTGGGGAAGGGAGCTCACAGTACCCAGCATCGGCAACCAGAGCGGTGATCCAGTGACTCAGCCAGCCTACTTGAACCCACAGTGCACCAAAGATGGACCCAAGGAGGAGCACAACATAACTGAGACCAAAATCATCCCAAAGGTAACAGGGATTACACCCAGGTCAGTACCCACCAAATAAGCCTGGTATGTAGGCCTGAACCAGAAGTGCTAATTGCACCTTTCATATCAGGATAAATTATATGTTAAGTAATATTGATGGTCACATTTACCATTCTTTTTTTTTTTTTTTTTTTTTTTTCCGAGGTAGGGTCTCACTCTAGTCAAGGCTGACCTGAAATACTCTATGTAGTCTCAGGGTGGCCTTGAACTCACAGCGATCCTCCTACCTCTGCCTCCCAAGTGCTGGGGTTAAAGGCGTGCGCCACCACGCCCGGCTACATTTGCCATTCTTAAATAAGCTATATTTTGGGCTTGTTACCTGTTGGTTCTTGAATTAAAGTGGCTTTGTTTCCTCTTCTGTTGTTCATTAGGGAAGGGTCTCACTTGGTCACAAGCTGACTTGGAAATCTTAACCTCCTAGTTGACAGGATTAAGGGTGTGGGGCAACACACACCCTAAGGTTCAGTGACTTTGTTAGAGGATCTGGTTGTCATAATACCTTCTCTTGCATAAGTACTCTGTGCTGTTTTTCATTGAATGTGTACATTATTTAGTTAAATTTTAGAATGTGCCTGTATTTTGTTCCACTCAGTCTACTTGAATACTCTTATAACAGACAAACCCAACATCAAGGGTCACTTCTGTAGATACTCTGAGAGTCTTAAGAGCCACACCTGGCACCTAAAACTCCTATCCTGAAGATATATAACATCAGATTGATTGATTGATGCATCTAATAATACTGCACCTAACTAGAAAATCCAAGTATTAACTTAATCCAAGATGCAAAAATATATACATTATAACACAATAAACACCAAAAATCAAGACAATATAAATCTACCAAAAAGAAATGGACCTAACAGATATATACAGGACATTTCATCCAAATGCTGCAGAATATACATTCTTTTCAGCAGCACATGGAACATTCTCTAAAATAGACCATATATTAGGACACAAAGCAAATCTTAACAAATACAGGAAAATTGAAATAATTCCTTGCATTCTATCTGACCACAATGAAATGAAACTGCAAATCAACAGCAAGAAAAGCTATAGAGCATACACAAAATCATGGAAACTAAACAATACACTACTAAATGATGAATGGGTCAATGAAGAAATCAAGAAGGAAATCAAAAAATTCACAGAGTCAAATGATAATGAGAATACAACATACCCAAACCTTTGGAACACAATGAAGACAGTCCTAAGAGAGAAATTTATAGGTTTAAGTGGCTATATTAAGAAATTGGAAAGGTCTCAAGTAAATGACCTAATGCTTCACCTTAAATCCTTGGAAAAAGAAGAACAAGGCAAACTGAAAATCAGTAGCTGGGAAGAAATAATAAAGATTAGGACAGAAATTAATGAAATAGAAACAAAAAAAACTCCAAAGAATCAATGAAACAAAGAGTTGGTTCTTTGAAAGGATAAACAAGAATGGTAAACCCTTAGCAAATCTGACCAAAAGAAAGAGAGAAGAGACACAAATTAATAAAACTACAGATGAAAAAGGCAGCATCACAACAGATACCAGAGAAATTCAAAACATCATAGGGACATACTATAAAAACATATACTCCACTAAGTATGAAAACCTGAAAGAATTGGATGATTTCCTTGATTTATATGACCTACCTAAATTAAATCAAGATGAGATTAATCACTTAAATAGACCTATAACAAGTATGAAGATCCAAGCAGTTATCAAAAATCTCCCAACTAAAAAAAAAAGTCCAGGCCCAGATGGATTCACTTGTGAATTTTACCAGACCTTCAGAGAAGAACTAACACCAATGCTTCTTAAGCTTTTCCATAAAATAGAAAAAGAAGGAATCCTACCAAACCCCTACGAAGTCAGCATAACGCTCATACCAAAACGAGGCAAAGGTAGAACAAAAACAGAAAATTACAGACCAATCTCCCTCACGAACATAGATGCAAAAATTCTCAACAGAATATTGGTAAACAGAATACAAGAATATATCAGAAAGATCATTCACTCTGACCAAGTAGGCTTTATACCAGAGATGCAGGGATGGTTCAACATATGCAAATCGATAAATGTAATACATTATATAAATGGACTGAAGAACAAAAATCACATGATCATCTCATTAGATGCAGAAAAAGCATTTGACAAAATCCAACATCCCTTTATGAGAAAAGTCCTACAGAGACTGGGAATAGAAGGAACATATCTCAATATAATAAAGGCTATTTATGACAAACCTACAGGCAACATATTACTAAATGGGAAAAAACTGAAAGCTTTTCCACTAAAATCAGGAACAAGACAAGGGTGTCCACTGTCCCCACTTTTATTTAATATAGTACTAGAAGTCTTAGCTATAGCAATAAGGCAAGAGACCCACATAAAAGGGATACAAATTGGAAAAGAAGAGAACAAGTGATCATTATTTGAAGATGACATGAGTCTATATATAGAGGACCCTAAAGACTCTACCAGCAAACTGTTAAAGCTGATAAACACCTATAGCCATGCAGCAGGATACAAAATAAATACACAGAAATCAGTAGCCTTGCTATATGCTAACAACAAAACACAGAGGATGAAATCAGAGAATCACTCCCATTCACAACTGCATCCAAATAAATAAATAAATAAATAAATAAATAAATAAATAAATAAATAAAGTACATTTGAGTAAACCTCACAAAGGAAGTGAAGGATCTCTACAATGAAAACTTTAAATCACTCAAGTGAGAAATTGCAGAAGACACTAGGAAATATAAAGACATTGTAGCAGACAGCTTCAGGTTCTCTGAGATGAACTTCCAGACCAGGCACAGTTGAGGAGGAAGGGATTTATTGAAGCTTACAGATCCAGGGGAAGTTCCATAATGGCAAAAGAAGCTGGCCTGCCCTCACAGGCCCAAGCAGAGAGAGAAGCACAAGCCAAAAAGGTCAAAAGCCACAGCACACTTCAGGAACTCCAGCTAGGCACACTTTGCATATCTTTAGATTGAAATCTGAAACACACCACCACACCTTAAGATCCACACAATGGCACTGACTCCAGCCAGGTGGCTGCAGATGCAAACTACAAACAAACAACCGAATATATTGGGGGGCCATCTATTCTATTCAAACCACCACATTCTGCCCCTGGCCCCCAGTAGATTTATAACCATCACACATTGTAAATTGTGCTCAGTTCAATTTCAAAGGTCCCCACAGTCTTGACCAATTTAAGATATTAAGACCTGTAAAATCAAACAAGTTAAATACTGCTAACATATAAAGGCACAGAGTAAACATTTTTAACTGGTATAAGGCATAGCAAGGAGGGACTAAAACAATGCAAACTCAAACAAACATCAAACTTCTACAGTTCAAGTCCAATACAACCAAAGACTGACAGTCTCCAGATTTTTCAATTCCACCCCTCCAGCTGGGCAGAGTAGTCAGGGAACACTTCCATCCCAGGCCAACAATGTGTTCTATGGTAGCCCTTGCACAGTCCTGGTATATACAAAACATCTTCAGGTCTTCATGCAAACCACGGTCCATCTTCCAAAGGCTCTTTCAGCCTATCAGGACATCATGTCCTGCCTCATGCTGCATCTCAGAAGCAGCTCCTGGAACCATGTGCAATTCATAACCACTCCTCACATTTTCCAAAGGCTCTTTCAGCCTATCAGGGCATCAGGCCCTACCTCATGCAGCATCTCAGCAGCTGCTCCTGGAACCATGTGCAATTCATGACTATTCCATGCATTTTTCATGCTTCTGATACCAATACCAGTTCTGCAGGACACAGCCATATTCTTAATTCAGGGATGAAACAAATCATAGCCTTGAAAAGCAGGTTCCTTCTCTGGTCAACTCTTTCCAAAAGTTTGTATTTTTATGATAGTCTTTCCTCAGGCATCCTTTTCGTGGTAAAGCAATTGGACCATCTTCCTTTAGATTGCTAATGTGTTTGACAATAGCAGATTCAGTAACCTAAAACCAGTCTCAGTGCCTGTAATTTTAACTTGCTTGAGGTTTTCCAGCTTAAAATCTTAAATTGCTCAGTTCAATATCTTTAGCCAAGCACATCAGCCCATTACAAATTTAACCTTGATCAAACTCTCTGGGCCTGGGCAGCAGGACACAGCCAGCCCTTATGCCAGTAGCCCAGTTCCAACAAAGTCCTCTGCAGTCTTTCCTTCTCCTTAGAAAGCTCATAAGCCAAGCCTCAAAGTTCAATATTGTCTACACTTAGAATTCTCAAACTTTCATCATAATAGTCCATAACACTTGGCTTACCACTCCAGAAGACATCTTCAGTTGCAAGCACCAAGTCCACGCCTATTCCTCCAAAACAAAGGTTCCAAAAGATCAACATCCATATGGCCAGGTAAATCTCACCCCACTCCTGGTACCAAATTCTGTAGCAGACAGCTTCAGGTTCTCTGAGATGAACTTCCAGACCAGGCACAGTTGTGGAGGAAGGGATTTATTGAAGCTTACAGATCCAGAGGAAGTTCCATAATGGCAAAAGAAGCTGGCCTGCCCTCACAGGCCCAAGCAGAGACAGAGAGTAGCACAAGCCAAAAAGGTCAAAAGCCACAGCACACTTCAGGAACTCCAGCTAGGCACACTATGCATATCTTAAGATTGAAATCTGAAACACACCACCACACCTTAAGATCCACACAATGGCACTGACTCCAGCCAGGTGGCTGCAGATGCAAACTACAAACAAACAACTGAATATATTGGGGGGCCATCTATTCTATTCAAACCGCCGCAGACATCCCTTGTTCTTGAATCGGAAGAATCAATATTGTGAAGATGGCAATGTTACCAAAAGCAATCTACAAATTTAATGCAATCTCCATCAAAATTCCAATGGCATTCTTCACTGAAATAGAAAGAACAATCCAAAAATTCATTTGGAAGCACAAAAAGTCTGAAATATCTAAAACAATACTGAACAATAAAAATAAGGCTGGTGGTATCACCATATCTGATTTTAACCTATATTA
Organism: Dipus sagitta; assembly: GCA_036346955.1. NCBI lineage: Eukaryota > Metazoa > Chordata > Mammalia > Rodentia > Dipodidae > Dipus > Dipus sagitta. Next base: position 79,297,517 of record CM070772.1, on the reverse strand, counting down.
CAGAGCCATATTAACAAAAACAGCATAGTACTGACACAAAAGCAGACATGTAGATCAATGGAACAGAATAGAGGACCCAGATGTAAGTTCGGGTAGCTATAGCCACCTGATATTCAATAAAAATGCCAAAAATACTCATTGGAGAAAAGAGAGCCTCATCAGCAAATGGTGCTGGGAAAATTGGATATGTATCTGTAGAAGGATGAAAATAGATCCTCATCTCTCTCCATGAACAAGAATTAAGTCCAAATGGACTAAAACCTTAACATCAGACCTGAAACTCTGAAATTGCTAGAGGAAAAAGTAGGGGAAACCCTTCAACATATTGGTCTTGGCAAAGACTTTCTGAACATAACCCTAATTGCTCAGGCAATAAAACCACAGATTGATCGCTGGGACCTCATGAAATTACAAAGATTTTGTACTGCAAAGGACACTGTGAATAAAGCAAAGAGGCAACATACAGAATGGGAAAAAAATTTTGCCCGCTATACATGTTATAGAAGATTAATATCTAGGATATACAAAGAACTCAAAAAATTAAATAATAAGAAATCAAACAAGCCAATTAAAGAATGGGTGATGGAACTAAATAGAGTTCTCACAAGAAGAAATACAGGTTGGCATATAAGCATCTACAAATATATTCTATATCCCTTGTCATTGGGAAATGAAGATTAAAACTATGTTGAGATTCCATCTCACTCCTGTCAGATTGGCTACCATCATGAAAACGAATGATCATAAATGCTGGCGAGGATGTGGAAAAAAAGGAACCCTTCTACACTGTTGGTGGGAATGCTATCTTGTCCAGTCATTGTGGACATCAGTGTGGAGGTTCCTAAGGCAGCTAAAAATATATCTACCATATGACCCAGCTATGGCACTCCTAGGCATATATCCTAAGGACTCATCTCATTACCTTAGAAATACTTGTTCAACCATGTTTATTGCCGCTCAGTTTCCAATAGCTGGGAAATGGAACCAGCCTCGATGTCCCTCAACTGATGAGTGGATAATGAAGATATGGCACATTTATACAATGGACTTCTACTCAGCAGTAAAGAAAAAATGAAGTTATGAAATTTTCAGGAAAATGGATGGATCTGGAAAGGATAATACTAAGTGAGGTAACCCAGGCCCAGAAAGCCAAGCATTGCATGTTTTCTCTCATATGTGGATCCTAGCTACAGAGGACTGGACTTCTGTGTGAGTAGGAAGAAAACTCAGTAGCAGAGGCCAGTAAGCTAGAAAAGAGATATAAAGGGAAGAGAAAGGAAGGGAGGGGGTACTTAATAGGATGGTATTGTGTATATGTAAGTGGAAGAATAGATTAATGGGTGTGAAAAGGCCCCAAGTGAGGTCAGGGGAAGAGACTGAGTAAAGGAAAGGTGGAGGGAGGGCTAATCAAATTCTAAGAGGATATAAATAAATCATATGAAATCCTATTTTTTTGGACAATGGGACACTCAGGAGCCATAGATTGTTGCTAGAAAATTTTCAGTGCCAAGGATGGGATACCTTCCAGTGAGTTGTTGGTCAGGGAGGTCCCTGATGCCCCCAAAACATTACAGGCCATTGCCAAGGCCCTTGGTTTCCCACCGTGAATAAATGGTAAGACCCTATTGCTGAAGATGCCACATACTTGGGCTGCAAGGCCACTGAGAAATCCTGCTGGAACTGAGCTGATAACCTCCTCCATGTAGACCAGCTGACAGAAAGCTGGAAGAAGCCATTCTGCATGGAGTTCAATGGGAGAGAGAGGAATCACCAGTGAAGATACTCAACAGTGGACACTTCAATCCTTATTATTTGGCCAGCCAGGCCTATGAGCCAATGGGTGCAATACTGGCACCTCTGTCATGGTGGAAACCAACTGCCCTCTAATTGGACTGGAGGCCCGCTCCATGGGGGGGAATACATCCCTGATACTGAAAACTTAAAACAGGGGTGGTCATGAGCCCTAGGGGTGTAACATCTGCTATTGTCTGGCTAAATGTATATACTATGCTTATCAAACTCCCCTTAAGCACTTCTCTTAATGTTTATACCCTTATATTAATGCTACTCTCACTTTTAGTAGAGAATCTCCTCTTTTCAGATGGCAGTGCCCTTGGAATGACTCAGAAGGCATCATGGTTCTGGAAAGAACTGATAGGAGTGCTCAGCACTGCAAAACTTCTATCACACCTTCCAAGGCTCAGGGTCTAATGTGGAAGAGGTGGCAGAAAGAATGCAAGATCCAGAAGAAGGATAGGTCTCCTTACAATGTGCTCCCCCCAGACACAAAATGGCCTGGATATCCATGACCTCACAATGCCTGACATTACATACACAAGACCATCATAATAGGAGTAAAAGATCATGACATCAAAATAAAAGAGAGACTGATTGAGATGGGGAGGGGATATGATGGAGAATGGAGTTTCAAAGGGGAAAGTAGGGGGAGGCAGGGCATTACCATTGGGTATTGTTTACAATCATGGATGTTGTTAATAAAAAATTAAATAACTAAAAAAATATAATAAAATAGAAAATAAAAAGTTATAAAAAAAAAAAAGACTGAGCCATCTCCTCAGCCCTTGTTGCTCATTTTATATTATTTGTCTGGCTTTTAAAAATAAATAAGTGGGGCCAGGCATGGTGGTGCACGACTTTAATCCCAGCACTCAGGAGGCAGAGGTAGGAAGATTGCCATGAGTTTGTAGCCACCCTGAGGCTACATAGTGAATTCCATGTCAGCCTGGACTAGAGCGATATCCTACCTCAAACAACCAAAATAAATGAATAAGTATATAAATAGTACAAGCCAGTCATGGTGGCGCCCACCTTTGATCCCATCACTGGTGTGGCAGAGGTAGGTGGATCACCTTGAGTTCAAGGTTACCCTGAGACTACAAAGTGAATTCCACAGGTCAGCCTAACCTAGAGAGGGAGACCCTACCTTGAAAAACAAAACAAAACAAAAAAGGTAATATATTTGGGAAAGTCAAAATGTATTCTTAGTTATAATACAAAACATTGCTTTCTCTCTTCTTACCTCTTTATCTGGTTCCCACTTACCCTTACTAGGCAATCGCTGCTACTGATTTCATGTGTATGTGTTCAGACTCAATTTTATCTATATATAAGCAGATATAAATGTATATCACTGCTAGGCGTGGTGGCACATGTACTTAATCCCAGCTCTCGGGATGCTGAGGTAGGAAGATTGCTATGAGTTTGAGGTCAGCCTGAGACTACATAGTGAATGCCAGGTCAGCCTGGGCTAGAGTGAGACCCTACCTCAAAAAAAAAAAAAAAAAAAAAAAAAAAAGTATATCATGATTCTTCTATTTCCTAAATCTGAGAAATATTGAAGGCCTACATCATTAGTTTTTAGTTCTGTGGAATCTTGCAAGTTGAAACTGTGAATAATTCCTGAAACTTGAATATTTAAAAAAAAACATGATATTAAAAAAAGTATATCATTCCCCTTTTTCTTTTTCTTTTTTTGCCTGACATGTGCTTTACCATTGATTAATGCTCCCAGCCCCCTTTTCTTTTTAACATGATGGTAGCAGCCTGTGTAGAAGTTTTGTACCTTGCTTGCTTCATTTAACAATAAATCTTGGAGACCTTTCTATAATAGAACTTTATGTGTGTGGTGTGTGTGCATTTACATGTGTGTGAGCAGGAACATGTGCATGTGTGTGTACATAGAGGCCAGAGGCTGACATTGGGTTTGTTCTCTCTCTCTTTTTTTTTTTTTTTTTTTTTGATTTTTTGAGGTAGGGTCTCACTCTAGCTGGAATTCACTATGTAGTCTCAGGGTGGCCTCAAACTCTTGATGATCCACCTACCTCTGCCTCCTGAGTGCTGGGATTAAAGGCGTGCGCCTCCACACCCAGCTTCTTCTTTAATCTCTACCTTATTTATGGAGACACATAGCTCACTGAACCCAGAGTTTACTAATTGGGCTGCTCTAGCTAGTGAGCTTGCCTGGTGGACCCCCTTCTATCTGTCTTCCGGACCAGATCTGGCGTTGCAGGCACCTGCCACCATGCCCTGCATTTACATTGCATGGGTACTGCCGATCTGAACTTAGGCCCTCACACACTTGCATGGTGGTTTGAATGTGAATGTATGTCCTCCATAGACCCAGGTTTTTTTTTTTTTTTTTTTGAGAGTAACTGACAGAGAATGAAAGAGGCAGAGAGAGAGAGAGAGACAGACAGAGAGAGAGAGAGAGAGAGAGAGAGAGAGAATGGGCACATCAGGGCCTCCAGCCACTGCAAATGGACTCCAGATGCATGCACTGCCTTGTGCATCTGGCTTAGGTGGGTCCTGGGAAATCCAGCCTCAAACTGGGATTTCTAGGCTTCACAGGCAAGTGCTTAACTGCTAAGCCATCTTTCCAGCCCTGACTCAGGTATTTTTGGAGGGGATCCTGAGTCTAGCCGTTCATGTTTGCTAGTGCTGACAGTTCTCTCACTCTGCTATGGATATATGCTGAAGTGAGCCAGCTTCTCCTACCACGATGAAGCTTCCCTTGGAATCTATAAGCCTGAAGTAAACCCTTTCCTCCCGTAAGCTGCTTCTGGTAAGATGCTTATCCCAGCAACTAAAATGTAACTGCAACACACAGCAAGCACTTTATTGACTGAGCCATTGCTCCAGCTTCAGAACTGTTTAAAAAAAAATTTTTTTTAATTTTCCAGGAGCGAGAAAGAGTAAGAGAGAGAGGGTACATCAGAGTCTCTTGCCGCTATAAACAAACTCCAGATGCATGTGCCACTTTGTGCATCTGGATTTATATGGGTACTGGGTAATTGAACCCAGGCTGTCAGGCTTTTCAAGCAAGCACCTTTAAATGCTGAGCCATCTCTCTAAATCCATAACTTTTTTTTTTTTTTTTTTTTTGGTTTTTCCAGGTAGGGTTTCACACTAGCCCAGGCTGACCTAGAACTCACCATGTAGTCTCAGGATGGCCTTGAACTCACAGCGATCCTCTTACCTCTGCCTCCTGAGTGCTGGGATTAAAGGCATGCGCCACCACGCCTAGCCTGGTTTTTTTTTTTTTTTTTTTTTTTTGAGGTAGGGTTTCTCTCTAGCTTAGGCTGACCTAGAATTCACTCTGTAGTCTCAGAGTAGCCTTGAACTCTGTGATCCTCTGACCTCGGCCTCCCATGTGCTGGGATTAAAGGCCTGTACCACCACACCCGGCTCATAACTTTTTTTTCTTGTTTTTCTTTCTTTCTTTTTTTTTAATAACTTTTTTTTTTTGAAATACAGTTCACTGTGTAGAACAAGCTGCCCTTGAATTCTGGATTTGCTTGTTTTAGACTTCTGTTTGCTGGGATTACAGCTATGTACCACCATGCCTAGCCCCTCCATCTTTTTTTGCAGCTGCAGTGAGTTAATTGTGCAGATGTGCCATCTTCATTTAAGCAGACTCATAGCAGTGAGCTGTTAGGTAGATTCTGATCTTTTCCTTTTACAAGTGATGTTATAATGAATAAACTTGAGCATTCATTATTCCCATTTGTGTGAATATCTGTAGGATAAACTCCATTTGGCCAGTTTTCTAGACTCTGAATTTATTATTTTTTTCGAGGTTGGGTTTCCCTCTAGCCCAGGCTGACCTGGAATTAATTCACTATGGAGTCTTAGGGTGGCCTTGAAGTCACGGCAATCCTCCTACCTCTGCCTCCAGAGTGCTGCCACCACGCCCGGCTCAACTCTGAATATTTTTTTTGAGACAATACCCAAGTTTTCCATATCTTTCTTCTACTAGAGAAACCAAAATTGAACACAGTACTCAATATGTAATCTTTACAGCATTGAATATACCAGCGTCTCATCTCTGTCTTTTTGTTCTTGTAAAAAAAAGTTTGTTATAAAGCAGCTTTTTAAATGACTTAACAACTGTTCCAAAAAATAAACTGTGTTAAAAATTTTGACCTGGGCCGGGCATGGTGGCACATACCTTTAATCCCAGCATTCAGGAGGCAGAGGTAGGAGGATCGCTGAGAGTTTGAGGACACCCTGAGACTACATAGTTAATTCAAGGTCAGCCTGGACCAGAGTGAGACACTACCCCGAAAAACCAAATAATAATAATAATAATAATAATAATAATGACCTGGGCTGGAGAGATGGCTCAGTGGTTAAGGTGCTTGCCTTCAGATCCTAAAGATCTGAGTTTGATTCTCCATGTAAAGTCAGATGCACAAAGTGGTGCATGCATCTGGAGGCCATTTCCAGTGGCTGGAGGCACTGGTGTACCCATTCTCTCTGTTTGTCTTTCTTCTATCTCTCTCTGCTTACAAGTATATATATATTAATGACCTGGCCTGGAGAGATGGCTTAGCAGTTAAGGGACTTGCCTGTGAAGCCCAAGGACCAGTGTTTGACTCTCCAGATCCCACTTAAGCCAGATGCACAAAGGGGAGGCAAATGCAAGGTTGCACGTGACCACTAGGTGGGACAAGCATCTGGAGTTTGATTTCAGTGGCTGAAGCCCTGGCATGCCAATTCTCTCTCCCTCTAAAATAAAAAAAAAAAAAAGATCTAACATTCATAGAAGAATATTAAATATCTAAGCAGCCTGATTTCCAATTATTTTGCACTAGTTAGTGGAAATTTCTTTTCCTTTCACACAAGTTCTTTTTAAAAAATATTTTATTTATGTATTTATTTATTTTTATTAACAACTTCCATGACTATAAACAATATCCCATGGTAATTCCCTCCCTCACCCCACTTCCCCCTTTGAAACTCCATTCTCCATTATATCCCCTCCTCCTCTCAATCAGTCACTCTTTTATTTTGATGTCATCATCTTTTCCTCCTATTATGATGGTCTTGTGTAGGTAGTGTCAGCCACTGTGAGGTCATGGATATCCAGGCCATTTTGTGTCTGGAGGATCACACTGTAAGGAGTCCTACTCTTCCTTTGGCTCTTACATTCTTCCTGCCACCTCTTCTGTAATGGACCCTGAGCATGAGGTCGTTTATTTGAGACCTTTCTAATTTCTTTTCTTTTTTTTTTTTTTTTGGTTTTTCAAGGTAGGGTCTCACTCTAGCTCAGGCTAACCTGGAATTCACTATGGAGTCTCAGGGTGGCCTTGAACTCACGGCGATCCTCCTACCTCTGCCTCCCAAGTGCTGGGATTAAAGGCGTGCACCACCGTGCCCAGCTCTCTAATTTCTTAATATAGGCACTTAAAGCTATAAATTTCGCTCTTAGGACTGTCTTCATTGTGTCCCAAAGGTTTGGGTATGTTGTATTATCATTATCAATTGACCCTTTTAATTTTTTGATTTCCTTCTTGATTTCTTCATTGACCTGTTCATCATTTAGTAGTGTGTTGTTTAGTTTCCATGATTTTGTGTATGCTCTGTAGCTTTTCTTGCTATTGATTTGTAGTTTGATTCCATTATGGTCAGATAGAATGCAAGGAATTACTTCAGTTTGCCTGTATTTGTTAAGATTTGCTTTGTGTCCTACCATATGGTGTATTTTAGAAAATATTCCATGTGCTGCTTAAAAGAATGTGTGTTCTGCAGCATTTGGATGAAATGTCCTGTATATATCTGTTAGGTCCATTTCTTCTATAACCTCATTTAATCCAGATGACTCTCTGTTTAGTTTTTGCCAGGATGACCTGTCAATTGATGAGAGTGGGGTGTTGAAATCACCCACTACCACTGTGTTTGGTGTTATCTGTGACCTTAGTTCTAATAGTGTTTGTTTGATGAATTTGGGAGCCCTCATGTTAGGTGCATATATATTTAGGATTATAATGTCCTCCTGTTGGAGTGTGCCCTTAATCAATATAAAGTGACCTTCCTTATCTTTCTTGACTAACGTTGGACTGAAGTCTACCTTGTCATATATTAGGATAGCAACCCCTGCTTGTTTTCTAGGCCCATTTGCTTGAAACACCATTTTCCAACCTTTCACCCTAAGATAGTGTCCATCCTTTGTAGAAAGGTGAGTTTCTTGGAGGCAACAAATTGAAGGATCCTGCTGTTTAACCAAGTCTGCAAACCTGTGTCTTTTGGTTGGGGCATTGAAGCCATTGAGTTATTATTGGAAGGTGTGTATTTATTTTTGACATTTTTCTTGGTTTGTAGTTCTTCTGATTTTACCTTTGCTTTCTTGTATTAACTTGTATTTGAGTATAGTTTGTTTTTTCCAGGTTCCTTATATGTGTGTTTTTCTTTCTCTTCAGCATGGAGGATCCTTTCAAATATTTTCTGTAGAGCTGGTTTTGTCTTCAAATATTCCTTTAAGCTGGGCATGGTGGTGCACGCCTTTAATCCCAGCACTCGGGTGGTAGAGATAGGAGGATCGCAGTGAGTTCGAGGCCACCCTGCGACTCCATAGTGAATTCCAGGCCAGCCTGGGCTAGAGTGAAACCCTACCTAAAACCAAATATATATATATATATATATATATATTCTTTTAGCCTGCTTTTGTTGTGGAATGTCCTTCTTTGCAGGATAAAGTAACCTTGGTTGACAGTTATTATCTTTCAGAACTTGGATTACATCACTCCAAGCCCTTCTGGCTTTCAAGTTTGTGTTGAGTAATCTGCTGTGGTCCTGATGGGCTTGCCTTTGTGTGTAACTTGATTTTTCTCTCTAACTGCTTTCAATACATTTTCTTTGGTTTGTATGTTTGGTAGTTTAATTATAATATGGTGAGGATAGGTTCTGTCCACGTTTTGTCCATTTGGTGTTCTGGAGGCTTCCTGTATCTGCATTGGCATCTCTCCCAATTTGGGGGAAGTTTTCCTCTATGATTTTGTTGTAAACACCTAGTATGCCTTTGGAGTGAAATTGTTCTCCTTCTACTATAGCCTAAATTCTTATGTTTGATCTTTTCATAGTGTCCTGAATATCTTGAAATTCCCATTCATACTTTCCTATTAGTTTGTCTTTCTCTTTGTTGGACTGTATTAGATCTGCCACCTGATGTTCCAGTTTAGATATTCTGTCCTCTCCTTCATCCATTCTACTGGTGAGATTTTCTACAGAGTTTTATATTTCATTGACTGTGTTCTTCATTGCTAGTAATTCTGACTGGTTTTTCTTTATTATTTCCATTTCCTTATTTATGTCTTGTATTGACCTTCTCATTTCATTAAATGGGTTGCCTGTGTCTTCTTTTATTCCTTTGATTTCCTCTTCTATTTCTTTGAGCATATTTGTAATCATTCTTTTGAAATCTTTCTCAGGCATTTCCTCTAACTCATTCTCACTGGAGGTCATTTCTGATGCATTAATACTTTTTGGTGGATTTATATTGTCTTGATTTTTGGTGTTTCTTGTGTTATGATGCACATACTTTTGCATCTTGGGTTAATTTAATGCTTGGATTTTCTAATTAGCTGCAGTATTGTTAGATGTATCAATCAATCTAATGTTATCTTTCGTCAAGGTAGGAGTGTAAGGTATTAGGTGTGGCTCTTAAGGTTCTCAGAGTAACTACAAAAGTGTCCCTGGATGTTGGGCTTGCCTGCTATGAGAGTATTCAAGTAGGCTGAGTGGAATAAAATATAGGCAGATCCTAAAATTTAACTAAACAATATACGCATTCAATAAAAAATAGCACAGTATTTATGCAAGAGTAGGTATTATGACAACCAGGTCCTCTAACAAAGTCACTGTCCCTTAGGGTGTGTGTTGCCCCACACCCTTAATCCTGTCAACAAGGAGGTTAAGATTTCTGGTCTGTTGAGGGTTCCAAGTGAGCTTGTGACCAAGTGAGACCCTTCCCTTTTGGGATGAGTTTGGTCTCAGTTATGCTGCACTCCTGTTTGGGTCCCTCTTTGGTGCGCTGTGGGTTCAGGTAGGCTGGCTGGGTTGCTGGGTTGCTGCTCTGGTCGATGGTGCTGGGTGCTGTGAGCTCCCTTCCCCTGGTTTCTGGTGCTTGTGCTGGCGGTGGGGGAGGGGAGGCTGCAAATGGTGGCACTAGTTCTCCCACTGGTCCACATGATCCTCTATGTTGTGATCTGGTCCTCCGTTGCTCACTATAGTCCTACCTTCATGTTTTTTGAGTTTGCGAGGTGCTCTGTGGTGAGTGTAAAATCCCCTCACCTGGCTTTTCCTGTGACTCAAGCTGAGCCTTGCAGCTGTGGCACTGCGGACCTGGTGCTGCCGCTGCTGAAGCCACTTCTGCTGCCTAAGTGGGCTCTGGATGCTCTGAATCTCTCCTACTTCTCTGCTGCCATTGGTAATTCCTTATACACCTCACTTTTTAGTAGAAGAGTGTTATTTTGCTGGGTTTTTTCCTTTGGCTTTTTCTCCCCTAGGGTGCTTTGGCATGGTTCCTATGTCACCATCTTACCCAGAAGACCCCATGTTCTTTTTTTATATATTAATTTCTTTTTTATTGACAACTTCCATAATTATAGACAATAACCCATGGTAATTCTCTCCCTCCCCCTTCCCACTTTGCAACTCTACTCTCCATCATGCCCTTTCCCCCTCCCAATCAGTCTCCCTTTTATTTTGATGTCATCATCTTTTCCTCCTATTATGATGGTCTTGTGTAGGCAGTGTCAGGCACTGTGTGGTCATGGATATCCAGGTTATTTTCTGTCTAGAGGAGCATGTTGTAAGGAGTCCTACCCTTCCTTTGGCTCTTACATTCTTTCCACCACCTCTTCCACAGTGGATCCTGAGCCTTGGAAAGTGTGATAAAGATGTTTCAGTGTTGAACACTCCTGTGTCACTTCTCAGCACAGTTGTGCCTTCTGAGTCATCCCAATGTCACCACCATCTGAAAAGAGAAGATTCTCTACCAAAAGTGAGAGTAGCATTAATATATGGGTATGAAATTAAGAAAAGTGCTTACTGGGCAGTTGGGTGAGCATAGTATATACATTTAGCCAGACACCAGCTGACATTACAACCCTAGGGCTCATGACTACCCCTGTCATAGATTTTCAGTATCAGGCATGTATTCCCTCCCTTGGAGTGGGCCTCTGGTCCAATTAGAGGGTGGTTGGTTTTCCTCATAACAGACATGCCACTATTGCACCTGTTGGCTCATTTGGTCTGGCTGGCCAAATTTAAGGTTTGCAATGTCCACAGTTGAGTATCTCCACTGGTGATTTCTCTCTCTCTCATTGAACTGCCTGAAGCATAGGTTTTTCTAGCTTACTGTCAGCTAGTCTACAGGGAGGAGGTTTTCTGCTCAGCTCTAGCAGGATTTCTCAGTGACCTTGTAGCCTAAATATGTGGAGTCTTCAGTAATAGGGTCTTATTATCTATTCATGGTGGGAAACCAAGAGCCTTGGCAGTGGCCTATAATGTTTTGGGGGGAATTAGGGACCTCCCTGGCCAACAACTCACTGAAGGTATCCCATTCCTGGAACTTAAAATTTTCTAGTAACAATCTATGGCTTCTGGGTATTCCATTGTCCATAAAAGTAAGTTTCCATATGAATTATATAATTTTAGGGGTTTCTTTTCTCGAGGTAGGGTCTCACTCTAGCTTAAGCTGACCTGGAATTCACTATGTAGCCTCAGGGTGGCCTCGATTTCACAGTGATCCTCCTACCTCTGCCTCGTGAGTGCTGGAATTAAAGGCGTGCGCCACCGCACCTGGCTCCCTCCTCCCTTTCTATTCCCTTTCTATCCAATTTCTAGCTTATTGGCCTCTGCTACTGAGTTTTATTCCAACTCGCTTACAAGTCCAATCATTTATAGCCAGGATCCACATATGAGAGACAAGATGTGACATTTGGCTTTCTGTGCCTGGGTTACCTCACTAAGTATAATCTTTTCCAGATCCATCCATTTTCCTGAAAATTTCATAATTTCAGTTTTCTTTACCACTGGGTAGAACTCCATTCTGTAAATGTGCCACATCTTCATTATCCACTCGTCAGTTGAGGGACATCGAGGCTGGTTCCATTTCCTAGCTATTGTGAATAGAGCAGCAATAAACATGGTTGAGCAAGTATCTCTAAGGTAGTGAGATGAGTCCTTAGCATATATGACTAGGAGTGCTATAGCTGGGTCATATGGTAGACCTATTTGTAGCTGTCTCAGGAACCTCCACACTGATTTCCACAATGGCTGGACCAGATTGCATTCCCACCAACAGTGTAGAACGGTTCCTCTTTTTCCGCATCCCTGCCAGCATTTATGGTCCTTTGTTTTCATGATGGTAGCCAATCTGACAGGAGTGAGATGGAATCTCAATGTAGTTTTAATGTGCATTTCCCTGATGACTAGAGATGTACAACATTTTTTAGATGTTTATATGACATCTGTATTTCTTCTTTTGAGAACTCTGTATTTAGTCCCATAGCCCATTTTTAATTGGGTTGTTTGACTTCTTATTCACTCTGTAGTCTCAGGGTGGCCTTGAACTCACAGCGATCCTCCTACCTCTGCCTGCCGAGTGCTGGGATTAAAGGCGTGCACCACCACGCCCGGCTTTCTTATTATTTAGTTTTTTTTTTTTTTTTTTAGTTCTTTGTGTATCCTGGATATTAATACTTTGTCAGTATTAATATCTGGAAAAGATCTCCCATTCTGTAGGTTGCCTCTTTGCTCTATTTACAGTGTCCTTTGCTGAACAAAAGCTTTGCAATTTCATGAGGTCCCAGCTGTTGATCAGTGGTTTTATTTCCTGAGCAACTGGGGTTATATTCAGAAAGTCTTTGCTCATACCAATATGTTGAAGGATTTCCCCTACTTTTTCCTCTAGCAGCTTCAGAGTTTCGGGTCTGATATTAAGGTCTTTGATCCATTTGGACTTAATTCTTTTTTATTTGTTTTATTTTTATGTATTCATTTATTTGACAGAGAAGGAGGGAGAGGGAGAGAGAGAGAGATAATGGGTGCAACAGGGCCTCCAGCCACTGCAAAACAATTCCAGATGCATGCGCCCCCTTGTGCATCTGGCTAATATGGGTCCTGGGGAATTGAACCTGGGTCCTTTGGCTTTGCAGGCAAATGCCTTAACTGCTAAGCCATCCCTCTAGACCCCATTTGGATTTCATTCTTGTGCATGGGGAGAGATAAGGATCAATTTTCTTTATTTTATTTTATTTTATTTTATTTTTTGCTTTTTCGAGGTAGGGTCTCACTCTCCTATTTTCATCCTTCTACAGCATTTTCTACATCCTGTTTTCCTAGCACCATTTACTGAAGAGGCTGTCTTTTCTCCAATGAATATTTTTGGCATTTTTGTCAATGATCAGATGGCTATAGCTACCGGGATTTATATCTGGGTCCTCTATTTTGTTCCATTGGTCTACATGTCTGTTTTTGTGCCAGTACCATGCTGTTTTGGTTACTATGGCTCTGTAATATAGGTTAAAATCAGGTATGGTGATACCAACAGCCTTATTAATTATTATTATTATTATTATTATTATCATTATTTGCTTTTTGAGGTATGGTCTCAATCTGGCCCAGACTGACCTGGAATTAACTATTTAGTCTCAGGGTGGCCTTGTACTCATGGTGATCCTCCTATCTCTGCCTCCCAAGTGCTGGGATTAAATGCTTGCACCACTATGCCTGGCAAGACCACCAGCCTTATTTTTGTTGCTCAAATTTGTTTTAGAAGCTGGGCACGGTGGTGTACATTTTTGTTTATTTTTATTTATTTGAGAGTGACAGATAGACAGAGAGAGAAAGAGGCAGGTAGATAGAGAATGGGCATGTCAGGGCCTGTAGCCACTGCAAATGAACTTCAGATGCATGCACTACCTTGTGCATCTGGCTTATGTGGGTCCTGGGGAATCGAGCCTCGAACTGGGGCCCTTGGGCTTCACAGGAAAGCACCTAACCACTAAGCCATTTCTCTAGCCTGTGACGCACATTTTATTTTATTTATTTTATTTTATTTATTCTCAATTTTTATTAACATTTTCCATGATTGTAAAAAATATCCCATGGTACTACCCTCCCTCCCCCCACTTTCCCCTTTGAAATTCCATTCTCCATCATATCCCATCCCCATCTCAATCAGTCTCTCTTTTATTTTGATGTCATGATCTTTTCCTTCTCTTATGATGGTCTTGTGTAGGTAGTGTCAGACACTGTGAGGTCATGGATATCCAGGCCATTTTATGTCTGGAGGGAGGACGTTGTAAGGAGTCCTACCCTTCCTTTGGCTCTTACATTCTTTCCACCACCTCTTCCGCATTAGACCCTGAGCCTTGGAAGGTGTGATCGAGATGTTCCTCGGTACTCTAGTCACTTCTTTCCAGCACTATACCTTCTGAGTCATCCCAAGGTCACTGTGTGGCACACATTTTTAATCCTAGCACTCAGGAGGCAGAAGTAGGAGGATTGTCATGAGGCAAGGCCACCCTGAGCCTACATAGTGAATTTCAAGTCAGTCTGGGCTAGAGTGAGACCCTACCTCAAAAAAAAAAAAAAAATTGTTTTAGATACTCGAGGTTTTTTGTGCTTCCAAATTAATTTTAGGATTTTTTTTTCTATTTCCATGAAGAATGCCATTGGAATTTCGATGGGGATTGTATTAAATGCATAGGTTGCTTTTGGTAAGTTTGCCATTTTCACAATATTGATTCTTCCAATCCAGGAACAAGTGACCCATGTTCTTTGTGTTGATTACCATCTTAAAGGAAGTGTTTGATGAAAGCCAAAATTCCAAAATACATAACAATAAAAACAATAATAAATAGAGAGTAAAAGGGATTTTTGGGGTTTTTTTTTGTTGTTGTTTGTTTGTTTTTCAAGGTAGACTCTCACCCTAGCCCAAGCTGGCCTAGAATTCACTATGTAGTCTCAGGCTGGCCTCATACTCATGGTGATCCTCCTACCTCTGCCTTTGCACCTCTGCTGGGATTAAAGGCATGCGCCACCATGCCCAGCTTTGTTTTTTTTTTTTTTTTAAACTCTCAAGAATGCATGTGGGGCTGAGGAGATGGCTCAGTGGTTAAAGGCATTTGCTTACAAAGCCTGTTAGCTCAGATTCAATTCCCAGTACCCATGTAAAGCCAGATACACAAAGTGGTGCATAAGTATGGAATCTATTTTCAGTAGCAAGAGACCTTGATGTGCCCATCCTCTCTCTTGTTCCCTCTAATACATAAATATATTTTTATTTATCTATTAGAGAGAGAGAGAGAGAGCCTTTAGCCACTCCAAACCAACTCTAGACGCACGCGCCAGCTTATGCATCTGGCTTATGTGGGTTCTCTGGAGCCAAATCTGGGTCCTTAGGCTTCGCAGTCAAGCACCTTAACCACTATGCCAAGGCAACTTTGCACTTGCCTGAGAAGCCTAAGGACTGGAATTCAACTCCCCAATACCCATGTAAAGGCAGATGCACAAGGTGGCGCATGCATCTGGAGTTCGTTTGCAGTGGCTAGAGGCCCTGGCACACCCATTCTCTCTATATATGTATCTGTCTTTCTCAAATAAATAAATAAGTATAAAAAACACATCTCATTATTAGATCATATCTCAATTTTAGTTTTAGGAACTGTAATTGCTATATAAAGATATATATATATATATATATATATATATATATATTTTTTTTTTTTTTTTTTTTTTTTTAGGGGAGATAGGGTCTCATGTAGTCCAGGCTAGTCTTGAACACACCATGTAGACAAGGATGACCTTGAATTCCTGATCCTCCTGGCTTCACCTCCCAAGGGCTGGAATTACTTGCAATGTACTGCCATATCTGGCACCAAATATAGAATGTTTGGTCCAAAATTTGTTACAATTTGTCACCATTTAAGGTATCAGCAATTGCTTGAGAATGTCTACTTTTCCTCAATGTTGTGGGTTTTTATTTGGGGGGGGGGTAGAGTTAAGAGGTAGGGTTTTACTCTAGCCCAGGCTGACCTGGAATTTACTATGTAGTATAGGGTGGCCTCAAACTAACGTCCATCCTCTTACCTCAGCCTCCCAAGTGCTGGGATTAAAGACATGCACCACCATGCCCAGATTAATTTTGTGGGGTTTTTTTTCCTTTTCTTTTTTAGTTCTTCTTCTTGTTGTTGTTGTTACTACCTGTTTTTTTTTTTTTTTTTTTTTACTTATGGAAAGAGAGAGAGGGACAGAGAGAGAGTATGGGTTCACCAAGGCCTTTTGCCACTGCAAATGAGCTCCAGGCATATGCACCATTTTGTGGATCTAGCTTTACATGGGTATTGGGAAACTGAACCCAGGCCCGTAGGCTTTGTAAGCAAGCACCCTTAATAGCTATGCTATCTTCCCAATCCTCTTTCTTTCTCCTTCCCTCCCTGTCTCTTTCTTTCTTTGTGTGTGTAGAGTATGGGTGGTATGGTGTAGTATGTATGGTGTGTGCACATGTGTATAGATGCACATGCACCATGCATGTACATGCAAAGGCCAGAGAACTTCAGATGCCCTTTATTGTTCATCCACATACTTCTTTAAGATGGTATTGCAGTCAGGTTCACATTGCTGGTAGAAATCACCCGACCAAGAACAGCTTTTGGGAAAAAGGGGTTTATTTTGGCTTACAGACTCAAGGGGATGCTCCACAATGGCAGGGGAAATGATGGCATGAGCAGAAGGTGGACATCACCCCCTTGCCAACATCAGGTGGACAACAGCAACAGGAGAGTGTGCCAAACACTGGCATGGGGACACTGGCTATAATACCCATAAGCCTGACCTCAACAATACACTGCCTCCAGGAGGCTTTAATTTCCAATTGCCATCAGCTGGGGAGACTAGCATTCAAAATACCTAAGTTTATGGGGGACACCTGAATCAAACCACCACCACAGATGGGGTCTCTCCCTCAACCCAGAACTGCTGTTTTCAGTCAACAGTACTATGATTCCCCCTATCTCCACACTTCCCATGTGACTGGGATTATAGCTGTGCATGGCCATGCCCAGCTTTTTAATTTTTTTTGTTTTGTTTTGTTTTTTGAGGTAGCCCAGGCTGACCTGAAATTCTCTATGTAGTCTTAGGCTGTCTTCAAGCTCATGGCCACAGCCATCCTTCTACCCTCTGCCTCCTGAATACTGGGATTAAAGGTGTGTGCCACCATGCCTGGATCATGCCCAGTTTTTTATGTGGGTTCTGGGCCATCCCCTCAGCCAATTTTTTAAAAACTATTTTTATTTACAAGCAGGGAGACAGAGAGAAGAGAGATATATAGAGAGAATTGGGATGTCAGGGTCTCCAGCTGCTTCAAATGAACTCCAGACACAGACACCACTTTGTGCATCTGGCTTTATATGGGTACTGGGGAATCGAACCTGGTCATTAGGCTTTGCAGGCAAGTGCCTTAACTGCTGAGTCATCTCTCCAGCCCTTAGCCCATTTTTGAGACAGTGTCTTGCTTTGAGATCCAGGCTGGCCTTGGACTCACAATGCTCTTGCCTCTGCCTCCTAAGTGCTGACACTATAGGCACGTGCCACCACGCCCTGCCTTAGTGTTGATTAATTCCCAATGACTCAAAGTGATTTATGGCAGGAAGAAATAACCACTAACTCTGAGGCCATTTTATAGTATTTATTGAACATACACAAAACAAATAGTACTGGAATTGTTTTTGGTAAAAGGTGAAATTTCCAGAATGGAAAACCACAACCAACCCCCAGAGTTCACTTTCACTAGTTGTCTCACTGTGATGTTTTCTGTCTGAGCTGTGTTCCTTCCTCTCAGAAGGCCCCAGTGCCCTTTCACCGGGCTTGCTCAAGCAGTGGCCAAGTAGATGCAGAAAATAACAGTTCTTGCATTTCCTCAAGGGAATGGCTAAAAAGAGGGTTAGCATGTTGTGAAACCAAGACAGAGGTCTTAGATAACACATAAAGCAGATGGATGGTTAAATGTGGACTGTTTTTCATTCTGCACTTAAATTACAACTAGCATATAACATAATTCATAGAAAAACAACAGAATTTAGGATTGGACACCAAAGAAATGTTTGTCATCAACAGAGAAAATTGGCATATAGATGAAGAATTAGATGGAAAGCCATGATTTACCTATTTTTGAAGGCAGAAATCCTTAGGTCTGCTGGCACCACACGCTCTGTCACTATAAATTCAACCTCATAGATCTTAAAAGCTTCAACCTCAATCTCTCTAGAGCAGCAGCCAAGAGCACAAGATGAAAAACAACACTAGAAGAATAACTTCTCCTTGCAAGGGTAGGCTATTACCCCATACATCAGTTTTATGACTTGAAAGAGTTATCATCTTTTTATCTGGTGACGTTAACTTGATCTTGTAATATCCAAGTATCATCTAATATGCCAGCTTCATACATATGGCTTATATAGTTTGTCTTACTGCACTGCACTCCCATGTAAATAATTTCTATCAAATTTGAAAGGTTGCACATATCTTCAGAGTGATTCAAGAAACAGGTGTTCATTTTTAAATTGCCTGTATTAAATATTCTTTTGTCTCCTTTTCTAGAAGAGTTCTCCTCTTCTTTGTTTTACTCCTAAATGCTTTCTAATATGCATCTCAGCAGGGAAAGTATTTTTTTAATTTTTTAAAAATTTATTTATTTGAGAGTGACAGACAGAGGAAGAGGCAGAGAGAGAGAGAGAGAGAGAGAGAGAGAGAGAGAGAGAGAATGGGTGCACCAGGGCTTCCAGCCACTGCAAACGAACTCCAGATGCACATGCTCCCTTGTGTATCTGGCTTACATGGGTCCTGGGGAATTGAGCCTCAAACCGGGGTCCTTAGGCTTCACAGGCAAGCGCTTAACCGCTAAGCCATCTCTCCAGCCTGGAAAGTATTATTTTATCATAAGCTAGTATTCCTCATGCCATCTTTACAAATTCCACAAAACTTCTCAAGATAAGTCTTAATTCTATATTTTACCTATATAATTCAGTGTGTGAATATCAGCAGAGCACAGGTGACAATACCTCAGGTTTTCTGAAAAAATCTGGAGCAAATCTAGACATTTCAAGATGAGTAATATCTGAAGGCTTGTGTTAGTCATCACAGGGTGACCAATGCCTTGCCTAATCTGCAACTCACCGCAACTGGAGTGAGACACAGCTTACTGTAGCAGGCCTGGAAACAACTCAAGTCTTCTGTATAAGATACAGCACACCAAGGGACTTTAAAACTGATGTTAGAGTGTTTCTGGGTTGCTGGATGTCAAACCCTTTTTATCTCAAAATAGTACAGACAGCCAGGCATGGTGACATATGCCTTTAATCCCAGTACTAGGGAGGCAGAGGTAGGAGGATTGCTGTGTGTTGAAGGCCAACCTTGGTTAGAGTGAGACCCTACCTTGAAAAACCAAAAACCATAGTGCCGACATCATTAAAAGTCTCGGTAGGGCAAGCACCCAGGACTGCTCTGCGTGCTGCTGACTGTGCTTTTCAGGAGGCTTTCCAGAAAGCACAAGCCGGAAGCAGCTCTCCCAGAAGTCAGGACACAGAGAAGCACGTGGAGGCCCTCCAGAGTTTGGAGGTCACCATTTGAGAGTAGCACTACTGAGGTTTAGCATGTGCTTTTTCAAGCAGCCACCTTCAAGAAGCAATTGGGTCATAAATGAAAATTAATGCAGAAACTCTCATTTCCAATAAGTGGACAAGTATTTGGTGGTGTTTTATGTTTTTAAATACATGTGTGCACATATGTGCATGCA
Source organism: Dipus sagitta (assembly GCA_036346955.1). NCBI lineage: Eukaryota > Metazoa > Chordata > Mammalia > Rodentia > Dipodidae > Dipus > Dipus sagitta. The sequence goes on along the minus strand of CM070772.1, from coordinate 79,277,917 downwards.
AGTGCATGAGGAGGTCAGAAGACAACCATGGGTGTCATTACTGTATACCTCCTTTGAGACAGAGTCTCTTACTGGCCTGGAGCTGACCAATTAGGCTAGATTGGCTGACCAATAAGCCCTAGGACTCCTCCTGTCTCCACCTACACAACGCTGAGATTATAGGTATGTGTCACCACATCTGACATTTTTATGCCAGTCCCAGGATTAAACTCTGTCCTCATGCTTACAAGGCAAGCCCTTAATTGCTTAAGCTATCTTCCCAACCCATTTGGTGGTGCTTCACCAGCAGATGTCTAGTCCAGTACTTCAGAGAAAGAAATTCTAGAAAGTGGTACAGTTGGTTTCAAATTGAGAGTTCGTTTCATATAGTTTCTATGCAATGTAGAACAAGTTATTTCATTTAAGCCTCAGGGAATTTTGTGGGTATGAAATTAAAAGTTAGTTTTCCAGTTCCTGATACTTTAATATTGTAAGGGTTGTTCCCAAAGTAGCTAGTATGAGTATTATAGTCTCTTGAAATCTTAATCTCTATTTGTTGATATAAATATATTCTATGTGGTGATCTCTTGAGATAGCACTTTTTTTGGTGTGGCTCAGGAATCAAACCATTGCTCCATGTAAGCTAAACAAATGCTGCCCTAATGAGTTACATTCCCAGCCCCCGAAGGAAACTTGTGTGTATGTATGTGTGTGACAGGTGTTTACTATGTAGCCTAGGTCAGCATGGAATTCAAAATTTCTGGGATTACAAGCATGTGCCAATATTCCTGCCTCCAACACATTATTTTTAATAACTTAAAAGTAGAAACAACCCAAAATGTCATCAACTGCTTATGAGATTGTGGTAGTTTGAATAGATGGCCCCCAATATATTCAGTGTTTTATTAGTTTGTAGTTCGCATCTGCAGCCACCTGACTAGAGGCAGTGGCATTGGGTGGATCTTAGAGTCCAGCCCTCAGGTGTGGTGGTGGGTTTGAGATTCCAATCTAAAGATATGCAGAGTGCCTAGTTGGAGCTCCTGAAGTGTGCTATGCTGTGTGGCTTTTGGGCTTGTGGCTTCTCTCTCTGTCTCTGCTTGGACATGTGAAGGCAGGCCAGCTTCTTTTGCCATTATGGAACTTCCACTGGTTCTGTAAGCTTCAATAAATATCCCTTCCTCCATAACTGTGCCTGCTCTGGAAGTTCATCTCAGCGAACTTGAAGCTGTCTGCTACAGTGATAAATTAAAATGGTATTTCTATGTAATGGAATATTATTTGGCAATAAGAAAGCAGGTGGGCTAGAGAGATGGATTAGCAGTTAAGGTGCTTGCCTGAGAAACCTAAGGAACCAGGTTTGATTCCCCAATACTCACGTAAGCCAGATGCACAAGGTGATGTATGTGGCGAGTTCATTTGCAGTGGCTAGAGGCCCTAGTGCACCCATTCTCTCTCTCCCTCTCAAATAAATAAATAGCAGGAAATATGGTAGTGGTACAGCTCAATGGCTGACCACTTGCCTCTATTTCATGCCTCTCCCAGAAGTGATGGCTAATGAGCACAGTGGTCCTTACTGGGGTAAGGAAAGGATTCTAAAATTAAAGGGTGATGGCTGCCTGCACTACTCTGTGAATATGCCCAAAGCCATTGAATAGTATACTTTAAATGCATGAGATGCTTGTATATTAACATATCTCAATAAAGCTGTTGCCTATAAAGCAAAACAAAAAACAAACGTTAACAAACAAGGAGCTAGAAATAGACCTTGGGGTTTGCTAGTCCTTACTCTGTGAGGCTCTTCCTGTGAACCACTCTGTGCTTACTCGCTGACAATTTTTTTTAATTTTTAATTATTTTATTTATTTGCAAGCACACAGAGAGAAAGATTTAGAGAAGAGAGACAGACCTGAGAGAGAATGGGCATGCCAGAGCCTCCAGCCACTGTAAACGAACTCCAGACGCATGCACCCCCTTGTGCATCTGGCTAACGTGGGTCCTGGGGAGTCGAGCCTTGAACCGGGGTCCTTCGGCTTCACAGGCAAGCGCTTAACCGCTAAGCCAACTCTCCAGCGCTTGCTGACAATTTTTAATGAGATCACCTAACAAACACACTCTCTGTATGTGCCATGAGAATATGACATGTTAGCCATGTTACATCTTGTTTCCACTGTCTCCTCCCACCCTGACCCCTGATTCAGGGGTTGATGTGTGACCAAAGTTGTTCAACCAGAGAATATCAGGACTCTTGTTTAAAGGCTGGCAGAGCTGTCTCTTCTGTTGGATTTCCTGTGGGGGTGTCGAATAGGATTGGAAACTCAGCCGGGGGAGGGGTAGGACATGGATGAGCCTAACAATGGTACCAAATTGACTGTATTCGCTGAGTACAAAACTAATTAATAAAAAAAATGGTGCATGTACTTGGCATTCATATGCAAGGACAAAAACCCTGGCAAGGACCCCCACACATACAAACACACATGCACACACAAATAAATAAAGAAAAATTAGTTTGTAAAAATAGAAAGAAGCCAAGTGTGGTGGCATACATCTTTAATGTGTGAGACTATATAGTAAATTCCAGGTCAACCTGGGCTAGAGTAAGACTCTACCTTGAAAAACCAAGAAGAGAGAGAGAGAGAGAGAGAGAGAGAAGGACATTCAAAGTTCTCTGGCTTCCACACACATACGCATGGGGCACATGCATCAGCACACACATGTGCATACATCACACATACGTATAAAAATTATTCTATGTATATCATTTGCACCACGGTTTTAAGTGACTGATCCTATCTCATTGGGTATGTTGACTCACTTCTGTAACCCAGCAGAAGAGGTAGAAGCAGGAGGACCATGTGTTTGAGGCCCACCTGAGCTATCCAGTGAACTCCAAGCCAGCCTGGCTACATAGTACCACCCAGTCTTAGGAAAACCAATGGCCCAGGATTTAGCTTATTGACATAGTGCTTTCCTAGCATATATACAAGGCCTTGGTTTCTGTCTTCAAAATGACAAATACAACCCATCAATCATCTTTCAAATATGACCATCTATCTATCTATCTGTCTGTCTATCTATCTATCTATCTATCTATCAATCATCTATTTGGTTTTTCTTATTTATTTATTTATTTATTATTAGACAGAGAAAGAGAGAGAGAATGGGTATGCCAGGGCCTCTAGCCACTGCAAATGAACTCCAGGTACATATGCCACCATGTGCATCTGGCTTACATGGGTTCTGAGGAATCAAACCTGGGTCCTTAGGCTTCACAGGCAATTGCCTTAATTGCTAAGGCATCTCTCCAGCCTTATATTTGGCTTTTCAAGGTATGGTCTCACTCTTGCCCAGGCTGAGCTGGAATTCACTATGTAGTCTCAGGCAGGCCTCAAACTACAGTGATCCTCCTATCTCGGCTTCTCAAGTGCTGGATTAAAGGTGTGTGCCACCATGTCTAGCTCAAATAAATTTTTCATCATTTATCTTGGATTATTTTCCTAGAATTGAGTCCTAGAAATAAAATAAATGAACCTTATAAGATACTTCTGCATATGAAGTGAGATAATGGATACAAAAGAAATTAGAAAATTGAAAAGCAAGACCATCATAATAGGAGGAAAAGATGATGACATCAAAATAAAAGAAAGACTGAAATTAAAAAAATAAAATAACTGAAATGAAAAAAGGGTTGGAAAGATGGCTTAGCAGTTAAAGCACTTGCCTACAAAGCCAAAGGACCCAGGTTTGATTCCCCAAGACCCATGTAAGCCAGATGCACAAGGGGGCACATGTGTCTGGAGTTCATTTGCAGTGGCTGGAGGCCCTGGTGTGCCCATTCTCTCTCTCTCTCATTGCCAATTTGTCTCCCCCCCCCCTCAAATAAATAAATAAAATAAAAGAGAGACTGATGGAGAGGGGGAGGAGATATGATAGATAGTGGAGTTGTGAAGGTGAAAGTGGGGGGGAGGGAATTATCATGGTCTATTGTCTATAATTACGTAAGTTGTCAATAATAAATTTTTTAAATTGAAAAGCCCCATACAAATATGAGCTCTCCTTGTACTCTTGTCTATCTCCCCCCCGCCGAACTTGCTCTATTACCCTAAGCAACCAACTACATCTCCCTACCATCTTCAACCAAGCACTTAGTACATGTTGTGTGCTGAGCTAAATGCACTCATTTTCTCCATCATCATGTTTAGTCTTTATAAGACCCATGCTTTACTGAGACATCTCTATCACACCTTCCAAGGCTCAGGGTCCATTGCAGAAGAGGTGGTGGAAAGAATGTAAGAGCCAAAAGAAGAGTAGGACTGCTTGCATTTCAATCTTCTAGACACAAAATTGCCTGGGTATCCATGACCTCACAGTGCCTGGCACTACCTACACAAGACCATTATAATAGGAGGAAAAGATGATGACATCAAAATAAAAGAGAGACTAGCTGGGTGTGGTGGTGCATGCCTTTAATCCCAGCACTTGGGAAGCAGAGGTAGGAGGATTGCTGTGAGTTCCAGACCACCCTGAGACTACATAGTGAATTCCAGGTCAGCCTGGGATAGAGTAAGACCCTACCTTGAAACACCAAAAAAAAAAAAAAAAAAAAAAAAAAAAAAAAAGAGAGAGAGAGAGAGAAGAGAGAGAGCAAGACTGATTGAGAGGGGGGAGGGGATATGATGGAGAGTGGACTTGTGAGGGGGAAAGTGGGGATGGAGAAGGAATTATCATGGTTTATTGTCTATAATTATGAAAGCTGTCAATAAAAAAGTTTTTTTTAAAAAAGACCCCTGATTAGAAGGTGATAGAATCCTGTTTTATAAAGAAAACATTGACATCTGGTAAAAGTAGAGTATCTAAGGGCATGCAGCCAGGAATGAGAAAGAGCCAGGATCTAAGTCCTGTCCTGACTTGAATGTGAAGTTACTCTGTGACCTGCTGTCCTGTCCCACCCTGTGTTTGGCTTGGGATCGCCACTGAGCTAGACCTCCAGCCCTTGCATTTCTTCTGCATCCTTGAAGACATGGAGTACTGGCAGTTTCCCTCTTGATTCAGACTCTTTCTGTATAGCTCCTTGGCTACTGCAATATCTTGTGGTCTGGCCCATCCCTAACCTGTCCTTTAACCCAAAATGATGTTACTAAAATATACATCTAACCATCATTTAATGGTTTTCCATAGCTCTCAAAATAAATGGCAAAATCTTTGTCCCAGGGCTGGGGAGATGGCTGAGCTGTTAAAGATGCTTGCTTGCAAAGCCTGGTGGCCTGGATTCAAATACCCAGTACCCATGTAAACCAGATGCACAAAGTGGAGCATGTGTCTGGAGTCCCTTTGCAATGGCAAGATGACCTGGCATGCCTAGGCTCCCCTCCCCCCACCTTCTCTCTCACACACACTAATAAATAAAAATATTTAAAAAGTCTTTGTCCCAGCAGGACATCATGGCTCATACCAATAATCCCAGCATTTGGGTAGCTAAGGTAGGAGGTTTGGTGTGAGTTGCAGGCTTGTGAGTACAGAGTGAGTTACAGTTCAGCCTGGGCTATCATGAGACTTTGCCTTAAAAAAAAAATCGGGCTGGAGGGATGGCTTAGTGCTTAAGGCGTTTGCCTGCAAAGCCAAAGGACCCAGGTTCGACTCCCCAGGACCCACGTAAGTCAGATACACAAGATGGCACCCGCATCTGGAGTTCGTTTGCAGTGGCTGGAGGCCCTGGTATGCCCATTCTCTCTCTCTTTCTCTCTCTCTCTCTCTTTTCTCTGTCAAATAAATAAAAATAAAATAAAATAAAATAATTTAAAAAAAATCAGGCTGGGGGGATGGCTTAGCAGTTAAGGCATTTGTCTGCAAAACCAAAGGACCCACGTTCAATTCCCCAGGACTCACATTAGCTAGATGCACAAGGGGGCGCATGCATCTGGAGTTCGTTTGCAGTGGCCAGAGGCCCTGGCATGCCCAGTCTCTCTCTCCCTCTCTCCCTCTGTCTCTGTCAAATAAATAAAATAAATAAAATCTTTATCTCTCCGACCTCCTCTTCTCCCTCATTCTGCATGGTGTCACTGCCTCATACTCCATGTCAATGCCCAGACAGATTCCTTTGCATTGTCTTGGAGACCACATTTTTAGAAGCTGATCAGTAACTTAGAAAGTATATAGAGTTCTAAGGATAATCACAGTATCTGGGAATGTCACATGCAAAACGGTTCAAGAAGAGAGTATATTTACATGGAAGAAAGGACTTTGAGGGGAGGGGTGCTGAATGGAGAGGGACAGCAGTGCCCTCTGATGGGAGAGGACATTGGGACTGAGGGTGCAGAGTGCTTTCTTACTGTGTCAAAGCCCTGGGTTGGATCTGCAGCACCATGTGAGCCAGGTGTGGTTGCCTATCCATTCAAGTTCAAGATCTGGGGCTGGAGAGATGGTTTAGCAGTTAAGGTGCTTGTCTGCAAAGTCCAAGACTCAGGTTCTATTCCCCAGCACCCACATAATCCAGATACACAAGGTGGTGCATGTGTCTGGAGTTTGCAGTGGCTGGAGGCCCTGGTGTATCCATTCTCTCTCTATCAAGTAAATAAAAATAAAATATTTTTTTTAAGTTCAAGATCAGCTGGGGATACTTGGGAAACTGTTTCATAGAAAAAAATTAAAGCTATGGATTCCTCTGTCCTTTCATTATGGACATTGTAGCATCACTCTTTTTTTTTTTTTTTTTTTGAGATGGACGTCTCATTATATTGCCCAGGATAGTCTCAAACTTCTGGGTTCAAGTGATTCTCCTGCCACCCCAGTAGCTGGGACTATAGGAGTGAAATGCTAAGCCCAGCTTCATTATGCATATTGTAGAGAGGGCTACTGCACAGGGTAGAGAGATGACCCAAATATCCTCAAACTCTTTGATTTGGTGCATCTCAAACTGAGTAATTTCACAGCAGCATTTCTTTCTTTTCCCCATTATTTTATTTATTTACCAGAGAGAGATGGAGAGTGAGAGAGGCAGATAGAGGTAAGGAGAATGGGCATGTCAAAGCCTCCAGCTGCTGCAAACAAACTTCAGCCGCATAAACCACCTTGTGCATCCGGCTTATGCAGGTCCTGGGGAATTGAAGCTGGGTCTTTAGGCTTTGCAGACAAGTGCCTTAACTGCTAAGCTATCTCTCCATCCCTCACATCAGCATTTCTGAAAGCATGTACCATATAGAAATCATCAGCAATAAGAACTTAGAATGTAGGCAGTTGCTGGTACTGAGTTTTTGTCATCATTTTCTATTTTTAATTTTTATTAACAACTTCCATGACTATAAAAAATATCTCATGGTAATACCTTCCCTTCCCCCACTTTCCCCTTTGAAACTCCATTCTCTATCATATCCCCTCCCCATCTCAATCAGTCTCTCTTTTATTTTGATGTCATGATCTTTTCCTCCTATTATGATGGTCTTGTGTAGGTAGTGTCAGGCACTATGAGGTCATGGATATCCAGGCCATTTTGTGTCTGCGGGGAGCACTTTGTAAGGAGTTCTACCCTTCCTTTGGCTCTTACATTCTTTCCACCATGTCTTCTGCAATGGACTCTGAGCCTTGGAAGGTGTGATAGAGATGTTTCAGTGCTGAGCACTCCTCTGTCACTTCTTCTCAGCACCATGATGCCTTCATCATCCCAAGGTCACTGTCATCTGAAAAGAGAAGATTCTCTACCAAAAGTGAGAGTAGCATTAATATAAGGGTATGAACATTAAGAGAAGTGCTTACTGGGCAGTTTGATGAGCACGGTATATAAATTTAGCCAGACAGCAGTAGATGTTACACCCCTAAGGCTCATGACTACCTCTGTTTTAAGTTTTCAGTATCAGGGATGTATTCCCTCCCATGGAGCTGGCCTCCAGTCCAATTAGAGGGCAGTTGGTTTCCACCATGACAGATGTGCCACTATTGCACCTGTTGGCTCTTTTGGCCTCACTGGCCAATTATAAGGCTTGCAGTGTCCACTGTTGAATATCTTCATTGGTGATTTCTCTTTCCTCCATTGAACTGCACGCAGAATGGCTTCTTCCAGCTTTCTGTCAGCTGGTCTACATGGAGGAGGTTATCCAGCTCAGTTCCAGCAGGGTTTCTCAGTGGCCTTACAGCCCAAGTATGTGGAGTCTTCAGCAATAGCGTCTTACCATCTATTCCTGGTGGGAAACCAAGGGCCTCAGCAATGGCCTATAATGTTTTGGGGGCATCAGGGACCTCCCTGACCAACAAATCACTGGAAGGTATCCCATCCCTGGCACTGAAAATTTTCTAGCAACAATCTATGGCTCCTGAGTGTTCCATTGTCCAAAAAAATAGGATTCCGTATGATTTATTTATATCCTCTTAGATTTTGATTAGCCCTCCATCCACCTTTCCTTTACTCAGTCTCTTTCCCTGACCTCACCTTGGGCCTTTTCACCCCCATTAATCTATTCTTCTACTTACATATATACAATACCATCCTATTAAGTACTCCCCCCCCCCCGTTCCTTTATCTTCCCTTTATATCTATTTTCTATCTTACTGGCCTCTGCTACTGAGTTTTCTTCCTACTCACACAGAAGTCCAATCATCTGTAGCTAGGATCCACATATGAGAGAAAACATGCGACACTTGGCTTTCTGGGCCTGGGTTACCTCACTTAGTATAATCCTTTCCAGATCCATCCATTTTCCTGAAAATTTCATAACTTCATTTTGCTTTACCGCTGAGTAGAACTCCATTGTATAAATGCCATATCTTAATTATCCACTCATAAGTTGAGAGACATCTAGGCTGCTTCCATTTCCTAGCTATTGTGAATAGAGCGGCAATAAACATGGTTGAGCAAGTATGTCTAAGGTAATGAGATGAGTCCTTAGGATATATGCCTAGGAGTGCTATAGCTGGGTCTATTTTTATTTGTCTTAGGAACCTCCACACTGATTTCCACAATGGTTGGACCAGATTCAATTCCCAACAACAGTGTAGAATGGTTCCTCTTTTTCCACATCCCCGCCAGCATTCATGGTCATTTGTTTTCATGATGGTAGCCAATCTGACAGGAGTGAGATGGAATCTCAACATAGTTTTAATCTGCATTTCCCTGATTACTAGGGTTGTAGAACTTTTTTTTTTTCAAGGTAGGGTTTAACTCTAGCCGGGGCTGAGTCTCAGGCTGGCCTTGAACTCACAGCAATCCTCCTACCTCTGCCTCTGAATGCTGAGATTAAAGGTGTGCACCACCACGCCTGGCTCTAGAACATTTTTTATATGCTTATATGCCATCCGTATTTCTTCTTTTGAGAACTCTCTGTTTAGTTCCATAGCCCATTTTTTAATTTGCTTTTTTGATTTCTTATTATTTAATTTTTTGAGTTCTTTGTATGTCCTAGATATTAATCCTCTATCAGATATATAACTGGCAAAGATTTTTTTCCCATTCTGTAGGTTGCCTCTTTGCTTTATTCACAGTGTCCTTTGCCGTACAAAGTCTTTGTAATTTCATAAAATCCCACCGGTTAATCTGTGGTTTTATTGCCTGAGTACTTGGGGTTATTTTCAGAAAGTCTTTGCCAAGACCGATATGTTGAAGGGTTTCCCCTACTTTTTCCTCTATCAGTTTCAGAGTTTCAGGTTTGATGTTAAGGTCTTTAATCTATTTGGACTTAATTCTTGTGCATGGAGAGAGAGAAGAATCTATTTTCTTTTTTTTTTTTCTTTTTTTTTTTTTTTTTTTTGGTTTTTTGAGGTAGGGTCTCACTCTAGCTCAGGCTGGAATTCACTATGGAGTCTCGGGGTGGCCTCGAACTCACGGCAATCCTCCTACCTCTGCCTCCTGAGTGCTGGGATTAAAGGCATGCGCCACCACGCCCGGCTTTGAGAAGAATCTATTTTCATCCTTCTATAGATACATATCCAGTTTCATCATTTTATTTTTGTACTGATGGCAGAAGAACCATTCCAAGAAGGACCCAAAAAGATCACTAAAATAAATAAATAAATAAATAAAACCCTATGTTATTATGGGCATTTAAGAAAAATAAGCACAACATGGAGGAAGAACAAACCAATTAAAATATAAGGAATGGGATGCCTTCTTTCAAAGAAGACCTGGGGACAAGAGCAGATAATGGAAGCTAGGCAGGCTCACATACATTGACCACCCCTCTACATATGACTTGTAGCCAGAAGCAGATTTTCTGCAGAGGTCGTGAGCATTAAGCATTATACTTCAAGGCTACTGTTGCCTCTGTTCCCTCCAAAGCCATGGTGAGAACCCTAGCAATCTCATCCAATATGGTCCTTAAAAGAAACCTGTTTGCTCGGGCTGGGGAGATGGCTCAGAGGTTAAAGGCACTTGCTTGAAAAGCCTGCCAGCCCAGGTTCAGTTTCCCAGCCACCCATGTAAAGCCAGATGAGCATTCATGTGCAACTGCAAGAGACCCTGGAGCACACATATTCACATACATGAAAATAAATAAATAAATAAATAAAAACCAAAACTCTTTTGCTTTAAGCCTGCAAGCTAGCTTACTAGCAAAACAAAACAGCATCTGCAGAGTGTGTTTAAAAGGTTCATTTTCAAGCATAGCTCCATACCTAGATTATGTTTAGATTATTATCTGTTTGAGCAATGTTATCTTTCAAAACAAACAATATTTACATTCATACTGTAGGGCTTCAAATTTGGGGGCTCTATATTGATTTAAGCACTTTTTTTTCCTGTTGGTTTTTCGAGGTAGGGGTTTCACTGTAGCCCAGGCTGACCTGGAATTCATTGTGTAGTCTCAGGGTGGCCTGAACTCATGGCAATCCTCCTACTTCTGCCTCCGAGTGCTGGGATTAAAGGCAAGCGGCACCATGCCTGGCCTAAGCACTTAATTTTTTATCTACTTTTTTTTTTTTTGAAGGTAGGGTCTTACTCTTTTACTCTGGCCCAGGCTGACCTGGAATTCACTGTGTAGTCTCAGGGTGGCCTTGAACTCATGGCAATCCTCCTACCTCTGCCTCCGAGTGCTGGGATTAAAGGCATGAGCTACCACGCCCTGCCTTGTTTTTTTTTCTTTTTTTTTTTTTTCAAGGTAGGGTCTCACTCTGGTCCAGGCTGGCCTGGAATTAACTATGTAGTCTCAGGGTAGCCTTGAACTCTTGGCGATCCTCCTACCTCTGCCTCCCAAGTAAGAGAAGATTTTTATTTATTTACTAGAGAGAGAGAGAAAAAGAGAGAGGGAGAGAGAGAGGGCATGCAGGGCCTCTAGCCACAGTAAAAGAACTCCAAATGTGCCACCATGTGCAGCTGGCTTATGTGGGGAATCAAACCTGGGTCCTTAGGCTTCATAGTCAAGCACTTTAACTGCAAAGCCACCTCTCCAACCCTGTCCACTTGTTTTATAAATCCTTGTTTTAGTTTAGACCAGCAGGAGTTGGAAGAAAACTTTGTAAATTAAAATTTTTAGATCTTGGGGCCCTGGAGAAATGGCTTAGCAGTTAAAGCGTTTGCCTGTGAAGCCAAAGAACCCAGGTTTGATTCTCCAGGACCCATGTAAGCCAGATGCACAAGGGGCACATGCATCTGGGGTTCGTTTGCAGTGGCTAGAGACCCTGGCTTGCTCATTCTTTCTCTGTCTGCCTCTCTTCTCTCTCTCTGCTTACAAATAAATAAATAAAAATTTAAAAACATTTTTTTAAGCCAGGCGTGGTGGCGCACACCTTTAATCCCAGCACTTGGGAGGCAGAGGTAGGAGGATTGCCGTGAGTTCTAGGCCACACTGAGACTACATAGTGAAGTCCAGATCAGCCTGAACCAGAGACCCTACCTTGAAAACAACATTTTTTTTTAGATCTTAATGATCTATTCATGTGGTGAAGCTGTGATTCACAAGGTTAAACCTGTTCTACTTCAAGCAGCTCCATGGCTTCTCTAAGAAGTGATTTCACCTGCTTGGCCTCAGTGGCAGACAGAACATAGAAGCCTTTTAAGCTGGAGGGAAAGATGGGATAGCTAGATAACTTTCTAACTCCTCTTGAGTCACATTTTAAATTAGCAACAATTATGCCTTAGAGAAACCTCACTGGCTGTAATAATGCCACTCTGCAAAGTTATGAGTCACATTTTATAGTGTTTTCACTGTTTGTTATTAGAAGTGTGATTTTACACAAAGCCATATTAAAATACAACCATAAAGAAAGGCAAGCTATTGATACATGTTCATGTGTCACTTGACAGGTTTATTAAACTACCTTCTGCTAAGTCAAAACTAAGTATAGAGTTGGGGAGATGGCTCCACATTTGCTTACAAGGCACTTGCTTGCACAGCCTGCCATCCCAGATTTAATTCCCCAGCACCCATGTAAAGCCAAGTGCATAAAAGTAGCACATGAGTTTATAGTTCCTCTGCAGTGGCAAGACACCCTGACATGCCCATACACTCTCTTCCTCTCTTACGCGCATGTGTGTGTGTGTGTGCGCGCGCACACACACACACACACACAAATACACTAAGCAGGGAGAAAAGGTGATTATACTTATTATTGGCTCTTCTGCCAGAAGAGCCACTTGTGTCTTCATTTCCTACAAGCAGCTTTTATTTATTTTTTATTAAAAGTTTTATTTATTTATTTGAGAGAGACAGGGAGAGATAGAGACAGAGGGAGAGAGAGAGAGAATGGGTGTGCCAGGGCCTCTAGGCACTGCAAATGAACCCCATCTGGCTTCTGTGGGTCCTGGGGAATTGATCCCCTGGGTCCTTAGGCTTTGCAGACAAGCACTTTAACTGCTAAACCATCTCTCTAGTCCACAAGTAGCTTTTTACAGTTTTTTTTTATTTTTAAAAATATATTTATTTATTTATTTGAGAGGAAGGGAGAGAGCTGGTCTTGTGTAGGTAGTGTCAGGCACTGTGAAGTCATAGATATGCAGTCATTTTGTGTCTGGAGAATCACATTGCAAGGAGTCCAACCCTTCCTTTGGCTCTTACATTCTTTCGGCCACCTCTTCCTCAATGGACCCTGAGCATTGGAAGGTGT